>JABFTP020000083.1:2570000-3938750 GCA_013387265.2 Cryptolaemus montrouzieri | reverse complement strand
ACCTGGGTTCAATCCCCACAAAGTCGGTGCGATTTTTCGGATTCACGGAATCGCTTGAGTGTCCATCTTTCGGAGGAGATGTAAAGCTGTCGGTCGTGTCTAACAGATATGTGTTGGACATTAAAGATCCCTTCCCTCGACACGAGAAGGGTTCGGCAAAATTCCCGGGTTAGTGAGGGACAGAATTCCCCGGAGTGTCATTAGCCGAAAGGCAGAAATAGAGCACGTTAAAGGAAAAACAAACAAACAAGTCAGGAGATAAGCATGATGTTTCTAACTCTAGAGGAATTTGCATTTTTTCGGTTATGCCAAAGCTGTTAAATAAGTTAGTAGTCGTTTTCTGTCTTGGAAGTGCCGCATGGGTTTTTGAAGGGGAAATCTACTGTAACGAATCTATTACTTTTTACTGATTATATTTGTTCTTCCATGGAGAAGCATTTTAACGTCGATGCTGTGTATACGGATTTCCGTAAAGAATTGGACAGAGTAAATATTACATTATTGCTGGACACGCTTTACAGGATGGGTGTCAGGGGGACCATGTATAGTTGGATAGCAAGTTTTTTGCTTATTCGTAATTATTCGCTATAAGAGTTTCGTTTCCAGTTCATTTAGTTCTCTTTCTGGGGTACCCCAGGGTTCACATTTGGGATCCCTCCTGTTTATCTTATTCGTCAATGATGCATCCTCGGTGTTTCGACACAGTAAATTCTTGATGTTTGCCGATGATTTAAGAATATTTAGGACTTTCTCTGATGAGGATGATGCTATACTTTTCCAATCTGATTTGAACCGCTTGAACACTTGGTGTGAACTTAACCGTTTGGAGCTCAGTAATTTCTAAGTGTAATGTTATAACGTTTACTCTGGGTCTTCCTAAGATCTTTGAGTATTATATTGATAATTTCGCCTTGAGTTGCGTCAATACTATTAAAGATCTGGGTGTTAAGCTGGATTCTCGTTTGATTTTTAGAAATCATGTTTTCGGTATTGCTAGGAGGGGCACCAGACTATTGGGGTTTGTACAGAGGAATATTATGAAGTTTTCAATTGTTACCTTTAAAATGGTATACTGTGCCTTTGCTAAAAGTATCCTCGAATTTGCTTCGGTGGTTTGGAGCTCATTCTACTCAATTTACATTGACTGTTTTGAGTTCAGTACGTTCCCTACGATTGGTGGCTTTTGAAATGTATATTCCGAGGAATAAAATTGTTTATGAGTAGTTAAGGTTACAAATTGGACTTCCCGCTCTTAGAATTCGTAGATCTTGTGCTGATCTGAACTTTTTCTTCAAGATCTTGAATAATGAAGTTAATTGTGGTGAGTTATTTAATCGTGTAAGTTTTAATGTATCAAGATTATGTTCCCGCATTCCTCAGATGTTTTATATGGATTCAGGTCGTACTAATTATTGTAAAAATTTCTTTCTTTGTCGAGCATTGTCATTAAGTAACGCTCTTTTTCCTGAAATGAATTACTTTGGTGTCTCATTTCTTAAATTTAAAAAAAGTTGTTAATTTGTTATGGCAGGTTTAGTTATAGAATTGTTTTATGTTGTTGAATAATCACTGCTTACTTTTGGTTGTTAATACGTCTGGTCTTTATTTTTGCATTTCTATTCTTAATTGAGATTGTCAGCATTAGATATAAACATTCGCAAATAGTTTAGTTATTTGGTTATTTAAAATATGGGATTACATGGGATACCTATGCTGTTATGGTGGTGTTTATTGTTTCAAGTGGGTTGTACCGTTCATTATTATGTGTACAATGTATGTCATATGTACATATATATTAAATAAATAAATAAATAAACAAAATGAGGAACGTTATCTTCCTGCTTTTTTCGACTATCTTACTAATTCATATGAAAAATGGTCATTTTGACATTCATTTCATTTAGAACTCACATTTATTCCAATTTCTCATTCAAAAACGAGCCCATTCGTGGCGTGCTAGGCGGCAAATTCATCGAAGGAGAAATCTACATCACATCCGTGTATCAGTTTATATCATGAGACAAATGAAATTCTGGTTGAACTCTAAACATTACCAAACAATAAAGACTAGGAACACATTTTCTGGTCCGAATCAATAGGTTGTTGATAGATTTCCTGATAACGTCCGGCCGATTTCCATCTTATCGCAAGCTTTGCGAATTCTGGCTTCCAATCTCTGACTCCAGCAGTAATTGAAGTATTTTAATTTGGGAGGCTTTTACTTAATAATAGGGAAGAGACGTTGCCAACATATATTTGAAGGTAATGCATACGGAATTATTGTTTAGATTGCACCCTGTTGAGTTTGATATTTTAGACTCTGAATCCAGATACGATGTCAAAATTTTAATTCATAAAAAGTTTCAGCAACAACAGAAAAAGTTGAATTCACTCAAATTCAAAACTTCTCCACCCAAACCTTCAACTGATAAATTTTCAGACCATAAATTTTTTGACAGATTCACTAATTTAACTGATACCGATTTTACACAACCACAAAAAGATCTATTAGAAAAAGGATTCAAACATAATTTTCATCCAAAACATAATAAAACTAATTTTGAACAGTTAGGCATAGACTCCGAAATCATTCTCAAAAACTCCAAAGATAATATTTTAGCCAAACATCAAACAGCAAAAATCATCAAAGAAGACTTTTCGAAATTATCACCTCATTGCAATTCCGATTATAAGGTAATAAAAACAATTCGTGAAAATAGTACCAAGAACGATTTAGTATTCACTAAAGCAGATAAAGGTAACACCGTCATCGCGATTAGTAAAACCGATTATATTTCTAAAAGTGAAGAATTCTAACAGCCGGAAACTATATAACATCAACTAAGGATCCTACCGCAAAATTTCAGAAAGTGGTTAAAAACATAATTTCGACAGCAAAATCATTAATTACAGACCACGAAAAATATAAATTCATTAACTCCAATCCACAATCCCCCTAATTATATTCGTTGATAAAACTTCATAAACCTAATTACCCTATTAGACCTGTTGTTTCTTATGTAACGGCAGGCGCCGTTACGTTTCAAACTTTCAAAATTCCTCAACGACTTGCTAAGAAAACATTGCAATTTTAAATCTAAATTTTCGGTCAAAAATTCATACGAACTAATTGCCAATATCAACGATACCATTATACCACCTAACTCCAAACTCATTTCTTTCGATGTTAAGAATCTATTTCCCAACATTCCTCCGAAAGATACGTAATACTTAGTTGAAGAATTATTAGAAAAGAATCATGTCAATACTATCATTAAATCAGATATTCTTTCATTATTACAAATTTGTTTAGATCAAAATTATTTCCATTTCAATAACAAATATTATACTATTGAAGACGGATTGGTTATGGGCAATCCTTTAAGTCCTTTGTTAGCAGAAATATTCATGAATAATTTAGAGAAATTAATTCATAATCATCCACTCAGTAAGTATTTTTTATACTGGTATCGCTATGTAGACGATATCATTATTTGCTTAACAGGAACAGATAGACAGTTAAAACTTTTCGAAAATCATATAAATTCATTACATCCAAAAATTGGATTCACAACCGAAATAGAAAGCAATAATTCGATAAATTTCTTAGACGTATCAATTTCGAATGAAAATGGAAAACATGTTTTCGCAATTTACCATAAGCACATACAGATATTATAATACATAATTCGTGTCATCCGTATCAACATAAATTTCAACGAAGAATTAAATTTGATTAAACAAATAGCCAAAAATAATGGTTATAATCCCAAACTAATAAATAATATTTTAAATAAAAAAGAAAGTAGGATCGCATTGAATGAAGTTTACCCTGTCGATAAATTGAAAAAAAATTCAACACCTTAACCTACGTTGGCATTACAAATGAGAAACTGAAAGCATTCTTGAGTAGCAATAATTTCAACATAGCTTTCCAAACTAATAATAATTAAGGCAAATATATAAAAATAATAAAACCAAATCAGGTAAAAACAATAAATCAGGTGTTTATAGATTGAATTGCAATGACTGTGATAATTTCTACATTGGTAGAACACATAGAAATTTTAATATTAGAATATCGGAACATAAACGCAGTTTTTCAAATAAAAGTCAGATTCAAATTACGCGAATCATCTCTTTCGACCCACAGTTTGAAATTTTGCATACAGATAATAAATATTGGAAGGTAGATCTTTGGGAAACTTTAGAAATCAATAAATACAAACCCAATAAGCTTTTAATTACTCAAGAACATTTATATTTATACTCTCATTCTTATTTTCTGTACATTCAATCGTCTGAAGAAGCTACGGTGTAGTGAAACGCGTTACGAATCGCAATTATTAAGTAAAATTTCTTGAAACACAGTACTTGTTTTTTATTATTGTAATTGAAGTAAATAATGAGATTTTAGAAACTGTCAAAAATGGACACGTAATAATCACAAGAATGACGACCGGAAAGAAGGAAGTAACTCAAAACCGAATATGCAGTACATTGAGGAAGGAGAGAGTCTATCCGTACCATTTTCAAAAGCTTAGAATTAACAGACCACGCTCCACGACTTCAATTTTCTTCGTGGTTATTAGGTAACAGAAGAGCCATCCTGAAAATTATTTTCAATGACGAGGCTCAATTTATTCTCAGTGGAAATATTAATCTGAAGAATTTCCATGTGTGGGCTCGACAGAACCAGCCCTAGGGACCAATTGATCGGTCCTCATTTCTTCGAAGGAACTCTTACCTCGGAGATATATTTGAATTTACATTGAAATGATTTACTTATGCTCATGAAGAATATTGTGGATAGGGAAGTTCATCTTCAGCTGGATGGTGCTACACCTCATTATGGCTTCCCAGTGAGAAATTTTATGAATGGAAGATTCCCAAATTATTGAATTGGCCCAGGAAGTCCGATATCTTGGCCATCCAGGTCTTCAAATCTGAACCCCCGTAATTATTTTTTATGGGGGTACCTAGGGGATTTAGTTAATAAGGTGGAAATTAATTCGCGTTAGCAATTGGAAGCCAGAATTCCAGAAGCTTGCAATGAGGCAAAAATCGGCCTGAGATTATCAAGGAAAACTATTAATCACCTCTTGATTCAGACCAGAAAATGTGTTGATTTAGATGGAGGACATGTTGAATATTTATTGTGAATTTTAAAGATTATTGTTATTTTTCACACTAGTTTGAATTTTCTACGTTAATATAATTTTTTCGAGTTAGTTTGGCATTTTTCAAATTTTTTCATACTTATTTACTTTTCTCCTGTTTCTTTCGAAAATTTACTGTGTTCCTAGTTTTTATTGTTTCATCATGTTCAGAGTTGAACCAGAATTTCATTCATCTCAAGAATATGAAGAGATACACGGAGGTGATCTTAATTACCCCTTCGATGAATTTGTCGCCTACCCCGCAACGCATTGGCTTGTTTTTAAAGTAGAACTTGGAATAAATGTAAATTCTGAATGAAATGAACGTCAATATATTTATTTTTTTGTGAGTTCGTAAGATACACGAAAAAATCAGGAAGATAACGTTGCTTTTTATTTATTTTATTTATTGAATCAGGAACCCCAACAGATAAATTTCAATTACAGGGTTCTCTACAAAATCAATTTAAGATAATTATAAATAAAGTTCGACAGATATTCTATCAATATTGACTAACTAATGAAAAACAAAAAAACATTTTCAATTCAAATGATACAAGAAAAAAAATTCAATTCATATAGAAACAAAGTTGTCGTTTGTAGCTTCATTTCATGAATAACAATGGTTTGCTTTATATAAAATCAATTTTTTCTTGAAATAAACCAAGATCATATTAAACAAATCGAAATTCTTCAAGTGGAAATTACAGAAACGCATTAATCTTAAAACGACAGAGTTGTAGTATAGAGCAGTTCGGGCTTTAGGCACGTAAAATAAGGTGTTATGACGATTATGATATTGAGGAACATTAAAAGTGAGGAAATTAATCAAAGGGTAGTTGTTATAATTATTCGAAAGTCCGTACAAAAAAACATCATCAAATAGAGCACGTCTACTCTTCAAGCTTAAGACACGATATCGGCACAAGCTGACTTTATAATCACTTTGCACCAAATAGCGATTAAATCTGTAATTTAAACTTTTAAAAAACTTTCTCTGTACTCTCTCAATTCTCTCAATATGAAGGTGGTAAAAGGGTGACCATATAGGTGTAGTATACTCCAAATTTGACCTGACTAGGGCAAAGTATAGTGTTTTCAATGACTGAATATTCTTAAAGTTCTTAGTAATTCGAAGTATAAAACCAAGCATTTTGAAAGCTCTCGATACTATGTAATCCACATGAAGTGCATATGAAAGTTTGACATCTGAGACAATACCCAAGTTTTTGAATTGTGGAGGCCGTTACTTGATGTAGATCCATGATATAAGTGAGATAAAAAACACAAGGTTTAACTATAATCTACACTTTATTTGAAAAAATTCGACGACGTTTCGCTGACACAGCAGCTTTATCAAGAATGAAAAACAGAATGAAGAGTATGGTATTATAAACAAATCGTAGAACAAGTTGGATGAATAACAGGAAAATCCACACCGAGCCATTGTACAGTTAGTATGAAAGGTAATAAAAACTAATTAAACAAGTTAAGTAGGGGTGAATAATTCACATCTACCTGTTCATTCAAAAGCTTGTCCGAATGTTTGTATCTATTTATTTCTAATGCTTCTAGGAGATCTAATTTTGAACTTTTTGATTTTATATGTAATATGTCAAAGTTTTTATTGAATGAATGGTTTTCTTTTTTTAGGTGGTTTGAATAATTTGAATCAGAATCCTATAGGTCCTACCAATATAAATTGTATCACAAGAACCGCAATTGAGTTTATAGATTCTGATTTACTTGATTTTTCAACACGAGATTTATTATTTTAATATGTTTACCTAAGTTATAAGAAGTTTTGAAAGTTATATTAAGATTTTGTTTGACGAGAAAGGATTTAATATTTGTACTTGCAGAGCCGCAGAATGTTAAACTGTTGAATATTTTATAGTCTTTATGAATAGGATATACTTCATTTATTGCTTTCTGATACAGTTTTTACGAATGATTAGATCTATCATATCCGGATTATATGAATTATTAATGGCTATCTGTTTGATGATGTTTAACTCTTTATTATAATCTTCTACTGATAAAGGTAAATTGAGTAACCGATGTACCATGGAATTAATGAAATTAAGAAATAAGTCTAATTGACGAGTAGTTCCAATGAAGTATATAGTGGTATAGATATGTTGACGACATCTTAGTATGTTTCATTGGAACTACTCGTCAATTAGACTTATTTCTTAATTTCATTAATTCCATCCATTTGAACATTAAATTCACGATAGAAATTAAACAGAACGATTCCATTAATTTTTGGACTTAAGAATCACTAAACAAAATAATAATCATGTTTTTCGGTCTTTCGTAAACCAACACATACTGATACAATTATACATAACTACTCATTACATCCAATTCAACACAAAGTTGCAGCTTTAAACAGCATGGTACATCGGTTACTCAATTTACCTTTATCAGTAGAAGATTATAATAAAGAGTTAAACATCATCAAACAGATAGCCATTAATAATTCATATAATCCGGATATGATAGATCTAATCATTCGTAAAAAACTTTATCAGAAAGCAATAAATGAAGTATATCCTATTCATAAAGACTATAAAATATTCAACAGTTTAACATTCTGCGGTTCTGCAAGTACAAATATTAAATCCTTTCTCGTCAAACAAAATCTCAATATAACTTTCAAAACTCCAAATAACTTAGGTAAACATATTAAAAATAATAAATCTTGTGTTGAAAAATCAAGTAAATCAGGAATCTATAAACTCAATTGCGGTTCTTGTGATAAAACTTATATCGGTAGGACCTATAGGAGTTTTGGCATAAGAACATTTGAACATAAACGTAGCTTCGATAAAATAAATCTGATTCAAATTATTCAAACCACCTAATAAAAGAAAACCATTCATTCAATAAAACTTTGACATATTACATATGAAATCAAAAGTTCAAAATTAGATCTCCTAGAAGCATTAGAAATAAATAGATACAAACATTCGGACAAGCTTTTGAATGAGCAGGTAGATGTAAATTATTCACCCCTACTTGACTTGTTTAATTAGTTTTATTACCTTCCATACTAACTGTACAATGGCTCGGTGTGGATTTTCCTGTTATTCATCCAACTTGTTCTACGATTTGTTTATAATACCACTGAAAACTGATCGATAAGTAGCCTTTTTTTGGAAAAACTACTACATTCATCTGGCTTTTAAAAGGTATATAAACTTTCGAGCTTACTATTTTGTTCTTATACTCTTCATTCTGTTTGTCATTCTTGATAAAGCTGCTGTGTCAGCGAAACGTCGTCGAATTTTTTCAAATAAAGTGTAGATTAAAGTTAAACCTTGTGTTTTTTATCTCATTTATATCATGGATCTACACTTCTTGATTTCACGAAATTTTTCGCTTCTCTCTATAAAAATAAGAATGTCTCTGTTACTCTTACAGCTACATCAAATCTGACCATACCATCGGAAAGAGCATTGAATTTGCTGTAAGATAGGTGAGTACTAATGGTAAAAAATTCGTATATCGGGTTTTGTAAAAGGCTAAATGAAAAAATTGTGAAATGAACAAAATTAGTGGTATTTTCATGTTAGCTGTACCACTGAAAACTGATCGATAAGTAGCCTTTTTTTGGAATAAACTACTACATTCATCTGGCTTTTAAAGGGTATATAAACTTTCGAGCTTACTTTTTTTCACCAGCAATATCATGGGTAAGAGTAAGAGTAAGAACATTAAATTCTCTCATCCTTCGATCACAAATCAGCTAGTTTCACCGGAGCGTCTAAACAATTCCACAAATGACTTTTCAAAAATAATAAGCGATAAATAAATAACATATCTGGATATTGAATATTTAAGAAACTAGGAATAAATAATTTTTCTCGGATTAGAAGAAGAAAATTAGAAAAAAGAATTGTGAAAGAAGGTTTGTATTACTTGATTTTAAAACAGATAAAAATATTAAGAATTTGACAGGAAATGTCATTCACTGAATATCTTGTTCGAAAAAAAGAAAACATGCCTAGTTTCTCAAATATTGAATATTGGGATATGTTATTTGTTTATGGCTTCGCGAATGGAAATTCCCGTGCAGCGTTGCGGGAGTATGCATTGCACTTTCCAAACAGACACCAACCTTGCAGAAAGACATTTGTTGAAGTGTTTAGGCGCTTTGGTGAAACTGGTTCATTCAGTGGTTCAAAAACTAGAGTAAGTGGCGGAAATGATCAGCAATGGAGACAAGCACCTGCAAGATTGCTAGCTGTTCGTGAGGACCCTACAACAATTACTCGGAGAATTGGTGCTACATTGTGACTTCATCATTTCACGGTTCATAGAGTTCTCAAGCGAAATAATTCATATCCTTACCATTTGAGTAAGGTTCAAGACCTATTGCCAGTGGATAGTGAGGTGAGATTGCAATTTTGTAGGTGGTACATGAATAAATTACAGTATTGGGGATCACATAAAATTCAATGGACGGATGAGGCATCTTTTACCAAAGTTTGTTTGTTTGTTTTTCCTTTAACGTGCTCTGTTTCTGCCTTTCGGCTAATGACACGCCGGGGAATTCTGTCACCTCACTAACCCGGGAATTTTGCCGAACCCCTCTCGTGTCGAGGGAAGGGATCTTTAATGTCCAACACATCTCTGTTAGACAGGATAGACAGCTTTACATCTCCTCCGAAAGATGGACACTCAAGCGATTCCCAGAATCCGAAAAATCGCACCGACTTTGTGGGGATTGAACCCAGGTAACTCTGCACAGGAGACGAGCATCGTATCCCCTACGCCACCGAGTCGGCTTTTTACCTAAGTTGGTATGATAAATTTGAGAAATTCCCATATATGGTAAACAGTGAATCCTCATGGCACTATTGTGTCATACTATCAGCACGAGATTAAAGTAAATGTGTGGTTGGAGTTAAGGAGGGGGCAGCTTGTCGGGCCAGTTATACTTCCCGATCGTCTCAATTCAAACGAATTTTTAAATCTATTAAATAACTAGATAATGAACGTTCTGAGAGATATGCTTATAGCTACTCGGCATCACCTTTGGTTTCAAATGGACGGCTACGTGGCTCTTAATTCAAGAATGGTCCAGAACTGGATGACTGAGAGATTAGGAGAGAAATGCATAGGTCGATTCGGGCCGGTGAGATGGCCACCCAGAAGCCCTGACCTAACGCCGCTTGATATTTATGTGTGGGGCCCATTAAAGACTAATGTTTGGAGAACCCCCTTCAATACCCGAGAATAATTAATTGAAAGGATTCGAATCTGTTGCAACAAATGAGTCAAAAACACATTGAACTTCAGATAGTAGTTGTTAGTTAAAGAAAAGGATGTGTTAAGTGCATTCAAAGAAGAGGAAGACATTTTGAACACCTGTGATAGGCTTTAAATCTCCTTCGTAAAAATATGATTCATTAATTTTTTTAGTTCATGTTCATGTTTCATTGAGTAATATAAGATATTTGCGTTTTCGAATTTTATGTTCTTATTACTCTTACCCATAATATTGCTGGAACAAAAATTGTTGGCTCAAAAGTTGATATACCATTTGAAATCCAGTTAAATGTACTAGTTTTTACCAAAAAAAAAACAGCTACTTATCAATCAGTTTTCAGTGGTACAACTAACAAAAAAATATCACTAATTTCGTTTTTTTCACATTTTTTCATTTAGCCTTTTACAACACCCGGTTCACAAAGCTTTTTACCATTAGTACCTATCTTATAGCAAATTCAACGCTCTTTCTGATGGTATGGTCAGATTTAATGTAGCTGTTAGAGTAACAGAGATATTCTTGTTTCAGAGAGAGAAGCGAAAAATTTCGTAAAATCAAGAAGCGTTAAATAACTCGATAATCATCAACTTTTCGCAAAAATATTATGGGACATTTTTTGTTGCAATTGACTTGTACTATCAACTACTGAATTTGGCACCTTTTATAGTAGACAACCTGTATAAGGGTCATATTTCTGCCTGAAGACTGAAAATACCGATGTTTCAGTCCGGTCCTGGAATTTCCGAATTTTTTGCGGCAATATTTTTGACGCAATTAATACCAATAATGTCTTGAAAATCGTTCTATCACATTGATCATTGACAATTTTAGATGGAATTAAACTTTTTAGCAATTTCCAAAAAACCACCATCAAAGATCTACAGAAGAATTCAATACCGGATATTAATCCGCCCCTTCGAATTGCATGTACAGTACGTAGAGTTCATCCGGATTCTTCCAAATGAAACAATATTTAGATAAATTCCCATAATTCGTGCCGTACATCCAACCCTTAGCTTCCTCAATATGTTCTCATTCCGTAATAGAATCAACACTTCTCCACACTTACCCAAACTCTCAAGAGTAATTCCTTCATTGTCATCTGTATTTGGGCAATCACTTTTTGCAGAATGATTCCAATACTTTGCCTGAAGATGTTCGAAAAATCTGTTCGTTTGCATATTCAGAATCCTGAAATTGATTACTATTCAATCAATATTAAATCGAGATTACGTTCATTGCAATCAGGTGTAAGCAATGGCATACCAAGACATGTCTACGTCCAAAGTAAAAACTAAAAAAATGCCTCTCAAATGATTGATGATGCTACTAAAACTAATAAAGGTTATTTTTCCCCCCTTTTAACCATGCGTCTAGAACAGGGGTGCTCAAACGGTTAATCGCGAGTGCCTTTTGAGTAGATCTCGAGAAGAAAAAAATTTTCAATAAGTATGTAACTGAACTACAAAAATTTATTACGTAATAAAATAGCATTCTGCTAGCGGCAAAAGGCGGCTTTATCAAAGGAAAGCGCGGTTCTTGTCAAAGAAAAGCCGCGTTTTTTATTCTTGCCGCTTTTATAGAAATTTCGGGCGGCGCGTTTGACGGGAACATTCGAGACGTTCACGCCGATATAAATGTTGCGCTTGCAACAATTGGAGTCATTCTAAATTGTAACTTGAAGGCAATGCTACGTCGATACAAAATTTATTAAATTTTTTTTATTAAATAGTACAAAATGAGTGCAGCGAAGAAATCTAAAACGTATCATTCTAATAACGATTTGGAGGAAGAATTTTTTTTTGGTGTGGTCAAGGATAAGTGCACTTCTCTTATTTGTCGTACGTCAGTTGCAATACCTAAGCGTGGTAACTTAGAGAGGCATCATAAAACGGTTCATAAAAACTATGAAAAGGATTTTTCGCCATTGAGTGAATTGAGAAGACGAAAAGTACGTGATTTGATATCTTGTTTGAAAAAAAGAACAAACCATGTTCACAAGACCAGCCAAACAAACAAAAGCTGTTACGATCGCGTAATTTAAAATATCTCATATATTGGCGAAACACAAGAAACCATTCGAAGATGGATCGGTTGTGAAGAAAGCATTTATTGAAGCGGGTGAGAATTTATTTGGAGATTTTAAAAATAAAACAGCATTCATGTCTGCTATTAGAGAACTTCAGTTATCTCGTCCGACTGTCACAAAGCGTATTGAAGTCATGAGTCAGGACATGGCAGATAAACAGATAAACTGAAACATGATATTATGAAATGTACATACTTTTCATTACAGTTCGAAGAATCCACCGATATGACAGACACTGCCCAGCTGTGTATTCAATGACATGTTGGCTAAGGAATAATTTTTGCAATCATTCCTCTGAAGGGCAAGACCCGTGGCGAAGATCTATATGACGTTTTCTTCAATTTTGTAAAAAAAATTTCAAGCTACCAATATATTAATTAATGTGCATTACAACCGATGGAGCACCAGCAATGACTAGAAACAAAAACGGTTTTGTGGCATTGTGTCGAGCTAATGAAGATTTCCCTTCATTTTTTTCATTCCATTATATTATACATCAACAAGTTTTAAATATGGCGGAAAATTATGGGCATTGCAACAACACAAATTGGGAATTCCAACCGTGCACGTTGCTTGCAACGGCGGCTCTTTAACTTGCAGTTGGAAGATAGGGAGTCAGCTGAACACACTGATTCAATTCTTCACACGGACGTCAGGTGATTGAGTCGTGGAAAATTCCTAGAAAGGTTTCAAGAATTATTGCCCGAAATAATAGCTTTTATAATCGAAGAGAGGTGATGACACTCAGATGTTGAAAAAGGAAAAATGGCTGACAATGCACTTAAACACCATTAACTTGGAGCTTCAAGGTCAAGGAAAAACTATTATTGCGATGATTAGCGCAGTAAACGCATTCAAAAGAAAATTGCAGATTATGATAGATCAACTGAAAAAAAAGGATCTGAAACATCTTGCAGTAAATTGGCAAATATAGCATCATTTATGACTTATCTTTTTTCATTTGAAACATCGAGGAATTAGTTACTGAAATATCAAGTCAGTTTAGTATGAACTCATGTTCTGTTGAAAATGAGTTGAAGCAGATTATATCAGATATACATCTCGAAGCTACAGCATTTGATACAAATTTCTGGTGTTTTATATCTGAAGATAAATATCCGAATCTCATGAAAAGTATGCTTAGGACATGCAGTGCCACGCTTCAACATCCAAAGTCACTCCTTAGTTAAGTTTAGCACCATATGTGAATATTTTGTTTTGTAACAACCAAAAAACTCGCAATTTCGAATAACTATAAGTTTTTTCATTGATATTATAGAGAAGAACCTAACTAAACCTAACCGAAACCTTGACTAAAATGATGTAAATTGTGCGGAAAGCTAATATATATATATATATATACAGTGTGTTCCAACGAAAATTTGACCCCCCTCAAACTCCGAAATGAGTAACATTAGCGAAAAACACCAAGACACGTCGATTTTTGTTTCGAGGGGGAGCATTTTTCGAAATAATTCGAAACTTCTCAGATCAACCCCCTACCCCCAGCAACCCTAACTTTGAAATTCATCATAGGGAATAAGGGTCGAGTGGCACCTTACTGAAAAGGTCTGTCAATTCTCCACCTTGATTTGTCATTTTAGAATTTTAAATTAACATACAGGGTGTCCCAACCAAGGGTGAAGTTGAATTCCTGGAAATCCCAAATACTAAATGAAATAGATTTATTTTGGCATAATGCAAGCGCAGGTTTATGCTCGGTCTAGAAAAACGACCTACACTTGTGAATTTGGAGTTGGTGCAATCAACCCCTATTTCCAGCATCCCCAACTCAAAAATCATTCGATCGATAATAGGTCAAGTGGCACCTCGTTGGAAAGGTACTGCAATTTTCTCTTCGAATTTGGTATTTTCGAAATTCAGAATCATCATACAGGGTGTCCCGAAGCAGGAACATTGAAAATCGAAATAACTTTTGAAACTGGTTCATTTCGGTATACGAGAACATGTTTGATCCGAGAATAGGACTTTCTTGTGTGGTTATAGAATTTTTGCAATCAACCCCTTCCATTCAGCATCCCCAACTTGAAAATCATACAAATAATTCAAGTGGCATATCTTCAGAAAGGTTTTTGAATTCCAGAATGATTAAAGCATTTCATTCAGTTCGGCTCTCCATACAGGATGTCGCTTTCGAAAAATTCAATATCGTCATTTGAAATTATCAACTAAAATTAATTCGAAACTGTTAAAAGTATTGGGGTACGATGTGTTGAGCATCAATGACGAAGAAATAAAGCTGATTTCTGCATTGAAAATGTTCACATTTTTCATTTCCATCTGGCGTGCAGTCATCTGTTATTTCTCATTTTGCAATGAAATATTATTATTATTCAGATCAGTTCCTCATTATTGTTGTTGTTCGTCAGTTGAAATTAATCTGAAAATGGTTTATTCCACTGAGGAAAGGGTCGAAATTGTATCGACGTATTTTCGAAATAACAGTTGTGCCAAAGAAACGGCAAAGATATTCGATAGGAACCATCCTGAAAGAGAAAGGGAGTCAGTCACCAGTACGTTAAATATTTGGTTGACAAATTCCTAGCTACGGGTTCGGTGGCAAACAAAAACATGAAGTGGCATGTCCTGTCAGAAATGAGGCAACGGAAGTGGCAGTAGTGGGTCATCTACAAATGGAGAATACTACTTCGATCAGAAAACTATCTCGTCTGACTGGTGTATCAGCTACAACTGTCCATAGAATCGTGAAACATCACAAATTTCACCCCTACAAGGTAAAATTAGTGCATGAAATAAACGAAGATGATCCAGATCGTCGTTTACAGTTTTGTGAAAATCTAAGTGAAAACCTAAACGCTAATCCAAATTTTCTGAATAACATCTGTTTTTCTGATGAAAGCACCTTTATGCTCAGTGGTGAAGTGAATAGACATAATTGCCGATATTGGGACACACAGAATCCTCATTGGTTTAGAGAGGCCCACACGCAAAGGCCTCAGAAGTTGAACGTTTGGGCAGGAATTTTGGCAATCATCTAGTTGGGCCTTTCTTTATTGAGGGTAATCTGAATGGAAATGGCTACCTACAGTTGTTAGAGGAACACATACATCCTAGATTGACAGAAATTTTACAGAACGATCCAACTCTTTCTGAGGACGAAATGCGTTTTCAACAAGACGGTGCTCCTCCGCATTATGATGCTCGGGTGCGCCAATATTTAGACGAAAATTTCCCAGGAAGGTGGATTGGTAGAAGAGGACCTGTTGAGTGGCCAGCCAGGTCACCAGATTTAAATCCCTAGATTTTTTTTGTGGGGCCATCTAAAATCCAAAGTTTATGCCACAAGACCAGAAAACCTGGAGGAGCTGCGGATGAGGATTATCACAGAATGCCGACTTTTGACTCCTGAAGTTTTCGCTAATGTGAGAAGAGAGTTCGAAAATCGTCTGTATAACTGTATGGAGGTGGGCGGAGGTCATTTTGAACAATTGTTGTAATAATCAAGTAAGTTTTTTGTTTTCAATTGAATACAAGTTCAATAAATCTCGTTTTCCTGTTTAGATGAGCATCCAATCAGTTTCTCCATCATCCCCTCATCCTGATCCTCACGCCAGAAAACCTCGATTGCCAAACTGAAACCAATGCCTCAGTGATTCAGAAAATAGAAAAATCTTTCTGGAACTTTGCCACTCAACCTGTAATCACTTGTATGATTTTTGAGTTGGGGATGATTGGAGATTGATTGCAAAAATTCCATATTCACGCAAGAGAGTCTTATTCTCGAATCAAACATAAACATGTTCTCGTATTATACCGAAATGAACCAGTTTCAAAAAGTTATTTGGGTTTTCAGTGTTCCTGCTCCGGGACACCCTGTATGCTGATTCTGAATTTCGAAAATACCAAATTCGAAGAGAAAATTGAAATACCTTTCCAACGAGGTGCCACTTGACCTATTTTCGATCGAATGATTTTTGAGTTGGGGATGCTGAAATAGGGGTTGATTGCACCAACTCCAAATTCACAAGTGTAGGTCGTTTTTCTAGACCGAGCATAAACCTGCGCTTGCATTATGCCAAAATAAATCGATTTCATTTAGTATTTGGGATTTGCAGGAATTCAACTTTACCCTCGGTTGGGACACCCTGTATGTTAATTTAAAATTCTAAAATGACAAATCAGAATGGAGAATTGACAGACCTTCACAGTAAGGTGCCACTCGACCCTTATTCCCTATGATGAATTTCGAAATTAGGGTTGCTGGGGGTAGGGGGTTGATCTGACAAGTTTCGAATTATTTCGAAAAATGCTCCCCCTCGAAACAAAAATCGACGTGTCTTGGTGTTTTTCGCTAATGTTACTCATTTCGGAGTTATAGGGGGGGTCAAATTTTCGTTGGAACACACTGTATGCTACGGTATACCCTACCTAGGTAGCTAGGTAGGTATGGTGTATCGTGTATGTACGACAACCCTGCATCACACATACTTGCAGCCTCTCAGAGTCGATCGTAAGTAGTCTGAAAATATTGAGGTAGATCGCCAGCAGCTCAAGTTTGAGCACCCCTGGCCTAGAACATTTTTCTCTTTGACTCCCTGGGGCAATACCAGTGAGTATAAGTAATTATACTGAAAACTTTTCGGATTGATTTTGTTTTGATTCGCATCGATTTTGTCATCCTTATAATCGAAAATCATTGAATTTTGATACTCATGCTAAATTAAAATGTTTGTTTTTTTTTGATTGAAGAGGTCGTTAGTTGATGAAAATCGACATACTATATTAACAAAACTATGACCGGTTTCACCACACTGTGGCTTCATCAGATAGATACAAACTAATATAACCTTATATATTAGTCTTATTTCCTACTTAATATTACAATAGGCACAAGTACAAGGGGTATGTTGAAAAACCCATCAGAGTTGTTTACTTAATGAATTGAAAAGATTGAGTAAATGAGAAGGATTTAGATCTAATTGACTAGTAAGTAACTACTTGAATTCTTTTCTTTGTTGATCTCAAAAACAATAGATTGAGTTTTGTCTGTTATTTTCATTGGGTAAAATTTTGAAATTATCATTAAAGTTAGTTTTTTAAGTGATTAGAATAATGGGAATCTGATTTATGATAATTAAAACTACGTTTGTGCTCGGATAATCTAACTTTGAAATTTCTGAAAGTTCTACCAATATAAATTTCATTACAATCCTCACAAGACAGTTCATAAACACCGGATTTATTACCTTTATCAATTTTAGATTTGTAGTTTATGATATATCGGCCTAAAGAATTATCAGTTTGGAATGCTATATTGAAATTATAATGCGAGAGGAATGATTTTAATTTTAGACTAGGATTACCAATATAAGTTAAGTTGTTGTATTTTGTGTTAGAACTTTTTATAATTGGAAATACTTCCTGGATTGCTTTTTGAAATTTTTTGCGTGAAATCATGTTTCAATCATAGTTGGACTGTAACAGTTTAGCCGGATCGGTGGCGTAGGGGATATGATGCTCGTCTCCTGCGCAGAGTTACCTGGGTTCAATCCCCACAAAGTCGGTGCGATTTTTCGGATTCTGGGAATCGCTTGAGTGTCCATCTTTCGGAGGAGATGTAAAGCTGTCGGTCCTGTCTAACAGAGATGTGTTGGACATTAAAAATCCCTTCCCTCGACACGAGAGGGGTTCGGCAAAATTCCCGGGTTAGTGAGTTGACAGAATTCCCCGGCGTGTCATTAGCCAAAAGGAAGAAATAGAGCATGTTAAAGGAAAAACAAACAAACTGTAACAGTTATTGACTGCTATTTGCTATTATATTCAGCTCTTTTATGAAATACTTTGTGACATTCGGATATTGATGAGTCTATGTACCATACTATTGTAAGCTGCTAATTCATGTGGATAAGGATGTGTAGATGAGCTGGGAATCTTAATATCTGTATGAGATGGCTTATGAGAAATAGAAAAATCATGTTTGCCGTTAATTTTTGTAATAGCTAAATCCAGAAAGTTAATGGAGTTTTCTGTTTCTATCTTTAACGTGATTTTAATATTATCGTATATTTTTCAACCTAAGAAATTCATTATATCGAAGTCCGCATCTGAAGATATCATATTGACCAAAGCAGACAAAGGTCATACAGTCATAGCCTTAAATAAGGCAGATTAGTTATTGAAAACCCAAAATTTCATGGAATCAGCTTGTTATGAAGGAATTGATAAAGATCCAACTAATAAATTTCAATCCATAGTAAAAAACGCTTAAGAGTATGCCAAGTCTATAGTACCTACCAACCAAAAATATAAACTTTTCATTGGCAACCTGCAATCACCAAAACTTTACTCCCTCGTCAAGCTCCATAAAACAGGGCATCCCATTAGACCAGTAGTTTCATATTTTCAAGCTCCAGCTGCAAAACTTTCACGCTTTCTCATATACATCATTCGACAGTACGCTAATTTTAAACCTAAATTCTCAATAAAAAACTGTTCAGTCCTAATAAATAAAATTCAACACATGATACTACCACCGAACGCTAAACTTATGTCATGGGATGTAGTAAATCTCTTCCCTAGTGTTCCACCTAGTGATACAGTGAAACTCATCAACAACGCCCTTCAAATTAATAAAGTCAATCCGAAAATTCAATCAGAAATCTGACACCTTTTAGAAATTTGTTTAGAACAAAATTATTTTAACTTCAATGGAGTATTATATAATATTAAAAAAGGTTTAATCATGGATAATCCTCTGAGCTCTCTGCTCGCTGAAATTTTCATGGATAATATTGAAAAAACTATCCAACAACATCCGTTATTCAAATACTTTATTTATTGGTTTAGATATGTCGACGATATCATTTGTTGTTTCACTGGCACAAACAGAGAGTCATTCAAAACATTCACTAACAAAATTCATGATAATATTAAATTCACGTTAGAGATAGAAAGAGAAAACTCCATTAACTTTCTGGATTTAACTATTACTAAAATTAACGGCAAACATGATTTTTCTATTTTTGAGAAGCCATCGCATACAGATATTACTATTCACAGCTCATCTACACATCCTTATCCACATAAATTAGCAGCTTACAATAGTATGGTACGTAGACTCATTAATATCCCAATGTCACGAAATGATTTCATGAAAGAGCTAAATATAATTGAACAAATAGCAGTCAGTAACGGTTACAGTCCAAGTATTGTAATTTCAATATAGCATTCCGAATTGATGATTCTTTAGGCCGACATATCAAAAACTGCAAATCTAAAATTGATGAAGGTACTAAATCCGGTGTTTATAAACTGTCTTGCGGGAATTGTAATAAAATTTATATAGGAAGAACTTTCAGAAATTTCAAATTTAGATTATCCAAGCACAAACGTAGTTTTGATTATCATAAATCAGATTCCCATTATTCTAATCACTTACTCGAAGAAAACCATAACTTTAATGATAATTTCAAAATTTCACACAATGAAAACAATAGACAAAAACTCAATCTATTGGAAATTTTAGAAAACAACAAAGAAAAGGTAGGTTACTTAGTAGTCAATTAGATCTAAATACTTCTGCGTTACTCAATCTTTTCAATTCATAAAATAAGCAACTCCGATGGGTTTTCCAACATACCTCTTGTACTTGTACTTATTGTAATATCAAGTAGGAAATAAGACTAATATATAAGGAATTACTATGTTCATTAGTTTGTATCTATCCGATGAAGCCACAGTGTGTTGAAACCGGTCAGAGTTTTGTTAATATAGTGAAAATCTAAATACTTTAGTTTCATTTCATTGAAAATATAAAATGTTTGTACTTACGCCTTACTAAGATCGTCTTGAAGATGGCTTCCTTGCTGCACAGCTACGGCATACGGTTTTTCAGCAAACACTTCTCCAACTTCAGTGAGATTGCAGTCTCTACTAATTTCATACTTTATCTCTGATGAATCATGTATGAAAGCAAAATCTCCATCTATATGCTCATTTACCATTCTGAAACCTTCAGGAGCGTCTGCTACAGGGTTCGAATCATTTATAGCTATAAGGATATGACCGTATTGTTCTCTTATGGGATAATCCCATACTCTGTACTGGGTATCATCCGTGGAGGAATTGAGAGTGAGTTCTTTCCACATTCTGAAAAAACCATTTCCTATCAAAAAATTCATTTGGCTATACACATCATCTTTGGAAGCACCTACGGGGGTGGTTTGAAAAGTTTCCGACCTAATAAAGATACAAGACATTCTTTCTGACTGTTGTTTTCTATTTTCTACATAGTCTACTTGTAACTCTACACACTTTTCTTAATCAGACCTAAGCCTTCCATATAATACTCTCTGCAAAATAGTGGTTCACGAAGATTTGACGAAAATCTGTGTCATCCGAACGCAATTTCAGATAAGGGGAACAAAAAGAAGTTGCTTTCGGTTAGATCTGAAGAGTGAGGAGGATGATCAAGCAGCTCAAACTGTAATTCGTGGATTTTCGCCATGGCAACCGCTGAGGTGCGTTGTCTTGGTGAAACAGGATTATCTTTATCCGTAAATGTAGCAGTTTTTCCGAAAGTTCTACTTCTAACTTGTCAAGTAATACAGGAATTGGTGAACTACTGTAAAATACAAGGCTGGCCACTCGTCGTTGGGTGTGATGCGAACGCACATCATACTCTATAGGAGAAGCCAAAGCAGCAACATCAGAGGAGAAAAGCTGGCCGAATATCTCTACAGTAAAAACCTTACACTTCTAAACGAAGGAAATGAACCAACTTTCGTCACATCGAATAGGAAAGAAGTCCTGGATTTTACTTTATGCAGTGAGAAATTCACCTCAAAAATTCGAAATTTGAGAGTGGCAACAGAAGTAGTTTCCCTCTCCGACCATCGACACGTCGGTTTCGACATCGCAAGTATACTGAGACATTGACCAGTGCCTTTCAGGAACCCCAAAAAACCGTTTGGGACCGATATCAGGAACAATTAACAGAAATGGTGGGACCTTCAGTTAGGACATCGAAAAACATCAAGGATCTGGAAACTGCCGTTGAGGAACTGCTAACCATGGCGTAGAACAACAGTTGCCCTATACAATACAATAGAGGCAGGAAAAGAACCTTATGGTGGACAGCAGAACTCACTGCTCAAAGGATGAAAAGCAGACGCCTCCTAAATGAAGCGATAGCACAAAAAGCGATTAGGACAACTACAAGGAAGCCCAAAGAGCATACAAAGGATTGATAAAATAATCAAAAAAAGAAGCTTGGCATTTTTACTGCGAGGAAATAGAGAGTGTTCCCCCTTGTTCTTAATTGGTATTATTGAGAGGAAAGTGACATTTGATAGAGCAGATACTGTGCAAGATTGAGATAAAACATAACCATAGTGGCTGCGTAGATCTTCAATGGCAATATCAGTGAAGAATTCCGCAGAAGCCGTAGCAATTCTAGCTGGCTCAGAGCAGGGAGTTCCATCCAAGTTAAGAGTGATAGACTGATGCGGATCGATTTTTCTGCCCGTTTTTCGGTTAATGATGTTCCATACAGTTTTGTTTTTATTCACGGAAGATGCTATTAGGTCCCCGTAATATTTCAGTTTAGCTTCCCTGATTAGATGCCTATAGTTGAGCTTAGCTCTACTATACACTTCCGAAGAGTTCACCACTAGCCTGTTTAACCTCCCCAGATATCCAATTATTTGCAAGGTTACTGGTATATTTGGTAAATTTACAGGACAGCAATACTTATTGACTCCTTCATGATATCAATGAAACTTGGAAAACTAAAATTCACATCAGAGCTTGCGTAAATGTGTGCAAACAAGACAAGATACAGCATCGACCAGTCGGTCAAGGCTTCGAGGAGTAATATTTCTAGTTTTCATTAACTTTACTACAGGAGAATTTTAATTTACTGAGTTTTTAAAGCAATAAACTAGGAATAGCGCTTTACGATCACCAATATGTGCCTCAAACACTTCAGTTTCATAACTATCCATATCAGCATTTGTCAGAATATAGTCTATCTTGGACAAGGAAGTGGAACCCCCCACATTCGTATAGACTCTAGTAGGAACAAGATACGTGACTTTCATGTCAGAATAATCAACATTCAAGTCACCACACAAAAATATGATACTTGCATGTTTGCTGCCCAGTTGCATGATACAATCTAACTCATCTAAAAATACCTGAAAATCACCAGAAGGCTCTCTGTAGGCACTAACAACAATTATGTTAACACCACTTAAAATAAACTTCATTGCAGCAAACTCGAATTCCATCTCCTTGAAAAGATCAGAAATCCGATCATCATCGACCTGAAGACTGGATCTACCATAAAGTACCACACCTCCGTGTCCGCGAGAAGGGTGGCAGCAAAATTTTCTATTTCTATCATTGAAACTATAGGTTTATGGTAACTGAAATAAGAAACGTAAGTTTGATACTTGATATCATCTAAATATCTGGAAAATACCGAGTCAATGGTGGTCCCATATTTTGTTGTGGATTCTTGTTCATTTTCAAATTCAATTTTTCCGAAAGAAAAGTTGTCAACTTCTTAAGCATAATTAACGGAAGTAATCTAGTCCAACCCATTTTTGAAACACGTGTAACGAAAAACTCACAAACCTTGATAGATAATTAATAAAATAGGTCTACCCAAAGGGAATCATCATGGTCAGCTTTAGATGTAGAATCATCCAAATTCATTCCATATTATAGAAAATGTTATTCGAATTTTAAAACGATTCAGTTCTCACAGCATCTTGACTCTGAGAGTTGGGATAATATATACAGGGTGTTTCCGAATAAGATGTCATAAATGGAGGATGCGAATCCCTGAATGATTTGAGCAAGAAAGTTCGAAGAACCAATGGTCAAAAAATGCTTCGTTGCCGAGATACAGGGTGTTAAAGTTGAGAAAATTTTTCGATTTTCTCTCGATAAAACCTAGACTTCTCAAGATTTCAGGCTCAAATTTTCCACATAAGCTACTAAACACAATCTAAATCACCAGGTGAGGCCAAATTTTGAAACAGTATACAGGGTGATACTTTTTCATGGGCCATGTTCCATTTTTACCCTCGGAACTTTTTTTTGGTACGCCACTGGCACTAACAAAAAATAAAATCGAATAGATCATTCAATTTGAAATTTTTTTGACTCCTGCATTTTGATCGTTACTATCACCGTTTCTGAGATATTAATTATTGAAAATAATCCAATAGTTTTCCCATATCGAAGCCATGGAGATATTATCTTAATAACTGATGCAATTTTTCAGGAATTGAGCTAAAATTTACATCAGATATCTCCTTATTGTATGTTTATAACAAAATGAGGCAGAAATTCCTGACAGTATACAGGGTGTTATTTTTCACGTGCATTTTCCTCTTTTGCCCCTGAACTTTTTGTAGTGCGCTACTGGTATATTCTGAAAACAGAATCAAACAGATTATTCAAAGTGAAAACTTTTCTGTACCTTGTATTTTTCCGTATCTGCCACCATTTTCGAGATATTAATCAAGAAAAGTAATCGTATAGTCCTTCCGTATTGAAAGCTTGAAGATATTTTTCATGTTATTTCGGCAATTTGTGAAGACCTTGAGCTCGAATTTCAAACGAAGTTCACATTTTAAGATCTGCACCACTAGATTGGTAGGATTTATGAGAAAGTATAAAGGGTGATATCATTTCCTGATCATTGAATTCGAATTCAAAATGTGTTTTATTGAGTGTATAAATAGGAAGTAAATGAATAAACAACATAAATAATCGCGAATGATTTCAATAACAAAACTCATAATGATGAAAACAAAATTGAACAAACAGAACAAATCAAAGAAGATGTTGAAAATGTCCTCCACCTGAAAGAATACATGCTTCTGCTCGTCTCCGCATATTAGTGCGCACCCTCTGAAATATTCCTGGGGTATTTCTGATGACGTCACATGATGCTGTAATTCTATTCCTCAATTCTTCAAGTGTATTCACGGGAGAGCTATAAACCAAAGTTTTCAGATGTCCCCAAAGAAAAAATCCAAACTGTTTAAATCTGGCGACCTTGGAGGCCAAGCTTCTGGTTCATCACGCCCTATCCAGCGGTTATTGAATGTCATATTCAGATATTCTCTAGCTTCCATGCTGAAGTGCGGTGGTGCTCCGTCATGCATAAACCACATTCTATTTCTAGTTTGCAGCGGCACATCTTCTAGCAACACAGGTAAAATCTCTTCTAGAAAGTGGCGATATAAGGCTCCATTCAGCCTGTCTGGCAACAAAATGGCCCGATCAGGAAATCCCCAATTATTCCAACCCAGACATTAACCGAAAATTGTTCTTGATGGTGACATTCCTCAATCATATGGGGATTTTCTTCAGTCCAATAGTGATTGTTATGAAAGTTCCTGATTGCATTTCTCGAGAAGGACGCCTCATCTGTGAAGATGATTTCGCTATCGAAAAGGGGATTATGAGCAATGTTATGAAGGAACCATCGGCAGAAATTGAGTCGCAGAGGAAAATCGCGGGGTAGTAGAGCTTGGACGCGTTGAATATGGTATGGGTAAAGCAAGAAATCATGGAGAATTTACCAGACCAATACAAATGAGATATTCAATTCTCTTCCAATTTTTCTTGTACTCAGCTGAGGATCCTCATCTATACAATTTAGGACTGCCTCTTCGATTTCCGGGGTCCTTATTGTCCGATTTGCCCCTTTCAAGTCATGATTCGGTTTGAATGTACCCCGTTCTCTCAATCTTCTGTGGATGTCAGAAAACGTACGCCTATCAGGAATGATTCGATTAGGGAAGCGTTCTTGATACAAACGCCTTGCGTGCACTGCGTTTCCTTCAGCCACACCGTACATGAAATGTATATCGGCCATTTCTGCATTAGTGAAAACCATTTCAAAGATTATTGGTTACTACTTACAGCTGTTTCAAATGTAGGCACAACAAACTGAATGACAAAACTTACAATCATTGAAGTGTGAAGTTTTTTTTCTATGATTTCATTTGCAAAATTGTATCAGAGCCTACTAAGCCTTTTGAAATCACCAACGTGTTCTGATATGAGGAAGACACGATAAATTCTGATGATTTTCAATTCAAAACGGTGAAAGACATGAGGATCTAGATGATCACAAAATTATCCGAATTTAATGAAAAATCCGTTTCTGATTACGAAAAACGTCAGTTATGCACCGAAAAAATATACGGAGGCAAAGGGGTAGCCTGTTCGGGCGTTGTTGATTAATTTTTCGAAAATGGTGGCAGATACGGAAAAATACAAGGAACAGAAAAGTTTTCACATTGAATAATCTGTTTGATTCTAGTTTTCAGAATATACCAGTAGCGCACCACAAAAAAGTTCAGGGGGCAAAAAGAGGAAAATGCACGTGAAAAAATAACACCCTGTATACTGTCAGGAATTTCTGCCTCATTTTGTTATAAACATACAATAAGGAGATATCTGATGTAAATTTTAGCTCAATTCCTGAAAAATTGCATCAGTTATTAAGATAATATCTCCATGGCTTCGATATGGGAAAACTATTGGATTATTTTCAATAATTAATATCTCAGAAACGGTGATAGTTACGATCAAAATGCAAGAGTCAAAAAAAATTTCAAATTGAATGATCTATTCGATTTTATTTTTTGTTAGTGCCAGTGGCGTACCAAAAAAAAGTTCCGAGGGTAAAAATGGAACATGGCCCATGAAAAAGTATCACCCTGTATACTGTTTCAAAATTTGGCCTCACCTGGTGATTCAGATTGTGTTTAATAGCTTATGTGGAAAATTTGAGCCCGAAATCTTGAGAAGTCTAGGTTTTATCGAGAGAAAATCGAAAATTTTTCTCAACTTTAACACCCTGTATCTCGGCAACGAAGCATTTTTTGACCATTGGTTCTTCGAACTTTCTTGCTCAAATCATTCAGGGATTCGCATCCTTCATTTATGACATCTTATTCGGAAACACCCTGTATAATCAAATGGACCCTGGTGTTGCTTGGATATGATAATTTTCATCCCAAAATTGTGGAAAAGACATCCTTATAAACATTTTTGGATCACTTCTGAAAGTCGGAAATCTTGTACAACGAAGCGAAAACTCTTTAGGATCCCACAGATGTAACATATCAAAATCACACTATAATATTTATTGCTGTTTTCTTAAAACAGTTATACAACATGCTAAAAGAATGACGGATGAACCTTCCATGAGTAAAGCAACATAGCAGGTAATAAATGAATACACAAATAAATCGACGAAAAAGCAGCGCGTTCTCGAAAAACTGAGGAATGGAAGTGGCAGTGCACATGTAGCATTGAATAAAATTAACCAGCATTACATTGACATATGTTCACTGTTAACCCAGAAGATACTGTTTAAACCGAGAGACAAAAACACAGATGGTGCTGCGATATTTCTCAATCCTGCAACCATTAGAGATTTATAACACCATAAAATTCCTAGAGAATACAGCCTCTGTAGAATTTGCTGAAATTCCAGTCAAACTCATCAAACGCGTTGCTCACATCATATTGGATCGCCATGTCATTGTAAACCTAAGCATACAGAATGGAATATTTCCAAAAAACTAAAATAGTCCCAACTTAGGAGAATGGAGACTGTACTAACATCAGTAATTATAGACCAGTCGCAATATAAAATAGCTTTAGTAAAATATTGGAAAGAATGAAGGTAATCAAACATATCTGAAGTTTCCTCTTCCCTAGTCAGACTTTCTAATAGGTGGGGAGTGCCTTTCAATGGTTAGTTTATCAAAGCTCTTGCGCAGTGAACGTGAAATACACTCTATGCAACAATTTTTCGGTATCGGAATTGCTCTGAAATTTCCTATCTCATTTCGTGTCCATCGTTATCCGTTCAAATTTATACCTGAAAATCATAATGCGGATTGTACTTTTTCGATCTTCGGACCATGCGTCCTTCTAATGAATACTTAATTCTTGTATTTGGCCATACTCCCAATATTCATGACAAACTTTCCTGCGTTTGTGGGAATGTAAGTTATAATAGATTGTTTAAGTATTTGGAAAAGAAAAGATTCTCTCAGAGTCGCAAAATGGTTTTAGGAGGGGAAAAATACAATCGTGGCCATATGTGCGGTATTGAAGTTCCTAAACGAGAGTGAGCCTGTGATAGCTATGGCTTTAGATTTGAGTAAAGTCTATGAAATTGCGGAAAAAGGTGTTCTTTGCAAGAGCTAGAGTTCTGTGGAATACATGGAGTAGGTTTAAAACTTTTGGAAAGCTATCTCTCAGATAGGGATCAATATTGTAACGTTTCTTAGTTCTTGAAATTATTGGTGGGTTCAAACACTTCAACGTTACAAAAACACTAACTAATTTATTCACACGTGGACTGAACAATTACAACACTAAACTAAATGATTAACTTCTATAACTAATTTATATAACACAATCGATACTGCTTAATTTATCTACACTTTGTCCACTTATTCGCGCTCTGTATTCAAACTTAAACCTTCATTCTCTGCGCTTCGCGCTCTCTTCTTATATACAAGTACTCATTGTTCTAGAACATTTGCGTAACTTCGGCTCTATTCCGTATCTTCGTTCGAGAACCTTCCGGAAACGGCAACACTGATTTCTTCGTAATACGGTGCGCTGAAATCTTTAAATCTCTTTAGAATTCTCCCGAAAGTGGCCGCACTCGTTACTCTGCCGGGCCGTGATAGGGTCGGCTTCAGGGACGATTGGATATCGGTACAATATGTTGCAATGACAGATAATGATGGAAACATGCAAACCTCCAAAACATTGAGAACAAAAAGAGTTCTTCAAGGTTCAATTATTGGGCCCCTATTTTATATAATATATATATATATATATATATATATATATATATATATATATATATATATATATATATATATATATATATATATATATATATAAAATCATCGATGACTGGTCCAACTTGCGGATGACACAAATGTTATTTAATGGGTGGTAGTATCAAGATCAACTCAAACGTAGAGTTTCAAGAAATTTAGTTACCCTAGATAAATATTTGAACAAAATAACCTCGACCTAATACTCAAAAAACACAGCTCTTGAATTTCTCATTCAACAAAATCTATGAAATATCTCCGGAATCCCCAATCGTATGGCAGATATGCGTTTTCTGGGTGTGACCATCTATTCTAGGCTTGATTGATCCATCCACGTCTTGCAGCTTCACTGGCGGCATATTCTTATGCCCTTAGAATGCTCAGATTATATGTTAACCTCGAAACGGTCGTCCTGTGTTATCGAGCGAACGTGGAATCCCGCATCAGATACGGAATTATTTTCTGGGGAAATTCTGGAGTGGCGTCTCGTATCTTCAAATTCCAAAAGAGATCGATATCGAACCTGAAAAGCACTGACAGCTATAAAGATCATTTCATCCAAAACAACCTACTTACACTACCATCCTTATACATTCATGAAGCAATCATGTTCGTAAGAAACAACTCTGAATGAATATGATTATATGACTCGTAATAAAGAGAACTTAATGTCTATTAAATTTGACCGTACCTACCTACAGAAAAATGCACACCATATAATAATAAAAATAATGAACAAATTACCATCTTCAATACGTTATGAGCAACCAGCACTTCTGAAAGAACATATACATAAACTACTAGTAGAAACAGTTCCTACAGCATATAAGATTTCTATGAATGCTAACTTTATCTAAAACTGAAAATCACTGATGAAGTATCTAATAAACAGTCTACGTTGTTCTTGCTCTAGTCCCGTTCATATATGTTTATACATATTTATTTATTTAATTCTTGTGAATTGAGTTTCTTCTTTTTTTGTGAGTTGAAAAATTTATAACGTGATTGTGTACTCTACTTTGAAATGTTCTACGCCTTATACATAATTTGTTATATATAGTAATATTTACAAATTCGAATAAATAAGTTATCTAGCTATTTTTTTTCTTATAGATATCATTAAAATTATTGTTCATTCAAATCAAAATTTTCTATAAAAATTCTTTCGAATTGATAAATAACATAAAAACGTTAACCTACCACCTAACGCAAAACTTATTTCGTTTGATGTTGAGAATTTATACCCAAGTGTTCCTCCAGGTGATGTCAAAATATTAATCGAAAACATGTTGAATACGAATCATGTTAACCACATAATTAAATCAGAAATATTGAATCTGTTGGACGTTTGCATTGAACAAAATTATTTTTCTTTCAACAACATCTATTACAGTAGTGAAAATGGTTTGATCATGGGAAATCCTTTGAGTCCACTTTTAGCAGAGATTTTTATGAATAATATTGAACAGAAAATTCATACACATCCACTCATTTCCAAATTTCTTTATTGGTATAGATATGTTGACGACATCTTAGTTTGTTTCATTGGAACTACTCGTCAATTAGACTTATTTCTTAATTTCATTAATTCCATCCATTTGAACATTAAATTCACGATAGAAATTGAACAGAACGATTCCATTAATTTTTGGACTTGAAAATCACTAAACGAAATAATAATCATTTTTTCGGTCTTTCGTAAACCAACACATACTGATACAATTATACATAACTACTCATTACATCCAATTCAACACAAAGTTGCAGCTTTAAACAGCATGGTACATCGGTTACTCAATTTACCTTTATCAGTAGAAGATTATAATAAAGAGTTAAACATCATCAAACAGATAGCCATTAATAATTCATATAATCCGGATATGATAGATCTAATCATTCGTAAAAACTGTATCAGAAAGCAATAAATGAAGTATATCCTATTCATAAAGACTATAAAATATTCAACAGTTTAACATTCTGCGGTTCTGCAAGTACAAATATTAAATCCTTTCTCGTCAAACAAAATCTTAATATAACTTTCAAAACTTCTAATAACTTAGGTAAACATATTGAAAATAATAAATCTCGTGTTGAAAAATCAAGTGAATCAGGAATCTATAAACTCAATTGCGGTTCTTGTGATAAAATTTATATCGGTAGGACCTATAGGAGTTTTGGCATAAGAACATCTGAACATAAACGTAGCTTCGATAAAAATAAATCCGATTCAAATTATTCAAACCACTTAATAAAAGAAAACCATTCACTCAATAAAACTTTGACATATTACATATAAAATCAAAAGTTTAAAATTAGATCTCCTAGAAGCATTAGAAATAAATAGATACAAACATTCGGACAAGCTTTTGAATGAGCAGGTAGATGTGATTTATTCACCCTACTTAACTTGTTTAATTAGTTTTATTACCTTTCATACTAACTGTACAATGGCTCGGTCTAGATTTTCCTGTTATTCATCCAACTTGTTCTACGATTTGTTTATAATACCATACTCTTCATTCTGTTTGTCATTCATGATAAAGCTGCTGTGTCAGCAAAACGTCGTCGAATTTTTTCAAATAAAGTGTAGATTAAAGTTAAACCTTGTGTTTTTTATCTCATTTATCTAGCTATCCCGAAAAACAGTCACCATCACTTTCCCAGCCGAAAAAAAAAACAATTTTTCCTTTTTTGGTACCGTTTGCCTCTTTTTAGTCCACTATTTGGATTGTATTTTTTTTCTGGCGTATAATGGTGCATCCAACTTTTTTCTAAAGTAATTAATCGGCGCCAAAACTCGGATTGAGCCCAAACTACACTAACAGAACGTTGAAAGTGTTCATTCGCACACGTTTTCGGTCTAACGTAAGCAAACGCGATATCCAGCCCGCGGACAGCTTCCTCATATATAAATATTAATTTAATATGTGACAAACACGTAGTTTTGACATGTTGATAACCTCTGCTATCTCTCTCACTCGGCATTAAGAAAGATGATAACGAAAATACAATGGGACCCTTCGGTTTTGGCGAAGGAAATGAAAGAGGCGATACCTTAATCAATTTCCTGCAGATGAACAACTTGTTTGCAATGAATTGCTTTGATTTTTCAGAAATGTGTGCATTGGCAAAGCAATCAAAAACCGCAAAACTGGCAACGTATAGAGATAAAAATGGACGTGAAAAGTCCTGATTTCAGATACAAAAAAACGAAATTAATTACATAATTTCGAACAATAACAGTATATATGCAAGACGTAACAGTAATTGGTCAATAGAGTAAATGTAGGCAGCGATCACCGTAAATCTTGTGTGTTGTGAGTGTTCTCATCTGTCAAGAGAGCATATATGTTTGATGAAGTAGCTGTAGCAGTGTGTGGTGATAAAGCTGCAGTAGTAGTGTGTGCTGAAGATGATGCTATTTGTGCCATCTCCATAGATGGTGCTATTTGTGATGAAGATGGACCTGCTTGTGATAAAGAAGATTCTGCTTGTAATGAAGAGGATGCTTCAATTGTAGATAATGGTCTGGTAGCTTCAAATGATTTTCGGGCCTTTTCGATGCGATGTTGTAGGGTTGCAAAATCAAACTGAAAACAAATTACACGAAAAAAAAGAAAACAAATTACAAAAAAGGTACACCAAACACAAAAGAATATACCCAGAAATTAATACTACCAAGAATAAAGAATATCAGACAACACTAGAAGCAAAACAGAGGAACAGAACTGACAAACGAAGATTCGGACACTTATGCCGATTTATTAACAACAATTATAAGAGAAATTGCGGAGGAAATCAAAGCAGACGTGCCCCGAGCCTCTTAAAAACGAAGTGACCGAACATTAAAACTATTCTAAATTAGAAGATAAATGAAAACAATCAAGTAAGAGGACCTAATAGAATGGTCTTAGTTAAGCAAACTGATTCAAAAAAATGTGAGGAGGATATTAGAAAATACAACACCAGAGTCATCAGAGAAACCATAGTAAATAATAGAGGACCAAAAATATTCAAGAAGAAAACCAGCAAAGGAAAGGACGAATCAATATCAGTCAGAAACAGCAACGGAAGATAGATTACACACAGAAATGAAAAATATTACTCGAGATTGTATTCTAGTATGATAAAACCCAGTGAACAACAAATTATAGAAAGAAAAAAGACTATACAAAATGTTGGGTCTGAAGATGTACCTCAAATTACAGACGAGGAAATCATTTTCGCATTAAAAACGCTCAAAAATAATGAAACAGAGGGAATGGATAACATTTTCCCGGAAATGCTCAAGGGAGGTGGACTACGGCTTATAACTCAAATGGAAGAGCTCTTTGATAGGTGATTAGAACAGAGCAAGATACCTAAATGCTGGTTAGAAGCCGAGGTTATCCTCATTCACAAGAAGGGCGATATAAAGAGTTTCGATAACTACAGACCCATTAGCTTGGTGTCGCAGATGTATAAGTTGTTCACCAGAGTTATATCCAACCGATTAATTAACAAGATCGATTTTCAACAACCCCGTGAGTAAGCGAGATTTCGATCAGGATAATACAAATGACCATCTTCTTACCATCAGGAGTCTTGTGGAAAGATGCAACGAATACAACATAGATCTTTACTTAGCTTTCATAGACTACCTGAAAGCATTTGACACTATTGAAACGTGGGCAGTTCTAAGCTCACTAAACACATGTAGAATCGATAGTAGATATACGAGACTTATAGAAAATATTTACTCTGAGGCGAAGATGCTCGTTGTCTTATGGAAGAAGACGGAAAATATATCTATAAAGCGAGGTGTTCGACACTATCTCACCTAAATTGTTCATATCTGCCCTCGACAACATCATCAGGTGAATAGACTTGACTTTGTTTCATTCAACCCAAAATTTTGTTTATCATAAATATCGAAAAGTTGAACAAAAAATAGTTCCTACTATAAAACGGAATCAAATTATAGTATTTCCATTCGTTATAATCTTTCCTCGAAGAAAATATAGAATTTAAATATAAGCTAGTGTACATAAACAACATGCTATTCTTCTGACGTTTAAAATATCCATCGATTTTACTCTGAACTTTTCTCGATGCTGCCATCTGAACTGATTTTTCCTTCAGCATTTTCAGGAGTAATACGTCTTTTATAGGACGATTATTTTGTTCGGCCCAACTGATAATCAGGGAGAATCCATTGGCAGTATCTGTATGTTTCACTTTTACTATACTACTCAAACCATCCTCTGAGTCAGAAGATTCCTCTACTTTTTCAATATTCCTTCCTAAAGCATCCTGTATAAGTTCTTCTTCAGTCAAATCGATAACCAACTCTTTGTCTCCCACAGCCCAGTTGATAATGTTCTCAATGGTTAAGTCATTTTCTGGACCGAAGACCCTTAATGATTCGGCAATATTTTTCAAATCATTTTTACTGATTGGACGAAGTTTCTTTTGAAGCTCTGAGAGTGGAATATTTTTATCATCTGATTCTTCTACTTCTGTTGTGTCATGCCACAATGCTGTCCAACTTTTTCTGATATTTTTTGAAGTAATGGCTTTCCAAGATTGAGCAGGATTGTTCACGGTATCTTTTAAATTATACTCATTCAAAATGGAAGTTATCTCTGATGATTAAGAAGGCATTTTCTATTCGACACTTCAATGTTTTGAATTAAATTCTGATCCATAGGTTGGAAAACGGCAGTACAGTTGGGTGGCAGAAACATAACTCGGAAGTTTGGATCAGTATCACCCTCTTCCTCAGGTGGGTGCGATGGTGCATTGTCTGCCAACAACAAAGCTATAGAGGGCTTGTTAATCTTAGTTAAAAAATTCTTCACCTCGGGGATAAAAGATGTTTTAAACCATTCATTAAATAAGGTCTGGTCATCTACCCTTTGGTAGATGCTTTGTAGACAACTGGTAGTGAACTTTCGTTTTTGGATGCTCGTGGATTTTCCGCTTTTCCCAGGACTAGTAAAGGTAATTGGTGAGTTCAAGCCGCGTTGCAGCATGACATGAATGTTAAGCGGCTTTTCGACACCCTTCGACCTGGTGATTGATTTTGGAATAGTGAACTTTGCTGCCAGTGTGAGCGTTTTATTATTTCTCTTGGTTGGAGCCACTATGCATACCACCAGCGAGATTGAAATGCAAAATGCAACTATAGAACGATACTTGCCATTCTTAGATAGTAAAGTACAGGAAATTATTGTTTGTATATCAGCCGGCGTCGACGTGCCCGGATTATAGAGGTAAAATTCTCAGTGCCCGATTGAGTGGTGTGCCCGACTTACTGGAGTGCCCGATATAGCGAGTGTCCAGACAAGAGAAGTTGTATTGAAGTGATCCTCACCAGTTGCAGAAAATGCTTTCAGATCTGAACAACCATTCAAAAAAGTTCGGCCTTAACATGAATATAGCTAAGACCAAAGTGATGACAAACATCGAGTTACACACACAAATATATTTAGAAGTTAAACAACCAGAAGAAGTTCAAAGCTATATACAGGATATCCACCGGGACCGTCCGTTAAAAACTTTTAAGTTCCAATTACAATATCAAACTGAAATTTTATACGCGGCCATAACTAGCGATTTCCAATTGGAGTGAAATATTTTCGAAGTGAACTTTTGACAGATTTAATTATTTTGTTATAAACTCGATTTTTGAAGAACATTTAAAAAAATTGTAGCTCGTAGATCTTTTGCACTACAGACACAATTTTTGCTTGGGTGGATAGAAGAAGGATCAAGGAATTTTTTAAGCAATCTACACATGTCAAATGTTCATTGCGTTGTTTTGTATAATTTTTCAATTTGGCGTTTTCAAACAGCAATAACTCAATTTTTCAAATGGCACGCGCCAATTTTTATATCGCCATCAGATGAAGTGTCAAATTTCAGATGGAATTGTATAAGCATGTACTATACCCATCTGTTATAGTTCCGAAATAATTTGGGAATATATTGAATTTTGATGATTTTGCAAGGCCTAACAGAGAATGCTTTGATATATTTGAATCGAGTAGCTGAACTGGCAACGTTCACCTGACAGGTGCGCTTCCACAGGAATAAGATACACTTCACTCTTGATTTTGCCCCATAAATAAAAATCAAGGGCGTCAGGTCCGGAGAACGCGGAGGCCATAAATTTAGTCCTTGATTACCCCACCATCTATCCTCGAATATTTCTGTTATTTGCCGATCTACCGCTTTTGTTTTATGTGCTGGTGCACCATCCATTTAGTAATAGCAATCCCTCAGAATGTTAAGGGTAATCCATCTAAAAATTTGCTAATGTTCCTCTCAAAATTTCCAGGTATCTTTGTCCATTAAGATTTTCCTCATAAATGTGGTATGTCAACAAATCATTCATTAAAATTGCAAAAACGTTCACGCTGAATTTATTTTGGAAATCAATAACCTCAATGAAATGTGGATTTTCTGTGACCCAAAAATGTCGATTTCTCCTGTTGGTTATTCCACTTTCATTGAACTTGGCTCGTCAGACCATATAATTTTTAGTAGATTTGTCCCATCTTCTTGAAGCCGAATTAATAAATTTTCACAGAAATTTAGCCGCTTGGAAAGGTCAGTTGGTTTTAATTTTTGTAGTCTGATGAAAGAATACGGGTGCATGTTATGTTTCTTAAGGATCCTTTGAATGGAAGTATAACTCAATCCAATATCCTTTGATGCTGACTAATTTGATTGTCGTCGTCCTCGAGAATTGGTTTTCTTCTAGTTTCTATGTATTTTGTTCCTCCAAATTGCAGAAAATTGCTTCTAATCCTTCGAAATTTTGTTTTACTCATAGGCGCCAAATTTGGAAATTGGTTATTGAATTGCCTGCAAGTTCTATCCACCACTTTTTGACATTCGCCATGAATTAAAAAGAGATTAAACATATCCTCGTTTGAATAATCAGCAATTTTATTATCAATCTGGTGTTTTTCAAAAATTTTCACTTCAAATTACCAACAATTCTTGTTGAAATATCAAATTCGAATGAACGAAGTGACAAATACATTAATTTTAGGCACCTGTCAGGTGAGCGTAGCCAGTTCAGCTACTTGATTCAAATATTTCAAAGCATTCTCTGTTAGTTCTTGCAAAATCATCAAAATTCAATATATTCCCAAATTATTTCGGAACTATAAGAGATGGGTATAGTACATACTGATACAATTCCATCTGAAATTTGACGCTTCATCTGATGGCGATATAAAAATTGGCACGTGCCATTTGAAAGAATTGAGTTATTGCTGTTTGAAAAAGGCCAAATTGAAAAAATCATACAAAACAACGCAATAAACATTTGACATGTGTAGATTGCTTAAAAATTCCTTGATCCTTCTTCTATCCACCCAAGCAAAAATTGTGTCTGTAGTGCAAAAGATCTACGAGCTACAATTTTTTAAATGTTCCTCAAAAATCGAGTTTATAACAAAAATAATTAAATCTGTCAAAAGTTTTGACAGATAAGTGCCAACAACTTGGGTATTTTATGCCTTGCTCAATTGTCGGTTCTAGATGTATAATAAAAAGGTATATTGCCATTTGAAATAACATTCTGGTATAACCGGAAATGGTATCACTTCGAAAATATTTAACTCCAATTGGAAATCGCTAGTTGTGGCCGCGTAAAAATTTCAGCTTGATATTGTAATTGAACTTAAAAAGTTTTTAACGGACGGTCCGGTGGATATCCCTGTATATCTCGTATAAAAATGACACCAAAAAGAATAACTTAAGCGACGAAATAACACGAAGAATTTCTCCAACTTTGGCGGCTTTCGGTGAACTGAAAAATATTTTCACTTCAAATTTTCCGAACTGCTTGGAAAGTAAACTTTACGACCAGTGTGTTCTTCCGGTACTTACGTATGGAGCTGAAACTTGGTGCTTAACGAAAAAACTGGCTAGGACACAGAGAGCACAAGAAAGAATTATGCTTGGTATCAGACTATCAGATAGTAAGAGAAACACTTGGATAAGAGAGCGTACTAAATTGACTGATGTCATAGAAAGAACAGCGGAACTGAAGTGGAAAATGGCAGCACATGTGGCCCGAAGAACAGACAGCAGATGGACTAAACGTTTTCTGGAGTGTCGCCCAAGAGAAACACGAAGAAATCAAGGAAGACCTAACACCAAACGGAGAGACGACCTAAAAAAGACAGCGGGTCTTCTATGTATGAGAGAAGCGAAAAATCGGCAGGAATAGACGGAAAGAGGATAAGCCTACATCCAACAGTGTAGAATAGGCAGATCGTGATCGTGATCTCCCTCACTTTAATTCGTCGGTCGTCTAGCACCATTTCGTTAGGTGCTTCCATCTTCACGTAGGGGTTTGAAACTTTTCAGATCATCCTCGTATTCAACAACTTTGTTGTAAATTGTGATCTAAGCAGTTTTACTTCAATTTTTAAATTTTTTAAACATACTTCTGTAGCTTTAGGTTTTTCAAAATGTAATTTGTGGAGAACTTCTTTACCATTATTTGTTTTACCTCACTAGTCTTACCTATACAGGGTGTCCTCAGCATGTTTCATGTTGATAAAGTACTTGTGAGTTTCTGAATCTTTAACCACAGTGTAGTTGATACGAGATTGGCGTGATAATTGCTCCAGCGACTGGACTGGTGTCTACGAAAATTTGTTCGATTATTCTGAATAACTCAATTGAATTTAACTCACTTGCATACGTTCAACTGTAAGAAAAGCCGCTAGATTGGCTGTGAACGTTGCTAACATTAATACAACAAAAAGCCAGTAAGCGGCTACCAAAGTTCGTCCTGAAAGAGCTTTAGGTGCTTCACCTCCTCCTTGAGGCGTGAACGAAGTTAATGCAAACCAGAAACTTTCTTTCAATGTGAAATCTCTGAAATAAACAATATTGACATAGTTATAATCATGCTTATCTGTTGATGTTAAATAATCAGTTCAGCAGGAATAAAGCATATAACGGCTGGTCAGGCATTCATATTCTACTTTTTTTGATATATACACCCTCGATTCCAGAAGTAACCAAACTTTTTGAAAATGAAAAAAAAAACAGTATTAATTTTGATACAAATCTTTTTTATTCATTAATGTATTCACCTTCTGCATTGATACACAAATTCGCACGCGCCAATAAGTTGTTTAACGACTTCTGTATCTCATTTTTTCGAAAGGTCTTTAGTGTGTCGGTCATTGTACTTTCAATGGCCTCAATCGAATCGTGCCGCTTTTCCTTCATCGTCAAATGCAGCTTAGAGAACAGATAGTAGTCGCACGAAGCAAGATCAGGTGAGTAGAGTGAATGTTGCAAAGGCAATAATGTGATTTTTGATCGAAAATTTAGTTAAAACTCTTGAACGGTGTGATGGGTCATTGTCGTGCAAAAGAGACCAGCTGCAGTTTTCTGGATATTTAGCCGAATACGACGAATTCTTGTCAGCAATCGCTTCATGACGCCAAAATAATAGTCTCCTGTGACTGTTCGGGTGCCTAGAACAAATTCTTCTTGGATAATTCCTTCACAATCGGCATAACCTTCACTTTTTTTTTATATATTATTGAGGACCCAAAAAGATCACGTAGGATCTATAACAGGTTTTATATAATTATAAAATTTAATACGGCGTATGTTCATCTTGAACAAGCTCACAAAACAATAACAACTATAGATCATAATTCAATTGTAAGCTGAATTATATGATAAGTTACAACAACACATAGATAATATTGAATTTAATAAATATTTGCTTTTAGATTATGATAGCTTAGTTTTAATTATCAGTCTATACTTTGTATCACAGCCCATCCACTTTCTATATCACAGATCGTTCACTGAACAGGTATTATAAGACAAGTTTAACAAAAGCTGGTAGTGTCGTTGCCATCTTGATATTCCGGGGCAGTTTTTTAAACCATATTGGTGATCGACTGGTGATCTTTATATGTCCTATATATATATATATATATATATATATATATATATATATATATATATATATATATATATATATATATATATATATATATGTTGTTTTGTTCTAGTGTTAAATCCATGTAGGTCACTGTTCAACACTAGTCCTACACCAGCTTCTAGCAAATCGTTCTCAATTTCATGAATTAGTTTTACACTATCGAGTTTGATAATTTCCTGTATCATCAGTAAATTCAGGTCTTTATACATACACAGAGTACCAGTTCTTTTAGGCAGATTGAAAATAATTTTTAAAGCTCTATTCTGTACCACTTGTATTTCCTTGATATCAGAACTCATACCCTGCCCCCAAAATGCAGCCAGATAGATCAAATGAGAGTTAACGTAGGCGTATACGTATAGAGATCATATCTCACCTTAGTGCTTGAATATTTTGAATTTTTCCTGAATAATTGGCAAAAATTGTTTTGCTGATCTTTCGTTTTATATACTGGATGTGTTCCTTGAATTTAAGCTGCTTATTAATGGTGAGGCCAAGGTATCTTGCACTTTCTACTTCCTTCAATGTTTGATTATTTATTTTAAGTGAGTTGTTACACTTCTCCTCATCATAAAAAAGCATATAATAGCATTTCTCTTCATTGAGCCTTATATTCTTTGAGGCAGTCTATTTCTGAAGCATATCAAGGTCATTCTGAGCTAATTGGAATATTATGTTTTTCTTTCCTACCAGCACAAGCACCGCATCATCAGCAAAGAAAGTGATGGTTACCATCAGTGATCGATTTACAGTATCATGATGTATCATGATGTATATTGAGAATAAAAGTGGTCCAAGGACCGACCCCTGAAGTATCCCAAATTGTATAAGTTTCTTTTCACTTGTCTCTGCACCCATGCAAGTAAATTGCTGTCGATTCCAATGGTCTTCCACAGATACCCAAAGCTTTCATCTTTGATATCCAAATACACCTATCTACAACATTACAGAGGTCCAAGAAGACTGCCAATACGCTCATCTTGTTATCTACACTGGACTGAATAGTTCCCAGAATGCTACTGCTGACTCGGTGTTTCTCCGTCTGAGGAAGCCATGTTGTTGCCTTGTTATGAAGGAATTCTGTTCCAGAAACTGATAAAGGCTATCATGAAGTAATTTCTCAAATATCTTTGAGAAAACTGGCAAAACAGAAACAAGTCTCTAGTTATTGGTATTTGATCTCGTGCCTTTCTTATGAATTGGAGTTACTTTCGCTATTTTCAGAATGTCAGGGGTACCCTTTTCGATATGTTCATCAATGATAACTGAAATAAGAGGAACTAGGTCTTCAGATAGACTCTCCACTAGTGCTGGCTTGATACCATCATGCCCAGGGCTTGCATTCCCTCTGACATTCTTAATTATTTTCATGATTTCTTTGGTATTTGTTTTTTTCATGAAGAAGGAGACTTTAAGTCCAGGTGCGTTTGTTATACAGGCTACATTTCGTTTAGTAATCAGTTTCTATGCAATCTCTGTGAAGAAGTTGTTGAAATTATTCGCTATTTCCATCGGCTCTGTCACCACTGAATCATTATCTATCAGATTATCATATGTAGACCCTTTTTGTCCTCGGCCCGTCATTTCTCTCAAAATGTTCCACTTCTTTTTATTTGATTCTCCACACTTATCCAAACGCTTAGAATAATGTTGCTTCTTGAGAAATTTAATCAAGCTCGAAACTTCTTTCTGCAATGTGGCAAATTCTTCTGTGAATGAATTGCATCCAGGATATTTGAATTTGGGAGGCTTTTACTTGGTAAAATTCCATTATCAATAATAAAAACAACTACTGTGTTTTAAGGAATTTTACTTAATAATTGCGATTCGTAACGCGTTTCACTACACCGTAGCTTCTTCAGACGAATGAATGTACAGAAAATAAGAATGAGAATATAAATATAAATGTTCTTGAGTAATTAAAAGCTTATTGGGTTGCTTCTTCTTAAGTGGTTATTTATGACAGGTATATCCAATAAAATTAAGGAATAGATTGCTCCCGAAAAGATTCAATAGAGGTGGAGGCTTAAATCGACTTGTTCATTGATGGGTCTACCTGAGTGTTTGTATTTATTGATTTCTAAAGTTTCCCAAAGATCTACCTTCCAATATTTATTATCTGTATGCAAAATTTCAAACTGTGGGTCGAAAGAATGATTATTTTCTAAGAGATGATTCGCGTAATTCAAATCTGATTTTTTATTTGAAAAACTGCGTTTATGTTCCGATATTCTAATATTAAAATTTCTATGTGTTCTACCAATGTAGAAATTATCACAGTCATTGCAATTCAATCGATAAACACCTGATTTATTGTTTTTACCTGGTTTGGTTTTATTAATTTTTATATATTTGCCTAAATTATTATTAGTTTGGAAAGCTATGTTGAAATTATTGCTACTCAAGAACGATTTCAGTTTCTCACTTGTATTGCCAACGTAGGTTAAGGTGTTGAATTTTTGTTTCAATTTATCGACAGGGTAGACTTCATTCAATGCGATTCTACTTTGTTTTTATTTAAAATATTATTTATTATGAATCATATAAATTCATTACTTCCAAAAATTGCATTCACAACCGAAATAGAAAGCAATAATTCGATAAATTTCTTAGACAATTTCGAATGAAAATGGAAAACATGTTTTCGCAATTTACCATAAGCCGTCACATACAGATATTTTAATACATAACTCGTCGTGTCATCCATATCAACATAAAATGTCAGCATTCAATAGTTTTATTCATAGATTGATTAACATCCCGTTATCACCAGAAAATTTCAACAAAGAACTAAATTTGATTAAACAAATAGCCCAAAATAATGGTTACAATCCCAAATTAATAAATAATATTTTAAATAAAAACAAAGTAGAATCGCATTGAATGAAGTCTACCCTGTCGATAAATTGAAACAAAAAAATTCAACACCTTAACCTACGTTGGCATTACAAGTGAGAAACTGAAATCATTATTAAGTAGCAATAATTTCAACATAGCTTTCCAAACTAATAAGAATTTAGGCAAATATATGAAAAATAATAAAACCAAACCAGGTAAAAACAATAAATCAGGTGTTTATCGATTGAATTGCAATGACTGTGATAATTTCTACATTGGTAGAACACATAGAAATTTTAATATTAGAATATCGGAACATAAATGCAGTTTTTCAAATAAAAAATCAGATTCAAAATACGCGAATCATCTCTTAGAAAATAATAATTCTTTCGACCCACAGTTTGAAATTTTGTATACAGATAATAAATATTGGAAGGTAGATCTTTGGGAAACTTTAGAAATCTATAAATACAAACACTCAGGTAGACTCATCAATGAACAAGTCGATTTAAGCCCTTCACCTCTATTGAATCTTTTCGGGGAGCAATCTATTTCTTAATTTTATTGGATATACCTGTCATAAATAACCACTTAAGAAGAAGCAACCCAATAAGCTTTTAATTACTCAAGAACATTCATACTTATATTCTCATTTATATTTTTTCTGTATATTCATTCGTCTGAAGAAGCTACGGTGTAGTGAAACGCGTTACGAATCGCAATTATTAAGTAAAATTCCTTAAAACACAGTACTTGTTTTTTATTATACAGGATATTTCTTCATTTGAACATATTTTTCATCGCGTTCCGTTATTTCAATATGCAATTCTTCCGTAAACCACCCTTCAGAATTTTTTTGTGAATTTTCTTGTTTTACAGCTAGTGAACTTCTCAGTTTCTTCTTTGAAGATAGATAAAGTTCATCTCATTGATTTTAATTTTACCTATCCCTGTTTCAGTTTTTTTCTCAATTTTTATAATGTATAATATATTTGTTGTTTATTTTTGTTTGCCACTTTAAGCTTTCTGAGGAAAATCAAGGCTGAAATTTATTATTTTATGGTCTGAGATAGGATGGTCACTAAGTACAATCTGGGAGCTCTTTACACAATCACATATAACATGGACTATAATAGATTTTCTCCCAGTCCTTTTATCAATTCTTGAGGTTAATTTTCATCTACAATATTATAGAGTTCATATCCATTTTGTTTCATATCATTTAAATATATTCGATCATAATTTTTTCCAAAAGATTTATATTTGAATCATCCACAAGAACCATATTATTAAACTTGCCCATGATCTCATACATTTGGTTTACGAAATCATTGTATACCATGATCGGTCTGCCTGCGATAGAAAACACATACCTTAATCTTTGGGTTAGATTTCTTTAAGTTGGACAATGAGGAAATCTCCGCCGTGTGATAATTAATTATCTTGCAAAATAACCACCGTATTAATATTTTCTTTCGCATAAATAGCTACTCTCCCAACAGCCTCACTTTGACAAGAGAACTCGGCCTTGTAACTCTCAATGAAAAACGCCTTGGTTTCATTTTCTTAAATCCATGTTTCAGCAACTAATAGTAGATCTGGTGATTCTATCTCAACCATACTTTCTAGTGTGTCCAACTTACCACGTAAACTTCATACATTCACATAGATAAATTTTAATTGGGTCCGTAGTTTTAATAACAATTCAAAAGGTTTCACGACAGAAGTTTTACCATCTTCAGTTTTTTCATCAGGATATTGTCTTTACTGAACCATACAAATTTGTAACCGCACTCCTTAACAGTTTTTCGACCCTAAATAATTCCTGGTTGAATTTTGTGAGGTCGGGGTTGATATATAGCTTACTGTCTTTTTCGTAACCAAGCTGTTCTGTTGATATTGGTATTTTTTTCTCGCATTCAAAAGGTCACTGTCTTGATTAAATTCAACTCTCATTGCAACATACTTGGTTGCTGATTTTTCGCAGAATTAATTAATGGTTTACAAGTGAAGTCGTTCGGAGATTTTTCCTCTAGTTCGACGAAAGATATCAAGATCGAACGATGGAAGGTGGACGAGAAAATTCTGGAATGGCGACCAAGAGCAGAAAGCGAAGCCGAGGCCAACCTCCAACCAGATGGACCGATCACCTGAAAATAATCCATACCAATTTGATGGCAACCGCACAGAATAGAGAAAGATGGAAATGCCTTAGGGAGGTCTATGTTCAGCAATGGACAGTTCAGGGCTGAATGATGATGATGATGATTACTATTGTTAATGAGGTTGAGAAATTGGAATATTTGCGACTTTTTCGCAAATAGTATTTCAAAATTTGAATTTCAAGTCGTATTTAGACCTCAGAATAAACTATCGTCAATTCTATTTAATGGTGAAGATACCATTCAAAACCAAAGATCCCAGCCTTTGTCAAAAAACGACGTTCGCGAACCACTGCATAGAAGCACGCTTCCCTGTATGGACAAATAGGAAAATATGCATGTAGCCTCGAAGAGCAGGAAAAACTACCTGGAGTCCATTGAAATCCTCAAATCTCTACAAAATCCAAATGAAATAATAATGAATGTCCGAACAGACTAGGGAAAACCCAAATATTTGATATCTTTGAATAAGTTTTTATACCTTCACTTTCATAACATCTAGGGTCTTCTTCAATTTGCTATAATAATATAAATGCTAATATACTTGTTATTTAAGATTACTCTCTGTCTGGCGATGAACAAGAGTTCCAAACTGCAGTAACAGTATATTTTTTGTACTAAAATGTAGCAGTGTACTCTCGTTGTTTTCATTATATGTGTTTTACATTTTCTCGGCTTTGCTGCTGACTGTTCAGTACAATAATAATAATAAGAATATTAATAATTGAACAATAATTAAATTAAAGATTAGATTAAAATCAATTAAAACCGATGAGATACCCATACGTCGTGGAATTTTTGAAGGAGACTCTTTGAGTCCACTATGGTTCTGTTTAGCTATGAACCCATTGACCTCAATGCTCAATAGAACCGAGATTTAGGATAACAACTGATAGGAATTATCATACAATCTTCCACTTGCTGTATATGGATGACATCAAATTATTTGCTGAAAACTGTCAGTGAGTTCTCGGCAGATGTTCATATGAAATTCGGAATTGAAAATGTAAGACCCTGAACATTCAAAGAGGGAAGGTCATAGATGGTGAAACACAACTTCCAAACGGCGATATTATACAGTGCATGAGAGATGGCGAAACATTCAGATATCTAGGATACCAACAAGCCAGATTGCTAGCCCAAAAACAATCAAAGGAGAAGATTCGTTCAGGATACAGTCAGCGTGTGAAGACTGCTGAAATCAATGCTGAACTCGGGGTATCTAGTCAAGGCAATTGACACTTACGCCATTCCAGTGTTGTTTTACTCTTTGGAATAATCAGATGACTAAGACAGAACTGGATGATACTCAAAGGCAGACCCGAACGATGCTAACAAAGTACAACAACCATCATTCAAAATCGTCTGTGATACGAACAACTTTCAAGCGGAAAGAAAGAGAAGCGGATTAATGGATGTTGTCAATTTACACACCGAACAGATAAAAATCTCAGAGAATTTCTCTCAGCAAAAGTTCTCACTTCTGACCTCCATAGAGTGGTATAGTTGGCTGATAAGGGATATACACATTCAAATCTTATTACCAGAGATGAACTGCTGAATCTACCGTTCCTATCAGATACTGAAAAACAAGAGCAATGGTCAAGAAAGGAATTACATGGACGACATCACCATGAGATTAATCAACCACACATCGACAAAGAAGCCTCCAACAAATGGTTGATGAAAGGAAAACTATTCGCGGATACAGGGGATTCCTTATGGCCATCCAAGACCAAGTGATCGCTACAAACAATTACAAAAATTTATTATGAAGGACGGAACATTACAAACAGATAAGTGCAGAAAATGCCATATAAGATCGGAGACTATCCAGCATATTACGTCCGGATGCGAACAACTGGCCAATACGGAGTATCTTCACAGGCATAATCAAGTGTGCAACATTATCCACCAGAAACTTGCACACAATTATGGACTTCTGAACACCTTCCAGCCATATTACAAGTATCAACCGGCACCCGTATTGGAAAATGACTCAGATTATATTACGATAGCCTGTTATCACTGACAGAATGGTGACGAATAATAGGCCGGACATAGTGGTGTATGATAAGAGAGCCAGAACAGCAATGCTGGTGGATGTCGCCATACCGAATAATAACAACGTGCTGAATAAGTTCCAGGAGAAAAGTCCAAATACACAGATCTGGCCATTGCACCTCGAGAAAATAGATATTGTTGCTGTCATCGTATCCTCCACTGGGTTAATTCCCAAAATTTTGCATGATAGCCTTAAGAAATTAGAATTGCATAAGAATACTTATATAGAAATGCAAAAGCTATAATTCTTAATACAAGTAGGATAGTTAGGAAATTTATGTCAAGTATATTGTAATCGAGCCTATTCCTTTGGTTGCTGAATCTGGGAAAGGTAAATCATATCCAGCTAACAGCTGAGATAGTGCATAAGTCCATGATAATAAATAATAATTGCAGGAAAGTTTCTAATAAACTTCCTCAGATAAAGTTAATTGCTATTTCGAGAAAGATTCAGTTTTTGTTAATATGTCTCGTAATTGTGTCAAAGATTACCTGCATGGGTATGGATAAGCCTTTTTATTGTTCTTAGCACTGTATGGCGAGTATTTATCCAGAAACCATATCATGAAACCAGTAACTATCAAGGCACCTACTATACTTAACCACACTTCCAACTTTAAAACTGTCATGAATTTGAATAAGGATGTTTTTCTGACTGGTTTTCTCATTACTGAAAGAAAATGTCTTGCTCTTCAATCCATACCATATGTACGAATAATTATATTGAGAATGTTTCTGGAAGCATGGAATTTTTTTCATACCTATAGAAATGCCGCTTTGTGCAAAGAAGGGTGGAACAAAATCAATCACTTCCTCCTTGTCAGCTGTCATAATGAGAGCAGTTATAGCTAAATCTGTTTCCTGAAATCACATTATGCATATAAGACAAACTTAACAATTATCAATCATAATTTATGATCTTCATGATCTAAGTTGAAATTATTAAGGAAAAAATTAAGCTGTATCTTTGAAAAAGTCGTAACTGGAATTCAAGTTTTTGTTTGAGATTATTGAGGTTCGAAGAAACATTATGTTAGTCCTTACTCCTGTTTGAAGGTCTCCAACTACTCCATTCCATCTTCCGTTTACTTTCTTGCCAAACGTACCTTCTGTGGGTTCAACAAATTCAAAGTCGAAATCCAAAAATATGGCTAGTTCACGTGCAAAGTCTGCACAATATCCTGTCCAGTAAGTGTTACCGTCTTCATCAGTTTCTTTATACGACCAGGGTAATGCCTTAAAAAAATATATTTCTTCGTTTGAATTTGGGAGGCTTTTACTTGGTAAAATTCCATTATCAATACTAAAAACAAGGACTGTGCTTTAAGGAATTTTACTTAATAATTAATTATTTATGAATATTTCTCCTATTTCATGAATATCTTAGAGAAATTAATTCATAATCATCCACTCAGTAAATATTGTTTATACTGGTATCGCTATGTAGACGATATAATTATTTGCTTCACAGGAACAGATAGACAGTAAAAATTTTCGAAAATCATATAAATTCATTATATCCAAAATTGGAGTCACAACCGAAATAGAAAGCAATAATTCGATAAATTCCATAGACGTAACAATTTCGAATGAAAATGGAAAACATGTTTTCGCAATTTACCATAAGCCGTCACATACAGATATTATAATACATAACTCGTCGTGTCATCCATATCAACAAAAATGTCAGCATTCAATAGTTTTATTCATAGATTGATTAACATCCCATTATCATCAGAAAATTTCAACAAAGAACTAAATTTGATTAAACAAATAGCCAATAATAATGGTTACAATCCCAAACTAATAAATAATATTTTAAATAAAAACAAAAAGAATCGCATTGAATGAAGTTTACCCTGTCGATAAATTGAAACAAAAATTCAACACCTTAACCTACGTTGGCATTACAAGTGAGAAACTGAAATCATTCTTAAGTAGCAATAATTTCAACATAGCTTTCCAAACTAATAATAATTTAGGCAAATATATAAAAATAATAAAACCAAACCAGGTAGAAACAATAAATCAGGTGTTTATAGATTGAATTGCAATGACTGTGATAATTTCTACATTGGTAGAACACATAGAAATTTTAATATTAGAATATCGGAACATAAATGCAGTTTTTCAAATAAAAATCAGATTCAAATTACGCGAATCATCTCTTAGAAAATAATCACTCTTTCGACCCACAGTTTGAAATTTTGCATACAGCTGATAAATATTGGAAGGTAGATCTTTGGGAAACTTTAGAAATCAATAAATACAAACACTCAGGTAGACTATCAATGAACAAGTCGATTTAAGCCCTTCACCTCTATTGAATCTTTTCGGGGAGTAATCTATTCCTTAATTTTATTGAATATACCTGTCATAAATAACCACTTAAGAAGAAGCAACCCAATAAGCTTTTAATTACTCAAGAACATTTATAGTTATATACTCATTTATATTTTTCTGTATATTCATTCGTCTGAAGAAGCTACGGTGTAGTAAAACGCGTTACGAATCGCAATTATTAAGTAAAATTCCTTAAAACACAGTACTTGTTTTTATTATTGATAATGAAATTTTACCAAGTAAAAGCCTCCCAAATTCAAATATCGAAATTGCTATATCTTTTCCACATTTGAGAGTCTTGCACCCTCTATAATTTCTCACACGGAATTAAAGAATGAACTTAATAAAATCCGAACGCAATTAGTTAACTTTCGTTTGCCGTTTCCACTTAGTAATAAAGAAATCATGCAATATTATGGTAACACAAAAGTAAGGGGATATATTATTAAAAATCAAGTAAAATTCATCTAAGACATTCCAGTTGTAGACTTGAACGACTTTAATCATTTTGAACTATATCCACTTCGCATTTCCACCGAGATATCCTTCAAAGTTATCGTTCCAAATGCAAGATTCCTGTCCCTAAGTGAAAACTAATATACCCTTATGGATAAGCCGTACAGAGATGTATCCCAAATGAGTTTTCTATGTGAAGAAACAATGTTTCCAATTACGCAAGATAATCCATGTGAAGTTGATCTGGTTAGTTTCAACAACTACAAGAACTGCAAATCAATAATCACCAAATTTATTTGATGGTGATAGCAGCTCAAGATTCAAAAATTATTTGATGGTGATAGCAACTAATGCAACAACTACAGCCGTTAAATGTGACAAAAATGATGAAAAAATCGTATTACACGGAATGTATGTTATCTCTCTGCCAGCTAACCTGTCAGCTGAAAGTGATAAATTACGTGTTGAAAAATGTGCGCGATAGTGTACCGGTCATTAAATCTATCAGTTTATCAAACATTAAAATTTCAAATCAGTTTGATAACGGTCAAATCTCAAACAAGGCTATAGTCCCATTACATTTGGACACTATAAATTTGAATAATTTGAAATCGGTAAAGTTGAAACTCGATTACACAAAAATGAAATTGACTCATTTGAAAACCTAAAGTTTCATTATTATAATATTAGTTTGTATACTATATTGATTTATATTATAAGTTTTGCTTTCTTATCTCATATAATTTTGAGCAAATGTTTTCCATGTCTAAGAGCAAAAGAGGTGACAATAGAGGTAATATACAAAATCCTCTAACGGAAATTCAATTAAAAATTAAAGTATAGAAACCCTAATTTTTTTCTTAAGAAGGAAGAGTTACGTTAAATTAACTTATCGGAGATATTCATAACACTGATCTACAATGGTTTTGTTGCCCTAGATATGAAAATGATTTTGGGTCTATTTATGCACACAATTCGTGAAACTATCAATGATTTTGTAGGATTTGCTCTGATTTCTTTTTAAATCTTTATTTTCATTTTATATAACAAAAATCGTAAAACAAGAAACAAAATAACAGATATATTTATAATGCCAGTTATGTTTTGAGAAATTCGGATACATCGAAGTAAATAAAGAGGAAAATGTCGAAAATATATTTCATATTTCCATAAAACGCCTTTTATGAGCTTTTCTTCTATAATTTTTCAGGGGACAATCTCTTTTCAAAGACCAGCAGTAATCTGCCATCATGTGACAATCCCATCGACCTTGATACCTTTCTTCCATCACTTTTAGATCTTGATGAAACCGCTCTCCCTGTTCTTCACTATAATTTCCTAAATTATCCGGAAATTTATCTAGATGATTGCGGAGATAGTGTAACTTAATACTCATATTTGCTCCTAAAGTCTGAAAGTTTGTCAGCATATTTTGCACAATTTCTTCATAATTTGCTGCTTTATGGTTACCTAGGAAATTTTCGATAACCAACACAAAACTTTTCCAAGCTTTACTTTCCGGAACAGTCATAACTTTGATAAAATCTGAGTCTTTCATCAATTGCCGTATTTGAGAACCATCAAATATTCCACCTTTCAATTTTTCCATACTAAGCTCCGGAAATTTTCTGCAAATGTAATTAAAACAATTTCCGTCTTTGTTCAACGCTTTTACAAATTGCTTAATTATACCTAACTTAATATGTAATGGTGGAAGTATGATTTTGTCTCTGTTCACCAGCGGCTTCCTTATTACGTTGGCTTTACCGACAGTTAAAGAATTTTTACAGGCCAAACATCTTGTTCCCAATGAAGTTGCTTTGCTCTACTATCCCACATACAAATAAAGCAAGGGTATTTTGTATATCCACTCTGTTGGCCAAGTAAAAATTAACCATTTTAAATCACACAGATCGTCCATTGATGCTCAGAGTATTCAATTTTCTCTAAAACTAATTTTACATTTTCATATTCTACTTTGAGTTTCGCTGAATGGGCAATTGGAATTGATGCAAATTTATTTCCATTATGCAATAAGACGCATTTTAAACTTCTTTTGCAACTATCAATAAAAAGCGCCATTCAGTAGATTTGTACTCTTTTAAACCCATGTCTATAAGCAGCTTCGCGATATCATTACAATACACTAATCCTTCATTTTCACTAAAAATTGTAATAACTCTTTTCTCGCGTTCTGTATGTTGTAATTGTTACTGTTGGTGCCAATAAATTTTTTCTTTCAATCTTGAGGCTAACAGTTCTGATCCTTGTTTTGATAAATTGAGATCACGTATTAAATCATTGAGTTTATTTTGAGAAAATAACTTTGGCGTAGATGTTTCACCTTCCCATTCACTTCCACTAGTAGATGGTCCCGATTTCTGTGAATTTGTTAACATTTGTTTCTGAGGGCATGCGAATTACTTTTGAAATGTATATGGGCCGAGGGAGATTTTCACTGTGTAGAACCGGACATTTCGTAGACTGTAAGTCTGGGTATCTCCACGTTTGATTTCGATTAAAACCTTTAACATCTACTACGCAAAAGTAACAATCATCTAAATGATTCGTAGGCTCCATCCAGATCATAGGAATACCAAAGTCTAATCCAGAACGTTCACCTTTTTTCAACAACCGTAAAGACTCAACGCAGGATAAACTTTATTAGGAACCCATGGTTTACCTAATTTGTCCATTTTGAAACCAAAATATTCAACATAAGTCTCCTTGACAAAGTCTGTGATATTTCTTTTTTGTTTTTTTGGTATATAAACACCGCAAATATAACAAAATAAATCACTACAATATTTACACTTTCTTCGTGACGAACTCATATTTTAGACTAGAAGACAAATATATAAGAATGGACATTCAGTAATTGAAAGAAAATATTAATCCATGACACTTTATCCAGATTTACGTGTATATGTACTTCAATATTGTCAAATAACTGAGATCTCAGCTGTTCTGTGGAGCAAGGGGTCTGAGAGTAGGGATCAGGTGATGTTTGTATGCGCGAAAAAGTTGCGCAGAAGCCTAATCATGACTGGAAAATTAAATTTTATTTCTAACAAGCTTATAATTGTTCAAAATATAAGAAATGCAAAAATCATGAAAATACGAGTTCATTGAGAACTTTCATGAATATATTCGTAATCTTGGCACTTGAAAACAATTTTGCGATGATATCCAGGGCCACAATTAAAACAAATTTTTTTGTAGAGCTGTGTAATACGTGTCTCATTAGATAAGATGGATCATGTAACCTACATTTCTCAGAATTAGTCGGATAAAATGAATCCAACATTATGCACATTTTGTAGATGGAAAATCATTATTGTGTTGTGAATGTTAAGACTTTCATATTGTCTACTCCTGCAATAGTCAAATGAAGTTTTGTTTTAAAAAGTACAACTTAAGTTACTTACATGAGTTATTCCTATTCTGTAAAATGGTTTGATTGCTTTAATCCTTTTATTTGGTAAAAGTCTCATGCCAGTATCCGTGTCATACTTGGCAATAAGATCGGATGATAATCTCGTACCAACTTCAACAGTACCGCGAATTTTCATCCTCACAACTTCTCTGTCTTCATAAATCACATCGGTACTCTTCAAGACATCGTGAAATAATTTGTCGAATCTTTTCTTCAAATCTTCATTGTCACTAGTTTCTTCACAGTTGATATTCCTCCTAATTTCATATTCTTCGTTTTTCATACTTACAAAGATCTGGTGGATTTTTGACAGGACAAATTCTAAAATCTTTTCTTGTACATTTACGTTTTTGGTGCAAGAGCAAGGGGATGGAGTGTCGAGAACCCGACAGCAAACTTCTTCGTCTAGGAAGAGAAGGTTGATTGGTTTTCCATATATTAATGTCCTGTCGAAATTCTTCTGATCAAAATCTAAGAAAATGAGGTTCCAACGTTCTGGCAAGGTTACTAAACCTTCATCTAAAGCCTGAAAAAATGATAAGGAATAATCATTCCTTATGACATGAGTTTTTAAAGGGCATGCAGGATAAAATAAGCGAATCGAATTGAAAATAGCAAAATACACTCTCCTCTACAAAAGTAATCAAACTTTTTGAAAATATAAATAACCAGTATTAATTTTGATACAATTCTTCTGCATTGACACACAAGTTTGCACGCGCCAACAGGTTGTCAAAAGACTTCTTTATCTCCTTAGACTATCAGCTTACTTTCTGTTTCATTTAAAATTTTAGAAAGACTTCTTTATCAGAGGTTAGAACCAATCATTGACAGAGCTCTATCCACTTCTCAGGGAGGTTTTCGAAAAAACTGGAATTGTTCTGATCCGGTTTTAGGTTTATCCACTTTCATTGAGACAGGATTTCAGTGTAAACTTAAAATAGGCGCTGTATTTGTAGATCTCTCATCGGCATATGACACAGTTTGGAAGGATTATTTAGTTTATAAACTCTTTGAAGTTGTTCAATGTGGAAAAATTGTGAAGTTGATTGAAAATATGTAATCTGATAGAAGACTTCGAGTTTTTATCGGTGAGAAAAGCAGTAGATTTTACACTCAAAATGATGGCCTACCTCAGGGATCTGTTCTTGCACCTCTTCTCTTCAATTTATAAATGTCTCACATCCCTGAAACTTCCTCTACAAAGTTTATTTATGCTGATGATATTGCTTTGGTTGCAATTGAGTAAACACTGACTTCCGATTTGGAAATTCTGAACACTTTCTTCAAAAAATGGCGTTTATGTTCAAATCCTTCGAAAACTGAGGTTTCTTGTTTTCATCTGAATAATCATGAGAAGGATAGGTTAGGTTACAACTAACAGTATTCTTCAATCAATCACTATTAACTCATAAGTGATTTATCCAAGTAAATTTCACTCCAACATATCTTCGTGTGAAGCTAGATCGTTCTTTGACTTTCAAATTTCATATTGATAAATTATGTCAAAGTTGAAAACAAGAAATAATATACTACATAAACTAGCTGAATCTAATTGGGTCGCCGGAGTCTCTACTTTGCGAACTACTGCTTTAGCTTCAGTATATTCAGAAGCAGAATATTGCTGTCAGGTGTATCAGTTTTTCTGATAATTTACGATCTTCAAAATCCTCCTAACCTGAGATTGAAATCTAGGAAACCTATTTGGTCGATTGAATTTTTGCGTACACGGGTGAAGGCTGTTGATCTTTGGAAAACTGAATGGCAGGAAGTTGATGTTTTCAATAAAGTTCTCATAGAGGATCCTTCCAAAAGGGCTGCAGGTTTCGATACAAGTAGATACAGCTAATTCTTGTCAGCTATTGCTTCACGACGCCCAAATAATAGTCTCCTGTGACTGTCTGGCCGCTTGGATAATTCCTTTACAATAGTAACAACAAGTCAGCATAGCTTTTGATTTCTCCAAGCAACAGTTTTTGGCAGCACTTTAACGCTTTGTTTCGGGCTCAACCTTTCTAACCTAACCTAACCTCGAACTTTTGCTACAGTGAATACATTTTTATGCTAGAAGTGGAATTTTATTTTTTAAAGTATAAATTGAAATGTCAAAATTCACTCTTAATCGGAAGAATGCCTTCCACTTTTATTAATGGGGACAATTGCGACATGATTTTCATTTACGGCTTTTGTAACGGCAACGGAAGGGAATGCCTTCCTGAGTACAGAAGGCGTTTTTCTAATTGACACCAGCCAAACCATAAGTTGTTCGCATCAGGTTTTCAATGTCCGGGCAACATGTACAATTTCTTTCTGCTTATAGACAAGAGAGAAATCGGCAGCAGAATTTGAACGCAGTTGAAAATATTCTTCAGCAAGAGGCAGGAAATTCAGGAGTAAGTACATAAAGAATATGCAATGCTCTTGGAGTTGCTCATCAGCGAGTGGGAAAAATAAAAAAAAATTACTATCCTCGCCATACGCATCAAGTGCAAGAATTGGAACCAGGAGAAGATGCCAGATCAGTTACATTCTGTCAATTCATTTCGAGAAATCGACCTATCATTCACAGATCTCTATTTACTGATGAATGCACAATTTACAAAAGATGGCATCCTCAATTCAAGAATTACGCACGAATGGACTCAACAAAATCGATACTGTGTCCGTCCAGCCAATTTTCATCAAAAATATTCTAAATGTCTTTATCGAAAATACAACGGCCATCTTGTTGGCCCACATATTTTCGAAGGAAGGCTCGAATCAGCAATGTATCTGAATTTCTCATAGGAAATATCGCAAAATGAAAATATTCCGAATAGAGAAATGTGATTTCAACACGACGGTGCTCTTCCTTACTTTGCGCAAGATGTTAGGCAGTTTTTAGATTAGACATATCACTAAAAATGTATTAAGAGGGGAGGACATTGGGAATGGCCCCCTAGGTTCCCGAACCTCAATCCGCTGAATTATTTTCTATGATTGAAAACTGAAGTCTATACCTCACGAATAAATAATAAAGATCAATTAATTCTGGGTTGGTTATACATCATTGTAATGAATTTCGAAGTTATGGAAGTTTAATGAGAAGCGCAGTAACAAATCAGACTCATCATGTAAGAAAATTCATCGTTGCGAATGGTGTGATGGATACATTCCAATATGAGTAAATTATAATAAAGGAAGTTCATTGAATTGATATTAGGTTACAGTTCAATGAACTAGGAAATATATCCATTGAAACACCCGAATTGCTAAGCTGCGAAAAAGTGCATGGTTACTGCAATAATTATACATTAGAAATAGTGCACACTCCGCAATAATGATTCGGTCGTATGAAGTTGAATAGACCACAATAGGATAGTGATAGATATACTAAATCTGGGTAAACATATCATGTAGAAGTAGACTGAGTTATCAATATAGTTTAAGTGGGTAACAAAACCTCTCCGTGTTTTTATTTCCCTTTGGGATCTTCCGTCTCACCTACAACGTAAACAGAGATAAAAACTCTTTTTACCACATGGCGATCCTGCCGTTTTCTAAACAAAATAAGATGGAAAATGATGCCAGAAAGAGGGATTCTCTTGAATAAAAATTCAATAGAAAGTAATCAAGATGGGTAAAGGACAAAGTAAAGAGGAAGTTATTATCGCTTAGGCGGGTAACAGTGGCGGTGTTACAGCACCAAACAGCATAACACTAACAACAGTAGAGTTGCTGGGAATAGTAGCACTATTAATTATAATTGGAATTGGAGTATGGGTAATTAAAAGGAGATGTAAAAAGTCAATCGAGAAGGAGATTCGCCGCGAAATCTCAAGAAGTTATGACCGACTTCAACTAAATCATTCCGGGAAGTGAAGTGTATAGAAAAAAAGATATTATATTTTTGTGAAGTGAAAGTGACATCTGTAAGCTGAATAACTGTATTTTCACTTTTTAAATGCTCTGGAGAAATTATGACATTTTTCTTCTTCTATGTCTCTAACAGTAACGGTTTTAACGACAAATTGAAAACAAACGCACATGGAAGTTGTTGAAATATTTGAGAATATTTAAAGAATAAGTACACAATCATGAAAATTTATTGGATACAGTTAGTTTATAGTCAAGTCAAAGTGCATTTATAACGATTCCTGCAAGATGTGAAGTTAACATATACGTAAACACTTATAGTACAGATGAATGTGTAGTTTTACCAGAAAAAGTTTGTGAAGTGTTCACAGGAAGTATCGTAGTAAAGCCAAATGAACACGGAATACCTATTAGATTCTTGAATGTTAATGAAAATGACGTAGTTTTGAAAAATTTTGAATCAAAATTAGAACAAGCTTCGAATTTCAAAATTTACATATTCGAAAACATGCCAATTTCCGTCAACCGCGTAGAAAATGTAAACATCGATGCCTCTTCAGAGGAAGACAAACAATCAGTAGATAAAATATGTGCGAAATTCGCAGACGTATTTCACCTAGATAATGATCCATTGTCTGTTTGTAATGTAGGTCAGCAAGATATCACCTTACAAGACCGAACGATGACACCCTGCTATACAAAACGATATCGCTTACCGCATTCTCAGAAATATGAGATAAATAAACAAATAGAACAAATGTTAAAGGATGGTGTAATCGAAAATTCCTACTCAGCATGGACTAGTCCTCTCCTTCTTGTTCCAAAGAAACCAGACAAAGACGGAAATAAGAAGTTTCGTACAGTAATAAACAGGGATATCCACCGGGACCGTCCGTTAAAAACTTTTTGAGTTTCAATTACAATATCAAGCTGAAATTTTATACGCGGCCATAACTAGAGATTTCCAATTGGAGTGATATATTTTCGAAGTGATACCATTTCCGGTTATACCGGAAGTGGGTCATCACTTTGTTATTTCAAATGGCAATCTAACTTTTTTTATTATACATCTAGAACCGACATTTGAGCAAGGCATAAAATACCCAAGTTGTTGGCACTTATCTGTCAAAACTTTTGACAGATTTAATTATTTTTGTTATAAACTCGATTTTTGAGGAACATTTAAAAAAATGGTAGCTCGTAGATCTTTTGCACTACAGACACAATTTTTGCTTGGGTGGATAGAAGAAGGATCAAGGAATTTTTTAAGCAGTCTACACATGTCAAATGTTTATTGCGTTGTTTTGTATGATTTTTTCAATTTGGCCTTTTTCAAACAGCAATAACTCAATTTTTTTAAATGGCACGTTCCACTTTTTAAATCGCCATCAGATGAAGCGTAAAATTTCAGATGGAATTGTATCAGCATGTACTATACCCATGTCCTATAGTTCCGAAATAATTTGGGAATATATTGAATTTTGATGATTTTGCAAGAACGAACAGAGAATGCTTTAAAATATTTGAATCAAGTAGCTGAACTGGCTACGCTTTCCTGACAGGTGCCTAAAATTGATGTACTTGTCACTTCGTTCATTCGAATTTGATATTTCAACAAGAATTATTGGTAATTTGAAGAGAAAAATTCTGAAAAACAACAGATTGATAACAAAATGGCTGATTATTCGAACGAGGAAATGTTCAATCTCTTTTTAATTCATGGCGAATGTCAAAAAGTGGTGGATAGAACTTGCAAGCAATTCAATAACCAATTTCCAACTTTGGCGCCTATGAGTAAGACAAAATTTCGAAGGAATAGAAGCAATTTTCTCCAATTTGAAGGAACAAAATACATAGAAACTGGAAGAAAACCAATTCTCGAGGACGACGACAATCAAATTAATACGCCAGTGTAGTTTCGTGTCAATCCACATACGTCCATTAAGCCAGCATCAATGGATATTGGATTGAGTTATACTTCCATTCAAAGGATCATTAAGAAACATAACATGCACCCGTATTCTTTTATCTGACTACAAAAATTTAAACCAACTGACCTTTCAAAACGGCTAAATTTATGTAAAAATTTATTAACTCGGCTTCAAGAAGATGAGACAATTCTGCAAAAAAGTATATAGTCTGATGAAGCCAAGTTTGATGAAAGTGGAATAACCAACAGGGGAAATCGATATTTTTGGGCCACAGAAAATCGACATTTCATTGAGGTTATTGATCTCCAAAATAAATTCAGCGTGAACGTTTTAGCAATTTTAATGAATGATTTGTTGGCTTATTACATTTATGAGGAAAATCCTAATGGAAAAAAATACCTGAGAGGAACATTAGCAAATTTTTTAGATAGATTACCCCTCAACATTCTGAGGGATTGCTATTACAAAATGGATGGTGCACCAGCACATAAAACACGAGCTGTAGATTAGCAGCTAACAGAAATGTTCGTGGATATATGGTGGGGTAATCAAGGACCAAATTTATGGCCTCCGCGTTCTCCGGACCTGACGCCCCTTGATTTTTATTTATGGGGCAAAATCAAGAGTGAAGTGTATCTTATTCCTGTAAGAAGTAAAGAAGAGTTACTAGAGTGCATTCATAATGCTTTTCGTAATATTGATCCTGAGGAAACTAGGAGGGCAACTCATCATGTTCGTATACGAGCTGTCAAGTGTATCGAGCAAAATGGGGCACATATTGAACATTTATTCAGATCGTAAATTAGTTTTCTCCTATGATGTTTGCCATCATTTATTCGTATTAATGTAATTATCTTCGATGATTGGTTTTCACTTAGTTCCTACAATGTTTACCCATCCGTGTAGAAAATTGCTTCTTATGCTTCGAAATTTTGTTTTACTCATAGACGGTAAATTTGGATATTGGTTATTGAATTTCTACCCACTACTTTTTAACATTCCAAAATGAATTAAGAAAAGATTAAATATATTTTCGTTTGAATAACCAGTGGTTTTATTCCAAATGTGTTGTATTTTTGGATATTTTCAATTTGAAATAATGACAATTCTTGTTGAAATATCAAATTTGAAGTGACAAGTACTTCAATTTTAGGCACCTGTCAGGTGAGCGTAGCCAGTTCAGCTACTTGATTCAAATATTTCAAAGCATTCTCTGTTAGTTCTTGCAAATCATCAAAATTCAATATATTCCCAAATTATTTCGGAACTATAACAGATGGGTATAGTACATGCTTATACAATTCCATCTGAAATTTGACGCTTCATCGGATGGCGATATAAAATTGACACCTGCAATTTGAAAAAATGGAGTTATTGTCGTTTGAAAAAGGCCAAATTGAAAAAATCATACAAAACAACGCAATAAACATTTGACATGTGTAGACTGCTTCTTCTGTATACCCAAGAAAAATTGGGTCTGTAGTGCAAAAGATCAACGAGCTACATTTTTTAAATGTTCCTCACAAATCGAGTTTATAACAAAATAATTAAATCTGTCAAAAGTTCTGACAGATAAGTGCCAACAGTTTGGGAATTTTATGCCTTGCTCAAATGTCGGTTCTAGATGTATAATAAAAAGGTATATTGCCATTTGAAATAACGAAGTGATGACCCACTTCCGATATAAGCGGAAATGGTATCACTTCGAAAATATTTCACTCAATTGGAAATCGCTAGTTATGGCCGCGTATAAAATTTCAGCTTGATATTGTAATTGAAACTCAAAAGTTTTTAACGGACGGTCCCGGTGGATATCCCTGTATATTACTGTACGAAAATTCTAATTTCCGACTTTGTCTGGTTTAACCATGTCCGTTATGTAGCGAAACACCCTGTATATCTTAAAACTTTTAAGAGGGCTAAAGTTATTGTCCGAGAGCATATTTTCGATTTTTTGTTCATAAGAAGGATGCATACGCGGGAAGCGTACCAAACGAAGAGGAAGCAAAAACTCAAATCTGTGAAAGAACTAAATTTACAGGGAAATAATTGAAACTATGTTATAAACAATTGATCAACTTTGATTACAGTTCGGAAAGGCTTCGGAGCAAGCGACCCTTTCACTGTAATGTGTGTAATGTAATGAATATTAAGGGGGATGAATCATATTAAAAATGATTGATACCTTTTTGTATACAATTAAATATAAAAATCCTCACCTTTCTGAATATCTGGCTCATATTCTGTGTTTTAGCCACAACAGCATAGTTGTTTGGCATCGGCCTTATACGTTTAATTTTTGTTGCAACTGTTGTATCTAACTTTTCAGATACCACCAATCTCATTCTTCTTGAATTGATCCAGAAGAACAAGAGTTGATCAACATCTGAAAGATTAACATTGTTATTTGGATAAAGATATGTATTAGGTATAACATTACTCACTAGAAGCATCGTCGAAGATTATTAGAACGTCAGTTGAATTCCTGAAGTCCAAATATTCATCTAGTAATGTCAAGAATGGACTTATGGTTAAATCCAATCTTATATAAGGTAATTGAATTTTCATTGATAATTCTTCTACTGCATCCATTCCAGTCCAAGTCACGTCAATTATGATGGAGATACCTTCGGATATCGCTTCACAAACTACAACAAAGGTATGAATTAGTGTAGACATAATCCAGAACAAAGAGGAACCTTGTCCATAATATTTCATGATTATTTAGGAAGTTTTTGAGAGTTCACTCGTGCCAAACCACATTTTGTATTGCAAAATTGGGACAAATTGAAGATGGGCGAAACGAGTTGGACTACTGGGTTGACTACCGAACATGTTCACAATATCTTACAGCAAAATTTGTGCATGGAGATGCTATGTTCAGGGTGGACGTTGTGTTTGAAATATTTGATGAAAGCTTGTACCATTCGATTGTCTCAGATGAGAAGTTAGCGTTGTATTAACAAGTTTTGAAAATTTATAATTCATGATCAGTTCGTACTTATGTTGTCGAAAGGATCACTCAGTTTCTGGACCGCAAGGCGACTACTGCTACATTTTTATTCATACTTTTTTTTATTCACCGAAGTTAGTACTATCATCGTAAAAGACACCATTAACTCAATGAATAATAGTAAATCTAGGTATTACTATGGCTTATTAGTGATGCTACTAAAAAGAAATGTGGACAACATTATCAATCCTCATACTCATATGATAATCAGATGCATCAAAAATGGGATTTTTCCTGATTGCCTCAAAGTTTCATAACTTATTCCGTTTTTTATGCGTGCTTTCCAGGAAAAGGCCAACCTCTTACACAACTTGAGTGGGCGCTTGGGAAAAATTAAGGTGTCTCTTTACTCGCTCCTCGAAGAGGGCCAAATTGTAGGTTGTTGGGCGGAAGCGAATTCCACAGCTCACCGGCCTCATTAACAAAGGAATTCTTATAGAGAGAGGTTCGAGGGGTTGTTAAATGTACCGCCATATGATGAAAACTCCTTGCCAGCCTAGTGTTACGGCAGAACATGAGTTTTCACGAAGCAAGGCCTCTCAGCTCCTTGGAGTATCTTCCGTGGAAGTATCTGTAAAACAGAGGAAGGTCAGCAACTTGTCTTCTGAGAGCCAGCGGTTGGAGATCGCGTGTGATCTCTGGGTGGTCGATGAGGCGCACAGCCCTTTTTTGCACACTATCCAACATCCGCAACGAATGTTTAGGCGCAGATCCTCATACATGGGAAGCATATTCCAAAGCAGGTCGATCCGGACCTTATATAGAAGCTTGAGCTGAGATTACGTGAAGTATCGTTTCGCTCTGAAAAGAAAACTAAGTTTAGCTGAAGCCGACTTAGCTATTACTGATACATGTTCATGCCAGCAAAACCCGGAGTTGATTGTTATTCTGACAAGATGCATCGAATGTTTGAATGCAATTTGTTGGCCTTGCATCATTAGAGGAGGTTCTCCAACGGGGACCTTTCTAGAAAACGTAGTTGCTTGCGTCTTGCTCGCGTTGAAGTTCACCAGGTTCAACTGACTCCACTCAGATATCCTCTGTAAGTCAGAGTCTAAGCAACTAATTTCTTGACATCTCTGACGCTGATATTCCGCAAGACTACTGAAAGACGAAACCAGGGTACAATCGTCTGCAGAACCGAAGATATTGTTTTTTGTAGATGACAGAAAATCATTTATTTGCAACAAAAACAAGAATGGATCCCTAAGGTACTCCTACTTGCAACTGGAAACAATCAGATGTTATACCGTCGACCACAAGTTGTATTGATCTATTTGAAAGAAAGATACTTATCCAGCATGCCGAACCCTATCGAAGGCTTTAGAGATGTCTAGGACTATTGCTTTAGATTCCTCATGATTTTCCATCTTTGATGTACAAACATGAGTGACGTAAGCGAGCAGATCTTCTGTCGATCTTTGCCTGCGGAAATCATACTGACGGTCGTTAATAATTCTCTGCAACTCAAGATATTTGATGAGTTCATCATTTATGAGTCTCTCCATCACTTTGGACATAATGGGAATAAGTGCAACTGGGTGGTAGTTTTGGGTACGGACTTCTTTGCTATCTTTAGGATCGGTTGAAAGTTTGGCTTTCATAAGAAATCTGAAACAGACGGTTAAGAATGGGTGCCAGTTCGGGAGCACACTTTCTTAGGACGATTGGCGGTATTTCGTCTAGAATTTGATTTCTGCTATGGAAGAATTTGTAGGCGGAATGTTCGGTGGTATTGCATTAGATGAATATAGCACACAATTATTTGAGAACAAGAGTGCAAAAAGATCGGCTTTCTCTTTCGGAGATAATGATATACTTCCGTCTTTGCGATTTGCAGAAATTGGCACTGACTGTCTTCGCAATAGACCAGAATTGTCTAGTTCCGCTTGTGTGACTTGGCCGTTGACCATTCTTCATAGTTGTACGTGGGTAGGTACAAGTCAAATTTGTTTACACGTAATGTTATATCTGTTGTAACTACCTATGTTTGTTAAGCGAGATAATAGCCCGTACTGGTATTGGTAATTAGGCGCAAGTGCCTTATTTTATGCCGTTGTTGATTGTGGTATTCAGCATTGACTGCTATCTCATTTTTGGAGCGGCAGATCGGCCACCGATGTAACATAAAACAGACGTACAGACGGACTTCTATCAATGATTAGAAGTCCGAATGTACCGAGAATATTTTTGTATACTTCTTGTTTCAGGTTCGCCTATACATGAGTATTATTGAAATATGCAGTTTTATTAAGCCTACAATTGACTGGTTATTCAGTCAACGTTTTCCCAGTGGCAATTTTTCATCGTCAATAGGTAGTGGTTCTGGGGACAGATTGGTGTCATGGAGCACCTGGTTTTGTACCCTTGTGTACCTTTCAACTGCTAAGTCACACAACATTAATTATAATAATAAAGAAATCGCAGTAAGGAACTTTAGACTTGGCATGAATTTGTCTGGATTTCATTAATTTTCAGAGATAAACAAGCAGCTCTATCGAGACTTGGCTAGGTTTTTACAGAATATTTCTGGTAGGATTTCACTTCTCTTAGTAGAAACGTGGGCGTATTGTTTATTTTATTAGATTTGACAATTTTTTTTGCTTTTTAGAAGTAGTTTTTTTATTAATACATATCTTTCTTTTCTTTTTTTCCGGTTATGATTCTTGTACATTAGCAACAATATTTCGTATTGCTCATTCGCGTTCATTACTTATTCTTTTAGACGGTTTGATCTCTGAAAGATCAGCGCGGTATTTACGCCTAAGCCGGTTGTATTTGGTGATCGTTGAAGCTTGAGCTTTTATACTCTTGAAGTCAACATTTATGAGGTGCACCCCATGAAGATCCTTCAATTTTATTTATGTGCTTATTGACAACAGAAGGGGGGGCATTCGCCCAGCAGTGAGTGTGGAACGCTATAGGCTAAATTAAATTAAAAGATGTGTCCCACTACGCTGGATTTTTGCAATGACAGTCGATTTTTTCAGCTGAAAGCAGCTAAGTGTTCTTCATCAGATGCTTTAGACATTCGATTTTTGACATCAAATTAAATTAAGCGGCCAACTAAGTTGAATGTTTTTGTAAAGGCGGTATGTCGATCACTAATAGTTGGATTCGGTGTTTTCTAATCATGGCCACCAGGTTCTCTAGATCTTCGCTTATCTTAGTTTTTATAGTTTTCCCTTTATGTTGCTATTTAACCTTAAGTCTGTACCGAATTTCAGCTCTCTGAGTTTATGGGAAGTACTAGTTCTATTCTGATGATCATGAGTGAGTGAGTGTCGTAAATGCGAAACTTTGCTTTCGCTTAACTTTGGAACTAAATACTTGAAATATTGGATTTCGAGTATGTGATTATTTGAATTTGGGAGGCTTTTACTTGGTAAAATTCCATTATCAATAATAAAAAACAAGAACTGTGTTTTAAGGAATTTTACTTAATAATTGCGATTCGTAACGCGTTTCACTACACCGTAGCTTCTTCAGACGAATGAATGTACAGAAAATATAAATGAGAATATAAATATAAATGTTCATGAGTAATTAAAAGCTTATTGGGTTGCTTCTTCTCAAGTGGTTATTTATGACAGGTATATCCAATAAAATTAAGGAATAGATTTCTCCCCGAAGATATTCAATGGCGGTGAAGGGCTTAAATCGACTTGTTCATTGATGAGTCTACCTGAGTGTTTGTATTTATTGATTTCTAAAGTTTCCCAAAGATCTACCTTCCAGTATTTATTATCTGTATGCAAAATTTCAAACTGTGGGTCGAAAGAGTGATTATTTTCTAAGAGATGATTCGCGTAATTCGAATCTGATTTTTATTTGAAAAACTGTGTTTATGTTCCGATATTCTAATGTTAAAATTTCTATGTGTTCTACCAATGTAGAAATTATCACAGTCATTGCAATTCAATCTATAAACACCTGATTTATTGTTTTTACCTGGTTTGGTTTTATTATTTTTATATATTTGCCTAAATTATTATTAGTTTGGAAAACTATGTTGAAATTATTGCTACTTAAGAATGATTTCAGTTTCTCACTTGTAATGCCAACGTAGGTTAAGGTGTTGAATTTTGTTTCAATTTATCGACAGGGTAAACTTCAATCAATGTGATTCTACTTTGTTTTTATTTAAAATATTATTTATTAGTTTGGGATTGTAACCATTATTTTTGGCTATTTTTAATCAAATTTAGTTCTTTGTTGAAATTTTCTGGTGATAACGAGATGTTAATCAATCTATGAATAAAACTATTGAATGCGGACATTTTATGTTGATATGGATGACACGACGAGTTATGTATTATAATCTCTGTATGTGACGGCTTATGGTAAATTGCGAAAACATGTTTTCCATTTTCATTCGAAATTGTTACGTCTAAGAAATTTATCGAATTATTGCTTTCTATTTCGGTTGTGAATCCAATTTTTGGATGTAATGAATTTATATGATTTTCGAAAATTTTTAACTGTCTATCTGTTCCTGTGCAGCAAATAATGATATCGTCGATACCAGTATAAACATTATTTACTGAGTGGATGATTATGAATTAATTTCTCTGTTATTCATGAATATTTCTGCTAACAAAGGACTTAACGGATTGCCCATAATCAAATAATAATAATTTCAAATCATAAAAAGTTTCAGCAACAACAGAAAAAGTTGAATTCACTTAAATTCAAAACTGATAAATTTTCAGATCATAAATTTTTGACAGATTCACTAACTTAACTGATACCGATTTTACACAACCACAAAAAGATCTATTAGAAAAAGGATTAAAACATAATTTACATCCAAAACATAATAAAACTAATTTTGAACAGTTAGGCATTGACTCCGAAAACATTCTCAAAAACTCAAAATATAATATTTCAGCCAAACATCAAACAGCAAAAATAATCAAAGAAGAGTTTTCGAAATTATCACCTCTTTGCAATTCAGATTATAAGATAATAAAATCAATTCGTGAAAATAGTACCAAGAACGATTTAGTATTCACTAAAGCAGATAAAGGTAACACCGTCATCGCGATTGGTAAAACCGATTATATTTCTAAAACTGAAGAATTCTTAACAGCCGGAAACTATATAACATAAACTAAGGATCCTACCGCAAAATTTCAGAAAGTGGTTAAAAACATAATTTCGACAGCAAAATCATTAATTACAGACCACGAAAAATATACATTCATTAACTCCAATTCGTTGATAAAACTTCATAAACCTAATAACCCTATTAGACCTGTTGTTTCTTATGTAACGGCACCTTCTTTCAAACTTTCAAAATTCCTCAACGACATGCTAATAAAACATTGCAATTTCAAATCTAAATCTTCGGTCAAAAATTCATACGAACTAATTGCCAATATCAAAGATACCATTATACCACCTAATTCCAAACTCATTTCTTTCGATGTTAAGAATCTATTTCCCAAGATTTCTCCGAAAGATACGTATTACTTAGTTGAAGAATTATTAGAAAAGAATCATGTCAATACTATCATTAAATCAGATATTCTTTCATTATTACAAATTTGTTTAGATCAAAATTATTTCCATTTCAATAACAAATATTACACTACTGAAGACGGCTTGATTATGGGCAATCCGTTAAGTCCTTTGTTAGCAGAAATATTCATGCATAACTTAGAGAAATTAATTCATAATCATCCACTCAGTAAATATTGTTTATACTGGTACCGCTATGTAGACGATATCATTATTTGCTTCACAGGAACAGATAGACAGTTAAAAATTTTCGAAAATCATATAATTTCATTACATCCAAAATTGGATTCACAACCGAAATAGAAAGCAATACTTCATTAAATTTCTTAGACGTAACAATTTCGAATGAAAATGGAAAACATGTTTTCGCAATTTACCATAAGCCGTCACGTCACATACAGATATTATAATACATAACTCGTCGTGTCATCGATAGTTTTATTCATAGATTGATTAACATCTCGTTATCACCAGAAAACTTCAACAAAGAACTAAATTTGATTAAACAAATAGCCAAAAATAATGGTTACAATCCCAAACTAATAAATAATATTTTAAATAAAAAACAGAGTAGAATCGCATTAAATGAAGTTTACCCTGTCGATAAATTGAAACAAAATTCAACACCTTAACCTACGTTGGCATTACAAGTGAGAACTGAAATCATTCTTAAGTAGCAATAATTTCAACATAGCTTTCCAAACTAATAATAATTTAGGCAAATATATAAAAATAATAAAACCAAACCAGGTTAAAACAATAAATCAGGTGTTTATAGATTGATTTGCAATGACTGTGATAATTTCTACATTGGTAGAACACAGAAATTTTAATATTAGAATCACGGAACATAAACACAGTTTTTCAAATGAAAAATCAGATTCAGATTACGCGAATCATCCCTTAGAAAATAATCACTCTTTCGACCCACAGTTTGAAATTTTGCAAACAGATAATAAATATTGGATGGTAGATCTTTGGAAACCTTAGAAATCAATAAATACAAACACTCAGGTAGACTCATCAATGAGCAAGTCGATTTAAGTCCTTCACCTGTATTCAATCTTTTGGGGAGCAATCTATTCCTTAATTTTATTGGATATACCTGTCATAAATAACCACTTAAGAAGAAGCAACCCAATTAGCTTTTAATTACTCAAGAACATTTATATTTATATTCTCATTTATATTTTCTCTACATTCATTCGTCTGAAGAAGTTACGTTGTAGTGAAACGCGTTACGAGTCGCAATTATTAAGTAAAATTCCTTAAAACACAGTACTTGTTTTTTATTATGTGATTTTAGCTTACTGGATGACTTTCTGGTTTTACACAGAGGTTCTCAAATAGGGGCCTGAAAATGCGGCGAAATGGTGCCAGTTAAGAATGGTACGGCAGTGTTTGCTTCGCGCTGGACTTGGCTAATTTGACAGAATGTATTTTACCGAACATTTTCAGGAAAAATAGTTGATAAGAGTTGAGAAAGTATACTTATAATAATTATTTTAGTAGCAAGATAGAGTTATTTGAGAATTTGCTCACCTTTGGATGTTATAGTTCCGTTTGAATCATCATCAGATGTTTGTATAGTGACAATTTCGAACGACAATTGTGGTGTCCTCAAATTTCTCAACTGGTCCTCAAACCAATCGTTAATTTCATTTTGCTCTTGCTCTCTCAGTACAACTGAAAAAACACGAGATTGATTAAAATTAGAAATGAAAAATCTATTTTTTCTTAGTTTTATAAAATTATGTCTACGTTTGAATCATTCATTGAGGAAATACCTCTAATGTCTGAAGGGCGTTCCAGAGTGAGATAGTTATTTTCAGGAAACTTATTCAACTCCTCAATATGAAACTTCTAGTTGGTATAACACTTTTTTTCTATGAACCACCTCTCATGAATTTTCAAATGATCAAATCTTTTCCGTTCAACGGATTTTGTTACAACTTTGGAAATTTCAATAGAAATCGGAAATCCATTTGTGACTTCTAGCCAAACAGAATAACGCCAATTATGTGAGGATACATGTACAGCATGAAATCCCTATCTATTTTTTCTTAGGGTGCTCAAACTTGAACTGCTGGCGATCTACCTTAATATTTTTAGACTACTTACGATCGACCCTGAGAGGCTGCAAGTGCAAGTATGTGTGATGCAGGGTTGTCGTACATACACGATTCACCGTACCTACCTACCTACCTAGGTAGAGTGTACCGTAGCATATATAGATATAACTTTCCGTACAATATACATTATTTTATTCAAGGTTTTTGTTAGGCTTAGTTGAGTTCTTCTCTATAATTTCGATGAAAAAACTCAGAGTTATTCATAATTGCGAGTCTTTTGGTTTGTTACAAAAGAAAAGAGTTACATATTGTGTTAAACTTAACTATAGAGTGACTTTGGATGTTGAAGCGTGGCACTGCATGGCCTCAGCATACTTTTCATAAGACGGTACGTATCCACTGAGTGTTGATCGCAAGCATGATGAGATATAATCGTCAGTTAGTCAGTTGCTATATTTTGACTAAATTAACTTTATTTCAGGAAATGCAGACTCGCACAAGTAAGTTGACTCAAAAATTGCCGTCAGTTGAAGGGCGATTTGCCTTAGATTCGGATATTTTTCAGATATAAAACACCAGAAATTTGTATCAGATGCTGTAGCTTTGAGATGTATATCTAATATCATCTGCACCAACTCATTTTCAACAGAACATGAGTTCATATTAAACGGACTTGCTAATTCAGTAGCTAATTCCTCAATGTTTTTACATGAAAAAGGATAACACATGAATGATGCTTTATTTGACAATTTACTGCAATTATATAAACGCATTTCGAATTGTCCCAAAATATTTGATAATTCAGCCCCATACATATCATAATTCAACTGAGGAATCGTTACTTGCAAAGACGGAAAATGTTTCAGATCCTTTTTTTCTCTTTTCAGTTACTTTCGAATGCGTTTACTGCGCTAATCATCTCAATAATAGTTTTTCCTTTACCTTGAAGCTCCAAGTTAATGGCGTTTAAGTGCATTGAGTCAAAAATGCCAAATCAGTCAGCCGTTTTTCGTTTTTAAACATTTGAGTGTCATCACCTCTTTCGTCTAGAAAAGCTGTTATTTCGGGAAATAATTCTTCAAACCTTTCAATGAATTTTCCGCGACTCGACCACCCTATCTTCCAACTACAACTTGAAGAGCCGCCGTTGCAAACTACGGCACGGATGGAATTCACAATTTTTGTTGCTATTCCATTAATTTCTCCCGTGTTTAAATTTTTTGAACACTAAACTTCTTGATGTGTATTGCAATGGAATGAAAAGAATGAATGGAAATCTTCATTAGCTCGACACAATGCCTCAAAACCGCTTTTGTTTCCAGTCATTGCTGGTGCTCCATCGGTTGTAATATACACTAATTTATATAATAATAATAATAATAAACACCACGGGTGCAAGGAACAACTCATCATCGATTCTGTGATGATGAAACAGGCACACGTATGGCATTGAAATGTTCATTCAGCTTTTCTCGATTATCTGGCATTCGATAGTACCGCCCATTCTTGGCTTGTCGAAGTATTGCAGATATATAAAATTCATCCAACATTGGTAGAATTCTTGAAGACAACAATGACACACTGGCGCACGTCTCTGCAGGTCAATATGAACAATAAGTCAATTAAAACTGACGAGTTACCCATACGTCGTGGAATTTTTCAAGGAGACTCTTTGAGTCCACTATTGTTCTGTTTGGCTATCAACCCATTGTCTTCAAAGCTCAATAGAACAGGAAACGGATTTAGGAAAAAGGAGATAGAAACCATTACACAATCTCTCACCAGCTATATATCGATGACATCAAATTATATGCTTCGAACAAAAAGTATTTGATCTGCTGAGAGGTGTTAGTAAGTTTTCGGCAGATGTGCATATGAAATTCGGGATTGAAAAAGGTGAAACCCTGAACATTCAAAGAGGGAAAGTCGTAGATGGTGTAACACAACTCCCAAATGGTGATATTATACAGTGTATGGAAGATTGCGAAACGTATAAATATTTGGGATACCAACAAGCCAGATTGCTAGACCAAAAACAGTCAAAGGAGAAGATTCGTTCAGAGTTCAGTCAGCGTCTGAAGACTGTGCTGAAGTCAATGTTGAACTCGGGGAATCTAGTCGAAGCAATTAACACCTACGCCAATCCAGTGTTGCTTTACTCATTTGGAATAATCAGATGGACTAAGACAGAACTGGATGATATTCAAAGGCAAACCCGAACGATGCTGACAAAGTACAATAATCACCATCTGAAATCATCTGTGATAAGAACAACTTTAATGCGGAAAGAAGGAGGACGCGGATTGATGGATGTTGTCAACTTACATACCGTACAGACCAAAAATCTCAGAGAATTCTTCTCTGCAAAAGCTCGCACTTCTGACCTCCACAGAGTAGCATCGTTGGCTGATAAGGGATATACACCTCTAAATCTTGCTACCAGAGATGATTTGCTGAATCTACGGTTCTTATCAGATACTGAAAAAACCAAGGCAATGGTCAAGAAAGAAATTGCGTGGACGACATCACCATGAGATTAATCAACCACACATCGACAAAGAAGCTTTCAACAAATAGTTGATGAAAGGAGAACTATTCCCGAAAACAGAAGGATTATTTATGGCCATTCAAGACCAAGTCATCGCAACAAACAACTACAAAAAATTATTGATAATTAAGGACGGAACATTACAAACAGATAAGTGCAGAAAATGCTTTATAAGATCGGAGACTATACAGCATATTACGTCCGGATGCGAACAACTGGCCAATACTGACTATCTTCACAGGCATAAACAAGTATGTTATATTATCCACCAGAAACCTGCACACAAGTACGGACTTCTGAATGCCTCCCAGTTATATTACAAGTATCAACTGGCGCCCGTATTGGAAAATGACTGTATGAGATTATACTACGATAGGCCTATTATCACTGGCAGAAAGGTGACAAATAATAGGCTGGACATAGTGGTGTATGATAAGAGAGCCAGAACAGCAATGCTGATGTGGTCGCCATACCGAATAATAACAACCTGTTGAACAAGTTCCAGGAGAAAAGTCCAAATACACAGACCTTGATATTTAGATCAAGCAGATGTGTCAACTCGATAAAATAGATATTGTTCCTTTCATCGTATCCTCGACTGGCTTAATACCCAAAACTTTGCATGATAGCATTAAGAAATTAGGATTGCATAAGAATACCTATATAGAAATGCAAAAAGCTGTAATTATTACTACATGTAGGATAGTTAGGAAATTTATGTCATGTATATTGTAATGGAGCCTATTTCCTTTGATTGCTGAATTTGGGAAAGGTAAATTGTATCAAGCTTACAGCTGAGATGGTGCATAAGTCCACGACAATAACTAATAATAATATATATTTCATAAGTTAAGACCATGCAAAAAATAACATGATTATAAAGATGAAATTTGTCGATAAAAGAAAATATGCTGAACTTAATACACGTTAAAATTCATAATTTAAATATTCGAACGAATTATAAGGTTCCAAACTTATTAATAAGGACAAAATTAACGTTTGAACAATTTAAAGTTGTTTGAAATTTTTAGAGTTTGTTAAAACAGAAAAACATGAATAAAACATCCTTTCTCAAATTGAGTCAGACGGTGTAGTGTAGATTTGTGATTGAAGTTTCTTTTGCTATTGGTAGCTTGAATTTTTTACAAAATTGAAGAAAACTTCATGTAGATCTTCGCTACGGGTCTTCCCTTCATAGAAATGATTGTCAGAAATTCTCCTTGGCCAACATGACATTGAATACCATCCGAATAAAAATACACAGCTGGGTAGTATCTGTCATATCGGTGGAGTCGTCGAACTGTAAAGAAAAGTATGTACATTTCATGACTAATGATTTCAATACGCTTTGTGACAGTAGGACTAGATAACTGAATATCTCTAATAGCAGACATGATTTCTTTTTATTTTTAGAATCTCCAAATAGAGTGTCACTCCTTCAATAAATGCTTCCTGCACAACCTATCCACCTTCGAATGGTTTCTTGTGTTTCGCCAGTAGATGACATATTTTAAATGACCCGATCATAGCAGCTTTTGATTGTTTGGCTGGTCTTGTAAACATGGTTTGTTCTTTTTCAAACAAGATATCAAATCACGTACATTTGTTTTCTTAATTCACTCTGTGACGGAAAATCCTTTTCATTTTGCACTATTTAATAATGAACTTTGTATCGACGTAGTATTGCCTTCAAGTTACAATTCAGAAAGACTCCAATTTATGCAGGAGCAACATTTATATCGGCGTGAACGACAGTCTCGAATATTCCCGTCAAACGCGCCGCCCGAAATTCCTAGAAAAGTGGCAAGAATGATAAACGCGGCTTTTCTTTGATAAGTACCGCGCGTTCCTTTGATAAAGCCACCTTTGCCGCTGGCAGAGTGTTATTCGATTACGAAATAATTTTTTAGTTCAGTTACCTATTTTTATAAATTTTTTCTTCTCGAGATCTACTCAAAAAGTAATCGCGATCGACCGTTTGAGCACCTCTGTTCTACACAATACTTTTTGCACCATTGAAAACAAAATTTAATTAAATTAAAAACCAAGAAATATATGGATAATTTCAGCAAATAACCAAAAAAAATTATCCCGGTTCTCAAGGCACGAATGAAAAACTAGAAGACCTGTCTTGTAGAATTTCATTTAATATAAAAATTAATTTTGAATTCGTTGAATAAAACATTTTTGTTCCTATTCAACTTTGGCTTCAACTTTGGCGTGAATATCTCAGCAGGGTTATAGTTAAAAATGGCATACGATGTTATCTGAGTTCTATCATGTTCGCGGAGATTGCGTTGTTGTTATGGGACACCGCGTATACCTGTTACAATTATGGAATAAAGAAATAAGCGCAATAAGTTGTTGTTTCAAATTCTTGTTCAATCGGTTTAAATAGGAATTATAAGAATAATTGAATTGGTCCATTTCATTTGTACTCGTGAAATGAGGAAATTAGATGAAGGTGAATTAGCGACAATTGACTTTCGCTGTATACCAAGAAATTGAAGTAGGTTCTTAGTGGATAGTAGTAAATATCGCAATTACTACTTTCAATTCCACAAAGTGTTGCAGTTTAGGTCGTCGATTAGAATATATTGATTGAAAGTGAGAACAATATTGGTAGTAGAAATACTTTTATTGTTGACGGAACGTGATATGAAAATACGCAGTCTTATGACTTTACCATTTTGTAAACAGGTACAAAGGATAAACCGACTGAAAAAATTTTTACGGTTGATAGGGAGTATCAAGTAGCTCATTACATTTCGAGGTATAGGCTGTTTCCTAAATCTTTGCCAAATTTTCATTTCATTCAATGAAATTAGATAATATTAAAATTGTTCATAATTGCGACGAAGAAAAGAAAATGAATCTGTTGAAATGTTTGGAAATCCATAAACTTTGTAAAAACCCAAGTGAAATCAGCCTTAATAACCAGTTATACATTAATACCTCTGTACTACGTAATGAATAAAAAAATAAAAATAAATTAGGCTAGTATGTATGTATTTTTTTTTTCATTAGCGCTTCCCTGGAATAGGCGAACTATTGAATTGAGGTGTCTGTTTACTTGCTTCTTGAAGAGGGCCAAATTGTAAGATGTTGGGAAGATGTTGGACGGAAGCGAGTTTCACAGCTCACTGGCCCTGTAAACAAAGGGATTCGTATAGAGAGAGGTTCGAGGGGTCATTAAATGTACCGCCAAATGATGAGAACGCCTTAACAGCCTTGTGTTGCGGCAAAACATGAGTTTTCTAGGAACAAGGTATTTCAGCTCCTTGGAGCATCTTCCGTGGAAGTATCTGTAGAACAGAGAAAGGACAGCAACTTGTCTTCTGAGAGCTAGCGGATGGAGATCGCGGGGGATCTCAGGGAGGTCATCAGAGGAGGTACTCTAGCGTGGACCTTGCTCGCGTTGAAGCTCACTAGGTTCAACTGACCCCACTCAGATATACTCTGTCAGTGAGAGTTTAAGTTATCAACTTGTTGACATCTCTGACGCTGAGATTCCGCAGCTATAATCGACCGCAGACTACTGAAACCCAACCAGGATACAATCGTCTGCAAAACCGAAGTTCTTGTTCTCTGTAGATGGCAGTAGGTCGATTATCTGCAACACTAAACAGAGCTGGCGAAAGAATGGATCTCTAAGGTACTTCTGCTTGCAACTGGAAACAATCAGATGTTATACCGTCGACCACAACTTGTATTGATCTATTTGAAAGAAAGCTACTTATCCAATCCCGCAATTTTTCAAGGATCCCATATGCAGCAAGTTTATTCAACAAGGCTGCATGCCAAACCTATCGAAGGCTTCAGAAATGTCGAGGGATATTGCTCTTGATTCTCCATGCTTTTCCATCGTTGATGTACAAAGATAAGTGACGTAGGTGAGCACATCTCCTGTCGATGGCGAAAACCATACTGACGGCCTTCAATAATTCCCTGCCACTCAGGATATTTGATGAGTTCATCATTTATGACTCTCCCCATCACTTTGGACATAATGGGAAGAAGTGAAACAGGGCGGTAGTTTTGGGGTGAGGACTTCTTTTCTTTCTTTGGGATCGGTTGAATTCTCGCTATTTCCCAGCTGCTCAGAAAAGTCTGGCTCTCATTAGAAATCTGAATCAGACGGCTAAGGATGGGTGCCAGTTCGGGAGCACACTTTCTCAGGGCGATTGGCGGTATTTCGTTTAGACGAACTGCCTTCTTGCAGTTCAGCTGCTTGAGAACCCTTCCCAGAGTGCAGTGTCTGAACTTGATTTCTGCGATAGAAAATTTGTAGGTGGTATTGCGTTAAATAAACTTAGCACAGAGTTCTTTGAGAACAAGAGAGCAAAGAGATCAGATTTTTTCTTGCAGACATGATGCTATACTTCTGTCTTCTGTGACAAGAGGCGGAAACCCATATTTGCAGAAATTGGCACTGACATTCTTCGCCATAGACCAGAATTGTTTAGTCCCGCTTTCCTGTTCTAGGAGTTCATTAGTTACCCCTTCGTTGGCCTTTATTCTTGCAGGTGTCAGGTTGCAGACGTTCCGTATTCTTACGAAGGTTTTTCTTGTTTCCTCTGTTGACTTGTAAGCTCTGCTCTTGGCTGCAGATGCTCTTTCGCAGTCTTTGTTGAACCATGTCTTTTGTGCTGTTGTTCTTTTCAAGGAATGAGCTATGTAGAGATCCATTCCTGTATGAATGATTTCTGTAACAGCTTCAGTGCACACATTGATGTCAGGATCTAAAAAGCAAATATCACTCAATGGGAAGCACGAAAAGAATTCACGCAGCTCATCTCAATCAGCGATTATAGTGCTAAATGCCACTGGATGGTGTGGGTTCTTGGTTTAGCGGCAGCACAATGGTTATAGTAGTATATATAAGGTTGTGGTCTGGGTTGCCTAGCGGTGCTGAGACCTCTACTCCAAAATCATCTGGATCTGAAATCAAAAAGAGATCCAAGGTGTTTGGGAAGTCGGTTGGCAGGTTAGGTATTCTTGTCGGTTCGTCGACTAGCTGCTTTAGTTTATGGATGATTGCAAAAGTTTTGCCTGTCTTCCCGCTTCATGTGATCTATTGGAGTGGCGGAGCCAGTTGGTGTTGTGAATGTTGAAGTCAACCAGTACAATGACCTCAGCTGCTGAATAATGAGTCTGAATCTAATCCGCCTTACCACCTAGATACTAAAACAGTCTAGGGAAGTGAATATCGTTTGGCGAGCGATATAGACAGCATAAAAACAGTGTTTTGTCCTCCGAATAGATTTCAAACCACGCAAAGTCGATAGCGTCGTTCTCCATCGTGTCTTCTCTCTGGCATGCAATATCCGATCTTGCAAGAACACAGAGGCCCACTTTGAACCTGAATCTAGTATGTAAGTCATTCCCGTTGAAACATTAATACGTTGTGTTGGTTGTTTGACTTATTTGGGTTCCGGTTAGGCACAGCACAAGGGGTTGTGCGTTTTGCAGATGCTGGTGGATTGCATCAACATTCAGGTTGTTGTGGTCCAGTCCTCTAATATTGCAGAACTCCATCATGAACCCCTCGAGGAAGTCCGCCCGCAGATCCAAATTGGAGACCGGACCATCCGCCAGATCCCGAAACTCGGTCACACAGGTGACCAATTCACGGGATGTATAGCTGGATGTGTAGGTATCACACCGGGCGACGGGGGAGGCCACCTATCAACTTATATTAGTTAGTTCATTTCCTGTAGGTGACCACTTGAAAATGACCTGACGGCGAAGTCGGTCGTGTTCGTGGAAATAAAATTGTGAAAAGTATAAAATATATTTTACTTTATTTTCGTTAAAAATGAATTTCCATGAAATAAAAAAATCATGGCTATTACTTGAACTTTTTTATTGTTTTCTATTGAAAACGGTCACGTGTAAGATAAAATTCGGGGGACATAAAAGTCTTTGTTGACATTCAGTGGCGCAACGTAAAAATCTTGACCGAGGAAAGAACCCAAGAATTTAATTTTCACAGCACTGTTGAATACCGATTCGTCACGAATTAAAAGGGTGTTCGCGCTAAACGACCCATCAGAAGTATCTTGGGAACGGGTTTATGGATCTATTTCGAATTTTGAAATGGAAGTGAATTAGTACTGATCTATTTGGAAATGTTTTTAGAGCGGTACTACTTCCGCTGCTATTTCAAATGGAGTGTTGTACTTTTTAATTTTTTTACTAAAGGGCATTCTTTTTTACGCATACATGTTGAAATCTGCTCTATCTAAAATTAACTATCATTGAGCTATGATATTTTAATCAAAATTTTCATTACTACACTGTCACCTTCTTTGCCAAATAAAATTGGCTCTCATTTGAGTCGGTTTATAATTTTTTTGTAATTTAGCAATAAAAATGTTAATTCTTAGGACAACCTACTTTACATGCTATTTTCTATACAGGGAGCTCAAAAATCACTTGCCAACTGAATGAGAGTAAATTGTCAAAAAAAGTTTTTTCAAATACAAGTAATTGATAGCTGGCTCGGTGGAGTAAATGATATGATGCTCGCTTCCTGCGCAGAGTTAGAGTTATCTGGGTTCAATCTCCACAAAGTCGGTGCGATTTTCATCCGGCATTTTTCGGAAGAGACGTAAAGCCGTTGGTCCTGTCTAACAGAGATGTGTTGAAAATTAAAGATCCTTTCTTTCGACACGAGAGGGGGTCGAGGTTAGTAAAGTGGCAGAATTCCACGGCGTGTCATTAAACGAAAGGCAGAAATAGAGCACGTTGAAGGAAAAACAACAACAAGTATTTGATTTTTACTTTATTGGAACCGGATTTCAAATAAGTGTTAATTGGTTTTAGATTTACCTATACCTATATAAATGGCTCGTTTTCATTTTGCTCACGAATTTATCGAAAACCTGCAGTTACTTCTGAAAATTAAATAATTAGTTCGAAACTCATAGAACCTTACATAGAACATTGTGGAAGGTATAAACAGGCATTGGAATTAAATCCACTCTGTATGTTCCACGATCTCATGACTTAATTTTCCGATGAAACTCAGGTTCTTGATAAAATCACGAATAAAATGAAAACGAGTCTGATTACACAAAAAAATTGTTTTGGATATAACATAAAGCTGAAAGGCATATCATGGTAGAATGGACGTATCCAAATATAAAAAGTAGAAAAGAAGTTGTAACACGTAAGGTGTTCTCGTTACATTTATAGAACCACATTTCAATTTTAATATCTAATCTGTATAGAAAAAATTCTATTTAAGTTTTTTAACAGTATGTATTGACTTTATTCACTTTTACACCGACTAAACTTATTTTACAAATAAGAAAAACACAAAGATTAAAAATATTGACTACTAATCAAATTATTTTATTGTCTTTCATGAAGGGTTATATATATTCACTTTGCAAAAACCAGCAGTCATCACCAATCATGGCTGGATCCCATCGTCCTTGATAACGAATTTCTATTGTTCTAATATCTTGGTGGAATTTTTCACCCTGCTCCTTACTGACAGTTCTCAAAGTTTTAGGAAAAAAATGATAACTGTGAATGAAGGAAATGAATTTTTAATGACTTGAGGGCACCAAGCGTCCTCTTACCACACTAACAAATAAGTTTTATGCTCTGAGTTCCTGGCTGGTAAGGTTTTCTGTTGAATTAATGACATCCAGCACTTTTCTGATTTGTGGTCCAATAAAAATGCCTTCCTCTAATTTGACATCACTCAACTTGTAAAAGACTTCTTTTAAGTATTTGAATCCATCGCCATCTCTATTCATAGCTTTCACAAAGTTTTTCATCAGCTCAAAATTAATGTGAAGAGGAGGCAGGACATTTTGGGGTTCACAAGAGATCAAAACTCAATATTTTGAGTTGAAATTCATTTCTTCATGGCCGAATTTTTGTTATACAATGCTGATTTACGGCATGACTGTTCCTCGGACAAAGAGAGCACTAACATTCCTATAACTGTTACATCTTTCCTTTCATGGTCTGAGCACTTCATTTAATACTTCGTTGAAACTTTACAAATCAGAAATCCACCCCATATTGGAATACGCCGGTTGTGTTTGGTGCCCCGTGTTAGTGCGTGACGTGAACCTACTGGAGGGCGTGTAGCGTCGAGCGACGCGCGTATCTCTCGTTACGCAGCGGCCAACCTACTCGCAGAGATTGAAAAGTGCGGATTTGCTCACCTTTCAGAAACGTCGGCAGCGCGAGGACCTAATAATGACTTACCGCATTATGAAATTCAATTATGCCGGTTTTTCCTATCTGTTTATCCCAAACCGGGACGTGAGGCTACGTGACCACGGTCTCAAGCTGAAGAACGTGAAGTTCAACTCGAGGCAACGGCAATTCTTTATCAGCAACCGTGTGTTCGATGCATGGAATGGCCTAGACGGGGCGAATGTTGCAGCTCAATCGGTGAACGTATTCAAAAATTCTGTAGACATTCTTCATCAGGAGTAGCATCACCTGGCAAATCATAGGTTTTCTTTTTACACTTGCTCTTTTTTTTTATTAATATTTTTTTCTCAGAACTCATGTCTTTAGTTTTTCTTCTTTGTATTCTTCAACTACATTGTTTATTATAGAGGATACAGGACTTTAGTCCTTATCCCCAAATATCTTTAGTAATAATAATAACTTTAAGTCCCCCATATTTGTCCTCCATACTTGTTATCCAAAACACTGCCCATATTTTGATAACTTTTTTCCATCGTCACTGAACTGCAAGTGGAAGAGGGTTTTAAATTTTCATTATGCAATAACGTAGCTTTTGAACAGTATTCAGACGCCACTCAAAGGAGGAATGCTCAATATCAAGTTGCTGCATTAAACGATCAATATCGAACACAACGAGCATGTCTTTCCTGATATTTTCTCGTTTTATTGGCCAATGAGTTCCATTCCTTAAGACGGAAAAGAAGAAATTCTGACTGTTGCTTTAATAACCCAAATCACGTACTAGATCATTTAATTCGCTTTGAACAATTAAATCTGGCTAGCTGGTACTGGGACCTGGAGTTAAAGCAGGATCGGTGTACAGTTCTTCGAAGTTGCCGGATGATACATAATCTTCAGTATCTTCCAAAACAACATTTTGTAGATTTGAAGATATGATTGGCACTGGTAAATCTGCATTATGGGAAACATGTTGCATGGCAGACCACAAATTTTGATAGTCCATCTTGCGCTCTGCCTAACCTAACCTTCACTCTTTGTTATCAAATTAGTAAACGTCTAAGCGATAAGTGGATTCTAGTCATACTATAGGAACTGCAAAAGGCATGTTTTTTCTTTCCATTCATCCACATCACCAATGATCTGCTGCAACTAACACAGCACACATGAGAGCCCACTGCTTGTCTAATCTCCAATTGAAACACCAAAATATGGGAAGTAGGCTCTTTGAAATGTTCAGAAAATGACTTGTGATTTCACCATAAATTCTCCACATATATAACAAAATTTCTCACGAGCGAATTTTGCCTCGACATTTTGTAGTTGAATCATTTTCTTCTTTACATAGAGAACCTCTCACTGCGAAACTCAACAGAAGACTGATTCATAATGTTATTTTTATGTACACTATTGTAAACAACACGGTTCAGGTATAAAGTTCATTCCGGCAAACCGTGCGGATTGAAAGGTGGTAAGTGTTAGAGCTTTAGGAATATTTTCGTATTATTAGAAGGATATTTCTATTTAAAAGTATAAAGATCTATTTTGTATTACGAAAACCTTGTCGACTAGTGTTATAATTGCAAATTGTAGATTTGTTTGTATTTTTTGCAATTAAGAATTGATTGATGAACCCGTTGCATAAATACTCTAATGGGACCTTCGGTATATCAAATTTGTGGGCATCATCTCCAAAGTTGCAAAATAAAAACGAAAGTTTTGTTGAAACTTGAACATACTAAATCGATAACGAAACTGATTCAATATCGCAGAGAACAATCGTCTTAAAATGAAGTGTTCTGTCGAGATTAAACATTTCTGTATATTAAACACTAGCAGCCCTTCAAGGCTTTGCACTGTTATTAAACAAACATTTCAAAAGTTTTAATTTCTTACACACACAAACACTCTCCCATACATACTTTTCATTTTTGCGTGGGGTTATTGAAAAAGGGTAAAAGAAACAAATTCGAATATGAAACATTATCAGTTTAGTCTTTTATTCGTTTTTTCTCATATTTTATTTTTATCTGTAAAAGGCCCTTACTATATACTTTACTTTTTCTACTCCTGAAAATCAATTTATTGAGTCAGAACTTCTCTGTAAACAAGAGAGGGTTCGAGGGTTGCTAAATGTACCGCCATATGATGAGACTCCTTGCTAGCCTAGTGTTGCGGCAAAACATGAGTTTTCCCGAAACAAGGTATTTCAGCTTATTGGAGCATCTTCCGTGGAAGACTCTGTAAAACAGAGAAAGATCAGCAACTTGTCTTTTGAGAGCCAGCGATTGGTGATCGCGGGTGATCTCCGGATAGTCGATGAGGCGCACAGCCTTTTTTGCATACTATCAATCTGCAACGAATGATTGGGAGCAGCATGGCAACAATATTCCAAAGCAGGTCGTATCTGACCTTTATATAGAATCAACAGCTGAGATGACGTGAAGTTTATGGGCTCTCAGAAGGAAACTAAGTTTAACTGATGCAGACTTAGCTATTGCTAACTCATGTTCATGCCAGCAGAAACCGTCAAGTAAGAGTTTCAATTATTCATTTGTTGACATCTTTGATGCTGGGAGTCCCCAGCTGTTATCCGCCCCAGACTAGTGAAAGACGAAACCAGGGTACAATCGTTTGCGTAACTGAAGATTTGTTCTATGTAGATGACAAAAGATCTTTTATCTGCAACAGAAAGAAGGTTTTCGAAAGAATGGATCCCTAATGTACTCCTGCTTGCAACTGGAAACAATCAGTTGTTATACCGTCGACCACAACTTCTATAGATCTATTTGAAAGAAAGCTACTTATCCAACACCGCTATTTTCTGGGAGGCTTATGTGTAACAAGTGTATTCAAAAAGGCTTCATGCCAAAACCTATCGAAGGCTTTAGAAATGTCTAGGGCTATTGCTCTAGATTCCCCATGCTTTGATGTACAACCATGAGTAAAGTAGGTGAGCAGATCCCCTGTCGATCTTTGCCTGCGAAAACCATACTGACGATCGTAAATAATTCCCTGCAACTCAAGATATTTGATGAATTCATCGTTTATGACTCTCTCCATCACTTTGGACATAATAGGGAGAAGCGCAGCAGGGCCGTAGTTTTGGGGTAGGGACTCCATTCCTTCCTTGGGATCGGTTGAATTCAGCTGCTCGAAAAAATCTGCCTTTCATAAGAAATCTGAAACAGACGGTTGAGATGGGGTGCTAGTTCAGGAGCACTTTTCCTCAGGATGATTGGCGTTATTTGGTCTACACCAACTGCTTTATTGCAGCTCAGGTGCTGTCAGCCTGTCTGACAGTGCGAACTATGAACTTGAATTCTGCCATGGAAGAATTAATTGGTGGAATAGTCAGTGGTATTGCGTTAGATGAACAGAGTTCTGTGAGAAGAAGAGAGCAGAGAGATCTTTCGGAGATGATGCTATACTTCCTTCTTCTCTAACAGGAGGCAGAAACGCAGATTTGCAGAAATTGGCACTAACAGTCTTCGTCATTGACCAGAACTGTCTAGTCCCGCTTGCCTGTTGTTCAAGCAGTTTATTTGTCTTTGCTCTCGCAGTGATCAGGTTGCATACGTTCCGTATTCGTACGAAGGTTGTTCTTGTTTCCTCTGTTGGATTTATTTTCCATGACTTGTAGGCTCTGTTCTTGGACGCAGAGGCTTTTTCGCAGTCTTTGTTGAACCATCGCTTTTATGCTGTTGTTCTTCTCATGGAATGAGGGATATAGAGATCCATTCCTGCATGAATAATTTCTGTAACAGATTTAGTGCACACATCGATGTTTATATCTGAAAAGTAAGCATCACCGAATGGAAAGCACGACAAGAATTCACGCAGCTCATCCTAGTCAGCACGGTAGTGCCAAATGCGTCTGGGTGGTATAGGTTCTTGGTTTAGCGGCAGCACGATAGTTCTAGTAGCAGATACGAGGTTGTGGTCTGAGTTGCCTAGCAGTGCTGAGACATCCACTCAAAAATCATTTGGATCTGAAATCGAAAGAGATCAAGTGTTCTTGTCGGTTCGTCGACTAGCTGCGTTAGATTATGACTGATTGCGAAAGTTTCAGCCTGTCTTTCCGCTTCATCTGGTCTGATGGAGTGGCGGAGCCATTTCGTGTTGTGCACGTTGAAGTCACCTAGTACAATAACTTCAGCTGCTGGATGATGTGTCTGAATCCAATCCACCTTATCACCCAGTTACAGTGTAGGGAAGTGAATATCATTCGGCGAGCGATATAGACAGCATAAAAACAGTGTTTTATCCTGCAAACAGATTTTAAACCACGCAATGTCGAAAGCGTCGCCTTCCATCGTGTCCTCTCTCTGGTATGCAACATCCAATCTGACGAAAATGCAGAGGCCCCCCTTAAACCTAAATATCGGATGTAAGTAATACCCATTAAAACATTAATACGTTGTGTCGTTTGTTTGACTTATTTGGGTTTCGGTTAGGGATAGCACATGGGGTTGTGCGTTTTGCAGATGCTGGTGGACTGCATCGACATTCACGTTATTGTGCCCCAGTCCACTGATGTTGCAGAACTCCATCAAGAGTTTGCTTTCTTTCCTGGAACGTGAACGAATTAGTGAATTCGCCGGAGGAGTGCTCGACTTACACACATCATGAACCCCTCGAGACAGTCCCTCCCCTGAGTTCCGAATATGAGACTATTTTAACTTCGGATGATTTTGTCCTAGAAGTGCTCATTATGCTTCGTTGGCAATTCTTCCCACCCTGGAAACCGAACGATCTGCCAGATCCCGAAACTTAGTCACACAGGTGACCAATTCACGGGATCTATAGCTGGATGTGGTGGTATCACACCGGGCGACGAGAGTAAGACCGCCTGCCACCTACAAGTTCTTCAAGCTTCAGTACATAATACTTTATAAAATTCATTATTAATTTAAATCTATTCGCTCTTATGACCAATTCTAAGCAAAATTCTTTCATGGGACCAAAATTGAATATGCCATTTCGAATATCGGACATGGTGGTGGTACAACTTCGGGCGACGGGGTGAGGCCGCCTGTCACCTTAAAATTCGAAAGCTTGAAAAACACTTATTGTGATATAACTATAATAGACAGATAATATTCGGTAATTTTTCACACCTTGGGTTACAATAATGAAGTTTTAGTATGGATCCCTTACTTTTTTGAAAATTAATATAGCCTATGTTCACCGGAGATAGAGTAGCTTCCCTACAGTGAAATATTATTTGAAATCGGCCTTGTAGTTTCGGTGCCTATTCATTGCAAACAAAAAAACAAATATTTCCTCTTTATAATATTATAGTATAGATTTGTATGCTTTGTAAATTGTTTCCGTTCATGCACTAGTAGGTAGTATTTGAAGATGCTCCATAGCGGAACAGCGTCGTGAGCAAATCATCAATAATTTGTGGGAATCTGAACATGCTTTCATTGTTTTTTATTTAATTTCAAATTTCAATTATCCTTTATTCATAATGTATTTGATATCTCCGATGAATTATTTTAAGTTGTATACGTATCAAGGTTGTACAAAAATTGCAATGAATGGGAAGATGAGAAATTATTTTTGTGCATATTCTATAAAATGATCAGTGAAATTGCCTTGATAAAATTGAAAATATATGTTTTAGTGTTACAATTTGACCTGAAATATATATATATATATATATATATATATATATATATATATATATATATATATATATATATATATATATATATATATATATATATATATATATATATATATATATATATATATATATATATATATATATATATATATATATATATATATATATATATATATATATATATATATATATATATATATATATATATATATATATATATATATATATATATATATATATATATATATATATATATATATATATATATATATATATATAAACTGGGTGATTCAGTATTGTATTAGAAAGTAGAAATCTACTTCAGCTATTCATTTTGAAGTAAACAGGGTGTCCCAATTCTCTATTTATTCAGATTGGGAGAACACTTTTTGTTGAAGATTCAAGAGCGTCCCAAACTCTGCTATAATGTCTTTGGGTAATAAGTGTTTTTGGTGAGTAGTTTCGTCACAATATTTTTTCCATAAAATTCATGAAAATCGGCTCTCACATCATCGCATGCTCCTTCGGCCAGAGAAGATGAATACTTCTTGCTTTCGTTATCTTATTGCCCTAGGATAGTTTTATTGATGAATTGAAATAGATTATCCTCATTTTATACAGGAGTGACTCATAAAAATTATTGAATATTGTAATTTTAAAAACATCATTTCTTAATTTTCCCAAATTAAACACCCTGTATTTTATTATTCATGTCAGCGCATAAAATATTGTGCTATATTTTTGCAAAAGTAACCTTATCCCTTCAGTCTTCGACCGTTTTCGAAATACATGAAATAAACTTAAATAATAAAATCAGAGGTTGGGAAAGAAGAGTTTATGAGTACATATCATTTTACTTGATCAGAGAAATGGAGATATGTTAAGGTAGTCGTGTATGAAATACGTAAAAGATTGGTTTTGGTGAGATAATCTACAAGGTGTTGAACTATTTCAATAAGTATTCGTTTCTTTGTAGACACAACTCAATCCTTCTGAGGAAAGACCGTTGAACTCTCGACAACATTTGCGGATTAACTGACTGAAAGGCGTCGACTATTCTCTGTCTCATATCCAACTGTGTTGTAGAAGGAATCTGGTAAACGATACTTAATATAACCCCACAAGAAAAAATCTAGACTAGGTCCGGAGACCTAGCTGGCCATCTAACAGGACCACGTCTTATCCATTTGTTTGGAAATACATGATTCAAATGCTCCCTAACCTGATGTGAGTTATGTGCCGGTGCTCCATCCTGTTGAAATGTTGAAACCACAAATCTTGTCTTATATGCTCTGGTACATCGGCAAGTAACATTAGTAGATGATTTTGCAGAAAATCTAAATACATTTAACTTTTTAGGTGCCCGTCGAAAAACTGCGCCCCAATTAGATATCCATCTACTATAGCGGCCCATAGATTCAAGGACCAACGATGCTGGTGATCTATTTGTCTTTTGTTGGATTTTATATCCATATATTATAATGAAAGTTGTGCCTGCTAAACAAGCCCATTCTTGTGGAAAGTTGCCTCGTCCGAGAAAAGATCTCTGCTAAAAATATTTGGATTTTTCGCTACTTTGTCATTTGCTCAATTGCAAACATTGATTCGATTTTCATAGTCTTGATTATTCAGTTCCTGATGCAGCTGTACATGATATGCGTGAAATTTATTCACTTTCAAGATTCTCTGGACGGAAGTCTGAATTTATATCTTTTGAATGAAAAATCTCCCTTAGGCTTTTATATGGGTCCTCTGTCAGGCAACAAAATTGATAACTGGTAGTCTTCAGCTGTAGCAGTTTTGGTATTTTATGTTTTCTTTTGTAAGCGATATTACCCGTTTCGATAAATCTAACTAGAAGTTTTTCCAAGCATCTTGCATCAGGATGCCTCTTATCAGGAAACCTTTGTGCATAAACTCTACTTGCCAACAAAGAATTTCTATCACACCCATCCAGAATAAAAATCATATCAACCATTTCTTCTTTGGAGAACTTCATGGCAGTCAATTGAGAACATTGGATTCAAACCTTACTTTAACAATGTTTAATAACGAAACACTGATAAGTTCACCATGTAAAATGCAGAATATGATATGTCCAGACACCTAAGAGAAGGCACAAATAAAAAAATGTCAACACATACCTCGATGTACGTTTTAATCATCTTGATTTTATCATTCGTTGAAAGAATTATCTTTTGAGGTTTCATTTTTTCTACTTGAATCATTACTGAAAGATATATATATATATATATATATATATATATATATATATATATATATATATATTCTTTTGAAAGAAGATTTACAATTATATTTACAATAAATGCTTATATCTATAATTTTGGTGTGTGTCAGAAAAAGCACAAGTGTGAGCTCAGGAAATGTAACAGGGGAACCATACTATCTTGTATATGATTCAATAAACGAGTGAAAAAACCTGAGGAAAAAACTCGTTTCCCTGTCGCTATTGCACTAGCAATAGCTTGTCTGTTTATGTTGTGTTAGTGTCGTGTGTACAAAAAGAGTACCAAAGATTTTTCTGCTTAGCCGCTTCATTCTCTCTTGCATTCCATGATTTCTAAACGAAGACAAGGGTGAAAGAAAGGGGTTTCGGACAGGAATCTGTAACAATGAAAAAGAAAACCAGCAGAAAAATATTTCAACAATCATACTTCTCATATGTCTGAACAAATCTGAGAAAAGATTTCACATAGCAATCAAAGACATGAAAAGGACTAAGGAGATAATAAAAAACATACGTAACCTGCGAATAATGATGCATGTTGATGAGTTTGATACGGTTTGTAGAATTCTCATATAAATTTTTACAAATAATCGAATATTTCGAAAATGATCGAAGATGAAAATGAGGTTACTTCTGCAAAAATATTGCATAATATTTTATGCGTTGACATGAATAATAAAATACGGAGTGTTCTATTTGAAAAAATCAAGATATGATATTTTTAAAATTACGATATTCAATAATTTTTTGACTGATTCCCGTATAAAATGAGGATAATCTATTTCAAATCATCAATAAAACTATCCTTGGGCAATAAGAAAACGAATGGAAAAAAGTATTCATCCTCTCTGGCCGAAGGAGCATGCGATGATGTGAGAGCCTATTTTCATGAACTTTTACGGAAGAAAAATATTGTGACGAAACTACTTACCAAAAAAAATCACCCAAGATTTTTTGTAGAGAATGGGACACCCTGTTTACTGCAAAATAAATTGCTGAAGTACAGTCTCACTTTCTAAATACAATACCGTTCGAACAAAAATGAAATCTTCAAGAGTGTACGAGCAGCAGAGCACTGCGCCACTGGTGGATTTAACTATTACTAAAATTAACGGTAAACATGATTTTTCTATATTCCATAAGCCATCGCACACAGTAATTACTATTCACAGCTCATCTACACATCAAAATTTCACGCAAATTTTTCTTTAAATTAAACAAGAGCCACGAAGAAGTAATATATGATAAGTGAACCCAAATTATTGGGTTCATAATGATTCTAGAGCATCTATAGACCCTAATCGGCATCATTTAGAAGACCGAACCTAGCCATCAGGGCTCTCTCGGTCGAACAGAGAGGAATTGTTTTGTTGAGTTTGAATATTGAAGGGATTTTGCGAGATTATACTTTAAAATTGGCAAGCAAGAACGAAGAAGTGATTATATTTCAGGAGACTCATACTATGACGGAAGAACATCTCCGCGAAAGAGGAAATATCGCAGGTTATGTACATTTTGATTATCTCCTTAGTCCTTTTCATGGCCTTGCTTGCTATGTAAAATCTTTTCTTGAATTCAAGTGTATTTAGACATATAAGAGTCAAGTATGATTGTTGAAATATGTTTCTGCTGGCTTTCTATTTCCATTGTACAGATTCCTGTCCCTATCCAACTTCCTTTCTGCCTTGTCTTCGTCTGGAAATCATGGAGTGCAAGATGCGTTTGTTGATCATGATAAAATGTATTTGGTTCCTTATTATATTTTGTGGATTATCAGATGTAGAGTTCCACGTGTAAAGTCTTCTATAGGAAGTTTGAAAAATGTGTTTGTTATTACAAAGTCTGACTCTTGGCAAAATTGGACAAGCCTTTCACCCCTTTCATTTCTAATACCAAGGTCATAGCCTTGAGTCACGTTATTCACACTTTCTTTGCCCCTTTGGCATTAAAATCGCCAAGTATCAAACTGACTTCTTCCTTTGTGTATGAGAGGGCTGTTCCTAGGTTTTTAAAAATCTTCCTTTGTACTTTCTGCTGTCGGGGCGCAGGACTGAATGATATTCAAGTTAAATGGATTCTCCTGAAACTTCAGTAATGCAATACTATCTGTTATCGGTATAAACGCAGATACAGATCGATTTGTGTCTTTATTAACAACGATTGGTACTCCATTTCTATTCCTGGAACTTGTGTCTCCCGAATAGTATATCTGGGGTACATCAATTGTACAGCTTCCTCAATCTGGTCATCTTACTTCGCTGCATCCTAGGATATCTACTCGCAGACGTCTCATTTCTTCTATAAGATCGGCTGCTCTTCCTGCCTGCGACAGGCTTCTTACATTTATGTTCCAATTCTTCTTCGTTTTTAAACTGCATTTATGGACCTGTACTTTGGCTGACCGGGAGATTCTTCGAACCCTCTCCCCTTAAGGGGTGCCCAGGACTGAGGGCCATTAGTTAATAATAAAAAAACAAGTACTGTGTTTTAAGGAATTTTACTTAATAATTGCGATTCGTAACGCGTTTCACTACACCGTAGATTCTTCAGACGAATGATTATGCAGAAAAATATAAATGAGAATATAACTATAAATGTTCTTGAGTAATTAAAAGCTTATTGGTTGCTTCTTCTTAAGTGGTTATATATGACAGGTATATCCAATAAAATTAAGGAATAGATTGCTCCCCGAAAAGATTCAATAGAGGTGAAGGGCTTAAATCGACTTGTTCATTGATGAGTCTACCTGAGTTTTGTATTTATTGATTTCTAAAGTTTCCCAAAATCTACCTTCAAATATTCATTATCTGTATGCAAAATTTCAAACTGTGGGTCGAAAGAATGATTATTTTCTAAGAGATGATTCGCGTAATTTGAATCTGATTTTTATTTGAAAAACTGCGTTTATGTTCCGATATTCTAATATTAAAATTTCTATGTGTTCTACCAATGTAGAAATTATCACAGTCATTGCAATTCAATCTATAAACACCTGATTTATTGTTTTTACCTGGTTTGGTTTTATTATTTTTATATATTTGCCTAAATTATTATTAGTTTGGAAAGCTATGTTGAAATTATTGCTACTCAAGAATGCTATCAGTTTCTCACTTGTAATGCCAACGTAGGTTAAGGTGTTGAATTTTTGTTTCAATTTATCGACAGGGTAAACTTCATTCAATGCGATTCTACTTTGTTTTTATTTAAAATATTATTTATTAGATAGGATTGTAACCATTATTTTGGCTATTTGTTTAATCAAATTTAGTTCTTTGTTGAAATTTTCTGGTGATAGCGGGATGTTTATTACCCTATTAGACCTGTTGTTTCTTATGTAACGGCACCTTCGTTCAAACTTTCAAAATTCCTTAACGACTTGCTAATAAAACATTGCAATTTTAAATCTGAATTTTCGATCAAAAATTCATACGAACTTATTGCCAATATCAAAGATACCTCTATACCACCTAATTCCAAACTTATTTCTTTCGATGTTAAGAATCTATTTCCCAACATTCCTCCAAAAGATACGTATTACTTAGTTGAAGAATTATTAGAAAGGAATCATGTCAATACTATCATTAAATCAGATATTCTTTCATTATTAAAAATTTGTTTAGATCAAAATTATTTCCATTTCAATTACAAATATTATACTATTGAAGACGACTTGATTATGGGCAATCCGTTAAGTCCTTTGTTAGCAGAAATTTTCATGAATAACTTAGAGAAATTAATTCATAATCATCCACTCAGTAAATATTGTTTATACTGGTATCGCTATGTAGACGATATCATTATTTGCTTCACAGGAACAGATAGACAGTTGAAAATGTTCGAAAATCATATAAATTCATTACATCCAAAATTGCATTCACAACCGAAATAGAAAGCAATAATTCGATAAATTTCTTAGATGTAACAATTTCGAATGAAAATGGAAAACATGTTTTCGCAATTTACCATAAGCCGTCACATACAGATATTATAATACATAACTCGTCGTGTCATCCATATCAACATAAAATGTCAGCATTCAATAGTTTTATTCATAGATTGATTAACATCCCGCTATCACCAGAAAATTTCAACAAAGAACTAAATTTGATTAAACAAATAGCCAAAATAATGGTTACAATCCCAAACTAATAAATAATATTTTAAATAAAAAACAAAGTAGAATCGCATTGAATGAAGTTTACCCTGTCGATAAATTGAAACAAAAATTCAACACCTCAACCTACGTTGGCATTACAAGTGAGAAACTGAAATCATTCTTAAGTAGCAATAATTTCAACATAGCTTTCCAAACTAATAATAATTTAGGCAAATATATAAAAAATAATAAAACCAAACCAGGTAAAAACAATAAATCAGGTGTTTATAGATTGAATTGCAATGACTGTGATAATTTCTACATTGGTAGAACACATAGAAATTTTAATATTAGAATATCGGAACATAAACGCAGTTTTTCAAATAAAAATCAGATTCAAATTACGCGAATCATCTCTTAGAAAATAATCATTCTTTCGACCCACAGTTTGAAATTTTGCATACAGATAATAAATATTGGAAGGTAGATCTTTGGGAAACTTTAGAAATAAATAAATACAAACACTCAGGTAGACTCATCAATGAACAAGTCGATTTAAGCCCTTCACCTCTATTGAATCTTTTCGGGGAGCAATCTATTCCTTAATTTTATTGGATATACCTGTCATATATAACCACTTAAGAAGAAGCAACCAATAAGCTTTTAATTACTCAAGAACATTCATAGTTATATTCTCATTTATATTTTTCTGCATAATCATTCGTCTGAAGAAGCTACGGTGTAGTGGAACGCGTTACGAATCGCAATTATTAAGTAAAATTCCTTAAAACACAGTACTTGTTTTTTTATTATTGATAATGGAATTTTACCAAGTAAAAGCCTCCCAAATTCAAAAGGCCATTAGTTTGTTGTTCTCAGCCATTGTGATGTCCTGGGGAAAAATTTGAAACCAGGTAGATTCCCGTTGCTTTCCTGGTTGTATGTTTAGCCGCCTACTCTGGGTCAGACGATATAAAGCTAGTTTTGGTTCGCCACTAGTATTTAATTTCCTGGTACCACCCATATCTGGAAGGCATTGATCTATCCACCACCTGGGGAGACGCCCGATGGAGGACTTGCAAACCGCGAACAGGGCTTTTTATATTAGATATATAAAATTATAATTTTTCACAAAAATAAATAATAATTCTGTGGAAATAAATATATATGTCAAATAAATCCATTAAACAATTTATCTTTATTTTTGTTCATTTTTCAGTATAATTTTACTACTTGAGTCAGATCTGACCCAAAGCTTTTGTAGCGTTAAATAACGCACGCTTTTCTGTTATTTTCCGATTAAAACCCCATTTTTCAAATGGCATCATATTGGTACCGAGGTACCATTAGAAGCTTGATACTATGGGTAAACAAATTCTGTAATTACTTTTTGTGAAAATGCAAACATATTGTTATAATGTAAAAATTTTCATTTATTTTATTTCAATTCGTGTAAGTAAATCCAGAAGGCTATATAAACGAACATTGAAAGCAACTAATCCTGGCATTCGAAGGATCCTTGCGAAGTGAACTCGTTTACTTGTATTAAGTCAAATCTAGGGTACATTCAGATTCATACCATAAGAAAACTCAATTTCTTTCTCTAAGAATCCAAAACAACAATAATGAGTCTCAAACCAAGAAATATAGTATGATCCATAAGAAAAAATCATGAGCAGACAAAAACCAAATTAAGAAACATGGAAACAATCATAGAAGTTGTTTGAAATGTTTACCATTATTGTCTACGCTCATTTGAATCCGCTCTTGCAAATTTCTGGTTACACTAGTCAATTGTTCAGGTGTTATACTGCCGATGGCTCGTCTGACTCTATCCTCTAGATCTGCACACGAAATAGGCGCTGTTGCGTAAACACAATTCTTTAAATAACCCCAAACGAAAAAGTCTAACGAAGTAAAATCAGGTGATCTAGCGGGCCATCTTATTGGACCATTCGTTGCAATCCAATCACTCGCGCAGGTACTCTGAGACAATTCATGTGGGGGTGCACCATCCTATTGATAAAACATTACCCTCTGAATCGCCAACGGTAGTATTTCCAAAATTCCTCAATCTCATTCTAAATAAATTGTAAGTATCTAGCACCAGTCAACGACCCATCAAAAACCACGAGACCAATTATTCTGGTACCAATCACACCTAACACAAGATTGAAACCGAATTGTTCCTGAAAATTACCCTGGTTGAATAAATGTCGATTCTCTTGAGACCAATATCTTGTGTTTTGCTTGAATAACCCTAAATTAGTGAACCTGGATTCATCTATAAACAAGATTACTTTAGGAAATTATTGTGTGGTTGCACATTATTTTGTATCATCCAATTGTAGTATTCCATCCTCCTTGCATAATCACATTCATACAAATGCTGATGCAATTGATATTTGTATGAATTATAATTATACTTCTTCAAAACTCGACGAACGCTTTCACGACTTATATCCAGCTCAAACGTAACTTGCCTTGTGGAAATGGTTTCATCAATTTCCACTCGAGCTAACTTTATATTAATTTTAGTGTCTTCTCCAATGTAAAATTTTCTTCGAGATCATTATTGGGTTCTCTTCTAAATTGATCCTCCAGGCAACTGAAAAAATTTCTTGCGGGGCATTGTCGATGAGGATATCTCTCGGCATACAAATTGAAAGCAGCTAGTGCATTCTTTAGGCATTCCCCGTAAATAAGTAGCATATCCACTTTTTCATTCCTTGTGTATGTTTTAGGCATTTTAAAAATACTAACGCTTCAGTAAACTATATTCGAGTGAAATCGACCGATGCAAAGTCTACTATCCGGATAACTTTTATATTGGAAACGTCAAAGTCGTTTGTTTTCATAGCCTTCTTTGTTCGGAAAATAAAATCCCTCAAAAATAATTCTGATTCCTGAATATCTATTGTGAGGTATGGTTGAATTTGAAAAATTATTTGCGAGCCAACTATGCAAAAATATACAGGGTGTTCCATTTATAAATCTTCATTAAAGGTCATTTCCGGCAACACCGGAAGTGGAAAATAATTGTTTCAAATGTCAAAAGGTGGCCTGTCATAAGTTTGATCGAATGAAGAAATTTCAATGAATTATCTGCAGAAATAAAGAAAAAGGGGGTGTACCATGATCCTGTGTCAACCGGTATTTGTATTTCAACTTTAGTTGAATCCGGAATTTCAATGAACGCTTGTGATAGTGTAATCCATAGTTTAATTTCTTATCATGATGACAGAATTGTCCTATTTCATTTCATATTTAAATTCAATTTTCATAAAATAAACAAATCATTAATATCATCAATGAAATTCAATATTCTGAAAATCCAACAAACATTGAATTTTTATTCATTTATATCCTTCACCTTGCAAACATCCGATTTTAAACTTCAAGATGTTTCATAATTTCAACTTAGATTAACATTAATTGTTTCAGTAATTATTAATTTTTCCTTGAATTTTTCGATCAAGACACTACAAATTGAATTTATGGCAATACCTTGATTGGTTAATTTGTTATCTTTTCGACATTGATGGAAATTGAGTTTTTATATTATGATAATGTAAACAGAATTATTGGATTAGTCAACCATGATAGTTTTGTTATTATAAACCTGGGTTTAAATTGTGTTATTAATAAGTTATTTTACTACGTAAACTGCAACATATTCACAGTTTTACTTTTTTTTTCATGGAAAAAGTTATCTATAATTAGTGGCTACATAGATAATATTGAGTAATAGTAACTATGCAAAATGCAGTTGATATTTGATATGATTGATATTGATTATTAATGTGAAGCAGTGGTGTACGATACCCTCAAATAATAAACAGATGGTTGTTGAAATATCTAGAAAATATCAGTAATACACGGAAGTTTCACTCAACAATAATTGAATAAGCAGTTTCGAAAAGGTCGCATCTTGAATATTTCAATGAATGCACTCTTTCATCTAAATGTAATTTACTTGCATCATTCTTATTTCGCTGTAGTTTTGATTGCTAATTGACCTTGATTCCAAAATATTATTCGATACAGTATGCAATAAATTTTACATTACTTCAGAAAATATTAAGATTTCATTTTGTTCCTGTCTGATGTACAGAGATATGCTCTTTTCGAAATGGCATATTCAGTTTTGGACCCCTAAAAGAATTTTGCTTAGAATGAGTCATAAAAGCGAATAGATTTAAATTAATAATGAATTTTATAAGGTATTATGTCCTGACTGACTGATTCATCAACGCCGAGGCATAACTACTGAAGCTTGAAGAACTTGTAGGTGGCAGGCGGTCTTACCCCCGTCGCCCGGTGTGATACCACCACATCTAGCTATAGGTACCGTGAATTGGTCATCTGTGTGACTAAGTTTCGGGATCTGGCGGATGGTTCAGTTTCCAGTATGGGTCCAAGGACGGAGCCCTGTGGAACACCACTAGTAACAGACGATTCTCCAGAGGAATATTCGCCACCGACCCTCACACAAAAGGATCTATCTGACAAGAAAGGACCAATCCTGGAAAGTAATTTATTCCAAGGCGTTGGAGTTTAGAGAGTAAAGAGCAGTGTGGAACATGGTTGAATGCTTTGGGATAATCGAAATAGATCACATCTGTGGGATTTCCTGCATTCTAAGCTTTCGTCCAATTATTAATAGAGAGTATCAGGTTCTAAGAGTCGAACGACAGGGCAGAAAACCGTTGCTGTTGTTTAGGGATAATGTTATTCGATAGCGAAAATGTAATAATCTGGTCGCATATAATCCTCTCCTGAACCTTGTCAACCTCAGATACTAGACTTATTGGGCGATAATTGTTCGCAGAAAGTTTATCAACCTTTTTAAAAATAGGGGTAATACCGGTGGTTCACCAGTGGCGAGGAAGTGAACAAGATCGAAATAGGTTTGACGAGCGCTTCTGCCCAACTTTGTAGAAAATAAGGTGATACATTATCAGGTCCAGGAGTAGTGTTGGTTTTGAGCTTAAGTAAGTATTCACAGACTGATTCCTCAGTTATTTCGATACAAGCAAAATTACAAAATTCTTCGAACCATTGCCTAAGTCTAAGATAATAATTAATCAATATGGCCAAAAACTCCAAATGAATTGATTTTTTTCATATATTTATTTTTTATTTTGTCACCTAGAAACGTATCCTGTGATCGCGGCATATTTACGGAACATACAGGGTGTTACATAATAGTATCCCACAACTTGAGGGGGTAAATCTACGTGCAATTTCAAGACAAAAAGGTTATATAAACAAAGGCGCGCAAACGCTTCGTTACGGAGCTATAGGTTTTTTCTGCATAGCTCCTGCAGTTTTTAGGATATTCAGCCCAAATTCGGAATGCAAGCTATTTTTCACAGCCTCCATCATTACACGTCAAATTTTAACTAGAATCTACAAGGTGTTTTCATTTAAAGAGTTATGTCTTTTTTTGCTCTTCCAAACTCTTTTGCAGTATTCTGCTGATCAGCGTACAATCAATTTTCGAAATTTTCGTTCAATTCAGAATGTTTTCAGACACTTGTTATTTTTACGTATTTCCGACCGTTCTCGAGCAAAAAATTATTAAACGATTAAATGCATTCGCTGAATTGAAAACATTTCTAAAAAAAAAAAATTGACTAGTAGGCTTGGATTTTTTTCATTTATTTATTTATTTTGATAGTTCCTAAAGTTGAAACAGTGTCTGCTCGAATTGTTTATTGAATTAACGATTAGATTTAAGACTATCGAAGTTATTGCTGTAAGAAAAAATGGCTAATTTTACTAACGCCGAATTGGCTGATATCCATTACATGTACGGTCTGGCTGACGGAAACACAACAGAAGCTAGGCGATTATATCAGGTGGACTTTCCAAATCGAGTAACACCAGACAAGCGAACATTTTCAAATATCCATAGAAGGTTGAAGGCAACTGAGAACTCCAGATATTGAGGAAGCAGTTTTGAATTGTATTGATTTTAATCCTCATGTGAGTACAATAAAAATTGGAAATCAGTTGAATATTTCACAAGTTCTAGTATGGAGGATTCTCCACGACTTTTCATTGTACACTTTTCATATTAAACGCGTCCAAGCACTACCTTATCGAGATTTTCCTTCAAAAATAAATTTCTGCCGATGGTTCTCAGATGAAGTTAGCGAAAATGCTCATTTTGATAGTGATATAATTTTCTCAGACAAAGCTATCTTTTCGAGAACTGCTATCACAAATTTTCACAATAGTCATTATTGGGCTGAGGAAAACCCCCATTTGATTGAAGAATCTCATCATCAAGAGCAATTCTCACTGAATGCCTGGGTCGGACTGATTGGAAATTATTTGACTGGGTTATTTATTTTGCGTAACAGAGTAAACGTCCCGCTTATCGGCAATTTCTTGAGGAGGAGTTACCTATAGTGCTCGAGGATGTGCCACTTTTGGTGTGAAACATAACGTGGTTCATGCATGACGGGGCACCAGCACATTTTAATGGAGAAGCTAGGGAATTCTTGAATAATACATTCAACAGCCGATGGATAGGTCGGGGTGGGCCAGAACTATGGCCTTCTAGGTCCCCAGACTTAGAAAGTTTAGACTTTTTCTTATGGGGATATCTCAAAAGTTTAGTTCAAACCACTCAAGTGAACACTATAGAAGAATTTAGAAATCGAAAAATAACCTCTTGTGACACGATAAGAACTACCGCAGGAATATTTCAAAGAGGCAATTTATTTAGTTTTTAATTGTTCTTTTTTCAGTTTGATATTGAATAAGTAAATGTTGAGTCTCAAAAGACAGCTATCAAAATAAAAGCAAATTTTGGGCGTACCTATCGAGTATTTCTATTATTTTTTCATTTCGCTGATAGTATATAATTCAAATAATCCAAATTCAATAATTTTTCACTCAAAATTGGTTGGAGATACAAAAAAAGTGTCAAAAAAGGTTCTAAATTGAACGAAGATGACGCAAATTAATTGTACGCTGATCAGTGGCGTACTGCAAAAAAGTTTGAAAGGGCAAAAGGAGAGATGATCTCGGAAAAGAAATTACCTTGTAAATTTCAGTTAAAATCTAGGGCGTGTAATGATGGAGGCTGTAAAAAATAGCTTTCATTCCAAAGTTGGGCTGAACATCTCAAATACTGCAGGGGTTCTGAAGAACGAAGCTTTTGCGGACCTTTGTTTATATAAAATTTCTTTTTTTTAATTGTACGTAGATTTACCCCCTTGAGTTGTGATATACACCCTGTATACTCCTCGAATAAAGACCTTAAACTGTATTACTTAAAACATGAATTGTACTCATAACAGCGTAAACACATCAATTATATAAATTAGACTACTGAAGTATGATGAAGTATTTAAAAAATTATGTGATCGTTAAAACCATAATCTATATCCTGAATCATTATTTTGAAGAGAATGAAACAATCGTTCATGAAATATTATTCCAAGAAAATTGTACAATCGAAACACAATTGTAACTGCAGAACTTTTGATGATTTCTATATAATGGCAATTTTTATGAGTTCCTTCTTCAGTAATGAATCGATTGGTTTCTATGAAAGTCGCAACGTTTTTTTCAAGAATCCAATAAATCGTTTAAAAGTGAAATGTACTTCTCTTCAATGAATTCCGAAAACGCATTTGTGAGGAGAGAACCAGTTGACATTCTTCGAGTTGTTTAAGAACAACAAGCTAATTTTATTTTATCACACGCCAACTTAGATCTCAATGGAAATTCTTTGAATATGTTATAAATTGCAGAGTGTCTGCGTGAAATCTGAATCTTCAGCACTGTTGAAAGGAACACATCGTAATAATCAAGAAGACATATACGAACTGAAATAATTTATGTGTTGATAATCGATATTTGTCTACGTTGTATAAAAAGTTGAATAATAATTTTTATTCAAAAGATTGAAAACTCTTTACCGAAAATTGAACTGATAAAAGAAAGAACTGAAAAGTGAAAGAAAAGTACTTGTATAACTCAACTTAGCTTCTGCACTTATGTAAATAGGACTTAAATATATTTGATGTGTCGTCCAACAAATTTATTTATCTATTCGAATAAAAGGGTAATTTCAAAAATTGAAGACTATATTGAATAATTTAAAACTTCGACGTCATCAAAATACAATCGATGGAAAACACAATGTTAAAACAGTGACGTACTCACAAATTTAAATGGAATCACTCGAATAATGATTTATTTCACATAGCGGACGAACCATGAGTGTTTCTATCCATGGGTCGTTCGTTTAGTTTCTAGACTACATAGTACTTCTCATAAGATATATTGCTCGAACTGAAGTTTTTGTTGTGTTGCATTCTTCAATTGATCGTAATTGGCGTATTGCCTCCTAAAAAACTGGATAGTATGGTAAGAACACATGTTCGGGATATAGTACTCCGTCATCACTGAGATTTGAAACTGTGAACTTCAAAATTTGAAGAAAGCCTATGACACTGAAAGTAGATTCAACATACGAATTCAAATGACACAAGCCAATATATCCACAGATAATGAATAATAATAATTATTGGTCGTTCTATGGTTTCTAATGAACGTGCACAGATGAAGACTTCTGTGTTCACAGAGAGCATTCAGACATAGAAGATCCGAAATGCCTTACGTTGTTTACAACATGATGGAAATCAGTTCGAGCAATATATGTAAATCATTATGAGAAGTAAGTTTGAGTAAATTATTAGGTGCCTATTATTATTCTCATGTAGGTATTTCTCAGAGAACTCTAGAAACTAAACGACAATCTCAAAAATAAAATAGGTCAAAAGCGGAAATTGCGGATGTCATAAATAACGATGGAATCTTAGGAGCAGCCTAGCTCCATTATTTCGGTCAAGAAGATTTTGCATTGTTTTGATCGTTTTCATCGAATAACTACAAATGTTCTATGGTTCGTCCGCTCACGTGTGTTCCTTCGCCTAGCCATTAGGGGTAAATCATTATTCCGTTATTTTCTTCAAATTGGGTGGAAATTTTGTCATCATGTTATATATTTTTGAAAAGGAAAAAAAACGGCAATCGGAATATGGCAAAAAAAACTATGTTCGTATTTAAAAAAATGCAACTTTATGTCATATCTGTCATAATTAATGAAAAACAAATTTCGAGTACGTCACTGGAATCTACTCAGAAAAACGTTTCAGAAACGTAAAAACAGATTTCAATTATCTTTTATAAGAACCGAGATATCGGGAAAAAAAGAAATCCGGAAAATTTCAAGATTCGCTACTAACTCAAAAACCACTGCAGTTAGAATAATTCTGATTAGCTCAATGAATTTGTCTCGAAAAAGTAGCCAAGGGTCGTGAAAACCCCATCTCTCTATCTTAAATAATAACAGAGATGCTCCTGGTGGCACCCCCAAAATGGGACATGCTGTACACACAAATTTATATGGAATCACTCGGTATTTCACATAACTGAGTGTTTCTATCCATGAATCGTTGACTACTAGTGAAGAATGAAGTTTTTTGTTGTAAAAAAACTGGATAGTATGGTAAGAACACATGTTCGGGATATAGTACTCCGTCGTCACTGAGATTTGAAACTGTGAATTTCAAAATTTAAAAAAAGCCTATATTCAACATTGGAAATGCATTACGTTAGATTGTCCGATATGTAGAGGTGTCGAATAATTGTTCTCGTCGAAGAAGGGGTGACACAGAGGGATATAAAGGCTACTATGGGGGTATCACAGGGGGTGATTTCAAAAACCTATGCCCCGTACGTGGAGCTACAATCTCTGCAAAATAGGCCTAGAAGAAGTCGAAGGAAGATCACTTCTGAAGAACAAGACCGATTTTTATGTCAAATTGCAAGCACAGACCCTAGTGCGTCGCATTCCATACTCCAAAGGCTATTTCTGGAAGCAACAGGCATCAGTGTATCAGTCGAAACGATACCTCAAAGATTTCGTTCAAAGGGTTCATACAGCAGAATGCCCTTAAGAATTCCAGAGCTAACCAGACAACCAAAAATTAACAGACCTAATTGGTGTATCCAGCACCAAAATTGGAATATTGAGAATTGGCGAAATGTTCTTTTTTCTGATGAGACCAGAATTCGTGATCGATCAGATAACCGCCGGATTCGGGTTTTAAGGGATCGTGGAAGACAAGCTAGACTCCGAGCAGCAAGACAAATTCCGAAATACCAAAGGGAGCAGTGTGATGTTTTCGGTTGGAATTATTCTGGGAGGCAAAACAGATTTGATTTCGTTTTCTGCGAGTGTAACGGCTAGAAATCACGTATACCTTGTGTTGGAGACCTTAGAGGCACTCTGGTGAGGTGCCCATGGTTAGAATTAATCCACTTTCATGCAAGATAATGCTCCTCCGCATACCAGCAACCTCGCACGACATTATCGCTATTTCGGACTAGCCAGCTTGCTATCTAGACCTAAATCCTATTCAAAATTCATGGGATAGTTTCAAAAGGAAAATTAGATCGCGTCAGGATGATCCAAGAACTTCACAACAGCTCATCCAAGCCGCCACAGAAGAGTGGCAGAAAATCACCCCAGAGGAGGTCGAAAACCTAATTCAAAGCATGCCTAGACGCTTTCAGGCTTGTATCAAGGCAGGATGAGGTAATACAAGTTACTGAAGTCAAGAACAAACACCTACCCCGTGAGAAAACAATTTTCAAATTTTTGACTACATGCGGAAAGAGTCTTATTTTCTTTTATTTGTTTCTTTCTTAAAATAAACCTTAAGTTATTCCTTTTTCAATTGAAATATCTCAAAAAGAATCAATTCTAACAATCCTTTGAAATTTCCGAAATCCCTGAGGTAATATTCAAAACATTGGGAGATTTTATATAAATTTTATTGTGTGTAGAATGGGTATACAACTGTGTCCAGAAAAAAGATGACTGAGCATGTATTTTGAAAAATCTTTAGGTTTCTTCTAGATCAATTTCATTGCCTTCAGAATAATCCCGTCCAGATACAATGCGTTTATGCAACGGATTTTCCCATTTTCAAAACAGTTGTTAAAGCCGATTTCCAGGATGGTCTCAGCTCTATCTTCGATGCGACTTGTATCTCTTTTATTGACTCAAAACGATGCTCCAGGAGCGGTCTATTGAGTTTACTGAATAATCAGTCACAAGGTGCCAAATCGAGTGAATACGATTGTTGTGGAACAATATGGGTTGAGTTTGGCGAAATGGTTACGAAGAGTCGATGCTGTGTGAGACGATGGTACAAAAACCAAGAATTGTCTTGCCATTGTTCCGGCCTCTTCAAGCGAATAACTTCATGTCAACGACGCATAACACTCAAATAATATTCTTTGTTGACGATTTGGCGGAAGTAACTCAAAAACACAACAAGTACCAAATCTTTGATTTTTGGACGTGAGCTTCGTCGGTCGAGATTGATGGTCAACCAAGGAATATGACTTGGCGGTACCTTGATGAAAGATGAAGAGAATACTTGAGCAAATTCAGTGGCATTGTTACAGATTTCACCTGCATGATCTCTTACCAAAGGAACAGAAACTTTACTGTTCAAAGTGGATCGCAAGTATTTGAAAAACTTTTTATTTTTAGATTTGGCCAGCTCTTCGTCTTCTAACTCTGTAAACCACATGTATCATTTTTGTCAACATGCCTCATCACCAAAGGCTTTTTTCAACATCCTCAATGAATCAGCAGCAGAAAATTCATTTCGCAAACAAAATTTCATGCGGATTCTTTGCTACAACTGGACATTATGAAAATCGAGAAATTCACTCCTACGAACCTACAAAACGAAGCGTTATACCAATGAATATTTTAAAGTAAACCTGGGCATAGATATCAAAAACAGTTATAACAACCTGAAAATAAGAGCACTGCCCCAAATCCAGTTGCGCGCGCAATTTGAATTCAAATGTCACCCTACTTTTTGGACACAGTCGTAAGAGACCTTTATGTGAAACGAAATTTACCCATGGCTTCACGCTCTGCCGAAAGGTTTTCAGCTCAATTTGTTAATGATGGTAGCAATATTTATGTGTAGGTGCAAGACTTTAGTATATACTATGCCGAGTAATCTACGCACAGTTTCAATATTTCATTTTCAGTTGCCAAGTAATTATTAACATTTCATTTTTTTCGGATATGTCTGGACATATACAAACAAAATTCTATGTTTCCCTTGGTACACACGTTTCCTCATGTGAAATAAAATGAAAAGAATAATTCGAGAGTTCGCAAAAAACACCACATATTGATAACAGCAGCTGCTGATAACTTTTTGCGGGTAACGTTTGTTATTCTTGGAAATTTTAATTTTCTATAATAATGCAACGAAAATCACGAAATTTGAGCTAGACAGAATGTGCTGAAGTAGAGCTGTTAGATGACCTAGATTAGACTAGCTGGGGGAGGATATTTGCTTCTCCTCCGATGTGGGTGCGGTGTTTATTCCAGTTGCGGAGGAAGTACAATATCTGGGAGTTGTCTCAGATAGCGGGCTAACTTGGAACTCGCACTCGGAAAATACAACACACAAGGCTAGACATTCCTTTTGGGCTTGTTGAATGACCTGTGGAAAGAAATATGGTTTTGCTTCAAAGCGACTTCAGTGGCTATATGTGATGGTGGTGAGACCACGTATCACACACGACTGCATTGCTTGGTGGGAGTGCAGCCTCAAAAAGCAATCCCAAATCAAGCTCTCTAAATCGCAGAGAACGACCAGCATGATGATTACTGGAGCTTTTCGCTCTATAATTACTGTGGTCATGGAACTGATACTGGGCCTTGCCCCTCTTCACCTGGTGATCACAGAACTAGCTAGAATGGCTTACAACAGATTACATCACCTGTAAATGGTACGGCTATGCTTAGATTCATGCTCGGCATTTTACAGTCTGAAATCGATAACAACGAGATGTTGGGCGTGAAGTCTGACATAGCGATACCCAAAACCAACATAGAGCTGCCAAGCCAGATCATCATTTCTAGCAAAAAGGAATGGACCAGTTCCAAGAACCGTCTACTCGAGGGCCCCTGTTGTTATACATATGGCTCCAAAACTGCAAAAGGTGTTGGAGCTGGTGTATATCGTCAAGATACTGCCAAGGACAGTCGATCTGTCTTGGTGGGATTGCGACTGTATTTCAAGCAGAATTATTTGCCATTGATAATTGTACTAACCTCTTGTTTGCGGGAGGATTAACAAGTAGGAGAATAAAAATCATCACCGATCGCTAAGCTATATTGAAAGCACCTGTACGTCACTTATGATGCAGGAATGTTTCTCCACCCTCTCTTCGTCTGATGTTGGTAGCCGGATAGTCAGGCACTGAGGGCAATGATAATGGTACTCATTTGCCGCTTAGGAAACATGTTTGGGATCGGAATTGGCTCGGAATTTCCCTGACGAGTTCGAGGATGGAAAATAAGTGGTGGTTGGACCTGTTTATTAGTTGAGTTTCCGAGGTCTTAGACACTGTCGACTTAATATCAATGGACCTTCCACTACGAGAGCCAAGTCTTGGCTTAAAGTATCCAAGCTTGATTGAGGATCTTTCAAGCAAGCTATGTGAAGAAGTGATAGAATTAATGGAACACGTTATGTGCGAGTGCACAAGTGGGAACAGCGTCAGGCTGGAAGAACTTGGGTATAATAAACTGAAGCTGAAGGAGCTTGATAACTTCTCACCTAGAAAGTTTTTATCCTTCACAAAAAGAATGGAGCTTGTGGGTATAATTTAAGACAGAGAATGGCTCTTACAATACCTAGAACAGCAAAGACAAATTGTACAAAAAAAAAAGGAACAACAAAAAATGGACATGGATTTCAAAAAATGGGGAATCAAAGAATGAGATAAACTATTTACTCACAGATGAGAGAAACATTTTTGAGAATGCGTCCGTACTGAAGAGGTTCACGATAGGAAGTGATCATCGAATGGTTAGAAGAAGAATTTTAATTAACAGCAAACCAGAAAGACAGCGAAGATGTATGAAACCAGCACCGATAAATCCTCAAAAAAATATCATTCCACAAAGAGAGAATTAGAGAAACTTTGGAAGAAATAGGACTCAGAGAATAGACGAAACAAACCGCCAATACACAAGAAAGCAATGAAATTAATGAACTCTAAAGAAGCAACTTATAGAGCAGAAAAAAGGTAGGAGAACGGAGATAAACAAAAAAGATAAGATTCACATCAGAACCAAAGCCCTTATGGAACTTAGAAAGAAACTCTTGTGCGGGGGGAACCTGGAACGGTTGAATATGTGGAACTCAGGAAAAAAAGGAAAATGATTAAAGAAGATCTGAGGAAACACCAAGAAGAGGAAGTCGAAAAGATCCTGGAGAGAAATGAAGGACTAAAGTGCTTTAAACCGTCACACGGAAAACTCGTCATAACCACTTAGAGAAAAATCAGGGAGATGAAGAAAAATACCTCAAGAAGATCACTCAACTCGTAGAAGAATTTGATGAAGAATACATCTCCGAGATACAACCAGATAATGACACAGAAGAAAGCTTAAAGAGAAAGATAACCAAAGTTAACTCCAAAGAATTGCCTGATATAGAAGATTATGAAATAGAGAACGCTCTCAGTAGTCTAGAGAAGAACAAATCGCCAGAGCCAGATGGCATAGTAACAGAAATGCTGAAGGAAGGTAGAGAAATCATTTAACCAACTCTCAAAACCCTCTTCAATAAAAGTCTAAGCTACGGAAACATTCCTGATGAGTGGGCAGGAAGAAAGGCGAAAAGCGACTCGAAGAACTACCGTCATATATCGCTTCTATAGCAACATTACAAGCTCTTTATGAAAATAATCACGAACAGATTAACAAGAAAGATGGATTCCAATCAACCCATTGAACAAGTCGGGTTTTGAAAGTGATATAGTACAGCAGACCACATACTAACTATGAGAAATTGGATAGAAAAAGCAAATGAATACCATCTCACTTTGTATCTTTCGTTTGTTGGCTATGAGAAGACGCTCGATATGACTGAGATATGTACTGCGGTGCAAGCTATGAACAACAGTAGAATTGATTCCAGATATGAATAGCTGATTTATAACATGTATCAAAAGTCATCAATGGTAATAAAACTGAAATACGAAACAAACCCGATAAACATCCAAAGAGGCGTACGTTAGGGAGATGTTATATCACCGAAGTTGTTCACCCCCGCAATGGGGGACGTCTTCAAATCTTTGGACTGAAAAAAGAAGGGAATAGCCTTGAACCAGCTGAGATATGCAGACGATGTTTCAATGATTGCCACCACTTTTGAAGAATCACAAATTATGACAACACAATGAGCAGATGCATATGAAAAAATAGGCTTAAAAAGTATGAATGATGAAGAAGACAAAAACATAGACTAATACCACAGAACACAGAAATCTAACGGTGAAAGGACACACGCTCGATATGGTTGAGTAGTATATATACCTGGAACAAATACACTCCCCGCTAAAATTGTCGCATCACCCTACTTTTACGACAACACTATAAAAACATTTAGGTTGGTCATTCAAGAGTCACTTGGTAACTCTCAGAAGTGTATAATAAGAAGATATCATTCAAAGTGGATGAGTTTATGATGGAAAATATCAACAATTTTCGAATTAATGAAAAATTAAAAAATTCTACCATCTTCAAACATTCGCGAAGAGACCAATCAGCTAGCATCGAATGGTTGCTAATCATTTTCAAAATCGAGTGTTTCCTCCTATATCCTTTGGATATACTCTTGAGTCACTGAGTTCCAAATTTCAGGAAGCAGATTTTCTACTTGTTGGAGTGTTCTACAAGGCATCCTACGTTGCTGAATTTTCCACCCCATGTTGTCCCAGACATGTTTTATGGGATTCAAGTCGGGACTTATGGCTGGCCATTTCAAAATATCATTTTGAAAAAATTCTGTAACTACTCTAGATGCATGAGGCCGAGCATTATCATGCATTCAAATGAAGTTTTCGCCAATCAATGGGCCAAAGGGTACAACAAGGATATCTGCGATGTATCCGACCGCTGTCATTCTTCCATTATTCACTAGGGCTAACTTAGTTCGACGCTAGAAATAAATGCCTCCCCACACCATTACTGAGCCCCCTCCGAAGTTTTCGGTTTTCCGGATATTGCATTGCTGATACTGTTCCCCAGGTCGTCTGTATACAGGCATGCGTCTATCATTCGATACTAGACAGAACCTAGACTCGTCGGAAAAGAGAACATTCGATCATTCTGGAATACCCCAATTTGCATGTTCCCTCGGAAACTGAAGTCTTGCAACTCGATGATCTCTGGTGAGATGTGCACATTTCTGGAAAGTGCAAGTTCATTTTGTAGCATTCTAGCCATACAGTGCCGAACTTTAAGTGCAGTTAAACGAAGCCAGCGATCATCAACTGGTGTTGTTATCCGATTTCTTCCCTGTCCGGCCTTTCTTCCATATTTCCTTGTTTCGTGGTACGGATTAATTGCTCTCGAAATAGTGCTTCGGTTAACATTCAACAAGTTAGAAGCATAACGTCGGCTTCGCCCCTCCTCTAGAAATGTTACAATTCTTACCACTTCATGATCACTCAAATTGCTTTCCAGGACGTTCAGCAGCCATCACAATAAATTCAAAGATTCGAAAATCAACAAGAAACACAGAAAAATGTTACCACATAGATAAGATTTTTTCCCCTCATATGTACAAAAACATATGTTGACAAAGAAACTTCGATCGAGCTGCTAAATCGATTGGGGAATTCAAAATACGAGGTGATGCGACAATATTTGTGGTATGCGTAATAAAATCAAATAAGGAAAATCAGATTGCAGAAATAATTAAGCGAGTTGGATTAGCATCGGCAGGATTTGGAAAACTGAAATGGCTCCTTCAATATCACCAAATGTCCCTATATTTAGAAACCAAAGGCTTCTTTCAGTGCATTTTACCTATCATCATTTACGGCTGTCAAACCTAGACACGAATGCTTGGGTTATAGCTAAGAGCAAGGAAAACCAATATATGGATAAGGAAGATAACTGAAATTCGTGATGTCAGGGACGAAAAGGCCTGACTCAAATGGAGTGTCAAAGACATAATGCGAGACAAAAATATGGCAGATGGACCGCCACATTACAGCAATGGCGACCATGGTTGGGCAAAAATGTGAGAAGTCGACCACAAATGAAATGGGGAGACGACCTGAAGAGAATTAGTGGATTGAACTGAAATCAGGTTGCATAAAATAGAAGCCTATGGAGAGAACTGGGGATGCCTATCTGCAGTGTTGAATGACATATGGCTGAAGAAGAAGAAGAAGGGTTAGGTTAGATCAATCAATCATTATCTTTATATATCTATCTAGGTTTGAATTTTGCCAGAGAACTTGCCAATTGGTTAGAAGCTAACTAGAATAGATGAGTTGAAATTTCGCCTTTTTCATTGCTAGTGTACAGATGTCGAATGGAGAGATATGCGCAGTTCATTTTTCCTAGCTATGATTTTGGTGGAGTTTCAATAGTGATTTCTTTGAACATATCCGGAACATTCTCAATAGAAAATTAAGAAGCCCGAAAAACCAACTAGCTACCGTGAATGATGTTCGGAACAGTCTCATCGAAATTTCGAATGAAACATATCAGAATGCTATATTTTGCGTATGAGTACTAGATGTCATGTAGTAATTCTTTCCAAGGGTAGAAATATCTGGTATTATCAGGTTTTTAGGGACAATTTCTATGAGTATCATTTTCATTTCGATCGTTTTTTGCGATGGATGGTTACTGGAGAGAGAATACTTCAACATATCCATACTTCTTCTGAGTAGGTTTAAATTTTCGATTGAAAGAGCTACCCCATATATATTTAGTATTAAAATAACATTTTAACTAGCCTCACATGGGAAATACTTTCGGATATATCTAGACATATCTGCTCTGTCGGCCAATTTGCATATTCAGAATTATGCGGATGAAATAGTTTCGAAATGTATGTGCGAGCCAAGATCAAGTTCAGAAAGTTACGCCACTGATCAGTTTTAATGGAAACTAATCCAAATAAATTATCTGCCGCTGTGAACAAATTCTTCGGTATCAGAGCAAAATAAAACTAGAAGTAGCGTAGAAGGTATTTCGTTGTAGAACTTTGTAAGTGTTCGCACCGTCAAGGTTTCCAGTAAGCTGAGGTAGTACCAGTTCCTGTCCGACGGTTATGGTAATTATTCATAATCAGTGTGTTTCGTTATAGTATCAACTGCGTTTATCGCGTGCTTTTTATTTTAATTTTCTCGCGAGCTACAATGAAGTTTCGTAAAGAGAGGACCTGCATGGAACATGTTCCGATTAGTTAATCACAATGGATAGTGACAGGAGTTTTGGCTTTAAAAGAGGTGAGTAAAAAAATTCTTATAGTGTTTACTATCCCCTTATTTAAATGTAGCGTGTAAATCTGAATATTCAGAATTAAAACAAATAACGGCTTATAATATGTGAATTTTTTCCAATGTTCCAGTTTCTAGATTAAGAAAAAATTTTATAGGCGTTATTTTAAAACAATATTTCGTTGAAAATTGAAGGTGAAAAATTAAAGATATAGAAAATTTAGTAAATAGTTCAGCAGACTGAAAATTTACATGAATTTCAAGATTTTTCTTCATAGTTTTCAGATTTATTTTTCATCTCGGTAATTTCATCATTGAAAGTGAATTTAATACTTTATACTCTTCATTTCATAGTGTTCAAAAAATTACGTCAAATGATAAACTATTTCTTTTATGAATTTCACGAAGCACGATTTTTTTTTGATGAGTTATGCTATGGATTTAATTCTTTTTTTTCTTGGGTAAAAGAGAGGGAAGAAGCAACACCCAACTTTGGTAATGACGGTATGTTACACTTCATTGGAAAGGTTTCCTCAAAATGAACCTAATGAACCATTAATTTTTGCACATTACAACATGATGTTATCTCTTAAATTTCATAACATTTGAATTTGGGAGGCTTTTACTTGGTAAAATTCCATTATCAATAATAAAAAACAAGTACTGTGTTTTAAGGAATTTTACTTAATAATTGCGATTCGTAACGCGTTTCACTACACCGTAGCTTCTTCAGACGAATGATTATGCAGAAAAATGTAAATGAGAATATAACTATAAATGTTCTTGAGTAATTAAAAGCTTATTGGTTGCTTCTTCTTAAGTGGTTATTTATGACAGATATATCCAATAAAATTAAGGAATAGATTGCTCCCGAAAAGATTCAATAGAGGTGAAGGGCTTAAATCGACTTGTTCATTGATGAGTCTACCTGAGTGTTTGTATTTATTTATTTCTAAAGTTTCCCAAAGATCTACCTTCCAATGTTTTTTATCTGTATGCAAAATTTCAAACTGTGGGTCGAAAGAATGATTATTTTCTAAGAGATGATTCGCGTAATTCGAATCTGATTTTAAACTTCGTTTATGTTCCGATATTCTAATATTAAAATTTCTATGTGTTCTACCAATGTAGAAATTATCACAGTCATTGCAATTCAATCTATAAACACCTGATTTATTGTTTTCACCTGGTTTGGTTTTATTATTTTTATATATCTGCCTAAATTATTATTAGTTTGGAAAGCTATGTTGAAATTATTGCTACTTAAGAAAGATTTCAGTTTCTCACTTGTAATGCCAACGTAGGTTAAGGTGATGAATTTTGTTTCAATTTATCGACAGGGTAAACTTCATTCAATGCGATTCTACTTTGTTTTCATTTAAAATATTATTTATTAGTTTGGGATTGTAACCATTATTTTTGGCTATTTGTTTAATCAAATTTAGTTCTTTGTCGAAATTTTCTGGTGATAGCGGGATGTTAATCAATCTATGAATAAAACTATTGAATGCTGACATTTTATGTTGATATGGATGACACGACGAGTTATGAATTATAATATCTGTATATAACTTAGAGAAATTAATTCATAATCATCCACTCAGTAAATATTGTTTATACTGGTATCGCTATGTAGACGATATCATTATTTGCTTCACAGGAACAGATAGACAGTTAAAAATTTTCAAAATCATATAAATTCATTACATCCAAAAATTGCATTCACAACCGAAATAGAAAGCAATAATTCGATAAATTTCTTAGACGTAACAATTTCGAATGAAAATGGAAAACATGTTTTCGCAATTTACCATAAGCCGTCACATACAGATATTATAATACATAACTCGTCGTGTCATCCATATCAACATAAAATGTCAGCATTCAATAGTTTTATTCATAGATTGATTAACATCACCAGAAAATTTCAACAAAGAACTAAATTTGATTAAACAAATAACCAATAATAATGGTTACAATCCCAAACTAATAAATAATATTTTAAATAAAAACAAAGTAGAATCGCATTGAATGAAGTTTACCCTGTCGATAAATTGAAACAAAAATTCAACACCTTAACCTACGTTGGCATTACAAGTGAGAAACTGAAATCGTTCTTAAGTAGCAATAATTTCAACATAGCTTTCCAAACTAATAATAATTTAGGCAAATATATAAAAATAATAAAACCAAACCAGGTAAAAACAATAAATCAGGTGTTTATAGATTGAATTGCAATGACTGTGATAATTTCTACATTGGTAGAACACATAGAAATTTTAATATTAGAATATCGGAACATAAACGCGGTTTTTCAAATAAAAAATCAGATTCAAATTACGCGAATCATCTCTTAGAAAATAATCATTCTTTCGACCCACAGTTTGAAATTTTGCATACAGATAATAAATATTGGAAGGTAGATCTTTGGGAAACTTTAGAAATAAATAAATACAAACACTCAGGTAGACTCATCAATGAACAAGTCGATTTAAGCCCTTCACTTCTATTGAATCTTTTCGGGGAGCAATCTATTCCTTAATTTTATTGGATATACCTGTCATAAATAACCACTTAAGAAGAAGCAACCAATAAGCTTTTAATTACTCAAGAACATTCATAGATATATTCTCATTTACATTTTTCTGCATAATCATTCGTCTGAAGAAGAAACGCGTTACGAATCGCAATTATTAAGTAAAATTCCCTAAAACACAGTACTTGTTTTTTAAATTTCATAAGAAAATGTGAATTTCAATAGTGAATAAAAATTAACGAAACAATTGCCTGGAGAGAACTTTTTAGCAGTGCACTAATCAAAAATAAATATCTTATCGTCTAAGGCAAAAATTGAGTTTGGGGAATTGTTTTTTTTTATTTGTTTTCGATACTAGGACCTTTTCCTGCTATAGGTGAATAATTTATTAGCGTAGTATCATGTATTTCGATCCTATCAACTAAGTTTTAAATGACTGTGTTCACTGTAGTGTTGAATTTCTTTTTTGAATGAATCTAAGTGAATCGCATAAAACTGAAAGTTTGATGATTGTTTATAATGACAGAACCAGAATTCTAGTTGTTCGGTTATTGCGCGAAACTCCTCCAGATAGAAGCTGTGTCTCGAATTCTTCTATTCCAGAGGATATACTTGTAATTGATTATCACCATGTTAGACCATCTCTAGAAAACTATTTTTAATCCTTCCGTAACGAAAAAAATGATGAGCGTGAAGTTGGCACCGCAAGGTTTAAGGAAATTGATGGAATTTAATGATGAAGATGAAGTAAAATATATTTTATACTTTCCACAATTCTATTTTCACGAACACGACCGGTTTTGACCGTTTAGTTGTTTTCAGTTGGTCAACTACAGGAAACGGACTTATTTATATTACTAGTCTGATTACAAATTGAGTAGTGGAGAAGTATTAATGTCTAGCTGGCTATTAAGGGTGATTTGACTTGGGTTTTTACCAAGTTTGTCAATTTCCAAATACTCTAACAGATTTGAATTGTGGAGGCCGTTACTTGATGTAGATCCATGATATAAATGAGATAAAAAACACTAGGTTTAACTTTAATCTACACTTTATTTGAAAAAATTCGACGACGTTTCGCTGACACAGCAGCTTTATCAAGAATGAAAAACAGAATGAAGAGTATGGTATTATAAACAAATCATAGAACAATTTGGATGAATAACAGGAAAATCCACACCGAGCCATTGTACAGTTAGTATGAAAGGTAATAAAAACTAATTAAACAAGTTAAGTAGGGGTGAGTAATTCACATCTACCTGTTCATTCAAAAGCTTTTGAATGAACAGGTAGATGTGTCGAATTTTTTCAAATAAAGTGTAGATTAAAGTTAAACCTAGTGTTTTTTATCTCATTTACTCTAACAGATTCATTTCCTTTCCTCTGTCATAATTATGAAAAATTTCTCAATTTCCTACCAGTCTGCCTAACATAAGCTACCGTACACTCATTGAAAACTCCTAATTTTTTGAATGTGTCTATTTTTATTTTTTTTTAACAATAATTTACTCAAGTTCAGACCATTTGAGAAAAAGATGGTTATTTTGAGGAAAAATAGTTGCTCAAGTTATTGAAGCGAGGACCAGCGTAGTTGAAACTAACGTATTTTATCAAGCAAGTATATTTTATGGAACAAAATAATTGTGTTATTTGATATGGCCATTTCATATTACTGTAATTTCCATGTTATCCATAAATATATCGGCTAAAAGGGGGCTTAGAGGTGATCCTAAGGGAAGTCCTGATGTGTGTTGGTAAAATTTTGATTGAAATTTAAGATAATTTTGGAGATAAGTAAATTTCAAGAAGGTTACAAAACTGATAAGCAACGTGTGGCATCTTATATTTGGTAGATATTGGGATACATGTTATTTATACCAAATGAAATTAATTCAAGATTTTGTGTAATTTCGAGCCTGGAAAGTTTCTCTACAAGATCAATAGAGTTCAAAATGGAATTCTGCGAGTTCAATAAATTTCTGATTCAATCCTGCAGTGGTCGCTCTATGTTTTGTAAAAATAGAGGTCGCTCGCCGAGTGAAAATTTGAATGAAATAATAAAATATTTGAAGCATTAATTTTATTTGAGTAACAAAAAAAACAAGATGAGAAGGGACTGGAACATAGAAAAATATAAAAAAAACTTCAACTTCATTTTCATAAAAGCCGATGAAAGTGATTAAATTAACTAACTCAAGCATTCCGAACACATTAAAGTGGCTTGCTCAAGGCATAAGAATATTTCACAACTTCTGCAAAAATATCTCGTTGGTCTGTTCTTGACCCTATCGCACACCCCACACCGTCCTCGTTGGTTTTCTGTCGGCTCTGATCGTCGCTTCTTCGCCAAGTGTTCTTCAGTTGGATTCTTCTTCCCGAGAATTTCATTCATTCTTGTAGTAACACTTCTTGGTAGGCTCTTTGATAACCATCGAACGTCCACATAAGGTTTTATGAGCTCAAAAGTAATATCACTCAAAAATTCCCTACGCTTAATTTGCAAATTCGGGTTATTACTCCTGAAGATGATGAGGGAGTTTATACCACCAATATTCAACAGGGAGTAAAATATAACCATTTGACAACCTCGCGTATTACGTGCACAATTTCAGGAAGAACATTACCTGTCGACAGTATCAACTCCTCCATTTGTTGTGTTATACATCATAATCATCTCTGGTTTTCCAGTAGTGTCATCAATTTGGTCGTCATGATGCATACTCGAGACGAGTAATACATTTTTACCTTTTTTTGGAATATAAGAAACAGGTGTCACATTTTTGTGAAAAGCAAACATTGAACTTTTCACAGGACAAGAAAAATCAAGTGGCAACTCTCGCTTATTTTTTCAGATAGTTCCAACCACAGTGAGCTTGAAATCCTCCTTGAATTTTTCCAGAAGATCAAAACTTGTGAACCAGTTATCCACAGTTACGTTTATTCTAGTTTCACAATTTGTAATGGAAAGAATGAGCGAAACATTCTTTCCATCACAAATTGTGGAGAATTGCTGACTTCATAAGGCCTTGTAGGCTGTTTTCCAACATAAACTTCCAAACTTTCCGTGTAATATAGTATTGAATCACATAGCGCGAATATTTTGATACCGTATTTGTTAGGCTTGCTAGGTATGTAGTGGCGAAATGCACATCGTCCACGAAAGGTCTCTAGCTTTTCATCCATAGTTACATAATAAAGAGGAGTTAAACCGTTTTTGCACTGATCAACAAAAATTTCAAAAACATCTGTGATTTTGGCAAATTTGTCGGTTGTTTGTCTCAACTGTCTAGTTTCCAAATGATCGAAACGGATGTGCCTTTAAAGAAATTCGAAACGCCGCTCAGACATCGTAAGTCGAAATATTTCAACACCAGTGTCGTTGGTTTTCCACAAATTGTTGGTTTTCAGGAGGTTACTCTTCAGTACTCCGGCCAAGTTCAACAATCCAAAGAATGCTTATATTTTTGAAATTCATGAAAGTTTGTTGAATGTGTATATTGGTATTGTCATCTATCATATTCAGTAGTTGGTCAGGAAAAAAATAATTCCATATATCGTACATCGTTTTCAGACATTTAGTCGTGTACCAGGCAATTGTGTTACAAGATTTTCCGATCGAGTTCTTATAGTCTGTGTCGGTTTATATTTCAGTCACATTGTCTTGCCATCTTTGCCTACAAACTTCATTTACTTCCGTTTCTTCAATTTGGAGTTCATTTTCGGAAATTTATTGCTCACTATCTCTGTTAGCCACATTACATTCTATTTCATCGGGCTCCTCTTCATCTTCATAATTATAGGTTTCACCCTCATCGTCATCGGATAAAAAAGACTCATATAATAAACGCTACAATCTTTCCTGTTCCATAAGAATGTTTCATTGCAGAATCAAACACGAATAGCCCGAAAATATAAAAACAAACACTCTTATCTTGATAATATTTGTAACACTCGTAGTCGCGCGTGGACTCTCACTCCGCAAAAATTTCAGTAGCTGGCACACCTTCACTTATAAAACTCAAACTCAGTACTGGGATAATTCACGCGATTTTAGGAAGGTAAATAAATCGGGATGACTTCAAGTGGTGGGGGTGCAAAGATATCCAAGAATTTGCATCGGTGCGGAGCGAGGGTTCGCGCGCAACCACTGCAGGGTTAACAACTTTGTTCATTTACTTGAAGGTGTATTTATATATGATAATACTGGTCTAGCGAACTTTCCTTCTTTGTTCAGTTTTATTAGTCGATATGAGAGATTGGGAGATTGAGCGTACATTAGAATCAGTTTTTTCCCATTCTGTATGTGTTAGATAATCTGTATGTTCCAATCCTTGCATTATGACTGTTAGAAGGATTTGGTCGTATCCTTCGGTATTTCCATTATGTTCAGTGTTTCTAATATATCTTGCATTTTTTCTCTATATTGGTCTTTACTGAGGTGCACGATGCTGTTGCCTTTATCAGCTTTAGTTAGAATGAGATCTTCTTCTTGGATCTTCGATGACATTGATTTTATTGTTTCCCTGTAATTTGTTGTTTATGCACGCTTGCCAGGAATAGGCGAACCTGTTACACCACATAAATGGGCGCCTGGGAAGAACTGAGGTGTCTGTTTACTCGCAAATTGTAGGATGTTCCACAGCTCACCGTTCCTGTAAACAAAGGAATTCTTATAGAGAGAGGTTTGAGGGGTCGTTAAATGTATCGCCATATGATGAGAACTCCTTGCCAGCCTAGTGTTACCGCAGAACATGAGTTTTCCCGGAACAAGGTCTTTCAGCTCCTTGGAGTATCTTCCATGGAAGTATCTGTAAAACTCCGGGTGGTCAATGAGGAGTTTTTTCACATTATCCAACTTCCGCAACGAATGTTTGGGAGCAGATCCCAATACATGGGAACAATATTTCAGCAGGTCGAATCTGCGTCTCGTATAGAAGCAACAGTTGAGATGACGTTCAGTATCGCTTGGCACTGAAAAGAAAACTAAGTTTAGATGATGCAGACTTGTTCATGTTTATGCCAGCAAGACCCGGAGTTGACCGTTATTCTGAAAAGGTGCATCGAATCCTTTGGATGCAGTTTGTTAGCCTTGCATCGTTAGAGGAGGTTTTCCAGTGAGGACTTTTCTAGAAAATGTTTACCAGGTTCAACTGACCCCACTCAGATATCCTCTGTAGGTCAGAGTTTAAGTTATTGATTAGTTGACACCTCTGACGCTGAGACTTCGCAGCTTTAATCGGCTGCAGACTTCTAAAAGACGGAATCCAGGTATAATCGTCTACAAAACCGAAGATTTTGTTCTCTGTTAATGACAGAATATCTTTTATCTGCAACAGAAACAAGGTTGGCGAAAGGATCCCTGAGGTACTCCTGATTGCAACAGGAAACAATCAGATGTTATACCGTCGACCACAACTTTCATTGATCTATTTGAAAGAAAGCTACTTATCCAACCCCGCAATTTTTCGGGAAGCCCATATGCAGCAAGTTTATTCAACAAGTCTGCATGCCAAACTCTATCGAAAGATTTAAAAATATCAAGTGCTATTGCTCTAGATTCTCCCCATGCTTTTCCATCGTTGATGTACCAACATGAGTGACGTAGGCGAGCAGATCTCCTGTCGATCTTTGCCTGCGAAAACCATACTGACGGTCGTTAATAATTCCCTGTAACTCAAGATATTTAACTAGTTCATCATTTATGACTCTCTCCATCACTTTGGACATAAAGGGAAGAAGTGCAACATGGCGGTAGTTTTGGGATCGATTGAACTCTCGCTATTTTCCAGCTGCTCGGAAAAGTCTGGCTTTCATAAGAAATCTGAAACAGACGTGTAAGAATAATTGCCAGTTCGGCAGCACACTTTCTGAGGACCATTGGCGGTATCTTGCTTATTCTCGATACCAATACTGAGGCTTATGATCTGATAGTTCGTCCTCCTCTAGCAAATGGCCTGCTGAGCCTTCTTTATACTAAGATTAGGCTAGCCCCACGAAGAGGAGAGAAAGAGATCGACTAGTTCGACCTGAAATTTTATTCAAAAATTGAATCGCGTTAAGCCCGCTGGAAATATGATAGAACGAACAATCCATTCATCAAAACATTTTTCAAACGCTCCTTTCAGAATAGTCTTCAGTTCTGCCGCGAATTCTCTTTCATGTCTTCTATCGATTCAAAACGGGTACCTAGAAGTGGTAATTTGAGTTTTGGGTAAAGAAAAAAGTCAGCCAGAGCCATATCCGGTGAATACGGTGGTTGTTCGATGATATTTGTTGATTTTTTGGTCAGAACTTCATTCACAATGATTGCCTTATGAGATGGTGATGTATAGTGGTGAAAAATACATGAGTATTCCTCCGAAAATCTGGACGAATTGGCTCTCTCAAAGGGCGCATAACGCTCAGGTAATATTATTTATTTATTGTCTTACCTTCTGCCTAGAATTTCGAGTGCACAATACCGCGATAATCAAAGAAAACAGTCAACATTACTTTGACTCTTGATCGACTTTCGGTTTCGGTTTAGTTGGAAGGCGCCGAAGCTTGTTGACTGGTATGCATGTCAAACTCATAAACCCATACCTCATCACCAGTTACAATGCGTTTTATGAATGTGGGGTCGAACTCGACTCAGTGTAGCATGTCTTCAGCGACCGTTACGCGATTCAACTTTCGAAGAAATTTCTGGCCTTTTGAAACTAGTCGAGCGGCAACGCGTTTCATGTCCAAAAAATCTTTTAATATGGTACGGATTGGTTCGCGAGACACATAAAGTTTATGGCCTATCTCTCTCAAAGTTGAATGATGATTTTCAAATTTATTTCCTTCACTCAGGCAAATCATTTTGCCTTATTTCGGCAGCTACTGAATGCACTGTGCCACTCATTTGTACGGGCTTTTGATAAAGTCGATTCACCCTAAGCCTTCTGTAATATTATTTCGCAAATCCTGACTGATTGCTATTGTGTTGTACCAAATGGCTGTTACTGTTTCTTGATTTTCATGCTTACTTCCTTTCACTAATCATGTATTTTGATAACAATCTGCGTACATAACTCTATCGCTAATTGTTTTCATTTTTGCCATGGTTGGGGTTGGGTCATTTTTATTGATAGAGATTGTTCTATCAGTTTGGACTTGAGTATCCTATATAATGGAGTCTTTAGAGGTATCTACAATCGGATATGTGGTATGTTCATACTATTTCTGACTCGCACGTATGCCACATTCCTTGATGTTCCAGTGTAGCTGACGTGCCACTGTGTTGTGGCGATTAAAGTAAGTTTTGTTTCTCTAATACGGAACAGCTTGAGACTATTTGATGAATAGTTTATCTATGAAACCAGCAAAGTGTACACCTTTACTCATCATCATCATCAAAAATCGCTACAACCCTGGCTGGGTCTTGGCTAACTTCACAATACTCTTCTACCCATTGCGATCTTCCATTAGGTTTGGATTAAAAGGGATATTTAGACAGATATCCCGCCAACGCAACCGTGAACGTCCTGGTGGTCTCCTTTCGTGTGGTATCTCCTCCCAAATCAGCTTCACAAGCCTTTCGTTCCCCATCCTCTGGACTTGACCTTCCCACCTCAACCGCTACGCCTTGATAGCTCTTTTAGTTCCGCATTAGTTCTTGTACAGTATTGATCTGTAGTGGTAGAGGCCGTAGATTTTCCGTACGATCTCACGCTCGAACCGTCTAAGTTTTTCCTCTTTGTCTTTGGTTAGTGTCCAGGTTTCAAACCCGTAGGTGACAATAGGTTTAATTATCGATTTATGAATTTTTAGGTTCGACATTCTAGATAGACCTTTGGATCTGAGAAGCTTCTCCAGAGCATACATGCATCGTTTGGCCGATTAGATTCTACCTTTTATCTCTTCTGTAATGGCGTTATCTGCTTTACTCGATGCTCCTTTTCATAATCCCAGCACTCATTGTTCTAGGCAAGCTATTATCAAAGTTTCTGTCTCCGATTTGAGGTTTGTCTGACTTAGACATTTCTTCGTTCGATTGTGTATGTTAAATTTTTCCTTGCTTCATATTCTATCTGTCCATGTATTTCTTTCTGATGATAATATCTGTCTACCAAGCTGATAAGAAAATTTTTAGCAGTGATACAATTAAGATAAAAATCATGATATGAAGCTGCAGACTGCTGTTGTAGTCGTAGGCGTATATTATTCTTTGATATTTCGAAAACATTAAGCCCATATGATTATTATACGTTACTGAAAATTCACCTGTCTCGTATATAGGACGCAATAAAATAATATAAAAATCAAAATCTGTTGAACGAAACATTTATGGTTTAAAAGTTATTTTTTTCTTTATCTTTGATGGTGGATATAGCAGTAGAGATTCGTAAAAAGAAATGTATAATATTTTGATAAGTATTATTAAATTTCAAGAGATTAATATTTCGTTCTGGGATACTTCGTATATAGTCGACAAATTGAGTTTATGATGTAACTTATAAATATCAGGCAATAATACTCTGAAAGCTCTTAAAAGTATATTATTCATTCATGTTTAAAACTAAATCTGTAAAGTTATTGAAATCCTTGAAACATATCCATAATGATAGCAGTTATCCTCGATAAGTAAACAATATATATATATATATATATATACATATATATAAGCGGATAGTTATATATTTGTAAAGCTACTAATGCCTGTCAATCAAAGACATATAGACTCAACAGACTGTTCGTCATGAATCCATCGACAATTTTACAATGTATAAATCTGATAAAACAAATTAGTACGAATCCCAATGATCAAATCGGAGTGCTAAGTGATAGAATTGGTTTCGATTTTCCTGTATTTCGGTTGAACTATGAACTTCAATTTCCAGAGGAATTAATATTTATGTCGAAAGAACTGGACTTTTTGATTTTTGACAGTTTCGATGATACGCAAATTAGAAACATTGTGGACCATTTGCGACAGTTTTTCTGGTTTCATCCGGCTGCGAAATTTCTATTTATCGGAACAAACTTTTCGAGTGAAATGTTGAAATATATTGGGAAATATTATATTATAAATGTAACGTTTATGGATGTATCTTCTGGAAACATATCCACGACATACCCTTATAAAAAGAGAAGTTTACAAAGGATTGATACTGAAATGAATATTATTGGGTCCTGTAACAACAACGGTCTTGTCTGTTTGGGGGCAGATGATTTATTTCCAATAAAAATTCCGAATAATTGGGAGACATATATTCGAGTGATGATCTTTAAAACCGATATATATTCTCGATGTATTATTTGTGAAAATCAATATAAAGGAATCGAAAGTGAAATATTCATTATAATTTTCGAATATTTGCGTCTTGAAGTTGTATTTCACAATTTTTCAACAGATTTGAATGGTTTCTCAAGATTGCAGAATTATGAATCAGATATGATATTTGGAGTATTGAGTCGTGGAACAGATCCAGAACATACTGATGTAACAATTCCATATCTTCAAGAACATGTTACATGGTTCGTAGCTACTACACAAGAAATACCGAGATGGAAGTACATTTTCAACATTTTTCATAAAAATGTTGTTATCGCATTCATATTAACAGTATTGGCAATTAGTTCATTTTGGTGTTTTAAAAATAATGGGAATGGGGAGAAAGCTTCCTTAAAACTGTTCTTTGAGATAGGCCTATCACCTTTTAAACTCTTTCTAGGGCAATCTCGTACATTTTACCCTAAAAGTTTACACTATAAAATACTGGTTTGGTGGTTTGGTGTATAATTTTTCTATCTACTATGATGAATTTTTTCTTTGGAACTCGACTAACATATTTATTAAACGGAAAAACTTATGAATCAAAGATGGAATCCGTCGAGCAACTTACGGAAAATAATTTTTATATTGGTTACGAAGCACCTCGTATCAAATATTGGTTGAAACAGTCTTCGGAATTACTCAATTATCCAGACAAATACTACATGAGTTGTAATTCTTCAAACATTGAATGTATTCTGAGAATGAAATCACATAGAAATATTGCTTTAGTCTCAATTGAAAGAGGAGTTATAAATTTGGAAAGAGCAAACTTTGCCGAACCTCCGTTAGAAAAGATGAATGTACATCTACTAACAGCTTATTTCAGTGCATTTTTCAGTAAAGGGTTTCCTCTTTTCCCTTTAATCAATAGAATGCTGCAATATCTTATTGAAACCGGATTCGTTATGAAAATTTGTGAAAAATACGATAAATTGTTAAGGTCGAATGATGAACCTCTTATTGTACGGAGTTTGAGTCTTCAGCATATGGTGGCACCTCTTTTCGTTTGGATAGTTGGAATTTTCTTGAGTGTGGCTGTTTTCAGCTATGAAAAAAACAAATATAAACGCACTAGTACTAATAATTAGAATTATAATAACCACATTTCCCTTACTTATATTGCAACATTGTTAGGATCTTAATTTCCATGAATGATGAGATTGTTCTTTACTATACATTGACTCACATACTCTGTAACGTGGCTACATGGCATTCGTCGAAACTAGAGGTTCCTATACATATAAAGCTACGAGTGTTCGGAGATAGGACGAGGTGAACCGGTACTGATATTACAATTTTTTAAAAGAGTCCAAGAATCCATGAGTAACAGTTGATGGGAGCCAAAACTGTCCAAGCATTTTCAGAGTTGGAAAAATATCCTAGTTCAGCACAACTTTTTTCCTGTCAGAAAAAGAACATATCATGTTGACCAAATACTTCTTGGTCTGATTTGGGAATGATCGTCATATATCAATAAGGATTTTGAAATATCTTTTTCATTATATTATATGATGTTGCTACTAGGCAGTTGATTAAAAAATACATTAAAATAGTTGAATAAGAATAACGGTGTTGCTTTATTCTATTCAGTTTCAATGAATTATTATTATTTCAAAAGTGGGGGTGAAGACAGATCATAAAGAAGCCCAGTAGATGTATACTTTGAGATTTAAGAAATACACGAGGCGTATGATGCAAATTGTTTTATTTATGTGCAAAATAATTCCTGTCAACATCGATGTACTTATGTATCAGAGGCATCCACAACTAAACTTGAAAACAGTGAGTCATCTGTGGGATATCTATCAAAAAAGTGATGAATTGCCCCATCGACCTCTTTCTTCATGGAGAATCGTCGACCACGTAAATATTTTTGAGGTTAAGGAACCACCAAAAATCACATATGGTCAAGTCAGGCGAGTAGAACTGATGTTGAATGACTTTAACATTATGTTAACATGAAAACTTAACTGTGTGACGATGTATTTTCATGATGAATATTATGGCGCAAATCCTGATTGATACATGCAATTGTGTTGTACCAATTGGCTGTTACTGTTTCTTGGTTTTTAAGCTTAATTGCTTTCACTAATCATGTAGTTTGATAGCAATCTGCGTACATAACTCTATCGATAATTGTTTTCATTTTTGCCATGGTTGGGGTTGTATTATATTTGTGAATAGAGTTGGTTTTATCAGTTTGGACTTGAGTTACCTACGTAATAGAGTCTTCTGGAATCGGATCTGGAACATGTTCATACCATTTCTAACTCTCTTCTTTGCCATATTCCCTGAAAATGTTTTAGTGTAGGTGACGTGCAACTGTGTTGTGGCGGTTCAAGGCTTTATTTCTCTAAGATGGGGCAGCGTGATACTGTTTGATGGATAATTTCTCTAGGAACCCAGCATAGTTTACATCTTGGATCGATACCCTCTTCATAATCCTAGACCTCATGTAATTTTTGCTACGTCTTGTTCCAGGCAAGCTATTATCAGAGCTTCTGTCTCCGATTTGAGGTTTGTTTGACTTAGACATTTCTTCGTTTGATTGTATATATGAAGTCTTTCTTTCTCATGCCAATACCTTCGTTTTTTGTCTAATTGAACCTTTTTTTTCAATATTTTACTATCTTTGCTTCAGATGCAACTGGAACAGTGCTTGCGCTTTTATTGGTGGTGTTTAATATTCGTTTCCGTGGCTTCGATGTTATCTGTAACATTTTCATTGACTCCAGCAAGTATACTGTTATGAGTATCATTTTCGCTTCTGAGCTCCATTATGACCTCTTCTCGTAAGCTTTGCAGCGTTTCTGAAGAAAGTAGCCTGTTTTTAACGATTGTTCTTCGTTGATCCGAAATTCTCTGCTCTGATATGTGCTGTAACTCAGGATAATTTTCTATGAACGCAAGATGTAACGCGTATCTGTATGCTGTCATTTCCGATTCCAAGTTTGTAATCTTGTAATAGGAACGCATAATGAAGGTATTCATTTCTGGAGTCCACTTCATGCGTTTCCTAGGGAGTCCGGCTCTCGTGGTCGTAGACATAATGGCTTGCGCCGCCGTTGAAACATCAAGAGTCGGTTGGGAGGTGTTGATGTTATTTCCACTTGGTTTTGTGTTGCAGTATCCCTACTCGATATCACGCTGCTTCCGTCGCTAACCGAGGGAGACTGTGACTCACTTTCCGAACAAGACCCTCTTCCTAAATCTTGAACGCGACAAGAGGTTATGGTGGTACAATGTCGATTCACCCGTTTATTCCTTAGATTGTACATCATTGGATAAGTTGCATTTTATACCTACTGCCAGCTTCAGCTTGGGTACCTGGGTTATCACATATACACGATGCAAAGAGAAATTGAATATCGGTATGATGTTGGAGGTCAGATTTTGGGCCGCGTCAGCTCGGTCAGAGATCTGGGGATCACATTCGATGAAGCTCTGAATTTTAACGAACACATATTGAATGTTAAGAAGAAGGCATTTCCAATGCTCGGTTTTGTGCTGCGTAACTCTGACGATTTTCTCCCGATGTTCTGAAGCTGCTAAACTGTTCCTTGGTACGTTCGGTGGTGGAATATGGTTGCATGGTTTGGTCCCCACATACCTCAGTTTCCATAGATTACCTGGAAAGGGTGCAGCGAAGATGTCTTCGATACTTGGCTTTTCGATCTGGACTGAACATCTGCGAGCGCTCAATAATTGTGATGAGTGAAAGATATAACTTGAAATCACTCAAATGTAGAAGAAGCATTTCTGATGTGTGTCTCTTGTATAAAATTCTTAATGGTCTAATAGATTGTCCTGAACTATTAATATTATTCAAATTCAATGTTCCAATTAGAATAACTAGGTTTACACCATTGTTTAGGGAAAGAATTTTCCGAACGAATTACTCAAGGAACTTCTTCATAGATCGCTCGGTTGCTATTGCGAACAAAATACACACTCAGGTTGATCTCTTTGCCGTTTCGCTACGTTCATTTAAAAGGCGATTGGTACTCCTTTTGTAGCGGTGGCATTCATGTTTTCGTTGTTGATTGCTTGCTTTCATTTCGCGTCTTATGGATTGTCATCGAAAATTTCTGATGCTGTTTTATGTAAAGTTATGTTTTGTTCAAGCGTTGAAATTGTTGTTATGTATTTTTATTCGACATTAGGATGGATTGGGGTTTCCGTTCAACTATATACACGTATAATGTCAATTTTGATGTATTAAAGTATAATAAATAAATAAACATAGGGTGTTGCAATCTCCAGTTTTTTCTTATGGTTACCACAGTTTTCAGCTACTCCGTTCAAATTCGGCACATATGTCTCTTTTAAATCTACCTGATCAGATGATGAAACAATTATGAAAATCTACAGGGTGGTACTTATTTAGAGGTCACGTGTACTTTCTATCACTACACTTTTCTCAGTACGCCTCAGGCAATTTTTTAAAATTTAGATTTTCAATCTTTTTCTGCATTTTTCTGTATCTACTGCAATTTTGTTTAAAATGATCAATTTCAGGTGTACGGTGGAAACATAATAATCGTTCGGTGATATGTTTCTAATTCATAGTATTGATGATTTATTAATTTCATGGACATTCATTTTTAAAGTAAAACGAAATGAGAATTTTTGTCTCTTTTCCACAATTTATTCAATAATCATGACCGGTTTCGACCCTTCGGTCATTTTCAAGTGAATAACAATCTAATACATGAGTAGACAAGTACAAGTACAGAATGAAATTTATCCTAAATATTGAGTAGTGAGGATCCATTATGCTCTAGTTGGCTGTTGAGGGTAATAAATTGTGGGTTTTTATAGTTTGTGAATCTCAAAATTTCCCAACAAATTCATCTCTCTCCCTTTGTTACATTTATGAAGGATTTTAAGATTGTTCAATGATATTGAGTGGTAAGTTGATTTTATGTGTTCAAATATTGGCGGATTTTTATCTGAGGAAATATGTTCCTAAATCTAGCTTCAAAACTATATAATAATAACTCAATTAATTTCCTCGGCTTATTCATTACAAATTCAAATAGCCAACTCACTTATAAAATTTACAGAAAGAAAACATTCACAGACGCATCGATTCCAATGGACTCGTTCAGTCATTTAAGCCACAAGCTAGCTGAATATAACTCCATGATTCATAGAGCTTACTCTGTTTACCTTTCGAAAGGAAATTTTCAAACTGAATTTAATATCATCAGAAAAATTGCCTCAAATAACAACATACCACAACATTTTCTGAATACAATCATTAAACGCAAAGAACAACGTATTACCTACCAATTACTATATAGCATCCTAAAACCCCAGAAAAATATATATAGTCTCTGATACATCGGTGACCTCTCTAACGAAATGAGTAACTACTTTTCTAAATTGAACATAACTACTTCATTCTCAAACGGCCCCAACTTAAGCAGATTATTATTCAATGCCAAACAAAAAACGATAAATTCAAGCAATCAAGAATTTATCAAATCAAATGCAATGAATGTCAGGTAGCCTATGTCGGATAAACAGGGAGAAGTTTTGAAGCTAGATTCAAGCAACATATTTCCTCAGATAAAAATTCGTCAATATTTGAACACTAACCACTCGAAATCATTGAACAATCTTAAAACCTTTCATAAATGTAACAAAGGTAGAGAGATGAATTTGTTGGAAAGTTTGGAGATTAACAAACTATGTAAAACCCACAATTTACTACCCTCAACAGCCAACTAGAGCATAACACTGGTCTACAATGGTTTTGTTGCCCTAGATATGAAAATGATTTTGGGTCTATTTATGCACACAATTCGTGAAACTATCAATGATTTTGTAGGATTTGCTCTGATTTCCTTTTAAATCTTTATTTTCATTTTACATAACAAAATCGTAAAACAAGAAACAAAATAACAGATATATTTATAATGTCAGTTATGTTTTGAGAAATTCGGATACATCGAAGTAAATAAAGATGAAAATGTCGAAAATATATTTCATATTTCCATAAAACGCCTTTTATGAGCTTTTCTTCTATAATTTTCAGGGGACAATCTCTTTTCAAAGGCCAGCAGTAATCTGCCATCATGTGACAATCCCATCGACCTTGATACCTTTCTTCCATCACTTTTTGATCTTGATGAAACCGCTCTCCTGTTCCTCACTATAATTTCCTAAATTATCCGGAAATTTATCTAGATGATTGCGGAGATAGTGTAACTTAATACTCATATTTGCTCCTAAAGTCTGAAAGTTTGTCAGCATATTTTGCACAATTTCTTCATAATTTGCTGCTTTATGGTTACCTAGGAAATTTTCGACAACCAACACAAAACTTTTCCAAGCTTTACTTTCCGGAACAGTCATAACTTTGATAAAATCTGAGTCTTTCATCAATTGCCGTATTTGAGGACCATTAAATATTCCACCTTTCAATTTTTCCATACTAAGCTTCGGAAATTTTCTGCAAATGTAATTAAAACAATTTCCGTCTTTGTTCAACGCTTTTACAAATTGCTTAATCATACCTAACTTAATATGTTATGGTGGAAGTATAATTTTGTCTCTGCTCACCAGCGGCTCCCTTATTACGTTGGCTTTACCGACAGTTAAAGAATTTCTTACAGACCAAACATCTTGTTCCCAATGAAGTTGCTTTGCTCTACTATCCCACATACAAATGAAGCAAGGGTATTTTGTATATCCACTTTGTTGGCCAAGTAAAAATTAACCATTTTAAATCCACACAGATCGGCCATTGATGCTCAGAGTATTTAATTTTCTCTAAAACTAATTTTACATTTTCATATTCTTCTTTGAGTTTCGTTGAATGGGCAATTGAATTGATGTAAATTTATTTCCATTGTGCAATAAGACGCATTTTAAACTTCTTTTGCAACTATCAATAAAAGGCGCCATTCAGTAGATTTGTACTCTTTTAAACCCATGTCTATAAGCAGATTCGCGATATCATTACAATACACTAATCCTTCATTTTCACTAAAAATTGTAATAACTCTTTTTCTCGCGTTCTGTATGTTGTAATTGTTACTGTTGGTGCCAATAAATTTTTTTTCTTTCAATCTTGAGGCTAACAGTTCTGATCCTTGTTTTGATAAATTGAGATCACGTATTAAATCACTGAGTTCATTTTGGGAAAATAACTTTGGCGTAGATGTTTCACCTTCCCATTCACTTCCACTAGTAGATGGTCCCGATTTCTGTGAATTTGGTAACATCATTGTTTCTGAGGGCATGCGAATTACTTTTGAAATATATATGGGCCGAGGAGATTTTCACTGTGTAGAGCCGGACATTTCGTAGACTGTAAGTCTGGGTATCTCCACGTTGGATTTCGAATAAAACCTTTAACATCTACTACGCAAAAGTAACAATCATCTAAATGATTCGTAGGCTCCATCCAGATCATAGGAATACCAAAGTCTAATCCAGAACGTTCACCTTTTTCCACAACCGTAAAGACTCAACATAGGACTTACAAACTTTATTAGGAACCCATGGTTTACCTAATTTGTCCATTTTGAAACCAAAATATTCAACATAAGTCTCCTTGACAAAGTCTGTGATATTTCTTTTTTGTTTTTTTGGTATATAAACACCGCAAATATAACAAAATAAATCACTACAATATTTACACTTTCTTCGTGACGAACTCATATTTTAGACTAGAAGACAAATATATAAGAATGGACATTCAGTAATTGAAACAAAATATTAATCCATGACACTTTATCCAGATTTACGTGTATATGTACTTCAATATTGTCAAATAACTGAGATCTCAGCTGTTCTGTGGAGCAAGGGGTCTGAGAGTGGGGATCAGGTGATGTTTGTATGCGCGAAAAGTTGCGCAGAAGCCTAATCATGACTGGAAAATTAAATTTTATTTCTAACAAGCTTATAATTGTTCAAAATATAAGAAATGCAAAAATCATGAAAATACGAGCACATTGAGAACTTTCATGAATATATTCGTAATCTGGGCACTTGAAAACATAAAAATTTGCGATGATATCCAGGGCAACAATAAAAAATTTTTTTTGTAGAGCTGTGTAATGGATCCCCACTACTCAATATTTAGGAATAATTCCATTCTGTACTTGTACTTCCTACTCATGTATTATATTGTTATTCAATTGAAAATGACCGAAGGGTCGAAACCGGTCGTGATTATTGAATAAATTGTGGAAAAGTGTCTCATTTCGTTTTACTTTGGTATGTTTTTCTTGTATACGGCTGTCTTGTTGATTTCTTTTATTGAAAACCCTAAATTAATTGTCATTGATCCAATTTCGTTGATATTTTGCTTATAGGCAGTGATAGTTGCCTTAACTCTTTCGAAGTTTCGTTATCATGAATGTTTATTCAAACGCAGAAATGACAGATATGCATTTCGTCAATGACCTATTTAATGGTAATTCCTTAGAATCATCGAAAGGATATCCTCAGATGTACCTTCAATGTGTTCCACCTCATTATACACTATACGGACGGCTTCATCCATGACTTAGAGTAATAGGTAGCTTCAAAACTAGAAAACATGATTGTGGTTGCCACTGGGATATTCGAACATCAGAATCAGAAGAAACTGTACTTAGTTTAATTGACGAGCAAATCAGTAGATAACAGTACTAGGAAAATTGCCTTGCAGCTATATGTTAATCATATGACGGTATTTTCCATCTTGAAATAACAGCTCTTATTTAAATCCATTTCATGTAAAACGAGTCCAGGCACTGTTACCATTGATTATACAACAACCTGAATTTCTGGAGCATATTTTATTCACGGACGAAGTAAGTTTGTCGAGAGATGCCATCCTCAACAATTATATAACGGCGGAAAAAAAATCCTCATGCTTTCGTTGATGCTCATCAACAGGAAGAATTTTCTTTGAGCGTGTGGATTCGATTGAATGGAGATCACCGTATTGGTCAACTTCTCCTTCCATCTAGATTGAATGGAGATTTATTAACTCAGTTTCTAATAGAAGAGCTGACGGATCTACTTGATCCGTTATCATTTGAACGAAACATATCCAGATTGCTGGAAAGGCAGAGTTGGATTCCAATTTTGGCCATTTCGTTTATCTGATCTGAATTCAATAGACCTTTCTACTTGGGTACATTTGAAAACTTTCGTTCATAGAACTCCTATACATGACGTAGAAGACTTAAGAAAGCGCACCATCATTAACCTTTATTATTATTATTATCGTGGACTTTATGCACTATCTCAGGTGTTAGCTGGATATAATTTACCTTTCCCACATTTAGCAATCACAGGAATAGGCACGATTACAATATACTTGACATAAATTTCCTAACTATCCTACATGTATTAAGAATTACCTTTTGCATTTCTATATAGGTATTCTTATGCAATTCTAATTTCTTAAGGCTATCATGCAAAGTTTTGGGTATTAACTCAGTGAAAGATACAATGACAGGAACAATATCTAATTTATCGAGGTGCCATATCTGCTTGATCTCAATAGCAAGGTCTGTGTATTTGGACTTTTTCTCCTGGAACTTGTTCAGCACGTTGTTATTATTCGGTATGGCGACATCCACCAGCATTGCTGTTCTGACTCTCTTATCATACACCACTATGTCCGGCCTATTATTCGTCACAATTCTGTCAGTGATAACAGGCCTATCGTAGTATAATCTGATAGAGTCATTTTCCAATACGGGCGCCGGTTGATACTTGTAATATGGCTGGAAGGTATTTAGAAGTCCGTACTCGTGTGCAAGTTTCTGATGTATAATATTGCACAGTTGATTATGCCTGTGAAGATGTTCCGTATTGGCCAGTTGTTCGCAGCCGGACGTAATATACTGTATAGTCTCCGATCTTATATGGCATTTTCTGCACTTATCTGTTTGTAATGTTCCGTTCTTAATTTTTGTACTTGTTTGTAGCGATCACTTGGTCGTGATTGGCCATAAAGAATCCTTCTGTTTCCGCGAATAATTCTCCTTTCATCAACCATTTGTTGAGGCTTCTTTGCCGATGTGTGGTTGATTAATCTCATGGTGATGTCATCCATGCAATTCCTTTCTTGACCATTGCTTTTCGGTATCTGATAGTAGCGGTAGATTCAGCAGGTCATCTCTGGTAGCAAGATTTAGAGGTGTATATCCCTATCAGCCAACGATACCACTCTATGAAGATCAGAAGTGAGACCTTTTGCAGAGAAGAAATCTCTGAGATAATTCATCTGTTTGCTGTGTAAATTGACAACATATATCAATCCGCGTTCTCCTTCTTTCCGCTTCAAAGTTGTTCGTATCACAGACGATTTTGGATGATGATTGTTGTACTTTATCAGAATCGTTCGGGTCTGCCTTAGAATATCATCCAGTTCTGTCTTAGTCCATCTGAGTATTCCAAACGAGTAAAGCAACACTGAAATGGCGTAGGTGTTAATTGCCTTGACTAGATTCCCCGAGTTCAACATTGATTTCAGCACAGTCTCCAGACGCTGACTGTATTCTGAACCAATCTTCTCATTTGATTGTTTTTGGTCTAGCAATCTGGCTTGTTGGTATCTCAGATACTTGTATATTTCGCCATCCCTCATGCACTGTATAATATCACCGTTTGGAAGTTGTTTTTCACCATCTATGACTTTCCCTCTTTGAATATTGAGGGTCTTACATTTTCAATTCCGAATTTCATATGAACATCTGCCGAGAAGTTATTGACAGTTTTCAGCAAATCATCCAATTGCTTCTTGTTCGAAGCATATAATTTGATGTCATCCATAAACAGCAGGTGGGAGATTGTATGATAGTTCCTATCTGCTTTTATCTGAAATCCGTATCCTGTTCTATTGAGCGTTGAAGACAATAGGTTCATAGCCAGACAGAACCATAGTGGACTCAGAGTCTCCTTGAAAAATTCCACGACGTATGGGTATCTCGTCGGTTTTAATTGACCTATTGTTCATGTTGACCTGCAGAGACGTGCGCCAGTCTGCATTGTTGTCTTCAAGAATTCTAATTCCTATCTGCTTTTATCCTAAATCCGTATCCTGTTGAGGACAATGGGTTCATAGCTGAACAGAACCATATTGGACTCATAGAGTCTCCTTGAAAAATTCCACGACGTATGGGTATCTCGTTGGTTTAAATTGACTTATTGTTCATGTTGACCTGCACAGACGTGCGCCAGTGTGTCACTGTTGTCTTGAAGAATTCGACCAGGGCTGGATGAATTTTGTATATCTGTAATCGAGAAAAGCAGAATGAACATTCCGATGCCCTACGTGTGCCTGTTTCATTATCACAGAATCGATGATGGTTGTTCCTTGCACCCGTGGTGTTTCTTTCTGAATCTTTTCTGCTCCTCTGCTAATATATTGTTATCATCAAGGTGTTGGTATATTGGATTGGATATGCACGAGGTGAGTATTTTGTAGAGTGTTGGCAGGCAAGTGATTGGCCTATATTGAGACGGATCATGTGTTCTATCGCTCTTAGGTAGCATATATGTTAAGCCTTGTGTTAAGTTAAAGTGGGTGTTTTCCTGGGATGTTGAAGAACATACATGAGCTTTTTCGCTAGGGCTCCATGGAGCTTATCAAACTTCTTGTACCAGAAGTTATGGATATTATCTAGACCTGTGGCCTTCCAATTGTTGGTCGCTCTAACTACTGTTGTGATTTCTTCCTCCGTTTTTCCTTCGAAGTCCATATGTTTGATATCTAGATGTTGTTTTCATTTCTGACCCATTCCGCATCTCTATTGTGTTCTTTGGGGTCCGACCAAAGTGATGACCAATAATCGGTCAAGCACTGTGCGTCAGGTACTTCTCTGTTATTGTTGGTCGCAGTTTTGTTATTTCCCTTATGAAAATTGGCCGCGCTTTGGAGGAACCTTTGGTTTTGATGTTTCCTTTCAGTACACTTGATGTATCTTGAGAGCCTCTTTGCTTTTGCTTGGAGTTTCGGCTTCAAAGTGTCCATATACACGTCGATATGTTGTTTGTGATCAGGGTGTTTTGTGTTCGTACCAATTTTTCTATGAATTTTGCGTATATGGGATTTCAAGCGCCTTGAGGGCTTTTTGTTTCTTAGGAATTCTGTCAAGCGACCGATCTCAGCTCTACTATTGTGAATATCCTTCCCAGTCGTATTTGGCATGGTGTTTTTGACGCTTTTGGCTCAGATCGAATCAGAGTTGTGGAGACTTGTTGTTTGTGTAGTCGAAGAACCGCTACCGCTCCACAGTAAATCAAACTGTGAATTTTCTCCAAGGAGTTCTGGTCAGTGTATTCTTCAAACACTGAGTTCATGCTTGCTAGAATGATATTGGTGTTCTTGTTCGTCTTGAGTTCGGGCAGTTTAGGTCGTTAAGGGGTTAATACTATCATTATTAGACAGCCATTCAAGATACGCCTGGGATCTTCAATCGGATACGAAGATCTATGTATCGACGGCTAGACTTCCGTGTAATGGCTATGATCGCTTCCTTCGCAAAATGTTTTCATCAAACACATAAAATTGATCAAAACTATGGCAGATCCGAAGAAAAATTTGATTTAAAAAGATTGAAAATTAATCGAAAATTTACAGAAAAAAGTTAAATTGGACGTACCTAAAATGAGTTGTATAGAAAGAACACGAGACCTCTGAAAAAGTACCACCCTGTAAATTTTGTTAATTGCTTTTGTGACCTGATTATGTAGAATTTAAAAGGCTTCTATGCCGAATTTGAAGTATTTGAAAGACTTTAGCAATCAGAAGAAAAAAATTAGAGAATCTGTAATTTTCAACTCCTTGTATTTCGGTAAGGAAGTGTTTGCGGAATTAAATTCATAGGAACTTTTCGTCATAAAATGGCTTGAGGAATCACCTCGCGAATTTGTCGCACTCATTCATTTACTCCTTGTATAGGAGTTATACATTTTTTCTTTATCTTTGGGGCGTAAATCCCAGCAGGGATATGTTATAGCAAGAAATGTTGTAGAATGTTTCGATGAGTACTATTAGATTCTAGGAGATTAATATTTTCTTCTGGAATACTCTGTATACACTGTGGCAAAAAGTATCCGGAGATTCTCATTTAAATTGCCCGCGTTGATAATTTTCAAGTATTTTGAGTTTCTGTATGTTGGCAGGACTGTCCTTTATTACGTTGCCAGAAATGAACGCGATTTGTCAATTAGTTTGTTCACGAAAGCTATTGAAACCACTCGGTCTCAGTGGTATCTGCGAATTTTACATTGGAAAAAATATTGAACGAAGAGTTTGTCCCAAATTTTGTGTTTTGAACGAAATTTCGCTTTCTGAATCGTTGAAAATGCTGGAAAAGGCTTATTGACACTCTGTTTAATCGAAATACCATGAGTACGAGTAGTACAAAAACTTTAAGGACGGTCGGGACATCGTCGAAGATTTGCCGATAAAGATAAAACCGATAAATTTGAAAAATCTGGAGTATACCAATTAACATGATCTGAAGGCAATTCCTTTTATATAGTTCACACTGGACGCTCTTCCAAGGCTAGATAGAAGGAACATTTCCAGTCATTCCTACATCAGAAATATGATTCAGCTTTAGCTGAACATTGTCTGAATGAATGTCATCCTTTTCCAGAACTTCAACAGTTGAAAATTCTTCACTCTTCTGATAAATCTTATAAACTCAATTTTTTTGAATCGATGGAAATTTTCAGAGCATCTAGGGTAGAACGGGTTAAGCTCCTTAACGACCAGGTAGATTTAATCACCTACCAATCACCATTATTGAAGTGGCTGTGACCCCACTATCATTATCTTGATGTTAGTTCCTCTATTGTACATAGGTATCCAGTTTTCATTAACTTGTTGTTGATAATGGACGTATGTCCGAAACCGGTCCAATCAATGTAATTTTTATTCTTACAATCAATAAATTAGTGATTGTTAAAACATAGTAACTTGTTTTATTTCATTATTTTGATCAATTATCCTGATGCAGGTAGCTGCACACATGCTAGATCGTGTGAATTCTAATCCCATGTTCTTGGGACAGTTCATAACTGGTGACGAGACATGGGTCTATGAATACAACATTTGAATTTGGGAGGCTTTTACTTGGTAAAATTCCATTATCAATAATAAAAACAAGTACTGTGTTTAAGAATTTTACTTAATAATTGCGATTCGTAACGCGTTTCACTACACCGTAACTTCTTCAGCCGGATGAATATACAGAAAAATATAAATGAGAATATAACTATAAATGTTCTTGAGTAATTAAAAGCTTATTGGGTTGCTTCTTCTTAGGTGGTTATTTATGACAGGTATATCCAATAAGCAATCTATTCCTTAATTTTATTGGATATACCTGTCATAAATAACCACTTGAGAAGAAGCAACCCAATAAGCTTTTAATTACTCAAGAACATTTATAGTTATATTCTCATTTATATTTTCTGTACATTCATTCGTCTGAAGAAGCTACGGTGTAGTAAAACGCGTTACGAATCGCAATTATTAGGTAAAATTCCTTAAAACATAGTACTTGTTTTATACTATGAATACAACACACTAAGGAGCCATCAATCAGCGGAATGTATAAGAAAAAATAAGGCAACCGAAAAAACCTCGCCAAAGTCGTTCGAAAATCAAGACGATGATAATTATTTTCTTGGATATTTGTGGTGTAGTTCATCATGAATCCGTTCCGCAAGGTTAAACGGACAATTAGGACCTCTATTTAACCGTTTAACAACTTTTGGATTTTGCAAGACGATAACGCACTATCTCATCTAGCCACGGTTAATAACGACTTCAAGACCAAATACTCGATAAATACCATCGAGCAGCCGCCTTAATCGCCTGATCTAGATCCGAGTGCCTTTTATCTTTTCTCTAGACTGGGGAACCAGATTTTATTCCATAGACGTCTTAAAAGAACATTACTTTCTTGTCACAGTGTATAACCGACAAATTGAGTTAAGTTGTAACGTATAAATATCAGGTAATAATTATCTGAAAGCTCTTAAAAATATATTATTCATTCATGTTCAATCGTGAAGTTATTGAATTCCTTGAAACACAAATGGGTGCTATTCCCAAAAGGTAAATAATATCAATAAGTGGATATTTATGAAGCTATGAAGCTACCAATGCCTGTCAATAGATGGCAATCAGACCCAACAACCTATTCATCATGAATCCATCGGCAATATTACAATGTGTAAATATAATAACACAAATTAGTACGAATCCCAATTATCAAATCGGAGTGTTAAGTGATAGAATTGGTTTCGATTTTCCTGTATTTCGGTTGAACTATCAACTCAAATTTCCGGAGGAATCAATTTTCATGTCGAAAGAACTAGACTTTTTGATTTTTGACAGTTTAGGTGATACGCTTATCAGAAACATAGTGGACCATTTGCGACAGTTTTTCTGGTTTCATCCAGCTGCGAAATTTCTATTTATCGGAACAAACTTTCCGAGTGAAATGTTGAAATATATTGGGAAATATTATATTATAAAAGTAACGTTTTTGGATGTATTTTCTGGAAACATATCCACGACTTACCCTTATAGAAAGAAAAGTTTACAAAGGATTGATACTGAAATGAACATTATTGGGTCCTGTAACAACAGTCTTGTCTGTTTGAGGGCAGATGATTTATTTCAATGAAAATTCCGAATAATTGGGAGACATATATTCGAGTGATGATCTTTAAAACCGATATATATTCTCGATGTCTTATTTGTGAGAGTCAAAATAAAGGAATCGAAAGTGAAATATTCATTATAATTTTCGAATATTTGCGTCTTAAAGTCGTAGTTCACCACTTTTCAACAGTTTCGAATGGTTTGTCAAGATTGCAGAAGTATAAATCATAAAGTATTTGGAGTAATTAGCCGCGGAACGGGGCGCGAACATACTGATATAACAATTCAGTATGTAACATGATCTTGAATGTTTCTTCAAGATCATGTTACATACTGAATTGCAATTACTAATAATTAGAATTATAATACCCACATTTCCCTTCTTTATATTGCAACACTGTTAGAATCTGTATTTCCATGAATGATGTGATTGTTCTTTACTATTCATTGTCTCACATACTCAGTAACGTGGCAACATGGCAATCGGCGAAACGAGATAGATGTTTCTATACACGTATATCTATGAGTGTTGGGAGGTATGACGAGGTGAACCGGTAATAATATCCCAATTTCTGGAAAGTTTCCATGAGTTGATGAAACCCAAAACTGTTGCAGAATTCTCACAGTTTGAAGAATATCCTATTTGTTCTATGTACAACAAGACAAGACCCCAACACTTTTTTCCTTGCCGAAAAATACGATACTATGTTGACCAAATACTTCTTAGTCTGATTTGGGAGTTATTATCATATATAAATATCGATATAAACATTTTTTCACTAATTTCTAGGTTGTTACTACTAGGATGTTGATTAAGAAATAAATTAAAATAGTTGAATAAGAATATCGGTATTATTTTGTTCAACAGACCCCACTCAGATATCCTCTGTGAGTTAGAGTTAATTTGTTGACATCTCTGACGCTGAGATTCCGCAGATGTGATCGGCCGCAGGCTACTGAAAGATGAAACCAGGGTACAATTGTATGCAAACCCGAAGATTTTGTTATTTGTAGATGACAGAAGATCGTTCATCTGCAACAGAAACAAGGTTGGCGAAAGGATGGATCTCTCAACTGGAAACAATCAGATGTTTTACCGTTGACCACAACTTCTATTGATCTACTTATCCAACACCGCAATTTCTCTGGAAGCCCATATGCAGCAAGTTTATTCAACAAGGCAGCATGCCAAACCCTATCTAAGGCTTTAGAGATGTCGAGTGCTATTGCTCTAGATTCTCCATGCTTCTCCATAGTTGACGTATAAACATCCGTAACGTAGGCGAGCAGATATCCTGTCGTTCTTCGCTTGCGAAAGCCATACTGACGGTCGTTAATAATTCCCTGCAACTCAAGTGATTTGATGAATTTGTCATTCATGACTCTCTCCATCACTTTGGACATAAGAAGTGCAACAGGGCGGTAGTTTTGAGGCAAGGACTTTTTTCCATTCTTTGGGATCGGTTGGATTCTCGCTATTTTCCTGCTGCTCGGAAAAGTCTGGCTTTCATAAGAAATCTGAAACACACGGTTAAGAATGGGGGCAAGTTCGGGAGCACACTTTTCCTGGACGATTGGCGGTATTTCGTCTAGACCAACTGCCTCCCTGCAGTTCAGCTGCTCGAGAGCCCGTCTCACAGTGCAGACTCTGAACATGATTTCTACCATGAAAGAATTTGTAGGTGGAATATTCGTTGATATTGGGTTAGATGAATCTAGAACAGAATTCTGTGAGAACAAGAGAGTAACGAGATCTTTCGGAAATATCAGTGAATTGAAAGCTCAAAAAGAATTCACGCAGCTTAGGTTCTAGGTTTAGCGGCAGCAAAATGGTTCAAAGAGCAGATATAAGGTTGTCATCTGAGTTGCCTAGTGGTGCTGAGACCTCCACTCCAAAATCATCTGGATCTAAAATCAAAAGAGATCCAAAGTGTTCGGCGAGTCGGTTGGTTGGGTGATCAGGTATTCTTGTCGGTTATTTGACTAGCTGCGTTAGATTATGGCTGATTGCGAAAGCCAGTGGGAGTTGTGAACGTTGAAGTCACCCAGTACAATGACCATAGCTGTCGGATGATGTGTCTGAATCCAAGCCACCTTATCACCTATATACTGAAATAGTCTTGGGAAGTGAATATCATTTGGCGAGCGATATAGACAGCACAAAAACAATATTTTATTCTGTGAACAGATTTTAATCCACGTAAGGTCGAAAGCGTCGTCCTCCATCGTGTCCTCTCTCTGGCATGCAACGTCCGATCTGGCAAAAACACAGAGGCCCCCTTTGAAGCTTAATCTCGTACGTAACTCATACCCATGAGAACGTAAGTACGTTGTGTCGGTGGTTTGACTTATTTGGGTTCGGTTAGGGCCAGAACATGGGGTTGTGCGTTTTGCAGATGCTGGTATACTGCATCGACATTCACGTTATTGTGAGCTAGTCCGTTGATATTACAGAATTCTTTCAAGGGTTTGCTTTCTTTTCTAGAACGTGAATGAATTAGTGAATTCGCCAGAGGAGTACTCGACTTACCCGGACCATGAACCCTTCGAGGCAGTCCCCCCCCAGAGATCCAAATGGGTGACTATTTTAGGTAGGGATGATTTTGTCCCAGAAGAGCTCATCATGCTTCGATGCCAATCCTTTCCACTCTGGAAACCGGACCATCCACCAGATCCCGAAACTTAGTCACACAGGTGGTCAATTCACGGGATTTATAGCAGGATGTGGTGGTATCACACCGGGCGACAGGGGTGAGGCCGCCTTCACTTCACCATTGCGAATTGAATTCGATTGCTCTAATATGGGCATAGTAAAAGAGTGAAGTGGCAAGAAAGAACACAAGTTTTAAGATAAAATTTGTCGAACTTCAATTAAACAGTGCAATAGAGAGTGGTTCATCCCGAAACCGAAAAAATTGTATAGACCACGTCATTAAAGAAGAGAATAAAATGGTGGAACTGGATCACATTATGGGTGCCAAGATAGAATATGAATTATTTAGGTAATGAAGATACATCAGCAAAAGATACTGCTGTAAATATTTCATGAAAATATTGCAGCTTAAAATATATGAGCATTTCGACAGGCATTATTTTCTTATAATTTTAAAGTGTACAAAGAAATTGAATTTAGAAGTAGACGTTTCATGAAGTCATGAAATTGATTATATACATAGTTTAACATTCTGTTAGGTAATGTTAAAACTCATGTGGAAAATCTTTCTTAACTCTAGTGTCATATAAAATGAATGTTGATTTCTATACTTTACTAACATTTTTGTTATGCGAAATGTCATAAACATTATTTAACTATTATACAAGGTGCTTCAACGGAAACTAAATAGAGGCTTTATCTACCAAGATATTCATTTCTGATCAACGCAAAAACAGATCAATTTTTGTTTCAAGAGGTACCATCTTTTGGGATACAAAACTTTCCTGAAATATCAACCTTCTAAGCGGGGGTTGCAATCCTTGAACATTTTGAACGGGGAATATGGGTCGAGTGATGACTGAAAAGAAAACTGGTATCTTTGTCTACATCGCTTCGAAGGAATTTCCATTTTTAATTGAAAACTGTGAAAGATACTGGGTGAGCAACTGAACGATAATGAAGACTATTTCCCTGAGACTATTCAAGTTTCAGTGAAGTAAAATGGAACAGATCCATGCTGATCAATGGCAGTCATCATCAATTACCATCCTCATCTCGAATTTCAACCCCTAGAGCAGGGGTGACCAACCTTGAAATTTGGAAGAACGATACCTCGAAAGAAAGGTATTATCTTTGTCTGCATCCCCGTGAACGAATTTTCGTTTTTGATTGAAAACTGTAGAAAATACAGAGTGAGCTACTGAAAAATAGAGGAGACTATCTATCGCCCTGAGCTATTCAAGTATTAGTGCAAAAAAATGGAACAGATTCATTCCAGATCAAAGGCTGTCATCTTTGATCTAAATGAATCTATTCCAGTTTTTCACACTAATACTCCAATAGTCTTGGGGCGATAGTCTTCTCTATTTTTCAGTGGCTCACTCTGTATCTTCTACAGTTTTCAATCAAAAATGAAAATTCTTTCACGAGAATGCAGACAAAGATAATACCTTTCTTTCGAGTTATCACTCGACCCATCTACCCTCTTTCAAATTTTCAAGGGTTGCAACACTTAGGGGTCGATATTTCAGGCAACTATTGTATCCCAGAAAATGTCCCCATGAAACAAAAATTGAACTGTTTTTGCGTTTTGATCTGAAACAAAAATTAATATCTTGGTAGATATAGCCTCTGTTTAGTTTTCGTTGAAGCACCCTGTATACTTTAACGTATAGAATTAAGCGTAACTTGAGTATGCATGAAGTTCATGAAATTATTATATTTGGTAAACGTAACTATCTAGATAATCACATTAAATAGTTATCCGTCTTAAATACATTAGTGTTAAATTGATTCAATTTCATTTCCGAAGAGCACCCTAAAACACATAATCGTCTACGTTACTGACTTCAAATATAAGGCGTATAAAGTGAACATTTTATTAAAAACGAGGAGAGCAATATTCTAACGCAACAAAAAAGACAGAGAAAATCGTAATCAGGTAGTTGAGTTCTTCCTGTAGATTTGTACGATGATTTCTATCAAAGATCCGGCAATAAATTGGTACCAGTTCCAAGACAAAATCATAGGAACTACATTTATTTTCGAATTTGCACACCTACCACGTTTCTAAGTGATTAACAAGCTAAATGAGCTTTTATTACTATACGTCTTTACCAATTAGACTATAGAATACCAGATGAAACTGCAGAATGTTCAAACCTGTAAAAATTGATTTTTTTGAGGAAATCTGTCAGGTATGTCTTTCATATTTGGAAACACAAAAAATACTATTTGTCCAACAACCATATGGTTTAAACGAACTCGGTTCACTCTAGTATTCTCGCTAAGTCGAGTAAAACACCAAGAGTTACTATCTTTTTCCCCAAGCAATTCATAGAGTTCTCGACATTCCTATAGAATTTATACCATTGGGTTGATTGAAATTGTATACGATTAGATGCAAATGATTCTCAAATTTGCATATTGAAAAACCATAATTCTAAATAGTTTTTCAGCGATTCAGGATTTATCTGCAATTATTTCCTATGATAAGTGAGGAATCAAAACCTTCGAAGCAATTTACAATTTTATTGATAAAATGACCATTTATTTCAGAACACCTGCGAAAATACCTAGGGGATAATCTATTTTCGTCCTTCAAATTAAATTAATGGGAATGAATAATGTGATAAATCTCGAAACGCTTCAATGCACAAAAAACAGGGAAAAACACGTCTAATAATTTTATATCATGTTATATTCAAATTTGTTAGATTAAAAATATTTGGAATAGAAAAACTATTCGTTCCGTCACATTGGAAAATGAAATGTAACCTGTTTCATGAAATTAACATAATGACAACTATTAATCAACACCTACTGGTGGAATAAATACTTAAGTTATGATCAAAAATTTATTGAAATACATCAACTATCGCATCATTTTTTATCTTTCTACATTTTTCAAATTATTGTTACTCTCATTCGAGGAATGTCTTTCAAGTTTTGCATATACACTCGGAGGCAAAATTAGCGGAACACTCGAAAATTTAACCAAATTCGAAGTCCGATATTTTTCCTAATTCTCAACCGATTTAGATGATTTTTTCGGCAAGTTATAGATCAACTCTTCTGCTTTGTAGAAATTATAAGAAAAAACAAAAAAAATTCGAAAAAAATTTTATACGTGGGCAAAACTAAAAGTGTCCGAGTTGAAACGTACAATATCATGGTCGGTCAAGACACATCTTCCTACAGTAACGCCCTTCTTGTTTTATGCATTTGTCTCTATTTTTACAAGAGATATCCAATTTGAAGCGAAAAGTCACAGATTTCAAGAATTTATTTTTAATCTTGCGTAGGTGCATAACATCGGAGGTTAGCCAAAAAATTAAATCAAAATTAGAGAAGCGGAAATCTAACGAAATGAAAATTTTGAAATTCACTGGCCAATTTTACGCTCCGAGAGAACTCGAAGTACCCTGGAAAAATCGTTGATTTCGCACATTTATTTTCGAATTTTTTGTGTGACACTCTATAATAATTATCATTCCTGTCCAAAATTGAAGCAGTTGTGTATCCTGGCGATACACTCGTGAAATGAAATGAACATGTTTAGAAAATGTTGATGATGACCCACAAAAAAACATTTGATTTTAGTAGCGAGTACGACCCCCCGAGCTCTTATTACAGCGCGCATACGATTTCGCATACTCCCAATGATGTTGTCTATCATCTGTTGAGGTATGTTGTCCCACTCTTCCACCAAAGCCAATGTCAGCTCTTCAACGTTGCCTGGATTCCGTTGTCGAACCCTTCTTCCAAAAATGTCCCAAACGTGTTCGATCGGGTTTGAATCCGATGACCGTGACGGCCAGTCCTTTCGTGTGATCCCAACTTCATTGAGATATTCTATCACTATGCGCGCAGTATGAGGGCGCGCGTTATCGTGCATAAAAGGAAATTTTCCCTATGTAAGGAGCAAAAGGCACAACATGGGGCTCCAAGATTTCTGTTTTATACCGATGGACATTAAGTGATCCATTGCCAATAATCTCCAGTTCTGTTCGTACTCCCAAGCATATGCCACCCCATATCATAACTAACCCTCCACCGTATTGCTCAGTTCCTGCGAAGTTCGCTTGATTGTACCGTTCTCCTCGCTGCCTCCATATTCTATCTCTACCATCCACGAAATTCACACAGTATCGGCTCTCATTACTAAATAAAACTCGTCTCCACTGATTGGTTGTCCATGCTACATGCTCCCTAGCAAACGCCAATCTTGCTACCCGATGGGCTCTATCGAGTCTTGGTGCTCTTGCTTGCGCGTATGATCTCAGACCAACTTCATTTAATCGTCTTCTGACTGTCCTCACTCTGACGTTAATGTTATCCACTGCTTGTAAAAGGTTACGTGCCTGAACAGCAGTAAGACGAGGATTTCTTATGGTTTGATTGACGATGAAACGGTCATGTATAGCGCGGGTTGCCCGATTTCTTCCTTGTCCTCGCCTCCTCACGTACAATCCAGTTTCCCTGTAACATCGGTAGATTCGATGGATAACCGACGTCGAGACACCCAACATGGTACCGACTGAGCGGTAGGTGCGCCCTTCCTCGATCAATGTAACTTCTCTTGCTACTGAGGTTGGTGGTAAATCTCTCATTCTGAATGAAAATACCGTTTCGAATCGTAAATAGTAAAAGAATCATAAAACACCGCAACCGATCGAATTTGTATCAAATCAAAGAATGGAAAACTCTCATTCTTTAAACAAGTGCAAATGTGGTCATATACAAAAAAAACGTGTGTTGTATTTCATATTTGATAAAAAAGGTATGCACATGTGTAAACGAAAAGTTTTATCAATGGTCCCAGAATTCGGTTGTGTATTTTAAAACCTACTGAATGTTATCTCCTATGAATTCTAATTTTCACCAAATTAACCAAATTGTCATCAATAACTAATGCAATTCGAACATAAAAATCGCAAAGGACAATTTCGATAATAAGAAAATTCCAAATTGATAGACGAATTTTAATGACTATTTCTTGATTCAATGGAATTTCTCCCAAATGGCGATTTTCCTATTGAAATTAAATATATTTTGCAAAATAGAGATAAACGCATGAAGCAAGAAGAGCGTTACTGTAGGAAGATGTGTCTTGACAGACCATGATATTGTACGTTTCAACTCGGACCACGAAATTCCACAGGGGAATTTTGACAAAAAAAACACTTTTAGTTTTGCCCCGTATAAAATTTTCTTCAAATTTTTTTGTTTTCTCTTCAAATTTCTACAAAGCAGAAGAGTTGATCTATAACTTGCCGAAAAATCATCTAAATCGGTTAAGAATTAGGAAAAATATCGAAATTCGAATTGGGTTGAATTTTCGAGTGTTCCGCTAATTTTGCCTCCGAGTGTAGAACAGGAATGATAAAAACATAGTGTATTTATTAATTAATTTATTTATTTACTAAATTAGGAACCCCAACAGCAAAATTCCAATTACAGGGTTCTCTACAAAACAATTTAGGATAATTATAAATGAAGTTCGACAGATATTCTATCAATATTGACTAACTGTTTTTCATCAGAAGAAAATATTTTCAATTCAAATGATCCAAAAAATCCAATTCATATAGAAACAAATTTGTCGATTGTAGCTTCATTTAATGAATTATAATGCTTTGTTAGTTTTAAAATCAATCTTGAATTAAACCAAGCTCATATTGAACAAATCGAAATTCTTCAAGTGGTTACTACAATCAAGCATTAATCTTTAAACGGTAGAGTTGTAGTATAGACCAGTTGGGGCTTTAGGTACTTAAAATAAGGTGACGATTATGACATTGAGGAACATAAAAGGAAATTAATCAAAGGGTAGTTGCAATAATTATTCAAAATGCGGTACAAAAAACACCATCAAATAGAGCACGTCTACCCTCCAGGCTTAAGACACGACATCGGCACAAGCTGACTTTATAATAAGTTTGCAGCAAATTGCGATTAAATCTTTAATTTAAACTTTCAAAAACTTTCTCTGTACTCTCAATTCTCTCAATATGTACGTGGAAAAAGGTGACCAAATAGGTGTAGCATACTCCGAATTTGACCTGACTAGGGCTACTGACTAGATTACGAGAGAAACAATTATTGTGAATAATAACTTTGAATGTTGTTTCTCATTTATTGCAGGTATGATTCATAATAATTAAATTCAATAATAAACTATTGTAAATGTGATTAAATGAATCTCCACTCATTTATTACAGGAACAATTCAAGTGTGTTATTCTAACCTAAGAATTATCAATTCAACCTCATCCATAACACTATATATATATATATATATATATATATATATATATATATATATATATATATATATATATATATATATATATATATATATATAGGGGTTTTACCCCGACGAGTTGCCCATATAACTGTTCATGCAATCACACTGATTTCATGAAAAATATAAATCCACCACCCGGTAATTAATACCATTGCCAGGCAATAATTATAATCAAAACATATTCCGGAATAATTATATATTAGGATAACGTTAAATGTTATGAGAATATATCAATCTACCAGAATATATACATACTATAGCATCATCAGACAATGATATCAATGTACCAACGAGTAGTGTCAGAGGCTTTCTCCCGGAAAAATCCAGTGTACGGACCTTAGTCAAGTAACACTGAATGTTACTCATTAATAGTTTCCTTTGTGTGAGGTGGTGAACGATCGAATAGAATACTGCTCTGAATATAAATATGACAAAATTGTCAGTTAATTATATTACATTTATATAAACAAATAAGTAAAATATGAAATGATATTCTGAGCAGTATAAACTAAAGAGAAAACCTATGACTCTACCTCATTATTATTTTCGGAAAGAAACCTACGAAGAACATTACAAGATTTGATGACTGTTATCTTTCGTAACTGTTCAAACAAATTTTCTTCAGACCCAAAATCTCAATACTTTTGTGAAGATTTCTAGGAATAACACCTGTTGTGGAAATAATAATCGGTAGAATAAATATTTTCTTCATTTTCCACATTTTTTAATCTCGCCGCCAAGCATCATATATTCAGAAATTTTTTCATTGTATTTATTTTGTATATTATGTGTGTCGGGTTCAGCAATATCAATTATATATGTTATTTGATTCTGTTTATCATTAAGAATGATATCTGGTGTTTTACAGCTCTGTTGCAAAGAATTGTTTTATCAAAAGAAAGTTTATATTTGTCATTTTCACAAATAATCTCAGGTTCATATTTTTGAAATTTTTTTCTTTTGGGAATTAGGTCATGTTTAATTCCTAGATTGAAGTGAATAATATTAGCGACGGCATTATGTCTTTCTAAATAATCTGTTGAAGCAAGGACTGAGCAAGATGATAATATATGAAAAACTGTTTCTGAAGAACAGAAACATCTACGGCAAGAATCATCTATATTTTGTTTGATGATATGTTTTCTATAATTCCTTGTGAAAACAACCTGATCCTGGATCGCAATTGCCAAGCCTTCTGTTTCAGCAAACAATTCTCCAGATACTAACCATTTGTTCGATGCAATTTCATCAATATAATCATTTTTCAATTCTTTAGTGTGCTTTCCGTGTAATTCCTTCTGCATCCAACTTTCTCTTTTAGAATTATCATCAAATATATCAAAATCTACCTTTTGCATTGTCAAGTTCAGAGGTGTAAGATTATAATCTGAAGCAACAACAATATCATGTAATTTAGACGTTCTCTGTTTATCATGAAAATGGGAACGTAGATGAAAAATCTGTTTACTATGAAGATTATTGAAATCAGTTAATCCACGACCTCCAAGTTGTCTAGGTAGTGTAACTCTCTGAACAGCTGACTTTGAGTGGTGCTTATGATATTTACAGAGCATTTTCCTCGTTTGACATTGTAACTCATTTAGATCAGTTTTAGACCATTTAATAATTCCAAAAGAAGATGTAAGAATAGGAACAGCATAGGAGTTGATAGCTCTGAAAAGGTTTTTACTAGTTAAATAACTCTTGATGATAATTCTAAGTCTTTTGTAATATGAACTTCTAATATTTTCTTTAGTGCTGTTATGGTTAATTGTCTTCTCTTGACAAAATCCAAGATATTTATAAGTATCTCCTTGATGCATTGGCTCGATTTCGATATTGGAAATCTTTATATAATCAGAGGTGATCTTTCCTTTTCAATAGAAAGATTTTTACATTTTGGAAGCCCAAATTTCATATGAATATCATTGGAATAATTGAAAGTAATCTCAAGTAGACTTTTTAAATGAGATCTGGTTCCGGCAAATAATTTAATAAATTAAGTGACTTAATTTGAATTCAGTTAATAAACTCTTTATTTTGAAGCCGAAACTAGTAGCATTTAATTCATGAGATATATACATATTCACCTCATGGCGTTGTTGTTGTGTTTTTCATGGATGTTCTAAGAAGACAAAGAGCAATATTTTACTAAAACCAACCGAAAATCTGATTTCCGTTCGAATTCAAAATGGCCAACTTCCTCAACTACACTCGGAGGCAAAATTAGCGGAACACTCGAAAATTTAACCAAATTCGAAGTCCGATATTTTCCTAATTCTCAACCGATTTAGATGATTTTTTCGGCAAGTTATAGATCAACTCTTCTGCTTTGTAGAAATCATAGGAAAAACAAAAAATTCGAAAAAATTTTATACGTGGGCAAAACTAAAAGTGTTTTCTTTGTCAAAATTCGTAACACCCTGTGGAATTTCGTGGTCCGAGTTGAAACGTACAATATCATGGTCGGTCAAGAAACATCTTCCTGCAGTAACGCCCTTCTTGTTTTATGCATTTATCTCTATTTTTACAAGAGATATCCAATTTGAAGCGAAAAGTCACAAATTTAAAGAATTTATTTTAATCTTGCGTAGGTGCATAACATCGGAGGTTAGCCAAAAATTGAATCAAAATTAGAGAAGCGGAAATCTAACGAAATGAAAATTTTAAAATTCACTGGCCAATTTCACGCTCCGGGAGAACTCAAAGTACACTGGAAAAATCGTTGATTTTGCACATTTATTTTTGAATTTTTTTGTGTGACACTCTATAATAATTATCATTCCTGTCCAAAATTGAGAGCAGGTGTGTATCCTGGCGATACACTCGTGAAATGAAATGAACATGTTTAGAAAAATGTTCATGATGACCCACAGAAAAAAACATTTGATTTTAGTAGCGAGTATGACTCCCCGAGCTCTTATTACAGCGCGCATACGATTTCGCATACTCCCAATGATGTTGTCTATCATCTGTTGAGGTATGTTGTCCCACTCTTCCAAAGCCAATGTCAGCTCTTCAACGTTGCCTGGATTCCGTTGTCGAACCCTTCTTCCAAAAATGTTCCAAACGTGTTCGATCGGGTTTAAATCCGGTGACCGCGACGGCAAGTCCATTCGTGTGATCCCAACTTCATCGAGATATTCTATCACTATGCGCGCAGTATGACGGCGCGCGTTATCGTGCATAAAAAGGAAATTTTCCCCTATGTAAGGAGCAAAAGGCACAACATGGGGCTCCAAGATTTCTGTTATATACCGATGGGCATTAAGTGATCCATTGCCAATAATCTCCAGTTCTGTTCGTACTCCCAAGCATATGCCACCCCATATCATAACCGACCCTCCACCGTATTGCTCAGTTCCTGCGAAGTTCGCTTGATTGTACCGTTCCCCTCGATGCCTCCATATTCTATCTCTACCATCCACGAAATTCACACAATATCGGCTCTCATCACTAAATAAAACTCGTCTCCACTGATTGATTGTCCATGCTACATGCTCCCTAGCAAACGCCAATCTTGCTACCCGATGGGCTCTATCGAGTCTTGGTGCTCTTGCTTGCGCGTATGATCTCAGACCAACTTCATTTAATCGTCTTCTGACTGTCCTCACAATGACGTTAATGTTATTCACTGCTTGTAAAAGGTTACGTGCCTAAACAGCAGTAAGACGAGGATTTCTTATGGTTTGATTGACGATGAAACGGTCATGTAGAGCGCGGGTCGCCCGATTTCTTTCTTGTCCTCGCCTCCTCACGTACAATCCACTTTCCCTTTAACGTCGGTAGATTCGATGGATAACCGACATCGAGACACCCAACATGGTACCGACTGAGCGGTAGGTGCGCCCTTCCTCGATCAATGTAACAGCCCTTGCTACTGAGGTTGGTGGTAAATCTCTCATTCTGAACGAAAAATACCGTTTCGAATCGTAAACAGTAAAAGAATCATAAAACACCGCAACCGATCGAATTTGTATCAAATCAAAGAATGGAAAACTCTCATTCTTTAAACAAGTGCAAATGTGGTCATATACAAGAAAAACGTGTGTTGTATTTCATATTTGATAAAAAAAGGTGTGCACATGTGTAAATGAAACGTTTTATCAATGGTCACAGAATTCGGTTGTGTATTTTAATACCTACCGACTGTTATCTCCTATGAATTCCCAATTTTCACCAAATTAACCAAATTGTCATCAATAACTAATGCAATTCGAACATAAAAATCGCAAACGACGATTTCGATAATAAGAAAATTCCAAATTGATAGACGAATTCTAATGACAATTTCTTGATTCAATGGAATTTCTCCCAAATGGCGATTTTCCACTTGAAATTAAATATATTTCGCAAAAATAGAGATAAACGCATGAAGCAAGAAGGGCGTTACTGTAGAAAGATGTGTCTTGACAGACCATGATATTGTACGTTTCAATTCGGACCACGAAATTCCACAGGGGAATTTTTGACAAAAAAACGTTTTAGTTTTGCCCCGTATAAAATACGTTTTAGTTTTGCCCCGTATAAAATTTTTTCAAATTTTTTTGTTTTCTCTTATAATTTCTACAAAGCAGAAGAGTTGATCTATAACTTGCCGAACAAATCATCTAAATCGGTTGAGAATTAGGAAAAATATCGAACTTCGAATTTGGTTAAATTTTCGAGTGTTCCGCTAATTTTGCCTCCGAGTGTATTAATAATTTTCCCCGCGCATTAAAATTTTTTTCTCGGTCGTAATGAATCAACTGCGTAATTCAATCACTAGGTTGAACATATCCCATCATTGTGAGGGGTCGAACTCGAATATTGATTCAGAATTGTGCTAATTGTCGTCAATAATGTTTCTCTTTTCCACCATCATATGCACCTCCCTTTGTGAAACCTCTGAACATACACTGCATGCATTAACTCTATGATAAACTAAAAATAATGAAATGTCATCGAGTTTTAAACGACATCTGGTTTGAACTCGAATTTTATCTCGGTGTTGGTTTTTTTTGATTTTTGAAATTGTTAACAATGGTTTTAACAAATGAGTATAAGCGTTTCATTGAATGTTTATTTGTGCGTGGATATACTACTAGGCAAATATTACGCCGATTTCCAGCCCCTAATTACATAAGAAGTACAATCTATGATCTTGAGAAAAAATTTCGGACAACAGGGTCATTAGGAAGAAGACCAGGTACTGGTGCAGCTAGAATTGTTAGAACACAGGTACTCGCATTTTTCCTAATCGGTTTCAAGCATGAACTCTACACGTAGACAAATTGACAATATCTGGTTCACAGGTGAATGAATTTTCAGTGTTGCTCCACCAAAACAACAGCCAGAATAACAGAATTTGTGTTCCGACGAATGAAATCAAGAGGAATGTGCCTTTAATTCGTTTGCAGAGCGAAAGACAAAAATTTTCCAGGCAAGTAATAGTCTCTGCCGGTATTTCGAGGAACTTTGAATCAAATATCATTTTATAGAACAAGGCATAAGATTTGATTCGGAAAACATAATTCTCGATCATATGTTACCATTTATTAAGACTTCAACTCCTCAGTTCACTTTCATGCAAGTGAATGATTGCTGATTTTTGTATGACATGAATGAGTACAGTTGCCACAAGCTGAAAATGAACAGTTAGGAAATTGAGTAGCTCTTTGGATGATTTTTATTGGTTCAAATCTTCTTTGGAATTCTACAATTTTTTCCATATTCTTCTGACAATGTTAGTCAAAGAAATGAACAACCAGTACCATATCACAAAAAAGCTCTACTTACTCTCAACTGGCCGTCAGTGTACAGGGTGTCCCAAATTAGATGTATCTAAATGGAATCTATTTCAATTGATTTTAGGATGGAGCCAGATGTCATACCAGTCACTATATTATGGGTTATCTAAGATAACACTTAGACGATATCACCGAACCTGAACGATGGCCCCCGAATAGTCCCGATCTTAATTCGTGGGACTATTTTTTGTTGGGTCATTTGAAAGAATACACGATCACGATCTGCCTATTTCAATCCACTGCTGGATGTAGGCTTTTCCCATATTGAACCATTTCTTTCTGCTAATAGCTTCTCGCATCTAAAGAAGACCCGCTGATTTTTTAATATTGTCTCTCCACCTTGTGTTTGGCCTGCCGATACTCCTATGCCCCACTCTTGGCCTCCATTCCATGAGCCTCTTGGTCCACCGATTGTCATTTCTTCGAGCTACGTGATCTGCCCATGACCACTTTAGTTGAGCTGCCCTCTCCATGACATCTGTCAGCTTGGTTTGTTCTCTTATCCAAGTATTTCTTATGCGATCTGATAGTTTAATATTTAATATTATTCTCTCGTGGGCTCTTTGGGTTTTCGTCAATTTTTGGTCCAACTTCTTAGTAAGACACCATGTTTCGGCTCCATACGTAAGCACAGGAAGAGTGCATTGGTTGTAGAGGTTTTTCTTGAGGTTGTGGGGTATGTCTGATGTCAGGACATGTTTTAATTCGCCAAATGCCGCCCACGAAAGGGACACTCTTCGTGTAATCTCGTCAGTCATGTTGTCTTTTTTAGGAGTTAGTTTTTGTCCCAGGTGTATGTAGTTTTCGACATTCTCTAGTTGTTGACCTTCTACGTGGATTACGGGGTTATTGTTTGTGTTAGTCATTATCTTCGTCTTGCTGATGTTCATTTCTAGGCCAACATTTTTTGAAAGGTTGTTCAAGTCTAGGATCATATCTTTTAATTCTTGAACGTTACTACTTATTAGTACAGTATCGTCGGCAAAGCGTAGATGATGTAGAAGTTCGCCATCAATGTTGATTCCTTTCTTATGCCAATCCATTTCTCTAAAGATTTCGTTCAACGCTGCAATAAATAGCCCCAGTGACACTGTATCTCCTTGTCGAACACCTCATTTTATTGGAATGTCGTTGGTTTTATTCCATAACTAGACATGCATTATGGCGGAAGAATAGATGTTTTGATCAGGTTCGTGTATCTGCTGTCCACTCTACATGCATTAAGAGAATTAAGGACTGTCCAAATTTTTATACTGTCAAAGGCCTTTTGGTAGTCTATAAAGGCTATATAAAGATCTAAATTATACTCATTGAACTTTTCTATTAGGTGTTTAATTGCATGAATATGATCCAGCGTACTGAACACAGATCTAAATCCAGCTTGTTCACGGGGTTGCTGAAAATCTATTTTTCCCGTTAATCTTTTGGTAATTATTTTGGTGAATAATTTATATAGCTGGGATAAAAGGCTTATTGGTCTATAATTACCAAGGTTTCTCATGTTGCCTTTTTTGTGAAGAAGAATTACTTCAGCCTCAAGCCATGCTTGGGGGACTTGACTTTGATCCAAGCATTTGTTGAACAATATTACCAGTTCAGTTTTAGGCAAGGACTTCCAAATTTGAGCATTTCTGGAACTATGCCATCTGGTCCAGCCGCCTTGGAATTTTTAAGATTATTCAGGGCTGAGTTTAATTCATTAACAGTAATTTCGGGAATATCCTCAGAACCGACATTACATATTTTTCTCTTTCCATCTTCCTTTTGCTGTGCGTTTGGTTGTAATTTGGAATCATATAATTCTTTATGAAAGCTTTCTACTAATTTGAGCATTTGATCTCTATTTGTGATGACCTTCCCAGCTTTGTCTTTAAGTGATGTCATTTCTCTTCTTCCTATACTAACATGTCTATTAGAAATTTTTGGGCCTTTGTTATTCTCAATAGTTTCTTTTATGATCTAGGTATTAAATTTCTGAATGTCTTTTCTAATTTCTCTTCTTATTAATTTGTTCAGTTCAGCCCATTCGATTAAGTTCCTATCTTTGTCTGGTTTTAGTTTCCTTCTTTCTTCAAATAATTTCGTTGCTTCGTCATTTATTTTTCTTCGACTTCTTTTCGTCACTGTTGTTACCTCACTTGCGCTTTCTTAAATGATGTTGCTTAATTCATTTGCATGTGTATTTAAGTCGGTATGTCTTAGAGTTGGGGGTGCCTTATCAATATTTTCGTCTATTTTTATTTGGTACTGTTCTTTTCTATTGATAAGGACTTCAGGGTCTACTCTCTTTTGGGGCTTCAACGTTAAATTTCTCTTATGTGTTTTTATTCTGACCTTTGCTCGTATCATTCTGTGGTCACTTCCCACATTCACCCTGCTGACTGTAGCGACATCTTCTACTATGAGAGGGTTATTCGAAATTATAAAGTCAATTTCGTTTTTATAATTAAAGTCTGGACTTCTCCAGGTCCATTTTCTATATCTACGTTTTTGGAAGAAGGTATTCATAGCATAAAGCTGGTTCATCTCTAAAAAGTCAACCATCGTGTCTCCACGTTCATTTCTTGTACCGTATCCGTATTGACCTACTGCTCTCCCGGTTTCATTTACTTGATTGCCTATTTAGGCATTAAATCGCCTATTATAAGAATGTCTTTTCCGGTTTTGTTGTTTATGATTTCCTGTAGTTGTTCATAGAAACTCTCTACAACATCGTCGTCGTAATCCGAAGTAGGGGCATACACCTGGACTATTTGCAGGGAGTATTCTTCTGAGATCCTTACTGTGACATAAGCGATTCTGTCTGAAATTCCTACATATTCCGTTACCAATTTTGCAAGTTTGCTGTGTACAAGAAATCCGACACCATGGCGTTTGACATTATCTTGTCCTTTATAGAATAGTACATGTCCTGACTTTAGTTTGACGATGTCTTCCCCTATTCTCCTTACTTCACTCAGTCCTAATATGTGCCACTTAATATCCTTTAGTTGTTCCTCTATTTCTTCTAGTCTATCATTGGTGGAGAGTGTTCTGACATTGTATGTTGCTATTTGGATTTTCCTAGTCGTTGCCTGTTTCGTTTTATTGTAGCAGCCGGGTCCAACCCAGGATTCTTAGCTCCCCTGTCCCTCTCTTTGCCTGACCGCTGCCTTGCTCAGATAGTGTAGGACTGCTGGGCACTGGGGGCCATATTTGATTTGTACTGTTCATAATGGAAAAATATTTTAGCCATAATGCACCTTGCTGGCCAGACTTCTAGGTGCATGGTGTGAGTATCACATTTCCTTGGTACTCGGTGGAACAGTTATACCGCTGTGATTCGGTCGCCAGAGCCTCGTTAGTTATAGCAGGGCGCACCGGGATGTCTACCTTCCACTCGTGCAGTTGAGGTTGACAGTTGGGCAGGTATAAGACCTTCTGACATTCGCCCCTTACGCGAAAGAAATGGTGTATAGAAATTGTAGAATTATCAATAATTGTGAGGAGCTGAGGCAAAAAATTCAAGAATGTTGAAACAATCTTGATCAAGAAGTAATATCGAGAACCATAGAGAGATGGAGAAGACGGGTGCAGATGGTTGTGGATGCCAATGGAGGTCACGTTCCATTCTGAGCACGTGATTCTTTTCGTTTTTTTTTTACTCACGTCTTTTGTTAAACAAAATCATGTCGTTTTATTATTCCCGCAGATTTTTTTTAACAGTTGGCATCTCTGAGATATTTGGGACACAGTCATCCTGATCTTCTTCCTAATGACCCTATTGTCAGAAATTTTTTCTCAATATCATAGATTGTACTTCTTTCGTAATTATGTGCTGGAAATTGGTGTAATATTTGCCTAGCAGTATAGCCACGCACAAATAAATATTCAATGAAACGCTTATCCTCATTTGTTAAAACAATTGTTAACAATTTCAAACATCAAAAACAAGCAACACCAAGATTTCGAGTTCAAGCCAGATGCCGTCTAATACTGGATGACATTTCATTATTTTCTTTTTATCATAGAGTTAATGTATGCAGTCCATGTTCTAGTTTCAAAAGGAAGGTCAATTGTTTTCTCAGAATGAAAGATAGAAATGACATCCATTGTTTGTTTTGATCCATATAAATTTTTTTTTATTGATTTGTATTTCGTTGATCATAGCATACCTTTCGTGTTTCTCTGTTTATAGTTGCGTACCCACGCACTGGCTTAGCCTTAGTGGGTAATCCTTGATGTGTTTTGTTCATTCGTCATGGTCATAATTTGTGTTTTTTTATAGTTTGTAAGGGAGAGGGTTTTCGCATTAAGATTATGATTGAGTGAATAAAATTATTATTATCGTGGACTTATGCACTATCTCAGCTAGTAGTTGGATATAATTTACCTTTCCCAGATTTAGCAATCAAAGGAATAGGCTCGATTACAATATACTTGACATAAATTTCCTAACTATCCTACATGTATTAAGAATTACAGCTTTTGCATTTCTATATAGGTATTCTTATGCAATTCTAATTTCTTAAGGCTATCATGCAAAGTTTTGGGTATTAAACCAGTCGAGGATACGATGACAGGAACGATATCTATTTTGTCGAGGTGCCACATCTGCTTGATCTCAATAGCAAGGTCTGTGTATTTGGACTTTTCTCCTGGAACTTATTCAGCACGTTGTTATTATTTGGTATGGCGACATCCACCAGCATTGCTGTCTTGGCTCTCTTATCATACACCACTATGTCCGGCCTATTATTCGTCACCATTCTGTCAGTGATAATAGGCCTATCGTAATATAATCTGATAGAGTCATTTTCCAATACGGGCGCCGGTTGATACTTGTAATATGGCTGGAATGTATTCAGAAGTCCGTACTTGTGTGCAAGTTTCTGATGGATAATGTTGCACACTTGATTATGCCTATGAAGATAGTCTGTATTGGCCAGTTGTTCGCATCCGGACGTAATATGCTGTATCGTCTCCGATCTTATATTATTATTATTATCGTGGACTTATGCACTATCTCAGCTAGTAGCTGGATATAATTTACCTTTCCCAGATTTAGCAATCAAAATGAATAGGCTCGATTACAATATACTTGACATAAATTTCCTAACTATTATTATTATTATTATCGTGGACTTATGCACTATCTCAGCTAGTAGCTGGATATAATTTACCTTTCCCAGATTTAGCAATCAAAGGGAATAGGCTCGATTACAATATACTTGACATAAATTTCCTAACTATCCTACATGTATTAAGAATTACAGCTTTTGCATTTCTATATAGGTATTCTTATGCAATTCTAATTTCTTAAGGCTATCATGCAAAGTTTTGGGTATTAAACCAGTCGAGGATACGATGACAGGAACAATATCTATTTTCTCGAGGTGCCACATCTGCTTGATCTCAATAGCACGGTCTGTGTATTTGGACTTTTCTCCTGGAACTTATTCAGCACGTTGTTATTATTTGGTATGGCGACATCCACCAGCATTGCTGTTTTGGCTCTCTTATCATACACCACTATGTCCGGCCTATTATTCGTCACCATTCTGTCAGTGATAATAGGCCTATCGTAGTATAATCTGATAGAGTCATTTTCCAATACGGGCGCCGGTTGATACTTGTAATATGGCTGGAATGTATTCAGAAGTCCGTGCCTGTGTGCAAGTTTCTGATGGATAATGTTGCACACTTGATTATGCCTGTGAAGATAGTCTGTATTGGCCAGTTGTTCGCATCCGGACGTAATATGCTGTATCGTCTCCGATCTTATATGGCATTTTCTGCACCTATCTGTTTGTAATGTTCCGTCCTTCATAATAAATTTTTTGTAGTTGTTTGTAGCGATCACTTGGTCTTGGATGGCCATAAGGAATTCCTCTGTTTCCGCGAATAATTCTCCTTTCATCAACCATTTGTTGGAGGCTTCTTTGTCGATGTGTGGTTGATTAATCTCATGGTGATGTCGTCCATGCAATTCCTTTCTTGACCATTGCTCTTGTTTTTCAGTATCTGATAGGAATGGTAGATTCAGCAGGTCATCTCTGGTAGCAAGATTTAGAGGTGTATATCCCTTATCAGCCAACGATACCACTCTATGTAGGTCAGAAGTGAGAGCTTTTGCTGAGAAGAATTCTCTGAGATTTCTTATCTGTTCGGTGTGTAAATTGACAACATCTATTAATCCGCGTCCTCCTTCTTTCCGCTTCAAAGTTGTTCGTATCACAGACGATTTTGGATGATGATTGTTGTACTTTGTCAGCATCGTTCGGGTCTGCCTTTGAATATCATCTAGCTCCGTCTTAGTCCATCTGATTATTCCAAATGAGTAAAGCAACACTGGAATGGCGTAGGTGTTAATTGCCTTGACTAGATTCCCCGAGTTCAACATCGATTTCAGCACAGACTTCAGACGCTGACTGTATTCTGAACGAATCTTCTCCTTTGAGATTATTATTATTATTTATTATCGTGGACTTATGCACTATCTCAGCTAGTAGCTGGATATAATTTACCTTTCCCAGATTTAGCAATCAAAGGGAATAGGCTCGATTACAATATACTTGACATAAATTTCCTAACTATCCTACATGTATTAAGAATTACAGCTTTTTGCATTTCTATATAGGTATTCTTATGCAATTCTAATTTCTTAAGGCTATCATGCAAAGTTTTGGCTATTAAACCAGTCGAGGATACGATGACAGGAACGATATCTACTTTGTCGAGGTGCCACATCTGCTTGACCTCAATAGCAAGGTCTGTGTATTTGGACTTTTTCTCCTGGAACTTATTCAGCACGTTGTTATTATTTGGTATGGCGACATCCACCAGCATTGCTGTCTTGGCTCTCTTATCATACACCACTATGTCCGGCCTATTATTCGTCACCATTCTGTCAGTGATAATAGGCCTATCGTAGTATAATCTGATAGAGTCATTTTCCAATACGGGCGCCGGTTGATACTTGTAATATGGCTGGAATGTATTCAGAAGTCCGTACTTGTGTGCAAGTTTCTGATGGATAATGTTGCACACTTGATTATGCCTGTGAAGATAGTCTGTATTGGCCAGTTGTTCGCATCCGGACGTAATATGCTGTATCGTCTCCGATCTTATATGGCATTTTCTGCACCTATCTGTTTGTAATGTTCCGTCCTTCATAATAAATTTTTTGTAGTTGTTTGTAGCGATCACTTGGTCTTGGATGGCCATAAGGAATCCCTCTGTTTCCGCGAATAATTCTCCTTTCATCAACCATTTGTTGGAGGCTTCTTTGTCGATGTGGGGTTGATTAATCTCATGGTGATGTCGTCCATGCAATTCCTTTCTTGACCATTGCTCTTGTTTTCAGTATCTGATAGGAATGGTAGATTCAGCAGGTCATCTCTGGTAGCAAGATTTAGAGGTGTATATCCCTTATCAGCCAACGATACCACTCTATGTAGGTCAGAAGTGAGAGCTTTTGCTGAGAAGAATTCTCTGAGATTTCTTATCTGTTCGGTGTGTAAATTGACAACATCTATTAATCCGCGTCCTCCTTCTTTCCGCTTCAAAGTTGTTCGTATCACAGACGATTTTGGATGATGATTGTTGTACTTTGTCAGCATCGTTCGGGTCTGCCTTTGAATATCATCTAGCTCCGTCTTAGTCCATCTGATTATTCCAAATGAGTAAAGCAACACTGGAATGGCGTAGGTGTTAATTGCCTTGACTAGATTCCCCGAGTTCAACATCGATTTCAGCACAGACTTCAAACGCTTATTATTATTATTATTATTATTATTATGTTTCACAACGGGATGTGCATATGATGGTGGAAAAGAGAAACATTATTGAAGGCAATTTGCACAATTCTAGTTCGACCCTCAAAATGATGGGAAAGGTTCAATCTAGTGATTGAATTACGCAGTCGATTCATTACGACCGCGAAAAATGTTTTAATGCTCGGGGACAATTGTTAATATTTGAGAAAGTCGGCCATTTTGAATTCGAACAGAAATCAAATTTTAGGTTGGTTTTAGTAAAATATGGTAATATGTCTTCTTGGAATATACATGAAAAATACAACGACTTCAGGAGTGACAACGCCATGAGGTGAAGAAAATATTTCGATTTCAGCTGAAAATCAGAATGAAAAAAATTCTTTCGCTACTTTTTTACCAATTCTTGGAATATTTTTTAAATCAATATGTCAAATTATTCAGAAAAGGCTGAATTATCGACTGAATGTCCCATTTGAATCTTTTAGTGAAAAAAACTTTTCAGCGATCTTGAAATATTGCTCATTTCTTCTTCACCGGAAGTGAAATTTCGAAACAATTTCTGAAGAACCTAGTCTTTTGGCTTTCTAATAAAGCAAGAATGAATAAACTTGTCCCAAAATTGTGAAAGTTAAAAGAATTGTGAATTGTGAAAAAAAGGAAAGTAAAGAAAAAAAAAATTGTCGGGTTTTCTCTGGCGCATCCTATATATTTGGTAAACAGAAAGGGCTATGAAACAACAAAAAATATAATGTGATCTGACGAACCAGCTGCACATTGTAGAACAAAATCAAGGACATAATGGTTATTATGTGTGGATATTTAAGATTGTTGATACCCTTTTAATTTTCCATAATGGTCAAACAATTTCGAAATAATTCCTGCTAAAACTTTTCCATACAAAAACATTTTTATTGCGTTTGAATAGAAACTATTTGTTGAATGTTGCAAGTGTTTTTCGTTACGGTTACTACAATGAAATTTCGAAATCATTATTGAAAAAAGGAAAAATATTTGTTAAACAATTATGTTTTGAGATTAAATCGTTTTATATATATAATTCTACTAGCGTCAAACAAAATCTTAATATAGCTTTTCAAAACTTCTAAAAACTTAGGTAAACATATTAAAAATAATAAATCTCGTGTTGAAAAATCAAGTAAATCAGGAATCTATAAACTCAATTGCGGTTCTTGTGATAAAATTTATATCGGTAGGACCTATAGGACTTTTGGCATAAGAACATCTGAACATGAACGTAGCTTCGATAAAAATAAATCTGATTCAAATTATTCAAACCACCAAATAAAAGAAAACCATTCATTCAATAAAAACTTTGACATATTACAGATACAATCAAAAGTTTAAAATTAGATCTCCTAGAAGCATTAGAAATAAATAGATACAAACATTCGGACAAGCTTTTGAATGAACAGGTAGATGTGAATTACTCACCCTACTTAACTTGTTTAATTAGTTTTATTACCTTTCATACTAACTGTACAATGGCTCGGTGTGGATTTTCCTGTTATTCATCCAACTTGTTCTACGATTTGTTTATAATACCATACTCTTCATTCTATTTTTCATTCTTGATAAAGCTGCTGTGTCAGCGAAACGTCGTCGAATTTTTTCAAATAAAGTGTAGATTAAAGTTAAACCTTGTGTTTTTATCTCATTTATATCATGGATCTACATCAAGTAACGGCCTCCACAATTCAAAAATTCTACTAGCATCTACGAATCAATATATATTGCGGTAAACAGTGTTAAAGATAAAAATCCATAACAAAATGAAATAATTGAACTAAAATTATTGAACCGTGATGATTTCCGCTACGAATGTGGTTCTTTACAAGATTGAGTTTGTAACAATTATGAAAAATTCTGCCAGAATAGTACCGATAATTGATTATTTGAAATAACCTGTCATTTAGTTTGTTTACAGTGCTTGATTTTATCAGTTCTCGCAACTGTAGTTTGCAATTTTTACAATGTAGAAAAATATCAAGCCAAGAATTTGACTCAAATTTTGTATTGCAAACGGAATTTCGTGTGCTGATTCGCTGAAAATGTTACAGGAGGCTCACAGTGAATCGATTTTATCAAAAACACGTACACATGAGTGATACAGTGCATTCAACAGCGGCAGAGATGTGGTAGAAGATTTGCCTTGCTTTGGTTGGCCAGCAACATTTCAACTCAAGTTAACATTGCTAAAGTGAAGGAAATAGGAATTGAGAATCGTCAAGTTTTAAAAAGATAGACAAAGAACTGTCTGTATCTCACGAATCAATTCGTACCACTTTAAGCGACTGTTTGGGCATGAAACGCGTTGCTGCTCGACTAGTTCCAAAAAACCTGAATTTTAAAAGAAAATTGAATCGCGTTAAAGTCACTGAAGACATGCTAGAACTTGTCAATTCCAACCCCTCATTCGTAAAACGCATTGTAACTGGTGATGAGACATGGGTTTATGAGTTTGACATGCAAATTAGTCAAAAAACTTCGCAATTACGCCTTCTAACTGAACCGAAACCGAAAAAAGAATGTCCAAGTCGATACAAACTCAAGGTAATGTTGATTGTTTCCTATGATTATTTCGGTGTTGTGCACTCGGACTTCTGCCAGAAAGTCAGACGGTAAGTAAAGAATGTATTCTGGGGGCTATGCGGCTTTTGAGAGAGCTAATTCTACTAAAAAGCCAGATTTGTGGAAAGAAAATTCATGTGTATGGAATTCTCGCTTAATACTTGGTAAAACATAATGAATCAATGATTGGTTAATTACTTGGTGAAGCTTTCACAAATATTTAATAAAAATACTCGACATATGTATCGGGTTGTTAGCCCATTATCAGGAGTAATATAATACTAAAGTCAAAATGAGTGATTTCACTTATGTATAAAGGTATTCACAATAGGAGGTGAATTGAAGTCTAGTTGGTCCTTGCAAATTGGCTGGTTTTTCTGATGAGCGGACGTAATTTCAATAATCTCCAAGATGTCCATCATTCTTCCTTCATTACCTGAATGCATGAGTTCAATATTCTCGAAATTTATGAAATGATTTTTGCTGATACAGTGGTTCGAAAAACCCGTAGAATTTTTATTTTGGAGAATAGATCTTTTATGTTCTTCAATTCCCTCCTCGATGCATCTTCCGGTTTGGCCTTATACAGGGTGTTACATAATAGAAAGTCACAACTTAAGGAGGTAAATCTAAATGAAATTTTAAGAAAAAGAGTTCACATAAACATAGGTCCGCAAAAGCTTCGTTACGGAGCTACAGGGTGTTGAAATTTCCGGAAAAAATTGTTTTTTTCTTCAAACTTCTGCAGTTTTTGAGATATTCAGCCCAAGTTTGGAATGCAAGCTATTTTTTGCAGCCACCATCATTACACGTCCTAAATTTAAAATGGCATCTACAAGGTGTTTTCTCTTCTGGAGCCATGTCTTCTTTTGTCCTTTCAAACTTGTTTGAGTACGTCTGATCAGCGTGCAATCAATTTTCGTCATCTTCGTTCAACTCAGAAATTTTTTTGACACCAGCAATTTTTTTGTATCTTCAAACGTTCTCGAGCAAGAAATTATTAAACCATTGTATGCATTCGCTGAATTGAAAGCACTTCTAATTGAAAAAAATGATTTGTAGGCTTGTAGCAAACGAAGCAGCAGACTGCAGTTTCGTCCTTATTAGGAGCTCATTAGTGTTGCATATCGCTTCTCAGCATCCTAACACGCTACATCGGGGTACCCTATCGATTCCAGATAGGACGCATCTTGTACATATGTACGACAGTCTCCCTCTATGGACTAAGACGGTGAACCCGCTACCGGACTTCGAGAAAGATATGAACAATAACAAACAGATGTGAGAACGTTAAAAAATTCCAACACTTGGGAAACATCTCTCGCCGGTCCGTGAATCATATCAACGGTACAAAACGAGCGAAATAATCTCGCTGAAATGGTGCTCTGTTTTCGGGTCCGTGGATCGACGAAAGATGTTTCGCAAGTGTTGGAATTTTTTAACGCTTTTGTTAGGAAGGATTATTCATTGATCTACGGATTTTAGAATAAGTCTTCTTGTCTCAAGTTTACATATGAAGCTATATCGCGTGATAGATTCCAGCATATAATAAGCAACATTCACTGCAATGATAATACAAACCTGGAGTTGAAGGACAAATATTCGAAAATGCGTTCACTTTTTGACATTCTAAACTATTTTTAGCATGCCTTCATAGAAGCAAATCATATTATAGATGAATCAATGATACTATATTTCGAACGTCACAGTGGAAAACAATTTATACGTGGAACACCTATTAGATGGAGATTTCAGTTTTGGATTGGAGCTCCCCGGCTAGGTTATACAGTTCATTTTAACCCATACCAAGGTTCATCAAGTACGTTACTAAATAAGTACAAAGATATGGATCTTCGCTCATCAGTAGTTTTGAAATGTAAAGATATATTGAAAAATATGCCTTTTGAAGAATTTCATTTATAATTTAACAATTACTTCAACTCACTTTCGTCTCTCAAAGTATTGAAATTGCCTAAAAGCTACTGGAACGCTGAGGGAAAACCAAACCCCCTCATCACCTCTATCTAGTTCAAAAGATCCAGGTTATTTTGAGCATACTTTGGCGGATGATGAAATCATCACCAAATGTAATGATAAAAATAACATTATTGTGAATGTAGCATCAAATGCTTCAACAGTGTTTCCGGTAAATAGAGTAAAGAGGCTTTCCCAACCTTGATAAAATCTTACAATGAAAATATGGGAGGGGTAGACCGTGGCCATCAAAATCTCTTTGACACTAGAGTTAGCATCAGGGAAAAAAATGATATTCTCTTTTATTTGCTCATTGTATTGACATGACTGTGCAGAACTTTTTGCGCTTACATAAGGACAAAGGCGGAAAACTCGACCAAATCAAATTCAGAAGATCTATAGCAACTAAACTATTAGAACCTAACAAGAGAATGAAAAAAGAGAGAACCTTCCAAAGCTCCTAGAAATTTACACTAGTGTTCACGTTATGACAGACTGGATCATCTCATTGTTCATAATAACAATCAGCGACGATGCACAGTACGCCATAAAAAAGCAAATTTTCTCTGCCAAAAATGTGATGTTGGCTTGCACCCGAAAGATTGTTCTGTTCCTATCATACAATTTCATGTTCTTTCGATGGAAATAAGGACTTTGTTTGAAATCAATAGATAATTTCATATGAGTATGCTATAGCAGGGGAATTGCAAGTGCAGAAAGGAAAGATGGGAAAAACGTGAAAATTGGATACCGAAAATTATTTATTGAAGGAAAAAAATGGGTGTAGAATGACAACCAGGCACGATTAGAGAAGGAAGCTAACCGGAACATTGTGCTTCAAGTCCTTCCAAAAAACTGATTGAGGCCAGCAATTGTGAAGTCCCCATGACGAAATTGGGTGAGGAAAAGGATAAGAGTAAAGGAGAGATGAAGATAGAAAATGATGAGGAGCATCTAAAACAGACGAAACATAAAAAGAGAGAAAATCAGAAAATAGAGAAAAAGGATCAAATTTACCTAGGTACATGGAATGTCAGAACAACTTATGTGGAAGGAACATTGATAAGACTCACAGAAATCATGAAAAAATACGAAATCGATATACTTGCGTTACAAGAAACCAAACAACTAGGTTATTTTGTCAAAGGAGTGGGGAATTACATATTCTTTAATAGCGGTGGCGAAGATAGGAGGTTAGGAAGGGATTTTTGATTAATAGAAGCTTAAAACAAGAAGTAGTTGAATTCCAGACAGTAACGAATAGATAATGCAAAATTAGAGTAAGAAGAAAGTACAGAAAGTTGACTCTTATAAATGTTCATTGTCCCACAGAAGAAAAGAGAATGAAATAAAGGAAAAATTCTATGAAATGATAGAAGAAGAATACGACAAGACCCTAAAGATGATGTTAAAATTATTCTGGGAGATTTCAATGCGAAACTGGGACAAGAAGAAATATACAGGCCTGCTATAGGAAAGAAATTAATGAGAATGGAAAAACCTTATTGAACTAGCAACAGAGAGGAATCTTCGAGTAGTCACATCCTATTTTCAGCATAAGGATATCTATAGATGTACATGGATATCACCTGATAACAGAACAGTTAACCAAATAGATCACATGGTTATAGAGAGTAAACACGCCAAGTATGTAATGAATGTTAGGAGTTTACGCGGAGCAGACGTGGACACAGACCACATGCTCGTAAAAGCCAAGATAAAATATAGGAAACCAGAACATCAGGAAAGTAAAAGAAGTTATCACATATGCAGTGGAAAAATTGAATGATGAGAATATTAGGAAGGAGTTTCAGACCAAAATTAACAAAAGAATTTCCAGTAATAAAGATGAAAGCGTTGAAGATCAGTGGAGACAGTTGGAACAGATGATGAAAGAAGGAGCAGATATGCTGCTAAAAGATGATAGCAAAGCAGATCAAGGAGGTTGGTATGATGAAGAGTGCAGGAGAGCAGTACTTGAAAGAGAAGAATCGAGAATGAATATGATGAAAAACAACACAAAACAGAACCAGAAGCTGTATAGGGAAAAGAGAAGAAAAGCAAAAAGTACATGCAGGAGAAAGAAAAGAGAATATATAGAGACTGAAATGGAAAATCTGGAAAACAACTATATGCGAAAACAGACGTGACAATTCTATAAAAATATACAATATCAGAGGAGGCTCTATCAGCAAAATAAAATATTATTCTGCAAAGACAAAAACGGGCAGTTGGTAGGAGGAATAGAAGAAAGTTTGAAGAGATGGAGTGAGTATTTCAGAGAGTTGTTAGACGGGGAAAGTGAAGAGACTAGTGAAAATCCGAACGATGAAGGGCGTTCCTAAATGAAGCGTATGAGGAACCACCAAATAAGGAAGAAATAAGATCAATCATAAAATTGAAGGAAGCTCTAATATGTCCGTTGCAGAAGATAGGGCGGAAATACGACCAATTGCGAGAACTATAGAGGATTGCCTTAATGGACACTATCTACAAGATTATGGCGATATCTATAGAGGAAAATAGACTAAACGAAATAATAGAACCAAAGCTAGGACAGTATCAGTGAGGGTTAGGAAAAAACAGATCAGTCATGGATCAGATTTTTGTGTTAAAGCAAATTATAGATAATACTATTGATCAAAACATGATACTCCATATGCTTTTCATCGATTATAAACAGGCTTATGAAAATATATATATGAAGCAATGGATGAACTAAGAATAAAAGGCAAACTAATAAGGCTGGTGAGAATGACATTGACGGATACCACCTATAAAGTTAAGATGAGCGGACATTTGTCGGAATCATTCTATGTTGATAAAGGCCTGAGACAGGAGATCCCTTTCTACTACACTTTTCAATATCGTGATGGATAAAATTATAGAAGAGTGCAGTATAGCTAGCAAAGGTACAATATACAGTCAAAAGACACAAGTTTTAGCGTATGCAAACGACATAGTTATCGTGACCAGAACAAGAGAACATTTGATGAATGAATTCAGGAAGTTAGAAACCGCTACAAGAAGAAAGAGTTTAATGATAAATGAAAATAAAACCAGGTATATGATTGTAGGACAACAAGAAAATGAAGAGCATTCAAATCTGCAAATAATTAGTGAAGATAGGAGATACTGATTTGAAAAGGTAGAACAGTTCAACTATTTAGGTGTAACATTGACGAGAACAGGGAGGAGAAAGTAGAAATACAGGAAAGGATAGCTAAAGGAACAAAATACTTAGGAGGATTATACAGAGTGCTCAGGTCCAAAAATATGTCGAAAAACGCGAAGAAGAAAATTTATCAGAAGATCATTAGTCCTGTGGTAACATATGGTTGCGAACTGTGGAAGTTGAATCAGAGGAAAAATATACAATAGAAGTTTTCGATAGAAGAATACTCAGAAGAATATATGGTGGAAAAAGGTAGAAAATCGTTGGGAAAGGAGAACGAACGCCGAGCTTCAAGAATTGTATGGACAACTCTCAATAACAAATGTGGCTAGAGCACAAAGAGTGAGATGGCTTGGCCATGTTTTCCGACTGGGAGACGATAGAACAACAAGACAAGTTTTGACAAGGGAATAACGGGAAGAAGAAGCAGGGAAGACCACGCACAGAATGGATTAAGATGGTGGAGAAAGATATTGAAGAGCTAGGAGTGAAGGACTGGAAGGAGCAGTTATGAATAAAATGAAATGGAGAAGAACGTGTAATGAAGCCATGGGCCTACTTGGCTGTAGAGTTGTTTATATATATATATATATATATATATATATATATATATATATATATATATATATATATATATATATATATAGTACTAGTGTCCTTTTGAAAGGACGCATAATTTCGATCAATAACAACAACAAAATGGTGGATTATACTTTATAGTCCCCTTTCAACCTCAATCCATGAAAAAGTTCCATTTATAAAATAACGATAGATTCAGGATTTTATGGGTTAAGTATTTCTTAACAGTATATATCGACTTTATTTACTTTTACACCCACTAAACGTACTTTCCATTTAATAAACAAACAAAGATTCAATATATTGACGTAAAATATTAACAAAATTTAATTTTTTCCTTTTTAGGAGGAGTCATATCTTCTAATCATTTTATTTTTCGTAGAGAAAATCTTGAAAATGGACACCCTGTATGTAATTTAGAAATAATGTATTAAAAAAAAATTAATATGAAAGGAAACACGTATTCTACCCTTTTGTCGATGCTGTTGCCACTCATCTAACTTGAAATACTCCCAGAAGTGCCAGCAGCAGAGATTAACTGTTTCTGATCTGCTGAATCTTCAAAGAGCGTTCTGTAAACTTCAACATGCTTTGATTTCAAATGCCTCTTCAGCGACGTGGTTGCATAGTTTTTCTTTTACTTTCCACGTGCTGTCTAACGATGAAATAATCCGTCATTTTCATAGTTTCTCAATGCACTTATTTTAATTCGAATAAATACTCTCTATCTGTTGAGACAATAAGAGTATCAAAATGCGATGAGGAGCTGCTTCCATTTTCGACGTTAGAAAAATCACTCCTTGTATTTTCACACGATTGTGAACACTAGACATGTATTTCACCTTCCTAGTTTTCTCATTTAGTGCGGTCTGCCGTACTAGTATAATGGTAATAGTTATAACAATAACAGTATATTAACAAATGGAGTAAAAAGAAGAACTCACTGGACTCTCCCGACTCTCTGTTCTCAGGGAATCACCGTTCAATCTTGAATCTCTGGGAATTCACTAATTCTCTGAGAGGTCCTGCTGAATAACGCCAGTTGTAGTAATTCTTAATAGATAGATTATTATATTTACTGAAAAACCAAATCTAAACTAACCTATACCCCGGTCTATAAAAGATGATGCAAAATACATTGATTTTATGTAAATTGCAATACCTGAAATATCTTATTTTCTTCCCAATATTAATTATATCTGTGACCTGAATGACTTCGGTTAAGTGAAAAGCCATGTGATCGTCTAGTACCTGAACTTGCCTTGAACTTCTTTTTATATAATATGACTTCTTTTTTTGTTGTGTTGTGTATTTGTAGTAATATATTCAAGTTCTTTTATGTGAGGATTGATTTGATATGACCAATTCTTCATCGCATAAATCATAGGTAAGACCATTAGAAAATCAAAATTCGGTGACAATGTCTACTTGATCTTTTCAACATTAATATTGAAGTTTTTCCTGATTCTTTGGCGTCTTTAAATAAATTTAATGAAATATCAGATCATTCAGATACTGGCCTGATTCGCCCTTACCTATATTTTAAGTTGGGATATTAGATTATTATAGACAGACCTAATTGGCCCTCACCCATATTATGAGTGAAAGTTGAAATTTTTGATTATTATAAACAGGCTTAATCGTATTTTGAATGGAAGTTGGGATGAGAGATTATTATAGATAGGCCTAATCGGCCCTCACCTATATTGTGAGTGGTAACGGACCCTCTCTATAACCGCTTTGAATACTAGATATGACTAAACAACAACCTGAATTTCTGGAGCATATTTCATTCTTGGACGAAGCAAGTTTTTCGAGAGATGTTCATTATTATAATCTGTTTGGTAAAGACGTAGAGCAAGGGTGCTCAAACTTGAACTGCTGGCGATTTACCTCAATATTTTTAGACTACTTACGATCGACTCTGAGAGGCTGCAAGTATGTGTGATGCAGAGTTGTCGTACATACACGATACAACCTACCTACCTACCTAAGTAGGGTGTATCGTAGTATATATAGATATTAGCTCAATCCATTTGCAAGAGTATTTGAGAAAATAGAGATGAAACCCATCTGAGTTGCGGATATTATACCCGATATTATACTACTTATAATATGGCGATCCTGTCACCTGAATAAATGGGCGGAAGAAAATCCTAAGATTCATACACTCAGTTTCCCTTGCTCATTTTAGTATAGGATCACGTCAACATTTGAACGAAACACACCCAGATCGGTGGATAGGTCGAGGTGAGGCTAGCTCGTTCCCTTGATCTGAATCCAACAGACATTGTACTTGGGGACATTTGGAAACGTTGATTTACATAACTCCTGTACAAGTCGTTGAAGACTTAAGAAACCTTATTATTATTTCTTCTAGAGTTATTTAAAATACTCCTGGTATCTTTAATCCGATACGACGATCTATGTGTCGACGTCTACTCTCCTGGGAAATGGATGAAGGAGACCTTTTTCATCGCTCACTATGATCGCGTCCTTTGCATAATGTTTCCATCCAACACATAAAATCGATCAATTTTTCACACAAAAACTGTGGTAGATCCGGAAAAATTCTAGGAATGAAAATGATTAAAAATTAAATGAAAAATATGAAATAATTTATATTGCCAAGGAGTACTGAAAAAAGTTGTAGGGATAGAAAGCAGAAGAAATATAATCAAAGTTATGAACCGTTCAATTTCAAAATAGATACTCGGTATGTAATTCATGAAAAATAAATCGGAAAAATGGATTGCTAAAAGCATTAACACATTCATACCTTGTTCTATATATAGTTTATCCGGCACCATTTATATTAATCAGTAAAACTGGAAAACACAATCAATTAGCGTTTAAACATCTGAGAGATTTTCAGAGTTAGTATTGTATTAACCTTGTTGAATCATAATTAACTGGTATTTCCAGTTATTGAAGTCCAAATATATAGAGAAGTTTTTCATTTTCATTCCGAAGGAATTTAATTGTAGTAACGAAGATAAAGATTTTCGATTTAATGAAGGAGAAAGAATGTATCATACAATTGTTTAATACATATTATGAATAAAAATTGATATTAACTATTTGAAAATTAATAAAGACAATTTGCTGGTAATACAAATAATATGGATATGAATATTCTGTGTTATCCACATTTTCAATTGAAGTCTTTTATTCATTCTTAACTTCCGTTGAAAGACATAGCTTTTATCGTGAGAAAACAAGTTTTTTTAATCTTGGGGTAAATATCTCAGCAGGGATGCATTTTAGGAAAATATTTATATAAAGTTGTGGTATTATTTTGGTGGGATCTATCAAATTCCAAGATATTGATACCTCTTTCTGGGACAGCCTGTATAGTATCATAATATTTTTGCCGCATGTAGTTATACAAAGAATGATAAGAAAAACGAAAAAAAATTTTTTCTCAAATTATCAGATCACAAATACCGTCTCATATAATTGTCAAATTATTATTGAGGATTATCCTGGTAATCTAAGTTGAAGCATCTGTTTAAAAATCTGACTTGCTCGGGTATTTCAAGATTATATTTTTTTACATTTTCAGAAACCGGTCATGACTGTTGATCCCAAAAGTCAGTCATTTGAATAGGACTCGTTTTTGAGTTCCTTTAACATTTCCTCTGAATATCTGACACGCTCGAATAAGTTTTCCTTTTTTTCTACTCTTTGTCACAGTCACTACCTTCAAATTAATCCTCAGATTAATATTCTCGATTATCAGATACACTGCGCGTATACACTATGAAGGTCTGACACGCTTCAGTGTTTCCATTAGACGGTTTTTTTTGATATTTTTGAGAACTTGTACGCCCTATTTCTTTTAATGTTGTTTTAAGACCAAATCTTTACTATCCAACAGGTACTCATGACGCCTGAGGAATTTAATTCTATATTTATTTATTCAGATAATTTAGAACTATCATTTATACTGACTTTAAGATTTCTGTTCTTCATATTTCGAATAAAATTGCCCCTTCCACCCCTACTCAGGACGTACGAAGTGAAACCTAGATATACCTCATTCAATCAGGAAGTATTTGTCCTAACATAAGAAAGAATAGAAAATAAGTTATACTTGGCACCCAGAAAAATTATACACGCATTTCTAAGGGAATATCCTCTTTTTGCCTGTCAGAAACGCTCAACCATCTAATTGTTAACCGTGACGAATGGAGGATGTCACTTGCACCCATTACAACAGAGCATTAACTGTTTCGGCATAGAAAAAGTAGACGTCCAACGTATTCCACTAACTGATACCACATTCGTTTAGTTTTTTCGCAGACATATTCTCCTTTATTATTTATTATTTATCATTATAAATCAGGGACATAAACACCTCAAAAAAGTCTAGGGAACACTGTCCAATATCTTTAAAATATGAATTTGATGATTCGAATTTATAGAAATCTTTCGGTTTTATTAGGATCTATTGTATACAGTGTGTTCCAACGAAAATTTGACCCCCTATAACTCCGAAATGAGTAACATTAGCGAAAACACCAAGACACGTCGATTTTTGTTTCGAGGGGAGCATTTTCGAAATAATTCGAAACTTCTCAGATCAACCCCTACCCCAGCAACCCTAACTTTGAAATTCATCATAGGGAATAAGGGTCGAGTGGCACCTTACTGAAAAGGTCTGTCAATTCTCCACCTTGATTTGTCATTTTAAAATTTTAAATTAACATACAGGGTGTCCCAACCAAGGGTGAAGTTGAATTCTGGAAATCCCAAATACTAAATGAAATAGATTAATTTTGGCATAATGCAAGCGCAGGTTTATGCTCGGTCTAGAAAAACGACCTACACTTGTGAATTTGGAGTTGGTGCAATCAACCCCTATTTCCAGCATCCCCAACTCGAAAATCATTCGATCGAAAATAGGTCAAGTGGCACCTCGTTGGAAAGGTATTTCAATTTTCTCTTCGAATTTGGTATTTTCGAAATTCAGAATCAGCATACAGGGTGTCCCGGAGCAGGAACACTGAAAACCCAAATAACTTTTTGAAACTGGTTCATTTCGGTATAATACGAGAACATGTTTATGTTTGATTCGAGAATAAGACTCTCTTGCGTGAATATGGAATTTTTGCAATCAATCTCTTCCATTCAGCATCCCCAACTCAAAAATCATACAAGTGATTACAGGTTGAGTGGCAAAGTTCCAGAAAGATTTTTCTATTCTCTGAATCACTGAGGCATTGGTTTCAGTTTGGCAATCGAGGTTTTCTGGCGTGAGGATCAGGATGAGGGGATGATGGAGAAACTGATTGGATGCTCATCTAAACAGGAAAACGAGATTTATTGAACTTGTATTCAATTGAAAACAAAAAATAACTTGATTATTACAACAATTGTTCAAAATGACCTCCGCCCACCTCCATACAGTTATACAGACGATTTTCGAACTCTCTTCTCACATTAGCGAAAACTTCAGGAGTCAAAGTCGGCATTCTGTGATAATCCTCATCCGCAGCTCCTCCAGGTTTTCTGGTCTTGTGGCATAAACTTTAGATTTTAGATGGCCCCACAAAAAAAAATCTAGGGATTTAAATCTGGTGACCTGGCTGGCCACTCAACAGGTCCTCTTCTACCAATCCACCTTCCTGGGAAATTTTCGTCTAAATATTGGCGCACCCGAGCATCATAATGCGGAGGAGCACCGTCTTGTTGAAAACGCATTGCGTCCTCAGAAAGAGTTGGATCGTTCTGTAAAATTTCTGTCAATCTAGGATGTATGTGTTCCTCTAACAACTGTAGGTAGCCATTTCCATTCAGATTACCCTCAATAAAGAAAGGCCCAACTAGATGATTGCCAAAATTCCTGCCCAAACGTTCAACTTCTGAGGCCTTTGCGTGTGGGCCTCTCTAAACCAATGAGGATTCTGTGTGTCCCAATATCGACAATTATGTCTATTCACTTCACCACTGAGCATAAAGGTGCTTTCATCAGAAAAACAGATGTTATTCAGAAAATTTGGATTAGCGTTTAGGTTTTCACTTAGATTTTCACAAAACTGTAAACGACGATCTGGATCATCTTCGTTTATTTCATGCACTAATTTTACCTTGTAGGGGTGAAATTTGTGATGTTTCACGATTCTATGGACAGTTGTAGCTGATACACCAGTCAGACGAGATAGTTTTCTGATCGAAGTAGTATTCTCCATTTGTAGATGACCCACTACTGCCACTTCCGTTGCCTCATTTCTGACAGGACATGCCACTTCATGTTTTTGTTTGCCACCGAACCCGTAGCTAGGAATTTGTCAACCTAATATTTAACGTACTGGTGACTGACTCCTTTCTCTTTCAGGATGGTTCCTATCGAATATCCTTGCCGTTTCTTTGGCACAACTGTTATTTCGAAAATACGTCGATACAATTTCGACCCTTTCCTCAGTGGAATAAACCATTTTCAGATTAATTTCAACTGACGAACAACAACAATAATGAGGAACTGATCTGAATAATAATAATATTTCATTGCAAAATGAGAAATAACAGATGACTGCACGCCAGATGGAAATGAAAAAATGTGAACATTTTCAATGCAGAAATCAGCTTTATTTCTTCGTAATTGATGCTCAACACATCGTACCCCAATACTTTTAACAGTTTCGAATTAATTTTAGTTGATAATTTCGAATGACGATATTGAATTTTTCGAAAGCGACATCCTGTATGGAGGCCGAACTGAATGAAATCCTTTAATCATTCTGGAATTCAAAAACCTTTCTGAAGATATGCCACTTGAATTATTTGTATGATTTTCAAGTTGGGGATGCTGAATGGAAGGGTTGATTGCAAAAATTCTATAACCACACAAGAAAGTCCTATTCTCGGATCAAACATGTTCTCGTATACCGAAATGAACCAGTTTCAAAAGTTATTTGGATTTTCAATGTTCCTGCTTCGGGACACCCTGTATGATGATTCTGAATTTCGAAAATACCAAATTCGAAGAGAAAATTGCAGTACCTTTCCAACGAGGTGCCACTTGACCTATTATCGATCGAATGATTTTTGAGTTGGGGATGCTGGAAATAGGGGTTGATTGCACCAACTCCAAATTCACAAGTGTAGGTCGTTTTTCTAGACCGAGCATAAACCTGCGCTTGCATTATGCCAAAATAAATCTATTTCATTTAGTATTTGGGATTTCCAGAATTCAACTTCACCCTTGGTTGGGACACCCTGTATGTTAATTTAAAATTTTAAAATGACAAATCAAGGTGGAGAATTGACAGACCTTTTCAGTAAGGTGCCACTCGACCCTTATTCCCTCTGATGAATTTCAAAGTTAGGGTTGCTGGGGTAGGGGTTGATCTGAGAAGTTTCGAATTATTTCGAAAATGCTCCCCTCGAAACAAAAATCGACGTGTCTTGGTGTTTTTCGCTAATGTTACTCATTTCGGAGTTATAGGGGGTCAAATTTTCGTTGGAACACACTATAATGTATTCTCAAGAAAACAAAATAATATTTGACTTCTCCAAAGCACCTATTATAAGAAAAAATTTGAAATTTAAAATGACGAAATTTGGTAAAACACAAAAAATCCTGAACTAATATTTTCGAAACGATAAGGAAGCACTTATATTTTCCAGTACCCAGAAGGTCCACCTCTGTTATTAATGACACTTCGGCATCGTCGCGGCATGCTCAATATTAAATTGTATTACATTTTAGCCTAAGTCATTCCAAGCCCCTGAACTGCTAAACGAAGCTCCTGTTCATGATGAAAGACGTTTTCACGCAGGAGATTTCTTTTTAGGGTGTCCCACATGCTCAATGGGAATCAGATCTGGGGAGCAGAATGGACACGGTAGAAGATCGATATCATTCTCTTCAAGAACGTTCAAGACAACTTGCACGATGAGGAGGGCATTATCTTGTTGGAACAGTGGATTTTGACTCATTGTTTGGAGATACGGTACCACTACAGGTGAAACTATCTCATTTGCGTAAAAATTTTCCGTGAGGTTGTTCTGTATGAAAACGAGGTCAGTTCTTCCACCAAGGCGTATATCTCCCAAAACATCACTGATCCGCCTCCTGTCTAACAACTTCTCGAGCATGATGGAGACGGTTCTGCTTTCCAGGTTCCTTCATATTCGAGTTCCTCCCGAATCGGGATAATAACTAAATCTAGATTCATCACCGAAGAGAACTGTCGCCCACCTCTCTTGATCCCAGTTTACGTGTTCTTGGCACCAAGCTAAACGAGCAGCGCGATTTTCATGGGTCAGTTGTGGAACTCTTAAAGGACGTATGGAGTGGAGTTGACCTTTGTGCAGTCTATTTCCACAGTTTGGTCGGAAATTTGTACATTATGAACCCGTGATAGCTCTTGAGCTAATTGAGATGCTGTGGTGGTACGATCTCTTCTGGCTGGTAAAACCAAAAATCGGTCTTGGGCGACTGTGGTAATCCTGAAACGACCTGTATGGCGTTCTTCTACGCTATCTGTTTCATTGAAACGCGACCATAAATGGTTTATGACACTTGGGCTACTTCCCAGAACCGTAGATACTTCCGTTGTGAGCTTCCAGCTTGGAGCATGCCAACGGCTCGTAACATCTCTTGTCTAATCATATGTCGTCTTTCCATGGTCGAATCACAAAACTTGAATCTTTTATTTCTGCTTACAACAGAAACAAAGTGCCAACTAACTGATTTCAAACACTGAATACATGAAATGATTATAAAACAGCGTCGCATCTGCTGCATTTTTAGTTTTTCAAAAAAAGAACTGAAATCTGTTGCGGCACTCTACATAATTTGGTGAAAAATTGATGCAGGTGTTCATTTCTTAACAAAAATCATCCATATTGATCGTTCTGAATACGATATATCGATATTCAGAAGTGTTCCCTAGACTTTTTTGAGGTGTTGATATTAATATTGCAATCTATTGGAATCTCATAAATAGGAACAATAGACTGCAGTTGTGGCTTGAGCTAGTCAGTGGTGCATACCAATTCTTCGTTTGATGTAATCTTTTTCTTCTTTGCTTTCCGGCACCCTGGAAGTATTCTGTGTTGGTTCGTTGGAGGACGCCAATTGTATACCGTGACCTAGTTTCAGTTAAACCCGGTTAACTGAAACTGGTCACTTTTTTTCTATTTGGAATATTTTGATGAAATTTGGGAATAGGATAGAAGACAACATGTTGAATTTGATAACATTAATATGTTTGACATTTTCGGCATAATCGAAAACGATACCAACTTGCGATTTTCAAATAGGACATCCTATATTTTCAACTTATTTTAATTGTTCATCTCATCCTACGACCTTTTGACATAATTTTGAAAGAAAAATAAAACGTTATCTTTTTTTTGCAATTTTCATCTTTCGTTCTAGAAGGTCATGAATTGGCTTTGCTCAACATCTAGCTGGTCATCTTATGGGACCATTTGTATCTATCCATTTTCGGGTAAAATTTCATCGAGATACCCGAGACCTCTCTTCTGTTGTGAACAGATGCACCATCTAGTTATTTCATTCACAACAACTAATGGCAACACGTCCAATTCATCTTGTATTTGGGTCCTCAAAAGTTCCAAATATCTCTCCCCTGTCAATGAAACTTCAAAAGCTATGAGTACTATTAAATATCTTCTCATCATCACCATCCAGATATTGAACCCTAAACGTTCTTGGAAGTTTTCATTTTGATATCTGTGCTAATTTTGTTGCGATCAATACCTGGTATTTCGTCTGTTAAACATCCCATTGTTTGTGAAACGTGATTCGTCACTGAATAAAATCTCTGTGCGATATTGTGGATCACCCTCCATTTTCCTAAGGTAGTCTTCACAATACTGGAGTCGCCTAACACTCTCGTTAATATACAGGTGTTCGTGTAGTTGGTATTTGAATGAACGGTACGTTTTTCCAAAATTCTCCATGTGCTTTGATGGCTAATTTCAAGCTCCTCGACAATTTCCCTTATTGATGTGGTTGCAAATACGTCTATTTCGGTATCTTCGTCGATAACGAATTCCTCATCTTCAGTAGGTTCCACCTCACGAAATTTTCGTTCAACTTCAAAGAAATCGGTTCTATTTGGATGAAGTATTTTCGGATAGTGCTCTATGTATAATTATTCAGCTTGAACGCTATTTTGTCTGCACTCTCCATAATTCGCAATGTGGATAATTAACAACAATGGAATTTTCACATGTCACACTGTTATTTTATGATCACATAATATTAAAAGTATAAATAAAAATTTTGCTCAAGGAACAATATTCAGTTGTCATGAATAGGAGCCATGGACTGCAGTTTCGGTTCTAGCAGACACTGTGTGTAGCGTTGCGGTGAATAGTTGAACTAGTGTGACTGTTTGAGGTTTTCTGTTTATCTACTATTCGTTTTCATGGTTTGCCCGTGGCGCGGTGCTATGGGTAGCTTCTATGTCGATCCGTTGGAGGGCACTATAATATACGCATATTTCGTTGCGCTCCAACGGATTGGGATAAAGTAGGGGCGGTATGGACTGGATGTGTTGATTAAGTGGGCAGTGCTCACGATGTCCAATAAGACCGAAATTGCAGTCCATTCATGATTAGTGGTCGACCGTACCACCTCTTTGTGGCCCCGGTTGACGGTGAATTTGAAGGGTGGATCGGAAAACCAGCTCTTTCAAGGAAGGATATTTAACATTCTACAGAAGGTTGAATATTGTTCCTTGAATAAAAGTCTTCACTATGTCTACACATACAGCGATAATTTCGCGGTTTATGATTGATTAGATTTGAAAAATTCTGCATTGCCAACGTAGTTATTGTTATTAACGAATGAAAAAACTCGGCAAAAATTGCCTAGATATTTTCCAGTAGAACTCCGGAACGGTTTAGAATAGAGTGGCGTGAGTGGTATAAAAAAAAAGATTTAAAAATACTGCCTCTGTAATACCGGATGGCCTAATATGGTTGTCTCAGAAGAAAACTTTGACACCTCGAAAAAATCAGCAAGTAAAGTTTTAGACACAATGTTGTATTTTCGTGATAGGAGATGTTGAGCTAAGCCAATTTTCACTGTCCATGGCCTTCTAGATCGAAAGATGAAAATTGCAGATGAAAAGATCATGTTTTCTTTTTCTTATAAGAATATGTCAGAAGCTCGTAGGATGGGATGAACAATTAAAATAAGCAAAAAAATACAGGGTATCCCATTTGAAAATCGAAAATTGGTATCGTTTTCGGCATAACCGGAAACGAAATGTCAAACATATTGGTGTTATCAAATGTTATCTTCTGCCCGTTTCCTAAATTTCATCAAAATATTCCATATAGAAAAAGGTTACAGGGTTGGTCTTAGTTCCAGTTATACCCGGTACGTATGCATATATACATGTACTTTATACGTTCCAACGAATTGATACGAGTAAGTGGTGGTCTTGTTTAATGGGATTGGATATGCAACACTGACGAGAGTAATTGAGGCCAAAACTGCGTCTGTTGCTCCTCTTCATGATATTCGATAAGATTGTACTATGCCTTCAAGGCTCTGGTTGACGATGATTATAAAGAGTGAATCAGAAAATCAGTTCCTTCAGGAAGAGAAATTTAGTATTCTCCGGAAGGTTGAATACTACTGCCTGAATAAGAGTCTTCAATGTATTTTCATAAATAGCGATTAATCGTATGGTATCGCATATTGAAATATGAAAACCTACAAATTCCCAGCCACAGGCTTTTAGAGTCGTAGCTAGAGATAGGTAAAAATCGAAAGCATCGAGTTCATTTCCATGATATCTCACGTCTATTTATTATAACTGTTGAAAATTTCAATTGTGCAATTTGTGCACTTGCATGTGTGCTCATATATTGTGATAAAATTGGCTCATCTATCACGCAAGTGGGGCCATACGTTTCGTTTTCGGTCATAATTGCATTTGTAGAATAACATCTATCAAATCTGGGATACTATACATATAATCAACTGTCAGCTAGTATAAAATGAGTCCATCAATTACTTCAAAAATTGAAGTTCATAAGCTATATAATTTACAAAACGTCTATCTGTTCGGTCATATAATTAAACGACTTGATTGTTGCAAAGAATACTGGATACAATTCAGAAAATAATAATTAAAATGTATCCTCAACTGGAATAACAAGAATAGATACACACGAGACAAACACACGTTCAGGAAATGATAGATTATGCTGATTTCTAACAATCATTCTATAAAATGTTTCAACGCGACTTAAGAATGAAAATATTCAACATAATACACTCAATTAATTTCATGACTTTGTAAATTTTTAATGGCTCATATCTCATGAATTCTTTATCACATATACGGAATACATATGTATATGTACAATGTGTACTATTTACGTTTTAATAACTCAGCTATGTGAAATAGTACATGATCCCCTATTTTCGTCTTCGATTTTCGAGCAAAATTCATTGATGAAAACAGATCGCAGCTTCTATTCTTGTTTACCGATTTCCCTCGGTTACTGTCAAAGTTAGGAGATAGCTATTTTCCAATCTATTGAGTAGAATGCAAAGAAGTATATTCTAAGCTCTTTATTCGCGTGGTATATGTTCCGTAAATATGCTGTGAATACAGAAACTGTGCATATAGAATGGTAATTTATATGAAGGGTTAGGTAAAAGTACTGGAACGGCTAATTATCTCAGTTATTTACTGAACGATTTTTCTGAAAATTGGTATTCCTACATTGTGAAGCATAAAGAATTCAGTGTTAATCTTTTGTGCTCAATAGTGTTTCCGGTGTAGCCGGAAATGACCACAACTTGAGAATTTCAAATACAACATCCTACATGTTTATTTATTTTTAGGTTCAGAGGAAGAAACTTCCTTAGAAACAATCAAGAAAACTGCTTTTCTTCCAATGTCGTGTTCACAAAAAAATCAAAATGACAATAATTATAATCACCTAAATCAAATTACTCTCGGATTCAATAATAAAAATCAGGTACTGTGTTTTAAGGAATTTTACTTAATAATTGCGATTCGTAACGCGTTTCACTACACCGTAGCCTCTTCAGACGAATGAATATACAGAAAAAATATAAATGAGAATATAACTATAAATGTTCTTGAGTAATTAAAAGTTTATTGGGTTGCTTCTTCTTAAGTGGTTATTTATGACAGGTATATCCAATAAAATTAAGGAATAGATTGCTCCCCGAAGAGATTCAATAGAGGTGAAGGGCTTAAATCGACTTGTTCATTGATGAGTCTACCTGAGTGTTTGTATTTATTGATTTCTAAAGTTTCCCAAAGATCTACCTTCCAATATTTATTATCTGTATGCAAAATTTCAAACTGTGGGTCGAAAGAATGATTATTTTCTAAGAGATGATTCGCGTAATTTGAATCTGATTTTTATTTGAAAAACTGCGTTTATGTTCCGATATTCTAATATTAAAATTTTTATGTGTTCTACCAATGTAGAAATTATCACAGTCATTGCAATTCAATTTATAAACACCTGATTTATTGTTTTTACTTGGTTTGGTTTTATATAATTTTATATATAAAACCAAACCAAATAAGCTAATTCTGATTTATTATTTTTACCTGGTTTGGTTTTATATAATTTTATATATAAACCAAACCATTCGTCTGAAGATTTTTACCTGGTTTGGTTTTATATAATTTTACGCGTTACGAATCGCAATTATTAAGTAAATTCATTAAAACACAGTACCTGTTTTTTATTATTGATAATGGAATTTTACCAAGTAAAAGCCTCCCAAATTCAAATCCCAAATTGAAATACTCTCGGATTTATAATCAAGATGACAGGTTGACAATTAGTGTCAAGTATTTGTTGAAGTTTTTATTTTTGCACGAACGAGCGAAATTTTTTCATTGAAACTATAGCAAGTGTTGAGAGTGAGTTCCATTCACCTCCTGACAATAACCTAATCGATCACTGAAATTTCTAAGAGAAATTGTGGGGGTAATTGATTTCTTCTGTTATGCGACGCGTTAACTCATCTAGATTGGCAGGTCGTTCTCTATGAACTCGATATTTCAAATGACGCCATAAAAAAAGTGCAAAGGCGATAGATCAGGTGACCGTGGGGGCCACTTGATAGGATCTTTTCTACCGATCCATCTTTCTGGAAAAACTTCATCCAGATAATTTCGAACATTCCCCGCAAAGTGTGGGGAGCTCTATCTTGCTGGAACCATACAATATCAGCTGGGGTTAAAGGATTATTTAAATTTGGAAATAAACCTGTTATGGCTGGCCCAATTTCATTCCCTAATAATTCCAAATATCGCTCTCCATTTGAATTCCCTTCTATAAAAAATGGACCAATTTCGTGGTCACTGATAATACCGGCCCAAACATTCAATTTTTGTGGATGTTGTGTATGAACCTCTCTAATCCAATGTGGGTTGTCTCTCGACCAAATACGGCAATTATGCCTATTTTCTGTGCCGTTGAGGCAGAACGTAGCTTCATCCGAGAATACGACTCTATTCATAAAATTTGAAAACGCCATAATCATTTCCATGATTGTCTCTGAAAATTGTACTCTACGGTCAGGATCATCTTCAGTAAGCTCATGGATGAAATGGGATTTATATGGTTTAATTTTTTCTGTTTTCAGTATCCTACATACTGATCTCTGAGAAATATCGTGATTCAAGGCTAGTTTATTTGTAGAAACCTAAGGATTTTCCTCAATTGCCAGTAAAACAAAGTACAAATTGCTTTGCTTATCGCCAACATCCGGAACGGATAGGCACGCTCAGAAGAAGAAGCCAGTAAAATTTTCAACTTTGTTTCTTCGTCAGTGGCAGACTTAGGGCATCCTGCTCTGGGAATATCTTTCACTTGCCGACTTGCTTCATATCGCTGAATAGTTCAGCATACTGTATATTTACTAATTTGATGATCTTGGTGAACACTATAGAACAGACTGCGAACTTCTTGGTAAGATCGTTGCCTGTCACCATATACTCGCATCATCAAAACCTCGATCCGTTCTGCTTCACTGAGCTTGAATACCATTATTAGAAATTGAAGTGCAGAAATCACAACAAATACTTGACATTATTTGTCAACCTGTCCCGTTGATCATTCATGCAAAATTATTTTGATTCAGGTGATTTAATTTTCATTATTTTAATTTTTTCTGAACTCGACATTGAAAGAAAATGTTTTTTGTTGATTGTTTAAGAAAAAATTTTTTTCTGAAACTAAAAAAAGATAAACATATAGGGTGTTACATTTGAAATACACATTTTTCTTGGTCATTACCGGCTACACAGGAAACACTAGCGAGAACAAAATATCAACACTGAATTCCTGACTGTTATTCCAACAGCGCTACCTCAATCTTCACTCGTTTCTTTGCTGATTCGAATCTTTTTCTGCTGATATCTAAGCCTACTCGATTTCGAACAGGCAACGTGCCTTCTATCCTAGATTTTATCTTCACCAACGACGAACAACTCTTGACATCTCCGGATATTCACTCACCAATAGGTGATCATCTCTAATCATGTGGTAATTACGTCTGAAATTCAAATCCTTTCACTTCCCTCACACTCCATTTCTAAATCGATTTTCATAGTTACTACTTCCATGCAGTAAGAAGAGAGCTGTCTGAAGTTGACTGGCCTGCTATTCTTGGACCCAGAGATGACACATCGAGGTGTGGCAAAATTTTTGTAGTCGTCACCTCAAGCTTCGATAGTATTTCGAGAAAAAAGGTTCTTCTCACTAATCCCTTAAAACGTTGGCTCAATGAAGAACTCATGCAGATGCTCCGTCATAAGAGAAACCTCTGGAAGAAATATAAAAGTACGAAGAGTGCTACTGATTATGCAACACATAGCAATTTCTCGAATAATCTCACGAACTCCATTCGCTCTTCCAGATTTGATTACGAGACCTCAATAGCGAACTCTGAAAGCCAAAAACGCATATAAATATATTAGAGTTTGTTTGCAAAGTAAAGTGGGAACTCCCCTTCTACGTCGTTCTGATGGGAGCCTCTGCTAGACGGATGCTCAGTCTGCGGAGGTGCTCGCTGAATCCTTTGCTGAGGCTTTCACTGATGAACCTACTGATGGCACCTTCCCAGCTGCTGTCACCTCGAGTCGAGGACACAATATCGAATATATCGTTCACAGCCGAAAAGGAAAAAATTATATTTCTAAACTTAAAGGTTCCTCATCTCCTGGACAGGATGGAATTATTGCTGATCTACTTAAAAAACAATTCTGACATTCCTTGCTATCCATTGTCCCAAATTATGACTTATTCTTTCGAACACTCTTGTTTGCCTTCTTCGTGGAAGTTTGTTTTATCACTGCTATTTACAAAAAGGGCGATAAACTAAACCCTTGCAACTATAGCCCTATCAGTCTTCTTTCTATATCTTCGAAGATAATGGAATCAATCATTGCGGATGAAATTACTATGTTTCTGAATCGTCATAATGTCATACCCGAAGAACAGCACGGGTTCGTTAAGGAAAGTCCGCTACGACTAACCTTACTGTCTTGTGTGAATAACTGGTCCAAATCCTCGACTTTAAAATGCCCAATGATGTGATCTACCTGGACTTTGCAAGAGCTTTTGATCGCACGCCAACGCGCTGGCTCCTTCACAAGATAGATCACTGTGGTGTGAGAGAGAGAGTGTTGCTTTGGATTGAGAGTTATCTGACCGATAGGCGAATTGTGGTTAGAGTTGGGAGTTCATATTCTGTTCTAAGGTCCGTTACTAGTGGTATACCTCAGAGCTCTGTGCTCGGATCCCTTCTCTTTCTTTTGTATGTGAGTGATCTAACTTTTTATATCAAGAGCAAAAAGCCTTCTATGCCGACGATGCCAACTTTATGCGAATCCGTTAGAAATGATAACTATGAAAATCATGAAAAGTTCGATATGATGGAATGTTATATTCTTAGTTGCTATGATTCAGCAGCAACGGCCGAAACATATTTCAATCGGTATCCTGAAAGGCACCAGCCAAATAAATTTTATCAATAGTGGCTCATTCAGAAAATCAGGAAATTAAAAATATCATGTAAGTAATGGAGGAAAGAAACCATCCAAATGATAGGTGCTGTAACGGTAAAACCTTCAATTTCGAGTAGACAAATAGAAGCAGAAATAGAAATTTCGAGACATCGGGCGCTCTGCATTCTGATAGAGAACCAGTTTAAACTCTACAAAATGCGAGTCTCCAACGACTGAATCTCTGCAATTAGTATCCAGAAAATATGCCAGAACATCCAGATTTTTTAAGAAGTCATATGATTAGATGAAGTCCGGATCACTAGCGATGGGATATGTAATTGCTTTGATGAACGTTAGTGGTCCGATGTAAATCCATATTTCCTTATTGATGTACAGCATCAAGGCAATCATTCTCTGAAAGTGTTGTATATTTCTGAAGAGGAAAAAAATTGCTGTATCCAAAAGAGGTAAAATTTCCTATGGTTTGTATTTAAACAGTAGCATATTTGCATTAAAACTCGAAAACCGCTGAGCTAAAAGAATTTTTTACACATCACCGTATTTTTCTCAAGAAAGTGCCTGTAGAATGTTAAACTTATTTTTATGTAGCTTTGATGATGATCAGGATATCCGAGATGGACAATTTGCCCAAAATTCGAGAAAATTTTGAATAAGTCCAGAACGGAAAGAGATATCAGAAAAATATTGGCACCACTAAACTAGTCCCTGAAAATAAAATCGAGAGAGGAGGGTTCGTTTCTCTCTATCTGCAATATTTCACAGAGCTGCCGTACAAATACATCGAAGTTTTTGCCAACCCTGTACAGTTGATTTGTTAAGATTGAATGGGCATTATATGAATGCAAGCTACTCTGAGGCGTAAAAGATCATTTCATTTCGAGTGGTAACATTTTTTCTTTTCGAAACTCGTTTTTCAATTTTATATTATTGAGACAACGGTAGAGATGTATCACTTGGTCACAATTTTGTAACAAATGGAAAAATGAAACAATGAAAACGCAGAACATGTTTTACTGAAGGACGGAAGGTCTAGTGAGTGGCATTTAACAATATACTTTTTGTATAACGTCTCTAGATTTCAGATAGCCATTTGGATCGCCAACCTTCATTAAGTGAAGGCGAATCAAGAAGAATTCAAGAAAACACTTTCTAATACAAAGAAACAATATTTCTCAATATTCAAAGTAACCATCTCGTGTCAAGCGGTAGGAAATTCCCAATATTCAAGCACATTCAATCAAACAACCACAAAATTGTTTCATACAATCTCAAATCCTCCACAGTTGTAATAAAGGAAGTAGAAAAAATCTGTTGGAGAATTTGGAAATTATTAAAATCAAGAAAACCCTACATTAGGTTAGGTTAGGTACGGTTGTAATAAAGAAAGTAGTTGTTGGAGAGTTTGGAAATTAATAATTTCAAGAAAACCCTACATTAGGGTGGGGCTTAATGGAAGGGTGTTTTGAAATGAGAATAACTCAGATGTTTATCAACATAAAACGTTTTAAATTACGTAAAATGAAAGCTCAAATGTTACTATTTAGTGTAAAAAAAGTGAAAAGAATCATTTTCTGGAAATGACATCAGGCAGATGACGTCCGTGTTCCCCAATGCATTGCTGTAGGCGACTCTCAAAGTTTTGCATCACCCGCTCTAACAAATCGGTGTCGATTGCCTCAACTTCTGTTGTAGAGGCTTCTTTCAACTCGAGGTTTGTCGACGTAGACCTTAGCCTTTAGGTTTCCCCACAAAAATAATCACAAGCAGAGATCCGGGAATCGAGGTGGTCACGGCACATCACCAAAACGAGAGCTTACATGACCAGGACAAATACGACGCACAAATTTCATTGAGATTCTGGCTGTATGTGCCGTGGCACCATCCTGTTGGAACCACCCATTTCTTCTGTTCATTCTTCGTCGTCGCAACTCTGGGATAAAGTTCTCCAGCATGAAAAGTTTACAGGTACCGTTGCTCTTCTCTCATCTTCAAAAAATACGGACTAATCACCCCAAGAAGGATCATAGCGCACCAAACGGTGACCTTCTCACCCATCGGACGATTGTGTCACATTTCGGAACTGAAGCGTTACGACGAATGTTGACGCGCTGGTGAAAGCACCGCTGCACGACTATTACAGACTCTCCCGAATTTAAATACTCTTCAACTGCAAACACACGGTGGTCTCTTGTCCAGATAACCATTATGAACCGAATAGTAACTCCTCCTGAGTCGAATGACCTTAGCCGCTCCCTGTACTTACTTACCGTTACGTGTACTACCTGTTCCAAAAACGCCCATCCATTACGCCCCACCCTGTACTCATCTCAATAGCCAACTTGAAATCAATAATGCCTCCCCATTTAAGTAACAAATATATCTCGATTTCATCGTACTCAATTCAGCATTCAGTACTTGAAAAGCGATCAAGTATCAACGACTTAATAAATGTGGAAAACTGACAAAAGTGTTTTTCTCTTCATATACTCGTGGTCTGTTTTCACCAATGCATTTTCTCTGAAATCGAGGACGCGGTATTTCACATAGCTGCCTTACTAAACCATCGAAAATGGGACATACTGTATAGTGAATCGTATGACGATTTAACCAATTGTTGAAAATTTTTACACTTATTATTCATTTCATTCAATTATGATTATGGATTTCTAACAGGTAAAAGCCCTCGAGTTCAAATGTAGTAAAGAATGTTGCATAAGATGAAATGTGATACCTAAAAAAACTTGAATTGTATGGAAAATTATTCAAATCCTGACTGAAATAAGGAAACGTTGACAGTCTGTTTTTTTTTAATGTTGACCCAAATAGTTAAAACTGGTCTCACTTATCTATTTCTGCAGCCAACTGCTTGAATATGAAATGATGCATTCATAAAAAAGTAATGGAAATAATGATAACATTTTGGTGAAATTATATCGTAGGATGCTTCCAAATGATATACAAAATTAGTAACTGATTACTTAAACAGAGTTTGTAGGTAATTGAAAGCGAAACAATATTTATCTTTTGTGGTACTGATACTGATATGTAGCCATTAAGATAAAATTGATGTTATATGAGTTCAACATCCTTTTGGTTGTATTTTATATGCAAAATGCTCGATGCGTGCTTTGCTGACACCATTACTCTGGGCCGAAATTCAACGAAGTTGATAAGTGATGCATATTTGCTATTAACATATCCATTTTAAATAATTTAACCATTATGCCATTCATAACTTTAAGTAGATGAAGCAGCTATTCTAAGAATATCAAGGTTTTCGATTTTTCAAATAATCACCAGATAGGGGTTCTCTTGGGTTAATTTTTTCCTATAAATGTAGAATGAAGATCTGTCATTGAAATTATTGAAATAATTATACTGCCTAAAACCAGTTTCAGCGGCATCTGTTACAACTACGGGGTGTTACATAATCGTATGTCACAACTTGAGGGGGTAAATCTACGTGCAATTTTAAGAAAAAAAGTTAGTATAAACATAGGTCCGCAAAAGTTTCGTTACGGAGCTACAGGGTGTTGAAATTTCCGGAAATAATTGTTTTTTGTTCAAAACTCCTACAGTTTTTGAGATATTCAGCCCAAATTTGGAATGCAAGCTATTTTTTACAGCCTCCATAATTACACGTCCTAAATTTCAACTAGAATATTCAAGGTGTTTTCTTTTACGGACCCATGTCTTCTTTTGCCCTTTCAAACTTTTTTGCAGTACGCCACTGATCAGCGTAATTCGTCATCTTTGTTCAATTTAAAAACTTTTCTGATAAGTGTAATTTTTTCGTATCTTTAGCCGTTCTCGAGCAAAAAATTATTAAACGATTGTATGCATTCGCTGAATTGAAAGCACTTCTAATTGAAAAAATGACTAGTAGGCTTTGATTTTTTTTCCATTATTTATTTATTTTGACAGTTGCTAAAGTTAAACCAGTGTCTGCTCGACTTGTTTATTAAATTAACGATTAGTTTCAAGACTCCTAAAGTTATTGCTGTAAGAAAAAATGGCTAATTTTACTAACGCCAAACTGGCTGATATCCTATACATGTACGGTCTGGCTGACGGAAACACAACAGAAGCAAGGCGATTATATCAGGTGTGCTTTCCAAATCGAGTAACACCAGACAGGCGAACATTTTCAAATATCCACAGAAGGGTGAGGGGAAACTGGTACTTTTAATGCAATAATCATTTGAAAGGTGCAACTTAAACTATGAGAACTCCAGATATTGAGGAAGCAGTTTTGAATTGTATTGATTTGAATCCTCATGTGAGTACAAGAAAAATTGGAAATCAGTTGCATATTTTCATTGTACCCGTTTTATATTCAACGCATCCAAACTCTACTTCCTCGAGATTTTCCTTCAAGACTGAATTACTGCCGATGGTTCTTGGATAAAATCAGAGAAAATGCTCATTTTGACAGTGAATTAATTCGTTCACAGACGAAGCTAACTTTTCGAGAACTGCTATGACAAATTTTCACAATAATCATTATTGGGCTGGGGAAAACCCCATTCTATTGAAGAATTTCATCATCAAGAATAGTTTAAAATTATTTGATTGGACCATTTTTTTGCCTAAGAGACTAAACGGTCCTGCTTATCGGCAATTTCTTGAGGAGGAGTTACCTTTATTGCTGGAGGATGTGCCACTTTTGGTAAGGAACAATGTGGTTCATACAGAGCACCAGCACATTTTAGTGGAGAATCTAGGAAATTTTTGAATAATACATTCAACAACCGATGGATAGGTTGGGGTGGACCAGAACCATGACCTCCTAGGTCCCCAGACTTAAATAGTTTAGACTTTTTCTTATGGGAATATCTCAAAAATTTAGTTTATACCACTCCAGTGAACACTGTAGAAGAATTCGGTAATCGAATAATAACATCTTGTGATACGATAAGAAATACCCCAGGAATATTTCAAAGATTGCGTGATAATATGCGAAGAAGGACAGAGACCTGTATTCTTGCAGGTGAAGGATACTTTCATCAATTTATTCAGTTTTTAATTGTTTTTTTTTAGTTCGATATTGAATTTAATAAGTATAAGTTGAGTCTCAGAAGACGAGTTATCAAAATAAAAGCAAATGCAATCTCGATACACCAAGATCTTGCAATGTCGAGATCCGCACCTATTCTGCAAGATCAATCTCGCACCCAAAATTATGCGCGATCTCGCAAGATTCGAAAGATTGGTATTATGTCAATTTTGGTTAGCTTTCAGTGCTTTCACATGTTGTTGACTCATGTAAACAATGTACCTATTTTAGGCGGCAACACGTGGCGCTAGGGCAACAGGGCGATATGGATGAGTAAGGCGAGACGTTTTCCGTTTGTCGTAAATTTGTCATTGTTTTGCGAGCCTGGACGTGTAAGAGTGCATGGCTGTCTGCAGATTTATAAACTATTCCAATAACATTTGGAAATAGTTCCTGGTGTGTTAACTTTTCTTGGTCTATTCGTTTTGTGTTGAAATGACAACAAAGGTAGTTTTTAGGGAGCTTCAAAGTGGATCAGAGGTATGGAAATACATTTTGAAGGCAGAGGATAGACAAACTGCCCACTGCAAATTGTGTCTATTTTGAAAACAACAGTACGATCTCCCAAAGGCTTACATGTACATTTACTGTCCGAGCATAAAATTGATTCTTCTCATAAAAAAGTGACAGAAAACATGACCCTGGTTCCATCAAATTCTTCAATGCTGATCAATGCTTCCACGTCAGTAAGGCTACTTCCTCCAACCGATACGAAGAGGCAGAAAATATCTGATTACTTTTCGTCCCTACGTAATGTTTATTTGGAGAAAATTTAAAGAAAGATTTCAAAAGATGGCATGACTTTTAGATCTTTTTGCATGTCGAAAAACTTGAGAAACTAGTGACTACAAATTACCTGCATCGCCTGACTCCATAAAACAGATTGTTACGGATTATGGCATGAGCTTGAAAATTAAAGTTTCACAAGATCTTATGAATCTAAGAACGAATAACGATAGATTCAGCCTTACTTTCGATGAATGGACTTCATGCAAAAATATGCGCTTCATGAATGTGAATGTTCATACATTTTCAGACAATGAAAATAAGTTCTAGAATTTGGGTCTTGTGTGCATAGTAGGAAGCATGTCTGCAGAGTGTTGCATAACTATTTTGAAGAGGAATTATCAGAATATGGCTTGTCATTAGATTAATGGTGAAGGTTGGGCGATTCATAAACCCTCTTCACCAGCTATGCTACACTCACGGCATTCAATTGAGAGTTATAAATGTGATTTGAAAATCAAAACGTGGAACCGAAACGCAAAAAGAATGTACAAAAGACACAGTTGTAGCTCAGTCAGATGTGGAGGAGTCTGACGATGAAGAACTTGATGACACTATTGATAATGAAGGATTTGACTGCAAATTACCCACTGTAGATGACGTTCACCAACGAAGAATGACATTCATCAGAAATATATGAAGGAAGAATTCAGCAAAAATATGTAACTCGTGCTGGACTGCAAAACACGCTGGTGTAGTCTTGCAGATATGATTTTCACATTCAATAAAGTGATGCAATTTTTGAGTAAAACCTTGATTGATTGCAATCTTGGATCGAATACAAATCATAGTTTCTCAGACGAAGAATATCAAGCTTTATCAGATTTCGAACTCGTATTTCAGCCTATAAAACTGGCAGTGGAAGTACTATGTCGTCGAAATTCAGATTTGTTAACTGTCGAAACTACTCTGCAATTTATGGTGGAAAAGTTAGAAGAACTCGGAACACCAGTACCTCAAAAACTTGCTGCATCCATGAGGGCTCGGATTGATGAAGACCGAACATTTATGACCCCAGCATTGTATTATTTGACAGACCCTGTCCAATACGACGTATATTTCAACCAATCTGCTAGTGATCAAACTTTCGAATTGCCTCCAACATCTTCAATAAAAAAACAAATAATAAAATTAATCGGAAAATTACACAAGAACAGTACCGAAGAGGACAATATTGTAGTCAATATACAAAACAAATCCTCTACATCTTGTTTTGCAGATGAAGCCATGAATGAAAGTGATGATGACGATTCAATTCCATGTGAAAAAAAATTTAGAGCCTGAAATGGCGAACGCTTCTCTTAGTCTTTGTGAGGAATTGCAAATGGCATTGAAAATGCGTTTGCAAAAACGTGTGGCACCTTTGTCATCGTCACTTGATATGATTTTGAAGAAAGAAATCAATTTATACGAGTCAGGAGGGTCAAAAGGATGAAATCTACAGTTCGCTCACCAATCTATTGTACCAACAAGTGTCAAGGCAGAACGGGCGTTTTCCTCAGCTGGTTATCTGGCATTCAGCATTCGGAGTCGGCTGGCAGATGAAACCCTAGATGCTTTATGCTTTTTGAGGAGTTATTTTCAAGTTTTGGAATAATATGTTAATTTTCGAATAAATTACTGGTTAGCTTGAGATTTTATTTCTCCATTTTGCTCCTGAAGAACAATTAGAGCCAATAGAAATATAAATGATAGGAATTTTCCTACATTTTCGATGATCATTTCTTTACAATGCAAGATCTCGCACAATAGCGAGATTTCGCAATATTAGAATTCCTGAATCTCGCGAATACCGAAATGGATATTTTGATGCGAGATTGCATTCCCTACTATCGAGTATTTCTATTATTGTTTTCATTTAGCGAATAACATACACTTCAAATAATTCAAATTCAATAATTTTTTACTCGAAAACAGTTGGAGATACAAAAAAATTACAAGTGTCAAAAAAGTTTCTGAATTGAACGATGATGACGAAAATTGAATGTACGCTTATCAGTGGCGTACTGCAAGAAAGGTTGAAAGGGCGAAAGTAGACATGGCTTCGAAAAAGAAAAGATTTTGTGAATTTCAGTTAAAATTTAGGACGTGTAATGATGGAGGCTGTGAAAAATAGCTCACATTCTATATTTGGACTGAATATCTCAAAAACTGCAGGAGTTTTGAAGAAAAAACAATTTTTTCCAGAAATGTCAACCCCCTGTAGCTCCGTAACGAAGCTTTCGCGGACCTATGTTTAAATAAACTTCTTTTCTTAAAATTTCACGTAGATTTATCCCCTCAAGTTGTGGCATATTATTATGTAACACCCTGTGTAGTATTTCATACTTCATGTATGAATAAACTGACCATTTCTCTTTCAACTTGAAACGAGACAGGTTTTTATATCCAATTAGTAACTTAACAATGAAGTTAAACACAATTTTTAATTTTCCTCATTCATAAAGAGTCTAACTTAATGCAGTTAGTATTCTCTATTATTATACAGTAAAAGCTCCTTATTCGAGCTTTTTAAATTCGCTTTATTTGAAGATCTGATTTGTACATCGGTACATGTCGTATCGATAAATGAACTAATAAAAAGGTAAAATAGATCTAAATACTTTCACGCCTAAAGTATGTTTTTAAATGATATTTCCGCTGCATTGGTTTGGCTTTTCACATAAGCCGCCTTTCGCGGCGGTCGGTGTTTTAGAGAATATAAGCGGTCGTATCACCCAATACATAAAGTATATTGTTAAATGCCACTTATTAGATTTTCCGTTCTTAAAAAAAATCAGTGTTGCCACATGAAGTGAAAATAGAAATGCTTGATCGTGTACAACTTGAAGAGTCGTTTGCATCCATCTCACGCTCATTCCGTGTTAACAAATCAACTGTACCATCGATGAAAGAATCCGAAGATAAAATAAGGTTGTCTGAAGCTTCAACTTCATTGTCAGCGAAAATTGTTCGTATTACAGCAATAGAAAAAAAAAGAAATGACGTTATTATTATAAATTGAAGACTACACCAAAACAAGGGTGCCTCTGAGTGGTCCAATTACTCGGGAGAAGAACAAGCGTCTTACACACATTTCAAAGAACCTGTTAGTTATGGCAGTGAAGGATGTCAAACATTGAAGGTTGGACCAATAAATTTAAACTGCAACAGTTATTGCATAGCGTTAAAGTCGTCGAAGAAAAAGCATCTGCAGACACTGCTGTAGCAGAAAGGTATTCAGAAGAATTTGCAAACCTAGTAACTGATGGAAGATAAAATCTGCCCATGGATTTGGGGCAGCAAAGCGTAGAGTTACGCTGCTGCTAATTCCACCGCATTTGGGGATTGTGTCATCAAATAACTGATGCATTACAAACATTTTTTATTAGAGCATGGCGGGCCTGTTCTTTTCGAGACTTAACTTCTATATCTGTATCCACGTGATCATTTATTATTCTTCCTAGATATTTTGTTTGATTCACTTGTTCAATTCTAGTGTTGTTATAGTTTATGTGTATGTTTCTTTTGTCTCTGCTGATCACCATGACTTTAGTCTTTAATAAAAATGAAGGGAGCGATCTGCAACAACTCCTTGAATTTGCCATTGCGTGTTCGTCTTGTTAAGTGTTACGTATGGTCTACACTGCTCTATGGATGTGAGTCATGGTCACTCAAAACAAATACCATGAAACGACTTAGAGCATTTGAAATGTGGTCATATCGTCGCCTACTAAAAATGCCATGGACCGACAGAGTAACCAACGAAGAGGTTTTAAGGAAATTGAATAGGACACCAGAAATAGAAAACATAATTAAAAGGCGGAAATTGACATACTTTGGACACATCGAAAGACATGACAAATACAATATTTTGCAATTTATAATAGAGGGAAAAGTAGAGGGCAAACGGGCTAGAGGACGTAGAAGAACTTCATGGATGAGCAACCTGCGTAATTGGACTGGATTTAATAGAGAAGAACTAATACATACTGCCAGAGATAGATGGAGATATGCCATGTTATTAGCTAATAACAAAGTATGGATTAGAAGCGGTATTTTTGTGACAGGTTCCGGAATTGTTTCGTTTCAGAAATTGAAACCTCCTTTTAAAAAAACAGGGTAGACTTTAAAGCTATTCTAGTAGTGGATAATGCACCAGGTCATCTTCGCGAACTTGAAACTATGCATCCAAACACAAAAGTGACATTTTCACCTCCTAACACGACATCTTTGCTTCAACCCTTGGACCAGGGAATACTCCAGGTCTTTAAGCTCTATAGCATCTTCAAAATCATATTGGAAAATATGGAATATAATCCGATCGAACAGATAGAATTAAGTGACATTCAGGAGTTACTTGAATCGTAAAATGATTATTTGACTGAAACAGACTTGGGGGAAGTGTTAAATTCACAGCTTATTGAGCGTTGGAGAATCGTTGGCATCCATATCACCATCATTTAATGTTAACGAATCAATTGTATGATCAATAAAAAATCAGGAGATAATATAAGGTCTACTGTAGCTGCAACTTCACTGCCAGCGAAACTTGTTAGTGATACAGCAATAGAAAAATTGAAAACGGCGTTGTCATTATGAATCAAATATCGTGAACAGAAGAAAGTGTCGCTGAGTGGACCAATCATCCGGGAGAAGATACAGCGTCTGTATGCATATTTTGAAGAACCTGGTGGTAGTTATAAAAATTGAGGATTTCAAGTATCGGATGGTGGGTTCAATAAATTTAAGGTGCTGATGCGGCAGAAAGATATTCAGAAGAATTCGTAAACTTATTAGCTGATGAAGAATATTTGAATTGTGGAGGCCGTTACTTGATGTAGATCCATGATATAAATGAGATAAAAAACACAAGGTTTAACTTTAATCTACACTTTATTTGAAAAAATTCGACGACGTTTCGCTGACACAGCAGCTTTATCAAGAATGAAAAACAGAATGAAGAGTATGGTATTATAAACAAATCGTAGAAAAAGTTGGATGAATAACAGGAAAATCCACACCGAGCCATTGTACAGTTAGTATGAAAGGTAATAAAACTAATTAAACAAGTTAAGTAGGGATGAGTAATTCACATCTACCTGTTCATTCAAAAGCTTGTCCGAATGTTTGTATCTATTTATTTCTAATGCTTCTAGGAGATCTAATTTTGAACTTTTGATTTTATATGTAATATGTCAAAGTTTTTATTGAATGAATGGTTCTCTTTTATTAGGTGGTTTGAATAATTTGAATCAGATTTATTTTTATCGAAACTACGTTTATGTTCAGATGTTCTTATGCCAAAACTCCTATAGGTCCTACCGATATAGATTTTATCACAAGAACCGCAATTGAGTTTATAGATTCCTGATTTACTTGATTTTTCAACACGATATTTATTATTTTAATATGTTTACCTAAGTTATTAGAAGTTTTGAAAGTTATATTAAGATTTTGTTTGACGAGAAAGGATTTAATATTTGTACTTTCAGAACCGCAGAATGTTAAACTGTTGAATATTTTATAGTCTTTATGAATAGGATATACTTCATTTATTGCTTTCTGATAGAGTTTTTACGAATGATTAGATCTATCATATCCGGATTATATGAATTATTAATGGCTATCTGTTTGATGACGTTTAACTCTTTATTATAATCTTCTACTGATAAAGGTAAATTGAGTAACCGATGTACCATGCTGTTTAAAGCTGCAACTTTGTGTTGAATTGGATGTAATGAGTAGTTATGTATAATTGTATCAGTATGTGTTGGTTTACGAAAGACCGAAAAACATGATTAATATTTTGTTTAGTGATTTTTAAGTCCAAAAATTAATGGAATCGTTCTGTTCAATTTCTATCGTGAATTTAATGTTCAAATGGATGGAATTAATGAAATTAAGAAATAAGTCTAATTGACGAGTAGTTCTAATGAAACATACTAAGATGTCGTCAACATATCTATACCAATAAAGAAATTTGGAAATGAGTGGATGTGTATGAATTTTCTGTTCAATATTATTCATAAAAATCTCTGCTAAAAGTGGACTCAAAGGATTTCCCATGATCAAACCATTCTCACTACTGTAATAGATGTTGTTGAAAGAAAAATAATTTTGTTTAATGCAAACGTCCAAAAGATTCAATATTTCTGATTTAATTATGTGGTTAACATGATTCGATCAAACAAAAATCTCAACTGAATGAAGTTATTTTACAAAAGCAGATAAGGGTAATACTGTTATTGCGTTAAATAAAAATGACTACCTATTTAAAACTCTAAATTTCATTTCGTCCGGAAACTATACAATTTTAAACAAAGATTAACTATTAAATTACAGAAAAATATTAAAATTGCAATAAATGAGGCAAAATCTTTAATTAAAGCAATAGATAAATACAAATTAATTTTACCAAACCCTCAACCACCTCAACTGTATTCACTCATTAAATTGCATAAAGTAAATAACCCTGTTAGACCAGTCGTATCTTACGTTACAGCCCCAGCCGTGAAATTGTCGCACTACCTTATAGATATCATTAAAATTATTGTTCATTCAAATCAAAATTTTCTATAAAAATTCTTTGGAATTGATAAATAACATAAAAACGTTAACCTACCACCTAACGCAAAACTTATTTCGTTTGATGTTGAGAATTTATACCCAAGTGTTCCTCCAGGTGATGTCAAAATATTAATCGGAAACATGTTGAATTCGAATCATGTTAACCACATAATTAAATCAGAAATATTGAATCTGTTGGACGTTTGCATTGAACAAAATTATTTTTCTTTCAACAACATCTATTACAGTAGTGAGAATGGTTTGATCATGGAAATCCTTTGAGTCCACTTTTAGCAGAGATTTTTATGAATAATATTGAACAGAAAATTCATACACATCCACTCATTTCCAAATTTCTTTATTGGTATAGATATGTTGACGACATCTTAGTATGTTTCATTGGAACTACTCGTCAATTAGACTTATTTCTTAATTTCATTAATTCCATCCATTTGAACATTAAATTCACGATAGAAATTGAACAGAACGATTCCATTAATTTTTGGACTTAAAATCACTAAACAAAATAATAATCATGTTTTTCGGTCTTTCGTAAACCAACACATACTGATACAATTATACATAACTACTCATTACATCCAATTCAACACAAAGTTGCAGCTTTAAACAGCATGGTACATCGGTTACTCAATTTACCTTTATCAGTAGAAGATTATAATAAAGAGTTAAACATCATCAAACAGATAGCCATTAATAATTCATATAATCCGGATATGATAGATCTAATCATTCGTAAAAACTGTATCAGAAAGCAATAAATGAAGTATATCCTATTCATAAAGACTATAAAATATTCAACAGTTTAACATTCTGCGGTTCTGCAAGTACAAATATTAAATCCTTTCTCGTCAAACAAAATCTTAATATAACTTTCAAAACTTCTAATAACTTAGGTAAACATATTAAAATAATAAATCTCCTGTTGAAAAAAAAAGTAAATCAGGAATCTATAAACTCAATTGCGGTTCTTGTGATAAAATTTATATCGGTAGGACCTATAGGAGTTTTGACATAAGAACATCTGAACATAAACGTAGCTTCGATAAAAATAAATCTGATTCAAATTATTCAAACCACCTAATAAAAGAAAACCATTCATTCAATGAAAACTTTGACATATTACATATAAAATCAAAAGTTCAAAATTAGATCTCCTAGAATCATTAGAAATAAATAGATACAAACATTCGGACAAGCTTTTGAATGAACAGGTAGATGTGAATTACTCACCCCTACTTAACTTGTTTAATTAGTTTTTATTACCTTTCATACTAACTGTACAATGGCTCGGTGTGGATTTTCCTGTTATTCATCCAGGTTGTTCTACGATTTGTTTATGATACCATACTCTTCATTCTGTTTTTCATTCTTGATAGAGCTGCTGTGTCAGCGAAACGTCGTCGAATTTTTTCAAATAAAGTGTAGATTAAAGTTAAACCTTGTGTTTTTTATCTCATTGATGAAGAATACAAACCTGAGCAAGTATTTACTGCAGACGAAAGGTTATCAGAAGTAGAACAAAACCATACTTTCAGTAATAATTTCGATATTTTGCGCGAAAAGATGGAAACAATTGAAAATCAATGAACAGAAATATTCCGGAAATTTTCTTGATAGTCATCTAGACTAATGCTTTCAGTTCTTAAAAGAAGCAACCCTGTTTGGATTTTCCTCCTATTGAGTCAAGTACCTGATTTTACCAATGTAATATATACGACGCTTCATCCATGTACTACTTATCTGAAGAAGCGATGGTATGGTGAAACGAGTCAAATATTTGTCAATTTTATCAATGAACTATCTTCTCAATCAAATCACCGAAATTTCACACTTAGATAATAAAAGCAAGAGATAAGATATAAAATTCTCAGAAATTTAACGAGGTCACAAGCATAATTTGCCAATATCTAACGAGCAGCTAACAATGACTTTCATTTATCCCCAATTTTTCCAGCTGTTTTCCAATTATAAATGACGAATGTAATATTTTAATTTTCTCTCAGTTCTTGTCACAAAGATGAAACTCGAAATATATAATAATAATGATGAGTCAATGTTGAACTCGGGGAATCTATTCAAAGCAATTAACACCTACGCCATTCTAGTATTGCTTTACTCATTTGGAATAATAACCCGAATGATACTGAACAAAGGACTAATTATGGGCAATCCGTTAAGTTCTTTGTTAGCAGAAATATTCATGAATAACTTAGAGAAATTAATTCATAATCATCCACTCAGTAAATATTGTTTATACTGGTATCGCTATGTAGACGATATTATTATTTGCTTCACAGGAACAGATAGACAGTTACAAGTTTTCGAAAATCATATAAATTCATTACATCCAAAATTGGATTCACAACCGAAATAGAAAGCAATAATTCGATAAATTTCTTAGACGTAACAATTTCGAATGAAAATGGAAAACATGTTTTCCCAATTTACCATAAGCCGTCACATACAGATATCAAAATACATAACTCGTCGTGTCAACCATATCAACATAAAATGTCAGCATTCAATAGTTTTATTCATAGATTGATTAACATCCCGTTATCACCAGAAAATTTCAACAAAGAATTAAATTTGATTAAACAAATAGCCGAAAATATTGGTTACAATCCCAAACTAATAAATAATATTTTAAATAAAAAACAAAGTAGAATCGCATTGAATGAAGTTTACCCTGTCGATAAAGTGAAACAAAAATTCAACACCTCAACCTACGTTGGCATTACAAGTGAGAAACTGAAATCGTTCTTGAGTAGCAATAATTTCAACAAAGCTTTCCAAACTAATAATAATTTAGGCTAATATATAAAAAAATAATAAAACCAAACCAGGTAAAAACAATGAATCAGGTGTTTATAGATTGAATTGCAATTACTGTGATAATTTCTACATTGGTAGAACACAGAAATTTTAATATTAGAATATCGGAACACAAACGCAGTTTTTCAAATAAAAAATCAGATTCAAATTACGCGAATCATCTCTTTCGACCCACAGTTTGAAATTTTTCATACAGATAATGAATATTGGAAGGTAGATCTTTGGGAAACTTTAGAAATCAATAAATACAAACACTCAGGTAGACTCATCAATGAACAAGTCGATTTAAGCCCTTCACCTCTATTGAATCTCTTCGGGGAGCAATCTATTCCTTAATTTTATTGGATATACCTGTCATAAATAACCACTTAGGAAGAAGCAACCAATAAGATTTTAATTACTCAAGAACATTTATAGTTATATTCTATTTACATTTTCTGCATAATCATTCGTCTGAAGAATCTACGGTGTAGTGAAACGCGTTACGAATCGCAAATATTAAGTAAAGTTTCTTAAAACACAGTACTTGGTTTTCAATATTGATAATGGAATTTCTCCAAGTAAAAGCCTCCCAAATTCAAATACTGAATAAAACTGAAGAAAATACCATTATTTCCACTTGGAGATCTATATAAACCGCCAACCATCAGATCCCTTCCATCCAATGATAATCTGATAAAAGAACACCAATACTCTTTCGATAAGCTATAATGTTGTATCTGTTTATATTTTAGGGTATCTTTAATATAGATAATAACACCTCCGGTATGCCTACTATCCGAATTATTCACTACACTATTGTATCCATCTATTTGGTATTCTCCCCTTTCTATGTCAACGGTAATATGGTTCTCAGTAACCGCCAAGACAATTGGTAGTAAATCTGCTGGTACTTGCTGAAGTTGCGTTGAATTTGTCGTTAAGCCGTCTATATTAATACATATTAAAAGAAAATTTTTATGGCATATTGGTTGCTATTTATGATAATGTATTCTTTCCTTATTTAAAAATATTTGCTTCAGATTACTAGAGCAGTTAATACCAAAAACATGATGGTCATACTTGACTTCTTTCAAATTGAGCATATTATGTTTCACTCTGACACTCTTCTTTCTTATATAATCGGCCACAAAATGGACAAATTTCTTGGTTTTTACACTTATCAGCCTTGTGGCCAAATTTCCAGTGTCTGAAACATCTCAACACGCTAACGAATTTGAAGTATCCATACCTATTCCACCCAATATTCAACGTCTCATTCTCAGCTATATGATTATATTGCAGACTAGACAACTCCACTATTACGCTGCATGTGTTCCTTTTATTTTTAGTAGTAGTATATCTACGTATAAACTTTACATTTTCCCTGATGTTGAATGGCAAATTGTGACTTACCAACTGTTGAATAAAAAAGTACTCACTGGCGATATCACTCTCACGGACATTTATAATTTTCTTTCTGGGATTAAATATGTTTCCATCTTTGATTTCATCACTTCCCATCTCGCTTATCGCTTTCGTTTGGAGTTTTTGCAAGGAATCTCTATCACCACCGACCCCGAAGAAGTAGGTTCAACATTTTTTTCTGCGAGAACACTTTTTGTTGTAGCACAATCTTGATTTGCCTTCTTTGGCTTGATAATGAGGGGCTCGATCTTATTGTTATTTTTGGCAATTTCAGACCATTTAGGGCCTTCCGTTGAAAGATGTTCACTTTCCATAAGGTTAATCATTTTCGTTGTCTTATTCAACACCTCCTTCATTCTGATTTCCGACTCGGTGGAAGTTTTCAACCAGTTGTTTACATGTATCAGACACCCATCACAAAACTATTTAATATTTTCACAATCCTGTTTAATTTTCACAAATTGGTCTTTTAATTTCACACAATGCACATGAAAATATTTCGAGCAAGTATCGCACTCAATATACTTTGTATTTACTATGAAATTATGGGAACACTGGACACACGTTTGAGCCAGGTGCCATATTCACTTTGTGTGCTGTTGAATTCTGATGCTGCTTCACGAGTATTCCGCTATCCAAACACAGTTGAGAAGTTGAGAGTTAACTTTACAATAATTCCTGAGAAAGTCAGAAATCTCTTTGTTGCCAAGATTACTTTAGATGCCCAAGTTCCTAACTACCTTCCATAGGAGCTCACTATTTTGTGCCACCGTCTGATGTTACAAATACCCAGTCTTTTCAGCGCATACAGCATTTGTAATCATATTCTTTAGCCGCCTATAACTTGATAGGTACATTGGGTCCTTGTTCTCTTATATTTACTCATGGCAGCGTTTCTCAATTTTATCATACAGGGTGTTTCCGAATAAGATGTCATAAATGAAGGATGCGAATCCTGAATGATTTGAGCCAGAAAGTTCGAAGAACCAATGGTCAAAAATGCTTCGTTGCCGAGATACAGGGTGTTAAAGTTGAGAAAATTTTCGATTTTCTCTCGATAAAACCTAGACTTCTCAAGATTTCGGGCTCAAATTTTCCCATAAGCTATTAAACACAATCTGAATCACCAGGTGAGGCCAAATTTTGAAACAGTATACAGGGTGATACTTTTTCATGGGCCATGTTCCATTTTACCCTCGGAACTTTTTGGTACGCCACTGGCACTAACAAAAATGAAATCGAATAGATCATTCAATTTGAAATTTTTTTGACTCCTGCATTTTGATCGTAACTATCACCGTTTCTGAGATATTAATTATGAAAATAATCCAATAGTTTTCCCATATCGAAGCCATGGAGATATTATCTTAATAACTGATGCAATTTTTCAGGAATTGAGCTAAATTTACATCAGATATCTCCTTATTGTATGTTTATAACAAAATGAGGCAAAAATTCCTGACAGTATACAGGGTGTTATTTTTCACGTGCATTTTCCTTTTTGCCCCTGAACTTTTTGTGGTGCGCTACTGGTATATTCTGAAAACAGAATCAAACAGATTATTCAAAGTGAAAACTTTTCTGTTCCTTGTATTTTCCGTATCTGCCACCATTTTCGAAAAATTAATCAACAACGCCCGCGATTATTTATGTTGTTTATTCATTTACTTCCGATTTATACACTCAATAAAACACATTTTGAATTCGAATTCAATGATCAGGAAATGATATCACCCTTTATACTTTCTCATAAATCCTACCAATCTAGTGGTGCAGATCTTAAAGTGTGAACTTCGTTTGAAATTCGAGCTCAAGGTCTTCACAAATTGCCGAAATAACATGAAAAATATCTTCAAGCTTTCAATACGGAAGGGACTATACGATTACTTTTCTTGATTAATATCTCGAAAATGGTGGCAGATACGGAAAAATACAGGGAACAGAAAAGTTTTCACTTTGAATAATCTGTTTGATTCTGTTTTCAGAATATACCAGTAGCGCACCACAAAAAGTTCTGGGGGCAAAAGAGGAAAATGCACGTGAAAAAATAACACCCTGTATACTGTCAGGAATTTTTGCCTCATTTTGTTATAAACATACAATAAGGAGATATCTGATGTAAATTTTAGCTCAATTCCTGAAAAATTGCATCAGTTATTAAGATAATATCTCCATGGCTTCGATATGGGAAAACTATTGGATTATTTTCAATAATTAATATCTCAGAAACGGTGATAGTTACGATCAAAATGCAGGAGTCAAAAAAATTTCAAATTGAATGATCTATTCGATTTTATTTTTTGTTAGTGCCAGTGGCGTACCAAAAAAAAGTTCCGAGGGTAAAAATGGAACATGGCCCATGAAAAAGTATCACCCTGTATACTGTTCCAAAATTTGGCCTCACCTTTTGATTCAGATTGTGTTTAATAGCTTATGTGAAAAATTTGAGCCCGAAATCTTGAGAAGTCTAGGTTTTATCGAGAGAAATTCGAAAAATTTTCTCAACTTTAACACCCTGTATCTCGGCAACGAAGCATTTTTTGACCATTGGTTCTTCGAACTTTCTTGCTCAAATCATTCAGGATTTGCATCCTTTATTTATGACATCTTATTCGGAAACACCCTGTATAATGAAGATTGTTGGTTAACCAGGAGCATACATCTTACTAACTTTCACAGTTCAGAAAGGAGCATGCCTTTCGAAGGACTCAAAATAATGCTATTTAATAATTGAATTCTACGGTTGACATCATTCATATATCAGTCCAAAGGAACCAGCAAGGCTGTTGAAATCGAGATTCTTAAAGTCTCTATACGTAATGATGCGTGTAATGGTTGAACAGAGGGACACGCGAAATTTTCCGAACAGTGCACCAACTGGTGATCAGAACATGCACTAACCAGGTCACCAGAATCCACAATATGATCAACAACGTTAGTGAAAATCAAATCTATGATAGACTCGCTGGTCTTAGTGATACGCGTGGGTTCCGTAATAAATTGCTTAAAGTCATACGAGTCTGCAATGGAGTGCAATGTGACATCAACTAGCTGATAAATATTGAAATCATCTGTAACAAAGATATTTGGATACTGAGGCAAGATAAATTAGAGGGGAATTCTAAAGTAGAGGGAGAAGAGTGATCTCCATAAATAACACCAACAAGAATCACATTACTAGCTAGTTGACACAGGATACACAGATGTTCTACAGAAAATATTTTTATATATTATCTTTTGTGAGTATTAAGGCTAGTGGTTTTTTTCAAATACTTAATTTTTCAGTTTTCTGCATTCTCAACATACCATTCGATATATATTTCACTATCACTCTAAAGAATGGAGTTCATTCCGAAATTCAGACAACAATGATGATAAAGTGAATACCATGTCGCAATTTTCCTGTTCGACAACTTAGTTCTAATCGTTTTCCACATTTTTTTGACACGCGTATGGAATAACACTTGACATTGTATTATTTATTTTGTCGAATAACCAAATTCATTTCATTATCGATATGTAGGATGAAATTATGAGTGCAGTATGAAAATTGACAATTTTCTTCAAATACAGCGGTGTTTTTCTTTGGCGAGATGTTACGATATTGGTTCATCTATCTAATAAACTCGTGAAATTTGAACGAAAAAATCGAATAGGAATTTCCCTAATTGAAATTGCGACAAAAACGTGAAAACAGCTCGTACATATTAATGGAGAGAGATAGAGTATATATTCTGTCGAAAAAGTACTGGAAATTGGTCAATTAAATACAAAAAATTTAATTTTTCATCCAAATTGTTCAAATTCAGTGCTATCCGAAATAATACATCCCACCAAAAATATTCTGTAAAAAACTAGCCAAGTCTCGATGAAGCTGCTTGTTTATTTCTAAAAAGAAATGAAATCCATATAAAGTCGTGCCAAGTCTAAGGTTCCTTACTGCGATTTCTTTATTATTATAGTTAACCCGGCATTAGTAGCGCTGTTTCGCCATACCATTTCATCTCAGTGATGTTGAAAAAGAAATTATTGCAAACACATTTGGTATGTTCTGGAGATATGTTGCGCTTGCAAAAGTTACAGATGGTCTTAAACAGGAGTTGACAAAATTGAGCAAAGGATAACCAATCACAAGAAACAATGTTGAAAATGCTCTCTCAACCGTATTCCTAATTCTGAGAACATACTTTCAATTAATTGGAAGAGTGTTATCAATTTGAAAGGAAATTGAAGGATTCCTTAAGACCCAACCAACAACAACCAATACTCAACGAGCATTAAGGGGACTGGTTTCATCCGCGATTCATCAAAAAAAATCGCGCCATTGAGCAATTGTGTTGAAAAATCATAGAAGTGAAGGTGAAAGAATCAAATCAAATTAAGATTGGTCGTGTTGGATGAAATAAGAGATAGTGTGACAAACACATGATGCCAGGAAAACTCCATTATTTAAGAATCTCAGCTGGTGAAATTGTAACTATTCATATAGCTTCGTTTATGTGTGGTAATCGTTTCGAATGAGAGATTCCAGTTGCCATAAAAGTGCATGAAGACGAATTTCGTCCCCTGATAATTTTTTTTTGAAGAAGTGGTCATCAACGCTGATCGAAGCCAAGTTTGACAAAATTCGTTAAAATTTTCTACTTGCATCTATTTCCGTATGCACAACATTAAACATTATCTAACCCAAGAAGATGAAACGCACTCCGCGAGTCTTGTTGAAGTCACCATTTCGGATATTGTGAAGAAACATCATCATTCTCTCATAATCGAAAAAGCAGATGAAGGCAAGGAATTATCCATCATAACTTGAGTAAAGCTAAAGGCAATAAATGAAAATGGCAAAGATTTACTCTTGAAAATATGTTGTTCCTTGAAGAGAATGTGCCATCTCACAAACAATCCTCAAAATTGAAGATTTTCTCAAGTTAGTCTTAACTTCTTCAGATTCGATCCTGTGTGAATTTATTCTGTTCACAAATTTGAAAACCTGGTTCAGTGAGAAGAAATTTTCGTCATGGGAAGCGCAATTCCCTAAGGCATATCTTGTTTATGGGTCGAAACAAATTTAATATCACTTAATATTTTTTAATCGAGTTTTTTATCGAATACCAATCAATGATTGATTCAAGGTACGAATTTTTTCATCACTCATTCCCCCTTCTAACGCCATGACAATGACTTATCCAAATGAAAAGATGAAATTTTAGTTATCAAAATGAAACCCATTCAGCGAACATCCTTTACATTTCCAGAATATTCAGGACATGAACTTTGTAATCATTTATTGTCCCGAACTTTGTAGAAATTTATTATCGTGGACTTATGCACTATCTCAGCTAGTAGCTGGATATAATTTACCTTTCCCAGATTTATCAATCAAAGGGAATAGGCTCGATTACAATATACTTGACATAAATTTCCTAACTATCCTACATGTATTAAGAATTACAGCTTTTGCATTTCTATATAGGTATTCTTATGCAATTCTAATTTCTTAAGGCTATCATGCAAAGTTTTGGGTATTAAACCAGTCGAGGATACGATGACAGGAACAATATTTATTTTATCGAGGTGCCACATCTGCTTGATCTCAATAGCAAGGTCTGTGTATTTGGACTTTTTCTCCTGGAACTTGTTCAGCACGTTGTTATTATTCGGTATGGCGACATCCACCAGCATTGCTGTTCTGGCTCTCTTATCATATACCACTATGTCCGGCCTATTATTCGTCACCATTCTGTCAGTGATAACAGGCCTATCGTAGTATAATCTGATAGAGTCATTTTCCAATACGGGCGCTGGCTGATACTTGTAATATGGCTGGAAGGTGTTCAGAAGTCCGCACTTGTGTGCAAGTTTCTGGTGGATAATGTTGCACACTTGATTATGCCTGTGAAGATACTCCGTATTGGCCAGTTGTTCGCATCCGGACGTAATATGCTGTATAGTCTCCGATCTTATATGGCATTTTCTGCACTTATCTGTTTGTAATGTTCCGTCCTTCATTATAAATTTTTTGTAATTGTTTGTAGCGATCACTTGGTCTTGGATGGCCATAAGGAATCCCTCTGTTTCTGCGAATAATTCTCCTTTCATTAACCATTTGTTGGAGGCTTCTTTGTCGATGTGTGGTTGATTAATCTCATGGTGATGTCGTCCATGCAATTCCTTTCTTGACCATTGCTCTTGTTTTTCAGTATCTGATAGGAACTGTAGATTTAGCAGGTCATCTCTGGTAGCAAGATTCAGAGGTGTATACCCTTATCAGCCAACGATATCACCCTATGGAGGTCAGAAGTGAGGGCTTCTGCTGAGAAGAATTCTCTGAGATTTCTTATCTGTTCGGTGTGTAAATTGACAACATCTATTAATCCGCGTCCTCCTTCTTTTCTCTTCAAAGTTGTTCGTATCACAGATGATTTTGGATGATGATTGTTGTACTTTGTCAGCATCGTTCGGGTCTGCCTTTGAATATCATCCAGCTCCGTCTTAGTCCATCTGATTATTCCAAATGAGTAAAGCAACACTGGAATGGCGTAGGTGTTAATTGCCTTGACTAGATTCCTCGAGTTCAACATCGATTTCAGCACAGACTTCAGACGCTGACTGTATTCTGAACGAATCTTCTCCTTTGATTGTTTTTGGTCTAACAATCTGGCTTGTTGGTATCCCAGATATTTGTATGTTTCGCCATCTCTCATGCACTGTATAATATCACCGTTTGGAAGTTGTGTTTCACCATCTATGACTTTCCCTTTTGAATGTTCAGGGTCTTACATTTTTCAATCCCGAATTTCATATGAACATCTGCCGAGAACTCACTGACAGTTTTCAGCAAATCATCCAATTGCTTCTTGTTCGAAGCATATAATTTGATGTCATCCATATACAGCAGGTGAGAGATTGTATGATAATTCCTTTCTGCTTTTATCCTAAATCCGTATCCTGTTCTATGGAGCATTGAGGACAATGGGTTCATTGCTAAACAGAACCATAGTGGACTCAAAGAGTCTCCTTGAAAAATTCCACGACGTATGGGTATCTCGTCGGTTTTAATTGATTTATTGTTCATGTTGACCTGCAGAGACGTGCGCCAGTGTGTCATTGTTGTCTTTAAGAACCCTACCAGGGCTGGGTGAATTTTGTATATCTGCAATACTTCAACAAGCCAAGAATGGGCGGTACTATCGAATGCCTTCAGATAATCGAGGAAAGCTGAATGAACATTGCGATGCCCTACGTGTGCCTGTTTCATTATCACAGAATCGATGATGAGTTGTTCCTTGCACCCGTGGTGTTTCTTTCTGCATCCTTTCTGCTCCTCTGCTAATATATTGTTGTCGTCAAGGTGTTGGTATATTCGATTGGATATGCATGAGGTGAGTATTTTGTAGAGTGTTGGCAGGCAAGTGATTGGCCTATATTGAGACGGATCCTGTGTTCTATCGCTCTTAGGTAGCATATATGTTAAGCCTTGCGTTAGGAAAGTGGGTGTTTTCTTGGGATGTTGAAGAACATACGTGAGCTGTTTCGCTAGGGCTCCATGGAGCTTATCAAACTTCTTGTACCAGTAGTTGTGGATATTATCTATACCTGTGGCTTTCCAATTGTTGGTCGCTCTAATTACTGTAGTGATTTCTTCCTCCGTTATTCCATCGAAGTCCATACGTCTGATATCGAGGCGTAGAAATTATTATTATTATTATTATTGAAGTTATTTAAGGCTGAGGACAAGTCCTATAAAAGCCTAATTAAAAAATAATTTCTATAGTATTGCAAGCACAGCTTAGCCATAATTAAATATGCACACATATATAATAACTAAATCCACTTATGTCTAAAACGAAATCTAATTAAACAAAAGAAAGTCCAACTTATTTTTGAATACTTTAACCGAATTTGAATCCACCACATCACTAGAAAACCTGTTCCAATCATCGAACACCCTATTCACAAGAAAATACTGTCTTTGTCTCGACGAAAATTTTTCTTTTTTCAGCTTCAGATAATGACCACGCAAACGAGTATCAGCACTCAAACTAAACAAACATCTCAGGTTGGCGTAATTGTGTTTAATTATACGATAGCACAAGATTAGATCTCCGCGATGTCTTCGCTGCTCGAAGGTTATGAGACCAGCTCTAGCCAATCTTTCATTATATGAAGGACGAACGACCCCAAAAGTCATACGTGTAGCACGGCGCTGGACACCCTCAAGCATGCTTTTATCCCGAGCGAGCACCGGGCACCAAACCGAGCCTGCATACTCCAAAATAGGACGCACATAAGTTTTATAAAGTGTAACCGAACTAGAGAAGGACAACTTAACGAACGATCTACGAATGAGATAAATTAAAGAATTAGCACGTTTACAAACACTTAGGACATGTTCCGACCACGTAAGGTTTGAAGTAACGGTTACTCCTAGATCTACATGTGAAGTAACTGAGCGAAGTGGATGATTGTCAATCGAGTATTGACGGGATGGATTATTGGGTCCTATATGGAGCACAACACATTTATCAACATTTAGTGGTAGGAGCCAGTCGTTGCACCATCGGTTTATTGCGTCAAGATCGTCCTGGAGAATCTGTCTCTCGGTGAGCGGGTTTGCATACAACTTGGTGTCGTCAGCGAAGAATGACTTGCGAGATTTAGTGTGTAATGAAAGATCGCTGGCGAAAATGACAAATAAAAGTGGCCCCAGGACGGATCCCTGAGGCACTCCGCTCACAACCGGTCTTTCCGACGAAAGAACCCCACCAACCCTCACCACGAATGTTCGCTGCGACATATAATTAGTAGTCCAGAGAAGCAACTTCCCGCGAATACCAACGATGTCCAATTTGTGAACTAATCTTCTTACTGTGACTCTGTCAAAAGCCTTGGCGAAATCGAGGTAAATGACATCAGTAGGGATCCTTTGATCATAAGCATGCGTCCAATCATTAACGCAAGACAAAAGATTTGTGATAGTTGACTTTCCTTTACGAAGCCATGATATTCTGACGGAATGATAAAGTTTTTGTCAAGAACTCGGTTGTCACTTCGACTATTATGGATTCCATCACTTTTGATGCAACAGACAGAAGGCTTATTGGTCTATAGTTACATGGGTCCAGTTTATCACCTTTTTTAAATATAGGAGTGACACTTGATTTCTTCCAGTCCAGAGGAACGCGGGAGGTCTCGAAAGATGTTCTCATAATCAAGGCCAAAGGATGAGAAAGGACGTCGGCAAACTTCTTCAAGAAAAAAGGACTGATACCATCAAGTCCTGGAGACGAATGATTTTTTAGCTTGAGTAGGTGCTTTTTTACTGTGCAAGAATCAAACTCTACGTGTGTTAGACTATTCTCAAGACGTCTAGTTGCAGAGTGGGGCATCTGATCGTTATTGGGCTCAGTTGTGAAGCAACTGGCAAATGCATCTGCCAAAATTTCCGCCGATTCGGCATCAGAGCCACACATGCTCCCATCGTCTTTTCGTAGCAAAGGGGCACTGACCTTCGATTGCAAATTGGCACGAATAAATTTGTAAAGTTTTCTGTTATTGTCGGAGGCAGCAATTGATTCCTCATATTCACAGCGTGCAGAGCGCAGAGCATAGGTCACGTGATTAGAAAAATCTCTATGACTTGTAAAATCTTCAGAATTTTTAGTTCGTTTATATTTCTTCCAGAGACGTTTTTTGTGTTGTATAAGTGATAAAAGTTCCGAGTTTATCCATGGTTTAAGAGGGTTCACACGTGAGGTCCTTCTCCTGGAGTGTCTATCTATAAGGGACAGTAACGTGGAATGGAATTTTTTCCACATAATATCAGCGTCGTCTGCTGGATTTAAGAGTCTTTGCCAGTTTACATGCTGAAGCTCCTCTGAGAGCGAATCAAAGTTGGTCACGCTGTATTCAACGCAATTGGATTTTTTAGGTATAGTAATATTAAGCTGAAGGATTGAAGTGATAGCTGCATGATCGGAAATGCCAATCGGTGGATGGTATTCAGGGTGTGTAATGAGTTGTTCTTCGTTGGTTAAAATGAGGTCAAGTGTTGAAGGCTCATTGTTTCTTCTGAATCTAGTTGGCTCATTCACCAACTGGATAAGATTCGAGTCAGCAACAAATCTCACAAAGTCGGCAGCAGGGTTGGACGCCTCAGAAACGTTCGCTATTGGCCAGACGATATTGCGATAATTGAAATCGCCAACAATAATAAGATTAGTAAATGATGAAATTACTGTAATCATGAAAAGAAGTGGTTCGAGTTCAAAGTAATTCCTACCAATTAGAATCGCAAATAGTTTCAGTATAAATATGCAATATTAAATTCAACTTATAAAATAAATATACAGTTACTAGTCCCTCTATAGCAGGGGTGCTCAAGCTTGAACTGCTGGCGATCTACCCCAATATTTTTAGACTACTTACGATCGACTCTGCGAGGCTGCAAGTATGTGTGATGCAGGGTTGTCGTACATACACGACGCACCCTACCTACCTACCTAGCTAGGGTAGCATATATAGATATTAGCTTCCCGCACAATATACATTATTTTAGTCAAGGTTTGGGTTAGGTTTAGTTCTTCTTCTCTGTTCTTCTAGGACTAAGTACGCAACGTTTTCTCGTAGGGACAAACTCAACGGGTGGTACCTCCTGCTTATGCTTTAGCTCCCGAGACAGAGCTGCTCGTAATTGTAATAGAGGGTTAAACAAATCAAGAGCTGAAGCTTTTCGAAATGCTTTTCGTTGGTCGCATCTTAGTTCTTTCGTCCAGCGAGTCCAATATTATGTGTATATTCACAGCCCCAACATCAAGGAGAGTAAAGAAAAGTCTCAATGGCCATCTGTTATAAATTCGTGCTACAGAGTAGTTATCAATAAGTTTATCTACTAGGTCAACGCCGCCTTTGTTTTTGTTAAAATGAATGATTTCTGAAAGCTTCTTCTCGGTAGTATTGTCAATAATCCCACTGTGATGTATCGTTGAGAGTAAACGTACGGTTTTATCTTTTTTTGGTCTGTAAAAGAAATGTAATTGACGGAGAAAATACAAAACTTATGGAGTTTATTTCTTTTCCTTTTTCCTTGAATTCGGTAGGAATCTTGGGTTTATTTTTTCTTATAGTACCCACGATAGTCAAATTGTCGAATCTTGAGATAGAGAGGATGTGGCAAATTTTCGTTGGAACACACTGTTTATTCAAATATTATTGTTATTTTCTTTTTCAATTCCATTCTTCAACGTGCTCTATTTCTGCCTTTCGGTTACTGACACGCCAGGGAATTCTGTCGCCTCACAAATTCGGGAGTTTTGCCGAATCTCTCTCGTGTCGAGAGGTTGAACTAATAGAACAACGGATCAATGGGTTAGGGTGTTTCAAGAATGCTTTGTAGGTTATTTGGAGAGCTGCTTATTGTGATGATATTGGTTATTCATTTCTGTATATAATTTTATTATTATTATATTATTATATATTTTCCGCTGCTATTTGCTACTCCAGATCTTCCAATGCCTTCGTGTAGTTTTCTAGTTTTTTATACGACACTTAGGACGGATATCTTTAGGTTTTTTTCTTTTGGAGCTTAGGTTAGGGTCTTAGCATTCTCTGAGACGTGAAAATCACCTATTTATTTATTAGTTATTACTATTCTTATTACTATCATTTTCTCTGATATCACATGCAAATTTATTCTATATCAGCATGTGGAAAATTTCCTGAATTGTGGTTTCCGGTGATTTATTTGAAGGCTTCTGTCAGGCTAGGTTGATCATACCTGCTACGGCACTTTAGGTAAGCCGTACTGCTGTAGCCAGAGTCCGTAAGAAAGAGACAGTTTGGAAGGACGTGGGAACCCACCAAACTCTGCTTTTACCTATTAAAACCATCATGAGAACGAAATCTAAAGATACATTTGTGTCATGTGATCTGTTCAGCATTTGGCGTCATCTAGGGTCCAGGCTTAGTGGTGTGAAATGTGCTACCGGTCACGGTCGGGATGGTACCAGACCAGACGTGAAAAATGGGAGACTGGATAACAAGAAAATAAACAACCACTGAAAATAGCTGCATATAATTTGTGTACCCTATTGTTGGCAAGGATGTTAAAAAATACTGCTTTGGAGCTGTACAGATTGGGAAACGATATCATGGAATGAGATAATTGAGATGCTAGAGAGGAATGCTAGAGGCTATCGACTTGTACAGTTCTGTCAGGAATGGGACTTTATATTGACGAACACATGGTATCAGCAGTCTAAGTTAGATAAAGTGGAGCCTATTTGAAACAGCTTCAAAAACATCGTTGAGAATGAAGCAATACAGCAGAAAGGACATACAAAAAATAAGCAGAAGCATGAGTGTATGACGAATGAAATTCTTCAACTGATGGAATGGAGACGAGAAAGTAAAGTGAAGCTGAATCATAAAAAAAAAGCGAACCATCAAAAGAGAAACAACGGAGGCGAAAACATTGTGGCTTAACAGCAAATTTTGAGAAATTGAGGTGCGTGAGCATAAACATTAATACTTCAACTTGCGTAAAAAGATCGAAGAAATGGCAGGACCAAAACAACCTCATAGTGTCCCTAGACTATCGAATAAAAATTGCAGGCTAGTCATTGATGGTAAACAAAAAGCTGATATTTGGAAATCTTATATAAGGGTACTGTTTAGTGATTAGCGTTCGATAATGTCTGAGGAAAAGTTGATGCTGGAGGGGCCAGAGATACCCAAAGAAGAACTGAGGAAAGCCATCAATAAGACAAAAATGGCAAAGCTGTAGGTCCTTATGAGATATAATCAGAAATCGTGAAGTTGATAGATTCAGACACGAGGATCTTTCTTTTTTGTTTGTTCAATAAAACATATGATACTGTAGTAATACCATCAGACTGGCTTGAATCCACTTCCACATAACGATACCTAGGAAAATGAATACCAAAAACTGCAATGATTTCCGGCTCAGTATTTTGATGAGTCATACTCTAAAGATATTTCTTCGGATAATACACTTCCGATGATGGATAAAAATAAATGAGTTGTTTTCGGTGTATGTACTCATTCAAAAAGGTTTAGAGCAGTAAAAAGTGGTATACATCTGCTTTATAGATTTCGAGAAAGCATTTGACAACGTCGAGCATGATATCCTTGTGGAGCTACGGAAAGGTATAAATCTCTATAGTAAAGACATAAACGTCATTGCAAAGCTATACTGGAACCGAAGTGCACATATAAAGGTTGGAAACAGAACAACTGGCGATATCAAAATAAAGAAGAGCTTGGAGCAAGGATGCATATTATCCCAACCCTGTTCAACCTTTATTCCGAAAATATCTTCAGGAGAGCCATAGATGGAATGGAAAAAGGCATCAAGGTGAATGGCCAGCCAGATACTCTGATCATACGATTCTCTCAGCAGACAGTCCAAAAGATCTACAGTTCCTCCTGGATAGAGTATTCAATGCAAATAGAGAAGTAGGACTCAATATAATTATCTCCAAAACAAAAGTCATGACAGTAAAAGGACAAACAGTCTAAACCATTCCAAAGGAGAACTAGTTGAACAAGTAAGCTGTTACAAATACCTTAATTGCTTATTCACAGAAAACAGGGACCACTATACCGAAATCAGATAAAAAATAGAAATGGCACCCAATAGGTTCTTATTGAAATCTATAATATGCAACAACAACATCTCACTCTACACAAGATGGTGAGTCTCACAATGTTACGTGTTTCCGGTACTTTTGTATGGTTGTGAAGGATGGACTCCGAAAATGGCAACTATGAACAGAAATGGGGCCTTTGAAACGTTGCTGTACCGGCGAATATTCAACATTCCTTGGTTGGACAGGGTTACTAACGATGAGGTCCCCAAAAGAATGAACAGATACCATATGCTCCTTTAGACAGTATAAAAACGCAAGGCAGCCTACTTCGGTCATATATTCAGAAATTCTAAATACGATCTACTGCAATTAAGAAAGGTGAAATCGAAGAAAAACAAGGTATACATCGAAATAGATTTTCATGGTTCAAAAACTTAAGGGAGTGGTTTAATATCAAAAGTTGTAGCGTTCCTAAAATATTATTAATCATAGATCCAGTGATTATGGAATCATACATGCTATGACATCTATTAGCTTGAGTTAAGACCATAAATAATAGTGAAACATAGAAGGAAAGTAACTAGAAGTCCCTACCTCAGTAGATAACGCGCTAGGGTTGACCGATCATGCGTCCTGATAGAGGAGCGTGGCTTAATACTCTGCCCACTTTCTGCTTGAACGTCGAGAAAGGCTGAGTTGAAAGATAGATCTGAGTAGTCCGAATTCGGTCTCAAAATTCTCTTAACTAATGTACCTATTTTGTATTTCTCTGACGAGTTTGCGTTCACGCAGATAGTACATAGTACTACAATGATCGTATATTCCTGGGGTTTACTTTCTAACCATTCTTGCCGTTTTTGTATGGATTTATTGTGCACACATTTTGGAACATTTTGGTACTAGGTTTTGTGGCATAGTTCTGGATAAACATATTTAGTTAGATGAAGAAGTCTTTTTGGAAATTTTTGAAACGAGGTCCTGTTATTCCTGCCATCTATCAGTTGGAGGCGTCTGTCAAGTCGACCCTCCGTGTCATTCGATAGAGGTTTGAGGAATAATTTGGAGTTACGCTGGGCTTCAATATTCTAATAGAATATTGGATGCATTTACGCTGATAAAGTCACAACCTACATCTAGAGAAACAACTACTCAGAAAAGTGAATGGAGTATTGATATCCTTTTTGTCTTATTGTAAGCAACTTGAACAAGGTATGGCCATCTAGTTTATAAGTGTAGATATTAACTTAATCGAAACTTTATTTGGTATGATTTTAAAACTGCGAATTCTATACATCGATGCACAGAATTATAAGCTTAGGTACTTATTCACTTGATCAAATCATATCTTTCATTACTTTTATTTTTGGCTCTAACTAAGATAAGTTTTCAAAATAGAAACCGCATTACTTCTTTTTTGAAATTTACATTTATTACTCTGTCTTCTTGAAATTTGAAGTAAATTGCCCTGTCTGTTGATTGTAAGTGCATCACCTAGTTCGTTTCACACATTCTCAGTTTGGGTATCATATATAAAGGAGAAAGTCCTTCATTTATCTCCGATAACTGCATGGTTAATTAAAATCTCATTCACATAGGTTACTGTTGATTCGAGTTTGGGTTTATTTCAGTAGGGTAAACAATATTCCATTTGACTCAAGCATATTCTCTGACTTCCTTACCTTTTATTAATTTAATTATAATTTCAATAAGCGTTAAGTTCAATTGATATATATATATATATATATATATATATATATATATATATATATATATATATACTCAATTGAACAAAGACGGTATATTGAAAATAGAAACTTTATATCTGAATCAGAATTAAAATCAATTAAAACAACATTCAACAAGAAGAACATTTAAATTTTGAAATTTCAGATGAAAACCTAGTCCCATTCATGAAAAGCATCGAAAATAATTCAGAAAATTCATCTAAAAATAATGATAACAAAGATATAGAAAATTTATTTCTCAATCAAATGAATTTATTTGAAAATATTGACCCTACTTTAAGTCCTAAACTTCCTAAAATTCATTATTCAAAGAAAATTTTCGATTGTATAAACGAGCTTAATGAGAATATTCTTCCAAAGCAACTTGTTAAAGTAATGAATATCTATACATTTCATCTGATCATATATTGTGCCGCTATTACAGTAGTTAAACATTCTGGATACAAATTAGAAAATTTTGGATCTAATTATAATATCAAGAAAAAACCTTCATGGCAAAAAAGGTTAGAAGGTAAAATTTCTTCTATCAGATGTGATTTAGGAAGATTGACTCAATATTCCAGAGGTAATCGATCAAAAAACCTATGGCACATATTGGAAAAATATTCCTCAAATATAAAACCCATAAAAATAATGAGATAAGTAATGGACAATTGATAGAATACATCGATACTTTAAAACAAAAACTTTCAGTATACTCCATTAGACTACGTGAATATAAAATAAATTCAGATAGAAAATTCCAAAACAAACTATTCAAAAATAATGAAAAACATTTTTACAAATTTATTTCAGGTTCAAATGAAAATATTTCTGGAAATGGAGTTCCTAAAATTGATATTTTAACTGATTATTGGTCTTCAATTTGGGCAGTGCCAAGGCAACACAATTCCAATGCAAGTTGGATTTTAAATGAAAGGTCTCGATTTTCTAAAATAGAATGCATGCAATTTGAAAAATTTTCAAACGAAGATATAACATCAGTTATTAAACACACAAAAAATTGGAAATCTCCAGGTGTTGATGGTATTCATAACTTTTGGTTCAAGAAATTCTCTTGCGTTCATGAAAAATTGGCTGAATATTTTTCATTTATAATAAAGAACCCTCAGGTACTCCTTTATCTTTCACACAAGGAATTACTTATTTAAAACCGAAAAGTGATAATACTATTGATCCGTCTCAATATAGACCAATTACTTTCCTTCCAACAATATATAAAATTCTAACTGCATGTATTACCCAAAAAATTTATGCACATTTGGAGAATTATAATATTCTTTTCGAACATCAAAAGGATGTAGAAAAAACACCTTGGTACTTAAGAGCAACTTGTAATTGATTCTGTTGCTTTGAATTAAGCTCAAACTAAGAAGAGAAATATTCATACAGCCTTCATTGATTACCAAAAGGCTTTTGATAGTTCTCCCCATTCTTGGCTTCAAGAAATTTTGGAAATTTATAAAATTGATAAGACACTTCGTCATTCTCTTGAATTTGTAATGAAAAATTGGAGAACCAATCTTCATTTAAATATTTCAAAACAATCGTTAAAATCCGAAGTAATTCCAATCAAAAGAGGCATTTTTCAAAGGTGATTCTTTAAGTGCTCTTTGGTTTTGTCTTTGCCTCAGTCCATTATCTCATGAATTAAATGCTACTAGTTTCGGCTTCAAAATAAAGAGTCTATTAACTGAATTCAAATTAAGTCACTTAATTTATTTAGATGATATTAAATTATATGCCGGAACCAGATCTCATTTAAAAAGTCTACTTGAGATTACTTTCAACTACTCAATGATATTCATATGAAATTTGGGCTTCCAAAATATAAAAATCTTTCTATTGAAAAAGGAAAGATCACCTCTGATTATATAAAGATTTCTAATATCGAAATCGAGCCAATGCATCAAGGAGATACTTATAAATATCTTGGATTTTGTCAAGAGAAGACAATTAACCATAGCAGCACTAAAGAAAATATTAGAAGTTCATATTACAAAAGACTTAGAATTATCATCAAGAGTTATTTAACTAGTAAAAACCTTTTCAGAGCTATCAACTCCTATGCTATTCCTATTCTTACATCTTCTTTTGGAATTATTAAATGGTCTAAAACTGATCTAAATGAATTACAATGTCAAACGAGGAAAATGCTCTGTAAATATCATAAGCACCACCCAAAGTCAGCTGTTCAGAGAGTTAAACTACCTAGACATCTTGGAGGTCGTGGATTAATTGATTTGAATAATTTTCATAGTAAACAGATTTTTCATCTACGTTCCCATTTTCATGATAAACAGAGAACGTCTAAATTACATGATATTGTTGTTGCTTCAGATTATAATCTTACACCTCTGAACTTGACAATGCAAAAGGTAGATTTTGATATATTTGATGATAATTCTAAAAGAAAGTTGGATGCAGAAGGAATTACACGGAAAGCACCCTAAAGAATTGAAAAATGATTATATTGATGAAATTGCATCGAATAAATGGTTAGTATCTGGAGAATTGTTTGCTGAAACAGAAGGCTTGGCAATTGCGATCCAGGATCAGGTTGTTTTCACGAGGAATTATAGAAAACACATCATCAAACAAAATATAGATGATTCTTGCCGTAGATGTTTCTGTTCTTCAGAAACAGTTTTCATATATTATCATCTTGCTCAGTCCTTGCTTCAACAGATTATTTAGAAAGACATAATGCCGTCGCTAATATTATTCACTTTAATCTAGGATCTAATTCCCAAAAGAAAAAAATTTCACAAATATGAACCTGAGATTATTGGTGAAAATGACAAATATAAACTTTATTTTGATAAAACAATTCTTTGCAACAGAGCTGTAAAACACAATAGACCAGATATCGTTCTCAATGATACACATAATCAAATAACATATATAATTGATATTGCTATACCCGACACACATAATATACAAAATAAATATAATGAAAAAATTTCTAAATATATGATGCTTGGCGACGAGATTAAAAAATGTGGAAAATGAAGAAAATATTTATTCTACCGATTATTATTTCTACAACAGGCGTTATTCCTAGAAATCTTCACAAAAGTATTGAGATTTTGGGTCTGAAGAAAAATTTGTTCGAACAGTTACAAAAGATAACAGTCGTCAAATCTTGTAATATTCTTCGTAGGTTTCTTTCCGAAAATAATAATGAGATAGAGTCATAGGTTTTCTCTTTAGTTTATACTGCTCAGAATCTCATTTCATATTTTATTTATTTGCTTATATAAATGTAATATAATTAACTGACAATTTTGTCATATTTATATTCAGAGCAGTATTCTATTCGATCGTTCACCACTTCACACAAAGGAAACTATTAATGAGTAACATTCAGAGTTACTTGACTAAGGTCCGTACACTGGATTTTTCCGGGAGAAAGCCTCTGTCACTACTCGTTGGTACATTGATATCATTGTCTGATGATGCTATAGTATGTATATATTCTGGTAGATTTAATAAGAAACAAGTACTGTGTTTTAAGAATTTTACTTAATAATTGCGATTCGTAACGCGTTTCACTACACCGTAGCTTCTTCAGACGAATGATTATGCAGAAAAATGTAAATGAGAATATAACTATAAATGTTCTTGAGTAATTAAAAGCTTATTGGTCGCCTCCGCCTAAGTGGTTATTTATGACAGGTATATCCAATAAAATTAAGGAATAGATTGCTCGAAAAGATTCAATAGAGGTGAAGGGCTTAAATCGACTTGTTCATTGATGAGTCTACCTGAGTGTTTGTATTTATTTATTTCTAAAGTTTCCCAAAGATCTACCTTCCAATATTTATTATCTGTATGCAAAATTTCAAACTGTGGGTCGAAAGAATGATTATTTTCTAAGAGATGATTCGCGTAATTTGAATCTGATTTTTATTTGAAAAACTGCGTTTATGTTCCGATATTCTAATATTAAAATTTCTATGTGTTCTACCAATGTAGAAATTATCACAGTCATTGCAATTCAATCTATAAACACCTGATTTATTGTTTTTACCTGGTTTGGTTTTATTATTTTTATATATTTGCCTAAATTATTATTAGTTTGGAAAGCTATGTTGAAATTATTGCTACTTAAGAATGATTTCAGTTTCTCACTTGTAATGCCAACGTAGGTTAAGGTGTTGAATTTTTGTTTCAATTTATCGACAGGGTAAACTTAATTCAATGCGATTCTACTTTGTTTTTATTTAAAATATTATTTATTAGTTTGGGATTGTAACCATTATTTTTGGCTATTTGTTTAATCAAATTTAGTTCTTTGTTGAAATTTTCTGGTGATAGCGGGATGTTAATCAATCTATGAATAAAACTATTGAATGCTGACATTTTATGTTGATATGGATGACACGACGAGTTATGTATTATAATATCTGTATGTGACGGCTTATGGTAAATTGCGAAAACATGTTTTCCATTTTCATTCGAAATTGTTACGTCTAAGAAATTTATCGAATTATTGCTTTCTATTTCGGTTGTGAATGCAATTTTGGATGTAATGAATTTATATGATTTTCGAAAATTTTCAACTGTCTATCTTTTCCTGTGAAGCAAATAATGATATCGTCTACATAGCGATACCAGTATAAACAATATTTACTGAGTGGATGATTATGAATTAATTTCTCTAAGTTATTCATGAAAATTTCTGCTAACAAAGGACTCAACGGATTGCCCATAATCAAGCCGTCTTCAATAGTGTAATATTTGTAATTGAAATGGAAATAATTTTGATGTAAACAAATTTTTAATAATGAAAAGAATATCTGATTTAATGATAGTATTGACATGATTCCTTTCTAATAATTCTTCAACTAAGTAATACGTATCTTTTGGAGGAATGTTGGGAAATAGATTCTTAACATCGAAAGAAATAAGTTTGAAATTAGGTGGTATAGTGGTATCTTTGATATTGGCAATAGGTTCGTATGAATTTTTGACCGAAAATTCAGATTTAAAATTGCAATGTTTTATTAGCAAGTCGTTGAGGAATTTTGAAAGTTTGAACGAAGGTGCCGTTACATAAGAAACAACATAAAATGTCAGCATTCAATAGATTTATTCATAGATTGATTAACATCCCGCTATCACCAGGCAAATATATAAAAAATAATAAAACCAAACCAGGTAAAAACAATAAATCAGGTGTTTATAGATTGAATTGCAATGACTGTGATAATTTCTACATTGGTAGAACACATAGAAATTTTAATATTAGAATATCGGAACATAAACGCAGTTTTTCAAATAAAAATCAGATTCAAATTACGCGAATCAAGCATCCTCAAGAGCCACAATAGTGCAACTGCGCACATTAATAGAGAATTAAGCATTCTTTTTCCTACTTAAGATTAGGTTAACTTTATCGCTAAAGTAGGTGGCGACCTTTGATAATTGATTATACATCATCACAACGTCTCATGACCCAGCAAAAAGAATTATTCAAAAATATCTAGTTCCCAAATCCTCCAACGAAAACTTGGTAGTCCGTTCGCAAGATGTGTCTTTTCATTTAAAAAACGCTACAAAGTGCTGGCACAGAACAGTGAATAATATAGGGCGATATAAGCAAACCTCCATCAAGGAGAGGGCACTTAAAGAAAGAAGATTTAAAGGCTTTAGGTGTGGAGTTAGTTGTGACTTCTGGGGTGTCCATAATCGTTCTGGGGCAACATACCATTTCTAGCTCACAGGTATGCTATATTGCTTAAAAACGTTTCAGTGTAGATAACGTGCAACTGTGTTGTAGATGGCCAATATAAGACAACCTGGAACTACATGATGAATCGTTTCACGATGATCCCTCTTCGACTGAAGCCGGCTTGGTATGATTCAGCCATTTTCACGTTTCACTGGTATTATTGAAGTAGTTTTCAGCTTCTTTTACTGTATGTCCGTGCATTTCTTTTTCACCCCATTTTCTTCTTTATTCTTTTTTCATCTTTAATTACAACTTTTCTTTCATTATTTTCACTCTGAATTACCTGAATTAGTGACTAATCTTTCATTGGAGTTTCTATCTTCCTCATGTTCAGTAACTCTAGTTCGTCGGTCGAGTTTCCCTACTTCGCTTATTTCCACTTGGAATATTTAAACCAATTGGGTTTGAGTTAATTTTATGGTAGAAAGTTGTAGTCTTCTTATTTAGGTTTCGTTTATTCTACAGTAAAAGAGGAAAAGGATTATACAATTCTCTTACTATTCGGATACTAAAAGAGATTTCCGCCGCTACTACGCGATAGTTAATCATGATTATAATAAGAAATTGAACTATTTATTATACTATCACGAGAGATTTATTGTCATTCGGTCTCTCGACTATCTTAATCTGATTTCAGTACTGGTTGTCAGCTGACGATTGTCCAGAGATCGAAATTGTAATACCGATTTTCAATAAATCTCTTATGATAGTATGATACATAGTTTAATTTCTTATTATCGTTTGATACTAAGATATATTGTCAGTAGCATTCAGTAGTTAGAATCAGAGCAATTTATGGAATGAAAAAATTGGAGACATTTATCTTTTTCTCGTTCTACGGAAACCTCTAAAATTTAAGTATTAAGTATTACTTCGAAAATTTTCAATATTCAATATTGATTGACACATTGATAAGAAGGTAAGTGTCTAATAACAATTTTATCGCGGTATCGTTAAATATGCGATTATTGCGAAACTTTTTGTTATCTTTGCAACTGTGGTAATTAACAAACGTGCTTGGAAAGTAGTCTTGGTATTAATTTATTATACAGTGTGTTCCAACGAAAGTTTTGAACGAAAGGGGACCAATTGTTGAGTTGGTTCAGAGCATGTTAAATCAACTCCTTACCCTCAGCAGTACCTAAGTCAAAATTGATTAAAGGAAAAGTGTGTGAATGGCATATCTGTGGGAAGGTTTTCTAATTAGCTTCTCAAAAATACAATCTTTATATACATTCAATATAATACAGACAGTTCAGACACAACGAAAATTTGAAAATGCCAAATGTGAAATTAAACGCTCAAAATGACCTCCTACTTCCACCATACAACGATACAAATGATTCTCCACTTCTCTTCTTACATTTTGAAGAACTTCTGGTGTCAAAACTCTTCAATTTCTTCCTATAAGAAGAAATTAAAAGGACTCAAATTAAGTAACCTGACTTGCTCCTCAATTGTTCATCCTCAAACACGAACATCGAAATGTGCAGGAGCACCATCTTGCTGAAAATGTATCGTATTCTTCTCTCTTTTTATTGATTCTTCAAAAAATGCAAATAAGTGTTTCCATCTTCATCTTCTATGAAGAAATCTACAATATGGTTTACGGAAATTTCAGTCCAAACCTTCAATTTCTGAATTGTTTGTGTGTATGCATGAATAAACCAATGATAATTCTGAATATCCTAATATCAACAACTATGCCTATTCACTTCACTATTGAGAGTAGAGGAACTCTTGTCAGAAAAGCAGGAATACACAGAATATCTGGATTATTGATAAAATTTCACTTAAAATTTCACAAAATTGTAAGCTGCGGTCAGGATTATTGAATTGTATGCCAAAATTGTACATACGTGAATTTTAGCGGTTGGAATTCCCTGAAATACACGTATCTATGCTAGTAGTTTTTTGAAGAATTCAAAGTTAATTTTGCTGTTCGAGTGGGAAATTGAGAGATCTTAAAATGATAGTTAATGGGTTTCCACTTTTTCGAATTCAAATTTTATTTTACTGTTATATATATATATATATATATATATATATATATATATATATATATATATATATATATATATATATATATATATATATATATATATATATATATATTGTCATATTTATATTCAGAGCAGTATTCTATTCGATCGTTCACCACTTCACACAAAGGAAACTATTAATGAGTAACATTCAGTGTTACTTGACTAAGGTCCGTACACTGGATTTTCCGGGAGAAAGCCTCTGACACTACTCGTTGGTACATTGATATCATTGTCTGATGATGCTATAGTATGTATATATTCTGGTAGATTGATATATTCTCATAACATTTAACGTTATCCTAATATATAATTACTCCAGGATATGTTTTGATTATAATCATTGCCTGGCAATGGTATTAATTACCGGTGGTGGATTTATATTTTTCAAAATTTAGCTGATAATTCTATTTCTGTAATAAGCAAAGCTGCTTTCACCAAACTTCATCATCTTAGAGATATAAATTTGTCTCATAATAAAATTATACAAGTGGAATTAAAACTGTTGCCACAATTATCTGATATTAATCTTTCTTATAACAAAATAACATTTGAAAAGATTCAGGGTATTCATCATCTACTCAGTTTGTGTGTATGCATGTGTGAACCAATGATAATTCTGAATATCCTCATATCAACAACTATGCCTATTCGCTTCACTATTAAGAGTAGAGGAACTCTTGTCAGAAAAGCAGGAATACACAGAATATCTGGATTATTGATAAAATTTCACAAAATTGTAGCTGCGATCAGGATTATTGAACTGTATGCCAAAATTGTACATACGTGAATTTTAGCGGTTGGAATTCTCTGAAATACACGTATCTATGCTAGTAGTTTTTGAAGAATTCAAAGTTAATTTTGCTGTTCGAGTGGGAAAGTGTTCATCCTCGAACACGACCATCGAAATGTGCAGGAGCACCATCTTGCTGAAAATGTATCTCATTCTTCTCTCTTTTATTGATTCTTCAAAAAATGCAAATAAGTGTTTCCATCTTCATCTTCTATGAAGAAATTTACAATATGGTTTACGGAAATTTCTGCATAGATATATATATAGTATGTATATATTCTGGTAGATTGATATATTCTCATAACATTTAACGTTATCCTAATATATAATTACTCCAGGATATGTTTTGATTATAATCATTGCCTGGCAATGGTATTAATTACCGGGTGGTGGATTTATATTTTTCATGAAATCAGTTTGATTGCATGAACAGATATATGGGCAACTCGTCGGGGTAAAACCCTATATATATATATATATATATATATATATATATATATATATATATATATATATATATATATATATATATATATATATATATATATATCAGCTCGAAATAAGACGATTTAGGCCGCTAGAGGTCAACAAATCCGAAGGTTTTTTCCTTCTTTTTCAAATAGTTCGGGAACGAGTTGCATATAATTTTGATTGTTCTGTTATAATTTTCAAACACCTTAATCAACTTTCCAAAGATTTTTACCAGCGTTTCGGTTTTCAATTGTTTTTTCAGAATATCTAGACAGTTGATATATGCATGAGTTTTATTCATACTACATTACATTAAAAGGGGTCGCTTGATTTTGCAAGCCTTTCCGAACTGCGTCCAAGTTGGTCTCTTGTTCATAACCCTTCTTTATTCATTTCCAAGTAGATCTTGTTCCCTTACAAAATCAAGAATTTCCCCGGGAACTTTCGCTTTCACTTCGTGCGGCTCTAGCTTGTCGCTACAGAAGTGTATATGTCTTTGACGGTCAATTGCGATGCAACTGCAAAGAATATGTTCGGCAGTTTCATGGCCCTCTTTACACATTCTGCATGTTGCCGTTTCCAAGTGGCCCATTTTACTGAGATGGTATCTCACTGGGCAGTGTCCAGTAAGGAGGCCTGTTATAGTCCTCAGCTCGTCCCTAGAGAGTCGAGAAGCTGTTTTGTCTTCTTTGGCGAATAGTCAATGTATTTTTCGTTTGCCTTTGGCCTGGAGTTTTTCCCTAGTCTTGTTTTTTGTTAGATTCTTCCCACCGTTTCTTCATTCATACTAAGTTCAATTGTGTCCTCCATCCAGATTGGTTGAACTTTTGGACTTGTTTTCTTTTTTTAGGTGAATTAGATTCAAAGTTTTTGTTTCGTTTTGTTTTTTATAATTTTTCTCCTTGTAAACTATTAACCTCTTCCGGTGATAGGTATTCATAACATTTTTCTTTAAGTTTGTTTCTTTTTGCTCATATAACTATTTTTCGAAACACGTAGATTATTTTAATGAAAATAAATATGCTATGAATGGGTGAAAATGTTTAACAATGGAGAATATCACTACAAATCACGAAAAAGAAAAGATTGCATGAATAATTGAAGCAATACATAGAAACGTCACAAAAGATGTTCAAAATGGCCTTCACTCTGCTCTATGCATCAATGTATTCTCCTTTCTGTAAACCATTACTGTGAAAACTGTAGTCATTCTAAAATTGTGTTCTTGAATTCATTAGTGTTGACCAAGAAGAAGGAAGAAAGCCTTTAGAAAATGAAGTATTCTCAGGAAGAACGAGTCTATATGATTCTGACTATTGGAGAAGCTATGGAGAACTGTTAGCTGAAAGACTCTACGCTGCAAAATATACTGACCGAAGACATCCGAGAAAATAAACATTTCAAAAATGGTTACGACAATTCTGAGCCACTAGTAGTGTGTGCGATGAAAAATACCACCGACAAAAACCAATTGTTGGAAATGAATAAAATGAACTTAGTGTTCTAGCGTCTGTGATAGAACAACCATGTACAAGTCAACGAAACATTGCTCAAGAAAAAGGTCTTAGTAGACAAAGTGTGGAAAGAATATTGATAAATCATGTTTTTCATGCATATCATGTTGGAATCCATCAAGAACAGTCACAAAGAAATCATGAATGACGACTCGAATTTTGTATGTGGGTGGTGGAAATGGTCCCAGAAAATGAGGATTTACCGAATTCAATTCGGTTTTCTAATTAAAGTAAATTCCAGAATAATGCTTTAGTAAATAGTCACAATTATCATCATTACTCTGACACTAATCCACATATTTTTCGTCAATCTTACACCCAACACAGATGATCGGTCAATACATGGGGAACAATTATAGGACCTCAATTTTCTGGTCAACGAATTACCAGAGCTGTTGGAAAATGTGTCACTTGATAATAGACAACGAATGTGGTTCCAACAGGATGGAGCCCCAGCCCACTACAGCCAACAAGTGAGAGATCGTTTGAATGAGAGTTTTCCTGAAAAATGGATCGGAAGAGGAGGACCTTGGAATTGGCCAGCGAGATCGCCAGATTGAACGCCCCTCGACTCCTTCCTGTGGGGACATGATGTAGAGTTTGTTTATCGTACGCCGCCAACTACACTAGAAGATATGAAAAATAGGATTAAGGAAGATTTCCAGACATTTACGCCTGAAATACTGTTAGGAGCAAGGGCATCTTTCGAAAGGAGAATACATTTACGCATAGAGCAAAACGTAGGCCATTTTGAACATCTTTTGTAACATTTCTATTGCTTCAATTATTCATGCAATCTTTTCTTTTCCGTGATTTGTAGTAATATTCCCCATTGTCAAACATTTTCACTCATTCAAAGCATATTTATTTCCATTAAAATAATCTGTTTTTCGAAAGATAGTTAAATGAGCAAAAAAGAAAAAATCAAAAAGAAATTTATGAATATCCATCACCGGAAAAGGTAAATAGTTTACATGGAGGAAAATTGGAAATACACTCGAATTGAACAATTTTCATTCGTTCCGAACAGTGCATTTTTTAAAACTGAATATTCATTTTCATCGCCTTCACATCGGTCCATGCAGAGATTTTTTGATTTATTTCGATTTATAGACTTAAAACTGGTGTTTTGAGTAGCACATCGTACATATTTCTGTTTTGTCTTATCGAGTGATATGCACCCCTCTTCAAAAACGAAGAAAATCATTTCGAGATGAATAATGAGAAATTCCAGAAATCTCGGAAACCGTTAAAGAAATGTATATGAAACATGGGTATCGTTCGATAGGTATAAAAATAACGGATCATTACAGAGTATAACATACAGAGTGTGTCATTTGAAAAAATTGAAAAAATGAGGCTTGAAGAAAGGCGGAATCCGAAATTTGGTACTGTGCACCCTGTATCAATTTCAGAGTTTTCCAATGATGGTTACTCAGAAATGAAGTATTAGAAACATAAATGTTGCTAAATCACAATCGAAAAGTCACTACGAGAAAAGGAAAAAAAATTTCAAAAAATTCATCAAATTTCGAAAACATCTCAAATATTTCGAAAACCATTGAACTTAGGTATAGGGTATATCGAATAAAGTCGCCTTCATTTGATCTTACAAAGCTTAAATCATCAAAATATATAGGATGTACCATTAGAAAAAATATAACTTTGATTTGTTCCTCAGAAACGGAACACCCTGTATATACGAAATTAATTTTAAATTGTGACTGTTACAGAAATCCATTATATTGCTAGAAGAAAAATTTCAAAATACGTCGTTTTCTTGGCATTATGTTACTTTCAGTGACTCGTGGGTCACCCTGTACAAAAACAAGAATATCTCTGTTACTCTTACAGCTACATCAAATCTGTAGAGAGAAGAAAAAAATTTCGTAAAATCAAGAAGTGTTAAATAACTCGATAATTATCAACTCTTCGAAAAAATGTTATGGGACATTTTTGGTTGCAAATGACTTGTACTATCACCTACTGAAGTTTGGCACCTTTTATAGTAGACACCCTGTATATAAGAAAATTGCTAACTATGTATTTCAGCTTCAAACTCATACTTGTCTGATCATAAAAATAAATAGCTATAACGTTGAATAAGCTTTTCCATCTTGAATTGGAATATTTTTTACGTAGTAGTAGTAGCAATCCTCATAATGTCAATTACATATCACATATTAACGGGCCAATCTATTTCATTCTCAAGAAAATATTGCCTTACCTTTTAAACTCTGTATAGAAGATTATGCGATAGTATATGCGAAGTTTAATTTTCAATGTTTTTCATAAAATGGTTCACCTTTTACTAATCATCATTTTTCTTGCAGACTTTTGGAAAGCAATTCTTCATGTCCTCATCGCTGCAAGCTTATTCCAAGCAGTTTCAGCCTCAGATTGTGATGTCGAATTCGTATATAGCGAATATTTCAACTCAAATGGTTTCAAAGTTGCCTGTAAAGACATTCGAAGAGGCCAAGAAAACATCATTCGATATATATCGGCTCACAATGCGTTCCTCTTATTCATAAAAAATGCAACGCTTTTCAATGTTACCTCAGATTTGTTCGAGAATGTTCCAAAGCTCAGAGAGTTAAGTTTAGAAGATTCGGAAATCATCGTAGACGGACATATCGACCTCTTCTCCAAATTGGAGTCCCTAAGAATCTTGAATTTGAAGAACACTAAGCTGAAGGAAATTGGAAATGGAACTTTCAGTAATTTGCTTCAAATGAAAACTTTACATCTGGAAAATATTAGTATTAGTGTTATACCCAAAAACAGTTTGTTATCAGATAGCTTAGAAACTTTTGAATTTATCAGCAATGGACTTGTAAATATAGATGATGTACCACTGTGTGGTATTCCTAATATTAGAGTGATTAATTTCAAGAAAAATAGGATAAAACATTTGAAACCAGATCTTTACCAATGTTCTACACCTAAAAAATGGGGTCATTCAAAGAATAGTTTATTCGAAAATAATCATTTAAGTATAGAAAGTATAGATTTAAGTCACAATGAAATATCTATTTTAACTAAAGCTTTCAATGCTTTCACAAAATTATCCCATTTGAATCTACAAAATAACTCAATCCAACATATTTCTGATATTGATTTTGAAAACAATTTTGCATTGGAACATTTAAATTTAGCTGATAATTCTATTTCTGTAATAAGCAAAGCTGCTTTCACCAAACTTCATCATCTAAGAGATATAAATTTGTCTCATAATAAAATAATACAAGTGGAATTAAAACTGTTGCCACAATTATCTGATATTAATCTTTCTTATAACAAAATAACATTTGAAAAGATTCAGGGTATTCATCATCTACTCAGTTTAGAAACTTTGGATTTATCTTATAATGAATTGAATGGAACATCTAATTTTTTAATAATTTTTCTACAGCAGTTACGCTTAACCTCAATGGGAATAATCTCATTTTAGACAACGATATGTTTTCGAATTTGTTCAAACTTGAAAGTCTTTATTTGAGTCAGAATGGTATTTTATATCTACCAAGCTTAGTTTTCAATAATATGACGTCCTTGAGAGAATTAGATCTTTCAGAGAACAAACTAGAAGTTATTGAAGATACGAATGTTTTTCGTCTTTATCTAGTCTTCAAATATTAAATTTATCCGATAATAGTTTAAAGTCATTGAATTATACTCTGTTTGTCCAACTAGACAACGTTGAAGTCTTAGATATATCTGGAAATAAATTGAAAGAATTGGATTATCCTTTGTTGATTAATAATATGAGAGCTTTAGAGACTATTGATATAAATGGTAATATGTTTTCTTGTAATTTACTGCACAGAATTGTCAGATATTTTGCTTGGAAAGGTGTTAATTACAAAGCCGATAATATAACTTATTATGATGATGAAAATATTGGTGGTATTCACTGTCATGAAGAGAATTCTCTAGATGATGATGAAAATGATGTTGCAAATCCAGAAAAATTTCTATTCTTGTAATAATTTTAACCTCTTCTATCTTCTTAGTGTTTATATTAATGTTCATACTCATACACAAATATTATCAATTTTATAGACGAAGTAAATACCAGCGTGATCAGTTTGAACTTATTGAAGATTAAATGATTGGAGTATGTGTTGTTTCATTTATTATTTAAATCATTTGTGAAGATATTCATTTCTACAGTGTGTTCCAACGAAAATTTGACCCCCCCTATAACTCCGGAATGAGTAACATTAGCGAAAAACACCAAGACACGTCGATTTTTGTTTCGAGGGGGAGCATTTTTCGAAATAATTCGAAACTTCTCAGATCAACCCCTACCCCAGCAACCCTAACTTTGAAATTCATCATAGGGAATAAGGGTCGAGTGGCACCTTACTGAAAAGGTCTGTCAATTCTCCACCTTGATTTGTCATTTTAGAATTTTAAATTAACATACAGGGTGTCCCAACCAAGGGTGAAGTTGAATTCCTGGAAATCCCAAATACTAAATGAAATAGATTTATTTTGGCATAATGCAAGCGCAGGTTTATGCTCGGTCTAGAAAAACGACCTACACTTGTGAATTTGGAGTTGGTGCAATCAACCCCTATTTCCAGCATCCCCAACTCAAAAATCATTCGATCGATAATAGGTCAAGTGGCACCTCGTTGGAAAGGTACTACAATTTTCTCTTCGAATTTGGTATTTTCGAAATTCAGAATCATCATACAGGGTGTCCCGAAGCAGGAACATTGAAAATCCAAATAACTTTTGAAACTGGTTCATTTCGGTATACGAGAACATGTTTGATCCGAGAATAGGACTTTCTTGTGTGGTTATAGAATTTTTGCAATCAACCCCTTCCATTCAGCATCCCCAACTTGAAAATCATACAAATAATTCAAGTGGCATATCTTCAGAAAGGTTTTTGAATTCCAGAATGATTAAAGCATTTCATTCAGTTCGGCTCTCCATACAGGATGTCGCTTTCGAAAAATTCAATATCGTCATTTGAAATTATCAACTAAAATTAATTCGAAACTGTTAAAAGTATTGGGGTACGATGTGTTGAGCATCAATTACGAAGAAATAAAGCTGATTTCTGCATTGAAAATGTTCACATTTTTTCATTTCCATCTGGCGTGCAGTCATCTGTTATTTCTCATTTTGCAATGAAATATTATTATTATTCAGATCAGTTCCTCATTATTGTTGTTGTTCGTCAGTTGAAATTAATCTGAAAATGGTTTATTCCACTGAGGAAAGGGTCGAAATTGTATCGACGTATTTTCGAAATAACAGTTGTGCCAAAGAAACGGCAAGGATATTCGATAGGAACCATCCTGAAAGAGAAAGAGTCAGTCACCAGTACGTTAAATATTTGGTTGACAAATTCCTAGCTACGGGTTCGGTGGCAAACAAAAACATGAAGTGGCATGTCCTGTCAGAAATGAGGCAACGGAAGTGGCAGTAGTGGGTCATCTACAAATGGAGAATACTACTTCGATCAGAAAACTATCTCGTCTGACTGGTGTATCAGCTACAACTGTCCATAGAATCGTGAAACATCACAAATTTCACCCCTACAAGGTAAAATTAGTGCATGAAATAAACGAAGATGATCCAGATCGTCGTTTACAGTTTTGTGAAAATCTAAGTGAAAACTTAAACGCTAATCCAAATTTTCTGAATAACATCTGTTTTTCTGATGAAAGCACATTTATGCTCAGTGGTGAAGTGAATAGACATAATTGTCGATATTGGGACACACAGAATCCTCATTGGTTTAGAGAGGCCCACACGCAAAGGCCTCAGAAGTTGAACGTTTGGGCAGGAATTTTTGGCAATCATCTAGTTGGGCCTTTCTTTATTGAGGTAATCTGAATGGAAATGGCTACCTACAGTTGTTAGAGGAACACATACATCCTAGATTGACAGAAATTTTACAGAACGATCCAACTCTTTCTGAGGACGAAATGCGTTTTCAACAAGACGGTGCTCCTCCGCATTATGATGCTCAGGTGCGCCAATATTTAGACGAAAATTTCCCAGGAAGGTGGATTGGTAGAAGAGGACCTGTTGAGTGGCCAGCCAGGTCACCAGATTTAAATCCCTAGATTTTTTTTGTGGGGCCATCTAAAATCTAAAGTTTATGCCACAAGACCAGAAAACCTGGAGGAGCTGCGGATGAGGATTATCACAGAATGCCGACTTTTGACTCCTGAAGTTTTCGCTAATGTGAGAAGAGAGTTCGAAAATCGTCTGTATAACTGTATGGAGGTGGGCGGAGGTCATTTTGAACAATTGTTGTAATAATCAAGTTAGTTTTTGTTTTCAATTGAATACAAGTTCAATAAATCTCGTTTTCCTGTTTAGATGAGCATCCAATCAGTTTCTCCATCATCCCTCATCCTGATCCTCACGCCAGAAAACCTCGATTGCCAAACTGAAACCAATGCCTCAGTGATTCAGAAAATAGAAAAATCTTTCTGGAACTTTGCCACTCAACCTGTAATCACTTGTATGATTTTTGAGTTGGGGATGCTGAATGGAAGAGATTGATTGCAAAAATTCCATATTCACGCAAGAGAGTCTTATTCTCGAATCAAACATAAACATGTTCTCGTATTATACCGAAATGAACCAGTTTCAAAAAGTTATTTGGGTTTTCAGTGTTCCTGCTCCGGGACACCCTGTATGCTGATTCTGAATTTCGAAAATACCAAATTCGAAGAGAAAATTGAAATACCTTTCCAACGAGGTGCCACTTGACCTATTTTCGATCGAATGATTTTTGAGTTGGGGATGCTGGAAATAGGGGGTTGATTGCACCAACTCCAAATTCACAAGTGTAGGTCGTTTTTCTAGACCGAGCATAAACCTGCGCTTGCATTATGCCAAAATAAATCGATTTCATTTAGTATTTGGGATTTGCAGGAATTCAACTTTACCCTCGGTTGGGACACCCTGTATGTTAATTTAAAATTCTAAAAATGACAAATCAGAATGGAGAATTGACATACCTTTACAGTAAGGTGCCACTCGACCCTTATTCCCTATGATGAATTTCGAAATTAGGGTTGCTGGGGGTAGGGGGTTGATCTGACAAGTTTCGAATTATTTCGAAAAATGCTCCCCCTCGAAACAAAAATCGACGTGTCTTGGTGTTTTTCGCTAATGTTACTCATTTCGGAGTTATAGGGGGGGTCAAATTTTCGTTGGAACACACTGTATATATTCATGAAAAATTAAACACCTCAAGAGGTTTTTTCAGATTCATTTGAGAATATTTCGAAAAAATTTCAAAGAGATAAAGTATAAGATTCTGAAACCATTTCGACAGACACATCAACCTTTTCTCAAAAATGGAGAGTCTACTAAACTGGAATTTGAAGAATACCAAACTGAATGAGGGTAAAAATGCAATTTTCAGTAATTTGCAGACAATGAAAATTCTATCTCTGGAAGATTTCAGTACAAATGTTATACCTTAAAACAGTTTTTCATCTAAAAGCTCAAGAATTTTTGAATCAGCAATAGACAATGCGATAAGGAAGATGTACCACTGTACCAAATGGATAAATTAATTAAAACCAGATCTTTGTCGAAGTTCCGGACCTAAAAAAAGGGGTGATTTATAAAATAGTTTGTTCGAATATAATCATTTAAGTATGAAAAAACATCCACACATGAGTCACATTGGTATAGAGATCTTAACTAGGACTATCTAATCATTGGCAAAATTAATTCATTTGAATATTCAGAATAACTTAATTCAACATATTTCTGATATTAATATTGAAACCATTTTGTATTGGAACTCATAATTTTAGCTGATAATTTGATTTTTTAATAAGTGAGGCATATCTTGCAAAACAATCATAACCAAATACAGAAACAACAAATTTATACGTGAAAAATTCAGGAGATTTCATATCAAAAGTTGAGAACATCAATATCGATGAAGAAGATATTTTAACCAGTCTAGATATAATTTCTCTATATGCATATATTTCCACAGAAGAAGCCTTAGACATTATATTCATGGAAAATAACTTCTCTCCAGATATCATAGACTTGGCAGACCATTGTCCCACAAACACAACAACATACCATAACCAGATATATAAACAAATCAAAGGAGCACCTATGGGATCTCCACTATCACCCGTTATTGCCAACCTCTTCATGAATAACTTTGAAACTAAAGCCTTAGAGAAAGCACAGAAGAAACCAAAAACCAATGCGTAGATGATACACACAACCAAATTTATATGGAATCACTCGGTATTCCACATTATTGATTTTTTTTAACAATGGATCTTTGACTACTTGTGTAGTATGAAGTTTCATGTTGTAAAAAAAGTGAATAGTATGATAAGAAATGTTGAATTATCACCACATGTTCGGGATATTGTACTTAGCCGTCACTGAGATTGGAAACTGTGAATTTCAAAATTTAAAAACGCCTAATCATAATTGAAAATACCTTAAGTTGGATTGTCCGATGTGCAGAGGGGTTCATTTCAAAACCTACGCTCTATACTTAGAGCTATAATCTCTGCAAAATCGGCCTAGAAGAAGTCGTAAGAAGATCTCTTCTGAAGAACAAGACCGCTTTTCGTGCCAAATTGCAAGAAGATGGGGTGCGTCGCACCCCATAGATAGATAAATCTTATTATTTGGGTGAGGTCTGTGATGTAAAAATTTTCATTACTTTTATTTCAATTCGTGTAAGTTAATCTAGTAGGCTAATGGAGATCTTCAAATACCCTTTATGTTTTAGTATATGCGGATTGCAAATGATTTTACAAATTCAACCATACCTCACAATTGATAATTCAGGAATCAGAATTATTTTTGAGGGGATTTTTATTTTTCGAACAAAGAAGGCTATGAAAACAAACGACTTTGACATTTCCAATATAAAAGTTGTCCGAATAGTAGAGTTTGCATCGGTTGATTTCACTCGAATTTAGTTTATTTGTTTTTAAAATGCCTCAAACATACACAAGGAATGAGAAAGTGGATGTGCTACTTATTTACGGGGAATGCCAAAAGAATGCAGCAGCTGCTGTCAATTTGTATGCCGAAAGATACCCCCATCGACAATGCCACGCAAGAAATTATTTCAGTCGCCTGGATGATCAATTTAGGAGAGAACCCAATAATTATCCTGAAGAAAAGTTTATCATTGGAGAAGACACAGAAATCAATGTGTTAGCGCGAGTAGAAATTGATAAAACCATTTCCACAAGGCAAGTTGCGTTTGAGCTGGATATAAGTCGTGAAAGCGTTCGTCCAATTTTGAAGGAGTATAATCATAAATCATACAAATATCAATTGCATCAGCATTTGTATGAAGGTGATTATGCAAGGAGGATGGATATTGCAATTGGATAATGCAAAATAATGTGCAACCACACAATAATTTCCTAAAAATAATCTTGTTTATAGTTGAATCAAAGTTTACTAATTTAGGGTTATTCAACAGGCAAAACACAAGATAATGGTCTCAAGAGAATTAACATTTATTCAACCAGGGTAATTTTCAGGAACAATTCGTTCAATTGTTTTGTTAGGTGTGATTGGTACCAGAATAATTGGTTCCATGATTTTTGATGGGCCGTTGACTGGCGCTAGATACTTAGAATTTATTCAGAATAAGATTGAGGAATGTTTGGAAATACTACCGTTGGCGATTGAGAGGATAATGTTTTATCAACAGGATGGTGTTGATAAAACATTACAACGCAAGAATTGTCTCAGAGTACCTGCGCGAGAGATTCGGAGAAAATTGGATTGCAACGAATGGTCGAACAAGATGACCCGCAAGATCACCTGATTTAACTCCGTTAGACTGTTTCGTTTGGGGTTATTTGAAGAATTGTGTTTACGCAACAGTGCCTACTACGCGTACAGATCTAGATGATAGAGTCAGACGAGCCGTCGGCAGTATAACACCTGAACAATTGACCAGTGTAACTAGAAATTTGCAAGAGCGGATTCAAATGTGCGTAGACAATAATGGTCAATATTTCGCATGATTCTTATGATTTTTTTATGTTTCTAAATTTGTTTTTTCGTCTGCTCATGATTTATTCTTATGGATCAGATTATATTTCTTGTTTTGCGATTCATTAGGGTTTTTGTTTTGGATTCTCAGGGAAAGACTTAACACAAGTAAATGAGTTTATTTCTCAATGATCCTTCGAATGTCAGGATTGCTTTCTTTCAATGTTCCTTTCCAAAGCCTTCTGGATTAACCTACACGAATTGAAATAAAATAAATGAAAATTTTTACAGTTCCATAATTTGTTTTCATTTTCAAAAAAAGTATTCAAAGAATTTGTTTACCCATAGTATTAAGCTTCTAATGATACCTCGGTACCAACAAGATGCCATTTCAAAAAATGGAGTTTTAATCGAAAAATGATTTTGGAGAATATTATCTGGCCTGGACAGAGCAAACCTGAAATTATGCGTCAGTTGCTTTTTTTTTTAGTGTTGCTTTGATCAATTATGGTAAATTGGCAATATTGATGGCACCCTAGATTGAAAAATAAAAACCGAACCAAAAATAATTTTGAAGCCCAAAATATCAATTGTGAGGTATGGTTGAATTTGTGAAATTATTTGGAAACCAAATATGCAAAAATTTATATGGTGTTTCATTTAAAAATCTTCATTGAAGGTCATTTCCGGCGACACCGGAAGTGGAAAAAAATTGTTTCAAATGTCAAAAAAGTGGCCTGTCATAAGCTTGATCGAATCACATAATTTCAGTAAATTAAATATATATATATATATATATATATATATATATATATATATATATATATATATATATATATATATATATATATATATATATATATATATATATATATATATATATATATATATATATATATATATATATATATATCAATCCATTATCTCATGAATTAAGAGGCATTTTCAAGGTGATTCTTTAAGTACTCTTTGGTTTATTTAACTGAATTCAAATTAAGTCACTTAATTTATTTAGATGACATTGAATTATATGCCGGAACCAGATCTCATTTAAAAGTCTACTTGAGATTACTTTCAACTATTCCAATGATATTCATATGAAATTTGGGCTTCCAAAATGTAAAAATCTTTCTATTGAAAAAGGAAAGATCACCTCTGATTATATAAAGATTTCCAATATCGAAATCGAGCCAATGCATCAAGGAGATACATATAAATATCTTGGATTTTGTCAAGAGAAGACAAATAACCATAGCAGCACTAAAGAAATTATTAGAAGTTCATATTACAAAAGACTAAGAATTATCATCAAGAGTTATTTAACTAGTAAAAACCTTTTCAGAGTTATCAACTCCTATGCTGTTCCTATTCTTAGATCTTCTTTTGGAATTATTAAATGGTCTAAAACTGATCTAAATGAATTACAATGTCAAACGAGGAAAATGCTCTGTAAATATCATAAGCGCCACCCAAAGTCAGCTGTTCAGAGAGTTACACTACCTAGACATCTTGGAGGTCGTGGATTAATTGATTTGAATAATCTTCATAGTAAACAGATTTTTCATCTACGTTCCCATTTTCATGATAAACAGAGAACGTCTAAATTACATGATATTGTTGTTGCTTCAGATTATAATCTTACACCTCTGAACTTGACAATGCAAAAGGTAGATTTTGATATATTTGATGATAATTCTAAAAGAGAAAGTTGGATGCAGAAGGAATTACACGGAAAGCACCCTAAAGAATTGAAAAATGATTATATTGATGAAATTGCATCAAATAAATGGTTAGTATCTGGAGAATTGTTTGCTGAAACAGAAGGCTTGGCAATTGCGATCCAGGACCAGGTTGTTTTCACAAGGAATTATAGAAAACATATCATCAAACAAAATATAGATGATTCTTGCCGTAGATGTTTCTGTTCTTCAGAAACAGTTTTTCATATATTATCATCTTGCTCAGTCCTTGCTTCAACAGATTATTTAGAAAGACATAATGCCGTCGCTAATATTATTCACTTCAATCTAGGAATTAAACATGACCTAATTCCCAAAAGAAAAAATTTCAAAATATGAACCTGAGATTATTTGTGAAAATGACAAATATAAACTTTATTTTGATAAAACAATTCTGTGCAACAGAGCTGTAAAACACAATAGACCAGATATCGTTCTTAATGGTAAACAGAATCAAATAACATATATAATTGATATTGCTATACCCGACACACATAATATACAAAATAAATACAATGAAAAATTTCTAAATATATGATGCTTGGCGACGAGATTAAAAAATGTGGAAAATGAAGAAAATATTTATTCTACCGATTATTATTTCTACAACAGGCGTTATTCCTAGAAATCTTCACAAAAGTATTGAGATTATGGGTCTGAAGAAAAATTTGTTTGAACAGTTACAAAAGATAACAGTCATCAAGTCTTGTAATAAGGTTTCTTTCCGAAAATAATAATGAGGTAGAGTCATAGGTTTTCTCTTTAGTTTATACTGCTCAGAATCTCATTTCATATTTTATTTATTTGTTTATATAAATGTAATATAATTAACTGACAATTTTGTCATATTTATATTCAGAGCAGTATTCTATTCGATCGTTCACCACTTCACACAAAGGAAACTATTAATGAGTAACATTCAGTGTTACTTGACTAAGGTCGTACACTGGATTTTTCCGGGGAGAAAGCCTCTGACACTACTCGTTGGTACATTGATATCATTGTCTGATGATGCTATAGTATGTATATATTCTGGTAGATTGATATATTCTCATAACATTTAACGTTATCCTAATATATAATTACTCCAGGATATGTTTTGATTATAATCATTGCCTGGCAATGGTATTAATTACCGGGTGGTGGATTTATATTTTTTCATGAAATCAGTTTGATTGCATGAACAGATATATGGGCAACTCGTCGGGGTAAAACCCCCTAAACACCTCAAAAAAGTCTAGGGAACATTTACGAATATCTTTGAAATATGAATTTGATGATTCGAATTTATAGAAATCTTTCGATTTTTGTTAGGATGTATTCTCGATAAAACAAAATAATATTTGACTTCACCTATTATAAAAAATAATTTGAAATTTGAAAATGACGAAATTTGGTAAAACACAAAAAAAAATCCTGAACTAATATTTTCGAAACGGTATGGAAGCACTTATATTTTTCAGTACCCAAAAGGTCCACCTCTGTTATTAATGACACTTTGGCATCGTCGCGGCATGCTCAATATTAAATTGTCTATTACATTTTGGCCTAAGTCATTCCAAGCCGCCTGAACTGCTAATCGAAGCTCCTATTGATGATGGAAGGCGTTTTGACGCTGGAGATTTCTTTTTAGGGTGTCCCACACATGTTCGATGGGATTCAGATCTGAGGAGCAGGATGGCCACGGTAGAAGATCGATATCATTCTCTTCGAAAACGTTCAAGACAACTCTTGCACGATAAGGAGGGGCATTATCTTGTTGGAAGAGTGGATTTTAACCCATTGTTTGGAGATAGGGTACCACTACAGGTAAAACTATCTCATTTGCGTAAGAATTTCCCGTGAGGTTGTTCTGTATGAAAACGAGGTCAGTTCTTCCACCAAGGCGTATACCTCCTCAAAACATCACTGATCCGCCTCCCTGTCTAACAACTTCTCGAGCATGCTGGAGACGGTTTTGCTTTTGAGGTTCCCTCCATATTCGAATTCTTCCCGAATCGGGATAACAATTCATCACTGAAGAGAACTGTGGCCCACCTCTCTTGATCCCAGTTTACGTGTTCTTGGCACCAAGCTAAACGAGCAGCGCGATTTCCATGGGTCAGTTGTGGAACTCTATAAGAAGGTCGGAAGTGGAGTTGACTTTCGTGCAGTCGATTTCTCACAGTTTGGTCGGAAATTTGTACATTATGAACTCGTGATAGCTCTTGAGCTGATTGAAATGATGTAGTAGTACGATCTCTTCTGGCTTGTAAAACCAAAAATTGGTCTTAGGCGACTGTAGTAATCCTGAAACGACCTGTATGGCGTTCTTCTACGCTACCTGTTTCATTTAAACGCTACCATAAACGGTTTATGACACATGGGCTACTTCCCAGAACCCTGGATACTTCCCGTTGTGAGCTCCCAGCTTGGAGCATGCCAACGGCTCGTAACATCTCTTCTCTAGTCAAATGTCGTCTTTCCATGATAGAGTCACAAATTTTGAATCTTTTATTTGTGCTTACAACAGAAACAAAGTGCCAACTAACTGATTTCAAACACTAAATACATGAATTTTGGCCAAGGCCAAACGGAGGTATCGGTACACATGGCTGTTGCCGTCGAGAGGGACGGTTTTGAGAACCTTGAACTCTTGTGTGCTTTGTATTTTTAAAACCTTTAGCCTTTACAAAAACGATTATGAAAGAATTTTTTTAAGAGATTTAAGGAAATTATTTTTGTAATTTTTTCATTCATTTCAGTTGGGTGTCACAGATGAAGTGACTCCAACGATTTTAATGCTATGCAATGATTGTTGCGCCTTAAATTTATCAAACGAACCTGCCGATGCTTGAAATCCACACCTACCACAAGTATCGCCAGGTGCTTTAAAATGTGCGTGAAGACGCTTTGCCTTCTCCCGGATTGCTCAGAGGCACTGTTTTTATTCGCAGTTCTCAATCCACAATGGCAACATTACTTCTACTTCTACTGCTGGATCAAGAACAATTTTCACTGACTGTGAAGTTGAAGCTACAGATGACCCTATTTTATCTTCAAATTTTCATCGATAGTACTATTGATTAGTTAACATTGAATGCGTACGTGATTCAGTATTTCTATGTTCACCCTAAGCGGTTACACAATTATTTTCGTATCGAAACTCCATTTTAAATCTTCTGAGGCTACAATATAAGTTAGGAAGACAACGATAGATACGTATTATTCGATAACAATTTCTGTAACGAATGGGAAAATGGAAGAATAAAAAACGCAACTCAGCTTTTACCAAAGGACAAAACGTCTAATTGGTGGCATTTAATGCTATACATTGAGTAAAGAGGTCGCTTTACTCAAACATTTTGTTAGTTTGCATTCTCAAAGATAACGACTGCGGCGAAAGCGGCTCATGTCAAAGGAAAAGCCGAACCAATACAGCGGCGATATCATTTAAAAACAAACTTCAGACATATTAGTTATAAGATCATTCTTTTTTATTATTCCATTTGATGACGCGTTTACAAAGAATACCGGATAATATTCATTATTATAGATGTACGCACCATCCATTAGATCCGCGAATAAAAAAATCTTCAGCCACGAATCTAGGAATTGAATTGAATTTTTTTATCCATGAATAGTGAGAACGCGAATGTAAGAAGAGCAAATAGGGAGCTTTTACTGTTTTCATAAAAAAAATCCAGAGCTTTCTGAAGTTATCTTAGATATATTAGAAACAGTTCAAAAGCTCAGGGAGATAAGTTATTACTTTTTGCAATCATCCTTGACCGACATATCCTCCTTTTCTTCAAATAGAAGTATCAAGTTGTGTCAATCAACATATTAGAAGTAAGCGGGTACCGTATATCGAGTATCAAGAGCTTCTAAAAGAAGTAAAAGGAAAAGACTTACGAATTCTACCAGAAAGTGCGCTTTGAGAAACAACTTGACATCCTAAGGTGCATGAAGAAACGAGAATGAACAACTTTATATTATTCATTTCATCCACTTTTGTCATCTAGAACTGGACTGATATAATTTCGTAAAATATTCCCAGCCATTACATAAAGGCGAACTCCGTTCTACTCAATCACGAAAGTGTTGAATAATTGATTATGTCTTCATCATGCCGATATGACATAAAGCAGTGGCGCACGCTACTACGATAATATGCGAATTCTACTTTTCGAGAGGATTCTTATGATTCTTTTTGATTACTTTATACGAGAAATTTACGTTATTATCTTGTTACTTATATTTGATCAGCTTTAAAGCTATAATGTAAGCTGGTTATCATGTATCGATGATCAGTTTCAATTCGAATAAGACAAAATCAACAATGTTTTCTGAAAAAGTCACTATTGGAGAACTTCCTTTACTCATGCAAGCTTCGAATTACCTCCGAAACGAATACGAATCTACTCGGCATCACAGCCAACACTGCAGTTTGTTGGCATGACCATGCGTCAGTTATTGCTAAATCTGCTTCTGCAAACTCAGATTTCTTTTCACGGCTAAACACAGCTCATGCTTTTATACACAACACAGATGCGACCAGTTCTGGAATACTGTTGCAATGAGTGGTGCTCTGTAGCCAAACATTTATTACATCTATCGGATAGTGTCAGGCCAGGCTCAGCATACCTGCTACGGCACTCTAGGCAAGCTGTACTGCCTGTAGCCAGAACCCGTAAGAAACGGACAGTTTCAAAGGACGTGAGAACCCACCAAACTTTGCTTCTCCCTTGTAAAAACAACCATGGAAACGAAACCTAAAGATAGATTTGGTTAATAAGAAAACTAAACAGCCACTGATAATCGTAACATGGAATGTGCGTACCTATCCCAGGCAGAAAAGTTATGAAATGCTGCTCTAGAGCTGAATAAATTGGGAATCGATATCATGAGAATGAGTGAAATAGTTTGGAAATGGGCACTACAGAACTGATGGCGTGACGCTGTACTTCTCAGAATATCCCGCTGAAGATAAACACCATACACACGGAGTAGCCATACTAATAACAGACGAAATAGTTGGCTGTGTTTTCGGTTTTGTGACGTCCTCCCCTCAAAGAATGCTACTTCAACTGACTACCCAGTTATTCTAAATAAATCTCGTCCAAGTCTACACACCTACTACAGAGAGTGACGAAGAGAAAATTGATAAATTTTATCAGGAAATCGAGGAAGTACTAAGAATCGTGACATAACTATCATCTCAGGAGATTTCAACATTAAAAAGGAAAGGTCAGGAAATGCGGTAGGATACCGTAAAGTGGGGTGACATTGATCAATTTTGAACAACTTTTGTTAATATTTTCAACAATTTTTATTATATTTCTATTTTGTTTTTTAAACCTCCTTAGATTCCTTCAGTACTACCGAATTTAGGCCTCAACTTAAGCCAATCATTCATCAGTATCTAGAAAAAAAATAAAACATGAGTGATCAATGTCATACCCTAAGTGGGGTGACTTTGATCAGGCCTCTTTATTGCATAGAAATGCTGGAGAATATGTTAGAAATGATTAATGTCGCCCTCTTCGAAATCGGTGTTGTGGAACAAAAGTTATTGGATAATTTATATGAGGGGTGAGATTGATCAGACGGGGTGACATTGTTCAGCTCAATTACTACGGAATAAAAAGTGATTCAGAGGATATCATTTATTTAAAAAATACGGAAATAAACATTTAGCATTCCTTGATATTTTTATCATGTAGAAAATCATATCTTATTCTGTTTAACATTTTAACAAACAGGGTACCTAATAAAATAGAAAAATAAATATTTAGCCGAGCATTTAGCATTCCTTGATATTAATGTCATTTGGAAAATGATATCTTATTATTCTGTCTGATATTTTAACACACTTAGGGTCTGGTAAAAGTGCCACAATATCACCAATTTGCACTGTTGAAACATCATTCTCGACGAGTTTAAATACACTTCGCGAATGAGCAGACTTTAAACCGACAACTTCAAAGACGTTATCTTTTAAAACTCTCTGAATGAGGCACACATAGCGAAATTCTGTTTGCTTTCTTGAACCAGATAGAAATTTAACTAAGACGAACTTTCCGAAGATAATATTGTCTAAAGTTGGCTCGAAATATTCTATAGGGTCTGCCGTCGGTTCATCTATAGATTCATCGTCTTCTGAATTATCATCTAATTGTATATTCTCATTTTCCTCCTCGCTGGACGAAAGTTGAGTACTCGGACCAGCAACAGATTTTCCTGGTTCTGAGGTCTATTGACATTATACCTTTGAGTTTTAGAAAATCGGTGAGACTATCCGCAACATTAGCTTCTACATTGTCAGAAGTGTTACCTGGTAATTTTGAAGAACTCGATCAGGATTGAAAGGCACAAGACCGCAAGCTGCAAATCCAGAAATGAGATTGCGTGTAACACCGCTTCTTTCTTTAGAGTTGTCCTTAGGCAGAACTTCGTCCATGTTAATAATGCACTGTTTCAGTAGAAGAGGAAATTCGTTCTTAGGAATCCCAGAAGTTTTGGAATTTCTAACTTTCCAGGCTGATAGTGTTTTCCTCCAACTTTCTTTGAATGGACGAAAAAAAGCGACATCCAAAGGCTGGCAGATATGGGTGCAGTTGGGAGGGAGACAAACAAAAGAAATGTCATTTTCTTCACACGTTCTCAGTACTTCTGGATTAAAGTGTGAGGCCAAATTATCTCCCAAAAGGACTTTTCGTCCATTTAACCTTTTAGCGTGTGGTAGAAAAACTGTGGAAAACCATTCGTGAAATGTGGGCATATCTATCCAACCGTGCGAAGTTCGGTTGAATCGAGTACCTTGCGAGCAGCATATCTTATCACAACATGGTTTGCCCTCAAGAGCATTCTCAGTCCATGTATTCCACAAGTTTTCGGCCTTGTATATTACATAGGGCGGCAGTAGAGTGCCTGATGCTGATCCACACATCATTAAGGTCGTTGATGATTTTGAATGGTTGCAAACTTTTTCTGGGTATTTTGTACCTCTACGATAAATGCGCAACTTTTTCCCTGGATCATCTGTAACATTTGATTCATCGTAGTTAAACACATTCTCCGGGGGAACACCATCCAGGGTGACTCGCAAGTTGTTGAAATAGTCTCTTAGTATGGAAGGAGTCACCTGACTCCGTTTCGCACTAATGTTGGACGATAATCTTTTTCCTGCGACATGTTGGTGCCTCTTAAGGAAACTGTTGACCCAGTCTTTACCAGGCAAGTTATTGTTGAATTTGTAAATGTTTCTACCACTTTTATCTAAATAACTTTTCACGAACATTCTTAGATCTTGTGGAGACAAGGAAATCCCCAGTCTGCGCATTTCAGTATATTCGTCAAAATGGCTCTCTCTTCAATGTTTGATAGTATTGTCTGCCCGCCGATTTTTTGAATCTGCGCCCATGAAATCTGTTGTTAAGGGTACCATAAGAAACATTGTAAGTGCGAGCTGCTTGGCGCATAGAAAGTGTATTATTTGTAACGTCTCGAAGGGCATTTTCTAGTTGTTCATCAGAAAATTGTTGTAAGTTCTGCTGCCTAGCTTTCGCGTATATGTTCTGCCCATTTTTCAGTTTTCTGATTCTAAAAGTAAAAGAAACAGGTAGACATTAAAATCTGAAAACGATGGGGCGAGATTGATCACTTCTTGTTATTGTTGATCAATCTCGCCCCGTTTTGTTCAGGTCATTTTGCGCGAAAAGTACATATCAACTAACCTTCCAAATTGAGCGCAGCCTTCACAATCGATGACAGGTAAATATCTTATGGTGCACAATCCTCGACGATTAACGAGTTTTTCCCGGGCAAGAAAAGTTTGCGACACTCAAATTTACACGTTTTTCGACACGAAACTTTAGAACGCTGTAGAACGAACCTTCCTTTACACTGTCGCGATATGTACTGCTGGATCGAAAGCCTAATGTGTTAACTATCGCCTGAAAAAAGCTGCCTGAGAATCAAAGCAAAGGTGGTGGGGAAATTTAGAATTGAACACAAAATGGCAGCGCGATCAATCTCACCCCGCGAGATCAATCTCACCCCACTTTACGGTACTATGGATTAGGCACGAGGAAAGCTAGAGACGACCGACTTGTGCAGTTCTGTCAAGAATGGAGCTCAATATTGACGAACATGGTTTCAGTTACCTCCAAGAAGGCTTTACACTTGGAGGTCGCCTCAAGATGCTCCAGACAATATAGTGCGAAATTAAATCGACTTCATAGCCATCAATAATCGTTATAGAAATGAGGTAAGAAGTGTTAGAACATACCCAGGAGCTGATATATAATCAGACCTCAATGTCTTCGTAGAAAAATTCCACGTGGAACTCAAAAAACCTGACGCCCACGAATATCAAAGAAACTTAACACCGACAGTTTAAAAGAACCAAAAATTAGAGAGAAATGTGCAAAAAAGCTTGACCAACGGATGACAGCTATGGGAGCGTTAGGTAAAGTGGAGAATATTTGGAACAGCTTTGAGAATACAGCAATGCAGCAAATAGGACATAGAAAGAATGAAAAGAAGCATGAGTGGATGACAAATAAAGTGGAAAGGAGAAGAGAATGTGAAGGGTAGTCAGATGAAAAGTAGACGAGAAAGTAAAGGAAAGTCAGATTATAAAAACATACAGGGAACCATCGAAAGAAAAATAATCGAGGCGAAAGAACTGTGGCTTAACTACAAATGTCTAGAATTTGAGAAGCATGATAACTTCAACCTACAAAAAAGATCAAAGAAATGGTAGAACCAAAACAACCGCATAGTGTCCCTAGACTAATAGATGAAATTGAAGGCTAGTCGTTGAAGAAGAACGAAAAGCAGATATTTGGAAATCCTATACAAGGGAGGTGTTCAGTGGCCAGCGTTCGATAACATTTGAGGAAAAGGTGATAGATACTCTAATAGGAAGTGAGAGGAAAGCCATCAATCAGACAAAAAATTTCGAAGCTGTAGATACCATTTCAAAATCGTGAAGTTGATATAGACTGGGTGATTTACAAAAACTCTTGGGAGGTTTGTTCAGATTGGAAGACCACTTTTTTGTTAAAGATTCAAGAGCATCCTAAACTCTGCTATAATGTCTTTAAGTCATAAGTTTTTTTGGTGAGTAGTTTCGTCACAATATTTCTTTTCCGTAGAAATTCATGAAATTAGGCTCTCACATCATCGCATACTCCTTCGGCCAGAGAGGATGAATACTTTTTTCTTTCGTTTCATTATTGCCCAAGATAGCTTTATTGATGAATTAAAATAGATTATCCTCATTTCATACAGGAGTGACTCAAAAAAATTATTGAATATTGTTATTTAAAAAATATCATATCTTGATTTTTTCAAATGGAACATCCTGTATTTTATAATTCATGTCAACGCATAAAATATTGTGCAAATTTTTTGCAGAAGTAACCTTATCTTTATCTTCGACCATTTTCGAATTAAAAAAAATAAACTAAAATAATAAAATCAGAGGTTGCGAAAGAAGAATTTATTAGTACATATCCTTATACTTTATCAGGGAAATGGAGATATTTTAAGGTAGTCGTGTTGGAAAACGTAATAGATTGGTTTTTGGTGAGATGATCTACAAGGTGTTGAACTATTTCAATAAGTGTTCGAAATGTGGCCCGTTTCTTTGAAGACACAACTCAATCCTGCTGAGGAAAGACCATTGAACTCACGACAATATTTGCGGATTAACTGACTGAAAGGAGTCGACTATTCTCTGTCTCATATCCAACTGTAGGTAAACGATGCCCTTAATATAACCCCACAAGAAAAAATCTAGACTTGTAAGGTCCGGAGACCTAACTGGCCATCTAACAGGACCTCCACGTCCTATCCATTTGTTTGGAAATACATGATTCAAATGCTCCCTAATCTGATGTGAGTAATGTGCCATTGCTCCATCCTGTTGAAACCACATATCTTGTCTTATATGCTCTGGTACATCAGCACGTAGCATTGGTAGATGATTTCGCAGAAAATCTAGATACATTTCACTATTGGGGTGCCCGTCGAAAATGTGCGGCCCAATTAGATATCCATCTACTATAGCGGCCCATACATTCCAGGACCTACGATGCTGGTGATCTATTTGTCTCATGAGGTGTGGATTTTCCGTGGCCTAATAATGAAAGTTGTACCTCTGAACAAGCCCATTCTTGTGGAAAGTTGAATCGTCCGAGAAAAGAACTCTGCTAAACTTATTTGTATTTTCCGCTACTTGCCCAATTACAAAAACTGATTCGATTTTCATAGTCTTGATTGTTCAGTTCCTGGTGCAGCTGTACATGATATGCAAGAAATTTATTTACTTTCAAGATTCTCTGGACGGAAGTTTGACTTATATATGTTAACTGAGAAATCTCTCTTTGGCTTTTATATGGTTCCTCTGTCACTGTCAACAAAACTGATAACTGGCGATCTTCAGTTGTAGTAGTTTTTGGGTTTTCATGTATTTTGCAAGCGATATTACCCGTTTCGATAAATCTAATTGGAAATTTTTCAAAGCATCTTGCATCAGGATGCCTCCTATCAGGAAACCTTCGTGCATAAACTCTAATGGCCAACAAAGGATTTCTATCACACTCACCCAGAACAAAAATCATATCAACCATTTCTTCTTCAGAGAACTTCATGGCAGTCAATTGAGAAAACTGGGTTCAAACCTCACTTTAACAATGTTTAATAACGAAACACTAATAAGTTAACCATGTAGAATGCAGAATATGATATGTCCGGACACCTGACAGAAGGCACAAAAAAAAAGAGTCATCACAGACCTCGATTTACGTTTTAATCATCTTGATTTTATCATTCGTTAAAAGAATTATCTTGTTTAGGTTTCATTTTTTACTACTTGAATCATTACAGAAAAAAAACTTCTATGCAAATATGATGCATGTTGATGAGTTTGATACGGTTTGTAGTATTTTCATTAAAATTTTTTACAAATAATCGAATGTTTCGAAAATGATCGAAGATAAAGATAAGGTTACTTCTGCAAAAATATAGCGCAATATTTTATACGTTGACAAGAATAATAAAATATAGGATGCTCGATTTTGAAAAATCAAGATATGATATTTTTCAAATTACAATATTCAATAATTTTTGAGTCACTCCTGTATAAAATGAGGATTTCAATTCATCAATAAAGCTAGCCTTGGGCAATAAGAAAGCGAAAGGAAAAAGTATTCATTCCCTCTGGCCGAAGGAGCATGCGATGATGTGAGAGCCTATTTTCATGAATTCTTACGGAAGAAAAAATTTTGTGACTATTCACCAGAAAACCTTATTACTCAAAGACATTAAAGCAGCGTTTAATCTGCTCCTAAATCAAGAACAAAGAAGTGGTCTTCCAATCTGAAAAACCACTCATGATTTCTTTTATAGATAATTGGGACACCCTGTTTACTGCAAAATAAATTGCGGAATTAAATTCTTACTTTCCAAATAAAATACCGTCTCGAAGAAAAATTAAATCTTCAAGAGTGTACGAGCTTCAGAACAACGCGCCACTGGTGAATCACCCTGTATAGACAGAGGCAATGTTCTTCTTTGTTCCTTCAATAAAAGATATAACACTGAAGTAATACCACCAGCCTGGCTTAAATCCACTTTCATAACGGAACCTTAGAAAAAGAAGGCCAAAAACTGCAATTATTTTCGGCTCATTAGTTTGATGAGTCATACCCTAAAGATATTTCTTCGGATAATACACTCCCGATTATGGAGACAAATAGATGAGGGGATTACTGCGATTCAGTTCGGATTTCGACGTTGACTTGGAACCAGAGAAGCGTTGTTTTCGGTGCACGTACTAGTTTAAAAATGTCCAGACCAGCAAAAAGTGGTATACTTCTGCTTATAAATTTCGAGAAAGCATTTGACAACGTCAAGCATGGTATCCTTGTGGAGCTACTGAAAAGTATAAATCCCGATGATAAAGACATAAATCTCATTGTAAAGCTATACTGGAAATAAAGTTCGAGTTGATTGGTAACAGAACAACTGGTGATATCAAAATAGATAAGGACGTGAGGCAAGGGTGCATATTATCCCAACTCCTTTTCAAACTTTATGCCAAAAATATCTTCAGAAGAGCCCTAGATAGAGTAGAAAAAGGCATCAAGGTGAATGGCTATGGGATAAATAATATCAGATATGCTGATGATACGATTCTCTTAGCAGATAGCCCAAATGATCTAATGTTCCTCCTGGATAGAGTATACAACGCATGTTGACAAGTAAGACTCAATATGAATCTCCAAAACAAAAGTTATGACAGTAAAAAAGACAAACACTCTCAACCATCGCATATACATCAAAGGAAAACTAGTTGAACATGTTAGCCGTTACAAATACCTTAGTTGCTTACTCACAGAGGACTGGAACCCACATGCCAAAATCAGAAAAAGAATAAGAATCGCACCCAATAGGTTCTTCAGAATGAGATCTGTAATATGCAACAACACCATCTCACTCAACACAAGATGGCGAGTCGCACAATGCTATGTGCTTCCGGTACTTTTGTATGGTTGTGAAGGATGGACTCTGAAAGCGGCAACTATGAATCGAATCGAGTACTTTGAAATGTGGCTGGATCGGCAATTACTGAAAATTCCTTGGTTGGATAAGCTTTCTAACGATTAGGTCCTCAAAAGAGTGAACAGATTCCGTATGCTCCTAAAAAGACTGAGAGAACGCAAGGTGGCCTACTTCAATCATATACTCAGAAATGGTAAATAAGATCTATTGCAAAGAAAGATCAAAGGAAAACGAGAACTAGGTCGAAAAAGATTTACATGGTTCAAAAACTTAAGGGAGTGGTTTAATATCAGAAGAGCAGAGAATCCCATTAGATTGGCACAGAACAGTGAAGAATATAGGTTGATGGTAGCCAACCTCTGTCACGGAGAGGGGAGAATGGGTAGTGTCCAGAAGAAAGCAGTACACCTCATCGACCACCCGGTAATCACATGTGATCTCTAGCCTCTTTCTCAAAGACAACAGGTTTTTCTCTTTGTGTTGAAGAACTGAATAGCTTGTTTCTGAAAAGAATTGAGTTCCAAAGAGAAAGCAGATTTGTGGAAAAGGGGATGGTCCAACTAGCAATGCCACCTATCACTCTCTCCTAAGATCCTTTCCTTCACAGTGCACACAGTGTATTGTGTGATTCGTTTTCATCAAATATCTTCCCGATTTGGCTTTCTTCAAGAAGCGAGTGAACACACACATTAAATCAGCTTGGGTGGCCACACTTTACACATTTACTCATTATGATGCAAATGACACAGTGATTTTATTTATCTTACCTACGATCAATTCGTTGAACATTTATTTCTGATCAACCATAGCGAAGCATGCTGTCGTAGATCTTTTAAACGTAGTCACGTTGTTAAATACTTTCAATGGCCATATGCTGTATGTATAAGTTTTGCTGTAACCTTCATTGATGATAATTTTCCGTTCTACTTTGTGTGTGTGAATGATTGGAAAAGTAGCATTGCTTGTAGCTATTGAGCACATTTCAACATACACCGTATTTAAGCTGCCTAAAGAAGTCCCTTTACATAAATTGGCAAGAATCTTTGAGAATGTTATAGAGAATTTCATCATAGTGATGTCAAGATGATTGTGAAATTTGTTAGCTACTGTGTAGGTCTTACAAAACATTACAACTCCCAAAAATATAAACTTGGATTTTCAAATTTATCGACACATTTCACAATTTCAATACTTTACGAAGCGTGAGGCTTAAATGTCTGAATAATGTTAACTTTGAAACCCTGGGTTCTTTGTTACTTCATGTTTACTTCCATTATCTATCTGATTGCTCCCCTAATCTAATAAATCTCCTGAGGATATCTAGGAGTTCTTTGAAGCCATAGTAGGACATATTCTCGTATTTTTTCCTGCATATTACACCACATCCTCATTGGCTATCTTTTGAAAGCCTTTTTTTATAAACTTCTACAATCCTAAAAAGATTTTGTTGATGATGATGTGTGAGCCAATTTAACGATATTAGAATTTTACTTGAACAATAGTTTCATTTATATTTATTCATAACTGTTGGAGGTAGGAGATGCCTATCATGGTACGGATGTGGCCGCCTAAGATGGTTGGATGTGTGTGATCACTCTATTCTTGAAAGGCACCAAATGGTCGGTTAATGGGAAGATGTTGGATAGAAGCAACTTTCACAGCACAATAGCTCTACAAGCCAAAGAATTTTTTCAGAGAGTACCTGGCGTAGCTAGTTGGACCGTCCGCTAATGAAAGTTTACTGCTAGCCTGGTTTTCCTTTGTAACTAGATTTTTTCTGGAACCAAGGCTTTCAGCTTCACTGAGCATTTACCACTTGCCTTTGAGCGAGAAACTGGAAATCATGCGTGATCTCTGCGTGGTCGATGAAGTGCACTGCTCTCTTTTGGACACTATCAAATATATATAACGAATATTTAGGTTAATGCAATCCCTCACATGGAAAAAGTATTCCACAGGTCACAACTGTGATTTCTATAAAATGATCAGCTGTAATCGCATGAAGTACTGCTTAGCCCTGAAAAGAAAAAACTAAGTTTAGTAGATATAAATTTGGCAACAGCTTTGGTGTTGACTGTGATGCCGAGGATGTTGTTTCCTGGGGAAATTCTACGTTCTGACATGATTAAAGGGGGTTCTCCAGCAGTGACTTCTCTGGAGAACGTTGTTGATGGTGTCTGGAGAACGTTGTTGATGGTGTTTTGTTAGCGTTGAAATTAATCAAGTTCAATCGATCCCACTCTGATATTCTCGCCAGGTTTGAAGTCAGTGACATGCTCTGTTGGTATCAATGATGGTGTAACTCGTCAACAGATATAGGTCGCTGACTATAAAATAAAGACACCAGAGTACAGTCCTCCGCAAACCCAAATATTTTGTCTCCAATGGAGTAGAGTAGGTCATAAATCTGCAACAGAAAAAGAGTTGGTGAGAGTATGGAGTTCTGGGGTACTCCTGCATATACCTGAATAGACTCACTCGTTTCATCATCAATTTCCACCCAAATCGATCTATTGAAGATAAAACTACTAATCAGGGATGTTATGGATATGAAATTTCGGATACGGATTGGATACGAATTTAGGAATAATTATTATACCGGATATGTGCTGGTGCCCCGTCATGCATGAACCACTTTATGTTTCTGACCAGTAGTGGCAAATCCTCGAGCAATAAAGGTAACGCCCCCTCAAGAAATTGCCGATAAGCGGAACCGTTTAGTCTGTTAAGCCAAAAAATGGCTCAATCAAATAATTTACAATAATTCCGACCCTGACATTTAGTGAGAATTGTTCTTTATGATGAGATTCTTCATTCATATGGTTTTCCTCGGACCAATAATGATTATTGTGAAAATTTGTAATAGCAGTTCTCCAAAAGTTAGCTTCGTCTGTGAACATTATTTCACGATCAAAATGAGCATTTTCTCTAACTTTATCTAAGAACTATCGACAGAAATTCAGTCTTGAAGGAAAATCACGAGGAAATAGAGTTTGGCTGCGTTGAATATGAAACGGCTGCAATAAAAAGTCAAGGCGAATCTTCCAAACTAGAACTTGAGAAATATTCAACTGATTTCCGATTTTTTTTGTACTCACATCAGGATTCAAATCAATAGAATTCAAAACTGCTTCCTCAGTATCTGGATTTCTCATAGTTTGAGTTGCACCTCTTAAATGATTATTTGCAGTGAAAGTACAAGTTTTCCTCAACCTTCTGTGGATATTTGAAAATGTTCGCCTGTCTGATGTTACTCGATTTAGAAAGAGCATCAGATGTAATCGCTAGCTTCTGTTACGTTTCCGTCAGCCAGACCGTACATGTATTGGATATCAGCCAATTCGGCGTTAGTAAAATTAGCCATTTTTTCTTACAGCAATAATTTCTAAAGTCTTAAAACTAATCGTTAATTCAATGAACAATTCGAGCAGACACTGGTTCAGCCTTAACAACTGACAAAATAAATGAATAAATGAAAGAAATTAATGCCTACTAGTCATTTTTTTAATCAGAAGTGCTTTCAATTCAGCGAATGCATAAAATCGTTTGATAATTTTTTGCTCGGGAACGATTGGAAAAAACGAAAAAATTAAAAAAATTTCTAAATTAAACGAAGATGACGAAAATTGATTGTGAGCTGATCAGTGGTGTACTTCAAAAAAGTTTGAAAGGGCAAAAGAAGACATGGCTCCGGAAAAGAAGACACCTTATAGATTCTAATTGAAATTTAGGACGTGTAATGATGAAGGCTGTGAAAAATAGTTTGCATTCCAAATTTGGGCTGAATATCTCAAAAATTACAGGAGTTTTGAAGAAAAAACAATTTTTTTCGGTAATTTCAGCACCCTGAAGCTTCGTAGCGAAGCTTCTGCGTATGTTTATATAAACTTTTTTTCTTGAAATTGCACATAGATTTACCTCCCCAAATTGTGACATACTATTATGTAACACGCTGTATTCGTCAGAAGATGTCCTGGAAACAAAATCATTGGAATTGTTTAAGCCAATTTTCCCAATCACTATAGAATAAAAAATATCCAGAGTGGCTCGTCATATTGAAATACATTCGTTTTAGATTGGTACGAAAAGATGATTCGGTTGGTGTCTTTTCTTAGTTCTTCAAATGTTTTACATTCTTTCATTTATCTTTCATCCAAATTTATTGTAGAACCTTCAGAAATAATACATTCACGCCAATGAATTATCCAATCATCAAAACATTTTTCAAACGCTTTTTTAAATCGTCTACATTTCTGGGCGTGAATTCTCTTTTATTATATTCTATTGATTCAAAACGGCTACCTCGAAGTGGTAATTTTAGTTTTGTTAATAAAAAAAAGGCTGCCAGAGCCAAATCAGGTGACAACGGTGGTTGTTCGGTGGTATTTGTTGAATTTTTGGTTCGAAATTTATTCACAATGACAGCCTTATGAGATGGTGCATTGTCGTAGTGCAAAATCCTTGAGTTTTCTTTCAACAAATCTGATCTTTTTCAACGAATTTGCTCTGTCCAACACCGCCTAATGCTCAGGTAATATTTTTGATTTACCGTCTGACCTTCTGGCAAGAATTTTGAGTGCCCAACACCGCGATATTGAAAATAAACAGTCAACATTACCTTGACTTTTGATCGACTTCGAAGTGGTTTTTGCGGTTTCGGTTAATTTAGAAGGAGCCATTCCAAAGCTTGTTGACTGATTTTCATGCCAAACTCATAATTCAATGCATTGTAGCATGTCTTCAGCAACCTTTACGCGATTCAATTTTGAAGAAGATTCAGGTCTTTTATAACCAGGCGAGCGGCATCGCGTTTCATGCCCAACCAATCGTTCAAAATGGTACGAATTGATTCGTTAGACACAGAAAGTTCGTTGCTGATCTCTGTCAATCTTAAATGACGATTTTCAATTACCATTTCCTTCAATTTATCGATGTTAACTTTAGTTGAAGATGTTGATGGCCGACCAGAGCGAGGAAAATCTTCCACCACACCTCAGCCTCTCTACTACTAATATGCAGGTGTTTTTGATGAAGTCGATTCTCCGTAAACCTTCTGTAATATTATCAGCTCTTCGGAAAACGAGATTCCATTTGCAATTCAAAATTTGAGACTCTTCTTAGATATTTTATTCTTTGTAAAATCACAAGACACACATGGTGGCAGGCGGCCTCACCCGTCGCTGGGTGTGATACCACCACATTCAGCTATGGGTCTCGTAAACTGGACACCTGTATGACTAAGTTTCGGCATCTGGCGGATGGTGTGGTTTGCAGGGTGGGGGGGATTGGCTACGAATCATGATGAGCTTTTCAGGGACAAAATCATCCGGAGTTAAAATAGTCTCCCGTTCAGATTTCAGGGGAGGACTGCCTCGAGGGGTTCATGATGCGGGTACGTCGAGCACTCCTCCGGCGAAACCCAAATGAGTCAAACAACCGACACAATTCATTTACGTTTTAATGGGTATGAGTTACATACGAGATTAAGGTTTAAAGCGGGCCTCTGTGTATTCGCCAGATCGGATGTTGCATGCCAGAGAGAGGACACGATGGAAGACGACGCTTTCGACCTTCCGTGGTTTAAAATCTGTTTGCAGGATAAAATACTGTTTCTATGCTGTCTATATCGCTCCCCAAACGATATTCCCTTCCCTAGACTGTTTCAGTATCTAGATGATAAGGTGGATAGGATTCAGACACATCGTCCGGCAGCTGAGATCATTATACTGGGTGACTTTAACGTTCACAACACCAACTGGCTCCGCCACTCCAATAGAACAGATGAGGTGGGAGGACAGGCTGATTTTTTCGCAATCAGCCATAATATAACGCAGCTAGTCGAGGGACGGACAAGAATACCTAATCACCCAATCGACTTCCCGATCTCCTTGGATCTCTTTCTGATTTCAAATTCAGATTATTTTGGTGTAGAGGTCTCAGCACCGCTAGGTACCTCAGACCACAATATCACATCTGCTACTGCAACCATTGTGCTGTCGCTAAAACAAGAACCTAAACCTCCCAAATGCATTTGGCACTATAACCGTGTTAATTGGGATGTGCTGCTTTAATTATTTTCATGCTTCCCATTCAGTGATGTTTCCCTTCAGATCCTGACTTTAATCTGTTACAGAAATCATTCATGCACGAATGGATATCTACATTCCTCATTCGATGAAAAGAACAACAGCACAAAAGCTATGGTTCAACGAAGGCTGCAAAAGAGCCTTTGCAGCCAAGACCAGAGCTTAAAATTCATGGAAGATGAATCCAACAGAGGAAACAAGAACAATCTTTGTACGTATACGGAACGTATTGAACCTGACAACTGCAAGAGCAAAGGTCAATTTCAACGAAGGGGTAACTAATAAACTCCTTGAACAGGCAAGCAGGACTAGACAATTCTGCTCTATGGCGAAGACTGTCAGTGCCAATTTCTGCAAATCTCCGTTTCCGCCTGTTGTTAGAGAAGACGGAAGTATAGCATCATCTCCGACACAGAAAGCCGATCTCTTTGATCTCTTGTTCTCAAAGAATTCTGTGCTGGATTCATCTAACGAAGTACCACCGAACATTCCACCGACAAATTCTTCCATGGCAGAAATCTTGTTCAGAGTCCGCTTTGTGGGACGGGCTCTCGAGCAGCTGAACTGCAAGAAGGCAACTGGTCTAGACGAAATACCGCTAATCGTCCTGAGAGAGTGTGCTCCCGAGCTGGCACCCATTCTTAATCGTCTGTTTCAAATTTTCTATGAAAGCCAGACTTTTCGAGCAGCTGGAAAATGGCAAGAATTCAACCGATCCCAAAGAAAGGAAAGAAGTTCTTACACCAAAACTACCGCTCTGTTGCACTTCTTTCCATTATGTCCAAAGTGATGAAGAGGGTCATAATCGATGAACTCATCAAATATCTTGAGTTGCAGGGAATTATTAACGATCTTAAGTATGGTTTTCGCAGGCAAAGATCGACAGGAGATCTGCTCGCCTACGTCACTCATTTTTGTGGATCAACGATAGAGAAACATGGGGAATCTAGAGCAGTAGCCCTCGACATCTTTAATGCCTCAAATAAGGTTTGCCATGCAACCTTGTTGAATAAACTTGCTGCATATGGGTTTCCCGAAAAATTGCGGGGTTGGATAAGTAGCTTTCTTTTAAATAGATCAATACAAGTTGTGGTCGACGGTATAATATCTGATTGTTTCCAGTTGCTAGCAGGAGTACCTCAGGGATCCATTCTTTCGCCAACCTTGTTTCTGCTGCAGATAAACAATTTTCTGTCATCTACAGAGAACAAGATCTTCGGGTTTGAAGACGATTGTACCCTGGTTGCGTCTTTCAGTAGTCTGCGGCCGATTACAGCTGCGGAATCTCATCGTCAGAGATGTCAACAAATTAATAACTTGAACTCTGACTTACAGATGATATCTGAGTGGGGTCAGTTGAATCTGGTGAGCTTCAACGCGAGCAAGGCCCAAACAACTACGTTTTCTTGAAGTTCCCCACTGTAGAATCTAATAATGCAAGGCCAACAAATTGCATCCAAATATTCGATGCACCTTCTAGGAATATATGTCAACTCCAAGTTTTTCTGGCATGATTATGTATTAGCAATAGGTGCAATAGCAGCAATAGATGCTAGTCGGCATCAGCTGAACTAAGTTTTCTTTTCAGAGCCAAGTGATACTTCACGTCATCCCAGCTGTTGCTTCTGTATAAGGCGCAGATTCGATCTGTTTCGGAATATTGATCCCATGTATGGGGATCTGCGCCCAAACATTCGTTGCGGATGTTGGATAGTATGAAAAACGGGCTGTGCACCTCATCGACCACCCGGAGATCACCCGCGATCATTCGCTGGCTCTCAGAAGACAAGTTGTTGGCCTTTCTCTGTTTTACAGATACTTCCACGGAAGATGCTCCAAAGAGCTGAAAGACCTTGGTTCGGGAAAACTCATATTTGCTGCAACACTAGGTTGGCAAGGAGTTCTCATCATATGGCGGTACTTTTAACGACCCCTCGAACTTCGTTTACAGGGCCGGAGAGCTGTGGAACTCGCTTCCGTCCAACATCTTCCCAACGTCTTACAATTTGGCCCTGTTCAAGTAACAGGTTCGCCTATTCCTGGGAAGCATAAAAAAGAAAAAGAAAAGAAGAAGTGACAAAATCGAGCAGTATGAACAAACTAAATGGCTGATCGCGTTGAAACTCCACGTCAGTTTAGAAAACAGTGCCAATTTAGCAGCAACAAAAATTTCGTCAATCTATTTAAGCAGATTTTTTGAATTATAAATTCCCCGTAATTTTTTGACGGAATGAATTTTTTCTGTCTTCAATTTTTGTGCAGATCCTGGAGTGATTTACGTTAAAAATAAGTTCTTCATCCAATATCTTACTACGAAAATTCCTGGTTTTGAACTAAATAGAAAGATTTTGAGTAGCTTGAATCGTTTTAGAACAGGTCATATGAGTTGAAATAGTTTGATTTTCGAGTGAAATTCCATAAAGTCTAAAGTATGAGTGTAGCTGATAACGCCGTAAGTGATTCAATTTTGGATTGTTGTATATCTCAATGTCCAGATGCTTTTCAACTAGTAAATACATATGATATCAGATTCCTTTCTTCTTTGGGTTAGAACTTCAAAACTTATTTGATATAACTTAAAACATATTGTTCAGTTTTATATTTTCAGATCACTGGTATTCTACTACAAATCAAAGATTTCGTTATAATGAAGAGTTAAACGTGGACTCTTAGTTTCTTATTCTTCTTTTTTATTTTACAATACATAAATGTTTTTGATAAATCGGTATCGGGCAAGGGTTTTCCTAAGTATTTTCCTTGCAATCTTAAACCATATAAAAGATTACGTATGGTTAATCAGTTTCTTCCTATTTCTCTGAGGTTGCACTTCATAGGCTAGGTTAGATTGGATTTCTAAGCGCCTTTTGCATGTTTGTCCTTTCTGCATATTGTGCTTTACTATGATCTTATTTTAATCATAATTTAAAATCATAGCATAACCCGTTTCTTTTCTATATAAAAATTACTATGTTTGATCAGAACAACTTTTGACTGAAAAATAATATAACTAAAATAATAACCATAAAATTGAGTGCAAAATGATACTAAAGTTAAATTATGATTTGAATTGTGTAAGCCGTTACTTGATGTAGATCCATGATATAAACGAGATAAAAAACACAAGGTTTAACTTTAATCTACACTTTATTTGAAAAAAATTCGACGACGTTTCGCTGACACAGCAGCTTTATCAAGAATGACAAACAGAATGAAGAGTATGGTATTATAAACAAATCGTAGAACAAGTTGGATGAATAACAGGAAAATCCACACCGAGCCATTGTACAGTTAGTATGAAAGGTAATAAAAACTAATTAAACAAGTTAAGTAGGGGTGAATAATTCACGCCTCCCTGCTCATTCAAAAGCTTGTCCGAATGTTTGTATCTATTTGTGTGTTGAATTGGATGTAATGAGTAGTTATGTATAATTGTATCAGTATGTGTTGGTTTACGAAAGACCGAAAAAACATGATTATTATTTTGTTTAGTGATTTTCAAGTCCAAAAAATTAATGGAATCGTTCTGTTCAATTTCTATCGTGAATTTAATGTTCAAATGGAAGGAATTAATGAAATTAAGAAATAAGTATAACTGACGAGTAGTTCCATTGGGCATTGGAACTACTCGTCAATTAGACTGATACAATTATACATAACTACTCATTACATCCAATTCAACACAAAGTTGCAGCTTTAATCAGCATGGTACATCGGTTACTCAATTTACCTTTATCAGTAGAAGATTATAATAAAGAGTTAAATATCATCAAACAGATAGCCATTAATAATTCATATAATCCGGATATGATAGATCTAATCATTCGTAAAAACTGTATCAGAAAGCAATAAATGAAGTATATCCTATTCATAAAGACTATAAAATATTCAACAGTTTAACATTCTGCGGTTCTGCAAGTACAAATATTAAATCCTTTCTCGTCAAACAAAATGTTAATATAACTGTCAAAACTTCTAATAACTTAGGTAAACATATTAAAAATAATAAATCTCGTGTTGAAAACTCAAGTAAATCAGGAATCTATAAACTCAATTGCGGTTCTTGTGATAAAATTTATATCGGTAGGACCTATAGGAGTTTTGGCATAAGAACATCTGAACATAAACGTAGCTTCGATAAAAATAAATCTGATTCAAATTATTCAAACCACTTAATAAAAGAAAACCATTCATTCAATAAAAACTTTGACATATTACATATAAAATCAAAAGTTTAAAATTAGATCTACTAGAAGCATTAGAAATAAATAGATACAAACATTCGGACAAGCTTTTGAATGAGCAGGTAGATGTAAATTATTCACCCCTACTTAACTTGTTTAATTAGTTTTTATTACCTTCCATACTAACTGTACAATGGCTCGGTGTGGATTTTCCTGTTATTCATCCAACTTGTTCTACGATCTGTTTATAATACCATGCTCTTCATTCTGTTTGTCATTCTTGATAAAGCTGCTGTGTCAGCGAAACGTCGTCAAACTTTTTTCAAATAAAGTGTAGATTAAAGTTAAACCTTGTGTTTTTTATCTCGTTAAATTATGAATACACGAAGAATAAAATCTTCATTCTCTTAAGTTTATTTTCTAGTTTGTTCATTTTTGTCAATTTACATTCATACAAAAGTAATGTTCCTTCAAAACATCACATGTTTCCTGAACGGGACGCTCGTGGTAATAGCAGGGTGGACACTAGCTATTTACTCAGTGAATATTCATATGGCATTGATTTGAAAAAGACGTATTGTCAGTTATGACTACAATAAGAAAATTATAGCATCGCGATAGGCACAATCGTTGGAATTACAGCCGGCTATTAAAATAAAAATGTCAACCTATATCATTATCTTCACGGAATCGTGAATGTAGACATGATATAATTTATGGGAAATTTTACTGAAACATATGTTGTTCTGAAATTGAAACATACATTTTTGACTTATTATATTCATGAAGGAATTGTGTAAGTGAGTCAAGTAAAACTGCAACAAGTGTTGCGATATTGATCTATCTTTCATTTCTGATTGTTATCAATATAATATAAATTAGAAATTTACTTTGGTCTTAGCCAATTGTGAAGAGTTGTTGATATTTTGCAATAAACAATATTCATAGAAAATCTTAAAATTTATATTTCCTCAGCCTATATCTTCATATTATTTTTTCCGTTCGCATAAAGTAAATACAGCACTCATTTGTGTTCATTTTGAAATTTGCTATTTTAATTGCAAAGTTAATTTGAAACATATATTTCCTTTAATTAAGTAAAACCTTTCCTCGATTGATAAACCATATTCAGCAGAATAATAATGTGAATTCCATTATATAATCAGAACATATGAATCTTTTAGAGTGATGTTCAGAACAGAATTATTCTAACTTCAATGATGAAATTTACAACAACGGCTTGGTAATCGATAATTCTCTTAGTCCTTTAGTGGCAGAAATTTTTATGGATAACATTGAGAAATAAAAATAATTCATAATCATCCGCTGTGGAAACACTGCATTTATTGGTTCAGATGACATGATCTATGTTGGACAGGTATTTCTTCACTATCTTCATGCGATGGTAGGGGCACTAGGAGAGGAGACTGGCTCCGCCCCCATGTTTCCGGTCTTTTTCTTGAAAATCTAGATTTCAAAATTTGTCCCAAATTCTAGAATGAAGTCGTAGAGTAAGGATTTATCTACGCGGATCTGATCTCCAGATATGTAGGAATCGTTGTGCGCCCGAATCCATTCTCCCGTGAACCCCGTATGACTAGGACGGATGAAAGAAAACCACTTATTTTAAGATCTCGACGTTCGTTAAATTCTGGCCGTCACAAATATTCGGAAGGAGGAAAATGGAGCGAAATTTCGCAAAAGTCCGCCGATAGCCCTTTGTCGAATCGAAGATTTTCCAGTTTTCCCGTGGTTTAACGGGAATGAAACTATTGCGGCGCAAAGTGGAGACTGTCTCTTTGTCCAGGTTCGAAACTATCGAACCCGATGGAAAAATTTATATAGACATGAAAGCCCGATGAAATTATTCCCTCCACTCGCGAAAAATCCGACATCTTATTTATTTTCGCTTTTCCAGGGATTTCTTTGGGAATTTTCGCTCAATCGCTCCTTCTGTTCGCCTTCCGAAAGACCAAAGTTTCCGATTCCGATGAAATTTCGCCGTCTAGACTTTTCGTTTGCTCGCGGCGACGTTTCGGCGAAAATTTTCGAAAAATCCTCAGGGCTCTTTCATTCGTGCTAGGGGCTCCAAATCTGGCACGGACCTTCCTCTTCCCCTTTTCCTTCGGAAAAAAATAAAATACTCGACGATTTTTGGCCACGTAGCTTCTTCTCCGCCCAGTTCAAACTACCATTATCTCATCGGATTATTCCCACTTATAGATATAAGCACTTATTGTAAATACAATTATTCAAATAAGTGAAAGTTTCAATCGTGTTTAATCAATGCTTAACTCCAGAATAGATAGAATAACTACTAATTCGAGATTGTATTCATGGAAATATTAATAATGTTTGTAAGTTAGAAAATACTTCAGTTGTTGAAGTAATAATTGAGAATATCTAAATCCTTCATACTACACCTACTCGTCTGGTATAATCTAAATAGTTGAACGATCTGTTCTGCTCGAAATGTGAAATATCAATTTCATGGTTTGAGTAATTAAGCAGATCAAATCGAGATACTTCACTGGCTGGTCAATAAAGCAATTGCCTAATAAAACTATTCAATAGACACTACAATATGATATTGTCAACAAAAATAATTTTTACGTAACTCATATTTGAATTTCATAAAAGGCGGAAGAGAGCAGTTAAGTTGTTCTCCAAAATTTTCATTGTTATAAATGAAGAATTTAATAATATTTATTCAACTCGAGTAATTTTTAGGTTGAAATGAAAATTCAGATTCTCGAGAATATTAATAGTGAAATATAAAAAGGGAACCGAAAATCGTAACTAAGATGTATATAAGAGCAAAAAATTTTCTTGTTGAAATTCGCCTATAAATATTTCAGCCCATAAATATTTCATTTCTTGTTTCATGATAAGGATCTATCTACAACGACCAGTTATAGACCAATTGCACTCACTTGTTGCTTATGGAAAGTATTTGAAAAAAAAAATTAGCAATAGAATTATAGAGCATCTGGAGTCCAGTGGCCTATCCAATCTACAAAATGGAGATCGACTACCGATGTCTAGTTGTTTTAGAGCAATTACCGACTCGTTCAATAATGGTGGACTTTTTTTGCTCGCTGCATTAGATATTGGGAAATGCTTCAACATGCTATGGAGGCATAAAATAGTCGAGCAATCTATCAAAATGAGTATGAAGGGTAACATTGCACACTCCATTCATAACTTTCTACAGAAATGATCAATCAATGTCAGAGTAAATGAATACTATTCAGAGCAATTTAGTATAAATAACGGGGTACCACAAGGCTATGTTCTCAGTGATTTTTAATAACCATGAATGAAATATTAGGATTCACAAAGAAACCTTTTTTCGTTACAATGTTTGCCGATGATCTTTGTATTGGAGTATATGGTGTGAATTTGAATACTTCTGAGATCACACTTCAGGAATGCCTGTCGAACTTAAAAAACTTCTTAAATATAAATAGCATGAAAATATCTGAAACCGAAACCGTAATCACACTTTTAGAAAAGCTCAACAGCAACGCTTTACCACGCTCATATACACTCGGAGGCAAAATCAGCGGAACACTCGAAAATTTAACCAAATTCGAAGTTCGATATTTTTCCTAATTCTCAACCGATTTAGATGATTTGTTCGGCAAGATATAGATCAACTCTTCTGCTTTGTAGAAATTATAAGAGAAAACAAAAAAGTTTGAAAAAAAATTTTATACGGGGGCAAAACTAAAAGTGTTTTTTTTGTCAAAAATTCGTAACACCCTGTGGAATTTCCGAGGTCCGAGTTGAAACGTACAATATCATGGTGTGTCAAGACACATCTTCCAACAGTAACGCCCTTCTTGTTTCATGCGTTTATCTCTATTGTTGCAAAATATATTTAATTCCAAGTGGAAAATCACCATTTTGGAGAAATTCCATGGAATCGAGAAATTGTCATTAAAATTCGTCTATCAATTTGGAATTCTCTTATTATCACTCAGGCGTGTCGAAATTGTCGTTTGCGATTTTTATGTTCGAACTGCATAAGTTATTGATGACAATTTGGTTAATTTGGTGAAAATTAGGAATTTATAGGAGATAAGAGTCGGTAGGTATTAAAATACACAACCGAATTCTAGGACCATTGATGAAACTTTTCATTTACACATGTGCACACCTTTTTTTATCAAATATGAAATACAACACACGTTTTTTCGTATATGACCACATTTGCACTTGTTTAAAGAATGAGAGTTTTCCATCAAATGTTTTTTTTTTGTGGGTCATCATGAACATTTTTCTCAACATGTTCATTTCATTTCACGAGTGTATCGCCAGGATACACATCTGCTCTCAATTTTGGACAGGAATGATAATTATTATAGAGTGTCACACAAAAAAATTCAAAAATAAATGTGCAAAATCAACGACTTTTCCAGTGTACTTCGAGTTCTCCCGAAATTGTGAAATTGGCCAGTGAATTTCAAACATTTTCATTTCGTTAGATTTCCGCTTCTCTAATTTTGATTTTATTTTTTGGCTAACCTCCGATGTTATGCACCTACGCAAGATTAAAAATAAATTCTTGAAATTTGTGACTTTTCGCTTCAAATTGGATATCTCTTGTAAAATAGAGATAAATGCATAAAACAAGAAGGGCGTTGCTGTAGGAAGATGTGTCTTGACAGACCATGATATTGTACGTTTCAACTCGGACCTCGGAAATTCCACAGGGTGTTACGAATTTTGACAAAAAAAAACACTTTTAGTTTTGCTCCCGTATAAAATTTTTTTCAATTTTTTTTTGTGTTTCTACAAAGCAGAAGAGTTGATCTATATTTTTCCGCAAAAATCATCTAAATCGGTTGAGAATTAGGAAAAATATCGAACTTCGAATTTGGTTAAATTTTCGATTGTTCCGCAAATTTGACTCCGAGTGTATAAACAACACGCTGCTAAAGAACACTGATGAAGTTAAAATTCTAAGCTTAACATGGGATAAATGTATGAGTTGGAACACCCAAATCAAGAAATTGAAGCATGATTGCTGCAAAAGAATTAATATTTAGAAGGTGTGATGCAACCTTTTTCTCATTTACGTTCAAAAAATTTTATAAATATTTTATTTTGATTAGGTTTCGCTACTAGACTGTCTGTAAAAGCGCCTTCAGGGATCGTAATGAACGAACTTTAGTCTGATTCTAAACTGACTGTATCTAATACATTGTTACTGTAAAATGAAAAAGAAATTTTTCATAATCTATCTTTGCTGCAAATTTTGTCAACAAATCAGATCCCAAAATACCATTCATGTTAGATATTCTAAATCATTCATTAACATTTATATACCATTTATTTTTACTTTATGTCTACGATTTATAAATTGTGTATTTGGTAAAATTGACTGAAAGATTACACTTGTTGAACACCCTGTGTTAATCAGAATTTGGAAGTGTTTGGTTAGGTTACTGTTACAAAATTCAAACTATTCGTGCAAAATAAAAATGTATTTTCCCGTGTAGAATCATTGTCTAGTGTGACGAAAAAATTTTCCATCGTTATCAACATTATTTGGGAAGGTTTGCGAAGTACTAGCTTCATTATTATTCTGAGAATTATTGTCATAACTACTAAAATTCATAAAATCACTCTGGTTTCTGAAGTTTCCTCTAAAACCATTATCATATCCGCGTTCTCGGAAGCTAGAATTATTTGACTGACTAGCATTATTCTGAGTGCTTTTAGGATAATACGTACGGTTTGAGGCATAATTGTTGCCCCTGGAATTTTTATTGAAATTTTGATAATTCCAACCACCGTTAGAGGACCCCTCTTTGTGAACCTTTCTGTCCTCTAGAATTAAAAGTTAATGAAATGCTTGTGAATTACTGTTTTTCCTAGAAGTATCTTCGTCGATTGCTGACCTAGTAGCATCTTTAAGTTTATCGTGGTTCCGTGATTTGGCGATAACTCTAAATCTTTATCTCTTAACCCAATTGCGAAAGTATTAATCGCGATATTCCCATTAATTTTTGCTAGAAAATGTGATATTGCATTCAACATTGATCGCTCTCCCGAACCCCTTTATAATTTCGATAACTATCCTTTGGAATTGAAGTACAGGTTGCAAGTAGCATGTAATGATGCAAGAAAAAATTCAAAATTAGCAAAAATTAAAAGAAAGGCCAAATTCGACAAAACTACTAAGCAAGTTTATTACAATATAGGACAAAAAGTTTTAGTGCGAAACACATCTGTAAATAAAACAGAGGCCGTTCATAAAGGTCCTTATACTGTTGTTGGACACGATAATCCTAATATACTTATAGATATAGATGGTAAGGTAGTCAAAATCTATAAGAATAGGGTGAAATTATTTTTTGCTTGAAACAAATTTGTCCTTTTGGGAAAAATTCCTTTTTCCTGTTGGTGGGGAGGTGTGATGGATGGATCAAAATTCAACATTCCATTAAATTAAAATATTGCAATAAAGTTTCGAAATAGTGAGCTCAAGTTAATACGAAAGTCCAATGCACCTTCTTACTTAATAAAGTGTTTGGCCAGCACTTTCATCGATTGGTAAATCGAACAACAGTTAGTTTTCAGAAATAGAATTAAATTAAATTGATGACACACATATATGCTGATTTTGCATTATCGAACATATTGGGTTTGTATAGATATTGAGAATAATTTTAGACTTCCTTCGGAAATATTTAGTGTTATAAGTTTTAAGTTAATACAGAATAAAAAGTATTTCGGATTTTTATTAAACATCAACTATACCGTACTACCCTAAGGGTACTGTACCACAAAGGCCCTAAATAAAAATAATTGGGGTGCCGATCAAAACAATCTCAGAAAAACGTAGTTTGCTTCTGTGAAAAGTAAACTGGACTACGGTAGGATAATGTATTGTTCAGCGACTGAATAAAGAATCCGAACATTGGAAACAATAAATAATAATGCCGCTAGACTGACTCTAGGTGCCTTCAGAAGTAGCCCCATTCCAGGAGAGCTAGCGGAATCAGAGTTATACCTCTACATGTTCGAAGACAGAAATTAGTTCTTACTAATATTGCCAGAATAACCAACAACGCGTGTATTCAAAACTATACTACTTTCAAGACGATGCAGAGGAATTTTCCTAAACGTTCAGTTAATAGCTCTATCCAGACCTCTGAATCCTACATTGGAAAATTATAATTACATCTTCAACTCCTCCGTGTCGTAAATTCTCTACTAATATCGACCTCGTATTGGTTGGTGTCAAACCTGAAATTCGAGCTTACATAAAAAATCGCTACGATTAGCACATTTCAAATCATTTCGCAAACTCAACCATTATCTACATCTGGGGTGCTCAAACTTGAACTGTTGAATCTCAATATTTTAAAACTACTTACGATCGACTCTGAGAGGCTGCAAGTACATGTGATGCAGGGTTGTCGTACATACACAATACACCCTACCTACCTACCTAGGTGTACCGTAGCATATATAGATATTAGCTTTCCCCACAATATACATTATTTTAGTCAAGGTTTGGGTTAGGTATAGTTAGGTTCTTCTCTATAATATCAATGAAAAAACTCATAGTTATTCAAGATTAAGAGTTTATTGGTCGAGAGCTTCCGCCCGGAAATGCCCAGTAATTTGATGTCACTTTTGAGAAGTACGAGTGGTTGTACCAAAGCTGTTGAGTTTCTTCAGGATTGTGGACTTAGCGATAAGATTTTATGTGTAAAAATATCTAAACAATTCATTGTTCAGTTGATAATTGAATCATCAGTGTAATTAATTGATAAGTAACTAACTGTGTAGTGATATGTAGTCGCTAATACCCCCAGGACGCGTGCGACTTAAAATAAAGGAGTAAAAAAAATATTACAGTTACTTCAAACCTACTGAATAGTTACAAGGTGATGTTGGACATCGCTGAAATCCATGGATATCTCAGCCCAAATATGTTTCACATAGGCCATATCTGGAAGACGTGCCGGCCTATATACAACAGCTGCTGATTGACGGCGATCGCATCATCCACAAAAATAATTTTTTCCCTTTTTATTCTCAAAACAAAAAGTTACTAAATGCGAGATTTCGCAATGTGTAGACATATCGAAGAAAATTATTTTTCAAGGGACAATATTCTACCTTCCGTAGAATGTTAAATATCCTCCCTTGAAGGAGTTAGTTTTCCGATCTACGCTTCATAATCACTGTTAACCGGGCCATCGGGAAGTGTTACAGTACGGTCAGATGTCACGAATAGGAATAATGGACTGCAGTTTCGGTCTGGTTTAACCTCGTCAGCATTATCTACCCACTCGCAACAAAAGGCCATGCCGTTACCTACTAATCTCAATTCGTTGGAGCGAACGCAATAATATAAATATCACTGCGCCCCCAACGAACCGAAACAGAGGCTACCTCACTAACGCCCCGCGAAACGGTGAAACCAAAGAGCAGATGAAACGAGAAAACGTTAAGTGGTCACACAAGTTCGATAACATACCGCCGTGCGACACTCACGTATCAGACAGAAGCGGCCGTCGAAGGACCCACGCTCCTTATTTCTATGTGGTTTACAACCAGGCACACACAAACATCTCAAAACAAAAATTTATAGATGAGAGATTTCGCAATGTTTAGACAAATCGAAGAAAATTATTTTTCAAGGGACAATATTCAACCTTCCGTAGAATGTTAAATATCCTCCCTTGAAGGAACTAGTTTTCCGATCCAATCTTCATAATCACCGTTAACGCGGGGCGTTGGTGAGGTAACTTCTGTTTCGGTTCGTTTCATCTCAAATATATTATTAAATGCTCAACGCGTTTCGATACATAGTATCTTCGTCAAGAGCGAAATAATACTACGCTCTTGACAAAGATAGTGTCTATCGAAACGCGTCCAGCATTTATTAATATATTTTAGTAGGAATCTTCGTTTAGTTGTGTTTGTAAAAATGAATTTCAATCATGTAAAAGCGTCGTCAATTAAATTCTGATCCATAAAATTTATATACTTGAATTTGTACAGTTATTTGGTAAAGGGACAATTTTTTTATTGCTTTTCGAAAGTAAAGTCAAAGATAGAGTTCCTAGTCGAGGCATTAGATAATTGAAGGAATGAAATATCGATTCTTTGCGCAGTATGGCGGATTTTGATGCAATTTGGTGCATTAGAATCGTGAAAATGTCGAGAACAGGGGTGCCCAAACGGTAGATCTCGAAAAAAAAAAAAATTTCAATAAATAGGTAACATTTTCCGTCTTTGAAAGCAAGGAGTTATCCTTTTTCATGTGAAATAATTGGGGAATTAGCTACTGAAATAGCAAGTCAGTTTTATATGAACTCATGAAAATGAGTTGGTGCAGATTATATCAGATATACATCTCAAAGCTACACCATGATACCAATTTCTGGTTTTTTATATGTGAAGATGAATATCCGAACATAAGGAAAATTGCTCTTCATCTGACGGCAATGTTTGGGTCAACTGACTTGTGCGAGTCTGCATTTTCCGAAATGAAGATATTGAGTCAAACCATCGCAATCGATTAACTAACGATCATACTTCATCATGCTTGCGATTAGCACTCAGTGGTTACGTACTATCTTATAAAAAGTATGCTGAGGACATGCAGTGCCACGCTTCAACATCTACAGTCACTCCTTCTTTAAGTTTAACACTTTTGTTTTTTAACAACCGATAAAGGCGCAATTTTGAATAACTATCATTGATATTATACAGAAGAACCTAACCAAACCTAACCCAAACCTTGACCAAAATATTGTATATTGTGCGGAAAGCTAATATCTATATATGGTACAGTACACCCTACCTAGGTTGGTAAGTAGGTAGGGTGTATCGTGTATGTACGACAACCATGCATCACACATACTTGCATCTCTCAGAGTCTATCGCAAGTAGTTTGAAAATATTGAGGTAGCAGTTCAAGTTTGAGCACCCCTGTGGTAGGGGTACATTAGAGGTTGTATGGTTCCTCCCTATAGGATATTCTGACGCGCTCGAGTATCGCACAAAATTCCCGCTTGGGCTCCCCTACTATAGTAGATGTTCAGAAACGTTCAAGATTTGTTTGGGTAGTTTATATCAATCAACTGATTCAATTCATAATTTGATAATTTTCCTTCGCATCCTTCTCTTTCTGTTCTTTTCTACACCTTTAACAAATGGGAGAAAGAAAGGAGTACAGCAAGACGGCGAAAGACTTCGAAATATACAGTGTGTTCCAACGAAAATTTGACCCCCCCTATAACTCCGAAATGAGTAACATTAGCGAAAAACACCAAGACACGTCGATTTTTGTTTCGAGGGGGAGCATTTTTCGAAATAATTCGAAACTTGTCAGATCAACCCCCTACCCCCAGCAACCCTAATTTCGGAATTCATCATAGAGAATAAGGGTCGAGTAGCACCTTACTGTAAAGGTCTGTCAATTCTCCATTCTGATTTGTCATTTTTAGAATTTTAAATTAACATACAGGGTGTCCCAACCGAGGGTAAAGTTGAATTCCTGCAAATCCCAAATACTAAATGAAATCGATTTATTTTGGCATAATGCAAGCGCAGGTTTATGCTCGGTCTAGAAAAACGACCTACACTTGTGAATTTGGAGTTGGTGCAATCAACCCCCTATTTCCAGCATCCCCAACTCAAAAATCATTCGATCGAAAATAGGTCAAGTGGCACCTCGTTGGAAAGGTATTTCAATTTTCTCTTCGAATTTGGTATTTTCGAAATTCAGAATCAGCATACAGGGTGTCCCGGAGCAGGAAATTCGAGAATAAGACTCTCTTGCGTGAATATGGAATTTTTGCAATCAATCTCTTCCATTCAGCATCCCCAACTCAAAAAATCATACAAGTGATTACAGGTTGAGTGGCAAAGTTCCAGAAAGATTTTTCTATTTTCTGAATCACTGAGGCATTGGTTTCAGTTTGGCAATCGAGGTTTTCTGGCGTGAGGATCAGGATGAGGGGATGATGGAGAAACTGATTGGATGCTCATCTAAACAGGAAAACGAGATTTATTGAACTTGTATTCAATTGAAAACAAAAAACTAACTTGATTATTACAACAATTGTTCAAAATGACCTCCGCCCACCTCCATACAGTTATACAGACGATTTTCGAACTCTCTTCTCACATTAGCGAAAACTTCAGGAGTCAAAAGTCGGCATTCTGTGATAATCCTCATCCGCAGCTCCTCCAGGTTTTCTGGTCTTGTGGCATAAACTTTAGATTTTAGATGGCCCCACAAAAAAAATCTAGGGATTTAAATCTGGTGACCTGGCTGGCCACTCAACAGGTCCTCTTCTACCAATCCACCTTCCTGGGAAATTTTCGTCTAAATATTGGCGCACCCGAGCATCATAATGCGGAGGAGCACCGTCTTGTTGAAAACGCATTTCGTCCTCAGAAAGAGTTGGATCGTTCTGTAAAATTTCTGTCAATCTAGGATGTATGTGTTCCTCTAACAACTGTAGGTAGCCATTTCCATTCAGATTACCCTCAATAAAGAAAGGCCCAACTAGATGATTGCCAAAATTCCTGCCCAAACGTTCAACTTCTGAGGCCTTTGCGTGTGGGCCTCTCTAAACCAATGAGGATTCTGTGTGTCCCAATATCGACAATTATGTCTATTCACTTCACCACTGAGCATAAAGGTGCTTTCATCAGAAAAACAGATGTTATTCAGAAAATTTGGATTAGCGTTTAGGTTTTCACTTAGATTTTCACAAAACTGTAAACGACGATCTGGATCATCTTCGTTTATTTCATGCACTAATTTTACCTTGTAGGGTGAAATTTGTGATGTTTCACGATTCTATGGACAGTTGTAGCTGATACACCAGTCAGACGAGATAGTTTTCTGATCGAAGTAGTATTCTCCATTTGTAGATGACCCACTACTGCCACTTCCGTTGCCTCATTTCTGACAGGACATGCCACTTCATGTTTTTGTTTGCCACCGAACCCGTAGCTAGGAATTTGTCAACCTAATATTTAACGTACTGGTGACTGACTCCCTTTCTCTTTCAGGATGGTTCCTATCGAATATCCTTGCCGTTTCTTTGGCACAACTGTTATTTCGAAAATACGTCGATACAATTTCGACCCTTTCCTCAGTGGAATAAACCATTTTCAGATTAATTTCAACTGACGAACAACAACAATAATGAGGAACTGATCTGAATAATAATAATATTTCATTGCAAAAATGAGAAATAACAGATGACTGCACGCCAGATGGAAATGAAAAAAATGTGAACATTTTCAATGCAGAAATCAGCTTTATTTCTTCGTAATTGATGCTCAACACATCGTACCCCAATACTTTTAACAGTTTCGAATTAATTTTAGTTGATAATTTCAAATGACGATATTGAATTTTTCGAAAGCGACATCCTGTATGGAGAGCCGAACTGAATGAAATGCTTTAATCATTCTGGAATTCAAAAAACCTTTCTGAAGATATGCCACTTGAATTATTTGTATGATTTTCAAGTTGGGGATGCTGAATGGAAGGGGTTGATTGCAAAAATTCTATAACCACACAAGAAAGTCCTATTCTCGGATCAAACATGTTCTCGTATACCGAAATGAACCAGTTTCAAAAAGTTATTTGGATTTTCAATGTTCCTGCTTCGGGACACCCTGTATGATGATTCTGAATTTCGAAAATACCAAATTCGAAGAGAAAATTGAAATACCTTTCCAACGAGGTGCCACTTGACCTATTATCGATCGAATGATTTTTGAGTTGGGGATGCTGGAAATAGGGGGTTGATTGCACCAACTCCAAATTCACAAGTGTAGGTCGTTTTTCTAGACCGAGCATAAACCTGCGCTTGCATTATGCCAAAATAAATCTATTTCATTTAGTATTTGGGATTTCCAGGAATTCAACTTCACCCTTGGTTGGGACACCCTGTATGTTAATTTAAAATTCTAAAAATGACAAATCAAGGTGGAGAATTGACAGACCTTTTCAGTAAGGTGCCACTCGACCCTTATTCCCTATGATGAATTTCAAAGTTAGGGTTGCTGGGGGTAGGGGGTTGATCTGACAAGTTTCGAATTATTTCGAAAAATGCTCCCCGTCGAAACAAAAATCGACGTGTCTTGGTGTTTTTCGCTAATGTTACTCATTTCGGAGTTAGAGGGGGGGTCAAATTTTCGTTGGAACACACTGTATAACGAAAAACTTTTTACTTCTGTGACCGACAAATATTTTCTTCCAAGAATAATTCATAATGATCCTTCGGGAACTCATTCTACCGAACTATAGTGAACTAGAGTTCTCACTCAGGAGGAAGCCGAATTAGATCAGTGCGTATTTCATCCGTCCTTTATTTACCGTATTTTTCCTTTGGTATATTTAAAAACGAATTCAAGAATTACCGAATTATTGATCTATTTGAACCTCGACATCGTTTTTTCTATTTTCATTTATAAAATACTTATTAATTAATAATACTTATTGTCCCCAAACAGAAGATGTAGTACGAAAATGTTCCAAAAGTAATATTGATTGAATATTGCATATCAACAAACAAACAGATAATTTTATCTGAAAAACAAAAAAATCGACTCAGATTCCGGATCGTTTCAGCGGAATGAATATTTTATATCCCTGGATTTTGAACATGAATGTATTTGTAGAGTTTCAGTGTCCAATTGATTTCAAACACAGATTCATATGAAATTTCATCATACATTTGGTTGTAGAATCTCATCTCGATATTCGGGATAGAATTGCTGGACGCTCTGTATAGATAATTAGTAGCACTGAAAGTTTCCAACAAAATTAGTTTCATTGACAGGTGGTTATTATATTATTTTTTCAATGTACAATTCGTGATTCCTTTCCCGATTCGCAGTAATTTTTCGTATCATCGTGGTTTTCCGGTAGTTGACGAGAGTTTCTTGAACCTATTTGAAGTGGTAAAAAGTGTTGAATAAAAATATATTGATTTTATTATGCACCACACTATGAAATAACAGTTCTGGTCGATTTGGCTCACACAATCATTATCGCATGAGTGATTACTGTTTTTAAGAAATAGTTAGATGTAAGGAGAGAAAACTCTCTTTCATAGATCGAATTTGTTGTCACTTTCGGGTGGGATGAAGTTATATAAAATGTAATCCCATAAATTTATCAGTAATTTTTCAGTTTTATATTTGTGATTGTCGCAACGATGTTTCCGAGAAAAATTTTACCTAAGGTTAGTATTCACTTTTATCCATTTGAACATTGGATTTTCGTCTATGAAGCTTATTCCGTTTTGATTCAAATTGTGAAAGTATGATTTCATAAGCTGTCTAAGTTTTATGATTTTATTTCATTACGTCATTCATAATTTCGATGAAAAATATGACTCTAGGAGGATTCCAAAAACACTTTTTGTATTTGTTTCAATATTCTAATAATATTTTGAATTTTGCATTTTCGAATTGAGCTTCTATTGATTAAATACAGAGAACCAACTAATTTCGAAATAGTTGAATCGTTTATCATTTATATAAATAATATCCTTGCATATTTAGTAGTCACGTCGAAAACGTGGGATCACATCAAGTGGACCCCTTTTTCCACGTGATTATTAAATTCAGATATAAACATTTTTCATGAATAATTAATCCCTGAAACAGTTTTTGAAAATTTTCATTTTAACAAAATTTCTATTAAAATGAAAATTTTTATGACTTTTAAATAAAAAATCAATAATTAAAAACTATTTAATATATTTTGATGAAACTTTCAGGATTCATAGTTTATCAGTTATACTTCGATAATATATACAGGGTGTTACATAATAGTTTGTCACAACTGGAGGATGTAAATCTACGAGCAATTTCGAGAAAAAAAGTTCATATAAACATAGGTCCGCGAAAGCTTCGTTACGGAGCTGAAGGGGGTTGAAATTTCCGGAAAAAATTGTTTTTTCCTTCAAAACTCCAGCAGTTTTTAAGGTATTCTGCCCAAATTTGGACTGTAAGCTATTTTTTACAGCCTCTATTATTACACGTCCTAAATTTTAACAAGGTGTTTTCTTTTCCCGATCCATGTTTTATTTTACCCTTTCAAACATTTTTGCAGTGCGCCACCGATCAGCGTGCAATCAATTTTCGTCATCTTCGTTCAATGCAGAAACTTTTTTGACACCTGTAATGTTTTCGTATCTCCAACCGTTCTCGAGCAAAAATTATTAAACGATTGTATGCATTCGTTGAATTGAAAGCACTTTTAATTGAAAAATTGTATAGTAAGCTTTGATTTTTTTTCATTCATTTATTTATTTTGACAGTCGCTAAGTTGAACCAGTGTCTGCTCGAATTGTTTATTAAATAAACGATTAGTTTCAAGACCTTTGAAGTTATTGCTGTAAGAAAAAATGGCTAATTTTACTATCACCGAATTGGCTGATATTCATTACATGTATGGTCTGGCTGACGGAAACACAACAGAGGCTAGGCAACTATCTCAGGTGCGCTTTCCAAATCGAGTAACACCAGACAGGCAAACATTTTCAAATATCCTCAGAATATTGAGGGAAACTGGTACTTTTACTGCAAATAATCATTTAAAAGGTGCATCTCAAACTATGAGAACTCAGTTTTGAATTGTATTGATTTGAATCCACATGTGAGTACAAGAAAGATTGGAAATCATTCGAATATTTCACATGTTTGAGTTTGGAGGATTCTCCACCACTTCTTATTGTACCCGTTTCCTATTCAACGCGTCCAAACTCTACTTCCTCGAGAGACTGAATTTCTCCCGACGGTTCTTAGATAAAATCAGAGAAAATGCTCATTTTGATAGTGAAATAATGTTCACAGACGAAACTAACTGTTCGAGAACTGCTATAAAAAATGTTCCCAATAATCATTATTGGGCTGAGTAAAACCCCATTTGATTGAAGAATCTCATCATCAAGAACAATTCTCACTAAATGGCATCACTGGGTCGGCATGATTGGAAATTATTTGATTGGGCGATTTTCTCCCCTAACGGACTAAACGGTCCCGCTTATCGTCAATTTCTTGAGGAGGAGTTAGCTTTATTGCTCGAGGATGTGTCACATTTGGTAAGAAACAAAATGTGGTTCATGCATGAAGGGAAAGCAGCGCATTTCAGTAGGGATGCTATTGAATTCTTGAATAATACATTCAATAATCATGAATAGGTCGGGGTGGCCCAGAACCATGGCCTCCTAGGTCCCCAGACTTAGATAGTTTAGACTTTTTCTTATGGGTATATCTCAAAAGTTTAGTTTATACCACTCCAGTGAACACTGTAGAAGAATTGAGAAATCGAATAATTACCTCTTGTGACACGATAAGAAATACTCCAGGAATATTTAAAAGAGTGCGTGAAAATATGCGAAGGACAGAGGCTTGTATTCTTGCAGACGGAAGACACGTGATATCAAAATTAAAGCAAATTTTGGGCATACCTATCGAGTATTTCTTTTATGTTGTCTTTATTTAGCGAATAACATACAATTCAAATAATTAAAATTCACAAATTTTTCACTCGAAAACGGTTGGAGATACAAAAAAGTGTCAAAAAAGTTTCAAAGTTAAACGAACATGACGAAAATTGATTGAACGCTAATCAGTGGCGTACTGAAAAAGTTTGAAAGGGCAAAAAAAGATATGGCTTCGGAAAAGAAAACGCCTTTTGATTTTCAGTTAAAATCTTGAAAGTGTAATGATGGACCCTGTGAAAAATAGCTTGCATACCGAATTTGGGCTGAATATCTCAAGAACTTCAGGAGTTTTGAAGAAATATTTTCCGGAAATTTCAACACCCTGTAGCTCCGTAACGAAGCTTTGCGGACCTATGTTTATATGAACTTCTTTTTTCAAAATTGCACGTAGATTTACCCCCTCAAGTTTTGACAGACTATTATCTAACAACCTGTATAAATATTAAAACTATTTATTAATTTTCATATTGTTAATTAATTTTTGAGTTAATAATTGAAAATTACTATGACTTCTCCTTCAAACAAAAATTTTTTCTTCTATTTATAATGCATCAAATATCGAAGTAAGAGAATCCACAAAATAATTTGACTGCTTGCTATTAGATTAAACAAAAACAAAATTATTTATGACGAGCGGCTAGCGCAGCGGTCACCTACCTTTCAATGTACTCAGTATTTGTATTCTATTGTATTGTTTATAAGAAACAATACTCTATTTTTTGAAAATGAGATTATTCAATACATAATTTCATCAAAATGCTAATTATTGGGAGCGGAGGAAACGAATTAGAGGATAGTGAAGTTTGAAATACAACGAGGAGTAAGACAGGGTTGCGTTCTATCGCCGACACTCTTCAATGCATATGCTGAAGAAATACTTAAGAAAGCTCTGGAAAACGAAGAATGTGGGATAACAGTTGGTGGAACACGGGTAAACAACATAAGATATGCGGACGACACAGTAATCTTAGCGGAGAGTATCGAAGCTCTGCAGAGACTAATGACCAGAGTATCTACTTACAGTGAGGAATATGGGTTATCACTAAACAAAAAAAGACAAAATTCATGGTAATCTCAAAGAACAATCCAGTAAATGTTAGTCTAACTATAAACGGCAGAAATGTAGAAAGAGTGGAGCAATATACTTACCTTGGAGCAATGGTGAACAGCACAAATGAATACACCCAAAAAATAAAAATAAGAATAGAAAAACCCGAGCCAACTTCACAAAAATGGACAAAGTTTTTCGTAGTAAAGATCTAAGTATGGCATTAAAACATCGTTTAGCTAAATGTTATGTTTTCTCTACTCTCCTTTATGCAGCGGAAGCATGGACAGTGAATGCCGCAATTCTTAAAAAGATTGAAGCATTTGAAATGTGGTCTTATAGGAGGATTCTTAGAATAACATGGATGGATCGAGTAACAAATGCAGAAGTTCAGAGACGCATGGGCAGGGAAAGAGAGGTTGCTAACACACTCAAGAAACGTAAATTGGAAAATCTGGGAAAACGAAGTACAGGAAGGAGAAGAATCTCATGGCTGAGGAACCTGAGAGAGTGGTTTGGATGCACTTCGAACCAACTTTTTAAATCGGCCGCTTCTAAAGTGAAAATAGCGATGATGATTGCCAACCTTCGACTCGGAGATGGCACTTGAAGAAGAAGAAGTTTGCTTAGAAGAAGATAGAAACTAAGAAATGATAACAAAACAGGAATTACAGGAATCTATAAAACACTCGGAAAATGAAAAAGCCCCAGGCTATGACAAGATTACTACCAAAATGCTCAATAATATGGGACAATATGGAGACACGTGCTTTTGAATATATAATAGGGTATGGCAAGAAGAACCAACCCCGAAAGACTGGCAGATTTCAATGATAATCCCAATTTACAAATCAGGTGACAAACATGAATGTAGCAAGTACAGAGGAATCACCTTATTATGCACGGCTATGAGAATATATGAACAAATAATAGATATGAAGCAGGGCCAATTATTGAAAAAACATTGGGAGAAACACAAAGTGAATTTCGAAAAGGAAGAAGTCTTCAAGATCATTCAGCATAAAGATATTGATGGAAAAATCTAACAGGATGAAGAAGAAAATATACTTACCGTACATAGACCTGAAAAAAGCTTTTGATAGTGTGCTTTGACGAAGATTATGGGAAATACTACGTAGAAGAGGAATCAAAGCAAAAATTATAAGACTGATAATAAATTTATATGAAAGTAATAGAATTTGCAATATAAGCGGAAATAGGAGATCGGAGTATTTCGAGACAACGGAAGGACTTAGACAGGTGGGTGCGCTTAGTCGCTTGTTCATAATCTTTATGGATGAAATATTAAAAAATTGCTCGACAGAAGTGAGGAAAATCCAGATTGGATATAGAATCTCACAGCAAGTAGAAGTGTCAGAAGGGGCATACGCGGATGATATAATGATAATGGCCAGCAATGAAAAGTTCTTCAGAAAAAAATATATGGAACAGAGAATTAGAGAAGAGTGGCATGAAAATGAACAAGATATAAAAGGGAATTCCTGAAGAGAATTGAAGTCGATACCAGAAAAAGCGTTTGTAATATTCGTTGGCGTAAATGTATTATTTCGGAGGGGGCCTTCATTGAAGGCTATGAACAATAAATATTTCGTGTTTCATTAATCAATTCCAGGTACTTTCCGGACAGAATATACACTTTTCTATTGAAAAAAGGGTTTTCATCAGTTCAGTATCGCACATGCTTTTTGTTAACCAAACTATTTGAAAACAAAGAGAAATCATCGCTAAAGCAAGTACACTCGGAGGCAAAATTAGCGGAACACTCGAAAATTTAACCAAATTCGAAGTCCGATATTTTTCCTAATTCTCAACCGATTTAGATGATTTTTTCGGCAAGTTATAGATCAACTCTTCTGCTTTGTAGAAATTATAAGAAAAAACAAAAAATTTGAAAAAATTTGATACGGGGCAAAACTGAAAGTGTTTTTTTGTAAAAGTTCGTATCACCCTGTGGAATTTCGTGGTCCGAGTTGAAACGTACAATATCATGGTCTGTCAAGACACATCTTCCTAGAGTAACGCGTTTCTTGTTTCATGCGTTTATCTCTATTTTTGCTAAATATATTTAATTTCAAGTGGAAAATCACCATTTTGGAGAAATTCCATTGAATCAAGAAATTGTCATTAAAATTCGTCTATCAATTTGGAATTTTCTTATTATCACTCAGGCGTGTCGAAATTGTCGTTTGCGATTTTTATGTTCGAATTGCATTAGTTATTGATGACAATTTGGTTAATTTGGTGAAAATTAGGAATTCATAGGAGATAACAGTCGGTAGGTATTAAAATATACAACCGAATTCTGGGACCATTGATAAAACTTTTCATTTACACATGTGCACACCTTTTTTTATCAAATATGAAATACAACACACGTTTTTTTGTATATAACCACATTTGCACTTGTTTAAAGAATGAGAGTTTTCCATTCTTTGATTTGATACAAATTCGATCGGTTGCGGTGTTTTGTGATTCTTTTACTGTTTACGATTCGAAACGGTAAGATTTACCACCAACCTCAGTAGCAAGGGCAGTTACATTGATCGAGGAAGGGCGCACCTACCGCTCAGTCGGTACCATGTTGGGTGTCTCGACGTCGGTTATCCATCGAATCTACCGACGTTACAGGGAAACTGGATTGTACGTGAGGAGGCGAGGACAAGGAAGAAATCGGGCAACCCGCGCTATACATGACCGTTTCATCGTCAATCAAACCATAAGAAATCCTCGTCTTACTGCTGTTCAGGCACGTAACCTTTTACAAGCAGTGGATAACATTAACGTCAGTGTGAGGACAGTCAGAAGACGATTAAATGAAGTTGGTCTGAGATCATACGCGCAAGCAAGAGCACCAAGACTCGATAGAGCCCATCGGGTAGCAAGATTGGCGTTTGCTAGGGAGCATGTAGCATGGACAATCAATCAGTGGAGACGAGTTTTATTTACTGATGAGAGCCGATATTGTGTGAATTTCGTGGATGGTAGAGATAGAATATGGAGGCATCGAGAAGAACGGTACAATCAAGCGAACTTCGCAGGAACTGAGCAATACGGTGGAGGGTCAGTTATGATATGGGGTGGCATATGCTTGGGAATACGAACAGAACTGGAGATTATTGGCAATGGATCACTTAATGCCCATCGGTATATAACAGAAATCTTGGAGCCCCATGTTGTGCCTTTTGCTCCTTACATAGGGAAAATTTCTTTTTATGCACGATAACGCGCGCCCTCATACTGCGCGCATAGTGATAGAATATCTCAATGAAGTTGGGATCACACGAATGGACTGGCCGTCGCAGTCACCGGATTTAAACCCGATCGAACACGTTTGGGACATTCTTGGAAGAAGGGTTCGACAACGGAATCCAGGCAACGTTGAAGAGCTGACATTGGCTTTGGTGGAAGAGTGGGACAACATACCTCAACAGATGATAGACAACATCATTGGGAGTATGCGAAATCGTATGCGCGCTGAAATAAGAGCTCGGGGGGGTCATACTCGCTACTAAAATCAAATGTTTTTTTTTGTGGGTCATCATGAACATTTCTCTCAACATGTTCATTTCATTTCACGAGTGTATCGCCAGGATACACACCTGCTCTCAATTTTGGACAGGAATGATAATTATCAATGAGTGTCACACAAAAAAATTCAAAAACAAATGTGCAAAATCAACGATTTTTCCAGTGTACTTCGAGTTCTCCCGGAGCGTGAAATTGGCCAGTGAATTTCAAAAATTTTCATTTCTTTAGATTTCCGCTTCTCTGATTTTGATTTTATTTTTTGTCTAACCTCCGATGTTATGCACCTACACAAGATTAAAAATAAATTCTTGAAATTTGTGACTTTTCGCCTCAAATTGGATATCTCTTGTAAAAATGGTGATAAATGCATAAAACAAGAAGGGCGTTACTGTAGGAAGATGTGTCTTGACAGACCATGATATTGTACGTTTCAACTCGGACCACGAAATTCCACAGGGTGTTGCGAATTTTTTTGACAGAAAAAAAGCACTTTGAATTTTGCCCCGTATAAAACGCCTGAGTTTTTCAAATTTTTTTTGTTTTCTCTTATAATGTCTACAAAGCAGAAGAGTCGATCTATAACTTGCCGAAAAAATCATCTAAATCGGTTGAGAATTAGGAAAAATATCGGACTTCGAATCTGGTTAAATTTTCGAGTGTTCCGCTAATTTTGCCTCCGAGTGTATATAGGATGAAATTCGGATTGAGTATGTTTGTTATCAAGTCTTCGATCTAAAATCATTATCGTTTAAACTGTTGAAATAATATATTTTAAAATGAGGGAACTATAAAGCTTAGTCACCTTGCGTACAGAGGAATAATAAAGATCAGTTGCTTCACACACACAGAACATACCCTAATTAGAAATAAAAACTCAGTGCTCCGATATAGGAAACAATATGGCCGTCTCTGCATAGAAACTAGCGCTATGCGTGCCTATATGGGAAACTAAATCAAAAGGCGCCACATTTGAATTCTAGATTTCCCACGATCGAATTTACTTTGACTGAAATGGGGCATATGAATTAGTCTGATCGATGTAGATTATTTCTGCCTCAATAAGACTGTTCAAAAATTGAGAAAATAATGAGTATTTTTTCACAATAACACTTTTATTTCAAAATAATAAAAATCTCTCAAACAATATATACATAAAACATTTCCAAAAATAAAATAAATCCTTAACACATGTAAATCAAAAATATAAATCACATATCACAGATACATTCTAACATTCAAAATAAAAATGAAATTCTGAAATATTGTTGTCAGCCATAATATTGGTCCACCATTGCTACCATTGGTCCCCCGTTGGGGGTAAGCTGCCTTCATTGCCTTCTTCATGGCAGTTTCCCCATACTGATTCTGAAAAAAGAAAAAAAAAGTAGTAGTAACTGTCTCAAGAAGTTTTTATTTAAATGAATTTTAGTTCACTCAAAACTGTTGAATATGGTAAAAATAGGCAATTTCATTACTAATCTTGAAAACTAGGGTTGCATTAATATGCAATATGGTTTGAAGGGTGCCCCATGTTAGAAATCGGACAAGATGGTACATTGAGAGTCTCTGGCAAAGATGATCTACCGCAAATATTCTAGTGATCATTTGATAATAAATAATATTGCTCGTTGAGAGCTCCTGACCAAGAAGAAATACTGCCTACTTTTGACTGACCATCTTAATTATTAGAACAAGATGGATCATTATTCGAAATAGGAAGAGATGGTATAACGCCACGGATTAATCTTTTTGATTTGCATTAACAAAGTCGTCTTCTTTGAAGTGATCGCTACATAAGAAAAGGTTAATAGTGTCGACATATTCACTTATAGAACAAAACTCCTTCCACTTCAAACAAGTTGATGGATCTTGTCAAGCGAAAACATGGAAACTGATGTTTTCAGCTCAGGAGACGTACTTGTTGGGGCATGTGGGAAATATGTACCGATATTTACTCGCTAACAAAGTCATCCTGACAAATTCGAAAGTTGAGAACCTCAAGACAATTCATATAATTCAAATCAACTTATCTTTTCAGAGCTCGAAAAAAGGCCTCCTTGGCTACTCTTATTTACTCGCCATTCACAGGGGTCCTCTTGTATGGTATAGTCTTTTTCCGCCGCACGGCAAAGAGGTGAATTTCAAAATTGAGGAGAAAACCGATAGGTACCGTAGAATCAAACAAAGCTCAAGCTGTCTAAAATTTCGGCTAAAACTTCACAAATTCAATTTACTTACCATAAATTTTCAAGAGAACTACTAAACTTGAGTCCAAGACACCAGCAACGGAAACACTTGAAAAAAAAATGATTTTGGAACACAAACCACAAAAATAAAAGGGTTTAGCAGGAAACTGAACACTTTCACATTGACAGACATTTGACAATTAATTTATTGGTAATTGTTTGATCGACAGAGTTTGACACTTGACGTGGTTGAATTAGTGCCATCTATATGTATTATGGAAGGAATAGATAGATTGGTGAGGGGTCGTGAGGGGGTGTTGCATGTTTTGATCGGTAAATCGGCTTTCGTAATGGATCTTTTCTCTGTTCACACATCTGTTGTAAAGAAATGGTAGGATTTACTGAAAATTGCGCCTACACTTGAAGTTATGCCTTTTGTCGACTGTGCTGCCTCGACGTTTTTCATTCTATGATAGTCAAGTGGATCTAAATTACTGCACTAGTAATGTAATGTATCCGTGTTTCACATTTATGTCTGGATGTTTTGATTGGAAATTCTGGTTGTAAGGCTTGCATATCTTCCTTCATCTTCATAAATAAAAATAATTTCAACTCATTTGGTAATTGATTATGTAATTTCTTGGAAAATCTTTTCCCAAATAAAACTAAAATAATTTAACGAATAATAATAAATAGCAGAATCATTCAGTAAGAATCAGCTGCGGATAATAAAACGTTTCTTTGGAAGTTACAGTTTTGCTTTTTATGACCAATTGAATTCAAAAGAAACAGCTGGTGCACAATTGTTAAATTCTATTGAATTTAATCGACGGTAAATTCGAGAGAAACGCATTTCATAACATGATATGTATACATATCTATACACAGAATGAGCCGGTTCGGTGGCGTATGGGATAAGATGCTCGTCTCCTACGCAGAGTTACCTGAGTTCAATCCCCACAAAATAGGTGCGATTTTTCGGATTCTGGGAATCGCTTGAGTGTCCATCATTCGTAGAAGATGTAAAACTGTCGGTCATGTCCAACAGAAGTTTGTTGGACATTAAAGATCCCTTCCTTTGACACGAGAGGGGTTCGGCAAACTTCCCGGGTTAGTGAGTTGACAGAATTACCCGGCGTGTCATTGGTTGAAAGGCGGAAATAGAGAACGTTAAAGGAATAACAAACGATGTGAGAGGATTTATTTTAAGATATTTATTTTAGAAAACACATACTCAGAATGATATGGGCATGACAGAAGAATGAGTTTATTGGCGACTTTTTCAAATTTCAAAGTTACGCGATGTGAGAGGATGTATTTTAACATATTCATTTTGGAGTCCTGAAGTGGCTACCTGAAAACTAAAGTGTTACTCAACTCAGAATTTATCGTGTCTTCCTCATATTCGGTGGCTGAAGGAAACGCAGTGCACGCAAGGCGTTTGTATCAAGAACGCTTCCCTAATCGAATCATTCCTGATGTGACATCCACATAATTGTTTTATAAACAGTTTCTACTACCCCGCGATTTTCCTCTGCGACTCAATTTCTGCCGATGGTTCCTTCATAACATTGCTCATAATCCCTTTTCCATAGCGAAATCATCTTCACAGATGAGGCGTCCTTCTCGAGAAAAATCAGCCATTCTTGCAGGAGTATTATAATTTTAAGATTAAGTAAGATTAAATAGTACATATATGATTTCTTGGGAGTAAGAAGAATGAGTGTTTATTGGTTCGACTTTACAGCGGCAGAGTTCAATCCTATATAGTTTGAAATAAAAAGTATGGCTTCGATATTTTTGGCTTATATAATTCACAAACTTAAAGAGGGCAGGAGGCTCAAAAATCACGATTATGTCCGGCTAGAGACGGCCTTCGGTTTGGTATCGAACACCCATATATTAGATTTCATTACCATTGATTCCCTCACGATTATGTCCGACTAGAGACGGCTTTTGGTTCGGTATCACTATGCCTTTATAATAATATTCTGAAAAACACCCATTTATTATAATTTTTTATATTATTCCAGATACATTTTTATGTTTGTTAGTCCTGGTCAAGTCACAAAGCTATGAATATAACACGGACGAAGGGGACACTGAAAGTGATATCGAGGGAGACAGTCGACCAGATTATTCCAAATATTATTCGGTGACACCAAAAGATGGTGGTTTAACTTTGGCAGGATTCACGCAGCCCGAATTTGGGTTTGGTTTTGGACCTTATGAAGCAGGTAAAAAAATGTGATGGTAAAGTATTGTCCAACAAATGCCATGTAAATGTTGATCATGATTTCAGTAAACCAAATCAGACTGGAATTTGTTTGAGTTTCTAGACAGAAACTGATTGTATAGCAATTCAGATATACACACAACCAAATTTATACGCAATCACTCGATATTCCATATTATTGATTGTTTTTAACCATGGATCTTTGAGTACTTGTGAAGAGTGTTTTTAGTTGTGAAAAAATTGGATAAGAAGACCGCTTTTTGTACCACATTGCAAGAGGAGGCCCTAGTGCGTGACACCCCGTACTTCAAAGGCAATTTCTGGAAGCAACAGGCATTTATAGAGCAGAATGCCCTTAAGAGTTCATGAGCTAACCAGACAACAAAAAAATAACAGACTTAATTGGTGTATCTACCACCAAAATTGGAATATTGAGAATTGGAGAAATGTTCTTTTTTTGGATGATACCAGAAATGGTGTTTGATCAGATGACCGCTGGATTCGGGGTCCAAGAGGTCGTGGAAGATAAGCTAGACTCCGAGCAGCAGGACAAAATACCAAGGGGGTAGTATGATGTTTCAGAGTGGCATTATTCTGGGAGGCAAAACAGATTTGATTTCGTTTCCTGCGAGTGTAACGGCTAGAAATTATGTGAACCTAGTGCTGGAGCTTATAGTTAGACCCTGGCAAGTTGCCAACAGTGAGAATTTCACTTTTACGCAAGATAATGCTCCTCCGCATACCAGCAACCTCGCGGGACAATACCTTGAAACAGAATCGCTATTTTGGACTTGCCAGCTCGCTCTCCAGACCTAAATCCTATTGAAAATGTATGGAATAATCTCTAAAGGAAAATTCGATCGCGCCAGGATAATCCAAGAACCCCCACAGCAGCTCATCCAAGCCGCCATAGAAGAGTGGCAGAATATCACCCCACAGGAGGCCGAAAACCTAATCCGAAGCATGCCTAGACAGATTCAAGCTTGTATCAGGGCAATAGGAGGTAATACGAGCTACTGATGTCAAAAAAAAAGACTCCGTGAGAAAACAATTTTCAATTTTTTTACTACATGCGGAAAGCATTTTATCTGTTTCTTTCTCAAAATAAACCTTAATTTATTTCTTTTTTCAATTGATATATCTCAAAAAGCATTAATTCTAACAATCCTTCGAAATTTCCGAAATCCGTGGGGTAATATTCGGAATGTCGGGTGATTCCATATAAACTTGGTTGTCTATATGTTACAGTTTAAGCTCTTTATTGACGGGGTATATGTTCCCTAGATATGCCGCGAATAGATGAACCGTGAATATGGAATAGTAATTTATATGGGATTAAAAGGATACATTTCGAGGTGACAAAAAAGCCATGAATATTTAAAAAAAAATCAAATTAATTGAAGTTCTTATAGATTAATTATGATCTTCAGTATTAGGCAATGGTTCAAAGAATTATGAATTTTTAAAAGCCTCTTCAATTCAAACTGATATTCAGCAGTAGCATAATATATTTGCCTCTTCAAAATAAGAGGTCGTTCCATATATAGGTCCCGTGAATTGGTCACCTGTGTGACACAGTTTCGGGATCTAGCGGATGGTCCGGTTTTCAGGGTGGGAAGGATTGGAAAGAAACATGATGAGCCTTTCTGGTACAAAATCATCCGGAGCTAAAATAGTCTCCCATTCGGATCTCCGGGGGGACTACACCGAGGGGTTCATGATGCGGGTAAGTCGAGCACTCCTCCGGCGAATTCGCTGCTTCATTCACGTTCTAGTAAAGGAAGCAAACTATTGATAGAGTTCTGCATTATCAGAGGACTGGGGCACAGCAACATGAGTCTCGATGCAGTCCACCAGAATCTGCAAAACGCACAACCCCATGTACTGGCCCAAATAAGTCAAACAACCGACAAAACGTATTTACGTTTTAATGGGTATGAGTTACATACCAGATTTAAGTTTAAAGAGGGCCTCTGTGTTGTCGCCAGATCAGATGTTGCATGCCTGAGAGAGGACACGACGGAGGACGACGCTTTCTACCTTGCATGGTTTAAAATCTGTTTGTAGGATGAAACGCTGTTTTTATGCTGTCTATATCGCTCGCCTAACGATATTCACTTCTCTAGCCTCTTTCAGTATCTAGGTGATAAGGCGGATTGTATTCGGACACATCATCCGGCAGCTGAGGTCATTGTACTGGGTGACTTCCATGTTCACAACACCAACTGGCTCCGCCACTCCAATAGAACAGATGAAGCGGGAAGACAGGCTGAAACATTCGCAATCAGCCATTATCTAACGCGTCAAGAATAGCTGATCACACAACCGACTTCCCGAACACCTTCGAACTCTTTTTAATTTCAGATCCAGATGACTTTGGAGTGAAGGTCGCAGCATCGCTAGACCACTCAGACCACAACCTTATATCTGCTACTGGAAAAATTGTGCTGCCGCTAAACCAAGAACCTAGACCACCCAGACGCATTTGGTACTATAACCGTGCTAATTGGGATGAGCTGCGTGATTTCTTTTCGTGCTTACCGTTCAGTGATGCTTACCTTTTAGATCATGACATCGATATGTGCACTGAATCTGTTACAAACATCATACATGCGGAAATAGATCTCTACATCCCTCATTCAATGAAATGAACAACAGCACAAATCCATGGTTCAACAAAAACTGGGAACGAGATTCTACAGCCAGGAGCAGAGCATACAAGTCATGAAAGATAATTCCAACAGAGGAAACAATAACAACCTTCGTACGAATACGGAACGTATGCAACTTGACAACTGCAAGAGCAAAGGCCAATTTCAACGAAGAAGTAACTGATAAACTCTTTGAATAGGCAAGCAGGACTACACAAATCTGGTCTATGGCGAAGACTGTCAGTTCCAATTTCTGCAAATCTGCGTTTCCGTCTCTTGTTGGATAAGACGGAAGTATAGTATCATCTCCGAAAGGGAAAACCGATATCTCTGCTCTCTTGTTCTCATATAATTCTGTGCTAGATTCATCTAACGCAACACCACCGAACATTCCACCTACAGATTCTTGCCCTCGAGCAACTGAACTGCAAGAAGGCAGTTGGTCTAGACGAAAAACCGCCAATCGTCCTGAGAAAGTAATCTTCCGAACTGGCACCCATGCTTAACCGTCTGTTCTAGAGTTCTTATGAAAGCCGTACCTTTCCGACCAGTTGGAAAATAGCGAGAATTCAACCGATTCCGAAGAAAGGAAAGAAGTCCTCACCCCAAAACTACCGCTCTGACTGCAGACGATTGTACCTTGGTTTCGTATTACAGTAGTCTGCGGCCGATTACAGCTGCGGAATCTTAGCGTCAGAGATCTCAACAAATTAATAACTTTTACTCTGACCTACAGATGATATCTGAGTGGGGTCAGTTGAACCTGGTGAGCTTCAACGCGAGCAAGACGCAAGCTACTACGTTTTCTAGAAAGGTCTCCGCTGGAGAACCTCCTCTAATGATGCAAGGCCAACAAATTGCATCCAGAGATTCGATGCACCTTCTCGATATAACGGTCAACTACAGGTTTTGCTGGCATGAACATGTATCAGCAATAGGTCAGTCGGCATCAGCTAAACTTAGATTCATTTACTGAACTAAGTGATACTTCACGTCATCTCAGCTGTTGCTTCTATATAAGGCGCAGACTCGACCTGCTTTGAAATATTTTTCCCATGTATGGGGATATGCGCCCAAACATTCGTTGCGGATGTTGAATAGTGTGCAAAAACGGGCTGTGCGCCTCATCGACCATCCGGAGATCACCCGCTATCTCCAACCGCTGGCTCTCAGAAGACAAGTTGCTGACCTTTCTCTGTTTGACAGATACTTCCGCGAAAGATGCTCCAAGGAGCTGAAAAAGTCAGGTTTTGCCGCAACACAAAGCTGGAAAGGAGTTCATCATATGGCTGTACATTTAACGACCTTTCGAACCTCTCTCTATAAGAATTCGTTCGTTTACAGGGCCGGTGAGCTGTGTAACTAGCTTTCGTCCAGCATCTTCTCAACATTCTACAATTTGGCCTTCTTCGAAACGAGTAAACACCTCAATCTTTCCTAGGCGCCCACTCATGTGGTGTAACAGGTTCGCCTATTTCAGGGAATCGCGCATGAAAAGAAATTTTAACGATCAATTTTCATACAGAAATCACAAAGCCCAAAAGCCATTCTTAAAAACTAAGTTTATTCAAATTAAATGCCTCGTTTCCAGTGCTTATTGATGCGTCGTCCTCCATGGGCAGACAATTTAACATTTTCTCCAAGTCGGTTTCACTCAAATCTTCATCTTGGGAATCAAATGAATTTGTGCAGATTCTTAGTCATTTTCCGCAGTCCGAACAGGCCACAGTTTTTCCAGCATGATATTAACGTATATATTATGTGTTCAAGATACATTTTGCTATGTCCAATTTCTTCCATCATTCCATAACATTTATATCAGGATCACATTCAATATTAACCAATATAATTTCGGAGGTTCGTCTAATATTGGAGAGTTAAAATTCTCTAATTATTTCTTGTTCCATGGGCTGAATCAAAGACGTCGTTTTGGGAGGAAAATATGTCACTTTTTTTGAGTTCTTTTCTTTTAATGCAGAATTTCGCTCTTGAAAATGAATGTTTCGGTGACGCTAAATACTTGTTAGAGTTTGTATTCTCCATCACCTATTACCTTTTTCGATTTCTCTGTTTATCAACCAACCTTCCGATGCTTGAAAACCTCATTTTTATAATTGCATAGTTTCAAGTTCGCAAAGATGATCTGATGTGTTGTTCAAAATAAGAACAGCTTTAAAGTCTGAATTGTTTTTTCCTTGAGTAAGTTTCAACTTCTGAAATAAAACAATTTCGAAACCAGTCACAAAAAACAGCACTTGTAACCCACGCTTTCTTATAAGAACGCCAAAACACTGGTAAGTCTTTCTTGTTTTGTTTTATTGAAACAAGAGGATTAGCGATCTACATAGCATCAGTGGCTTGATGACACCATCTTCAGATGCATTGGAACAGAGGTACTCAAATTTGAATTCCTGGCTATCTACCTCAATACATTTTTAGACTACTTACGATCGACTGTGGGAGGCTGCAACTATGTGTGATGCAGGGTTGTCGTACATACACGATACACCCTACCTACCTACCTACCTACCTAGGTAGGGTGTATCGTAGCATATATAGATATTAGCTGTCCGCACAATATACATTATTTTAGTCAAGGTTTGGGCTAGGTTTAAATAGGTTCTTCTCTATAATATCAATGAAAAAATTCAATTCGTTTTTTTTTCGTATAGAATCTCGGTTTTCCATTTTCTTAGGCGACATTATAACTTAGGAGGGCAACAGTACATACTTATAAGTCCACCAGAATTTTCGTAAGGAATGAAAAGAAACAATAATAAACGCAAATCGGCTTTTACCAAAGGATTCAACGATAAGCTTTCTGCATTGAGTAATTAGGTTACTTAAATATTTTGTTTGTTTGCTTCCCAAAAATAGCGACTGCGGCGAAGGCGGCTTGTGTCAAAGAAAAAGCCGTACCAAAGCAGCAGCGATATCAATATCAGTAGTAATATTAAGGTCTATTTTACTTTTTCCTTCGTCAATTTGACGACTCCTTTGCAAAGGATACCGAATCATATTTATAAATATATATGTTTGTATGGAATAAGCGCTAACATTCGCGAATAATGAAATCTTTAGCCCGAATACAGGAATTGGGTCACATTTTTTGTATCCGCTCATAGTGAAAGCGCGAATGAGGAGCATTTACTGTATATTCTTATACCTCATACATTGAAGAAGTGAACTATATACTTAATGGAATTCCCAATCTATCTAGTCTTAGTATTTCGATGTTTATGAAGAAAAGTTTATTCTAATAATAAAGAATACTATTGTTAATTTTCGGTCATTTTAACTCACTTTTATAGTACGTGGCTACTATAACTTATAACGGTATAGCAAGGAGCTGGATAATTTATTAAATGAACCATGGTTTGTTAATCAGTGAAGTAACAAATGTCTTTAATATTTCGTCATAGGACTAGAGTTCAATAGCATTTGATCGTAGATTTCAATTGGTCAACTCTTACAACATTCTGCATACACCTTAAACACATCTGAATGATTGAATTGTGACCAAAAGAAGTACTCTACATGTCTTTTCAGCCCACTACTTTCACAGTAACGAGGTTATCATATTCATTTTGAAAAACTTCGAATATTGATTTCCTTTCTTTTATTTACTTCTTTAATAGAGCTTCAATGAGGCTCAATAGAAGCAAATTTTGTGGAATTACATTAGAAAATATTGCCTAATATTCTCATCATAGCAGTGCCAGTGTCGATGCACAAAAGTTTGAACATGCTACGTGGCAGGAATTTTTGATATTCCACTTCTCTGTAAATGAAATTTTTCATCTTCGGATGATTTACCATCTACCAAATATGCTACTAATACTACTGTAGCTGCAATTATGAACAAAATACTTATTGTATTAAGTATTTTCTCTTGTAATACGTTATTCTTGATAACATGTTTTTCCATCACTAAAAATTGGCTTCTTGTACGCCAGCTAAGGGGTTAGAGAAGTTGGAGCTTCGAGGATAAACATCCTTATGAAGAAAGTTGTAACTATCACTGTTAGTAGAAATAAAAGATTGGTAAACACTTCGAATTTGAGGGCATTAACTCGAAAATTGTAAAACTTATTAACAAAAAAAGGACAATTTTGAAACGCGAAAAGAAGCATTCGTAGAAGAAGAAAATTGGAAAAAAGAAAATCGTTTTAAAATAGTTTTCTATCGGCTGTTAATGTTCTGTTACAAAAGAGTGGACTACCTATGTATATATGAGATTTTTGATAAAAATGAGATAAAAACACAAGGTTTAACTTTAATCTACACTTTATTTGAAAAAATTCGACGAAGTTTCGCTGACACAGCAGCTTTATCAAGAATGAAAAATAGAATGAAGAGTATGGTATTATAAACAAATCGTAGAACAAGTTGGATGAATAACAGGAAAATTCACACCGAGCCATTGTACAGTTAGTATGAAAGGTAATAAAACTAATTAAACAAGTTAAGTAGGGGTGAGTAATTCAAATCTACCTGTTCATTCAAAAGCTTGTCCGAATGTTTGTATCTATTTATTTCTAATGCTTCTAGGAGATCTTATTTTGAACTTTTTGATTTTATATGTAATATGTCAAAGTTTTTATTGAATGAATGGTTTTCTTTTATTAGGTGGTTTGAATAATTTGAATCAGATTTATTTTTATCGAAGCTACGTTTATGTTCAGATGTTCTTATGCCAAAACTCCTATAGGTCCTACCGATATAAATTTTATCACAAGAACCGCAATTGAGTTTATAGATTCCTGATTTACTTGATTTTTCAACACGAGATTTATTATTTTTAATATGTTTACCTAAGTTATTAGAAGTTTTGAAAGCTATATTAAGATTTTGTTTTACGAGAAAGGATTTAATATTTGTACTTGCAGAACCGCAGAATGTTAAACTGTTGAATATTTTATAGTCTTTATGAATAGGATATACTTCATTTATTGCTTTCTGATAGAGTTTTTACGAATGATTAGATCTATCATATCCAGGTTATATGAATTATTAATGGCTATCTGTTTGATGATGTTTAACTCTTTATTATAATCTTCTACTGATAAAGGTAAATTGAGTAACCGATGTACCATGCTGTTTAAAGCTGCAACTTTGTGTTGAATTGGATGTAATGAGTAGTTATGTATAATTGTATCAGTATGTGCTGGTTTACGAAAGACCGAAAAACATGATTATTATTTTGTTTAGTGATTTTTAAGTCCAAGAAATTTATGGAATCGTTCTGTTCAATTTCTATCGTGAATTTAATGTTCGAATGGATGGAATTAATGAAATTAACAAATAAGTCTAATTGACGAGTAGTTCCAATGAAACATACTAAGATGTCGTCAACATATCTATACCAATAAAGAAATTTGGAAATGAGTGGATGTGTATGAATTTTCTGTTCAATATTATTCATAAAAATCTCTGCTAAAAGTGGACTCAAAGGATTTCCCAAGATCAAACCATTTTCACTACTGTAATAGATGTTGTTGAAAGAAAAATAATTTTGTTCAATGCAAACGTCCAACAGATTCAATATTTCTGATTTGATTATGTGGTTAACATGATTCGAATTCAACATGTTTTCGATTAATATTTTGACATCACCTGGAGGAACACTTGGGTATAAATTCTCAACATCAAACGAAATAAGTTTTGCGTTAGGTGGTAGGTTAACGTTTTTATGTTATTTGTCAATTCGAAAGAATTTTTATCGAAAATTTTGATTTGAATGAACAATAATTTTAATGATATCTATAAGGTAGTGCTGCAATTTCACGGATGGGGCTGTAACGTAAGATACGACTGGTCTAACGGGGTTATTTACTTTATGCAATTTAATGAGTGAATACAGTTGAGGTGGTTGAGGATTTGGTAAAATTAATTTGTATTTATCTATTGCTTTAATTAAAGATTTTGCGTCATTTATTGCAATTTTAATATTTTCTGGAATTTAATAGTTGGATCTTTGTTTAAAATTGTATAGTTTCCGGACGAAATGAAATTTAGAGTTTTAAATAGGTAGTCATTTTATTTAACGCAATAACAGTATTACCCTTATCTGCTTTTGTAAAAATAACTTCATTTAGTTGAGATTTTTGTTTGATGGCCTTTAAAATATTTTGTTCTTTACTCGGTTTAAAGTCAGCTAAAGTCATTTTTCATAATGTTAGATGCTAAATATTTAAGGTGAGTGTTATTAGGAATATTTTTCAGAGAAATTTCAGTATCTATGCCAAGTTCCTCTAAATCAGATTTTATCTTGTTTGATTTAATATTGTGTTTGAAACCTTTCTCCAAGAGATTTGTTTCATCAGTTGTGAAATTAGTATCAGAAAGGTTAACGAATCTATCAAAAAATTGATGGTCAGAAAATTTAGTTTTACGTGGAGTAGGTTTCGGTTTTCGTGACACGAGAAACTTTAATTTGCGGTATTGGATGGTATATTTATTATGTATTATTGATCTAATTTTGAATCTATTATTGTAATCTAATGAATCGAATTCAAGTGGATGAAGTCTGTACAATAACTCGGTATGAATTACCTTGAGATAAATATTGTAGATGTCTCGCTTGTGGAACATCTTGCATTCTGATTTGATCCATATCTTCTGTCCAGAGATAACTGCTCTTCGAGCTGCATAACTGTTGTTGTTGGTCTTGAGTTTGATGTATTTAGGACACACTTCACTCTTCAAACACGTGGTTAAAAACCACAGGTTTTGGGATGTTATAGCATTTTTAAGTAACAACTTAAAATACCAAAGGGCCATCATTTATATCATGGATCTACATCAAGTAACGGCCTCCACAATTCAAAAAAAGATTTTTGATAGTAAACACACTTTGATGTTTTCAGTTGAACTATGTTTCTTATTTTATTGAGATTCGATAAATAACATTAATTAGCTTATACGAAACAAAAACTTGGTTACTACCAAGTGTTTAATTTTAATGATTTTTCCAAGGACATACCCCTAATCAACAGGATTGTTTTGATTGAAATAAGTTACTTTTGTTTATTTACTTAACTAGTAATTTTGACACCCATCTTCTACATTATAAAACCTCATTTCACTTTTTTTGTAGCTTTTGGGGCATCTAGTCAGGACAAACAGAAATTGATCCCAACACAAGCATTCGTGCCAGTGCAAGTGAAACCTGTCGAAGAAACAAATGGAGGATTCCCCGCTTTCTTTAGTGCGAATTTATTTGCCGGCAATCAACCTCCTCAGGATTACTTTGAACAATCACAATCTCGCCAGAAAGAAGAAAAACGGGAACAACCTTCAGAAGAAGAGTCTGAAGAGAACGAAGAACAAAGTGAGGAAGATGAATCAAAATCTGAATATAATCGACCTGGACCCAACTATATATCGCACGAAATTCCAGCCAAGATACCACACCAAGTAGAAACAGTTAAAATTGCAGAGAATCAAAGGGCTAATACCTTCAATTATGTCAATCATAATCCTAAAGAAGTTAAGTCGCAAGACTACAAAGACCATTATAAACCTTCGTTAAACTATAATTTTTTGAATCCAAGTCAGTTGAACCCACCAACTCAGCAGCCTCTACTTTATCCTCAAGCACCTGGTTATCAAAGATTGACACATACACAAACACAACCTAAGCTTACACCTTATGAAAAGTATAGTTTCCAACCTGTTGATGATTATCAAAATAAATATTTGGAAAATTTGAATGAAGCTTCAAGTTTCAATCCAAATTATGAACCTAAGACTAGTTCTAACTATCAACCAGAACAATCAAAGGTTGTACCACGATCAGCTGACAAAAAGAATTGCAAAAAGATAAGAAAACAATCTGGAAATGAAAATGCTCCATACTTAACCTGTTTTGTATGCGAAAATGCTGAAACAAGTTCTAAGGTGACAGAGTGTTCCTATCAGTCAGAACCTGACAACACTGATCTCCACAAGGGAAGTTCCGAAAGATATTCTGTACCAGCAAGGAAACCAACTGGTTTTAGGTTTAGAAGATACGCTTCAGAAGAGGAATCAGATCCTTACGAGTATGTAAAGAACAGATCTTTGAGAGCTGAAAAGGAAAAGCAAGAAGGGGAAGATGACTATAGTTATGAGGGATACGAAGCTTCTCAACCAGAAAAGAGTTTTTCTGAAATTCAATCTGAAGAAATTTTGAAGGATCCAAAAAAATGTACAGATGTAGAAAGAGATGGCATGTCTTGCAGAGTATGTAAGGATCCAGCAACAGGTGGAAATTATGAGTCTTGCTCTTTCTCACGTGCTCCAAAACCTGAGAAATATGCTTACGTCTCTGAGAAAAATTATGATAGTAATGATGACCCTGAATATGCATCAGAGGGTGATGAATCGAAAAATGTACCTACTAACGCTAAGGCCAACTCATCCCATATCGATGAAGAACCTAGTAAAGATAAGAAGTTATACCAAAAGGAAAAAAATCAAAGGAAAAAGTATTACAGAAATAAGGAACACAAAAATTCCAAGGGATCAGAACCTGAGTACCCAGATTACAAACATCCCCGAATTTCAGAACACGAACGTATTCATAATGAGAATGACAAAACAAAGGGAGAACAATATCAACCATATTCATCGTATCCTAAATACGAAGCAGAAAGTAAACAAGAGTCAAAAGTATTGCGGAATGAAAAGAAATCTTCTGACGTAAAAAATGAATCATCTGATGATGTTTCACCTTATAAGGATATTGATGAATACCAATTCAAATACTTTCCTGAATTTTCTGGTGAGGAATCTCGTGTAAAAGAAGAACCCTTGAACTATGAAGCTTCTAGCAGAAAAGAAGTTGAAGATGTTTTGGCAGATTTTCAGAAACGAGATAGATCTCAATGCAAGCAGACAAAGAAGAATGGAATGACATGTTTCCTCTGCGTTGATGAGAATAAAATTAAAAATGAAGAATGCATGTTTATTTCTGAGTCAAGACCAAAAGGCACAATAGCAAAATATACAAAAGAAGATGTGATAACTTCTCCTTCAGAAATAAAACAGAAAGTTACACACAAAGATAAGCTAACTAAGAAAGCTTTCGGTACAAGCAAACCTAAAAAAGAAACTATTGAAGCTTCTGCTTCCAGTGAAGTTGAAACGATCGTCAGGGCGCCATCCAAAAGGAAACATAAGAAGGCATCTAAGGCTTCTGAATTGAAAGCAAGTGCTTCAGCAGTAGATTCCCAAAGAATCGAGGAGAAAGATGATGATCCGAAAATAGAGACTCCTTCAGAATTCAAAACTCCAGATGAAGGTGGAGCCTACAGCGCAGAAACGAGGCCAGTTTATAGTAAAGCTTTGGGTATGTCGTTGCCCCAGTACATGCTAGAAAAATCAGAGTTTGAAAAAGAATTTGATACTTTCTCAAAACATTAACTTGTTTTCATTAGTGATTAAGTGTTGTTGATTTTCTCAAATTATGTGATGAATCTATTTTCATAGACTGTTTTGTTTCGTACAAATAAAAAGTTTTGGATTAATGTTTTTTTATTCGGTTATAGAACGTTCGAATTATATTTATTTTAGAAAGTAGAACTAAAACTGCTAGGAAAACAGCATAGATCGAGGAGTTATTCTTTTATTTAACTTAACACATTTGATCCCACTTTACATAAATGGGGACACTCTATAAATTGTTTCTTGATTCATTGGGTCAGAGGACCCAATGGAAATGAAGAAGACCGTAAGCGGCTATTTCTCTACCTCTCAAAAAATTGATATTGTCTTCTCAGATTTATTTCCTGGTATTGAAAAGGAAATACGTTCAAAATAGAATGAGTCATACAAATCAGAAAAAAAGGGAATTTTTATAAAAAAATTGAAAGTGCTGCTTCGCATCGACCATGGTTCGTTGATACAGATCAGAATATGGAGTTCTTAACAATTCTATATGGATTGAGAAGTAGTCAAGCCTTGTGCCCTGTTTACTTATCAAAAATAGGTCTACGAAATGATGAATTATGTACGTGTGATGAAATTGGAAGCCTTGAAAATTTTATTCCTCAATGCAGTAATTTTAGGCATAAAAACGAAAACTATCTTAATAATATTCCACAAATACAGTGGAATCTCTATAACTCGAACCTCGTTAAATCGAATTCCTGAGTAAGTCGAAAAAAAATGCCATTCCCTTCCGCTGAAGCCCTAAATACGCGGTATCTCGAATTATTTAGACTTTGTAACTCGAACAAAATGTTATTTCCCTACGAGGTATTTATAAGACATATTTGTACCCTATAACTCGAATTTCAAAAAGAAGACTCTTTAACTCGAATTAAAAAAAGAATGGATTAGTTCCACGAAGTTATAGCAGGAATGTTCGGTGTAAGTTCGGGGTTTCTAATTCTAATCTATTGTGTTATGTCTTGTACACGTGCAATGAATGACTTCCTTCATTAAACTTTCTGAGTAACACAGCTGGGTACCTTTTGTTTGTTCCTAGTCGGTCAGTACTTATTTGGCTGTTAAATAGCAACAACATGAGTGACTTTAAAAAGGAAACTAAAGACTTTAACAATACGAAGTGGCATGAAGAAAAAAGATGTGGCAGCTCATTACGGACTACCACCAAGCACTTTGTCTACAATAATTAAGAATGAAGCCGAAATACTGCAAAGATACGAATCAAGCAGCAATTTGTCTTCCAAAAGAACGACGTTTGGCGGAGTTTCCTGATTTAGAGGAATGCTTACTAACCTGGTTCAAACAGTGTCGGGACAAAAACATAAGTGTATCTTGGCCTATCTTACGCGAAAAAGCCGAAGAATTTTCGAAGTCACTACGACACAGTTCTTTTCGTGCCAGCAATGGTTGGTTGGTGAATTTTAAGAAGCGTCATGAACTTGTGTTTAGGAAAGTTTGCGGCGAAAGTGCAAGTATCAATAAAGAGATACATATGTGATGAATGGATAATTGGGTTGCAGAGTTTATTGAAGGATTATGAACCAAAAGACGTCTTTAATGCTAACCTGACAAAACACTTATTTTAAAAAATAAAAAATGTCATGGTGATAAGCACAGTAAAGAGCAATTAACAATATTGCTAGCAACAAACATGACAGGTTCTGAAAAACTCAAACCATTAGTTATAGGAGAGGCTAAAAAGCCTCGTTGTTTTTCTGGATGTAAATCTCTACCACTAGACTATGATGCTAACAAGAAAGCATGAATGACAGCCGAAATATTCAAAGGATGGCTCATTGAAGTCGACAAGAAAATGATTAAGGAGAAACGAAAAATTTTGCTTTTCATTGACAACTGTACAGCTCACAACATAATTCCGCCATTGAAAACAGTGAAAGTTAAATTTTTTCCACCTAATACAACATCTAAGCTACATCCCTTAGATCAAAGAATAATAAAAAACTTCAAATCCTTATTCAGAAAGGAAGTTGTTAGGAAACTGATAACTGATATGGAATAACAGTCTGCTTCACCTATTAATGTATTGCATGCAATTAGGATGACAGACAAGGCTCGGAGAAGTGTATCTGTGACCACAATATCAAATTGCTTCAAAAGCTGTGGATTTTCGATGTCACAAGAAGAAGCTTCGGAAGAACCTCTTGAACCATACATGAGGCTGATTGGAATAAACTTCAGAACACAGAAGTTCAATTTGAAGATTATGTGATATGTGATGAAGGGCTGGCTACTACTGGAACACTAACTGATGCTGAAATAATTGACATAGTTAATCAGGATATAAATGAGGATAATGTTGATGAAAATGACTTCGATCATACTGATCCCGCAGATTTTGAACCATTAATATCAAATAAAGAAGCCAGAGCAGCAATCAACACACTACGATCTTTCATTGAAAGATGTGATGATATCGAAGATCGTGTATTCAGTTCATTATTTGAACTTGAAAAATAATTGATAAGAAATCTGCAAATTGTTTAAATCAAAAAGATAACAGATTTTTTAAATGTTTGTAAAGTTTACTTCAGTAATATGTAATTTAAATAAATATATACCATTACAACTTAAGTCGAATTGTTGTATAACTTTGACTCTACAAGTCGAAAAATATACTTAGAAATCGCACCTTTCTTAGTCGAAATTTTAGCGGTTAAATCCTTTGTATCTCGAAATTCTTTTTAAGTCGAAAACTCATTAACTCGAACTTTTTTGCATTTTCTTGACATTTGAGTTATCGAGATTCCACTGTAGTTAAAAAATTTCAGCCATTCAGTTTGGGTTTTCTCTTGTCTATGAAAAATATTGATGTTTAAAGGGCTCTCTTTGAACACATTAAGGATATTCAGATTCAACTCTGATCATCAACGTTGTGCACTCTTTTGTATTCATCCCTATGTTTTCTGTTTACCTATACCTTCCGTCACTCATTTCTGTTTGTGTATGAAGAAAGAAATCGCGTTGACGAGTGCCTTGGCGTATTTGTTTTCTTGTTTATCCCCTGAGTTAAGATAATTATCTTTTCATATTTTCTTTTTCGAATTCTTAATTGTTTTGATGGCTAATGATCGACGTCAAAGCCAAACTTCTTCAAAAAAAATAGGACCCTCGAATGGCATTGACATTTGTCATCAGCCAGCAATTTAATAATTCAATGTACCATATCAATAGGATATTCCAACTTTCTTCGTTATGATTCTACTGACACAATGGTCATAAAATTGACACAATATGCCAAGGAACTCGTCGAGACGATTTCAATATTCATACACATACGAGACTTGAGTCACGGATTGGAAGGAAGGTTCCACAGCGCTGTGAGTTTCAAAATTTCAATTCAAGAGACTTCAAAAAGTTGAAGAATAGTTTATAAACATCCAAATCTTTTGATGATCATAGGAAATTCAAATTGCATGGTTGATTAAAACTGAAAAACTTCTCTACATCAGTGAGGAATATTTGATGTCGGAAGTTGCTGCACTTTAGAAGGAGATAATCTGAGTGCCTATTTCACCATAGGAACAAAGTTGATCCTCTTCACGTCCTATATTGTGGACATACTAGGGCGACAGTGCATGCCCACTTCTTAAACAACATATTTGTTTTCGATCACAACCACAATTTTTGGACCAAAAAAAGACCTGTGGCACATGGTTGTTTTCTCAATATTCTTATAAAATGAACCTTTCGTACCAAGCTCTTATCCACACATTTTCAGAATACAGGGTGTTACATAAAAGTATGTCACAACGTACGGGTACGTGCAATTTTGGGAAAAAAATTCATAAAAAATAGGTCCGCAAAAGCTTCGTTACGGAGCTACATGGTGCTGAAATTACCGGAAAAATTGGTTTTTCTTCAAAACTCCTGCAATTCTTGAAATATTCTGCCCAAATATGGATTGCATGCTATTTTTATAGCCTTCATCATTACACTTCCTAAATTTTAACTAGAACCTACAAGGTGTTTCCTTTTCCAGAGCCATGTCTTTTTTGCCCTCTCAAACTCTTTTGCAGTACGCCACTGATCAGTGTACAATCAATTTTCGTCATCCTCGTTCAATTTAGAAACTTTTTTGACACCTGTAATATTATATTTTATTGAATTAACGATAAGTTTCAAGACTTTTGAAGTTATTGCTGTAAGAAAAAATGGCTAATTTTACTAACGCTGAATTGGCTGATATCCTTTACATGTACGGTCTGGCTGACGGAAACACAACAGAAAGTAGGCGATTATATCAGGTGCTCTTTCCAAAATTGAGTAACACCAGACAGGCGAACATTTTCAAATATTCACAGAAGGTTGAGGGAAACTGATACTTTTACTGTAAATAATCATTTGAAAGGTGCAACTCAAACTATGAGAACTCCAGATATTGAGGAAGCAGTTTTGAATTGTATGGATCTGAATCCTCATGTGAGTACAAGAAAAATTGAAAATCAGTTGAACATTTCACATGTTCTAGTTTGGAGGATTCTCCACGACTTTTTATTGTACCTGTTTCATATTCAACTCGTCCAAACTCTACTTGAGATTTTCCTTCAAGACTGAATTTCTGCCGATGGTTCTCAGATAAAATACGAGAAAATGCTCATTCTGATAGGAAAATAATGTTCACAGACGAATCTAACTTTTTGAGAACTGCTATCACAAATTTTCACAAAAATCATTATTGGGCTGAAGAAAACCCCCATTTGATTGAAGAATCTCATCATCAAGAACAATTCTCACTAAATGTCTGGATCGGAATAATTGGAAAATAATTTGATTGGGCCATTTTTTTGCCTAACAGACTAAATGGTCCCGCCTATCGGCAATTTCTTGAGGAGGAGTTAACTTTATTGCTCTAGAATGTGCCACTTTTGGTGAGAAACATAATATGGTTCATGCATGATGGAACACCAGCACATTTCAGTGGAGAAGCTAGGGAATTCTTTTATAATACATTCAACAAGCGATAGATAGCTCGGGGTGGCCAGAACCATGAACTACAAAGTCCCCAGACTTAAATAGTTTACTTTTTCTTATGAGGATATCTCAAAAGTTTAGTTTATACCACTCCAGTGAACGCTGTAGAAGAATTGAGAAATCGAATAATAACAAAAACAGTTTTCTAGCATTGTGTCGAGCTCATGAAGATTTCCCTTAATTTTTTTCATTCCATTGAATTATACATCAACAAGTTTTGTGTTCAAAAGTTTTAAACTCGGATGAAATTATGGGCATTGCAATAAAGATTGTGGAAGTCAGGTAGTTGATTCGAGGAAAATTCCTAGAAAGGTTTCAAGAATTATTGCCCGAAATAACAGCTTTTCTAGACCAAAGGGGTGATGAGATTCCGATGGTGAAAAAACGAAAAATGGTATTTTTAACTGAAATCATAATGCACTTAACACTATTAGTTTGGAGCTTCAAGGCGAAGGAAAACTATCATTGAGATGATTAGCGCAGTAAACGCAATCAAAAGTAAATTGCAACTGATGGATCAACTGAAAAGAAACGATCTGAAACATTTTCCGTCTTTGAAAGCAAGGATTCCTCAGTTGAATTATGATACGTATGATGCTGAATTATCAAATATTTTGGGACAATTCGAAATGAGTTTTTATGATTGCAGTGAATTGGCAAATATAGCATCATTTATGAGTTATCTCTTTTCATGTAAAGGCCTTGAGGAATTAGCTGTTGAAATAGCAAGTCAGTTTAATATGAACTCATGTTCTGTTGTAAATGAGTTGGGGCAGATTATATCAGATATAAATCTCATACCTACAGCATCTGATACAACTTTCCGTTGTTTTATATATGAATATCCGAATCTAAGGCAAATCGCCCTTCAACTGACAACAATGTTTGGGTCAACCTACTTGTGGAAGTCTGCATTTTCTGAAATTTCTGAAATAATTGAGTCAAAATATCGCAATCGACTCACTGACGATCGTATGTCATCATGCTTGCGATTAGCACTCAAAGGTTACGTACCATCTTATGAAAAGTATGCTGAGGACATGCAGTGCCACGTTTCAACATCCAAAGTCACTCCTCAGTTAATTTCAACACCATATGTAACTTTTTCGTTTTGTACCATGAGTTTTTTCATTCATAATATAGAGAAGAACCTAACTAAACCTTCACTAAAACCTAACCTAACCCAAACCTTGACTAAAATAATGTATATTGTGCGTAGAGCTAACATCTATATATGCTACCGTACACACTACCTAGCTAGGTAGGTAGGGTATATTGTGCATGTACGATAACCCTTCATCACACATACTTGCAGCATCTCAGAGTCGAACGTAAGTAGTCTAAAAATATTGAGGTAGATTGCCAACAGTTCAAGTTTGAGCACCCCTGGACTACATAGTGAGATCCCAATAATTGCGATGTCTGCAGCTGACTTTCTTTGTCCATGAGGTGATACTCTAGTGGAAGATCCATCATTCATATTAAAAAAAATATGCTGCAGGGACTGCAGTATATTTTCACCCCAAGGGATCATCTAAAGATACCCACGCAGAATGTCATGGTTGAAGTCTCTACTTACATTTGATTTTCAATCAAGTGTACAAAAAATTAATCCCAATCATTACTGGTTAACCGCGAATTTGGTGGGATATAAAGAGAATATACAGGGTATCCCAAGTTGAGTGGCCTATTAGACGTTCATGGAGAATTAATAATGCTATTGTTCTGAAAATTTGGTAGTTGATTCAGCTGGTCCAAAACTCTATTCCAAAAATATTTTCGCTTCAATGGCGGTACAACCGGAAGTGCATACCAACTTTGTTATTTTAATATAGGACACCCTGTATATTGATGAATGGTTTGATAACACTTATCATTCCAATTACAAAAACACCTAACAAATAATTCTGTTTCGTTCATGAAATATTCTAGTTTTACTTGAAAATTATCGATTTTTTGAATTTTGAAGAAATTCGATATATCCCGAGAACGCCGTGAGCTACCACAATAATGAAAGGTGCTTTGCAAACAAGAAACCATGCGAGTCATAACTCATATCCGACTGAATTTCAGTAAGTATACAGAGTGCTCTTTTATCCGCCACACTTTTGTAACGTTCTTAAGGTTAGGTTAGATATTTTTAATATTATATTTACTCATGTAAATGAAAATTAAATCTCCCCAACTAAACGTTTATTTCTTATCGACCTGTACATCACTGTGGTCAAGCTGGGAAGAGAGCGAGAGCAGGCGCGATACCTTATTCAAGTAGTTTATGCACAATGTTGACGTCTTAATACTAAATTATATACAATATTACATCTTTCCTCGTAAGCTAAAGTAACTATTCACACAAACTCAAGAATCAAACAAGTATTACAAAATCACTAGTTCTCATATTCTGTACACACTAACTCGTGATTATATTTACAATATCTAACTATACTTATTATGCTAAAGAGAAATCAATTTACAATATACAACTTGAAATCTATCTGGTTTTTCAATTCTATTTCTATCTCGTTGTTCATAACGACTGCCTTCAATTATTCTATTTACCCTATTTCTACTAACTATATATCTATCATCTTCAAACGAATCATTATTTACATTATTAGGAAAATTTATACTACTCTCATGTCTAATTTCATTATTGGAATGACTATTTACATTAAACTGAGGAATTGCAATTATATGTTGACGAATTCTTCGATAGCGTTTATTAGTCTCGTCAGCAATAATATATGATCTTGGTTCGGAACATTCATCAATGATTTTCCCACTTTTCCAGGTAGATTTATATTTCAAATAAATATTGTCACATTTTTAACCTCTGCCAAATTCTTTGCAGTTCTATCATGATACAATTTCTGTTTAATCTGTCTTTTTTAATAATTACTTGAGCTTAAGAGGGAAAATGTAAGATATGAATACTATTGTAAATAAATTAGTATTAAGATATATAATGAGAGCCGGCAACATTGTACATAAACTACTTGAATAAGGTATCGCGGCTGCTCTCGCTCTCTTTATGGATGTGGCACATTTCTTCAGCTTGTTTTAGAGTAAGGTCAACCATTTGCAATAGTTTTTCATGTTTTGGTTATCCAAGAGTCCCATTTTTAACTTGTCCCTCACAAATTCATCTGTAGTAGCATACTCACATGTTTCTGCTAGTGACTTCAATTCCAAAATATATTCGCTCAACAATTGTCCCTCTTTCTGATTGCAGGTTAAGAATTTGTACCTTTGATATACCACATTTCTCTTAGGTTCACAATGTTCTTGGAATTTCACTATGATGTTGAACGTGTTATATATTTCCACGCCTTCGTCACCAATGAAATTTAAAAATATCGCAATTTGTACCTCTTTTTTCAGTTCCTTTTTCTCTGAAGCCATCATGAAATTTCTGAATTTCTGTAGCCATGTGCAACAATTTGTAACGAAATTTAAATTTTATACTCTGGTTAAGCCCAGAGAAAAATGAGCAATGAGACTCTTATTCAATGTTCGTCACTGAAATCTTGGAAGAAAAGTCAAAAAAGTTTTGCTTAGATATTTAATCATTTACATAACTTATTATAATGATACATAGTGTCACAAATACTTCTTTATATGTTAATACAGGCATGAGAGTTATCTTGGTGGTTCTTGGTCTTACTGCTGCCTTTTGGGAAAACCTCTATTTCAGCTGTTGAGCTCCACGTACGAGTCCCTACCTAAGAAATTCCACCTAGGGATTTCAGTCTAGGATTATCCACCTAGAACTTTCTACTTTACATGTATTAAGAATTACAGCTTTTTGAATTTCTATATAGGTTTTCTTATGCAATTCTAATTTCTTAAGACTATCATGCAAATTTGGGGTATTAACCCAGTCGAGGATTCGATGACAGGAACAATATCTATTTTCTCTAGGTGCCACATCTGCTTGATCTCAATAGCAAGGTCAGTGTATTTGGACTTTTTCTCCTGGAACTTATTCAGCACATTGCTATTATTCGGTATGGCGACATCCACCAGCATTGCTGTTCTGGCTCTCTTATCATACACCACTATGTCCGGCCTATTATTCGTCACCATTCTGTCAGTGATAACAGGCCTATCGTAGTATAATCTGGAATTATAGAAAACACATCATCAAACAAAATATAGATGATTCTTACCGTAGATGTTTCTGATCTTCAGAAACAGTTTTTCATAGATTATCATCTTGCTCAGTCCTTGCTTCAACAGATTACTTAGAAAGACATAATGCCGTCGATAATATTATTCATTTTAATCTAGGAATTAAACACGACCTAATTCCCAAATGAAAAAATTTCATAAATATGAATCTGAGATTATTTGTGAAAATGACAAAATAAACTTTATTTTGATAAAACAATTCTTTGCAAAAGAGCTGTAAAACACAATATACCAGATATCATTCTTAATGATAAACAGAATAAAATAACATATATAATTGATATTGCTATACCCGACACACATAATATACAAAATAAATACAATGAAAAAATTTCTAAATATATGATGCTTGGCGACGAGATTAAAAAATGTGGAATGAAAATTTATTCTACCGATTATTATTTCCACAACAGGTGTTATTCCTAGAAATCTTCACAAAAATATTGAGATTTTGGGTCTGAAGAAAAATTTGTTTGAACAGTTACAAAAGATAACAGTCATCAAATCTTGTAATATTCTTCATAGGTTTCTTTCCGAAAAAAATAATGAGGTAGAGTCATAGGTTTTCTCTTTAGTTTATACTGCTCAGAATCTCATTTCATATTTTATTTATTTGTTTATATAAATGTAATATAATTAACTGACAATTTTGTCATATTTATATTCAGAGCAGTATTCTATTCGATCGTTCACCACTTCATACAAAGGAAACTATTAATGAGTAACAGTCAGTGTTACTTGACTAAGGTCCGTACACTGGATTTTTCCGGGGAGAAGCCTCTGACACTACTCGTTGGTACATTGATATCATTGTCTGATGATGCTATAGTATGTATATATTCTGGTAGATTGATATATTCTCATAACATTTAACGTTATCCTAATATATAATTATTTCAGGATATGTTTTGATTATAATCATTGCCTGGCAATGGTATTAATTACCAGGTGGTGGATTTATATTTTTAATGAAATCAGTTTGATTGCATGAACAGATATATGGGCAACTCGTCGGGGTAAAACCCTATATATATATATATATATATATATATATATATATATATATATATATATATATATATATATATATATATATATATATATATATATATATATATATATATATATATATATATATATATATATATATATATATATATATATATATATATATATATATATTAGAACTGCTACTCACATCTGATACATTTTATTCTTTTTGTCAGCAAGACGTTTGCTTCGTCTCTGCACTCATAATTCAAGGTATAAAATTTACTTTGTATGTCCAAATAACTGCTCTTAAGGGCTTAGAAGGAACATATGTTATATTTACCTGTAGAGTATTTAGTATGGTGGATTTATATTATTTCATGAAATCAGTTTGATTGCATGAACAGATATATGGGCAACTCGTCGAGGTGAAATATATATATATATATATATATATATATATATATATATATATATATATATATATATATATATATATATATATATATATATATATATATATATATATATATATATATATATATATATATATATATATATATATAGGAAATCAGAAGCAGAGTATTTATGGATACCGTGAAGGAGTACAAGTAAAAGTAACACCAACTATTCAATAATTAAATTTATTTCTCTAAATATAAACTGCCTACAACTATGAGTGAATGTGACAGGAGGTTCGGGGCAAGAAGGGCCTGAAATATGTGGGCCTATCACATTTTACAATACAATACTTATAATACCATGACGACTTTGATAAGGTTGCCATCTCTTTGGTAATAATATTACACATTTCACAAAATATAATAAATAATTTCATATCAGAAATATTTTATACGACTGATTCTTTCGATCAACAGTAACCAAAAAAAACTTAAAAAGTTTTGTGATGAATACAAGTTATTTGATTTATTTAGATACAATCCAAAAATAGTTGAGGAAAACATGGTTCAATAAATTAAAAAATTTCCCGATTTAGTTTAACTGAAAAATTTACTTTCATTAAATTTTCATCATTCTTCAGAGAACACAAGAAATTGGTGAGTACGTTTTTCTCTGACTAGTTTGTAGAGAGTTTTGAGTGATTTTCTCATAGAATTAATTTTAATATTTCCATGAGAAAACACTGAAATATTACCACATCTGTACAAGAATCATAATTTGTAAAGAATATTTATTTTTTGTACATTATTATTCATCGCAAATTATGTGATATGACAAGAAGGTGCATATGTTTTAACATAAAACTTAAAATTCTTTGGTGTGATTCAGTTAAAGTATAATACAATATTATTATAAAAATTTTTCTATGTGACAAAATCAATTAACAATCATAAGAAGGGTATAATTTTCGAAATCAAGTATTACCATTTTGTTTCATTCGATTCTTCAAAAAGAAATATGTTTATCAAAGAAAATAATTTCAGTTTTTCTATGTAACCTCATAAATCGCTGAATTATTGAAAACCCAATCGCTTAATACAAAATACACATATCATATGGACGAGATTTTGAAGAAATTTGAAGTGGCAATAATCGGAAATATTATCTCAGTCTTTTTACTCAAGAGCCGTATATTGCAATATTATTCAGCAAAAAAGTGTTCATTTATAATATTCTTTTCGTAAAGCTCTTGACATTCCTCAAAATAATTCAACTTTGGTCATGCTCTTGAGAATAAAATGATTAGTCAAGTAATATAGATCCCACCAAAAATATAAAGTGTAAAAAATGCAAGTCTCCCAATGAAAACACTTTGTCGTAAAAGGTGTGAGCTATCATGAGAATCCAAGTCGATCATTTCAGTTAATATCCACACATTTGTATTTATATAGGAAAAACATAATGACTTGGCAATCGAGGATATTATTCTTTGAATATTGTAAATCCTATGTTATTGTGTTGTAGAGCGATTGCCAAGTCATTGTGTTTTTTTATATAAATACAAATGTGTGGATATTAACTGAAATGATCGACTTGGTTTCACATGATATCTCACACCTTTTTACGGCAGAGTGTTTTCATTGCTTGTATTTTTGTACATTTTATGTTTTTGGTGGGATCTCATCTCTTTTTGTAAATAATAATTGGCTACCTTCACGTAGGATGAACATGATCAATAAGTTTTCATATGGTTTTCAAAATTGATGCAAGGTACCAATCTAACGAGAAAATTGTTAAACAAGAAATACAACAGAACAGACATTAAGCATATAATTTTCGATCTCAAAAGAACTGGTTCAAAATTTTTGACAGCATTTGTTCTGTGATTTTTTAATCATAGAATTGTACTATTTAATCTATGCGCCACACACCGTACCACTACCACTATTCGATGTAATATATTTAAATTCAATTTTAATATATTCATTTTCAATTATAGCTATTTTGAATTAAATAAAGCCTACTCGTGGATACATTATCAACAAGATGGATATTTCCCCAAATTAGAAGGCCGAAGTAAGCCGCACAGGCATGGTGTCTTGTTGCGTATTGTTGGTTGCCTATAGAATCGTTTCATAAGGGGCGCGGCGGTTCAACTCTTTCTTCCACAGAGGCCGCCTCAGACGTTCAATAATATTGTCAATATTTTGCGATATTCATCGTGTAAGGATGAAATATTGATGGTTTACTTCCATATTGATGGATTGATGTCAATATTTTTGACATAAATATTGACAATATTATTGACCGTGTGAGGCGCCTTTTTTTTTAAAGTTCTCTTTATGGCATAGGAATGAGCGGACTTCTGTTTATGATCTGAGTGGCGGAGGAGCACACTTTAACTGAGGTTATTAGGTTGAACCAGAATTGCGATTAGAATGAAAAAAGCTAAGTTTTATGTAATTTATGTGGAAGTTATGACTCTTCAAGTGAATATTAGTGTTCGAAACTTCTCAAATTCTTCCCAGAGCCATACAAATGATGTCGTATCGTTCGTTTCACGACAAGAAGGATATTACGTACCTTTCTCGAAGTAGTTTTCCAGTGTGAGGAAGCACTAGGTATGTGCGAAGCTCGAATTCAGAAAACAGAGCCTGGATTCTAGAATTTTTGAATTGTTTCTTACTCTGTGGGATAAATAATGACTAAATCCATAAATTTGAAGTATGTGTGTATGCAAGAACTCAAACAAGTGATGATCAATGAGTCAGTTATTACAGAAAGAGGTAAAAATGAAGAAGTTCGACAATCTGTAGTTTCTATAATATAGGTGACATGAGCAAGAAAATTGCCTGGCGATTAAAAATTCAATCGGATTGAGCATAGCAAAACATCACTGAAAGTGTTCGGAAGGACCGAAGGACGTGGTGTTTTCAGCATGAAACAAAACTTTGCTAGTGCTGAATGGAAAGCGTTGGATGAAGGACGACACAAAAAAGAGCGCTTTAAAAAGGCCAAAAGTGAAGGTTATGCCGATTTTTTTTTACGATTGTAAAGGAATTATTCACAAAAATATTTTGTTCCACGTAGCCAAACAGTTACAGGACACTTTCGTTTCGGCGTCATTAAGCGATTGCTGGCAAGAATTCATCGTATTCGGCCGGAATATCGAGAAAATGGCAGTTAGATTCCTTTGCACCATAATGCCCCATCTTATCGTTCGAGAGTTGTAGCTGAATTTTTGATCAAAAATCTCATTATTGCCTTGCAACATTCACCCCATTTACCTGATCTGGCTCCCTACGACTAAAGGAAAGCGGCACGATTGGATTGAAATCATTGAAAGTGCGGTGACCGACGCGCTAAAGATCATTCCAAAAAAGGAGATAGAGAAGTAGTTCAAGAACCTATTGGCTCGTGCAACCTTGTGTATCAATGCACTTTAGGCTCGCCACCCGTTCCATAATATCTGTTGTTTTGGTGGTTCTGTTTCTTATGTCATCGTTTCGCACTTCATCCCGTAATGATATCTTTAGCATGGCTCTCTCCATAGTTCACTGGGTGACTCTAAGTCGGTCCGCCACTTTTCCCGTTACGGACATGGTTTCCAGTCCATACGTAGCCACAGGATTATGCAGCTATTATATACTCTTCTTTTAAGAGGAATTGGTATATTTCGGTCCTTCAGAATGAAACTAAGTTTCCCAAAAACGGCCCATGCTAGGTGGATTCGGCGTTTTATTTCGGCAGTTTGATTTTCCTTATCGATTTTTATTGTGTGGTCTAAATAGTTATAGTGGTCCACTGTTACAAAGATGATCTTTTGGAATGATTGTTGAGCTCGGTCAACATTGATTTCAATTCTTTTCGCTGGAGATAATCAAAACAATGTCATCAGCAAATCTCTTAATTTCGTGAAAATGCTGATGTCTATTAAGGACATCATTAATGATGAATATGCTTTACTAGAAACAGTATAGATGATGAGAATGGTTTCTAGAAGATTAGCAGAAACGCTTAATTTGATTTGTCTTAGATTGAGCTGGAAAATAAAATAATGAATTTAGGGAATCAAATCTTATTCCCATTATTATATTATGAATAAGCCTTATTATAGGTTATAAGTAGAAGAAAATGTTCTGTGAATAACTATTCAACTTTTGTGAATAAGTCACTTTGCATTTTGTATATAATAGGCCAGAATATGCAACCACTTCTGTAAACAAATGGAGAAGCTAAAATGAAACGAGAAGCACTAAAACAAGAAAATCATTACTACAAACTGCATATGGTAATGATTATCTATCCCGTACGCAAGTGGTTCAATCGATTCGAATCGGGTAGAAAGACCTGAATGATAACGAAAGATTAGGCCATCTCGAAACTGGATTACCGGAAGAGAACATCCAAAGCGCAAAAGATTGAAATGGAACTATTCATTCCTCAAACAATTTTATACTGCATTTTGACAGAAATCTCATTATTGCCTTGCAACATTCACCCCATTTACCTGATCTGGCTCCCTACGACTAAAGGAAAGCGGCACGATTGGATTGAAATCATTGAAAGTGCGGTGACCGACGCGCTAAAGATCATTCCAAAAAAGGAGATAGAGAAGTAGTTCAAGAACCTATTGGCTCGTGCAACCTTGTGTATCAATGCACTTTAGGCTCGCCACCCGTTCCATAATATCTGTTGTTTTGGTGGTTCTGTTTCTTATGTCATCGTTTCGCACTTCATCCCGTAATGATATCTTTAGCATGGCTCTCTCCATAGTTCACTGGGTGACTCTAAGTCGGTCCGCCACTTTTCTCGTTACGGACATGGTTTCCAGTCCATACGTAGCCACAGGGATTATGCAGCTATTATATACTCTTCTTTTAAGAGGAATTGGTATATTTCGGTCCTTCAGAATGAAACTAAGTTTCCCAAAAACGGCCCATGCTAGGTGGATTCGGCGTTTTATTTCGGCAGTTTGATTTTCCTTATCGATTTTTATTGTGTGGTCTAAATAGTTATAGTGGTCCACTGTTACAAAGATGATCTTTTGGAATGATTGTTGAGCTCGGTCAACATTGATTTCTATTCTTTTTCGCTGGAGCTAATCAAAACAATGTCATCAGCAAATCTCTTAATTTCGTGGAAAATGCTGATGTCTATTAATGACATCATTAATGATGAATATGCTTTACTAGAAACAGTATAGATGATGAGAATGACTTCTAGAAGATTAGCAGAAACGCTTAATTTGAATTGTCTTAGATTGAGCTGGAAAATAAAATAATGAATTTAAGGAATCAAATCTTATTCCCATTATTATATTATGAATAAGCCTTATTATAGGTTATAAGTAGAAGAAAATGTTCTGTGAATAACTATTCAACTTTTGTGCATAAGTCACTTTGCATTTTGTATATAACAGGCCAGAATATGCAACCACTTCTGTAAACAAATGGAGAAGCTAAAATGAAACGAGATGCACTAAAACAAGAAATCATTGATTTTATGGTCAATATAGGAAACTCCTTGTATCTCTATATATATATATATATATATATATATATATATATATATATATATATATATATATTTGCAAAGGAACGTTCTACTAAAAGGTCTCTTTTCCTTATTCGATAAAACTACTCGTTCAACAGCAATTGAAACTACAAGTGAATTCATATGGAAAATAACCCTATCTTCTGCAGTATCAAGTGAAATTAAGTCATCAAATATCTCAAAAGCTTCCATGAGATTTCACCATTTGTGATTCCGTATGAAGAATACTATTTAAAAATAAAAATTGCGTTCAATGAGTTCTTGGAGGTAACGTGAATTTCATTCATTAATGTCTCATTAATAATAAATGATTTTTTAACAAATTGTTGAATATTTTAGTGAACTTCATCTCAATAGTAAAAATTAGTCCCTCGTCTGGCATTCATTGGCGGTCAATATTTTTGAACCAGTCTAATGGAGTTATATAACAGAAGAAAGGATTCTAAGCATCCAAGCGTGAATTTGTTGGGAGATAACCTGAAAAACGATTGACTCAATACTAGTCTTTCGACATTTCCTTATCTATAATACGCTTGTAATTAGGAAATCGTTTTTTGGACGCTATAAATTCTTTCTTCGGAGCCACATATTCTTGTCCACTATTTTATAATTTTCTCGGATATTACAAGTGGAATACTTGATTTCGACAAATCCCTCGATTGAAAAAAATCGCGATCGATATTTATTCTTTCAGCCTCATTTAACGAGAAATATCTTTCGTTGCAAACCATATCAGTGTTTCACACTGTATACGCTCAGTGGTCACCTGTTGGTCCATCTGTGTCGATCTTCTCGTATACACCAGAGATGCATGAAGTTTTCAACATTTACATCAGGTTCAGGTCGTTGGTGAAGATTTCTGTTTTCAGACATGCACTGCCGCTATCTGTCGGGGAGTTAGCTGATGCTAGAGAGTTCGCTCGTGTTGCCGCCAGGGGACTCCGACTGCTCTGTTCGGTGTTGGTTGAACCGTTCAAGGCGTTCGCGGCCGTATTTTGAGAATGGAGGTCGTTGTTCGGATAAAAATAAGCAGTATCTGTAAAAAAATCAGAAGATTAGATATAATCAATCATTCAAAATGAACATTTAACAGAAAAAATGAAACTCCTATCAGTTATCTACTGTACGGAAAAGAACTACTCCTATAAATTCGATTTACCGAATTTTCCAATCTTTCCATGAAATTTACAATTTTCATCAACAACAAAAAATCTTATGCCATGAAATTATATATAATGTATAGAAATTTCAAATTCAGTTGCTGTAAAGGAATTAACAATGAAAAATGCATCTATGAATGCTAGTTTTATTATCGAGAACGGGTAAAGTAAAATGGAGGAGAGAAAAAAATCATAACAAGAATGGGCCAGCGTCTAATGGTTGAGGACTTGTTTGCTTGATTACACACGGGTATGCAGTGTATTCGGTCGTAGAACAGACAAGAATAGTTCATCTGTATAGGCAGGCTATTGACTGCCTTCCAAGAGGAAATGTTCTTCATTAGCCACTTGCGGAAGTATGGACTTGGAGATTGATAAGAATCATAATGGATGGTAAAGCTGCCGTTAAATCATGGAGATCCATAAATTGCCCTCGAAGGTAAAAGTCTTATGCTCATGTGGGTCCTGGGCCACAAGGGCGTTAAAGCAAAGAGACAGTAATAATTGAGTAGTAAGTAATAATACTGTTACTTGTCTCATTGGACCGGAGCTTTGGCTCGGTTTTCTCTTGTTTGGGTTAGATTCCTCTCATACCTAGACCTTAGAGTTATTATCGATTAAGCTACAAACCTCAATAAGAAAGAAGGAACTTGTGCATGAGCCAAGAAAGTGCCTCAATCGATCAATGGGTCGCAGCATCAGCCACTCATCCCACATTTCTATCAAATACGTACAATTGACTTATATGTCAATAATGAAATGAGAGTAAATTGTTGAGGATAAAGGAAAAAGCTTATCCTAGTAAAAGCTACTTAATCTAATCATTTCGATAATAAAACTGTATTAGAAGTAGTTAACAATGATGTATAAGTACAGGCGATTACCTTTGGTTAAAACGTTAATAAGATCACATTTTTGATAAATGTCTACAAAATGACAAAGTAAGCATGGTCTAACCTAACCTAACCTGACCTAATTATTACAGATAGTTTTCTGATACTACATCTATGTTACGATGTAAGTAAAAAGATAGAACTTTGGTAGCTTTTCAAAATTCAGAATCAAGTATTCAATTCTGAAAAGATCTTGTAATTCCAAAAATGACATTAAACTGTTTCGTTTCCGGTTATAAGGGAAAGCCGGGTAGGATGACGAATAAGGTAAGATGACCAATTGCTTCCATCTGTAAAATGGGAGCACAATCCAAAGCTGTATTATCTTTTACTGTTGAAAAACAGGTTTCATCTAGTTAGGTAAGTAAATCTAAAATTTATTCACCCTTGGAGTAATGTTAGATTTATATATCTAAGAGGTAAAGGTTTAATCTACTTTGTCTTAAACTATTTTTATTTACTGTTGATATGGTAAAAAAAATTAAGAAGATCAATTTTTCCCAGCAAGACACCATCCATTTCAAGTCCAAGGGGCACTAGAAGGGTAATTGGAATGTCATCAGCAGAACGAGGGACCAATACTACTGTTCCTTGTTGTATAAGTGGAGCAGGTCAATGAATTTTTCCATCCTTTAATATCCCAGAATAGGAATGCAGCCTGCATATTTGGATGGTGCGCTAGCAGTTGTTCATGAATCTGGTAGATTAATGCTCAACTGTGAAATGGTTAAATCATTTCATTGGACATGTGAAGTCATCGAAACCTACCCGATTCTATGGAAGAAAGGAAAAAATCATAAGAATGGGCCAGCGTCTAATGGTTGAGGACTTGATTCCTTAATTACACACAGGTATGCAGTGTATTCGGTCGTAGAACAGCCAATAATAGTTCATCTGTATAGGCAGGCTATTGACTGCCTTCCAAGAGGAAATGTTCTTCATTAGCCACTTGCGGAAGTATGGACTTGGAGGATGATAAGAATCATAATGGATGGTAAAGCTGCCGTTAAAGCATGGAGATCTATAAATTGCCCTCCAAGGTAAAAGTCTTATGCTCACGTTTTGTTTCTCATGGATAATCATTCTTCCCACATAACTTTGGAAACAATGAACTTATGTTGCTCTAATCACATTATACATGTATCAAGATTCCCGCACAACACAAGCCACAGAATGTAACCTCTTGATGGGTCCGCCTTTGGGCCTTTAGAAATCACATATAGCCATGTCTGTAAAGATTTTCTTGTAAGTTATCCTGGCCAGACAATTGGTTTGAATTGCATCGCTATTTGGTGTTTCATTCAACAAAATAGCAACCGTATGGAAGGCCACAAATGGTTTCAGGGCTACTGGAATAGAGTCACTCAGTTTATAGATTGTTTAAAACTCTGACTTCGAGGCAGCAAAAAGAACGCAATCTGTTGAGTCACTAGGATCAACTTATACTGCGAAAGAATCATCAGAGGATTAAACAAATGAACCAGACAATTGCCATCTTCACATATAACTGGCTCTCCAATTAGGACGGCATTAGAAGAGAAAAATATATTACAAACAGACAAAGAGAAGAAACTTCAGGAGAGATGTCAAAAAAAGGTTAAAAAAATAAGGATGCCCAAGAGTAAACTGGATCAGGATGAAAAACACAAAAGAGAGTTATAATTATTCGTTAGGCTACCTATCTTCGCCATCTGATTCCTTCGTGGATACGATCTTTGAAGAAAGCGACGACAGTTTATATGACGAAGAAAGTGTTCGAAAAGATTATTGGATATTTTGTGGCGAAATAGAAAAGAAAGAAGAAGAATGGTATCAATGCTCCACTTGTAAATTTTTGGTGCTTTCTCAGTGTCCTTCTTTGGATTCAAAAAAAAAAGTACGGCTTATATTTGTAATATTTGTATTCAAAACTTCCTAAATACAGAAAACTTACGATATTATTTCCTTCAATAACCTAAGATAATGTTGGAACGAAAAGAATACTTTCGTCATCTTACCTTACACTTAATGGTTATACATACAGAAATTCGATTGAAACAACATTTTTTGTTAAAGTATTTTCTCTGAAAGTCGACCACCTGATTCTTCCCTAACTCGTGACGAGAATGGAATTTATAGGTTTTCATTTTTTCTTCAGGATATTCATAACATACTTTTGGTTTATGTCTTTATCGAGAAGTGGCTGTGGATGTTTGTGGATGCTGTAGCAGGAATGAGTAGATTGTTGGGTTGTGGAATAACGGAAACAATATTTTAATCAATCGAAAACTAATCTTTATGTGTAACACGAATATTGAAGAAGGGGTTGTGACTTTGTAGAAAATGACGAACGGACTAGCAGGTCTTCGACATCACCAACGTTTCCAAAAACGAACTATTCACACATCAGTTGTGTGAATGGCGCACAAGGAATAAACCGAAACGTACAATCAAACTTAGGTTATCTGTTTCATTGAAGCATGTATTTAGACAGTCTGTAGAGATAAATTCATCAAATTTTTACAAGTTTCCGACATGAGAGTTTCAACTTAATATCTAGCACTAACTCTGACTCCTTTGACTAGAATACTCACTGTTTACTTACTGAGTAACCCGCTGGTGGTGCTTCCATAACCATATGTTCCGTATGTGGGACCGTACTGGCTATAAGACGTACTGTAGGCATAATCGCTTCCTGGAACTACTGTTGTACTCGCTAAAAAAAATACGAATTTCAAAATGGGGGCATTAGCAAAAATTGAAAGTATACTTGTTACTATGATTGTGTGTCTCTTCTTTGTAATTAAGAACAATTGAATCAAAAACAGTGAGTAAGAAATGTCTGTATTGTGCAATTATTTATATTTAATTTTGCAACTAATATGTTAATTCTGAATATTTCTTAAAATAGGAGTCATCATGTCTTGGGTGCATGCTTTGGTTTACGACTATACACGAAGCGTTATTCCTGAACAACATCTATTTTCTTCAGAACCTGAACTATAGGATGTTTAGCTTGCTTGCATGATGTAACTTGCTCTCTGCAGTCTGCCTGACCAGACTTAAATTGGCCTATGGAGTTGAGCATCGGTGAGCCGGTAGCCGAAAACCCAACATTGATAACTTAGGCTCTGTTGTTGTTCAGTCCTGTATTCAGAAAGACATTGTGTGGATGACCACGGGGGAAGGAAGTTTAGATACCGGGCAACATCCAGTTTTATTATGTCTTTTAGAGGTAATTAGGTAATGCCAGAGGTAGCCATCTTTTCTGGAGTCATTTATAGGACCAAGAACTCGATGCTCAAGATCACGCAGATTTCATCTTGCAGCCAGGCCCCTTCGAGTCGCCTTTTCGATGAATTAAGCAGAAGCTCCGGCTCTTAGTCCGACTGGTTGAATAATCTGAAGATGATCAGAGTGACCGATGACGACACATGCCGATTCTACATGTTCTACGCCGTCTAGAAAAGGATACTATCGAATAGGAACGAAGAGTATTACACGCATGTCAATATGCTCGAATCATATTGAGGAAGCGTGTATAAATAACTTCTGAGCCCGCTTCCACTTATGCCTTAGCTGTAGACGTTATATAAGAAACCATATGGCCATATAATATTTTAGTTACTTGAATAGGTACAAATAGTAATAGCTAAAATAATACAAGCATGAACAGAACTGAATGAGAATATTCAGATTTCAGATTTGGCAAGGGCGAATAGATCAGTATTATAGATATGTTGTACAACACGAAACTGTTTACCAAGAAGATATCAGGACCTCAGCCTTGCTACTTGTCAGAGAGCTGAACAGCATATCTGGTTCTACGTACCACAAGATAAAATGCACTAGACATTTTGAAGTATCATATTATTACAGCAAATGTTCGGCTGTTTCTGTTAAGCAAGAAAAGCAGTTGGTTGGGTACTAGATGAATTTATTCGATTGTTTAACTCAGGGAAGTTCCTGTAGGCTCTCTTACAGTTCTAGCTTCATGACTTTTGGGAAACCGCAATGTGAGGAAAATAGGAATAGCATCAATACCTCCGAATCGGCCTTATAAGATTCGAGAGATGGTGAGGTTCCTTTCTGTTCAATAATATGGATATGTCACGCATGACCTTATGCCTTAAGCTTCCGTCAGGAATATGGTCAATACTCAATGCTAGTTTGACTATGGTATGAAGTAGTAATGTTCTTCTACGGAGAACAATTTCCTCTCACAGCTGGGAGAAAAACGTTGTAGTTTTGGATACATGTTGTCTACGACCACGTCTCTGCACGCAGAGTAGCGTTCTAAAGACATATGTCCAATGGCCTATTCTTGTAGAGCAGATATATTATTTTATCTAGAACACCAGCTAGTTTTAACCCAGTGCAGTTTCGTTTGAATTGAACACTTCCTCAGGTTTGTATCCTCCATCAGCTACTAGGTTTATAAATTCTTCTGGATATCCTACTGCTGCAGCAGTGTCTGTAGATACAGCTTTTCGCTTTTCTTTTGCACAGATAATCGGACTACCCTTTTTTGTTAAGGTCTTCGATCCATAATGACAACGCCACTTTCAGGATTTCAATTGCTGGATCACGAACAATTTTCGCTGGCAGTAAAGTTGGAACTACAGACGACCTCATTTTATCTTTGGATTTTGTTATCGATTGTACAGCTGATTCGTTAACATTGAATGAGCGTGATATAGATGCAAACGACTATCCAAGGCGTTAACGATAAAGCATTTTTATTTTTACTTTGAGCAGTAACAATGATTTGTTTCGTATCGAAAGTTGTTTTATAAATATTTTTAGGCGACATTATAAATTAAGAAGACAACGGTGGAGATGTATTACTCGATCACAGTTTTTGTAACGAATAGAAAAATGAAACAACAAAACCGCAAAGCGAATTAGACGAAACGTCTAATGAGTGGCATTTAACAATATACTTTATGCATTGAGCTCAACTCAAACATTTTGACCGCGGCGAAGGCGGCTTATGTCAAAGGAAAAGCGGAACTTATACAGCATACTTTAGGCATAGTAGTCTATTTCATCTTTTTATTAGTCCATTCGACTACGCGTCCACAAAGCATACCGAATCATATTCATTAATACATATTTACCAATGTACCGATCTGCAAGTAAAGAAACCTTTAGCCACTAATATTGAAAATGAGACGCTATCTTTATATGCGAATAGTGAGAACGCGAATACGTGGTGTTTACTGTATATTCTTCTCAATACCTGAATTTTTTCAAATAATCTCCGAGAAAAAGTCGGTACCAATACTGTTTCTATATTACTAATAGTCTAGTAGTCAGTAACAGTATTGACAATACAGAAACACAAATTTATAAGCGTCACTAAATATTATTGCGCAAATAGCATATTGATTAAAAAATACTTTGTTCAAACAATGACCACCAATTCTAGACACTCCGTATAGATTAAACTAATTCTAAAATAGGTAGTAATCCTATTTGCAACACTGAAGTTAGAAAATTTTTCATTTGTGCCTATTTTCCAGATATTTAATGAACTAATATGTGAAATCATAACATTTTTCATCATAAGGAAATACACTTAAAATGTAGGAATTATACTCAGCTGCGTTCAATAAATGACCAGTAAAAAAATGATTTTATTTCGAGCGTTCAGTTCATGCAGACATTTGAAAAAAGTAATAACTTTCAATGGATTATCACATAAACCGTGGATAATGAAAATAAGAGAAACATGACTTTCATATATGCATTACCTGTTCAACAGGACTCCGTGATAATTATTATATACAAAGAAGTTTTAGATCTAGTTTCAATTCAACCATTAAGATTCAAGTTAATATGTGTTAGGTAAAAAAGAAGAGCTAAGAATATAAACTGTTTTATTGCATTTCCTTATGTACGAAATTATGTTTGATTTTATGATGATTTTCATTTATTTATAATTGAATCTTGATTGTGAAATATCGTTCAAGAGTTATTGTTTTTGCGTTTTATATTATTTCCACATTCTCTATTGCTTAGACTATAGGAATACAAACTATAAAATCTTACTAAAATTGGAAAGAAAAGTGGATTCGTTTGGCCAATTTTGATTTCATCAAATCTCTTTCGAGATATTTTGAGAGACAATGGCTCAGATTAAGATTAATACACAGAAGCTATGTCGGTATTTATATGGTCTCAAATAATTCTCTTTGAAATAATCTTTTTTCTTCATTGGCAAGCGTCAAAATTTTGAAGTTTTCTTACTTTTCATCGTAAAAAATCATTCGTTGCAAATCGAGAACTGAGTGATTTTGAAAACAAACCTGTGGAGTATCCGAAACTGGGCAACATTGAATAGTGTTGCGTAGAACCACCGTTAGATGGCTGAAGTACTGTTAATCCAGCTGGGTCGGGGGATCCCGCGTGTGATGCAGGTTGACTGCCAGGTGGGTCGGGGGGCGGTAACGCCAGGGGTAGACCGGGCGAAGCCCCATCCACCATCCCTATCACGCCACTGTACGGTGAACTAGTCTCTGCTACAGCATGCCAAACACGAACAAAATTAGCACAAACGCAAAAAAATAACACTACAAGCTACAAAAAACTATTTAGCAATATAAAATTTCAAAATTACTGAAATAAAAAAGGATTTTCGTTTTGGTATATTCTGCTGTTTTTAGAAATGCGATGATTATATACCCGATTTTACTAAAACCATGGAAAAATTTTAATTTCGAAAAATAAGTATAAGGGTGAAAGGAAAGTGGTTAGAAGAGTGATGATGTTTCATGCAATTTAATAAGATAATATTTACATTACATTACAAGTACTTCCAAGACATTCAATTGTAACGAATCTACCATTCATATTTAAGTTTAGTTTCATGAGAAATGTATACATATAAATTATTTTCATGGAATCGCTTTTATTATATGAACAAATATACAGTGTGTTCCAACGAAAATTTGACCCCCTATAACTCCGAAATGAGTAACATTAGCGAAAAATACCAAGACACGTCGATTTTTGTTTCGAGGGAGCATTTTCGAAATAATTCGAAACTTCTCAGATCAACCCCTACCCCAGCAACCCTAAGTTTGAAATTCATCATAGGGAATAAGGGTCGAGTGGCACCTTACTGAAAAGGTCTGTCAATTCTCCACCTTGATTTGTCATTTTAGAATTTTAAATTAACATACAGGGTGTCCCAACCAAGGGTGAAGTTGAATTCTGGAAATCCCAAATACTAAATGAAATAGATTTATTTTGGCATAATGCAAGCGCAGGTTTATGCTCGGTCTAGAAAAACGACCTACACTTGTGAATTTGGAGTTGGTGCAATCAACCCCTATTTCCAGCATCCTCAACTCAAAAATCATTCGATCGATAATAGGTCAAGTGGCACCTCGTTGGAAAGGTACTGCAATTTTCTCTTCGAATTTGGTATTTTCGAAATTCAGAATCATCATACAGGGTGTCCCGAAGCAGGAACATTGAAAATCCAAATAACTTTTGAAACTGGTTCAATTATTTGTATGATTTTCAAGTTGGGGATGCTGAATGGAAGGGTTGATTGCAAAATTCTATAACCACACAAGAAAGTCCTATTCTCGGATCAAACATGTTCTCGTATACCGAAATGAACCAGTTTCAAAAAGTTATTTGGATTTTCAATGTTCCTGCTTCAGGACACCCTGTATGATGATTCGGAATTTCGGAAATACCAAATTCGAAGAGAAAATTGCAGTACCTTTCCAACGAGGTGCCACTTGACCTATTTTCGATCGAATGATTTTTGAGTTGGGGATGCTGGAAATAGGGGTTGATTGCACCAACTCCAAATTCACAAGTGTAGGTCGTTTTTCTAGACCGAGCATAAACCTGCGCTTGCATTATGCCAAAATAAATCGATTTCATTTAGTATTTGGGATTTGCAGGAATTCAACTTACCCTCGGTTGGGACACCCTGTATGTTAATTTAAAATTCTAAAATGACAAATCAGAATGGAGAATTGACAGACCTTTACAGTAAGGTGCCACTCGACCCTTATTCCCTATGATGAATTTCGAAATTAGGGTTGCTGGGGTAGGGGTTGATCTGACAATTTTCGAATTATTTCGAAAATGCTCCCCTCAAAACAAAAATCGACGTGTCTTGGTGTTTTTCGCTAATGTTACTCATTTCGGAGTTATAGGGGGTCAAATTTTCGTTGGAACACACTGTATAAACACCCTTCGAGGTCTTTTATATTCAAGGAAATCAATCAATATTTCATCTTCTGGTTTTCATAGTAACGAAAATAAAAGCCAATCAACAATGAATCCACATCGCTTTTTCGTCATGAACGCGGGGAGAAATTATTTTTTTTTTAAATTCCAAAAAAAGCAACAAAACTGTTGTTATTCTAATTGAGGACTTCTTATAAACTCTGGGTGTAAGTCTAATTGAGTATTGAAATGACTCAGTCTTTGTTTCCGCCTTAGTGTTTGTAATTCAGCTCTATGTATATAATACATAGTTCCTACATTGTGATCCAACAAACGATATCTTCGCATATATTTCACAAGATCATAAGCTATTCCTTTGCTGATATGCTCGTCATGAAACAAAATTCAGACCAGTTTTACTGTGTTGTTCAGTTTTTCATGTGAATTCTTGTTTGAGACTTTCAATGCAGGCTGACTCTCGAAAAGTATATCTAATCTCAGTAATTTTCAGAGTTCATCTTGCATGTTGAGAGTCTCTCACTTTATCAGCAGCTCTAATAGAAAAATCTAGGAGTTTGCTGAAAAAGTAATAATCTTTGTAGCCATTTCTGATCCTCTTTTATTTTCACTTCCAGGTATCTTTTGTGGAAATAAACACCTATAGCCGGAGGCTATGGATCAGCTTGATACTGTTAAAAATCTAAGGTATGTAACATGATTTGTTCTAGTCGTTTAGAACCGCACGTAATTCAATTAGGAAGTGGCTTTTGAAGTTATTATCCTTAAGCTTTAAGGTTCCTCTAGCAGCTTCTTCTTGTATGCGAAAACGAGTCGGTATTAGATTAATCAATAACTCAATGCTGGTTGGTAGATTATATTATTTTTCTATTTAAGCAGCTTATGGGCCTCATCTAGTAGCTGACTTTCCATCCTTGTATTATACACTGGCTTCATATGGGATGATAGATTACTCTTTGGGTGTAGATTCAGTGGTGCACTTTGGGATTACACTTAAGCTCCCTACGAAGTTATTAAGTGTGAAGATCCTTGCTCAGCTCTGGTGATCTGGACCTCACTTGATAGCTTCAATAGTGTGACAATATCGAGCGTATTTTTATAATGTACAAATTGCAAAATTCATAAAGGAAAATGGCCAAAAAGTAATCATCATTTTGTCGATTTTAAAGGTTCTTGCGGCGATTGAAGTATTCTAGATGAACTATTGTTAGCTGAATATCGTCAGAAAATCGTAGACATTAGTATTTAATAAAGTTACAGGTTACATTTTAATTTGGCGCCATTTCTGAACTGTCATTGCATGGTGATTTGAAAAGTGAGAACTAGGTGAATTTCAATCAGGGAAAGATTAGCTCTCGCACAACGCATAGAAATAGTGAAAATTCCCAACAAAATCGGTGAAAATTTCGCGAACACAGTTCGATAAGTTCATACTGCTTTTGGCTATCATCAAGCATCTATAAGCTCATCTGTAGTAAATTTAATCCTTAAATTTGAACGTTGTGGGCAAGTTAGTGATGTGCAGCATCGAACACGTTTTCATCTGGCCAGGTCAGCTCAAAATATCGCTGCTGTAGATGATAGTGTGGCTGACAATCCAAATTTGTAAATTTCTAGACGATCATAGGAATTGGGCATTTCCCCAACCACTTTGCACCTTAGTTTGCATCTTGATCTGCATCCTCCATATAAAGTGCAGTTAACATAAGAATTGAAGCCAACTGACCACGAACAACGCCGTGTCAACTGTCTGGGTATCTCAAAAATAAAACTGTCTTTAACTGTTTTTGGAAAGGAGTTGTCATCTGGCCACGTTTTTTCGAAAATGAGGCTGGCAAAACCGTTGCAGTGAACGAAAGCTGTTACAGAGCGATGTTGACTGACATGTTTTTCTGTCAGGAAGTTAATTTTCAACAGGATGGCGCTGCGTACCACACAACTGGTGAAATAGTGGCTCTTTTACAACAACAATTTCCTGAACGTGTGATTTCTCGCAATGAAAACGTGAATTGTCCCCCTAGATCATGCGATTTAATACCATTAGACTTTTTTCTTTGGGGCTACGTTAGAGTCTACGCCTATGATTGAGGCACTCACAGACAGCATTCAAGCTGATATACGCGAAATACCACCGCATTTGTAAAAAGGACCGAGGTGGACACTTGACAAATGTCGTGTTTCATTATTAACCTCAGAGTTTGTACTTTGCATTAAAATGAAAATATCACCAATTTATCAAAAAATTGCGCTTTATTAGGAATTGAAAATGAAACTTGCCGATGGCAGTCCCTTAACTGAACGTTTCCCCAGTTATTAATTATATTTATTGAATTCCACTACTAGAGCAACTGGTCTAGAAAAAGTACAGTACGAAATAAATTCCACAAAATTCAATGAATAATTCAGGAGTTCCTATACCTAGTTAAATCTAACAGAGACGCATACATTTTCAAACTACTTGTACACCTTGTTAGCATCCTTTTTGTTCTTGCATGTCTCTTCGAAGTTATTGTGTGTTTTTCAATTTCTCATTGCATCATTTGACATTGACTAAGCTAATTGATCCATCCCATTCTATGTTAGAAATTTACATGTCTCCTTCCCACGTAATCAGCACAAAAGCAACACGAGTTTAGCCATTATCTGGGGAATGATGGATTGTTTTCGTATTTCACATTCTCCATTTGAATGTTCGCACTAAGTTGTTACAAAAACTCATCAGATTTATTCATTATTAAGTTATCAAGTTATCTCTGGAAATAATTATATGAATAAACAGAAATCACATAATTTCATTCAAAATCATTTTTATACAAATGAAACATATTTGTTTTGATTGCTCGAGGTGGCTAGTGAAGAAGACTTACAGAAGTGTTTCAATGAATTGCCAACTTTTTGGTATTTTCAAATTTGATGCTGTCCAATATATCTGAGCCGTTTATACGTGCTGGCTGTTCAACTGGAAATTGGATCTATCGATATGGTTCACATACTACGTTTGTAGTGAGTTGGGTGTTGTTATGAAAATACGTAATCTTGGGGAGTATTTGGTATGCTTGAAGCTGGATAATCAGGAAGAATTGTTGTGTCCATTGCAAAACGTTTGCCAATTCGCAGCAAGCAAACTGGCAATGCTAGAGCAACGTTTGCAGTCCAAGACGGAATTCTGTATAGTCAGCGTATGACGAAATGTTGTCTAAGATTAAGTATGGTTGAAAATTTGACAATTTGAAATTTCAAAGTTAGAGGTGTTATTTTTAAGTTTCTATTAGCCTATATTATACGATTTTATCATTAATGCTTTGCCGCGACCAAGCCGTAATGAAACTGGGATTCAAAACATTGCCAATGAAAGAACTGAAAGACAAGAAATTGCACGTGAAGAGCGCCGCGTTAGTATGGCTCCACTTCGTGATTCTAAATTACAAGAGAAAAGTGAGGCAGCCTGTGAAACGGCTCGGCTGGCAATACCAAATCGTCAGGCAAACCACACAGCACTCTCACAACCCAATTCTATTTCATGAAAACTGCTTCGCCCGCAAATGAGAAATACATGTGAGAGAATGCTGTGTGCAGTATGAGTAGGCAGTTCGGGTTGCTTCGTCCGTACTGACTCTGCTTATAGTTCTCAGAAGATAATTTAGTTACTAATGCTTGGGTTTGAATTTGCCGAGTGATCTTACTGTCGTGACTTACTCCCGGATCATTTCCAAATAGGATGAACAGCAGCCGTTCCACAATGGAACCTTGCGGAACCCCAACATTATCTCCTCATCTAACCTAACCTAACCATATATATATATATATATATATATATATATATATATATATATATATATATATATATATAGGGGTTTTAGCCCGACGAAAAGCCCATATATCTGTTCATGCAATCAAACTGATTTCATGAAAAATATAAATCCACTACCCGGTAATTAATACCATTGCCAGGTAATGATTATAATCAAAACATATCCTGGAATAATTATATATTAGGATAACGTTAAATGTTATGAGAATATATCAATCTACCAGAATATATACATACTATAGCATCATCAGACAATGATATCAATGTACCAACGAGTAGTGTCAGAGGCTTTCTCCCGGAAAAATCCAGTGTACGGACCTTAGTCAAGTAACACTGAATGTTACTCATTAATAGTTTCCTAACGAACGATCGAATAGAATACTGCTCTGAATATAAATATGACAAAATTGTCAGTTAATTATATTATATATATATATATATATATATATATATATATATATATATATATATATATATATATATATATATATATATTTATATTCTTTCATGAATTCAATTTGATTGTTTGATTGCGTGAACAGATATATGGGCAACACGTTGGGGTTAGGTTAGGTTAGTTTTCTATCTTCTAAACCAACCTAACCCTTCTTTATTATTTTTTTGTACACCTTACTGAGTTTATTCTGGGTGACCGCGGGCAAAAGCCAAGAGATCACGCGGCGATTGGTAGGAATCCTCGGACAATACGTGCCGTGCCAAGTAGGTCCTCCTTTTCGAGCGCTTGATATTATGCTGCAGTTGAAGTCGTTCGGTTTTCTTAATGAGATGTGTTTCAACAAGACCGTTGACGAAGATAATTAGGGGCAGCAACCTTACTGACTCCAGTCCATACATTTCCTTTACTTGGAGAGCTAGGTTCTGGTACTTGCTTATTTTTTCCGTGTAGGCTCTACCTATTCTTGTTTGAACGACCCGTTGAAGATAATAATCTTATGGAGATGTTTTGAAAATGGCTAACGCCGAAACCATAAATATAATCAGCAAACTATGAAATGAATATCCAACTGTAGTTCCTCTTTACCCTATTACTCATCATATACTGGGTGATTCACCAGTGACGCGGTGCCCTGTAGCACTCTTGAAGATTTCATTTTTGTTCGAACGGTATTGTATTTAGAAAGTAAGAATCTATCTACTTCATCGATTTATTTTGAAGTAAACAGGGTGCTCCAATTTTCTATAAAAAGAAGTTTTTTCAGATTGGAAGACCACTTTTTTGTCGAAGATTCAAGAACGTCCTAAATTCTGCTATAATGTCTTTAAGTAATCAATTTTTTTGGTGAGTAGTTTCGTCACAATATTTTTCTCCGTAAAAATTCATGAAAATAGGCTCTCACATCATCGCATGCTCCTTCGGCCAGAGAGGATGAAAAGTGTTTACCTTTCGTTTTCTTATTGCCCAAGTATAGCTTTATTGATAAATTGAAATAGATTATCCTCATTTTACACAGGAGTGACTCAAAAATATTATTGAATACTGTAATTTTAAAAATATCATATTTTTTCAAATGGAATATCCTGTATTTTATTATTCATTTCAACGCATAAAATATTGTGCCATATTCTTGCAAAAGTAACTTTATCATTATCTTCGACCATTTTCGAAATAAATAAAAATAAACTAAAATAATAAATTCAGAGGTTGCAAAGAAGAGTTTTTTACTACATATTATTTTACTCGATCAGAGAAATGGAGATATTTTAAGGTAGTCGTGTATGAAATATGTAATAGATTGGTTTTTAGTGAGATGATCTACAAGGTGTTGAACTATTTCAATAAGTGTTCGAAATGTTGCCCATTTCTTTGTAGACACAACTTAATCCTTCTGAGGAAAGACTGTTGAACTCTCGACAACATTTGCGGATTAGCTGACTGAAAGGCGTCGACTATTCTTTGTCTCATATTCAACTGTGTTGTAGAAGGAATCTGGTAAACGATGCCCTTAATATAATCCCACAAGAAAAAATCTAGACTTGTAAGGACCGGAGACCTAGCTGGCCATCTAAGAGGACCACCACGTCCTATCCATTAGTTTGGAAATACATGATTCAAATGCTCCCTAACCTAATGTGCGTAATGTGCCGGTGCTCCACCCTGTTGAAACCACAAATCTTGTCTTATATGCTCTTCTACATCGGCAAGTAACATTGGTATGTAGATGATTTTGCAGAAAATCTTAATATATTTCACTATTGCGTTGCCCGTCGAAAAAGTTCGGCCCAATTAGATATCCATCTACTATAGCGGGCATAGATTCAAGGACCAACGATGCTGGTGATCTATTTGCCTCATGAGGATTCGATTTTCATAGTCTTGATTTTTCAGTTCCTGGTGCAGCTGTACATGATATGTATGAAATTTATTCACTTCCAAGATTTTCTGGACGGAAGTTTGACTTATATCTGTTAACTGAGAAATCTCTTTGGCTTCTATATGGGTCCTCTGTCACTGTCAACAAAACTGATAACTGGTTTTCTTCAACCCATTTCGTTAAATCTAATTAGAAGTTTTTCAAAGCATCTTACTCTTACCAGCAAACCTTTGTGCATAAACTCTTCTACTACACTCACCTAGAATAAAAATCGAATCAACCAATTTTTCTTTGGAGAACTTCATGGCAGTCAATTGAGAAAATTGAGTTCAAACCTCACTTTGACAATGTTTCATAACGAAACACTGATAACTCACCATGTAAAATGCAGAATATGATGTGTGCGGACACCTGACAGAAGGCACAAATAAAAAAAATTGTCAATGATTTACGTTTCAATCATCTTGATTTTATCATTGTTTAAAAGATTTATCTTGTTTAGATTTTATATTTTACTACTTGACTCATTACAGAAAAAAATTTCTGTTCGAATAATAATGCATGTTAATGAGTTTAATACGGTTTGTAGAATTTTCATCAAAATCTTTACAAATAATCGAATATTTCGAAAATGATCGAACACAAAGATAAGATTACTTCTGCGAAAATATAGCACAATATTTCATGCGTTGACATGAATAATAAAATACAGGATGTTTTATTTGAAAAAATCAAGATATGATCTTTTAAAATAACAATATTCAATAATCTTTTGAGTCACTCTTGTATTAAATGAGGATAATCTATTTCAATTCGACAATAAAACTATCCTTGGGCTATAAGGAAACGAAAGGAAAAAGTAATCATCTTTTCTGACCGACGGAGCATGCGATGATGTGAGAGCCTATTTTAATGAATTTTACGGAAAAAAAATATTTTGATAAAACTACTAGCCAAGAAAACTTATAACTTAAAGATCTTATCTTCTAAATACAATACAGTTCGAACAAAATGATAGCTAGAGCCACTGGTGAATCACATATATATATATATATATATATATATATATATATATATATATATATATATATATATATATATATATATATATATATATATATATATATATATATATATATATATATATATATATATATATATATATATATATATATATATATATATATATATATATATATATATATATATATATATATATATATATATATATATATATATATATAACTGCCGAGGTTATGATCCCCAACTCTCACAATCTCTTTTGAGGAGCTAGAATCTCGGCCAGGAGGATTATTACTGGGCATACTCAGTCCAATGGCGTAGAAATAGGACATATCACCCTGTATATGTAGAGCGGTTGAAAATTTCGAAATCACCATACCTTGGGAATAACCAAGATAAGCCTATTTGATTTTCACATCATTCAACTTTTGTCCGTACATTCTTTTGGTTCGACCCTTACCTTCCGAATCGTGAAGGAGGGGTTGAATATTTTGAATCTACCTTATGTCCCGTAATTATCAAGGCACATAATAAGTGAGAATCTTGTTTTTTGAAATTTTGCAACACGAAATAGTTTGAGATAAATTTCACTAATGAAACTGCAAAGAAAATCATGCAAGCATTATTCTATCAAGAGAAAATTCATGCAACGTGCAAACTAATTTGAAATGAAAGGTTGAATGTACAGTGGCGTAGTTAGGGTTAGTTGGACAATGAACAAATGAACAGGGATTACACAGTTATCGTGAAAAATATCAGTATCGAAAATGAAAGATTGTGAACTCAAGTAGGTACCTGAGCAACCCAAAAAATATATTGTTTGTGTATGTGTGATTAGAATGCAAAAAAAAATTGATTTCCAAGAAATAATTTGGGGTGCTCTCAAGAAAAGAAAACTGAAAGTTTTCCTGAGACATAGGTACCTACCTGAATGATAAGGTGACAAAGAATGCTCCGTGAGTCTACCAGTCTCGATTTTCATTTCGTGTAGTGTAAGAGGGGCTAAAGGCGTTAAACAACCGGTTCCTATAGATTTAAAATATTTCATGCTTTAGAAATTTATTGGAGACATTCTTTTTGAAATAGGGGTCTTACAATCGAAGAACAGACAACTTTATAGTTATACAATTTATTTGTGATTTTAATAGAACAAATTGTGCGAATAAATGTGATCGAAAGTATTGTTTATTTGAAATACATAGCAATTTCTGATTAGATTATATGAATTTTGATTCATTTATACTGTACAACTCTTTAAAATCAATCTTTTGGTTTTTTTCTGGATCAATAAACATCAACATCACATTCACTATCGAATTTAAAATAAGTTAATCAGTTTATGAGTCACAAAAATTGTTACATACTCAGAAACATGATATAAATGAAATAGTGGAAAAGAGATCATTATTCTAACTGTTTTGAAATAAGAGTAGAAATAAACATTGTGCGTTTTGGGTTATACAAGGTGTGAATGAATAAGTACGAAAGATTTCACGAGGTGACCTCGATCCATTTTATGACGAAAAGTCTCCATCAACTAATCTTCAGTTTTTTATTATTAGTACTTTTTCAGATATTCTGTTCAAATTCGGCAAATAGATGCCTTTTCAAAATCTACAACTGTTTTTCAGAATTAATAATTAACTTTTTTTTTGTAAACCAACTGACTCGTTGCGCGTTACGATTTTGAGAAGAATATAATTTCAAGATAACTCCATACGAGAAATTTTATTTGAATCAGTTTTAGTGAAATCAGCTCTATTTCAAATTTTATTTTCAATTGTTTTTATTTATTCGAGTCTTATAGAAACTTATGAAAAGTGAAATTTATCAAATTCACAATGAATTTACAAAATGTTTAAATGAAGAAATTTTTGATGAACAACCTTCGCCGATGTTCACATAACATATTCCCAAAGTTTCATCCTGATCGGTAAAGTAGTTTTGAAATACATAGGGAACACAGACACATTCGCTTTTATATACAGGGTGACCCACGCGTCACTGGAAGTAGCATAATTTCAAGCAAACGACGGATTTTGAAATCACAATTTAAAAATAATTTATATATATATACAGGGAACGAAGGAAAACATTTCGAGATGAATAGTGAGACACAAGGTATCGGAAAATTCGAGAAATCTAGGAAACCGTTAAAGATAGGTATAGAGAACATGGGTATCGTTCGATAGGTATAAAAATAACCGATCATTACAGAGTATGAGATACAGGGTGTGTCGTTTGAAAAAATCGAAAAAATGAGGCTTGAAGAAAGGCGGAATCGGAAATTTTGTACTGTGCACACTGTATCAATTTTCCAACGATGGGTACTCAAAAATGGAGTATTAGTAACATAATTTTGGCAAAATCACAAAAAAAGAAAAATAATTTTCAAAAAAAGTCGAACGAAGTCACCTTCATTCGATCTCACACAGTTAAAATCATCAAAATATATAGGGTGTTCTATTTAAAAGAACATAACTTCGACTGGTTCCTCCGAAACGGAAAACCCTGTATATACGAAATTATATTCAAATTGTGACCGTAACAGAAGTTCATCAAATTGCGAGAAAAAAATTTCAAAATCTGTCGTTTTCTTGGCATTATGCTACTTCTAGTGACTCGTGGGTCAGCCTGTATATGTAGATTTTCAATTTATTTTTAATATTTTTTATATCTTACATTTTTCGTGCAAAAAATTGATCAATTTAATATGTATGGGGGAAACATAATAATCGTTCGGTGATTTATTTCACTAGTAGACTGCTGTCATGTTGATTTCTCGTATTAACCATACCGAATTAATTGTTACTAATTCACTTTCGTTGATATATCACTGATAGGCAGTTACAGGTGCAGTAACTTTTTTGAATTTTCACCAAGGTGGAGGTTTATTCAAATGCAGAAATGACATCTTTGCCCTCTCTTACGGTTATTACTTAAAAGCGTTTAGAAGATATGCTGAAATGTACCCTTATCGTATCCCTTTCATCGTACTTCGTTTCGACTGCTTCATCAACGACTTCGAGAAACCAGAAAACATGTGGTCGCTGCCGAAATATTAGAACACCAGAATTAGAAGCAGATGATTTGACAACAACTTCCATTTCTGGAGCATATTTTTTCACAGATATAATATCCACAACCACAATCTAACCATATATGAGCGGAAGAAAATCCTCATGCTTTCGTTGAAGCTCATCACCATCAGGAACAATCTTTTTTTGAACGCGTGGATTGGAGTGATTGGAGATCACCTAGTTGATCCACATTTCCATCCACCTAGATTGAATGGAGATTCATATACTCTAACCGAAGAGCTACTAGATCCACTTGATCTTATTCTTTTAGGTGACAGGACGGGAATGTGGTATATGCAAGATAGTGCTCCTCCTCATTTTAGTATAAGAGCAGCATATAAGTTGAAAGAAACATATCCAGATCGCTGGATAAGCCGAAACGGACTCCAATTTTGGTCCACTTATTAACCTGACCTGAATTCAATATGTTTTTCTACTTGGGGATATTTGAAAACGTTGGCTTACAGAACTTCTGTATAAGACGTAGAAGACTTGAGAAACCGCATAATCATTTCTTGTTAAGATACTCCTGTGGCCTTCAATTGATCTATGTGTCATTGTCTAGACTTTTATTTAATGGCGCTGAAGGAGGCCATTTTCAGCATTTACTATGGTCGTTTCCTATTCACAGGGTGCTTCAACGAAACCTAAACAGAGGCTATATCTACCAAGATATTCATTTCTGATCAAAACGCGAAAACAGGTCAATTTTTGTTTCAAGGGGGACATCTTTTGGGGTACAAAACTGAAATATCAACCTCCTAAGAAGGGGTTTCAATCCTTGAACACTTTGAATGGGGAAGATGGGTCGAGTGATGACTCAAAAGGAAGGTAGTATCTTCGTCTACATTGCCTTGAACGAATTTTTAGTTTTGATTGAAAACTGTAAGAGATACAGTGTGAGCAACTGAAAGATAGGAAGACTATTTCCTGAGACTATTCAAGTTTCAGTGAAGTAAAATGGAACAGATCCATGCTGATCAATGGCAGTCATCATCAAGAAGGAGATGGGTCAGTGATAATTCGAAAGAAAGTATTGTCGTTGTCTGCATTTACGTGAAAGAATTTTCACTTTTGATTAAAACTGTAGAAGATAAAGATGAGCCACTGCAAAATAGAAGACTATCGTCCCAAGACTATTGGAGTATTAGTGCGAAATACTGGAATAGATTCATTTTAGGGGAAATCACCCTCATCTCGAATTTTAATCCCTAGAGCAGGGGTAATATTTCGACAGTGATACCTCAGGGCAATGGATAGTCTCCTCTATCTTTCAATAGCTCACTCTGTATCTTCTACAGTTTTCAATTAAAAATGGAAATTCGTTCAAGGGGATGCAGACAAAGATAATACCTTTCTTACGAGGTATCACTCGACCCATATACCCTCTTCCAAATTTTCAAGGGTGGTCAATTAAAAATGAAAATTCGTTCAAGCAATGTAGACAAAGATACTACCTCTCTTTTGAGTCATCACTAGACCCATCTTCCCCATTCAAAATGTTCAAGGATTGCAACCCCTGCTTAGGAGGTTGATATTTCAGGCAAGTTTTGTACCCCAAAAGATGTCCCCCTTGAAACAAAAATTGACCTGTTTTTGCGTTTTGATCAGAAATGATTATCTTGGTACATATAGCCTCTGTTTGGTTCTCGTTGAAGCACCCTGTATATATATATATATAACTGAAAAAATCTTAAGATTCCAACACACCGTATGTCGGTAACAAAGCGTTCGTGGACATATGTTCATGGGAACTTGTCGTCATAAAATGGCTTGAGGATTACCTCGCGAAATGTCGTGCCCTTATTCATTTACACCCTGTATATCAAATAATTTCACTCCCTTTTTTCTACTCTAGATCGTTATACCGTCAGGAGATATAAATGTTTCGTTTTCAATCCCAAATTTATAAAAGGGAAAGAAATTCATAGAAAACATTCTCACCTAACGTTCCAGCCAGGGACGGCGTGTAGAGATTCTGTGCTGACGATTGGCTGATGGTGTTGATAGAGTCGTAGAGGTCAGAGGCGGAGGCTGGCGGGAATCCCGCATGAGTATCATAGTAAGCTGTTTGACCAGGTGCGGGTACACCACCCGAACCTCCTAGTTCTGATAAAAGTTTGTGTTCGTCTTTGATGTTCCACTTGTTCGACCAGAGCTGAAACCAAATAGAAAAATTAATTTTAGAGATTTGAAACTTTAGAGCTTCATACTAATTTGGGAATTATGGTAAAAAACCTTCAAGCTGTTAAGTCTTTTGTGTGAAATGAAGTGTGGTATTTCCAGGTACTTCAGCAATATTATTATAGTCTAGGGAATAATAACAACGAACTTTTATAGTATATCAAGGAATGTGTATCTAACCAAACACAAATTTCTCAGGATGAAAGACACTCGACGAAGAGAAGTTTCCTGAAATCATTGTTTACCTCGAGACGCATCCCGCAGCTTAGAATTTTGATGATCGATGAGTAAGTGTGTTCGTACCATTAGAAGGAGATAATCAGAAAGGAATATAATGGCTTTTCGTCCATCTTCTCCCAAAGCTCTGTAGAGTAAGATTTGAGTTTCGTGAGCGTATGGTGACTGGGATGTAGAGTAATGGAAGAATGTAGTGTTTTCAGATGAGAGTAGAATTACTAGGAAGGTTCAATACTGATTTAGTGAGGTATATCATCTAAGGCCCAATCTGTCCCGTTGTCTTCATAGAGGCAGTGTCAATGCTCAAAGTTGCTCGGCACGAAATTTACGGAAATATATGATGCCTTTGGAGAATATGATAGAATGGGATCATTAGAGAGCGCCCCAACAATTTTAAAATCAGAGATTAGCAAAGCCGTCAAGCACAGTAAAAATGTAAAAGCTACAGGACCTGACGAAGTGCACGTAGAAACATTAAGACTACTGGAAGAGGATAATTTGAATGTGTTGTAGAACCTATTCCAGACAATATATGAGAACGGAATTATACCAGAGGACTGGCTAGAATCGGAATTTATTCCCCTTCCCAAAAAACCTAATGCCAACAAATGTGAGGATTTCAGACCCATTATATTCCAGGAGTACAGAGATAAAAAAAACATCTACGCCCGCTTCATTGATTACGAGAAGACCTTTAATCGAGTGAAACACACTGAGCTCATGAATATTCTACAGAGAAAGGGTCTAGACAAACAGGATATCGAGTTTATCAAGAATTTGTACTGGGGACAGACAGCATTAATCAGAGCAGGATGCAAAACATCAAAGGCAATTCAATTAAGAGGGGTGTACGTCAGGGTTGTGTGCTGTCACTGGTTTCAACAACATTCGCTATGCTGATGATACTGTTATCTTGGCAGATAGTCTATTAAATAGAATTACGGAGGAGGGCGATCGGCTAGGTCTATCCATAAATACCAAAAAAACAAAGGTAATGGCAATTAGCAAAACACTAAATATCCTTATCAATATACAAATTTATGGAACATCAAAAGAGCAGGTAGAAAGATTTAGGTACCAGGTGCCTGAATTACAGCAGACTCAGACCCGGATGTGGAGGTGAGAACAAGAATTGAACAAGCTAGAACAACAAGTAATTCGGCTCTCGACCTTAAACTAAGGTATAGATTTGTTGAATGCTATATATATTCAGTACTTTTGTATGGACCGAAAGCTTGGACATTAAAAGCAAACACAATGAACAAACTGGAAGCCTTCGAGATGTGGGTGTTCAGAGGAATCTTGAGAATACCCTGGGTTGAACACGTGACAAATGAGGCAGTGCTTAGACGTATGAAACAAGATAGAGAACTAATAGCTACAATAAAGAGAAGAAAAACTGCTTATTTGGGGCATGGTACGATTTACTGAAGTTAATACTTGAAGAGAAGATTGAAGGAAAGCGTGGAGTTGGACGAAGACATTATTCATGGTTGAAGAACATCCGTGACTGGACGGGAATGAACACGCTGTCATTACTCCACAGTACACAACATCGAGAAGAATTTGCCAGAGTTGCCGCCAACCTTCATTAAATGTAGATCGCACATGAAGAAGATGATGCCCTTGAAAAACGGAAAACTGCGGAACGTTAATTCAATCCAGTTAAAGCAAGTCACCACAAGTAAATATTCAGGAGTACATGTACAGAGAAATGTTAAATGGGAAGAAGAAATCAATGAGAGGATAGCAAAGGCGTTACAGTTATCCCAAGCTTTGAACTACAGCTTCATAAAAAGAATTGAGAATACCAAGAAAACAAAAATAAGCATGTTTAAATCGATATTCTGTTCAATCATTTTGTATGAGAGCCAGAGGTGGGTGCTAACAACTAGAAGTAAGATTAAACTGAAATCAATGGAAATGTTTCATGGCAGAAGAGACAAAGGCTTAATGAGAAGATATTGAATGAGAAACGGGAAGATGGAAGAATAATTAAACGTGGTTGATACACCTTCTATGAAGAAATGAAGGAAAACAGGTAAAAGAGTATCAGAAGCGAGAACAGGAAAACGTATTAAGAAAGGAAGATCGTGGAAAACCTGGGACAGTACAGTAGTAGAACTGTAGACAAGCACAAAGAATCTGAGCTGGGAGGAGTCAATGAAATCCTGATGGCTTGACGAATTTTGTATATAATATGTAAAATGAATTAGAACCGTAATGTTAAATAAGGTTTATATACATTCTGTGTGCGCAATCATATCAGGTGAATACGGTGGTATTTGTTGAGTTTCTTGGTTAGAAATTCATTCACAATGATAGCCTTGTGAGATGATGCATTATCATGGTGCAAAATCCAACAAACTAAATGACAGATCGTGTTGAAACTCCTCGTCAGTATATAATATAGTTGTGCCAACTTAGCAACGACAAAATGTTGACAAACCTTTCAGCAGTTTTTTAAGTACTACATTCAGACAAAGATGAATAGAAACAAATAGACCCACGCAGTGGCCTACGCGATAGCCAGATCTGACGCCTCTTGATTTCTGGTCGTGGAAAATCTACGTAATAGAATACCACTAATTAATGAAAATTTCTTGTCTCGAAATACCTACAAATTTTACATTTAATGCAATAGAAGGAATATATAAAGGAGCTGACAGCCGTGTATTTTGTATTTCGATATCATATCTTTCTTTGTGCATTGCGTTTAGATAGACATTTTTGCCTATTTTAAGGTACATCCAGTTTTTAACTTTCATTGAATTCAGTTTCAATAACTCTGGGATTTCAAAAGCTCTTCTCAAAACCTCCTCCTGTATTTTGAACTTCTCGATTCGTTAAATATTTTTTCGGGAAAACGCCAAATATAAAGACGTGCGGCATGATTTATATTTGATAACATCCAAACTGTATTACGAAAAATAATATTTTTAGTATCTTCACTTTTTTTATTCCGATTCTTTGAGTACGCGAAATAACTCTAAATTTATCGAACGTATTAAATTTTTGGCATAATTAAATGGCATTCACAGTAAATAATTGTTATCTATGTAGTTAACACCCTTAAAAACAACAGAATTTTATTGAAGACTAGCTGGCCCGGAGAACTCTGTTATTATTTCTGTATTTTAGTACATAGGTTGCTCTTCACTTAAGTACCTTGTGATTCACGACATTTTTTGTTTTATTATCAGGCCAAAAACAAACCACACAGATGGTCTTCCGACCCGTGAACATGCCACATATGACCAAGGGAAAAACATGAATGTTCTAAATTCAAACCACAAACTTTTAAGGAGTAGCCTTGTGATTTGTTGATGGTCATGGCAAATGCAAGACGGATCGGAAATTGAAGTCTTTTGAATTCAAACGGCATATCGGTTTGGATCATCGGGATCCTCGAGATGAGAACTTCCTCACCTTTTAATTTTTCCTTTCAGTACCGTCGCGTAAATAACATTGTTTATCAATTTTGTAACCACCAAACGCGTACTGTTGCACAGTTTTGGTTAGTTTATGTTTCGGAGCCAACCTTTAGGCGTAAATTGTATGGTGGTAAGCCAGGCACATCGAAGGAGTTTAAAAATTCCATTGGATATTTGGTGGCTTCATCTTCATTTGTGACGCAGTCAATAAATGAATGAATGCATTGTTCCAATGATCTTATTCGGAATTATGTAGTTTAGGAAATCTACATCTTTATTCTTAGCCGCTAAAATAGCTCGCTCACTCAACCTTTCATTATTTTTGTAGTAAAAAATAATGCATGGAAATACATTGTTGATAAGTTCGTCTTTTGATGAGGCAAAATTACAGAAATTAATTGGAAATGATATAAATCCGCTCGCTTCATCGACAGGTACCTACTTGACCATTACCGATAGTCAGCAATTGCTCCAAGAAATCTTCAGCAGATGTATCATTAAGCAATGTAACTCTCATGTTTGTTGTCAGCTGCAGCATCTCGAGTCATTGCGTAAATCTTTCAATGTTCGGTTAAGTGCTTCTAATGCACGTTTATACGCCATTGTGATTTCGTCCCAGATGATGATTTTCGATGCCGATAAAACTTTGGTCATTGCTTAGCGTTTTGCAATATTACACGTTGGTTCTTCAATAGTTTGAAGATTTAACGGTAATATTAATGCTGAATGAGCCAGAAGAAGCAACTGCAACAGTGGCTAAAACTACTGACAAGAGGAATGTCTTACCAGTTCCACCAGGGGCATCTATGAAATATAAACCACCATTTTCATCATCGATTTTCTTCATTAAAGTATCATAAACTTCCTTTTTTCCTTCTTTTTCTTTCGTTCAGTTCACTTAACTTTTTCAATATTGATTTCTCACATAAATCAAATGGTCATCCGTACGTCCCAAGTCACACGGGAACGTTGTGGAACGGGATAAACAGTATCCTATGTTCTCCTGGCTCTAAGCTACCTACCCACCAATTTTCAGCGATATCTGTACAGCCGTTCTTGAGTTATAAATAGTGTAACTAATACGACTTTATTTTATATATATATATAGATTGAAATTTTCAATGTTATTTTGGTGTATGAATACTTGGAAAACAGTAACCCTTTTCACATGGATATATTTAGAGAAAAATTGATCATGTATACTGCAATATGAAAAATTTGTTTGCTTTCTCCTTACTCCGGGAAAAGATGTAGTATACTCATTTAAAAACACCTCTAAAACTATTCAATCATGTGTTCGAATTTTTCTCATAGGATGAAAAACAAAGAAATTACTGGTGTTTTCAAGAAACACTCTGTATTTCAGTTTAACGGATTTATCCAGGTTATGATTAATGATTACCCGTATATAGCTAGTCTGGAATGCGAAAAATTCATATTTACGATGGAAATGACCAAATGTGGATACAATTCGAAATGTAGATCAAACGTCCAACACTCAGATTCACTAATGGATTTTAATTACCATCTATAAACATGAAAATTTCACAAAAAATATTAGTACTCACATTCGAATAGAGTTGGTCTCCATTATATTGCGATCTCTGCCTTTTCAGGTCATCATCCGGATGTCCGTTCAGATCTCTGTTTTCATCTGCAATAGAAATAAAAAATGAATCAGATAATTATATGCAGAATAATTGCAAAATGCATGTTGAACAAGGATGACTGCGTTTATAAATACATTGATGCTAATGGCTATTAAAGTATTTTATGTATATTGTATGGTGAAAGTGATTGGCTTCAACCAATAATTCAGATAAATCTTTGTTCTTTACGATTCATTTCTTTTCCTTGTGAAAGTAGAATTTTGTGTTACATCAATATATATTGAGATCACAATAGAAATGCCTTAAAGCCCTGATAAGTATATTTAAAGAAATTTGAGGTAAGAGATAAGGAAGAATCAACAATTTCAATATAGGAGTTATAATCATTTCATTTCGATCTTTACAAAAATTCGAATAATTATCTTCACAATAAATGCTTATATCTATAATTTTGGTATGTGTCAGGAAGACACAATCGTAAAAAATAGCGAATAAATAGAAAATACCAGAGGAAAAAACAGACCATGCCTGTTTCTTAATCAGACATCTAAACTCTCATTATTCCTCCTACGATTGCCCCTAAAGTGTGAGCTCAGGAAATTTAACAGGGGAACCATACCATTTTGCTTATAATTCAATAAACGAGTGAAAAAACCTGTGGAAAAAACTCATTTCCCTGTCGCTATTGCACTAGCAATAGCTTGTCTGTTTATGTTGTGTTAGTATCGTGTGTACAAAAGGAGTACCAAGAATGTTTCTGCTTATCAGCTTCATTCTCTCAAACTCATCTTGCACTCGATGATTTCCAGGACTTCTACACGAAGACAAGGGTGAAAAGTAAGGGGGTTTGGGACAGGAAAAGTCTGTAACAATGGAAAAAGAAAACCAGCAGAAAAATATTTCATCAAACATGCTTAACTCTCACATGTCTGAACTCACTTGAATCAAAGAACCTAACTAATGCTCCTGTTTTTCAACAGGGAACATCTCATACACCTTTTGGGAATGAAGCCCTACGGGGGTGTAGCCCTTGCCTTCTCTAAGAACTTAACTAATGCTCCGCTGTTTTTCAACAGGAAACATCTCACACTATTAGAATAAAGCCCTAAGGGGGTGAAATGGAATTTTGAGACGTCGTTTACTCGGTATTCTGGAAGAAAGCAAGTACACGACCTACGAGATGCGGATATTACATGGTTTGCTGCCAGAGGAGTCAATTCACTGATTAAGTGCCGGTAAATGGTAATTAGAAAAAATACATGGATACCCTAAATTATTTAGAGAAGTCTTATGGACCGATGAAATTCGCATTTACAATGGGATATTCAGTCGCCAAAATGAGCCTTTTTGATCTGACGGCGATCCCTAGCACCATATCGATGTTCATCATCAAGGAAGGTATGAATTTATTGTGTGATGTACACTAAAACGCAGCCTTAGTCTTATATGAATGTTTATTAAACCTTCTTGGTAACCCACTGCTATAGTGCAATGAGCAAACCTTTAATTTTGTCGTTTATACACACGTGGGCGTACATCTGAACCTCATAAAGTAATAATTGAGAGCAGTAAATTCTTTTATTGCTCCAAACTCTAGCCACCATATCATGGCGCCAAAGCAAGTCTTGCTTTACGGTGCTCTGGAAGAAGATGGACGAGAAGCCATTGGATTACTTTCTGCCAATCTTCTTCTAATCGTACGAGCACGCATTCTAACATTTTTGGTCTCGAAGAAATGAATACAAAGATCGAGTTGTGAACACGACAAATTGTTTGTTTTGTTTGGAAGTGCAATGTATTCTGACTTGATCTGGTCTGTCTCCCGAAATCTCCTGATGGCATTCCATACTGTGATGCGAGGAACACCAAGTGTGCGACAGCTCTAGCAACACCAGTTGCATCTAGCGGCATTTCTATGAATTCGAGAGCTGCGAGAAATCTCAAGGTTCAAAGATAACAACAATATAGTCTTTGTATTACAACGACTATAAGTTATAAGAACGACTAATTCTTACAAGTGCTTCGGCAACAAAATTTAAAAATAAAAAACAGTACCAACAAAATTAACTAGAATGTTGAATAGGGAATCGTATGAGACAAAACGGTGACCTGAGTTTCCAAAATTATAAACAAGAAATGAATATTTCATTGTAGAACACCCTGTTTCTCAAAAACGTAGCGTTTGTGGATTTTTGTTGATGGAAGAAAGTTGCCTTTAAATGAATTGTTCTATAACCTGCTTGAGTCCTGCTACATAAATGGACTATTCTGTTTAATATACGGTATCTATAATGTATGAGTTTCCACAAAAAATATTCACAATTTTTTAATTTATCAAAAATTCCTTGATAAAGCATCGATGCGTAATGAAATTAAGTGAAAATCGAATCAAATTTTCTTAATTCCAAATAGATTTTCATACTGAATCAATCTCCTTAATGCAATGTATTGTATCATTTTAATAATTGGAGCGAAACAATTTCCATGGTGTTGATCATAAGCGAAGTTAATAGAATTCGGTTGCATCTTTGCACTGTTCGAGTTGTAGGAGAACTTTCTCCTTCATGTGATACAGTTGTAACATGTCATGAAGGTGGACTGAGAGTACGTACATAGAAATCAGAAGATATAATCTTAACTATGTGCTTCGAATTATAGACCATTTTTGCACAAGGATATTCTGTTCTGGATATTACTTTCTAACATGGAAAAATATTACGGTAGTCACGCAGTAGGCCGTTCGTTCTACTAAGTGTTTTTGGTTCCAAATTGTCTCATATTTTTGTATGTTTCAAAAGTATGAAAAGAGAAATAACTAATTTATAAAATAATATTCAGTTAATTGAAGATTGTGTTTTTCATTGAACTACTTAGTTCTTTCATAAGTTGAATAATTTTGGAAATATCTTGGATTTACATAATTCAGACGATTATTCTGTACTAGTTCTTTTCAACACTTCAAACAGAGATGACTGAGAAAAATTTAAATCATGTTTTGATGTAAATGGAGGTTATTGTGTTTAATGATAATTTAAATTTAGAAGTTAATAATTTTGATGCTAGAATCAATCAATCAGGACTGAAGTCGTTTCCGGATAATTTGATTATTCGTCGACGTTAGTGTGATTTTTTAGAAGGGCATAATTATTTTATGTTTCATTGACCGATTCCTAGTACTTTTTTGATAGAATGTACTTGAGTAAACTTGAAGCTGATATGATTATTTTATCCTCAAGTTGTAACAGTCCGATTTCTCGAATTAATCATTTATATCTTTTCAACTCAGTTTTCATAATTTTATTGATAATTCAATCTCATTTCATCAAGTAAATATTCAGTTTGAAATTCGAATTAGGAATCTACAGTTAACGATACCTAATGAAAATTATAGTTATATACGGAAGATGTCGCTGCTATTGATCTAGGTTGTTCGCCGGTTAATTGTGAAATCAGTACTTGAAAGTGTTGTATATTTTATATTGAGTAGTGTATGTTGTTTGCCGTCTAAAAGAAGTTATAATATCTTTGTCATTATGCGCATGATGGAAATTGCACATGTCTTAGATCCTCCTAATCATTATTGTACAAGCCACCATTATTAATTAAAAAGTCAGTTCAATAAGTCGTAGTCATTCCATATATTATCCCAATTGTCTGACCGCTCCAAAAGTCAGAAATATAAAATAGAATATATTTATAACATGGTGTCAGAAGTGGGTGTTCGTGAAATATAAATACAGAAGATATCAAATTAAAATATTGTTATCTGTTCATAAGAAACACATTTCACGTTCACAAAATGTCCGACGATGGTGAAGCGAGAGTCGACCATGTGCCGCATTTAAAACCGATCAACGAATTGATTATTTCATCTAGTGAAAATAATGCATCGAATTGGAAAGAATGGTGGGAAAATTTTGAAATATATCTAATAGCAACAGGATTGATTGATTCCTCAGATTGTCGAAAATTGCAGTAATGTTACATTCAATTGGTTCAAAAGGTAGGCAAATTTACAACTCATTCAACTTGAAAATCACAAACACAACACTAGAAGATGTTAAAACCAAATTCGATAAGTACTTTGAACCTCAAAAAATCTCACGATGTTACGTCATACTTTTTCACTAGAACACAAAAAGTTAATGAAAGTATAGAAAATTTCATAACTGATCTCGAAAACTTAAGCATGAAATGCGAATTTAAGGACCTTCGAGAATCTCTAGTCAGAGATATATTCATTGCAAACATGAATTCCCATCTGATGAATATTCGCCAACGTCTACTTCAAGAAGTCGATATTTCTCTACAAAAGCCGTCGAATTAGCCAAGTCTGTAGTTATGGCTCAGCAAAATTCAGATAAAATCCAGAAGGAGCATGTAGGAAGTTCTGATCAAGTCTTATACATCAATAAAAGAAGTTCTACATCAGGCTATAATAAATTTGGACAATCAAGATCCAGAAGTTTCAGTCAGTCATCCAATGGGTCCAGACGTGAATACCAAAATAGAAGACCATCGCCAAGTGACAACATTATATGTGGAAAATGTGGACAACAGCATAGATACAAGTGTCCAGCTTTAAATGTCAAATGCAGGTTATGTAAAAACAAGGTCATTTTGCAAAATTATGTTTTAAAAATACAAAGTCAGTCAAAACTTTAGAATCAGAAGATAATTCAACTTCTAATTTAGTCTTTCCTTTTGTCGGTATGATAGAAGATACTATTATAAATAAGGAAAAAGATTCTTGGTCTTTGAATATTTTCGTCAATAATTTCATAATTAAGTCTATTCTTGATTCAGGTGCTGATGTTAATGTCATGTCATTTCAAACCTTCAGTAAATTAAATTTACCAGATTCAGTCATTGATAAATGTCAATTTTCAATTAATAGCTTCGGAGGAAATCAAATACCAGTAATTGGAAAATGTGATCTCAAATGTTTTTTCAATAATACATATGAAATGATTACATTTATAATAGTCGATATATCTTGTCAAACTGTCTTGGGTCTACCAACATGTCAAAAAATTGGTATTTTAAAAAGAGTTTTTAATATCACAAATAATAATAATGATTGTAATAAAATTCTCAACGAATTTCAGGATGTCTTTCAAGGTCTTGGATGTTTACCGCCAATCTGCCATATCAAGTTACGTCCAGACGCTGTTCCTCATGTCGATCCACCTAGAAAAGTACCATTTGCTCTACATGATAAACTTCGAAAGGAATTAGAAAGAATGGAGAGCATGGATGTCATATCTAAGGTATCAAAACCTACGTCTTGGGTCAATTCTATAGTCATAACGGTCAAAAAGTCAGGTCAATTAAGAATATGCCTAGATCCAAGAAATTTAAATAAAAATATTATGAGAGAATATTTTCCTCTAAAAAACTTTGATGAAGTCAGGTCAAAATTAGTCAATGCTGCATATTTTTCGCATTTGGATGCATTCTCCGGATTTTGGATGCTGAAATTAGATGATGAAAGCTCAGATCTATGCACATTCCAAACACCCTTCGGTAGATACAAATTCAATCGTTTACCATTTGGTATATGCTCATCATCTGAAAAATTTGTTCAAGTCATGAATGATTTATTTGGTGATATTGAGGGTGTACTGATTTTTGTGGATGAATTTTTAGTATATGGTGCTACTTTAGAGATACATAATAATCGTCTTAGAAAAGTTCTACAAAGAGCTAGAGAACTCAATCTTAAATTTAATAGAGAAAAAAGTAAAATAGCTGTCACTGAAGTACGTTTTTTAGGTCATATATTCAGTAAAGATGGTATTAAAGTCGATGATGAAAAAATTGAAGCTATTAAACATTTACCTTCACCTTCTCAACTACTAATGTCGCGAAATATAAGAAATAATCTACCAATTTTAACGAAAAAATTAATACCAAAAGTAGTTAAGTTCAAAACATATAAAGACAAAATCATACAATCGCAAAATAGTCAAAATATTACTATGATAAAAATAAAAATCGTTACCTCTTCTCTATCCAAATGACCATGTATATTTTAAGAAAAATAACAAGTCTGATTGGTCTCCAGCTACAGTCAAAGAGAGACTAAAAGCTCAGAGATCCTATATAATTCAAGATACGAATGGAATAAATTATCGTAGAAATAGAATACATTTGAAATTCAGATCGAATGATAGTTGCCATAGATATGATGTCCATCCTCAAAATTCAACTGAAAATGTATTGAACTCTGAAGAAAATAACGAAGGTATATATAAAACTAGATATGGCAGGGCAGTGAAACCTCCTGATCGACTCAATATTCAGGAAAGTAAAATGTAATTGTACAAATTAATTGAAATTGTAAATAGCTAGATATAAAACTTGGAATTAAGGATCTAAAAATAAAATAAAATAAATAAAAAAGGAGATAGAATATAGAATAAGTAGAAATAGAATAATAGAAAGTTTAAAATGCACATATATAAAAAAAAAACATTTAAATAAAATGACAGACATTTAATTGTAATATCTTACACTTAAGAAAAGGGATGTTGTATATTTTATATTGAGTAGTGTATGTTGTTTGCCGTCTAAAAGAAGTTATAATATCTTTGTCATTATGCGCATGATGGAAATTGCACATGTCTTAGATCCTCCTAATCATTATTGTACAAGCCACCATTATTAATTAAAAAGTCAGTTCAATAAGTCGTAGTCATTCCATATATTATCCCAATTGTCTGACCGCTCCAAAAGTCAGAAATATAAAATAGAATATATTTATAACAGAAAGAAGATCGTTTTCTCGTTTCTGTGGGAGAACGGAAAACAGTAACTCATTCAATGTTTCGTTACCACTTTATTGTTGTGAAGAAAATAATGTTGCTCTTTTATTAATTTTTTTGAATATCAATAGTTTTTTGATAGAACCGAGTCTATATAAGTTCGGAATTCATTAGATTCTTTCTCTTGTCCATTTAAAAATCTTCGGAATCATTTGTTATTTTATTGGAGCTTTATTGTAGCGATTGGAGTGAAAAATTTGCAGAAATTGAAATTAAGTATTCATAGATTTTCTGGATAGATTCTTATCGTCTGAGGCGTATAAGTAGTCGGTAATTTTGCCGGATTTCCTTGACAACCATTTCAATTAGCAAGTGGAGAGATTTCGAATTTCGTTTTGTAAATTAACCTAGATCGAAATCTGCTACTCCAAGGATATTTGGGTTTTCAACTTTATGCCAAACTTAACCTAACCTAACTACGTTTTTGGGGAAAAAGTCTTGCCACCTAGGACAGTCACGTTGCGAACGATATTCAGCCAAACAAGTAACCTGTAAGCTGTATGATAAAGGAATTCCAGAAAACTGATGTAAAACACCAAATCGAATCATCGTGGGCATTAATCTCATTGATAAAAGCTAAGTGTTTCTCTTAACCATCAAATTCTTTTTATTCTATTTTATTTAATTGTTGATAGAGCTCTATCATTGAGTTTCGCTTTTTTGAAGAGCTCAGATTATTTTTAATTGAGAATTTGTACTATGTAATTTGAATTCATCCCATCTGAGACTCATTTTATTGTTAGTGTTTAATCTTTTTTAGTTAAGTTATTTTTTGTATAATTTTCTCTGATAAGAGTGAGTAAATTATTAATCAGATACTGTGATTTTGGATATTTATCTTGTAATAAATCTGGTTGAATGAAGTGATGAGTATTATTCCTAAGACTATATCTAGGACTTAGGTTCTAGACGAAGATCTCACACACTGAGATTAAGGAACTCTGATCAAGCTAGGCATAGGTATTAATAGGTAGTGTCAATTGTAATTTTCTTCAACTAGCCTTTTTATAATTTAATGTCATTACACGTCATTAGCTAAGTTTCGTAGTTATTTCTCAAAGTCACCGTCACGGAGATATGATGAACAAATATTTACCTTGCAGACTAGAACAATATACTTCCTCATAAAACTTTCACTGGTTAATCTAGTTTTCCTCACTACATTGTTAATTATATTCTCCACAAAGGCTTACGAAAATGCACCACTCCAAGTTACATCAAAATCATACATTCTACGACTATTTGAAATGAAATATAAATTTCCAGTTACAATGAATCACTTCAATTCTGACTTAAGATTGCGGAGACAATGAAGGAAAAGTCAAGACAAGGGACAACTCCGGGCTAGATTCCGGCTAGTTGGGATTTCCGGTCAAACCTAACTCACTTTAATCTTACTCACATCCGGTACCGTTCTCCATTCATCAAGAAATTCTCTCTAGATAACAGGGAATAGATGAAGATGTAAACGACATGGCCGTTAGTTTTGCTCTGGTTATATTTTAATTCAAATCTCGTCATATACATGAATGTTGAAAATGCACTTGGGATTTTAGTTATTTATTTATTCGAGATGAACATTTCAACAACATTTTGAAAAGAAACAAAAATAAATTTTCAATCTGAAGTGTACCTCACTCGAAAAATCGATATTCATCATAAAGCCTATCGAATGTTTCAGACTTATCAGAACTGCTCGAGAAAGTTGTTACTTGATGAAAGTTATTATACATTTTTAATTAAATAAAACTTTAAGTTTCTCTCTCTTGTTATTCCAAACACTCTAATAAAATAATAATATTGTTACTAATATTATGACTCCGAATAAAGAGCTTATTCTGTATGGTGAAAATTTGAATATCATAGCATCATTCCATTGAAAAAATGTATTTCCCAAATTGCAATGCATGTAAGAAGGTGCATTTCGAATGCGAGGTGCACCTTACCCATAATGCCCAACTCGAAAAATCGATATTCGGGAACAAAGTCTGCTATTTTCGACGATTTCAAGGAAACACCGCGTATACTAGAACGAAACCACAATAAATTATTTATCTCGAATCACGGTAAAAAACGCCTTAGCTATTTTAATGTCTGACTGCACCCACCCGTAATTTTTCAACAGAAATGGTACGATTTCAAACCGAAACGAAAACGATTCAATTCGATCTCATTACTCAAACAATGCTGGGAAAGAAACGATACAAAAAACGCAATCTCCTCACGAATCGGAAGTGTTTATCGCCGTATATTGAACGACCAATGATCTTGCTATTTTGATTGATTCCGACATCCTGCTTATGCCGTGAATTAATCGACGATCCGTTATTTTGGTTTCTGCGCAATTCAGTTTCCATTCGATTCGAAATTCGAGATAATTGGTTCGCGTAGGATTGACTGAATAGGGCGTTTCAGTCATATTCGACCTGTCTCTCTGGTACGAGTTGATTATTCTCTTAAAAAATGCTTGGATTATATACTATATACCTGAGTTACAATTTCTACCTTTAAAACTGTATGCGCTTGATGATAGTTCGATGCGTGAATTTCTAATAAACAAATCCGTTCGGGTAATACGGTTTGCTGTGTAATTACTTTTCGTCATCGTATGTTTTCATTACATATGAAATTATAAGTTGTACGCGTCACGGAAGTTCTGAAACCAACAATTATATTCACTTCTAGAAGATCGTATTAAAAACAATTCACCATAACCTCCATTTAGACTTTACGCTTATTTATTGTCTCAAACGTACTAAAACTAAAAATAGAGTAATTGCAGGAATTCCATCAATATACTCAGGGGCACTTTTTTTTATGACGGTCCTCAATCCACCAGTTCTACTGGTGGATCAACTGGTGGATCACGAAAATTTTCGCAGACACTGTAGTTGAAGCTGCAGAGGACCTCACTTTATCTTTAGTTTTCAATAGTTCGTACAGTTACTTCGCTAAGATTGATCAAGCATTTCTATTTTTATTTTTGGAAAACGAATATCATCCAGTACGTGTTTTCATGAAAACCGAAAATGTATAACTTTTTCCTAATTTTATCTAGAAAATCTATATTATGTTGAAACTAGAGTATGACGCTATGAAACAATTAGGGTAAATAAGTCCCGAGACTAACAATGGAAACAATATTTTTCTTGCAACATTTTTTTTTATTCATCAACATAATCACCTTTTAGGGTGATACAATGGTTCCAACGCTTTTCCAATTTTTCAATACCATGTTTATAAAAAAATTTATCTTTCGCTTCAAAATAAGCTTCAGTTTCAGCGATGACCTCATTTGAGCCAAATCTTTTTCCCTGGAGCATTTTTTTAAGATCAGCAAAGGGCCAGTAGTTACTGGGAGCTAAATCTGGCGAGTATGGGGGTTTGAGTAGCAGATCAAAGCCCAATTCGTTCAATTTTGCCATTGTTTTTATCGACTTGTGGCGGGGTGCATTGTCTTGGTGAAAAATGATTTTTTTTTGCATGTGCGGTCGTTTTTTTGCGATTTCCTCCTTCAAACGCACCAGTAAGTCAATATAATAATCACTGTTGATCGATTTACCTTTTTCGAGGTAGTCAATGAAAATCATGCCATGGGTATTCCAAAAAACTGACGCCATGACCTTGCCAGCTGACTGCTGCGTTTTCGGACGTTTTTCGCCAGCTGTGCGCCACTCAGATGACAGCCGCTTCGACTCTGGAGTGTAGTGATGTATCCATGTTTCGTCCATGGTCACGTAACGACGCAAGAAATCTGTTTTGTTGCGAATAAATAGCGATAAACAGCTTTCTGAACTATCGACTCGTTGCTGTTTTTGTTCCATTGAAAGCAATCGCGGCACCCACTTGGAAAAAACCTTTTCTCAATCTCAGGGAGCTTCACTTTACGATCTTTCATTATAATTTTTGTCACTTCACTCACATTTTTCGGTGTAACGGCTTCCACAGGTCTACCCGAGCGTTCCGCGTCATTTGTGTCGTACGACCACGTTTAAACTCGGCAAACCACCGACAAATCGTTGCTTTTGATGGACAAGAGTTCGGGTAACATTTTTCAATCCATTGTTTCGCTTTCACGGTGTTGTAACCCATTAAAAGAAAATGTTTTAATGTTTTAATGTTTCAAGCAAAGGTTAGTACTCTAGAAAGACGTGGTACTGGTTTACTACGAGCGCCATCTCTGGGTTAGTCTCGGGACTTATTGATCCATGTGTTATGTCCTTACGAGGAATTGAATAGAAGGTGTGGTGGTGTTTTTGTGGGACTAGACAGAACTAGAGAGATTAAAAGGAACGAACTGATTAAGAAACTGAAGAACTTGAAAAAAGAAAAGGAGGACAAAGGAGTTAGTAATGGAAAATCGATTTCTTAAGTTTCATGACAGTGTGGTTAACTATACAGGTGTTCATTTCGAAAATGCAGGGATAGAAATGTTGGTTTGAAACATAGTCCTTGCTTGAATTCAAAAAGAGAAGAGAATCTAGTCAATTTTACAGCAGAAGTGTCAAGAATTTCCTCAATAATGATATAGAAACTAAGGACTTGATAAAACCTCTGATAAGGAAGGAGCACAATTAAAAAAAAGTAAACACAGGTTTAACGAAGGAACGAGCTTTCAATGATAAAGTCATCAAATCCATTCAGAAGAAACTGAAAGAAGAAAAACTGATAATAACCAAAGCAGATAAGGTAAATGGTAAAGTCAAGAAAGAAGTATACAACGAAAAAAATTTCAGAGTTTTTAAATAACAATGGAATGAAATAAATAAAAAGATAGCCATATCAACATGAATTAAAAGAACTGAAGAATTATTGAAAGGAGTAGAATTTATGTTCAAGAAACAACTCATAAAGAAACTCTGTTCAGAGAATACAAACTTTCCTGTGTTGTATGGACTCATGAAATTACATAAGAGTGATCGTATGGAAGAGATACCAATTAGACCAGTAGTAGTACATTGCAACAGTCCATCATATAAAATTGCGAAATGGTAGAATAAATACTATAAAGAGGTAACTGGTTTCAGAACTAAACATACTATCAAAAACTCAAAAGATCTAGTAGACAAGATGAAGAATACACAGGTATTGGATATTGAAAACTTATTTACAAATATACCAACCGAGGGCAACAGAATTTATAAAGATTGACCTTATATACTCTGATATGGCAGATGATGAAGTAGAAGCTATGTTTGCATTGCCTTAACTATGCATGAAACAGAATTTTTTCAAATTTGACAACATCATATATGAACAGAGAAATGACAATGAGTTCTCCAACGTCACCACTTTTTACTGATAGGTACATGAAGTGGTTTGAAGAAAATTTCATTTTTAACGACAGGAATATTTATCGTGAGTACATTGTCTATTATCATAGATATGTTGATGATGTTCTTATAATGTGGAAGGATGTAAATGAAAAATTTAAAAGAATTATTGAATATTTGAATACATATGTCAGTAAAATTCAAACTTGAGTCAGATGATGATAACTCAGTCAATTTCTCAGACTTAACGATAAAGATAATAAATGGATCACATTCTTTCAAGATATATAGAAAACCTTCACACACCAAAAATATAATAGATGTAACTTCATTACACCACTGGCCCCATAGAACAGCAGTTTTTCAAAGCTTGATCCATAGACTTAAAAATATTCCGATGAACGAAAATAACTATGATACTGAACTCAATATAATCAAACAAATTGCGAAAGATAATAATTATGATGTAGACCTGATTGACAGAATGTTGTGTAAGAAACTACAACAAAAATTAATAAATGAAAATTTTCCGGTTTGTGAGAAGCAAAGTTATAAGTATGTTTCATCACCATATATATGTCGAATTTCGGTTAATATTAGTAAAATATTAGAGAAGAAAGAAAACATCAAAGTAGCATTCAAGTCAAATAGATGTTTAGGTGGATTGTTACTAAATAATAGAGATACTACACCTTTACTAGGTAGAAAGGGTGTATATAAGTTAACATGTGAAACTTGTGGAGCAGTTTATATAGGTCAAACAGTGAGAAGTTTTCAAAAAAGAGTGAGTGAACATCTGAAACCTCTAAGACTAAACAAAGAATGTCAAGAAACTCATTTCGGTAATCACCTACTAGAATTCAACCATAATTATAACCATTTAAATTATTTTGAGTCATTGCATACATCTCATAATATTGGACTAATAGATTTTCTGGAAAAATATGAAATTGTGAAACATAATAAAAATTGTAATGTGACATTGATAAATAGTCAAGTGATTTTCAGAGACATACAAATTATGGATTGTTTAATTGATTAATTTTATAACATGTCTGCTATTTTTTGAAAAAGAAGATGACTTTATAAGATCTGTGATACTTTGTTCTGTGGTTATCTGTTATAACCACACTTTCCGTTGACTTTTATTCGTTATTGTCTTGTCATAAAAATCATTTTTAGCTTGAATTGCTCTAAGTTTTAATTCATAATTTCAATAGGTATATTGATCAAATACCATTTTAATTTGTTGTGAAATGTCGGTCCTATTGATTTTTAATTGATAATTGACTTTACTTGCTGAGAAAAGATTGGGTAGGTTTTTAAAAAAGCAGAATTTGTTACGTTATACTTTTAGTATTTGTTTTTCTTGTAGTCACTGGTCTGAAGATGATCTGATGTATAGAGAACGAAACTAGTAACCATAATAAATCCTTAGGAAGAAACTATAAGTACTTTTATTTAATTACATAAACTTTCTACTAAAGGGTTGAATATTTATATGTTAAAAAATCTCTACTGAAATTGATATAGAGAAGAGGGTTAAGTCATCAATATGAGTGTATATTAATATAGTTTGTTGTCTCTTAAATCAAATTCATATAAATAATACATGTAGCGTATTTTTCGATCGGAAACCCGATTCAATGATTCAACTGGAAATAATGACGATAAATAACCAGCAGAAGCGTAATGTGAAATTGTCAAAATATAAATTTATAAATCTCACGGTGTATGAACTCGCGAGAGGGCAGGGGATACCCACCCTACGAGGATGTTCACCATGCGTGAAGGCTCATATTATAATAGCAACGTGTTCGCAACTTGTACGAAGTGCTATTAAAAAATCTCTGCTACCGAATATCATCAAACACATCGGGAAAATATCTCATAATGCGTTTTGGATGATTTTCAGCCAATAGTCAACCATTTGTGATGGAATGAATTACTCGGGTATAGTAAAATTTCTTTTGAGATTATAGGAAATATGAAATTTCGAATCGTGAAAATTATTATGCAACTAAAGCAACTTCAAACATAGTTTTATATACCGGGTATATAACTCTTTCCTGTTGAATATATATTGAAGAAGTTTGAATTCTATATAAGGTCCCTCTTATACACTTAGAGCATACAGGCCTTCACTAGAAGAAATGCATCCACATTTCTCCCATATGAAAAGTGCATTCCTAGAGACACTAGAGAGGGTTAACTTTTTTCTTATCTATAAATATACAGACTTCAGCATTAGTTGTTCAGGTAATCAATTTTAAGATCTCCACGCAAAACTACCCTAGAATTAATCAAGTAAACTTTATTTATCACATCCTCTAGCTGGTGAAAAAATTTCCTTAGGTTAGCCGTTTAAGGAGATCTATAGACCGCGATAACAATTAACTTTAGCACATTCGGGAAGCTTAGCTATGTTCCACATATTCTTTGTACACTAATAAGCCTCCATATATCCGGAGACCCTGTAATATACCCAACCGTTTTCATGAATATTGTAGATGATGAAGGCGTAGCATCCGAACTTCATTTCACGCTAACCAAACATCGAGCGTGCATGATCAGAAATGATAGCCTCTGAGTTATGACAAGTGGAATCGAAATCACTTTCGTGTCACTCTGCTTGTCATTCATGCAATATGACGGCTATTAAAACTGACAGAGTTTGAGTTATTCAGTATCGTGTACTTAACTTCTAGATACTTCCTTATTACTTTAGTTGTTCGAATGAAACCGGGGAGGACATTCATCGAACTACTACTTCACGACTTATTAGAATCTTCTGTTACGTTTCGAGTCCTTTTTACACAAATTACGTAACAATTCGAGTTATCCGAAATGAACAAATGACCGAAACACTTTCTAGGACAGAAAAATTGTATAACAAACTCAAACAATCTTCCATTGTACGAATTACAATTAATAATTAATAATATGACATTTGTCATATTCTTCGATTGACTGTTAAAATTTTTCGCAAATTTTTCTTTATATTAAACAAGTTTCATCGAAATATCGTAGGTTATGTATTTTTATTATCTCCTTAGTCCCTTTCATGACCTTCCTTGCTATGTAAAATTTTTCCTTAGATTTGTTTAGACATATAAGAAGTTTGATTGTTGAAATATTTTTCTGTTGGTTTTCTTTTTCCAATTTCACAGATTCCTGTCCCAAACCCCCTTCCTTTCACCGTTGTTTGTTTTTGGAAATCATGAAATGCAAGAAAGTATGAAGCGGCTAAGCAGAAAAATCTTTGGTACTCTTTATATACACACGACACTAACACATCATAAACAGACGAGCTATTGCTAGTGCAATAGCGACAGGGAAACGAGTTTTTTCCTCAGGTTTTCTTCACTCATTTATTGAATCATATACAAGATAGTATGGTTCCCCTGTTACATTTCCTGAGCTCACACTTGTGCTTTTTCTGACACACACCAAAATTATAGATATAAGCACTTATTGTAAATACAATTATTCAAATTTTTGTAAATCCTCTCATTTCATAAGAATATATATATATATATATATATATATATATATATATATATATATATATATATATATATATATATATATATATATATATATATATATATATATATATATATATATATATATATATATATATATATATATATATATATATATATATATATATATATATATATATATATATGGGGTTTCCATTTGAAATAAAGTCAAGTAAGAAGTCAGAAGGTATTAAAATTGAACGAGAAATCGAAAAATATTCTGGAAATGATTAACGAAAAAATTTTAAAAAAATTGACATGTGTCAAGTTTTTTTGGCTACAATCAGTTTTGTTCTTGAGGTGGTAGCAAACTTAGAATACAAAATTTCGTTGTGCTTGAACTGTCTGCATGGTATTAAATATTCGTAAAGATACTATTTTTGCATAGAGAATTAAAAGCCCCTACCAAAGATAGGTCACTCGACCCTCTTTCCATATAGTCAATTTCAACTTATGTTCTGCTGAGCTCAGAAATTGGTCTCCCTCCAATCAAACATTGAAGTTTCTCCGCTATTTCCACTACAATCAATCTTTTGACATTGTGTTCGAATTTTCTGTGTGAAGTTGATTGTTAATAAAAATTCTGTTCATGAATGAAGAATTGAAACGGCTTTCCAAATATATTTCACTCGACCCACTTCTCCTATAATGAATTTTGTCTATAGTGATGCTGAGGGTAGGGAGGGGGTTGATTTCACATGCTCCGAACCAACGTAGAAATTGGTCACTTGGTTTCCCTCCACCCCTTCTATCAAAAATTGACGTGTTTCTGCCTTCTTCCAAGAATTAATTCCAACCCCTGCTTCAGGGGTTGAAATTCGAGATGAGGATGGTACTTGATGATGACTGCCATTGATCAGCATGGATCTGTTCCATTTTACCTCACTGAAACTTGAATAGTCTCAGGGAAATAGTCTTCCCTATCTTTCAGTTGCTCACCCTGTAGCTTTTACAGTTTTCAATTAAAAATGGAAATTCGTTCAAGGCAATGTAGGCAAAGATACCACCTTTCTTTTGAGTCATCACTCGACTCATCTTCCCTATTCAAAATGTTCAAGGATTGCTACCCCCGCTTAGAAGGTTGATATTTCAGGCAAGGATTGTACCCCAAAAGATGTCCTCCTCGAAACAAAAATTGACATGTTTTTGCGTTTTGATTAGAAATGAATATATAGGTAGATATAGCCTTTGTTCAGTTTTCGTTGAAGCACCTGTATATATATATATATATATATATATATATATATATATATATATATATATATATATATATATATATATATATATATATATATATATATATATATATATTATTTTTTCGGAAAAAATAGCTTTGAGACATATTTTTCCTGTAGAAGGTACTTAAACTTGAACCAGGAATTGTACAAAAAATAAAACCATTTGAATACCGTTCAGTAAGTAAGTGAATATCATTTTTTTTATTTTCAGAATTTATTTCGTTAAAATCGCTCAACAATTTAACGATCTATTTCGGTACACCCGATATATCGCATCGATATTCTCTTAGCTGTAATTCATCCAAACATCTTGACATCATTCTTTTCCATTTATATTCTAGAGATATTTGATTCTGTATATTTGAATAATATCTAGGTCAAAATCAAAGAACACCTGATGCAATTTTCTTAGCATAAAAGATTTTGCGGGAATTATTCAATTTGATCGTTCATCCTTTTCATACTCGTTATCTATTGTCTCTGTCAGGGCACCAAAAATAATCTCAAGTCATGCAGATTGAATTGAATATCTACTTTTTTATAAACATCTGGTTTTTACACGTGTTGCAAATTGATAAGAAAACGATTTTTTTTCAAAAGTATTGAAGCTATTTGTTAATTTCAATGAAATCGCGCAAGTAAACCGTTGGTTCGAGAATTTTTGAAAAAGAGAAAAATTTCTTTTAATAAATTCATAATTTTCGAGGGTGTGCATACGAGTGGATATTAATTCTAATGTAGTTTTCTATAATATTTCATGTTAACTTATAATATTTTAATTTTCGGTTATTTCGATTTGTGGACTCTAATATAATAGTGATTGTGAATTTGACTACGAGAAATCTTACTGTTTTAAGGTAAGCCTTAAATATTATCATTCAATCTTTTCAATAAATATGATTCTATAGGAAAAAGAAACGGAAATATCTTAACTGATGGTAGAGGTTATCCGTGGGGTCTCGATATGATACATTTTTCATCATTTTTGTCATCTGCGTCCTCATTTCAAATATACTGGCTAATTGTGTAAATATGGTAGATATTTTGGACGTCTTAACTCTGAAGCGGATGAGCCAGTTTAAATGGAAAGTTAAAGGTTTATTTCTATTCAGTAGTTTCAAACTTAGCAATCAACTATTTTTCTCTATTACAGGCCGAACTCCAAATATGTCATTTAGCTGTCGAATATTAAAAAACCCTGTACATCACCAGAATGAAAATATGTATTTATATCCGTGACACAGACTACCTACTGTTAAGTTTTATTAAAATTTAACTGTAACCATTGTTTTTTATGAAAATTAATTCGAATCTGGTAAAAACGCTGTTTTGGCAATAACTCCAAGCGATAAAAATTTTCGTTGTTGATTGATTCGAATGAAATGTCGGAGTTTGATGCTTTTGAGAAGTCTCACACTAAGCTCCTCAAATTTTCATTTTGGCAGGGCCGGACTCCGGAAAAAACTATTGTATTACAGCCTGTACATCGCCGAAATGTGTGACTGTATATTCGTAAACGATACAGAGTACTGTTCAAACATATAGAAAGATTATTTTCACCACACCTACAGTTATTTATGGAAAGTAAATTGTAAGTAAAGTAAAGTAAATGAGTAAATGATAGTTTATTTCTTTCTGCAATGACTTCTTGAAATTGAGTTAGTTGACAAATGAGAGTCAGTTAATGTATTTTTTCTTTCGTAATACGTAGATTTCCGAAGAATCGCACACTCTTTCCTAAATCTTCATAGCAAACAATAATTCATTGAATCTAATCTAGATGTCGGTCCAAAACAGTGTGCAATAAAATATATCATTACTATGTTATCACAGTATTTTCAGAAATCATTTCAGAAACATAGATAATTACGTAGTTGTTTCAATGTAAATTTTGGTTTTGTATTTGAATTTTCTCCATATTGATAAAAATCGAATTTTCACAAATTCAACTCGATTTTCCAAGTACCTGTTGGTGTGGTAAAAATTGGTTTTACACTTTCCTGAACAGTAGTCTAAATAGTTTACATATATATGTTTAGATTTTCATTTCTGCGTTATACAGGGTGTTATTTAGCAATCCGCAATACAAATAACTTTTGGGAGTCTGGCCCTGCACTGGAGTAAAAAAGTGTGAGATTTCTAAGCATTGAACCTCGACATTTTCATTAAAATCTATCATGAATCTTGCTTTTATGTCATGATGTCGCTTGGCCTTATTGCCAAAAATGTGTTTACATAATTCGATTTAATTTCTTCAAAAAACAAAAAGTGCAATAAAAATGGGATCCACTGTTAAATGAGATTTTTGGAATCACTAGAAAAAATTTTTCTTCATTACAATTGTACAGAGTTAGGACCCCCATAATATCTACCAAATTTAAACATGTTACCCTGTATATTCAAAGTGGACGAAGATAATGAAAAAAAGAATCATATACACATTCTACTATCGGTGAAAATATTGACCTTTCCTGCGGAATCACCCTGTATATGTAGAAGAATATTTGACAATATCTTTTCGTAGAAATTTAATTTCTTTGAAAGTACATTCCTTTTGTAAATTTTGTATACCTGGAGCATCTTATATTTTCATTTGTATTTCGGAAAAATTATAAATTTGTCATATTTTCGAATTACCGAATCGTTTTTGAAAACGAATACCTGATTGGATTTTACGTTTTCATCTTCTATTCTCTTTTTTATCCGACTTTTGTTACTGTGAGCGTATCTGAAATAATTTCAAATCTATAGTTTGGAACGCCTTTTGAGGTTTCGAAAATATTTTCATTAAGCTCCTGCAACAACTTCATTAGACAATGATAATTTCGAAAATATAAAATGTAAAAAACTCCAATTTCTGCTAATTGTGTCAATTCGTACAGTTACTATTTATGGTGGTACCTATTCAACAACTTGGTTATAAATTGTTATCTTTTAACTACCAACCAACTCAGTACGTCGAAATACAAGTGTGATTTTACAGATTCTAGCCATTTTCGAATAATTTATTATTATTATATAACTATTTTGCCATGTTGACCATAAACTAATTTTATAAGGGCTGTCCAAAATATTGTGGCGATTCATCAAATATTCAAATAGCGATAACTTTCTTATTGAGAATAGAACACTTTCCTTTCTTGTTGAGATTCAAATGGGCAATTCATTGCAGGTAACAAATATCTTAGACTATACTGGTGTTCCAAAGATGTGTGGCACATTCCTATATTTTTTGAATGAAATATAAAAATTTTAGCGGAGTTTTGCTAGTATGTTATTTGGAATTGTCTAAAAGTGCAAGGCTGTTAAAAAAATTTGAGTTTCATTTAATCTATTCAAGTCTCTTAAATAATTCTTCAACCACATAATATTGTTGTAGTGGATAATTTTGGACACATTTAGCATAAACAATACGTTGTGTGCAATATATTGAAGTAATTCATCAAATATTCAAATAACAGTAATTTTTTCATTTAATAAAGTTATCCTAATTGAAAGTTTGAAAGATTACCACATTATTTTGCAAACTCTGTATAAAATTATTTTAAGGTTAATGTCGTTGTAAGTAATATGAGCATCGAGATTGTGTGGTTGAAATTAATGATGAAATTTATTTCGTTTAGGTTAGATTTAACTTTATAGCAGCCTTGACTTTTGAAATTCAAAATAACTGGAAAACGGCAAAATTTAAGTAATGATATTGGAATAAACTTTCGACAAACTATCTGAAAATGTATTAAAAATTATGGTATTTCATTGACAAAAATATAAGAATGATATGCGTTTCATAATGAAACACTATATAATCCAAAAGAATTTTGAATTGTAGTTTGTACTGAACTGCATAGGTCTAAGCTATTAAAAAAATCTAACCAGTACAGTTTAACAGTCGAGAATGGTCGGTAACTGGTGACTCTCTCTATAGCAAGATTATTTATCCTTAATTCTTTGAATTGAGAATATAGGTTAAGAGTTGACTCATTGAAAAGTTGCCTCGAATTACTATAGAATTGTGAAGAAATTCGCCTAAAATCCGATGAAGATACAGGATCAATCATCTAAAGATTTAAAATAGTGAATAACTGCCAAGTTTTTCAGTTTACAATTATAAAAACAAACAGGCAGAATTCTGATTCAAAGGGTAATGTTTCCGGCAGTTGGTGACCTCTTTAACATCATTCCCTAAATCGGCTACCTCTTAATTGAAATAAAAGATTTAGTGATATCTTTTCGAAAATTTGTTCGTTGTGTATGAATTCTTCAATCTGATCACATTTCCTTCTTCTATATTCAAAGATATGAGAAATAAGCACCCTTGGTTAAAGAATAACAATTTGGATGCTCAAGGATAGTGGAAGATAGATATCCTTTTTCGATTAAAAATTGACCTGTATTTTTGGTGTCTTCGAAAAATTAAAACCTTAGTTATTGTAAAGTTTTTCTCGTTCTCTGGTGATATCTGACATTTTTTCATTAGAAAATGTGATCTGAAATAATGGCACAGATTGAACAAAATGAGCAAGAGGTTCCAGAAGAAATAGCAATTGTTCCTCTTTAGAATGCCAATGGTGACTGCGATATAGAAGACTCCGGAGATGAAAACACCACCTTATTGGATAATTTACCGGGAACTCAACTCAGGGCTCCTACTAAAGTACGAATGCGTACTGAAGGTGAGTGGGATAGCGACGAAGATAAATCTTTCTGAGAGTTGGTAGAACGAAGACTAAAACTTCTGAAAACTTTCGATTACAAAGAAAGTGAATTGGACTTGAAAAACTCGCCTCTGCTGCATTAGACACTAATATCATCGGCGGATAACGATCTTTCACCAGCTGCTACGTTCTTGTTATTCTTCAATGAGGAAGTGATCGATCTTATTCTTCAATTTACACCTTCGCCCAGCAGAAGAATCGTGCAGCGGATATCACAAGAAATGATCTTCTTTGTTTTATTGGAGTTGTTTTGCTTTGTGGTTATGTACCTCTGGCACCGAAAAAGATGTTCTGGCAGAATAGGGATGACATCAACGATAAAATGATATGTGAAGCTATATCGCGTGATAGATTCACTGCAATGATAATACAAACCAGGAATTGAAGGAAGAATATTCGAAAATGCGACCGCTTTTTGACATTCTGAACTCAAAGTTTTTCGAGCATGCCCCTATCGAGTCAATGACACCATATTTTGGATGTACATTGGGGAGAAATTCAATACGTGGAAAACCTATCAGATGGGGATATAAGTTTTGGATTGGTGCTCTCCGACTAGGTTATATACTCCATTTTGGCCCATACCAAGGTTCTTCAATTACGTTGCCAGATTGGCGCATCAGTAGTTTTACAATATGCAGATATATTGAAAAATATTCTGAAGAATTCCATTTATACTTTGACAAAAACTTCACCTCACTTTTATTGCTTAAAGAATTGAAATTGAGGTGCCTGAAACCTACTGGAACGCTGAGGGAAAACCGAATCCCCTCATCACCCCTATCTAGTTCAAGTGTACTAAAACAAAATCGAGGTTATCTTGAGAATACTTTGGCGACGAAATCATCATCACCAAATGGAATGACAACAATTTTGTGAATGTTGCATCAAATGCTTCAACAGTATTTCTGGTCAACAGCGTGAAGAGGTTTTCCCAATCCGACAAGAAATATATTTATATTGATCATCAGGCTTGATAAAATCCTACAATGAAAATATGGGTGGGGTGGACCATGGCGATCAAAATCTCGGTGACACTAGAGTTAGCATCAGGGGGAAAAAATTGGTATTTTCCTTTATTTGCTCACTGCATTGACATGGTTGGGCAAAACTCTTGGCACTTACATAAGGACAAATGCGGAAAACTCAACCAACTAGAACTCAGAAGATCTATAGCAACTGAACTATTAGAATCTAACAAGAATGAAAAAGAGAGGGACGATGTGCAGTATGCCATAAAAAAGCAAATTGCTCTGCCATAAATGTGATGTTGGCTTGCATGTAGAAGATTGTTTTATTTCTTATTATAGTATTTCATGTTTAGGTGTTCTTTTGATAATAATAAAGATTTTTTTTGAAATCAATCGATAATTTCATATGAGTATGCTATAGTACTACTGTCCTCTTAAAGAACGCATAGTTTCGACCAATAGTAACACTCGAAAATTTAAAAAATGGTGGATTATACTTTATAGTCCCTCTTTCAACCTCAATCCACGAAAAAACGATAGTTAAGAAAACTCTGTATATTGATGTAAGATTCGAACAAATTTTAAGAATTAATTAACCATAACTTTATTTCGTAGTTTTCCAATCGTGATTATTGGAAAATACGAATTTTATGCTTCAGCCACAAAACCGATTCAAGATTAAAGAACGAAAGTTTTTCTTCATCCAATTTAATGGGACATAAATATAAGTTCACCCTGAACATATCGGATTTTAATGTTAATCATATCATTACAATCACAGAGAAATTCTTGCAATATTTCGTTAAAATGTTAATTCGTTGAAATGAAATCGTAGATTACTTCGATCTGAACGTATCCACAAATAGAGATATTAATGGGAAAAAATAGGGGTGTAATTTAATGGCTACTTGGTAGTTCTAACGTTTTCACGTTTGGCAAATAAAATTGAATTGGCTTTCAAGGGACCAGAAATGGGCAACGGCGGCATAACAATGCCTCAGCACCACTACGCTACAACACTAGTCGATTTATTTCGAATGTACCCTCTCTCGATTCCCTCTGGACCAGTCAATATAATCGCAATAACAACGTCCTGCTGAGCAGTAGCCCAGACGAATAAAGTAGATTAACTTTCCCTTTAGAATCAAGTCGTCAATATTTTTTCTAATGGAATTAATTTTGATTTAACTTATTGAAGATTACTTGAAAAAGGAACTGTTTCTGATTTAAAAAAGGAACAGTTTATAAACTGAATTCCTATTCAATCAGCTTGTGAACATGAATTTACACTGCGCCAAAAAATTAACGCACAATTTTAATATTGCAAATTTCATTTTCGGTAGACTACATATTATTAAGACTTGTTTTTTTATCAGACGAAATCGATATTTTTTTGGTGCACATGTTCCTCATGAGAAATAAACTAAAAGGAATAAATCGAAATTTTTCAAGAAACCACCACGTAACGTTTGTTTTTCTTGAAAATTTTAATTTCCGGTAAAAAAACAATGTGGAGGACGTTGTCTCTAGCAGTTTTAAAGCAGTGATGTTAGTTGACCTTGGTTGGATGACAGTTTGGAGAAAAGAAAAAAAGTCACATGGAGCTAGATCAGGCGAATAAAGCGGCTGCTTGATGGTATTTATCAACAGTTCGGTCTTGAATAGAACTCCTTATCTACCGTTTGACCTTGCGGAACGAATTCGTGATGAACCACATCACGAAAATGGAAGAAAATAATCAGCATCGTCTCGATTTTCGAACGATTTTGGCTAGGTTTTTTCGGATTGGGCTCATTTAGTTAGTGTGTCGTCTTCATAGTACCGTCGCATCAACGTGGGATCAGAACACGCATGATCCATCATGTCTGCATTCGGTACTATTTTCAAAGAAAATTCAGCTCTATCGGAATGAGCTGAGCGTCTACGCGCTTCATGCCCAATTGGTTCACCAAAATCAAACTACCGGTTTCACGAGAGATGTTGAGATCACCAGCTATCTCTATCACACTAGCTTGAGGATTTTCGAGCACCTTTTCATGGATTTTTGGACGTTATCGTCGGTTGAAGAGGTCGAAGGTCGTCCGGAACGAGGCAAATCTTCGACGTTCTCCTGGCCGTCTTTAAATGATTTGTACTACTCATACACTTAGATTTTCGATAAAACAGATTCTCCATAAACCTTTTCCAGTATTTGCAATGATTCAGCACACGGAATTTCGTTCAAAACACAAAATTTGGGACGAACATTGTTCAATATTTTTTCATTGTAAAATTCGCAGCATACCATTGAAGTCGACTGGTTTCAGCAGTTGTCGCAAACAAACTAGTTGACAGATCGATCTGACGTTTGGCATAGTATTTGAGGACAGTCCCACCAACATACAGAAACTTAAAATATTTAGTTATTAAAATACACAACTGTGGCAATTTAAATGAGAATCTTCACACAGTATGATAATAACTTCGAGTCATTTAAACAAATTGCCATGAAAAATTATTTTCCAAATCAATTGATTGAAGAAACGAATTTCGAAACATCTATACTCCATCACGGACAGAAAAACAGCCAAATATATTTCTCTGTTTTATGATGTAAATTTATCTACTAAAATAAGAAACTTTTCTTCTTTAAGTTGAATATGAAGATTGCCTTCACCAGCATAACTAACTTCTTGAATTAATATTCAACTCACAAGCCAGAATAATCAATCAAATATGCAGGGAATACAGAAACCGTGAATACGAAATGGTAATTAATATGGGATTATAGGTGGTACGTTCCTAGGTGACGAAATAAAAAAATTCAACTGAAGTTTTCGAGCATATTGATTAATTATTATCTTGAGGCGAGGGTTTAGAGAATTGGCAAATTTTAATTGCTCGGCAGATTTTCAAAGCTCTTTCAATTGGCATTGGCAATTGGCCTCTTAAAAATAAGACTTGGTTTGATAGACGGATCAATTATCATGAAGAAATCACAAAGCTCATTTGTCATTCTTAAATGTTCAGTGAGATTTTTCAAATTCAATGTCACGTTTCCAGTGCTTGTTGAAGACTCGTCTTCAATAAGCTGTCTATTCAATATTTTCTACAAGTCGATTTCAGCCAAATCTTCATCTTGTGATCCAAGCAACCCTCGAATGTCACTGGACTCTTGTACTAACCCATCTCGTCCTATTCCATTCGCACATATTTTTAGTCATTTTCCGCAGTCAGAATAAGCCACAGTTTTTTCGATTATTATTTCAATGTGTTCAGTTTTTTTATGACATGGATATATGATACATTTTGCTAGGTCAAATTTTCTCCAGCATTCCATTAATAACATAATCCATATCAGAATCACATACCATATTATCCAATATGATACGTTTTCAGTGTTATAGAGCTTCAAGGCATGGACTATTCCTTGGTCCATAGGTTGAAGCAAAAACGTCGGTTGAGAGGTAGAATATTTGGAAGCATGATCTGGTGCATTGTCCAAAAAAATACCGGCAGGCCGTTCTTGGTGGAGTTTTTAAAGAACGGGGATTTATCGATCTAAGCATCGTTGGTTCAATATCACAATCTCCAGATGCATTAGCACATAGCATCAGTATAACTCTATCCTTTGCTTCCTTAAATCCAAGGGCAGACTTTTCGCTTTAGGAAACGAAAGCTTTGTTTTGCATTCTCTTTCAAAACAGTGCAATTTCGCTTATATTAAATACTTGCTTAAGTTTGAATCCTCCATCAGCTACTAGATTTGCAATTTTTCTGAATATCTGGTGTCTGCAGATGCAGCTTCGTCAATGATTTTAATTCTATCAATCTACCTTCCGATGCTTGAAATTCTCCAACATCACAACTACTTTCACGTTCTGTGCAATATGCGTGAACACGCTTTGCCTTCTCACGGATAATTAGACCACTCATGGAAACTCTATTTTGGTTGAGGTCTTCGTTTCATAATGACAAGGTCACTTCCATTTTCTATTGCTGGATCATGAAAAATTTTCGCTGGCAGACGACCTAATTTTATCTTCGGATTTTTTATCGATCGTATGGTTCAGGGTGATCAAACGGTCGATCCCGAGTACTTTTGAGTAGATCTCGAGAAGAAAAAATATTTAATAAGTAGGTAAATAAACTACAAAAATTTATTACGTTGCGGCAAAAGGCGGCTTGATCAAAGGAACGCGCGGTACTTGTCAAAGAAAAGCCGCTTATTTTATTCTTGCCGCTTTTCTAGAAATTTCGGGCGACGCGTTTGACGGAAACATTCGAGACTTTCATTCACGCCGATATAAATGTTGCGTCTGAAGGTCATTCTGAATTGTAACTTGAAGTCAATACTACGTCGATACAAAGTTCATTATTAAATAGTACAAAATGAGTGTAGCGAAGAAATTTGAAACGTATCATTTTAATAACGATTGGGAGGAAGAATTTTTATTTTGTAAGGTGAAAGATGAGTGCATTTGTCTTATTTGTCTTGCGTCAGTTGCAATATCTAAGCGTGGTAACTTAGAGAGACATGAAGCGGTTCATAGAAACTATGAAAAAGATTTTTCGCCCCAGAGTGAATTAAGAAAACGAAAAGTACGTGATTTGATATCTTGTTTGGAAAAATAACAAACCATGCTTACAAGGCCTGCCAAAAAATCAAAAGCTGCTACGATAGCGTCGTTTAAAATGTCTCATATATTGGCGAAACACAAGAAACCATTCGAAGATGGATCGATTGTGAAGGAAGCATCTATTTAAGCGGGTTAGACTTTATTTGGAGATTTCAAAAATAAAACAGAAATCATGTCTGCTATTAGAGAACTTCAGTTATCTCGTCACAGGGCGTATTGAAGTCATGAGTCAGGATCAAGGCAAGTAAACTAAAACATGATATCATGAAATGTACAAACTTTTCTTTATAGTTCGACTGTGTATTTTTATTCGGAAGGTATTCAATGACATGTTGCCTAAGGAAGAATTTTTAACAATCATTCCTCTGAAGGGGAAGACCCGTGGCGAAGATATATATGACGTTTTCTTCAATTTTGTAGGAAACTACATACTACCAATATATAAATTAGTGTGCATTACAACCGATGGAGAACCAGCAATGACTGGAAACAAAAACGATTTTGTGGCATTGTGTCGAGCTAATGAAGATTTTCATCCCATTGCATTATACATCAACAAGTTTTGTGTTAAAAAGTTTTAAACACGGAGGAAATTATGGGCATTGCATCAAAAATTGTGAATTTCATCCGTGCAAGTAGCTTGCAAAGGCGGCTCTTCAAGTTGGAGTTGGAAGATAAGGAGTCAACTGAACACACTGATTTAGTTCTTCACACGGACGTCAGGTGATTGAGTCGCGAAAAATTCCTGGAATGGTTTGAAGAGACGAAAGAGGTAATGACACTCAGATGTTGAAAACCGAAAGAAAACTGACTGATTTGGCATTTCTGACTGACATCACAATGTACTTAAACACCATTAACTTGGAGCTTCAAGGTAAAGAAAAAACGATTATTGAGATGATTAGCGCAGTCAACGCATTCAAAAGTAAATTGCAACTTATTATAGATCAACTGGAAAAGAAAGAATCTGAAACATTTTCCGTCTTTTAAATGCGTTTTTATGATTGCAGTAAATTGGCAAATATGCCATTATCTATGAGTTATCCTTTTTCATGTAAAAACATTGAGGAATTAGCTAGTGAAATAGCAAGTCAGTTATCATCTGATCAGTGGTTACGTACCATCTTATGAAAAGTATGCTGAGGACATACAGTGTCACGCTTCAAGTTAAGTTCAATACCTTATGTAACTCTTTTGTTTTGTAGCAACCAATAAACTCACAATTTTGAATAACTATGAGTTTCTCATTGATATTATAGAGAAGAACCTAACTAAACATAACCCAAACCTTGACTAAAATAGTGTATATTGTGCGGAAAGCTAATATCTATATATGCTACGGTACACCCTGCCTAGGTTGGTAGGTAGGTAAGGTGTATCTTGTATGTAAAACAACCCTGCATCACACATGCTTGCAGCCTCTAAGAGTCGATCGTAAATAGTCTAAAAATATTGAGGTAGATCGCCAGCAGTTCAAGTTTGGGCACTCCTGGTATAGTTGATTCGATAATATTGAATGAGCGTGATATGGATGCAAACGGCTCTCCAAATTACTAAATTAACAACGGTTGAGGCATATCACTTTATCACAGTTTCTGTAATGAATGGAAAAATGAAACAATAAAAACGCAAAGCGACTTTTACTAATGGACGGAACCTCTAATAAGTGACATTTATCAATATTTTTTTAAGCATTGAGTAAAAAGGTCACTTTACTTAAACAGTTTGTTTCTTTACATTCTCAAAAACGGCAAAGGCGGTTTTTGTCAAAGCAAAGGCCGAACCAATAAAGCGGCGATGCCATTTAAAAGCATACTTTAGGCGGAGTATCAGTATTTTACGTAGGAAGCGTGAATTGGGAACTTTTACTATATTCGATTGCTTTAAAGGTCTATTGAGCTTCGCATCTCAAATTGTAGCTATAAGTACAACAGCTTACCAGTTTCAAACTTCAAATTTATCATAGAATATATATTCTAGTATATTCTAATGTTTTTTTCATCTAAAATTGCTGTCTTTCCAATCACAGAAAAAAGTTTTAAATTCCACAAAGGAAAAATATCAGATTTCAGCTTCCGTTTTTTTATTGACAATACAACCTTGAGCTAAAATCTCATAGGTTCATATTGTATAACAAATAATAATTTATGGTTGAATCAGATCTTGTTATACGTAAATTCAAATGTTTAGAATCTTTTCCTTTGCTAATTTGGCGAATTAAACTCATGAACATATTTCGGCATTGTCAGCAAAACCTTTCAGACGATATAATTTAGAAGACAAAGCATCTCATTGTTCGGAGGGGATGAAAGCGAGACGACCAATATTTGGTTGTACGGTAGGATTGCTGGATGGCTTTAGTCGAATTAGGGTGAACATAACATCGGGGGACAGAAAGAGCATCAACTAAATGTCACAAACGATCACAAAGGTAAGCTGTTGAATTGGTTATTTATTTTTATTAGGCATTTCGACTCGAGAGGGTCACATTCTTCCATGGCGTGATTGTTCTGATTTTAACTTCGCAAAATTATTCATTAATGGAAAGTTATTTTGAACTTGAGTGAACGATATTGTAATTTAATAAATAGGTTTCGAGTTATTCAACATGAATAATATGGATATTCCTTAAAACAACAAAAATACGAAATTCGGACTTCATGTTCAATCATAGGAAGGATGAATCCGTTCAATAGTTGTAAATTTGTTCCTAATGCTAGAATATAGGTGTCGTTCCTCGAACTTTTTAACCAGCCTAATATAGGTGCCATTATTTATATTTTTACATCTTTCCGTATTGAATTTCATTCTTAATGCTAGTTAACAAAAATTGTATTCTAATGATGTCATTAGATTCCTTGAATCTTTTATCAATATCGTGAGATCTACTTAAATTCAAGGATAAACGGGTACCAACGTCATATATTTAAGGGGGCTTTGTATGAAAATAATAACAAACAACTAAAAACCAGATTGAAGCAGACTCATTTTGTGATTTCGTTCTACTTCCGGTGATTATTCAACCAATTTAGTACAGAGCTTACTGATCTGAGAGACAAGCACAATAGTTTAGGTAGATCAGTAGCGCATCAAAGAACCGAAAGAGGGGTCTCGCTTATAATTAGTATATTTTCACCAAGTAAAATGATAAAATAAGTGACAGAAAAATACACAAAGTTTAATTTTAGGTCATTTGTCAATTTGCTTGAATCTGTGCTTATCTTCGTTCTAAACATCATCGATTTTTGGTTTCGAATATTAATATTTCGTGGACGTTGATTTTTGGAATGAAGTAATTCAAAAATTAAGATATATATGAAAATTTTAAAAGAGAGCTTTGGCCATTCTAGTTGCCCATTTATATGTTCTTGTAATCAAAACAACTCCATTATTATAGTTGCAATATACTCGAAGTTATTATACAGAATGTTTCTTAAGTACATAAAACTGAAAGTGGTGAATTTTCAGCTAAAATGAGGAAGATTTGTCCAATAAACCAGAAAACAAAACGCTATCATCTTGATTCTTCAGAATTACTCAGTTTAGCAAGAGCCCTTATGTAGGTATTATTTTATTCATCTGCCTTCTAATGAGTAATATTGATGCTTTATTTTATGAATATTCATTTTCAACGAAGATGAATTGAAATATAGTTTATACTTTCTGCAATTTTATTTTCACAAACACGATGTCGAGTCCTTTTCAAGTGGTCAACTACAGAAAACGAACTTACTTATTTAGATACTAGCCTAATTTCATATTAAATATTGGAGAGGTTTTAATGTATAGCAGGCTATCAAGGCTGTTTTCACTAGGGTAATTATGCAGTCTATTGATTTACAATCATTCCAAAAATACATCTTCTTTCTCTGATAATAGTTTTCCAATATGTGAACATATAAAACCACAAAATATTCAATACCATTAGATAATATCAAAATTCTTCATAATTGCGATAAAAGAAAGAAAATGAATCTGTTGGAATGTTTGGAAATGACTAAACTCTATAAAATCCACGTCAAGTCACCTTTAATAGCCAGCTAGACATTAATACCTCTCCACTACTCAATTTATAATTAGGCTAGTAAAATAAGTGAGCTCGTTTCTGAAGTTGACCACTTAAAATGACTTGACGATCGAAACCGGTGGTGTTTGTGAAAATAAAATTGTGGAAAGTATAGAATATATTTTACTTTTTCTTCATCTCCATTGTGTTGTTTGATAGAACACCATCAGGAAAAATCTGAAAAAATTCAGGGAAGTACTATTCAACAACAGATATCAAATACCTCAGAGAATAAGCCTGCCCAGACATCCATTGAGCGTTGGGAAAACATTTTTGAAGACCCTATTTGGGACACTTGCGGAGGCCCAATAATCAGGAAAAAATTCTGCCTGTTTTGTGAGATGGTTAACAGTGTTCATAAATTTTTAAGCGATTATAATCCAAGGAAAATAATAAAATGTGACAACATAATATTTTTAATGTTGGTGCAGGAGAGAGGGGAGATTAAGGCTACAATTACAGTGAAAGTTTTTCTTTTGATCACACCAGTTACGTAATCAAGGAAAAATTGATTACATGAGTGAGTTCCTTGAAATGAATATCGTAATGATCACTCCTGATTTTATTCGAGAAGTCATAGTGTCGTTCTAAATACTCGTTTTAATCTGGTAAAAATGTGTTCAGATACTAATACTAAATTCTGTTGAAAAACTACTGGAATTTGATTCGTAACATTTTTCTTCAAAAATTGAATCGCGTAAGACTGGCTGAAGTCAATTCCGATTGCACATTCATGAAACGTATTGTAACTGATGATGAGACATGGGTTTATGAGTTTGACATGCAAACCAGTCAAGGAGCTTCAAGATGTCACCTTCCAACTGAAAGACATGGATTTATGAGTTTGAAATGGACAGTAAATAAAGAATATTACTTGAGCTTCATACGGCGTTTGAGAGAGCAAGTAGGAAAAGACCAGATTTGTGAAAAAACTCATGAATTTAGCACCACGATAACCAACCATCTCAGAAGGCTGTCATTTGTGGAATTCAGACCAAAAACCCAATAAATACCATCGATTCAAATTACCACTTCGAGGTTTGAATCGATCGGTTTTGATGATTGGATTATTTGTGACGTAAATGTATTATTTCGGAAGGAGCCTACTTTGATGGAGAGACAATATATTTGGATGAAAAATAAATATCTTGTGTTTCATTGACCCAAGTCTCAGTACTTTTTCGGCAATGTATTATAAGAACCGATGAAAGTATATATATGAAAACGATAAATACATCGATTGCGATACCTAATTCACATATAATACAAAGGAAAGATAATGAAAATATGTTTAAATATATGAATTTAGCCGAAGAAAATGCGTGGAGATAACTTTTGAGTAGAGTAGAAATAAAGACGATTCTCTCGTAACGCCAATGTGATAGAAGACAAAGAGTCGGACCATAGAGCACGGCGGCGTCCGGTGGTGAATTCGAGCCGGTAGCGGCCGGACATGGCCCTCTCGATTAACTCAACACCGGCTATTTAATTTAGCTCGCCATTCTATTCGGTCCGTGTTTCCATGTTGCGGCCATACAAACCGGCGACTTAATGAGAAAAGCTACTGTTTTTAGACAGGGGCGGATGAGGAAAGAGAAAAAAAATTCCGGTACTTTTTACAATGTATATTACTGTAATATTCAAGTTTTAAGTAACTAATTTAGGTTAAATTGTTCTCTGGTGTTAAATGATTATTTTGGATGAATATACTGAGAAAGTGGATAGGCAAAAGTGATTGTATAATAGTTTTAATTTAACTTGCACAATAATAATAAGTTTGAAAATAAGAGTAAAGTGATAAATAAAAATTCATCGCGAAAGAGTGTGGGACATTATATCATTTGTGATATCTATATAAATATGTGAACAGAAGTTTCATATTAACTGGGGTATGCGGATTTTATAGTTTACTTCAATAATAAAGGAAAATTGAAATAATCACCATTTCTTCATGAGATTTATTCATTAATTTGATGTTGTTCTTCGAGATCCTTGTAATGACACAAAATGACGATAAGATTGTAAAAGATCAATTTATTTTTACTATTTTTCATCTAATTTTAATGAATACATATTTTTCAAAGATTATTAAATTGAAGTTTTTGATTATTTGATTTCATACAGATTTTATTTTCAATTACATTCAAAGTTAAAAGAATAGTGTGGAGAACTACATTTCTGACGGGATTATGGCGACCGCACACTTTTTCGACTTCAACCTTTCCTACAAAGCGGACTGCAGCGTTTAAACTACCCTATCGTTTAATTGATCACCATGTAATTTGATATACAACTGTGTCCAAAAAGTAAGGTCTAATTTGAATATAAACTGCTCGCGCATATGGATTTGAAACAGTGGTCTTACTTTAGGTTGATATCTGTGCCAAAGGTCACATCAGAATATTCAATAATGTTTGAGAAACGCTTCGTTTTGTAAGCTATTAAAAGTGAATTTTTCGATTTTTATAATTTGCATTAAATTTTATTTGGGGATTGAATTTTCTGCTGCTGATTCATTGAGGATGGTTCAAAAGCCTTTGTTGATAATGGTAAATGTTCAGAAGGGATACAAAGAGTTCCAAAAAGGTCGAGAACTTGTTGAACACGAAAAACGTCCCGGTCGTCCATCAACCTCGACCGAGGAGGGTTACATGCAAAAAATCAAAGATTTGATAGTTGCAAACTGTTGATTAACAATCTTGCTGCTCGTGTTGCCATTTCAAAAGCATATTGAACAATGTTATTGGCCTCAGAGGTGTCAAATCTCGGTTAGTATCGATAACATTGAATTTTCTATCGATTATTGGTGACTATTCAGCCAAAACTCCAGCCATATTGTTCACAACCATAGTATTCACCTGATTTGGCACCGTGTGACTTTTTATTCATGAAAGTCAAAAGAGAGCTGCGAGGACACTATTTTGAATCAATATAAAAGATATAAGCTGCATTCAAGAGAGTACTAAAAGTCATCCCGAAAATTGACTGTAACAATTGTTTTGAAGTTTGGAAAATCCGTTGGCATAAGTGCATTGTATCTGGAGAAGATTTGGAGGAAAAATTAAGATTTTTCAAAATAAACGCGGAGTCACCTTACTATCTTGCTACTAGCTGCTACTACTACATCGTATTTTCTATATTGTTCTTTCTCTTTCTTTCGTTCAAGAATCTGCTTAGCATTGTTTTTAAAAACTTGGTTTTAACTGATCCTAAAGAAATATTCCAAGGTGTTAGATTACATGACTTAGTTAGCTAATAATCATCATTGTCACTGGTATAATCATCCAGGATATTGATGTCTCAATAAATAATTCTTCCATTAATATTATGAAGCATTGAGCCGTCCTGTTGAAACCATCTACTTACAAGATTGATATCATTTCTTTCATATTTCAAAAATAAAGTTTACGATATCGAATACCACTAAAAGAAACAGAATTATCAGCAGCATTTCCAAAGAAATGTGAACTGGTTACACACAAAAAAATTACTGCTTCAAGTAGTTGAGGTTCTTCATTTTTCATGGTTCGTGTAGATGATCTAATTGCTGCTAAGAAACACTCTATCAATCATGGCGTGCTTGAGACTGTTTTCGAAGCAGAAATATTCGACATCTACCCCTGTGCTTAGCTTCTGGATGGAATTGATACGTAGGTCAATGGAACTCATTTCAGATAGCCACGTCACTAGTGACTCGCAGTTGTGCCAGACTGGGAGAAGGAAATAGGTTTCATCTGAGATAAGTTCAGGGCCACTCGGGTATTGATTGCAATAGTGAGCGACCCATGGGATGCCCGAAGGGCTGCCATGGATTTCCCTAGACTTGAAATTCACATGGGCTCGGAATCCCCCTGGAGACGGCAAGAATAGAAAATTACCAGTTGGTGAATCAGAAGGTAGAGCAGCACTGGCTAAGCCTTGCAGGTCAAACTCCCAGCTTGCTATCAGAGGACCTTCCTTTAACAAGGCTAAGATTAAACTGTTCAGATGAGAGCTTAGAGGAAAACCCTTCACTCAGACTATGCGAGGTAGATGTTGAATCAATGAAATATCCGAATGCCTATCTGGGGATAGAATCAGGCTTAAGGAACGTGGATTTCACAAACTGGAGCTGATTGAGGTTATACAGCTCTCTCCTACTGAGCTTTCAATCCTTATAGAAGGATGGAGCTTGGAGGTGAAATTTAAGGTAGAGTGAACACACAATACACCATTGGGTTGAAATGACGAACAATCTTTCTCTCTAAGTAACTCTCGATCCTTTTTCTCTATTCTTTTTTAGTTTATTGCTCACAATTGTCCAAAAGTTATGATCATACAATACTTACTCTAGGTGACACAAGTGTGGTATTCGCAATCTCTATTTGAAAGAGATTTGAAGTAATGGTTGCATTATATATCAACTCATTGCATTTTGTTCTACTTATATTTGATTGGTGAAATCAAAATCAAGGCATCTAAATCTGAATGCGGTTGTGACAAAAAGTATAGACTGTCACTTAAACATTAAAAAGAACACATAATATAATATTCACAATTCGAAACATTCATCGGCTTTCAAAACAGAAGTTTTCATTATACAGGGTGTGGCAACGAAGAAGAAGTTGATACAGAATATGCAAAACTATTAATTTGCGTTCGTAATGGCTTCTTGAAGCTTAAAATAATGTCAGCGCTCATATCAAAAGTGCCTGAACATAAGGTTCTACTAGATGACTCTAAAAGATTTCTTAATTTTCGCAATCTGACGAAGATAAAGGAGGAATCACCATATGGCTTGAAAGGGAAAGCTGCAATGAAAATCACAAATAAGCAGACTGGGGTGTGAAGGGAAAAATTTATATATGGCTTCTTATAAATCATTCCTAATTATTTCTGCTAGGGAAGTCACATGAGACATATTCATAAACAAACTGAAATTGCCATATCACTTGAGATTGTGAAACTTGTTGTTTATTCTTTCGAAACTATATGCATAATATTCATGGTCAAAATTCCGATAATTAAGTGAATGATAGTAATTTTACTGAGCGCAGGTAGATTGATTACTTGATGGCGCTCCAATTGATGCAAAAAAGAAACAAAACACTTCAAATTGAAGAAAATATTATCATAACTACTGGAGGTACATAGAAGGAACCAACGACTCGATTGTTTGATGTCAATGTAAATATACAAAAGATACATGATACACAATTTTATATTGTGAAAAATCGACTGAATACTCTTTTAAAATTAAAATTTTCTACTTAGTCATATCGATAACTCAATATAAATTAATTTTAAACTTTCTTTGATGGATTTGACTGTGCAATAGGTTGGGTCGACCTCAGCGAATTTTGAAAATTCTGATTTTGCTATTGACAAGGCTTCTAACGAAATATTACTCAACACTTCATGCACAACTAGAACAACATTCGTATAGATTGAATTCAATGAAAATTCCATATTTGAGATAATTTGTAAATGAGAATTTATATAAACTAAATTCAATTAAAATTTAATACAACAGAAAATTTCTATATTCATATTATTTCGGTGAAAAAATACATTCGAAGATCGTTCATCTTTTCAACCGTCACTGTCATTTTTCAAAGATTGATATTTTATATGACCACGGTTTATGGAATGATACTAATTTTCACATGAAAATGGATTCGTGTTTTTGATATCTGTCCTGAATATGAAATCATTATGCGTAGTTTTTCTATTTTGAGTGGTTCACTCCCAAATTCAAAAATTCATTTATAGTATAATGTAGAAGGATGAGAAATTGGTACTACATTTGTTTCCGCTGATCTAGTTCGTGCAGAGCCTGATTTAGGAATAGTAAATTTTCTTCTACAACCGGACTCAAACTTGACTCTTACAAGTATATCATTAAATCCTACTTGAAGCCAAATTCAAGAATTTCTTTCTAATCATGTAGCAACACTAAGTAGTTTTCAAATGAGATATCAATCAACCTTGGTTCTATTTTAGAAAAACATCAACAAGAATTGATGCTGTAGATAATACTTTATGTTAAAACATACTCTCCTTCCAATAAAATCGAACAGATCTTCGGTTTTGTCTTGAAATGAATATTTGAATTGTGGAGGCCGTTACTTGATGTAGATCCATGATATAAATGAGATAAAAACACAAGGTTTAACTTTAATCTACACTTTATTTGAAAAAATTCGACGACGTTTCGCTGACACAGCAGCTTTATCAAGAATGAAAAACAGAATGAAGAGTATGGTATTATAAACAAATCGTAGAACAAGTTGGATGAATAACAGGAAAATCCACACCGAGCCATTGTACAGTTAGTATGAAAGGTAATAAAACTAATTAAACAAGTTAAGTAGGGTGAGTAATTCACATCTACCTGTTCATTCAAAAGCTTGTCCGAATGTTTGTATCTATTTATTTCTAATGCTTCTAGGAGATCTAATTTTGAACTTTTGATTTTATATGTAATATGTCAAAGTTTTATTGAATGAATGGTTTTCTTTTATTAGGTGGTTTGAATAATTTGAATCAGATTTATTTTATCGAAGCTACGTTTATGTTCAGATGTTCTTATGCCAAAGTCTTCATAAAGACTATAAAATATTCAACAGTTTAATATTCTGCGGTTCTGCAAGTACAAATATTAAATCCTTTCTTGTCAAACAAAATCTTAATATAACTTTCAAAACTTCTAATAACTTAGGTAAACATATTAAAAATAATAAATCTCGTGTTGAAAAATCAAGTAAATCAGGAATCTATAAACTCAATTGCGGTTCTTGTGATAAAATTTATATCGGTAGGACCTATAGGGTTTTGGCATAAGAACATCTGAACATAAACGAAGCTTCGATAAAAATAAATCTGATTCAAATTATTCAAACCACCTAATAAAAGAAAACCATTCATTCAATAAAAACTTTGACATATTACATATAAAATCAAAAGTTCAAAACTAGATCTCCTAGAAGCATTAGAAATAAATAGATACAAACATTCGGACAAGCTTTTGAATGAACAGGTAGATGTGAATTACTCACCCTACTTAACTTGTTTAATTAGTTTTATTACCTTTCATACTAACTGTACAATGGCTTGGTGTGGATTTTCCTGTTATTCATCCAACTCGTTCTACGATTTGTTTATAATACCATACTCTTCATTCTGTTTTTCATTCTTGATAAAGCTGCTGTGTCAGCGAAACGTCGTCGAATTTTTTCAAATAAAGTGTAGATTCAAGTTAAACCTTGTGTTTTTTATCTCATTTGAAATGAATAGTTTGGCAGTCACCAAGTTCGTTTTGTTTTCATTGAAGTACTTTGTATAGGGTGAAACAAAAAACCTTCTACATAAGTTCGTAAAAATGTTATCTCTGAATAATTGTCATCCTGTATTTATAAGGATTTGCAAAATGTTTTTCTTGAGTATAACTGGTTGCACGAAAGAAAAATTCATAATTCATTGAAGGTCGATTTTTAGCAAAATTTTCTTTGATAAATTGGGAAGTTTACCCCGAACCCCCTAACCTCTGGTAACCCTCCCTTTTTATTTTCAAATGGCAACCTCATCTTGTAATTGCTCTTTTTAAAACTCTATGAGGCTACTAGTAGCTTTGCAAAAAATTCCAGAAATAAATGGTTGATCTCTTAAATGCAGTATATTGTAAGGGGTATTACTTGAAATTTGTTGTTTTTTTTGATAAAAAAACCCTTAATTTTCAGAGGAATCTTAGAATTTTTTTATTCAAAGTATTGACCATTGGATTTTATACATTTGTCCCATCTCTCAGGCAAGTTATGGATACGATCGCAAACACGCCAACCATTCGACGAGCCATTTTTCGACTTCTTAATTAGCGAAGCACTGCTCTGCAAGAGAGTGTCCCATTGATGCGAAAAGGTTATACTCGGACGGGGCGAGGTCTGGAGAGTATGGCGAATGCGATAATATTTCCCAATTAATTGTGTTTAATGTGTCCCTCACCAGTTTAAGCGGTATGAGATGACGCGTTGTGATGTTCCAAGATAACTTTACCATATCCTTTAGCCCACTCCGGCCTTTTATCGATCAACGCATAATTCAAATTGATAATTTGTTGTTGGTAGCGATCCGTGCTCACCAGGTTTTAACAACTCGTGGAACACAACAAACTGGTCCCACAGAGCATTGTCTTACGTCGAAAGCGGCGAGAGCCATCATTTTTTCGCTTCGGTTTCTCAAAATAAATCCACTTTACTCGCTCGTAACAATTCGATCCAGAAAAGATTTCCTTCTGAATCGTTGAAGCAGCATTTCACAAACGGTTTATCGATTTTCCATTTGTCTATCGTTCAGTTGGTCTGGCACACATCTTCCATACTTCTGGATCTTTTTCATTGCTTTTCAACGTTGGCGAATTGCTTCTCAAGTCACATTTAGTGTTTCTGCCAATTTTTTTTGCGATTGGGTTGGATGAACATCCAAGAACGCCTGCAATTCGTCGTCTTCGAACTTTTTCGCTGCGCTAGGATGTTCATTGTCTGTGTTTAGAATAATTTGGGTTATCATGGGTAAAACCGTAACCAACTTCCCAGAAACGTTTTATAGTACCTAGCAAATGTAGGAACACAGGTTAAAATCTCTGGTTTTATCATCATTGTACCTATCTAGGTACATTTTATTACCTGTAGGGATCAACTTTCACTAAATATCCTATGTAAAATTATGAGAGTATTTCAGTTACCATTCATTCATCTACTAGCACCCTTGAGGTCGACATCACAATATAGTATACAGTTAACCTATAGCACAGTTGTGAAATCAGTTTGTAAAGTGTTATATAAATATATATATATATATATATATATATATATATATATATATATATATATATATATATATATATATATATATATATATATATATATATATATATATATATATATATATATATATATATATATATAGAGCAACTTGTAATTGATTCTGTTGCTTTGAATCAAGCTCAAACTAAGAAGAGAAATATTCATACAGCCTTCATTGATTACCAAAAGGCTTTTGACAGTTCTCCCCATTCATGGCTTCAAGAAATTTTGGAAATTTATAAAATTGATAAGACACTTCGTCATTTTCTTGAATTCGTAATGAAAAATTGGAGAACCAATCTTCATTTAAATATTTCAAAACAATCGTTAAAATCCGAAGTAATTCCAATCAAAAGAGGCATTTTTCAAGGTGATTCTTTAAGTGCTCTTTGGTTTTGTCTTTGCCTCAATCCATTATCTCATGAATTAAATGCTACTAGTTTCGGCTTCAAAATAAAGAGTTTATTAACTGAATTCAAATTAAGTCACTTAATTTATTTAGATGATATTAAATTATATGCCGGAACCAGATCTCATTTAAAAAGTCTACTTGAGATTACTTTCAACTATTCCAATGATATTCATATGAAATTTGGGCTTCCAAAATGTAAAAATCTTTCTATTGAAAAGGAAAGATCACCTCTGATTATATAAAGATTTCCAATATCGAAATCGAGCCAATGCATCAAGGAGATACATATAAATATCTTGGATTTTGTCAAGAGAAGACAATTAACCATAGCAGCACTAAAGAAATTATTAGAAGTTCATATTACAAAAGACTAAGAATTATCATCAAGAGTTATTTAACTAGTAAAAATCTTTTCAGAGCTATCAACTCCTATGCTGTTCCTATTCTTACATCTTCTTTTGGAATTATTAAATGGTCTAAAACTGATCTAAATGAATTACAATGTCAAACGAGGAAAATGCTCTGTAAATATCATAAGCACCACCCAAAGTCAGCTGTTCAGAGAGTTACGCTACCTAGACATCTTGGAGGTCGTGGATTAATTGATTTGAATAATCTTCACAGTAAACAGATTTTTCATCTACGTTCCCATTTTCATGATAAACAGAGAACGTCTAAATTACATGATATTGTTGTTGCTTCAGATTATAATCTTACACCTCTGAACTTGACAATGCAAAAGGTAGATTTTGATATATTTGATGATAATTCTAAAAGAGAAAGTTGGATGCAGAAGGAATTACACGGAAAGCACCCTAAAGAATTGAAAAATGATTATATTGATGAAATTGCATCGAATAAATGGTTAGTATCTGGAGAATTGTTTGCTGAAACAGAAGGCTTGGCAATTGCGATCCAGGACCAGGTTGTTTTCACAAGGAATTATAGAAAACATATCATCAAACAAAATATAGATGATTCTTGCCGTAGATGTTTCTGTTCTTCAGAAACAGTTTTTCATATATTATCATCTTGCTCAGTCCTTGCTTCAACAGATTATTTAGAAAGACATAATGCCGTCGCTAATATTATTCACTTCAATCTAGGAATTAAACATGACCTAATTCCCAAAAGAAAAAAATTTCAAAAATATGAACCTGAGATTATTTGTGAAAATGACAAATATAAACTTTATTTTGATAAAACAATTCTGTGCAACAGAGCTGTAAAACACAATAGACCAGATATCGTTCTTATTGATAAACAGAATCAAATAACATATATAATTGATATTGCTATACCCGACACACATAATATACAAAATAAATACAATGAAAAAATTTCTAAATATATGATGCTTGGCGACGAGATTAAAAAATATGGAAAATGAAGAAAATATTTATTCTACCGATTATTATTTCTACAACAGGCGTTATTCCTAGAAATCTTCACAAAAGTATTGAGATTTTGGGTATGAAGAAAATTTGTTTGAACAGTTACAAAAGATAACAGTCATCAAATCTTGTAATATTCTTCGTAGGTTTCTTTCCGAAAATAATAATGAGGTAGAGTCATAGGTTTTCTCTTTAGTTTATACTGCTCAGAATCTCATTTCATATTTTATTTATTTGTTTATATAAATGTAATATAATTAACTGACAATTTTGTCATATTTATATTCAGAGCAGTATTCTATTCGATCGTTCACCACTTCACACAAAGGAAACTATTAATGAGTAACATTCAGTGTTACTTGACTAAGGTCCGTACACTGGATTTTTCCGGGAGAAAGCCTCTGACACTACTCGTTGGTACATTGATATCATTGTCTGATGATGCTATAGTATGTATATATTCTGGTAGATTGATATATTCTCATAACATTTAACGTTATCCTAATATATAATTACTCCAGGATATGTTTTGATTATATTCATTGCCTGGCAATGGTATTAATTACCGGGTGGTGGATTTATATTTTTCATGAAATCAGTTTGATTGCATGAACAGATATATGGGCAACTCGTCGGGGTAAAACCCCTATATATATATATATATATATATATATATATATATATATATATATATATATATATATATATATATATATATATATATATATATATATATATTTAGTTGACATCTAGTTTAATTCATCTGAATTTAAACTCAACGTGGTCAAACCTGGCCATTCCCGAATACTCTTACAGTCTGTCAAATCGAAATCTCCACTTTTAAATTGAAGAAACCATGTGTCACATGTTCTAATCACTGAAGCAATTTCCAACAGCAACTGGTGAGCCTCACCTGCTTTTTTCTTTTGATGAAATAAGAAAAGCACCAAATGCCGTAAATGCGATTTACATGGAATGAAATCGACATATTCACTGAGATAAACTAATATGACGAATTCATGCATAACATTGATGAGTATGTTATTGCAAAAAAAGTCTTCAGCACATGTTGATCATGAGCCCATCGTGAAACCAATTTTCTGAGGAAATTATGAATCGGTTTGACGAGAATAATTTGTTTTTTAACACCCAGTATTTAAGGGAACCATCGTTTTTTCCTGGAATTTTGAGATATCTAGAAGCTTCATATAGCTTTAAAAAGGGCAATCACAACATGGCGTTGTCATTTGAAATAAGAAGTGAGGGTGGCTGGGTGTAAACTCTTCAATCCTTTCTCGCAACCCGGTATATTAATAACGCAACTACAGATTCTTCTGCAAATAACAAATTGACTTTCTGATACATTCAATGATTCATGACATGTTTCCCAGAATACTTTCGTTATGGTAACCTGTACATGATGTTTGTATGGGTGCCATTCAGTCAAACTTTCTGAATATCAAAATAACTGAACCAATGTAATATTCCATCTGTATTTCTTTCGTTTTCGTAAAGAGACTCCTAGTTTGAAAGTGTACCGAAAACTTTGTAATCCGTCTCTGTCCCCCATCCCACGAAATGGGAAGATCAATTAAAATAGTGGCACGAGCTAGATGTTATTTACTTGGTCATTCCGAAACAATATGCATTGTTTCCCGACAAGAATTTCAATGGGACGTAATAATTAAAATTAATAGAGAAATCCCAGTCGGATTGATTATGTTGGTGGGGTTCTTTGTGACCGGCAATGAATGCGCATTGACCATTGGTCGGTAGCCATTGTTCCATATGGATTTTTGATCAATTTTTGTGTACGTGCTGAATACGCTCGATTCAATTTTAGTCGTCGATAATTTCAATTATGCGATCGCGTATTGAATATATTAAGAGTTAATTGTGGAAACTCGAATTGATATGGGATTCTCGAAAGCTGTTGAATGGGCGGCTCTCAACAAAATATGGAACTGGTTGATTAAACGACTTTCAAATTATTTTATTAGAATTATGTAGGGAATATCTTGAAGAATCTTCAACAATTTATAAGGGTCACTTTAATTTAGGAGTAAATGTGGATATGTATCATCATATGAGCGTGTTGATGTGGAGGTGGACAGATTTCGACGTTTTAGTACTGTAGCTATGTGAAATATATTGCGAATAGAGAAATATTGCCGCAAACAAATTCGAGCTAGCTTTTTTGAATGTTGAATTGACATTTGGAAATTTTGAAAATTTTCGAATCACTCGAGTGCTAATTTCTTCGTTGTATTTGAAGTTATGTTAAAATAATTTGACATTCTATAGGCACAAATATCACTCTGTGATACTTTCAGCCTGTGAATTTATAATTATCTCATCAACAGCAATATCCATTGCTGGCTCATTGTCTTCAAAAAACTTCCCAATTATGTTGGCGTGTTCACAACGACTTTACCATTCGTCTGTCGGAAATGAATCGAAAAAGTCATCACAAAGGGTTTCTTGAGTTTTTAGGTCAAATTTCACATTCCGCTCTGCGACATTTTGCTTGTTTTCTAACGATTTCGCCGCTGCATTGGTTCGGCTTTTCCTTTGATATAAGCCATCTTCGCCGCTGTCGGTATTTTTGAGAAGCGACCATATTACTCAACGCATAAAGTATAAACACCTCGAAAAAATCTAGGGAACACTTCTGAATATCGATATATCGTCAGTTTGGCTGCTGACAATTGGCATAATCATCTTCTGACGATCTTTTCCAATGCTCGAAGAATAATGAGAGTTATTTTGACTGATTATTAGAGCTCTTCGTTATCGAATTTCTATGCTTAATGTGTGATTAAACGATTCGTTTTCGAATATAAACACCTCAAAAAAGTCTAGGGAACACTTCTGAATATCGATATTTCGTATCCAGAACGATCAATATGGATGGTATTTTTTCAAGAGATGAACACCTGCATCAATTTTCCACCAGATTATGTAGAGTGCCGCAACAGATTTCAGTTTTTTTTTATAAAAAAAACTAAAAATGTAGCAGATGCGACGCTGCCTTATAATCATTTCATGTATTCAGTGTTTAAAATCAGTTACTTGGCACTTTGTTTCTGTTGTAAGCACAAATAAAACATTCAAGTTTTGTTATTCGACCATGGAAAGACGACATTTGACTAGAGAAGTGATGTTATGAGCCGTTAGCATGCTTCAAGCTGGGAGCTCACAACGGGAAGTATCCAGGGTTCTGGGAAGTAGCCAAACCGTTTATAGTCGCGTTTCAATGAAACAGGTAGCGTAGAAGAACGCCATACAGGTCGTTTCAGGATTACTACAGTCGTCCAAGACCGATTTTTGGCTTTACAAGCCGGAAGAGATCGTACTACCACAGCATCTCAATTAGCTCAAGAGCTATCACGTGTTCATAATGTACAAATTTCCGACCAAACTGTGAGAAATCGACTGCTCCAGACGTCCTTTAAGAGTTCCACAACTGACCCATGAAAATCGCGCTGCTCGTTTAGCTTGGTGCCAAGAACACGTAAACTGGGATCAAGAGAGGTGGGCCACAGTTCTCTTCAGTGATGAATCTATATTTAGTTATTATCCCGATTCGGGAAGAATTCGACTATGGAGGGAACCTGGAAAGCAAAACCGTCTCCAGCATGCTCGAGAAGTAGTTAGACAGGGAGGCGGGTCAGTAATGTTTTGGGGAGATATACGCCTTGGTGAAAAAACTGACCTCGTTTTCATACAGAACAACCTCACGAGAAATTCTTACGCAAATGAGATAGTTTTACCTGTAGTGGTACCGTATCTCGAAACAATGGGTCAAAATCCACTCTTCCAACAAGATAATGCCCCTCCTCATCGTGCAAGAGTTGTCTTGAACGTTCTTGAAGAGAATGATATCGATCTTCTACCGTGGCCGTCCTGCTCCCCGGATCTGAATCCCATCGAGCATGTGTGGGACACTAAAAAGAAATCTCCTGCAACACAACGTCTTCCATCATGAACAGGAGCTTCGATTAGCAGTTCAGGGGGCTTGGAATGACTTAGGCCAAAATGTAATCGACAATTTAATATTGAGCATACCGCACGATGCCATAGTGTCATTAATAACAGAGGTGGACCTTCTGGGTACTGAAAAATATAAGTGCTTCCATATCGTTTCGAAAATATTAGATCAGGATTTTTTTTGTGTTTTACCAAATTTCGTCATTTTCAAATTTCAATTTTTTTTATAATAGGTGCTTTGGAGAAGTCAAATATTATTTTGTTTTCTTGAGAATACATTATATACAATACATCCTAACAAAAACCGAAAGATTTCTATAAATTCGAATCATCAAATTCATATTTTAAAGATATTGGTAAGTCTCCCCTAGACTTTTTTGAGGTGTTTATTTATAAATTCAACTTATTAGAGATTCTCTCACTTGCTAAAAGCCGCTTTGTGTTTTTTTTGTTTCATTTTTCTATTCATTAGAAAGTTGTGATCGAGTAACATTTTTCTACTGCTGTCTTCCTAATTCATAATATCACCCAAGAAAATTGATGAACGAGTTTCGATACGAAAGAAGTCAGTGTTACCCTTTGAAATGCTACACCGTTAACGCCTTGGAGGGTCGTCTGTATCCATATCACTCTTATTCAATGTTGACGAGTTAACTATACAATCGATAAAAAGCTCCGGAGACAAAATAAAGGCGTCTGAAGCTTCAACTTCAATGTATGTGAATTTTCTTCGTGATCCTGCATTAGGTCCAAGACCGCAACCAGAAAAGAGTGCCCCTGTGTGGTTCAATCATCCGGAAGAAGGTGAAGCGTCTTCAAGCAGAGAACCTGGTGATAGATGGGGTAGTGAAGGATTTCAAGCATCGGAAGGTTGGTTCAATGAATTTGAGGTGCGAGAAGTATTTGAATCATTGGAAAAACTGCATCTGCAGACACTGCTGCAGCAGAAACATATCTAGAAGAATTTGCAAACCTAGTAGCCGATGGAAGATAAAAACCTGAGTAAGTATTCAATACATATGGCACTGCACTGTTTTGAAAGACAATGCCTCTGGATTCAAGGTTGCAAAGGATGGAGCTACAATGATGCTATGTTCTAATGCATTTGAAGATTATCATTGAACCACTGATGATTAGCAGTTCGTTAACTCCTCGTACTTTGAAAATGAAAGCAAGGTCGACCTGCTAGTGTTTTGTCAGGCTAATAAGAATGCGTGAGTTACAAGCGCTATTTTTAGTGAATGGTTAGTTTATACTTATGTAAGAAAAGTTTAAACTTCAAAGCTATTCTAGTTTTGGAAAATGCACCAGGTCATCCTCGCGAACTTGAAACTATGCATCCAAATATAAGAGAGACATTCGTTCCACCCAACACGATATCTTTGATTTACATGTGGACCGAGGAATAGTCCTGACCTTCAAGTTCCTTTACATTAGACGAATCTTCTGAATCATATTGAATAGTATGGAATGTGATCCTGATATAAATGTTATGGAATGCTCGAAGAAATTTGACATAACAAAATGCATCAAGCGGAAAAAACTGTAGCCAGTTCTGGCTGCGGAAAATGACGAAAAATCTGTACAAATTAGAACGCGACGAGTTCGAACAGATGGAATCAAGTGACATTTTTCGCAAGGAAATAACAAAATTCTTTAAACCGTTGTTTAAGCCTGGAGATAATAAATGATCAATATGGTAAAAAGCAATTGAGTTGATTTTATTGAATAGTTACATATACTCCGCAAATAAGGAGCTTATACTGTTCTAAAAACATTTCTTGGATCTAAGAACCAACAAACATAAAAGGTTTTCAATATTTAGACGAAATAAACTCAACAAATTATATATTACATGTATAACATCAAATCTATTATGCTCATTCAAAGGTTATCAACATTGTTGCATGAAAACATGTTAAAAGTATTGGGAAAACATAATTTCTCATATAATCAATCTCATAATTTCCATACGTATCACAAAAAATGCTGCAGAAATACTCGTTACACACTTATCAAATAGCTCACCTCTGGCTCATTTCAATTTACACATAACCAAATTTATATGAAATCACCCGACATATTGAATATTACCTCAGGGATTTTGGAAATTTCGAAGGACTGTTAGAATTGATCCTCTTTGAGATATTTCAATTGAAAAAAGAAATAAATTGAGGTTTATTTTGAGAAAGAAACAGATAAAAGAAAATAAGAGACTCTTTCCGCATGTAGTAAAATATTGAAAACTGTTTTCTCGCGGAGTAGGTTTCTTTTCTCGACCTCAGTAGCTTGTATTACCTTTTCCTGCCCTGATACAAGCCTAAATTTGTCTAGGCATGCTTTGGATTAGGTTTTCGACCTCCTGTCATTCTTCTGTGGCGGCTTGGATGAGCTGTTGTGGGGTTTTTGGCTTATCTAATTTTTCTCTTGAGATTATCCCATAACTGTTCAATAGGATTCAGGTCTGGAAAGTAAGCTGGGTAGTCCCAAATAGCGATTGCTGGTTTCAAGATAATATCGCGCAGGTATACGGAGCAGCTTTATCGTGCATGAAAATTAAATTCTCACCTTGAGCACCTCGCCAGAGTCTCACTATGGGCTCCAGCACTAGGTCCACGTAATTTCTAGCCATTACACTTGCAGGAAACGAAATCAAATCTATTTTGCCACGCTGCTATATGCCACACCAAAACATCACACTGTCCTCTTGGTATTTCTGAATTTGCCTTGCTGTTCGGAATCTAGCTTGTCTTCTACGAACCCATGAACCAGAATCCGGTGATCAACTGATGTAACACAAATTCTGGTCTCATCCGAAAAAAGAAAATTTTGCCAATTCTCAATATTCCAATTTTGGTGCTCGATATACCAATTAAGTCTGTTAATTTTCTGTTGTCTGGTTAGCTCTGGAACTTTTAAGGGCCTTTTGCTGTATAAACCCCTTGAACGAAGTTTTTGACGTATCATTTTGACTGATACACTGATGCCTGTTGTTTCCAGAATTTGCCTTTGGAGTATGAGGTGCGAGGAACTAGGGTCTCTTCTTGCAATATGGAACGAAAAGCGGTCTTGTTCTTCAGAAATGATCTTCCTACGACTTCTTCTATGCCTATTCTGCAGGGATTTTCGCTCCACGTATCGGGCGTAGGTTTTTCGAATCACCCCCTGTGATACCCCCATTGTGGCGGCTATATTCTCCTGTGTCACCCTTCCAAGGGCGTACCCAGAATTTCAGCAAGAGGGTGACAGGCACATGATTGTAATGAAAATTGAGTGCGAAAAGCTGCGGTGGGTTCGGGGGTTAAACTCATTTCAGTCAAGTGAAAATTATTCCTATTATCATATTTCATTTGATATATCCGAAATTCAGTGGAAGTATTCTCACACAAAAAAACAGATTCACGTAGAAACTAATTAAATAATAGTTGCTCCACAACACAAGATAAAATTCATAGCATCAACTCAGCAAAACTTTTCTTCAAATTAGGTTTTAATCAATTAACACATATTGAGTATATTAAACACCACTGAATTCTACTCAAAAAGTTTCATCTAGAATGTCATGTACGTTGATAATAACCAAGAATTTTCCCAAATTCGATTTTGTTACTCGAAAATTGAAAATCTTTTACAACATTGAACTGACAATTGATAAAAGATTGAGAGAAGAGGGGATTTTTTTAACTTTAATAATTCATCTAGCTGTCGTACTGAAACATTGAAGTTGGCCCACCCTGTACACATGTCTATCATATTTGACCCCAATTTATTACAATGGTTAATCTACTCTGTACCTGAACAGACATGGACCACCGTCGATAAAAATGATTTTCTTTTTTCATAAACGAAGTATGGCCAGCAGTCAATGAAATCATAGAAGCTAATAACCAATTTATCAATGATGTCACGAAGGATGAGTGATCGCTAATCACAGAGTCGACATCCATTGTAATGAGAGCTGATACGGCTCAGTGGTTCTGCTCGATGACGACAGGCTGATCGTTCTCCTTTGGCCAGTATTGTGCTAATGATAGCTTTCGATTCGTTTGATTAATATGCTAAGAGCGTGGGTAATTTTGTGTCTGTCGTACCACCATACAGTATTGTCTTTTTAGGGTCAACAATGTACTGTTGAAAAGGAGCTTCTATTCAACTCTTATAAATTGATTATCCACGATGATGACTTACTTTGCATTGGAGATTTTATCGTGAAGGCATAAGTAAAGTAAATTCTCAATTGAACTAATGAATTGAATATCCTTAGCGGCTGCAAATTTTAGATATGACAGGAAAATGTGTACCTTAGTTGAATTTATCTTCCTTGTTGATCTCAAGAAAGATAATACTGCCACTGAATGAAATAAATCAACATTTTGTAGACATCTGCCCAGAAATCACCAAAGGAAAAGACTACGTAACTCGGGATTGTACAAACAGCGGTGGGATGTTTATAAACCCCTGATCACCACTCGAGATCTACGATACTATGATTTCTCTCAAAAACATGACTGCTGTAGGTTTGGACTAAATCCCTCTAGAATTGATTAAATATATCGCTCATGTCCATTTCGGACTCCCTGTGTTTCATCGTGAATATAACCTTGGAATATTCCCAGAGAAACTGAAATGCGCCAAAATACAACCCATTGATAAAAGCATCAATAGAAACTCTATTAGAAACTACAGACCCATAGCAATTTTGAACAATTTCAGTAAGCTATTTGAAAAGATTATTCACAATAGATTATTTAGCTTTCTAGAACAGTAGATGATACTTTTCGACTCACAAAACGGATTCAGAAAAAGTAAAATCACAATTCGGCAATATACATAGCTATATGTGCCCTTCTGGAGGCACTGAATCAAAAAGTAGACAAAACTTTCCTTCTGAAAAAGCTGAATAGCTATGGAATAAGAAGAATACCATTACGACTCATTGAGAGTTATCTTACTGATAGAGATGTTGCAGTGAGGAGTTCCCCAAGGCTCTATACTTAGACCTCTACTTTATATCGTCTATACCAAAGGTTTATGGGGTCTTGTTGATGATCTTTTGGTTCAATTCGCTGATGACACAATATCTTTAGCGGCTGAAAATATTATATATGACAGGAACATGTGTACCTTAGTTAAATCTATCTTTCTCGTTGATCTCAAGAAAGATAATAATACCGCTGTTGAAGCTTTGAATGAAATAAATCAACATTTTTCAGACATCTGCCCAGAGATCGCCAAAGAAGAGATCAATTCTAACAATCCTTCGAAATTTCCAAAATTCCTGATGTAATATTCAAAGTATCGGGTGATTCCATATAAATGTACATGTGTGTACAGCTCAACTTTTCGATATCCAAGATATCTCAAAAAGTATTTTGTAGGAGCACACTATGGCTCAAAAATGAATGTGTACTCACCCTCCTTCATACCCCTCCAATGATTGCTTATTGCTTTTTTGACCTTTTAAATTTTTTTTGAACACCTGGATATCGCAACGGTTCTCATGCCAAGTTTAAACGGTTTATTCAATAGAAGACACAGTCCAAAAGATAGCATGTAAATTATAACTGTTCTCTGGAAGATTTGGGCCGTACAATAATGTGTCATAGGAAAGGTGTTTTCATTTAAATTCTTCGAGTTGTGATGTCATAAAGTGAAACCCATAATTCTATAGTTTACATGTTTTTATTTTTTGTCACTGCAATAGTTTTTGGATATCTTGGGTGGACTTTCTTTGTTTTAAAAAAAAGTCAGCTTGAAATGGAAAGTCCTATGAAAATTTATATAAACGTTATATAACAATGATTATTATCTGTGTAGCTATTATTTCTGCTTTGTTGGTAAAGTTGAAGTGGTAAAAAAATTCATTGAAAATAATGGCGAATGCGCCAGGTACAATACTAAAACAACTAAAACCCAATGAACAAATACCTAAGCGAAAAGTTTTCATTCTCTATGAAATATTTTGTTGGTCACTAAGAAACATTAAAAATAAAGTATACAGGGTGCTTCAACGAAAACTAAACAGAGGCTCTATCTACCACGATATTCATTTCTGATCTAAACGCAAAAACAGGTCAATTTTTGTTTCAAAAGGGACATCTTTTGGAGTACAATAATTGCCTGAAGTATCAACCCCCGAAGCGGGGGTTGCAATTCTTGAACATTTTGAATAGGGAAGATGGGTCGAGTGATGACTCAAAAGGAAGGTGGTATCTTTGTCTACATCGCATTGAACGAATTTCTATTTTTAATTGAAAACTGTAAAAGATACAGGGTGAGAAACTGAAAGATAGGGAAGACTATTTCCCTGAGACTATTCAAGTTTCAGTGAGGTAAAATGGAACAGATCCATGCTGATCAATGGCAGACATCATCAAGTACCATCCTCATCTGGAATTTCAACCCCTGGAGCAGGGGTGACAACCCTTGAAAATCTGGAAGAGGGTAGATGGATTGAGTGATAGCTCCAAAGAAAGGTATTATCTTTGTCAGCATTCCTGTGAAAGAATTTTCATTTTTGATTGAAAACTGTAGAAGATACAGAGTGAGCCACTGAAAAATAGAAAAGACTATCGCCTCAAGACTATTGGAGTATTAGTGCGAAAAACTGGAATAGATTCATTTTGATCAAAGATGACGGCCTTTGATCTGGAATGAATCTGTACCATTTTTTTGCACTAATACTTATATGGCTCAGGGCGATAGATAGTTTCCTCAATTTTTAGTAGCTCACTCTGTATCTATAAAGAATGAAAAATTCTTTAAAAGATCAATCGTGAAGAAAAAACTTGAAATTCAATGTCATGTCGACATCTTGTACAAAAGAAGAAATTCTTATAGCATAATTTGAGGAAGAAATCGATAGTTAGATATACCTTTTTAGTATTCAGAAGGTCAGTCATTGAGGACAATTCTTAGATCATGAGTGTGGGCTGCCTAACAGCGGTCTATTGTGGCACACTTTGTCCTTAATTTCACCCACAAGCTCCATTCTACTCATAAAAGATAAAATCTTCGTGGGTGAGAGCTTTGTAAGCTCATTCAGCTTCAGTATGTTAGATACAAGTTCCTCAGGCCTTACTCTGTCCACAGCTGGCCACTCGAACATAACGTCTCCCATTGAATCTATCTCCTCTTCACAGAGTCTACGTAAAGGGTCTTCAATTAGCCCCTACTTATTTAGGTGAATTCTGAGTTGATAGTGCCTCGTTACTATAGCAGTAAGAACTTTCAGGTCTAGCTTGGAGAGTTGAAGCCAAGCCTTGGTTCTCGCAGTGGAAGGCCGAGATTATCTGGAACATGTGCTCTCGTATCTTCAGCTCCAACCACCGGTAATTTTTCATCCTTGCAGTCTCCAGGGGAATTCAGAGCCTAGGGTCAGGTGAATTCTAAGCCTGTTCCTCGAGCGGCCAACGTGAGAGACTTGTTTTACCGAATGCACTTCTACTGTGCTTTGCTCCTGTCATGTTTTAACTCACATCAAAATTTGACATCATACACTAATGACTATAATCTCCCAATTAGCGTTATTATATCTTTAATTCGAATATATAAATTAGTAAAATACACACAACTCAAAAAGTCGAATTATTTCATTCTGATTGTTTAACTAAATACACTAACGGCAAATATGCAGGCATGTTGGGTATTTCTTGGTTCGTTTTTGAATACGAGTATTTATTGATGAAAAATTATTATAAACGATAAATCAAAGTATAATATATATATAAATCCGTAACAATAATAAAAACAGGATGACCTCAAGAAAGTCTATTTTGAATCCAAATTCTATAAATTATTCTTGAAAGAATATTGAAACAGAAAAAAGCACTAAATAAATTCTAAGTAATCTAAGTGATGAATATGAGCTTCTCGTTTTTGATTACAGTCCTATACTTTCTAGGCATGCTCAAAAAGAGTTGAAGTGTAGTACTTTGTTTTCTTTGACATTGAAACCTTCATAACTACAGCTACAGCTGACACAAACAGCTTTAATCGTCTTTCAGTTAACAAAATAGTAGAACGAAGACACACATAGCTATCAGCCAAATATATGCAATTTTACAAATAGTGAAATATTCGATTCTTCTCTTAATTCGTGAAAAATTCCATAATATCCTTACATTTTTAGCGATATGTGCTTACCAAGTGAACTAAAATCGATTCTTACAGTAAAAGTTTTTCGAAAAGAACAGATTTTTTGTACCTATCAGTTCTGCGTTCAACATCGAAATGAATCCCAAATTAAAGCCGGGAACATTAACCACAACATCGTCATTCCTCACTCATTTATTCCCCACGAGAAAGTAAAATGACGGAAATCTAATAACATTAGCGAGAAAAGCCGGTTCCAAGAGTCTCTTGGGTGAAGCACATAATGTGAAGGCATATTGAGCATATGCATCCAACATCTCTTCTCAAAACTGGATAAGGTATACCTCAAGACAAGGACAAGGCGTATGAAAGTGGTTTTTAGGGTGACTGATGTCAACTGTGTTCATGCTCAAGGTTTCCCGAGTTTATTGGTGTACGATATTTCATGGGATATAACTGAAGCTTGAAATGTATTTTGTGTTTAGTTGGCAGTAGTCTCAGGAGATTTACAAATGATAATAATAATAATAGTACTTTCTTGTATCTTATATTAATATTAGTGGAAATGTTTGAATTTGGGAGGCTTTTACTTGGTAAAATTCCATTATCAATAATAAAAACAAGTACTGTGTTTTAAGGAATTTTACTTAATAATTGCGATTCGTAACGCGTTTCACTACACCGTAGCTTCTTCAGACGAATGATTATGCAGAAAATGTAAATGAGAATATAACTATAAATGTTCTTGAGTAATTAAAAGCTTATTGGTCGCCTCCTCCTAAGTGGTTATTTATGACAGGTATATCCAATAAAATTAAGGAATAGATTGCTCCCCGAAAAGATTCAATAGAGGTGAAGGGCTTAAATCGACTTGTTCATTGATGAGTCTACCTGAGTGTTTGTATTTATTTATTTCTAAAGTTTCCCAAAGATCTACCTTCCACTATTTCCCAACATTCCTCCAAAAGATACGTATTACTTAGTTGAAGAATTATTAGAAAGGAATCATGTCAATACTACCATTAAATCAGATATTCTTTCATTATTGAAAATTTGTTTAGATCAAAATTATTTCCATTTCAATTACAAATATTATACTATTGAAGACGGCTTGATTATGGGCAATCCGTTGAGTCTTTTGTTAGCAGAAATTTTCATGAATAACTTAGAGAAATTAATTCATAATCATCCACTCAGTAAATATTGTTTATACTGGTATCGCTATGTAGACGATATCATTATTTGCTTCACACGACAGATAGACAGTTGAAAATTTTCGAAAATCATATAAATTCATTACATCCAAAAATTGCATTCACAACCGAAATAGAAAGCAATAATTCGATAAATTTCTTAGACGTAACAATTTCGAATGAAAATGGAAAACATGTTTTCGCAATTTACCATAAGCCGTCACATACAGATATTATAATACATAACTCGTCGTGTCATCCATATCAACATAAAATGTCAGCATTCAATAGTTTTATTCATAGATTGATTAACATCCCGCTATCACCAGAAAATTTCAACAAAGAACTAAATTTGATTAAACAAATAGCCAAAAATAATGGTTACAATCCCAAACTAATAAATAATATTTTAAATAAAAAACAAAGTAGAATCGCATTGAATGAAGTTTACCCTGTCGATAAATTGAAACAAAAATTCAACACCTTAACATACGTTGGCATTACAAGTGAGAAACTGAAATCATTCTTAAGTAGCAATAATTTCAACATAGCTTTCCAAACTAATAATAATTTAGGCAAATATATAAAAATAATAAAACCAAACCAGGTAAAAACAATAAATCAGGTGTTTATAGATTGAATTGCAATGACTGTGATAATTTCTACATTGGTAGAACACATAGAAATTTTAATATTAGAATATCGGAACATAAACGCAGTTTTTAAATAAAAATCAGATTCAAATTACGCGAATCATCTCTTAGAAAATAATCATTCTTTCGACCCACAGTTTGAAATTTTGCATACAGATAATAAATATTGGAAGGTAGATCTTTGGGAAACTTTAGAAATAAATAAATACAAACACTCAGGTAGACTCATCAATGAACAAGTCGATTTAAGCCCTTCACCTCTATTGAATCTTTTCGGGGAGCAATCTATTCCTTAATTTTATTGGATATACCTGTCATAAATAACCACTTAGGAGGAGGCGACCAATAAGCTTTTAATTACTCAAGAACATTTATAGTTATATTCTCATTTACATTTTTCTGCATAATCATTCGTCTGAAGAAGCTACGGTGTAGTGAAACGCGTTACGAATCGCAATTATTAAGTAAAATTCCTTAAAACACAGTACTTGTTTTTTATTATTTAGTGGAAATGCATAGGGCGAGAGATTCAACGTAAGCTGTTTTGTCACTCTAACCGAGAAATTGAAGGATAGAAAAGAATAAATAACTATATTGAAAAGCTACCATATCTGAATAATATGAATATAAAATCAAATGACATGAAATGGTACATTCTGAACTTTCATGGAACAACTATCAATACCAAGAAAAACATAAAATTAAATTAATAACAAGAATGACATTCTTCCAGATTGTTCTTCAAGTAAACGATGATTTCTACTAAAATATATTATTGAATTCTCGACGGGTTTCGATATAGATATAGATGGATAGATAGATAGATAGATAGTTTATTAGTTCTAAATTTTGCTATAACAAAAATATGCCTTTTGTAAAGGTAATTTATTGAAAACTTTCATGATGGTATGGTTTACATTTTCCTGGAGATATGCTCTGTTATATCTGATAGTTCTTAAAATTCATTCAATACTATGTCACATAAATATGTTCTCCCCTTTCAAAAAGTTCGATATTGTTTTTAATAAACATTAAAGCTTCATATATGAATAGACACGGCAGAATTAGGAGTTTGTGGTTGATGAAGTGACCTTTACAGCTGTTTCTTAATCCCAGGTTACGAATGGGTCTTAAACACGCTGGCTAAGGTTGTTTACACAATGACACGGATATCTTTTTATAATTAGATCATGTAAGGAGGGGGGATAGTAGATCTTTCTATCCTGAAGAATGCAAGAGCATACTGATACGGAAATAAGCTAAGACACCTCAAAATCTACATTAAAAGAACAGCGTAAACATCGGTTTTGCAGCTACTGAATTAAGGATTTATATACCTTCTTAGCAAAAGTGTAAACGTAAAAGGGACTAAGCATCATACTGCAACTCAAACTTCACTTCACAGCACTGGACAAAAACTGATTGAAGCTATAAATTTTTGTATTTTAAGTAAACAAGTTTGAGAAGATTATTTACGTGACTTTCAAAATTAACATAAGTATCAAATAACGAATCCAGGCTCTTAACCAACATCTTGAATTCAAAACAAATGGTACAATGTAAAAATGACCGTCCTTTATCTTCATGCACCACTGACACTATTTACATTACTCTCCAAAGAAAAAATATCTCTTAAAAATTGAAAAGACTTGATTAGTACTACTAGGACTCTGGTTAAATGAATGCTACAGAAGGGTCATGCTGATTTTAAAAGCGAGTGATGCTGTACACATCAATTGTATGGAGATATTTCAGAAGTATTTGAGGATCCTCAAATATAATTGCAGGTGCATAGAAGTAATGAGAGACAATTGATCCCTCAAGGTGTGAACATTTATGCAAAACAAAGCTTTGTTCAGAGATGGTAAGAAATTGCCATAGATTCAGAGTAATGTCCTAGTGCAGATGAAGAGGGATGAATCGATAGTTATATTATAAAGTGAAATAACTGGCCAAAGCATGCACAAGCGACCAAAAGCGTTGGTAGTATTCATGAATCCATATCTTGGATTTCATCGCTATCCTCGCGAAACGAAAATTCCCCAATAGCCGGCGTAATTTATGACGATGCATCAATATTTCACGTGAAGAAACTCTCAAATTCTGAGAAATTTAGCCAGAAAATCATTCACGCATCCAACAAACAACATCCAGTCGGTTGTTCCTAAACAAAGCGACCTTCAGGACGCAGAAGACAAGGAATATGGAAGTGGTTTTCAGAGGTAAATACGAGGGAGCCACGGTCGCGTAGCAACGCGTATGATGTCTTTATAATCCGTCGCGGGTGCTGATTGGTCAGGGCGGCCACGGGGGCCTGGGGGCCGATATGGGGGTGGAAAGGAGACGCTCGTTTCACGGCGAAATGAATTCCGCTATACCCGAGTAGGCGCTGCGGATTATTTTTCCACTTTTGGATTTGTTTCACGCTTGGTAGGTGCGAGATTACGCCGATAAGCTGGTGTATAAATAATTTAAATGTTAAATAATTGATTTTGAAATAATACTAAATTAATTTGTACGATTGAAAGAGTGTCCAGATGAATCCATATTTCATTGTCGTACTTGGTTTCCTCATGAGGAAAATAGTAATTATTTTTCGAAATATGACAGTTTTTTGTTTTGATTATGAAGCCAAAGTATTCAATCACCTTAAAAAATCTCTAGTTTTTTCAATAGATAAGTTATATCTAGATTGCTCGATAATTTTTTTCAACAAAGTTATTTTCAGTGTTCAAAATATGCATTAAACACTTACCGTGGTCTTCTATCCTTTTTCGTTTTATACTATTTCCATTAGGATCATGAGGAAGTCCTAAAATTCCATTAATACTGTAAGCTCCCGATCTGGGTTCAGGTAATTGTGTACTGGGAGCGTGTGCGATCACAGACACTGGTCCACCGGATGCCCCGACTGACGAGCCGGCACTGGTCGCTACTTGATGTGCATGTTTCGCCTTTTCGGCTGCTTTATTTCTAACGATCCTAAAACAAAAAATGCTGGTGAGATTTGATTTGGTGATTGAATCTTTGAAATTTGATATGGAATAAAATTGAAAATAACAGTAATTTTACTTCATTGTAGGTCACATTAATTTCAGTGAAAATACAAGGGTTGACAGATTTTGCAGAAGCTGTTCTGCCACTTTAACCCAAAAATAGAATATACAAAGATGAAAATGAAGCAATAACTACATATTAATTGGAGAAAAAGAGGGGAAAAATAACTATAAACTCTGTCAAAAACGTACCGGGAATTGGTCAGTGAAAAAAAATATTTATTTTTCATCAAAATTCATTGTATCGCTTCGATAATGGACTCCTTCAGAAATACTACAATTACGAGTAAGCGAATCGTCAAAACATTTTTCGAACGCTTTTTTCTGAATCGACTTCAGTTTTCGCAGTGAATTCTCTTTTATAAGCAACAACAAAATTGTTGACTATCGTTTTAAGCAGATTTATATCGGGTGTAACCGAAACTAATGTCACCCCTGTAACTTTTTTCTTATGGAATATTTCGATGAAATTTGAGAATCGGATAGAAGACAACATTTTAAATTGGATAACATTAATATGTTTGACATTTCATTTCCGGTTATATGTTTCCGGATACCCTGTATTTTTTTGCTTAACAAAACACAATCTTTTTTCTTTGGAATTTTCATCTTTCGTTCTAGAAGGCAAAGGAATAGTGACAATTGACTTAGGTCAACATCTCCTAACACGAAAATACAAGATTGTATCTAAAAATTTTATTGCTCATTATTTACGGGATGACAAAGTTCTAAACTTCAGTTTTTCCTCAAAAGTAGGTTTCCTTCTGAGACAACCTCATCGGGCCACCGGTATTACACAAGCAATATTATTGTCTCTTTTTTTATACCACTCACGTCACTGTATTCTTAACGGTTTTGGAGTTCTAGTGGAAAATACGTAGCCAATATTTGCAGAGCTTCCCCATTCGCTAATAACAATAACTACGTTGGCGATGCAAAATTTTTGTTTTACTTATAATATTCTGTGATCATAAAAATATCACTGTTACATGTCAAAATTCCATTGTTGTTAATTATCGACATTGCGAATTAATGAATTTTTTTTTTTGAATATGAATCAATACATCCAAAGTGAAAAAGTCGATATGCTCCTTATTTATGGAGAGTGCAGGCAAAATAGCGTTCAAGCTGAACAATTATACAGAAAGCGATATCTGGAGAGACTTCATCCGAATAGAACCTATTTCTCTACAGTTGAACGAAAATTTCGTGAGGTGCAACCTGTTGAAGAGGAGGATTTCGTTATCGACGAAGATACCGAAATAGACGTATTGACATTCGTTAATATTAATCCAACCACATCAACAAAAAAGATTTTCGAGGAAATTAGTCACCAAAGCTTATGAAGATTTTTGAAAAACAAAAGTACTGCTCATTTGAATATCAACTACACCTACAACTACACCTGTATGTTGAAAATAGTGTTAGGCGACTCCAGTACTATGACGAGTACCTTAGGAAAATGGAGGGTAATCCAAAAATTCCACAAAGATTTCATTTAGTTACAACTCATGTTTCACGAACAATGCGATGTTTAATAAGGAAAATACCAGGTACTCGTCACAACAAAATGAGCACAGATATCAAGATGGAAACTTCCAAGAACGTTTTGGGTTCAATGTCTGGATTGGGATTATGGGAAGATATTTAATAGGGCCTATAATTTTTGAAGGTTCATTCACAGGGGAGAGATATTTGGAATTTTTGAGCATCCAAATACGTGATGAATTCGACGAGTTGCCATTAGCTGTTGTGAATCAAATATATTTTCAACAAGATGGTGCACCTCCTCACAACACAAGGGAGGTTTCGCGGTATCTCGTCGAAATGTTACCCAAATAATGGATAGGTACAAATGGTCCCATAAGATGGCCAGCTATATCGACAGATTTGAGTCCACTAGATTTCTTCCTGTGGGTCCATTTGAAGAATGAGGTTTACCAAACACCAGTTAGAACCCAACGAGAATTGGAGAACCGTTTGGGACAGGCTATTGCAGGTATTACAGTCGAACAAATAAATAATGTTTAGAGGGGATTCATCAATCGTGTGCGATGTTGTATTCGTATTGTATGGTGGTAGTTCTGAACATTTATTATAATTATTTCGTTTTCGCTGTTCGCCCTTTTATTATTAACTTTGACAATGCGTAAAAAAAAGAGAAATTAAAAATCGAACCTAAGCCAATTGTCACTGTTCATGGCCTTCTTGAACGAAAGATGAAAATTACAAAAAAAAGATGATGTTTTGTTTCTCCTCCAGAAATGCGTTCAAAGGTAGTAGGATGAGATGAACAATGAAAATAAGCAAAAAAATACAAGGTGTCCCATTTGAAAAGCGAAATGTCGAACCTATTAATGTTAACATATTCAAAATGTAGTCTTCTTTGCGATTCCCAAAACTTATCAGAATATTCTAAATAGAAAACAAATTACTGGGGCGGCCCTAGTTTCAGTTACATCCGATATAATCAATTTCCGGTACTTTTTTGACAGAATGTATATATTATCCATACGGCGTATGCATCAAAAATGATCCTGTTCTTGAGGCCAAATAATATTTTAAAAAGTAACGTTTTGACATGACAACCCTTAAACCGAATCGTTGACTAAGTTGAACGATATTCCAAACGAAAAAGCACTGCAGAAATTTGAATTCATCAAATTATGTCCCTATAAACTTATAAAAGCTTTTATTTTATAGCTTATATAATTAATGTTCGCGCACTCCACAAACGGACCCCCCTGAAATATTTCTTTCGCGAAAATATATTGTGGGATTATTTTAATAAGTCGCCAACGAAGTGTTAGGCCACAGCACGTGGCGTCATGGTGAAATGGCCGTCGCTACGCCACGCGACCGACGTTCGGCTCACTTTAGAATCACCCTATATAGAGCGATTTTTAATATACATCGTCGGCCTTCGGAATTGAGCCACTCATCCGATATAAATCAAGTGTCAGACAATCATTCCCGTTTATTTATGTTTTCAATTTGAAAATTGAACTGGAATAGGGTGTCTCGGGGGTGGTCGAATGTGCATGTTTTTATTATTATGTTTTTATATTCCATACAGAATTGTCATCGTTTTTTAATGTTGGGATTAACATAAATCATCAAATCTTCTTGTACTTGTAATTCCAACAATTTCCTCGAGAACCTCCTTGAATTGACAATTGGAAAATACACTGTGCCAAGAAATTGACACACAATTTCCATATTTCAAATTTCTTATTTGGTAGGCAACTAGTTAGTATCACAGGTTTTTGTCGGATATGTCCGAGCATATACAGTGTGTTCCAACGAAAATTTGACCCCCTATAACTCCGAAATGAGTAACATTAGCGAAAAACACCAAGACACGTCGATTTTTGTTTCGAGGGGAGCATTTTCGAAATAATTCCAAACTTGTCAGATCAACCCCTACCCCAGCAACCCTAATTTCGAAATTCATCATAGGGAATAAGGGTCGAGTGGCACCTTACTGTAAAGGTCTGTCAATTCTCCATTCTGATTTGTCATTTTTAGAATTTTAAATTAACATACAGGGTGCCCCAACCGAGGGTAAAGTTGAATTCCTGCAAATCCCAAATACTAAATGAAATCGATTTATTTTGGCATAATGCAAGCGCAGGTTTATGCTCGGTCTAGAAAAACGACCTACACTTGTGAATTTGGAGTTGGTGCAATCAACCCCTATTTCCAGCATCCCCAACTCAAAAATCATTCGATCGAAAATAGGTCAAGTGGCACCTCGTTGGAAAGGTATTTCAATTTTCTCTTCGAATTTGGTATTTTCGAAATTCAGAATCAGCATACAGGGTGTCCCGGAGCAGGAACACTGAAAACCCAAATAACTTTTGAAACTGGTTCATTTCGGTATAATACGAGAACATGTTTATGTTTGATTCGAGAATAAGACTCTCTTGCGTGAATATGGAATTTTTGCAATCAATCTCTTCCATTCAGCATCCCCAACTCAAAAAATCATACAAGTGATTACAGGTTGAGTGGCAAAGTTCCAGAAAGATTTTTCTATTTTCTGAATCACTGAGGCATTGGTTTCAGTTTGGCAATCGAGGTTTTCTGGCATGAGGATCAGGATGAGGGATGATGGAGAAACTGATTGGATGCTCATCTAAACAGGAAAACGAGATTTATTGAACTTGTATTCAATTGAAAACAAAAACTAACTTGAATATTACAACAATTGTTCAAAATGACCTCCGCCCACCTCCATACAGTTATACAGACGATTTTTGAACTCTCTTCTCACATTAGCGAAAACTTCAGGAGTCAAAAGTCGGCATTCTGTGATAATCCTCATCCGCAGCTCCTCCAGGTTTTCTGGTCTTGTGGCATAAACTTTAGATTTTAGATGGCCCCACAAAAAAAAATCTAGGGATTTAAATCTGGTGACCTGGCTGGCCACTCAACAGGTCCTCTTCTACCAATCCACCTTCCTGGGAAATTTTCGTCTAAATATTGGCGCACCCGAGCATCATAATGCGGAGGAGCACCGTCTTGTTGAAAACGCATTTCGTCCTCAGAAAGAGTTGGATCGTTCTGTAAAATTTCTGTCAATCTAGGATGTATGTGTTCCTCTAACAACTGTAGGTAGCCATTTCCATTCAGATTACCCTCAATAAAGAAAGGCCCAACTAGATGATTGCCAAAATTCCTGCCCAAACGTTCAACTTCTGAGGCCTTTGCGTGTGGGCCTCTCTAAACCAATGAGGATTCTGTGTGTCCCAATATCGACAATTATGTCTATTCACTTCACCACTGAGCATAAAGGTGCTTTCATCAGAAAAACAGATGTTATTCAGAAAATTTGGATTAGCGTTTAGGTTTTCACTTAGATTTTCACAAAACTGTAAACGACGATCTGGATCATCTTCGTTTATTTCATGCACTAATTTTACCTTGTAGGGTGAAATTTGTGATGTTTCACGATTCTATGGACAGTTGTAGCTGATACACCAGTCAGACGAGATAGTTTTCTGATCGAAGTAGTATTCTCCATTTGTAGATGAGCCACTACTGCCACTTCCGTTGCCTCATTTCTGACAGGACATGCCACTTCATGTTTTTGTTTGCCACCGAACCCGTAGCTAGGAATTTGTCAACCAAATATTTAACGTACTGGTGACTGACTCCCTTTCTCTTTCAGGATGGTTCTTATCGAATATCCTTGCCGTTTCTTTGGCACAACTGTTATTTCGAAAATACGTCGATACAATTTCGACCCTTTCCTCAGTGGAATAAACCATTTTCAGATTAATTTCAACTGACGAACAACAACAATAATGAGGAACTGATCTGAATAATAATAATATTTCATTGCAAAATGAGAAATAACAGATGACTGCACGCTAGATGGAAATGAAAAAATGTGAACATTTTCAATGCAGAAATCAGCTTTATTTCTTCGTAATTGATGCTCAACACATCGTACCCCAATACTTTTAACAGTTTCGAATTAATTTTAGTTGATAATTTCAAATGACGATATTGAATTTTTCGAAAGCGACATCCTGTATGGAGAGCCGAACTGAATGAAATGCTTTAATCATTCTGGAATTCAAAAACCTTTCTGAAGATATGCCACTTGAATTATTTGTATGATTTTCAAGTTGGGGATGCTGAATGGAAGGGTTGATTGCAAAAATTCTATAACCACACAAGAAAGTCCTATTCTCGGATCAAACATGTTCTCGTTTACCGAAATGAACCAGTTTCAAAAAGTTATTTGGATTTTCAATGTTCCTGCTTCGGGACACCCTGTATGATGATTCTGAATTTCGAAAATACCAAATTCGAAGAGAAAATTGCAGTACCTTTCCAACGAGGTGCCACTTGACCTATTATCGATCGAATGATTTTTGAGTTGGGGATGCTGGAAATAGGGGTTGATTGCACCAACTCCAAATTCACAAGTGTAGGTCGTTTTTCTAGACCGAGCATAAACCTGCGCTTGCATTATGCCAAAATAAATCTATTTCATTTAGTATTTGGGATTTCCAGAATTCAACTTCACCCTTGGTTGGGACACCCTGTATGTTAATTTAAAATTCTAAAATGACAAATCAAGGTGGAGAATTGACAGACCTTTTCAGTAAGGTGCCACTCGACCCTTATTCCCTATGATGAATTTCAAAGTTAGGGTTGCTGGGGTAGGGGTTGATCTGAGAAGTTTCGAATTATTTCGAAAATGCTCCCCTCGAAACAAAAATCGACGTGTCTTGGTGTTTTTCGCTAATGTTACTCATTTCGGAGTTAGAGGGGGTCAAATTTTCGTTGGAACACGCTGTATACGTCTTTAAGTCTTCAAGCGACGATTATATTTCTACAAAATTATCAAAAGATATTTTGTGCTTGGTTGGCTATCCGCTGTTAAATTTAATAAATTTGTCTTATCAATGGGACAATTTCCTGATGCGTTGAAAACATGTTCGATTTTTCCAATGGCGAAAGTACCATCACCAGTATTCCTCAGGATTATAGACCGATAAATTCGCTGCCTACTGACAAAAAACTCATCGGAATAGCAATGAGAGAACAACTTACACCATTTCTAGAGCAAAACAACATTCTTTATAAAGGACAATTGGGATTCCGGCAGAATCAATCATGCATTGTAATATGTTTGTGTCACCTGGAGAAGAGATATAAATAACGGAAGATTGTTTTGAGCGTTTCCATATATTTAAAGCGAGCTTTCGAAACCATAGATAGACTCTTCTTACTGGAAAAGCTAAAACAGTGATGGAATATGACATAGGGGTGCCACAGGGCAGCGTATTAGGGCCACTTTTATTTATATTATACATGCCACTTTTATTTATATTATACATGAATGACATTAAAAGAAAATTTAAATATTCATTTCTTAGTATGTTCACAAACGATACCTTGATATCGGTTTCGGATTGCGATTTTGAACAGACGGTTAAAATTTTAAATAGTGAATTATTAACAGGTTTTCGGGAACTTTGATTTTTTCCAAATGTTTCACTGGTGGATTACTGAACATGTTTTGAATAAATTTGAATTTTATAATGTGTGCGTTAATTTCGCAGTGTGTATAATTTACTAGTTCAAAACGTTGTTTAAACTTCATGAACCTTATTGAATTAGGAATAATATCTAGCAAAAATTATTAAAAAATTATACTAGCAATAACGGAGTTACCTTGAAATAAACAAAATTAATTAATTTTGATCAATCGACTACGAGTTTCTAATGAAATAATATGCGCCACCAGCTGAGCTCATGTGGAGAAGGTGTGGGAATGTTTAGTCAAGCTACTGTTCTTCTCGCCTCAATCTTTGATTCATCACTTGAACGTGGAAATATCGTCACGCTCTTGGTAGTAAAAATAAAAATAACTCAATATAAATTTAACTACTAAAAGAAACAGACAGTTGGAAGGCACTTTTAGAACAAATATTCTTAATTGCAAATCAGATGAGATATTTGTATTAAATACAAAGAGTCAATTTGTGATCACAAAATTCTCACACAAAATTTACGAGAGTATGACATGTTACTTTAAAAAAGTTATTTAAAAATGATCTTGTCTGTCCTGGTGATTAATCCTCATCCTGATGATATACGTATCACTCGAAGAAAAATGTTACAGTCAGGCCTTAAATCTGCTCCTTTAGTATCCTAATACTAGTTCCTATTGTTATTCAACATTATTTCTTATATTCGACTTATTCAGGGTATCCTGCTTATTCCGGTTCAGTATTCCTGGTATTCGACCTCAAGAAGTTTGAGGAAAGAATTGCTGAATACTTACAAAATCATGAAACTGTGAAGAATGACGTATTCTCTGGAAGTCAGATTAGGTAAGGTAACATTTCAAAACGAAAAGAATTGGGATTTTCGAATATTTTACTATCAACTGTTGCCAAGTCAACGTCTTACGTAGAATCCAAATCTTGTCTTTGTAGATCCATAATTTCCTACGGATTAAGAGAGTCATACATGCTTTGACTGAACCTCACATGATCCTTAACCTTACTAAATCAGTAAATTCATGACAATCAGTCAACGGTTTCATCTCCAGTGTCAAAGACAAGTTAAAGTCATCATTCAAACGTGTTCATTTCCATCAGCAACCTCGCTGCATAACAAGAGTTTGTTGACAGTTTACTCTGATAACCTAATGAAATTTTCGAAACAAAATATTGGATAAAATTGGATTCAACAATAATAGTTTAAAACCGAGGTAACAAAGATCTATTATCTATAAAAATGATCAATTGCCAAATGTTAACTGCTGAATCCATACAATGTCGAGAATATATTCTGTCGAAAAAGTACTGGGAATTAATCAATGAAAAAGAAAATATTTATTTTTCATTCAAATTTGTTGTATCACCTTCACAGTAGTCCCTTCCGACACTATACATTTACGCTAACGAATAATCTAACGATCAAAACGTTTTTCGATTGCTTCTTTCGGAATCGACTTCAGTTTTCGCCACCAATTTTCCTTTGTCTTCTATCGATTCGAAACGGGTACCTCGAAGTGCTAATTTAAGATTTGGAAAATGAAAAAAGTCGACTGGAATAGGTGAATACAGTAGTTGTCCGATGGTATCTGTTGAGTTTTTGGTCTGAAATTCATTCACAACTTTAGCCTTGTGGGATAGATCTCAAGAATTCAAGAGTTTCCTTTCTTTTTCAACGAATTTTCTCTCTCAAATGCCGCATAACGCTTAGGTAGTATTCTTTATTTCCCGTCTGACCTTGTGGTAAGAATTTCGAGTGCACAACACCGTGATAATCAAAGAAGACAGTCAATGTTACCATAACTTTTGATTGATTTTGACGTGGTTTTTTCGGTTTCGGTTCAGTTGGAAGGTGCCTTTCCGAAGCTTGTTGACTGGTATGCATATCAAACTCATACAACCATGTGTCATCACCTGTTACAATGCGTTTTATGAATGTGTGGACTCGTTTTAGCATGTCTTTATGCGATTCAATTTTTGAAGAAAATTTAGGTCTTTTTCAACTAGTCGAGCGGTAACGCGTTTCATGCCGAAACAATCGTTTAAAATTGTACGAATTGATTCGTAAGACGCAGAAAGTCCATTACCTATCTCTCTCAAACTTAAATTATGATTTTCCATTACAATTTTCTTCATTTTATCGATGTCAACTTCAGTTGAAGATGTTGATGGCCGACCAGAGCAAGATAAATCTTCCACCACATCTCGACCGCTATTATATGGACTGTACCACTCATAGTCCCTTGTTTTTCATGAATTAGATTCACTGTAAGCCTTCTATATTAAATTCACACACGAAATTTCATTTGAAATATAAAATTTTGGGACAAATTCTTCGTTCGGTCGATTTATCCATCATAAAAATCAAAGACACTAGTGAGAACGGACAAAATCGAGCACTGTAAACAAACTAAATAACAGATCGCGTTCAAACTCTGCGTGAGTATAGAAGATAGTTGACAATCGCTTTAACCAGGTTTTTTATTATCGGTACTTTTTAACAGAATGTATAAGGTATGGATACAACCACAATAACAAATATATCGAATGTCGAATGTCCCAAGCGACATTATCATAAATTGATCGATCGCAAGAAAGAAAAGAAATTTGAGGTTCAATTATTTATTCGCCGCTCCAAAATCCATCACCCCCGATCCCTCACTAAAAATGATACCGATAGAAGTTACTTAATGGACAAATTCAACGCCCCCATTTAACTAATAAGTCTCATTGCAAATTAGATTACGCCAACCAGAGCTTTGTGCTTCTCTAATACGGCAACAGAAAACTCAGCCGCTCAGCTCGTTTCTAACTTTGAAATTCGATGATCAACGTATTCGGCGCAGTCGGTCGGATGCCCTGTACGGCCACTTAGCTGCGGCTTTCTCTATGTTGGCATAATTATTCCGCAAATTATATTTGTGGATAGAACTACAAGCTCGCCACAAAGTAAATACGGTTATTCTAATTATACTGTGCTGCCTTTGATCAGTACCTTTGACTATGGCTGAGGGTGTGCGGCTTTTGAGCTTGAATCGATGTGTGTTTGATGACGCTGTGATTTGCATCTGTGACCGCTGTCGCACGAACATCACAAGTTCTGAAAATTGTTTTACACATTGGAAATATTCACTGTTGAATTGAATGCGGTATTTCTGACTTTTATTCTTTTTTCAATTTAATAGCTTCATTAAATACTCACTGAACTACGGAAATTTCATTAAGTTGACTTATGTCACTGATTCTAAATGTGCTCTCATTTGTTTTCTAACAGCTCTTGTTTACGAGTTATAGCCATCAATAAAAAAACACTTAATTACCGTAGTAATTCGCTGTTGATTGAAACAATATTGATTTAACTTGCTATAATTTGATAATAAAAACAAATTATTTGTTTTTAGGAATTTTACTTAATAATTGTGATTTGTAACGCGTTTCAGTAAACCGTAGCTTCTTCAGACTAATGAATGTACTGAAATTATGACCACTATATATAGATACAACTGAGAATATAAATACAGATAATACCTATCTTTCGGAGGAATGTTGGAAAATAAATTTTTAACGTCGAAAGAAATGAGTTTGGAATTAGGTGGTATAATGGTATCTTTGATATTGGCAATTAGTTCGTATAAATTTTTGAGCCAAAATTCAGATTTGAAATTGCAATGTTTTATTAGCAAGTCGTTAAGGTATTTCGAAAGTTTGAAAGAAGGTGCCGTTACATAAGGAACAACAGGTCTAATAGGGTAATTAGTGTTATGAAGTTTTATCAACGAATACAATTCGGGGGATTGTGGATTGGACTGAATGAATTTATATTTTTCGTGGTCTGTGATTAGTGATTTTGCTGTCGAAATTACGTTTTTAACGTCTTTCTGAAATTTACTGGTAGGATACTTAATTGATGTTATATAGTTTCCAGCTGTTAAGAATCTTCAGTTTTTGATATAATCGGTTTTACTAATCGCGAGGACGGTGTTACCTTTATCTGCTTTAGTGAATACTAAATCGTTCTTGGTACTATTTTCACGAATTGTTTTTATTATTTTATAATCGGAATTGTTATGAGTTGATAATTTCGAAAAGTCTTCTTAGATGATATTTGCTGTTTGATGTTTGGTTAAAATATTATCTTTGGAGTTTTTGAGAATGATTTCGGAGTCTATACCTAACTGTTCAAAATTAGTTTTAGTATGTTTTGGATGTAATGAATCCTTTTTCTAATAGATCTTTTGTAGTTGTGTAAAATCGGTATCAGTTAAATTAGTGAATCTGTCAAAAATTTATGGTCTGAAAATGTATCACTGGAAGGTTTGGGTGGAGAAATTTTGAATATAACTTCTTCTGTTGTTGCTGAAACATTTTATGAATTAAAATTTTGACGTCGTATCTGGATTCAAAGTGTGAAGTATCAAATATTCATGAATAATTTAGAGAAATTAATTCATTATCATCTACTTAGTAAATATTGTTCATACTGGTTTCGTTATGTAGACGATATCATTATTTGCTTAACAGGAACAGATAGACAGTGAAAAATTTTCCAAAATCATATAAATTCATTATATCCAAAATTGGATTCACAACCAAAATAGAAAGCAATAATTCGATAAATTTCTTAGACTTAGCAATTTCGAATGGGAATGGAAAACATGTTTTCGCAATTTACCATAAGCCGTCACATACAGATATTATAATACATCACTCGTCGTGTCATCCGTATCAATATAAAATGTCGGCATTCAATAGTTTTATTCATAGATTGATTAACATCCCGTTATCACCACAAAATTTCAACAAAGAATTGAATTTGATTAAACAAATAGCTAAAAATAATGGTTACAATCCCAAAATAATAAATAATATTTTAAAATAAAAAACAAAGTTGAATCGCATTGAATGAAGTTTACCCTGTCGATAAATTGAAACGAAAATTCAACACCTTAACCTACGTTGGCATTACCAGTGAGAAACTGAAATCATTCGTGAGTAGCAATAATTTCAACATAGCTTTCCAAACTAATAATAGCTTAGGCAAATATATAAAAAATAATAAAACCAAATCAGATAATAAATCAGGTGTTTATAGATTGAATTTCAATGACTGTAATAATTTCTACATTGGTAGACCAAATAAATGACTGTAATAATTTCTACATTGGCAAACCAAATAAAAATTTTAATATTAGAATATCGGAACATAATTACAGTGTTTTAATAAAATCAGATTCAAATTACGCGAATCATCTCCTAGTAAATAATCACTCTTTCGACCCACAGTTTGAAATTTTGCATGCAGATAATATATATTGTAACGTAGATCTTTGGGAAACTTTAGAAATCACACAAACACAAACACTGGTATAGACTCACCAATGAAGTAGTCGATTTAGGTCCTTCACCTCTATTGAATCTCTTCAGGGAGCAATGTATTCCTCAATTTCATTAAATATACCTGTCATCAACAACCACTTAAGAAGGAGCAACCCAATAAGCTATCAATTACTCAAGACCATTTGTATTTATATTCTCATTCTTATCTAAATATAGTTGTCATAATTTATGTACATTTATTCGTCTGAAGAAGCTACGGAGTAGTGAAACGCGTTACGAATCACAATTATCAAGTAATATGCCTAAAACATATTACTTGTTTTTATTATTGATAATGGAATTCTACCAAGTAAAACCCTCCCAAATTCAAATGCTATAATTTGATATGGCATCGTCAAGAAGTATTTGTGCGAATGGTTCAAATCTTCATTTGCGGATAGTATATATTTCAAGAATACCGTTTAAATGTGATTGAGTTTGTGAGTGAAGCTTACAAAATTACTTTCGGTATCCACGGAGATGAGTGATAAGCCTTGGATTCCTCAGAAGGTATGTGAGTTTTCACGAATATGGACGAATAAAAAAACTTTTCCTGTGCGAAACTGCTATGACCTGAAAAGAACCCATTAACCCTCATGATGACTGCTATTTTGTTTAGTGCTTATAACTGGCATTAACCGAAATAATCGACCCAAATGGGAATATGCTTCCATACAATCGGCACATAGACGAATTCTGGGCCCTAGAACTTTCTGTGTTCCTCAAGCTAATGTTTTGCAGCAGAATTTAAATGAGATTGAGACAAAAAGTAATAGTAGTGATAGTTACTTTGAAAGTGACCTGAAATCATAGGAATTATTCAATCAAACGTCCTAATCAGAGGACTGGGACTGTAAAACTCTGCTACAGAAGTTCTGGCTTCTAGACTAAAAGAAAGGAACGTTGTAACCAAAGGAACTAAAGTTTCTTGTTTCTGCACCAGAGAACAGAATTTCCCAAAATATTTTTATGAAGAAGATGATTTTGTATTTTGTGAAGATGAACCTGGTTTAATGGTTGCAAGGAGATTACGGCAATACATTTGTAATGAATTGTGACTGTTTATAGATAAAAATAAAATGTCTCCTCTTATACAACAGGAATAATAACTTTCTTTTAGGCCAAAAAAAGTGGTTACACAAAGTAACCCTGTTTTCTCCACTCGTGGGATAGTAGGGCATAAAATCAAGACTGGGTTAGAAAAGATTGGCCTTCTTGGAAAGAGCTAATTCCAGGACAACAAAACATGATAAATCTATATTTAGTATCAAGGAATCGCCATAATATTGCATCCGTGGTATCTAAAATCAGAGCTAATGAAACGAAATTGTGAAAGCACTTAGCAAAAATGGAAATTGTTTCCTTTTCTTGTCTCAAAACTGACTGTAGAAAGAATAAAAGCGGTCTTCTTTGATGAGCCACAGATTTAACCATTAATAAATGACACAAAAGTTACGGAAATTATAACAGAGTTTAAGAAAAATGCTTGGCTTGTTCAGAATTTTGGTATATAGGAAAGGTTCTATATTCTTAACGCGTTGAACAACTAATAAGTCACTTTCAAATGCTTAGATATAACAGATTTAAGATTTAAATGAAGATTTGAATTTGGGAGGCTTTTGCTTGTAAAATTCTAAAATTCCATTATCAATAATAAAAAACAAGTACTGTTTTAAGGAATTTTACTTAATAATTGCGATTCGTAACGAGTTTCACTACATATCAGACTTGTTTTTATTATCTAAATGAAGAATACAGCGATATCCGTCGGTCTATGGAGGAACGCTATCAAAGCTACTGGAATGCAAACATGATGGCTGACTATTGTAGAAGCATTCAGAACAACTCACTGACTATAATATCTGCAGAAAAATCACATTTTCTTTTTGTTAAGAATTCAGTAAAATAAGCTCAAATTTGAACAAACCATGTTATATATTTTCTATACTAGAGCTGATGCAGAAGTTTCTATCACTGATTTGAAATCGACATTAAAAATTAGGTTTATATCATGTGCCATAACTCAAACATCAGAATTGCTGTTGTACGGAATGATTCTCAGAATTAGTGAAAATTCTCACTCCTGTTCCTAATTTCAGAATGCAATTTCTCTTATCAGTTCTGGATATTATTTTCGACAGTATTCATATCTACATCGGAGCACACTAATAACACAACTGATCGTGTACATTATTCAAATTATCGTCACAAACGCGTATATGGTGATGTTGACAATAATCTCGTATGTGCAAATAGAAAGGTTTACGGAGCACTTGAGAAGATTTGTAATAAGCCTAATGTGAGAATCGTTGCTTCTATATCCGAAGTTTTTTTCCAATGAAATTGGCTTCATGAAATTCATTGATTTCTTTTTAATACGAACTATAATTAAAGAGAAAAAACATTTCGTTTTATTTCATGATTTCCTGGAAACATTCATCATAATATAGCGAATTGAACGTATCCATTCTTTTTATTGAACACTCAATAACTGTCATTATATGCGGTAATTGAAATAACACATTATACTATGAATCAATAGTGATCGCTTCTTCATAAATCTCCACCTTCGAGTGATTCTAGGCGAAGAGAGTAAAAGGATTTGAATTTGGCGACCTCGCAGGTCATAGTCAGGGATCTGTTGGAGACATGTTGATTAAGGCATTCCCTCACTACACTGGAGAGTGCGGTGGGACACAATCGTGATGTAAAATCATTCCTCTTTTCTTGACATTCACGGATAGATTCGAAAAGATATACGGAAAACTCTAAGATATATTTTTCCTGTTGACTTCCCCTCGAAGCAATGTGGTCGCAAAAAGTGAGATGTGTTTAGATGAATGTGCTTATCACATTACTGGATCAGAAGTATAAAACCATCTATTCACAAATTGGCATAACATCTTACGACCTTTAGCGATGAGTATATTATCCAGTAACACAAGAAGATTTTCTGAAAACGGTTGGTATCGTAAGCCAGTCAAGGTATCATAAAAATGACTATCCATAAATGGTCTGTTATACAAATCCCATCTTTCATCAACATTCTTAAGTGTTCGAGAGTTAGACTACCTAATCCAGGGGGATTTTTTGTAGACCAAATATGGCAATCCTAATTGGTTCACACAGGCATACAAACAAACTACTCAGAAGTTGAATATTTCGGATGCAATTTATATATGTCAAGGTCATTGAATATATCACTGAAAAACGAGAATAACACACCCGACTACGCATACCAAATATGGTTTCTATCGATGGAGTCGTTTTCGAATTATTTGAAAAAGAAAAATCTTTTGTTGGCGATTCTAGAGCCAAACGAAGAAACTTTTCATATGGGTAAGTTGGCTTAAATCGACTTTGGTGATTTCGTCACAGTAAAAATTCATGAAAATAGGTTCATCGCATGTTTCAGGAGTTTTCCTTTGATGAGTAGCCATCCATTTTGTCACAATTTTAGGTTTTTTTCTTGTCACAGGTGAAAATTCATGAAAATAGGCATGTATTCTCACATCATCGCATAAAATCAACATAAAGTGAAATCCTTCGGCCTAGTTAGGTTAGAGATTAGAATACATTATAATTTTTGTTTTTGTAATTTTTTTAACCTTTCGCTTTTTGCCCTTTATTGTCACATTACGGTGTAGCTTTATTGATGAATTGAAATAGATTTTCCTCATTTTATACAGGAGTGACTCAAAAATTATTGAATATTGTAATTTTAAAAATATCATATCTTGACTTTTTCAAATAGAACACCCTATATTTTATCATTCATGTCTACTCATAAGATATTGTGCTATATTTTTGCAGAAGTAACCTTATCTTTATCTTCGATCATTTTCGAAATATTCGATTATTTCTAGAAATTTTTGATGAAAATTCTACAAACCGTATCAAACTCATCAACATGCATCATTATTCGAACAGAAGTTTTTTCTGTAATGATTCAAGAAGTCAAAATGAAACCTAAACAAAATAATTCTTTTAACGAATGATAAAATCAAGATAATTAAGACGTAAATAGAGGTATGTGTTGACATTTTTTTATTTGTGCCTTCTGCCAGGTGTCCGGACATATCTTATTCTGCATTTTACATGGTGAACTTATCGGTGTTTCGTTATTAAACATTGTTAAAGTGAGGTTTGAACCCAATTTTCTCAATTGAAAGAAGAAATGATTGATATGATTTTTATTCTGTGTGAGTGTGATAGAAATTCTCTGTTGGCAAGTAGAATTAATGCACAAATGTTAAGAGGCATCCTGATGCAAGATGCTTTGAAATACTTCTAATTAGATAACATCGCTTACAAAAAACATGAAAAACCAAAAACTGCTACAGCTGAAGACAACCAGTTATCAATTTTGTTGACAGTGACTGAGGAACCATATAAAAGCCAAAGAGAGCTTTCTAAGTTAACAGATATAAGTCAAACTTCCATCCAGAGAAACTTGAAAGTGAATGAATTTCATTTATATCATGTACAGCTGCACCAGAAATTGAACAAACAAGACTATGAAAACCGAATCAATTTTTGCAATTGGGCAAATGACAAAGTAGCGGAAAATCCATATATGTTTAGCAGATTTCTTTTCTCGGACAAGGCAACTTTCCACAAGAATGGACTTGTTATCAGGTACAACTTTCATTATTACGCCACGGAAAATACACACTTCATGAGGCAAATAGATCACCAGCATCGTTGGTCCTTGTATGTATTAGCCGCTATAGTAGATGGATATCTAATTGGGCCGCACTTTTTCGACGGGCACCTCAATAGTGAAATGTATTTAGATTTTCTTCGAAATCATCTACCAATGTTACTTGCCGATGTATCAGAGCATATAGAACAAGATTTTTGGTTTCAACAGGATGGAGCACCGGCACATTACTCACATCAAGTTAGGGAGCATTTGAATAATGTATTTTCAAACAAATGGATAGGACGTGGTGGTCCTGTTAGATGACCAGCTAGGTCTCCGGACCTTACAAGTATAGATTTTTTCTTGTGACGTTATATTAAGGGCATCGTTTACCAGATTCCTTCTACTACACAGTTGGATATGAGACAGAGAATAGTCGACGCCTTTCAGTGAGTTGATCCGCAAACGTGTCGAGAGTTCAACGGTCTTTTCTCAGAAGAATTGAGTTGTGTCTACAAAGAAACGGGCAACATTTCGAACACTTTGTAGATCATCTCACCAAAAACCAATCTATTACGTATATCATACACGTCTACCTTAAAATATCTCCATTTCTCTGATCAAGTATAATGATATTTACTAATAAACTCTTCTTTTGCAACCTCTGATTTTATTATTTTTGTTTATTTTTCTAATTTCGAAAACGGTCGAAGATAAAGATACGGGTACTTCTGCAAAAATATGACACAATATTTCATGCGTTGACATGAATAATAAAATACAGGGTGTTCCATTTGAAAAAATCAAGATATGACATTTATGAAATCTCAATATTCAAAACTTTTTTTGAGTCACTTCTGTATAAAATGAGGATAATCTATTTCGATTCATCAATAGAGCTACCCCTGGGCAATAAGAAAACGAAAGGGTAAAAGTATTCATCCTCTCTGGTCGAAGGAGCATACGATGATGTGAATGAATTTTTACGGAAAAAAATATTGTGACGAAACTAATCACCAAAAACACTTATTACTTAAAGACATTATAGCAGAGTTTAGGACGCTCTTGAATATTCAACAAAAAAAGTGGCCTTCCAATCTGAAAAAACCTCCAAAGATTTTTTTATAGAAAATTGGGACTTCATAATAAATTGCTGAAGTAGATTTTTACTTTCTAAATACAATATCGTTCGAACAAAAAAGAAATCTTCTAGAGTGAACGAGCTACAGAGCACCGCGCCACTGGTGAATCACCCAGTATATAATGTAGTTATAAAATTCTGATAGAAACTATAAATGTTGATAGGTAACTAAATAGATGAAAATTTATGATGAAATTGTAGAAAAGCTTTGATATACATTGACTGAAAAATTTGGCTAGCTTTCATATGAGATTTCATAATTTTTTACGGAAGAAGGCCACCGTTACGAGATTTCTTCGAGGTTTTCGATTTTGTTGGGATTTAAATTGAGAGAACAATGCTAATGATTTGAATGTCTACAAACCATATCGTTTTTCCCATTCGATTTCTATAGTTACAGTATTTCCACGTCTTTGTTCCATATCCATGATAAAAGTAGGGTTGAAAAGTCCGTAAGCAAACACATAAATAAAATATGTTTCATTCTGATTCTGATCTGTTGGCCTACGGAATTTTCAGCTCAACTGTAAGATGGTGATTATTGATGAAGAAGAAAATTCTCATTGGCATAATAAATCCAGTCATATTTGGGATTTCACATTGGAATTTGATATAATCAGTTGTAGTCTCGTAGAAATTTTTTTTCAACACTTTTAAACTTGTCTTAAAACCTTTCTATTATAAGCTCGTGATTAGGAATTTCTTAGGTCAAAGGTCAAAACATCGCTTTTTTGCACGTTTGTTCCGAATATCTCCGTTCATGTGTTGTTTTCGCTTTCAGTATTCACTTTGAATATTATAGTGGACTAAAATCTCTAAACCTTTTCTTTCAAAAAAATGTTTCTACGTTGAACTAATCTAACCAAAGATAGAGGAAAATGAAGGCGCAGTGTTTTTCTATATTGAGTATTATTCTAGATCAACCGGTTGCCTCGATCAAAAATATGTCGTTCGAAGTTTAAAAATTTTAATAAATATATATATATATATATATATATATATATATATATATATATATATATATATATATATATATATATATATATATATATATATATATATATATATATATATATATATATATATATATATATATATATATATATATATATATATATATATATATATATCACATATATAATTTTGATTTTGTATCAATTTTAACTGAAAATATACTGTTATTTTCATCTATATTGAGACACGGTGTAACAAAACATAAAAAAGCCTATCCGTTCGAACCCCTTTTTTTAATCTCGCCTTCTCTTCAAATAACGAAGTCAACAAAGAATTTCTTAATCTTGACTTTGTCTTTTCTCATTAATATGAATATTCAAGATATTAAAATTCCAATTAAGATATCAAACTTGGTTCGGCATATTCCTTCGATTTGAAATTGAATAAACCATCAAAGTGTAGAGTTTAAATTTCTCTCCTATTCAACCTTCGAAATCACATGGGGTGTACCATAAGGTCGTGGTGAATCGTTTCGAGTGTCGCATAAACATTTTAATGAAGTATGCCACTTCTGACAATTCACAAAGTCGGTTTTAATAGATATAACATAGACTGGGTGCCATTGTACGGGAAATACCAAAAGGCAAAAGACGTTCAGGCAGCTGCTCTCGAAAGACAAAGATGTTTATATAGGGTCGAAATGTAGCCGACGGAGACAGTTAATGCTTGTAGTAGCAAAATATTTGCCGCATTGAAGTGTCAACTATTGTTGGGGGTCCATTGTGTTGCTGTTAGATTTGTTAGAGGCCCATACCGTATGAAACTGTTAGACTGGGATTATTTAAAGCTCGGTTCGTGTGGACCTATATTTGCAGAAGAGTTTGTTAGGGTTTGATTTAACTGTGTTTGTAGGGGATTACAAGATAATCCTTTTTATAGCGGTGGAATTCATTACGAACGAATAGTATATAATATGGGAGTTTCCCGTTGGATATTTTAGTATTATTAAAGTTCTCTCCACGTTCTGATCTGTAACAAAAAATAGCAAAACGTAAAGTGATATTTTCGCTAATCTAAATGTATAATTTACGAAGTAATATAACGAAAAGTTTCAATCTACATCCGACTATTTCGAGTTCATATTCGCAAACTAATATTATCATGATTCTACTACACACAACCAAATTTATATGGAATCACCCGATATTTTGAATATTACCTCAGGGACTTTGGAAATTTGGAAGAATTGTTATAATTGATCCTTTTGAGATATTTCTATTGAAAAAGAAATAAATTAAGGTTTATTTGAAGCAAGAAACAAATAAAAGAAAATAAGAGATTCCGCTTATAATAAAAAAATTAAAATTGTTTTCTCACGGTATAGGTCTTCTTTTCTCGACCTCAGTAGCTTTTATTACCTCATCTTGTCCTGATACAAGCTTTGGATTAGGTTTTCGACCTCCTCTGGGGTGATATTCTGCCACTGCTTTGTGGCGGCTTGGATGAGTTGGATTATCCTGGCGCGAACTTATATTCCTTTTGAGATTATCACATAAATATTCAATATGATTCAGGTCTGGAGAGCAAGCTGGCCTGTCCAAAATTGCGAATCCCTATGTTACAAGATAATGTCACGCGAGGTTGCGGGTATACGGAGGAGCATTATCTCCCATCAAAGTAGAATTCTCACCGTGGGCATCTGGCCAGAGTCTCACTTTGGGCTCCAGCATTAGGTCCACGTAATTTCTAGCCGTTACAATCGCAGGAAACGGAATCAAATCTGTTTTGCTTCCCAGCATAATGCCAACTCCAAAACATCACACTCCTTGGTCGTTTGGAATTTGACTTGCTGCTGGGAGTCTAGGTTGTCTGTCTGTTGTTAATTTTTTGTTGTCTGGTTAGCTCTGGAACTCTTAAGGGCCTGCTGCTGTACAAACCCCTTGAACGCAGTCTCTGATGTATTGTTTCGACTGATACACTGATGTCTGTTGCTTCCAGAAATCACCTTTGAAGTATGTGGTGCGAGGCAATAGGGTCTTTTTTTGCAATTGGGCACGAAAAGCGGTCTTGTTTTTTAGGAGTGATCTCCTACGACTTCTTCTCTCCACGTATCGGGCGTAAGTTTTTGAAATCACTCCCTGTGATACCTCTATTGTGGCTGCTATATCCCTCTGTGTCACCCCTTCTTCAACGGGAGCAATTATACGACCCTTCAGCACATCGGAAAATCCAACGTAAGGCATTTTCAATTATGATTATAGGCTTTTTGAATTTTGAAATTCATAGTTTCAAATCTCAATGACGACTGAGTACAATATCCCGAACGTGTGGTGATAATTCAACATTTCTTATCATACTATCCAGTTCTTTTACAACAAAAAACTTCTTCACAAGTAGTCAAAGATCCATAGTTGAAAACAGTAATGTGAAATACCGAGTGATTCCATTTTAATTTGGTTGTGTTTAGTTATGGTCCTACTGGAAGTAGCCTTATACTAATTTATTCCAATGGTAATCTCCCATTTCTCATTTCAGAATATGATTCTCCATTTCATTTTGAATGGTTTTCATGTATTTGAATTTGGGAGACTTTTAGTTGGTAAAATTCCATTATCAATTACAAAAGAACAAGTACTCTGTTTTAAGGAATTTTATTTAATAATTGCGATTCGTAACGCGTTTCACTACACCGTAGCTTCTTCAGACGAATAAACGTACAGAAAAAAACATAATATTTTATTTTATAATTTAGTTTTTGTTCTCTGTACATTTATTCGTCTGAAGAAGCTACGGTGTAGTGAAACGCGTTACGAATCGCAATTATTAAGTAAAATTCCTTAAAACACAGTTCTTGTTTTTTTATTATTGGTCTTCATGTAGGCCACTCTTAATTTGACCATTTTCGTGTAATTCGTATTTTGAATTTCACAAATAAAGAATTCTACTTGTTTGTGAAATTCACAAAATGACTCTGAAATAAATTAGTTTTTCCCCCAAAATGATAAAAAGATTCAAGTCTGCATTCGTCTAAGCAATTATTGTCGATTTTAACAATTATTTCGAGTATAATATTAATAATCAAGATAATTTGGGAATAAATTTGAACTTTGGACATTCTCTCACATGAGAATGTAATATGAAAGCTCATCGATGGGAATTCAACTCATTTCTGAATTTTACAAAAAAAGTCCATTAACTTGAAAATGTTCAAATTTAGATTGGGAATATGTGACATGAAAATCACTCAAAATTGAGTGCAAATAATAAACTAGAATAACATTCTTGGTCGCGAATCATTTCTGAAAACTACTATAAACAAATTTTTCATGAGAAATTTCAACTGAAAACTCCAGGTGAAAAAATCAAAAAATGGTGAAAAATGAAATTCTTTTCAAAAATATTGGAATACTTTCTGTCAAAAAAATCCGGGAATTGATTAGTTGAAAAATCTGCTTGAAACGATTATCAAATATTTGTTGTTGCTATACTGACGTGGAGTTCGAAAGCGATCTGCCATTCAGTTTGTGTACAGTGCTCGATTTTGTTAGTTCTCACAAGTGTCTTCTGCGATTTCTACAATATATAAAAATAACGAACAAAGAATTTGTCTCAAATTACGTTTTGCAATTGGAATTTCGTGTGCCGAATCGCTGAAAATGCTACAGATTGGCCATCAAGATCTTCAACTGAAGTAAACATCGAAAAAGTGAAGGAAATAGTAATTGAAAATGGTCAATTAAGTTTCAGAGAGATAGACAATCAACTTTCTGTATCTTACGATTCAATTCATACAATTTTAAACGATTGTTTGGGCATGAAACGTATTACCGCTCGACTAGTTGCAAACGACCTGATTTTTCAAAATTTCTAAAAATTGAATTGCGTAAAGGTCGCTGAAGATATTCTTGACTTAGTCAATCTCGACCTCGCTTTCATAAAACGCATGTAAATGGTGATGAGACATGGGTTTATGAGTTTGACATAAAATTTTCTGATTTCCGTAGTTTTATCAAAACTATGAAATTTTAAGTATCATGACGACAAAATGAAATTCAAACGTAGTGCTCTGGAATTCCGTTTATGAAAATTTCTTCGGAACAAAATATGACCGATTATTTTATAAGAGCATGTAGAGACGGTTGAAAATTGAAAATATAAAATCGAGGTCCAAGCGTCCACCCTGTACCATAAAAACTAGTCATAAGACTTTATAAAAGAATGGATTTTTGTGAACAAGAAACTGAAGGATACAAAATATCGACATTTTGGACTGAAAAAAGATTTACACTAATTGTGTGGCGTCTCTTATAAGAAATCATGTATTAGAAGGAAACTTCAACTCTTTCGTAAATTGAAGTGGAAGCAAGGCCTAGAGAAAAAGTCGTTTTTGATACAGCTATTTAATTGAGACCACTGAAAATTAAATTGTGAAAAAACATTCGCAATTTAATGTTTTTATTAAACGATTAGTGAAACGCTTTATTAACTTTCGCGAACTTCAACTGAATTATAACCGAAATCATTAACAATGTCCACTAGAAATGGATGATACAAAAAGAATACAGATAAATAATAACCCCACAGTGCGGTGGCTAAACGGGGAGGGAGGCATGGTGCTTTAGCGGAAGCGGACATGACGCCATGCTGAGTAGAAATAGCGGAAGACTACTCCAAACAATGGCGATGTTTTTGTGTCATCGCAATTAGAGAGACGGCGGAGATTCAGAAAGCTTGTGTTTTTGTCATCTATACCAACAACTGCGTTTACGAAAAGTCCTTTATATTTAAACCGATTCTAATTGGGCGAATTTCATTAATACGATGTAAGTAGTGCACGAAATTCTGGTTATGATAATCTAGAATCAAATATAAATTGCATAATTGATTAGGATGGAAGCCAATTCAATTACGTGTTCAATGAGTGTGCAATTTTGAATATTCTTGAAGGTAATTAAATCGTTTTATCAACCAAAATTCTCATGTATATAAATTGAATGCCTTATGTTTTTCACCAATGAGTTCTGGAAGTAAATATCGATTACACTGGTCTACAATGGTTTTGTTGCCCTAGATATGAAAATGATTTTGGGTCTATTTATGCACACAATTCGTGAAACTATCAATGATTTTGTAGGATTTGCTCTGATTTCTTTTTAAATCTTTATTTTCATTTTACATAACAAAAATCGTAAAACAAGAAACAAAATAACAGATATATTTATAATGTCAGTTATGTTTTGAGAAATTCGGATACATCGAAGTAAATAAAGAGGAAAATTTCGAAAATATATTTCATATTTCCATAAAACGCCTTTTTGAGCTTTTCTTTTATAATTTTTCAGGGACAATCTCTTTTCAAAGACCAGCAGTAATCTGCCATCATGTGACAATCCCATCGACCTTGATACCTTTCTTCCATCACTTTTAGATCTTGATGAAACCGCTCTCCCTGTTCCTCACTATAATTTCCTAAATTATCCGGAAATTTATCTAGATGATTGCGGAGATAGTGTAACTTAATACTCATATTTGCTCCTAAAGTCTGAAAGTTTGTCAGCATATTTTGCACAATTTCTTCATAATTTGCTGCTTTATGGTTACCTAGGAAATTTTCGACAACCAACACAAAACTTTTCCAAGCTTTACTTTCCGGAACAGTCATAACTTTGATAAAATCTGAGTCTTTCATCAATTGCCGTATTTGAGGACCATCATATATTCCACCTTTCAATTTTTCCATACTAAGCTTCGGAAATTTTCTGCAAATGTAATTAAAACAATTTCCGTCTTTGTTCAACGCTTTTACAAATTGCTTAATCATACCTAACTTAATATGTAACGGTGGAAATATGATTTTGTCTCTGCTCACCAGCGGCTCCCTTATTACGTTGGCTTTACCGACAGTTAAAGAATTTCTTACAGGACAAACATCTTGTTCCCAATGAAGTTGCTTTGCTCTACTATCCCACATACAAATAAAGCAAGGGTATTTTGTATATCCACTTTGTTGGCCAAGTAAAAATTAACCATTTTAAATCCACACAGATCGGCCATTGATGCTCAGAGTATTTAATTTTCTCTAAAACTAATTTTACATTTTCATATTCTTCTTTGAGTTTCGTTGAATGGGCAATTGTAATTGATGCAAATTCATTTCCATTGTGCAATAAGACGCATTTTAAACTTCTTTTGCAACTATCAATAAAAGGCGCCATTCAGTAGATTTGTACTCTTTTAAACTCATGTCTATAAGCAGCTTCGATATCATTACAATACACTAATCCTTCATTTTCACGATATCATTACAATACACTAATCCTTCATTTTCACTGAGAAAAAATTGTAATAACTTCCACTAGTAGATTTTCTCGCGTTCTGTATGTTGTAATTGTCACTGTTGGTGCCAATAAATCATGAAAATACGAACACATTGAGAACTTTCATGAATATATTCGTAATCTTTTTTCTTTCAATCTTGAGGCTAACAGTTCTGATCCTTGTTTTGATAAATTGAGATCACGTATTGAATCACTGAGTTCATTTTGAGAAAATAATTTTTTTTGATTTTGTGAAGCACGACGATTCAACGATCTGTAAATCACCAGTGGTTTAATGACACAATCTCCAGATGCATTAGAACATAGCAGTGTAACTCTATCCTTTGTTGTCTTGAATTCTTGTTTTTGGAAATGAATGTTTTGTTGAATGGTATTCTCTTTCAAATCAGTGCAGTTTTGTCTGTATTAAATACTTGCTCAGGTGTGCGAATTCTTCTGGATATCTTTCTGATGCAATAGTGTCTGCTGAGGCAGTTTTTTCAATGATGTTAATGCTATGTAATGACTCCAAAGAAAAGAGTCTAGTAGCATCAAGTCCCTGAAACGAGGCGACCATCTCACAGGACTTTTAGTCCCTATCCAATCATGTCCCAATTTCAAATTCAACAGATCAGTAATGGCCCTAGTTTGGTGGGAAGGGGCACCATCGTGTTGAAAAAATTTGATCTTTGTGCTAACGGAAGTTGATCGAGAAATCCTTCAATTATATTATTGATGATTTCTTCATAACGTGCTTTATTCAAATTTTCATCAAAAATGTCTAACGCCAAAACGCGACTATCTTTCAGTGAACACCACACATTGAAACGATATCTTCCTTGATGTTACACATCAATATGGCGTTGAGGACTTACATCGGACCACAAAAGTTCATTGAAGCGATTCAAAATCACATCGCTAGTGATGCGGACTTCATCTTTCCATATGACTTCTCTAAAAAGTCTAGGCGTTCTTGGATATTTTCTAGATACCAATTGCAGAAATTTAGTCGGCAAGGGGGATCCCCTGGCTGCAAAAATTGGGAGACTTACATTTTGTATGGTTTAAACTGGTTCGCCTTCAGTCGTCTCGATATTCCTGTTTCTGCTCCTATTTTTCTACTCGAAATCGAAGGTTTGGCCGTTACAGCACCTACCTATTCGATCGTTGATTTCTCTCTATCACTTACATGAAATTTTTTATTTCTTGATTTTCTGAAGAGCCACTATTGATAAGATTCTCTTTCATTCTCCGAAAAGAAGGTTTATTTGGCTGGTGCTTTTCAGGATACCGATTGAAATATATTTCGACCGTTGCTGCTGAATCATACCCACTAAGAATATAACATTCCATCATATGGAACTTTTCATAATTTTCATAGTTATGATTCATATTCTGCATCTTGAAACAACCAGGTGAACAATTTCTTAAATGTATTAGTTGGAACATACAACAAACAAGCAGCTATTCCGATATTCAATAACATAAATACCTATACTGAAACTGGAATTGTAAGTGTAAAACTCTATTACTATGGTCTAAATCGAATCAAACCATAGAAATAACCATGATCTTAGTTAGGATCCTTAAAATCTGTGGTTTCAGTCATAGAATTGATGGGTATGCAATTGTGGCAGTGCCAGTATTTTCTATGGATTACGATATTGAATGCAATAATTGTCTACGAGTGTTATATATTTCTCAAAAGGAAAAAATTGCTACATCCAAAAGCGGTAAAATTTCCTATGGTTCGTATCAAAAAAAAAACATGTTTGCTCGAAAACCGCTGAGCTAAAAAAAAAATTTTAACACAGCTCTGTATTATACTTAAAAAAAGTGCCTGTAGAATGTCAGACTTATTTTTATGTAACTTTGATGATGATCGAGATGTCCGCGAAGGACGATTTTCTCAAAATTTGAGAAATTTTGAAAGGTCCAGAACGGAAAGAGATATCAGCAAAATTTTGGCACCACTAAACTATTTCACATAGCAATCTGCAATATTTCCCACCCTATACTCGTTAATATTGAATGAGCGTGATATGGATACAAACGACCCTCCAAAGCGTAACACTTTCGACTTCTTTCGTATCGAAACGTATTATTCGATCACAATTTTGTAATGAATGAAAAAATGAAACAATAAAAAACCCAAAGCGGCTTTCAGCAAAGGAGAGAACCTCCAATAAGGTTATAAAGGTCGCTTCTCAAAAACACCGATCTCGACGAAGGCGGCTCATATCAAATGGAAAGCCCCAAAAATCTTCGATTGGTCTTGCTTGTGGAACGTTTGGGGGTTAATCTCCGCGAGGTACAAATGGGATGTTATTAACCTCTAACCAATCTCTCGTAACTCGCGCATAATGGGAAGACGCCAAGTCTGGCCAAAACATTATTTCGTCATCAGCGTGATAGGTATTGATGAAAGCTAACAATTTTGGGAGACATCTTCCAGTATATAGGTTTGCATCAACAGCTTCGCCTCTCACATGCCCTTATATGGTCTTGAACCCCAGCTTCAGAAATAGCACAGCCAACCTTCTCTTCAATTTTCTTCTTTGTTTTGAATTTTACTTCATTTGGACAGTCTTCTATGTTATTTGTATAGAAACGACCATTATAGTTGATTTCAGAATGGGATAATGTAAAATATTTTTCATCATCCAAAATTATGGTTGTGTCGTTTGCGAAGTGAACTTTTCTCAAGGCGGGGCAACATCTGGGGATATTTTCGAATTGATTCTGGGTGTATTTTGGACACTTACGTCTCTTACGGTATCTACATCCCGAATTCAGTAATTCTCGTCTTATTGTCTCCTGAGAAGTACGAAATCTTTTAGATAATCTTCTTAATGATGTTCCTACTGTGTCTCTTGCTCTATCTAAGAGCCTGTTTCTATAGATTTCATTCATAGCTTTCCGTCGACCACTTTTTGGCAAATTCAAGCATGGTATTCCTTGCTCACATTCACTTATCACCCGATAAATAGCTGTCTTAGAAATATTCTTACCACGAAAAATGTTGATGATTTCACGCTTAGGTACTCGTTCAACTAAATTGTAAATACTTCTTCGAAGTCATAATTTTTAAGCCATTTTAGCGAACTTATTCATACTTTTGACAGAAGTAATACTCAATATAAATCATAAATGACATCTGTTGATCACGGCAACTAGATCTTTCACGAATTGTGCGAACTATGCATGAAAAAACTTTTTCCCAAGACTCGTGACATACGTTATACGATCAACTATAATGAACATGAATCGAAGATGCGAGGAGGTTGTAATGATCTAAAATAATCGATGAAATGTAAATGCGATGATATCATGGATTAGTATACTTACTGTATAGTCCCATCATCGTTTTCGGTTGCGTAAACAAAGTCCCCGCTATTTTGGAAGTTTCAGATTCGGGACCGTTCAAGTTTTTGCCACTTCTCTTATTTCCCATTCCGCGGTTATCCGGACTCGCAAATGTCATTAACTTGCTTATTATTGACTAAATGGCACAACCTTTTTTCGGTTCTATTTTACGTTCTGCTCCGCGTTTGCGGTTCAAAGTAATTTAGTTGGTCGGGATTACGGTATGCCAGAGATCCGGTGGAACAATATACTAGGCGCTCTGAATGAAAAACTCTGCTGCGGCCATACTTTTTTTTATGTATTTTGTTGTTGATTCGTGTAGATAGACGAGAGTGTTTGGGAAATATGGTGAGTATTTGATACTTTGCGGTTAGAATTGGGTAGAATGTAACGTAAATTATCACAAAAGCTTTAGTTTCCACTTTACATCGGGCTGAATATTATTTGTTTGGAACAAGTTTTAGTATCACGTAGGTTGCCTTTTAATTTTGCTTCTCAGGCATTTTTAATGCTGACAGCTCCCTGTTGATTACTGGATCGGGTATATTGACATTTTTCAACCTAAACTTGGACAAGAAAATGGAACTTTTCTACGATTTCCGGCCTAATTCGACAACAATGCTGCGAGCAACTTGCTTGGAGTTTTGGTGATTTGTCTCCACACTTGGCCACTGTGAATCGCTATTATAACGAATTCTATCGGGACCATGCTTCACTCAGTGTTAAACTTCGTGAAGGTCATTCAAAATCAGCTGTCTTGCCGCAAACCATTGATGCAGGGCCCAAAATGATACACGATGATCACCATGTGACTTACCGTAAGATTCAGACAACCTTAAACATTAGTTCCACCAGCGTACATTTTGGCAGATTTAATAGTGTTGGATCCCACACAAATTAACAATCACTCAAATTAAGGCTGGGGTCCTAAATGTAAGGAAATGCTGAAAAAATTCGACCGCGGTACTTCAAAAGAAGTTTACAAAATCGTTACGGGCGACTAATCTTCGCACGATCCCGAAACTGAACGTAACAATTTCGAATGAAAATGGAAAACATGTTTTCGCAATTTACCATAAGTCTTCACATACAAATACACACACCACAAAAATTGTCGCATCACCTGGTATTCTGAATTCCATAACTGATTAAGCAACTCGATCGCAGTTTCTTTGTCAACATATGTTTTTGGACATATGAGGGAAAAAATTGTATCTATGTAACATTTGTTTCCATATGATCTCAAACACGTCTGAAGAATGAATTTATTTGACTCTCAGTATTCATTCAATTTCTCTCCAGTTTTCAAGCTAAATTAATGCAAGTTTTTTGTGTTTCTTGTTGATTTTCGAATCTTTGAATTTATTGTAATGGCTGCTGAACGTCCTGGACGCTATTTGAGGGTTCATGAAGTGGTAAGAATTGTAACATTTCTAGAGGAGAGGCGGAGCCAACGTTACGTGGCTAACTTGTTGAATGTTAACCAAAGCACTATTTCCAGAGCAATTAATCGGTACCACGAAACAGGGAAATATGGAAGAAGGGCCGGACAGGGAAGAAATCGGATAACAACACCAGTTGATGATCATTGGCTTCGTTTAACTGCACTAAGAGTTCGGCACTGTACGGCTAAAATGATACAAAATGAACTTGCACTTTCCAGAAATGTGCATATTTCATTGCAAACTGTTAGGAACAGGCTCAGAGAAGACGATATCAGACCAAGGGTGGCTTCCAACGGCCCCAGTCTCACCAGAGAGCATCGGGTTGCAAGACTTCAGTTGGGAGGGAACATGCTGATTGGGGTATTCCAGAATTGTCGAATGTTCTTTTTACCGACGAGTCCAGGTTCTGTCTAGTATCAAATGATAGACGCATGTCTGTATGCACACGACCTGAGGAACGGTATCAGCAATGCAATATCCGACAAACCGAAAACTTCGGAGGGGGCTCAGTAATGATGTGGGAGGCATTTATTTCCATGGTCGAACTGAGTTAGTCCTAGTGAATAATGGAAGAATGACAGCGGCAAGATACATCCCAGATATCCTTGAACCCGATGTTGTACCCTTTGGCCCATTGATTGGCGAAAACTTCATTTATATGCATGATAATGCTCGGCCTCATGCAGCTAGAGTATTTATAGAATTTCTGCAAACTGCCGAAATTGATATAATAAGATGGCCAGCCAGAAGTCCCGACTTGAATCCCATAGAACATGTTTGGTACAACATGGGATGGCAAATTCAGCAACATAGGATGCCTTGTAGAATACTCCAACAATTAGAAACTCTGCTTCCTGAAATTTGGAACTCAGTGACTCAAGAGTACATCCAAAATTTGTTTGAGGTGATTTCGAGACGTATACTGGCAGTAATTAGGGCCCGGCGAGGAAACACTCAATTTTGAAAATGATTAGTAACCATTCGATGATACTAGTTGACTGGTCTCTTCGAAAATGTTTGAAGATGGTAGCATTTTTTAATTTTTCATTAACTCGAAAATTGTTGATATTTTCCATCATAAACTCATCTCTTTTGAATGATATCTTCTTATTTTACACTTCTGAAAGTTACCAAGCGACTCTTGAATGACCAACCTAAAATTTAGTATTGTCGTAAAAGTAGGGGCGACAATTTTTGTGGGGAGTGTATTATAATATTTAAATCGTCGTGTCATCCATATCAACATAAAATGTCAGCATTCAACAGTTTTATTCATAGATTGATCACCAGATTCAACAAAGAATTGAATTCAATCAAACAAATAGCAAAAAAATAATGGTTACAATCCCAAAAATAATAAATGATATTTTGAATAAAAAACAGAGTAGAATCGCATTGAATGAAGTTTACCCTTTCGACAAATTGAAACAAAAATTCAACACCTTAATCTACGCTGGCATTACAAGTGAGAAACTGAAATCATTCTTGAGTAGCAATAATTTCAACATAGCATTCCAAACTAATAATAGCTTAGGCAAATATATAAAAATAATAAAACCCAATCAGATAAAAATAATAAAGCAGGTGTTTATAGATTGAATTGCAATAACCGCAATAATTTGTATATTGGCAGAATACATATGAGTTTTAATATTAGAAAATCGGAACATAAACGCAATTTTTCAAATAAAAAATCAGATTCAAATTACGCGAATCATCGCCTAGAAAATAATCACTCTTTCGGCCCACAGTTTGAAAATTTGCATACATATACTAAATATTGGAAAGTAGATCTTTGGGAAACTTTAGAAATCAACAAACACAAACACTCGTGTTCATCAATGAACAAGTCGATTTAAGCCCTTCACCTCTATTGAATCTCTTCAGGGAGCAATCTATTCCTTAGTTTTATTAGATATACCTGTCATAAATAACCACTTAAGAAGAAGCAACCCAATAAAATTTTAATTACTTAAGAACATTTGTATTTATATTCTCATTTTTATCTATATATAGTTATCATAATTTCTGTACATTCATTCTTTAGAAGCTACGGTGTAGTGTAAGTGTAAGTGTAAGTACACATTACTTGTTTTTATTATTGAATTCCATTATTAAAAATGATTTCAGAATTAATACATTCAGTGATACTCGGGGAGAAAGAATGTCCCATAGGGAATAAAGACTGTTTGTTCTAAGGAATTCCTTTGAAGTCACCATTATTTTTGTTTCATTGAACTTATACGAACATTTGATAGAAAGAAAGTCTCTCGCAACTTTCCATCAATAGAATTAATTACATTAACACATAATAATTTTTATTATTTTTCCCCTTTCATTATTATAACATTCTAATCAGGCAGGATTAGATGCATTCTATCGTAAACACAAACGCGAAAAGCTTGAAAAGTAGCACAGAAATTTGACAAGAGACGCGTCGGTTGTCCAGAGCAAAGAGAGCGCTGCAAAGACGGAACGAGAGCACGGCGAGAAGAAGGAAAATCAATAAGGGAAGAAAGCCGGTTCCGGAACGGTTGGCTGACTCTCAGATTCGTGAAATCGAGCTCGAACCGATATCCGCTCTGCTCGGTGGTGCCGGAAAACGCGGGGACTTTTTACTCCGGGATTTGCATAAAACGATCCCGAATCTATCTGTCGAACCTCTGCCAACTTTGAATACACTTTTTTCTGCGGAATTCACTTTCTATTCCTTACTAGTGGGAAGGATTCGAGATAGCTATCGACGCATTCGAGGAAGCTGAATCTGTTCTATTACAAATGTCTGAACTCTGTTTGTTTTGAGTCCCCTACAATCTAAGACTTGAGCCACCCCTTTTCACATTCATGAGAGCTTTACCACAGTATTTGAGAAAAAACTCAAGTTGTTTCTTTTACATGAGGTTATAATTATTGAAATAAAACAGTTTTTGACTTCAATTTTCTGTAAACATTCGGATCAGGACTAATGAACTGCATTGTGCACTCAGTCTATCTCATACACTTTTATCATCTTTTCTGCATCACTTCATTCTCACTGCCTTCCATGCAATTCGTTACTACAGTCTGCGATCTCCGAATTGATCCCTCAAGGTCATCCGAGGTGCAAATTCTAAATTCGGAACAGCCTAGTAGGCTGTGTCAACTGCCTGCTAAAGTTATCTATTAGACAAAAACATATTGCGGATAATGATAAAGTGGATCTTATAATTTTTAATTTAGGTGAAGACAGCTGTTATGAACACAGTGATGATGAGGACACCGATGATGGCGATGATAAACCTTTTTTTTGCTAATTAATCAATAATAATTTATAGAGGAACCCCAAATATTTTCAATCATTTTCAATCACCAAAATTGACAAATATCTATCATTGTTATATATTTAGTTTCATAATTGAAAAAATTACGTGTTTTTATTACATTTGTCATATTTTTAAAACGACTGTCAAAATTTTTCGCAAATTGTTCTTTAAATTAAACAAGAACCACGAAGAAATGATACATGGGAGATGTCAACCCAAATCATTGGGTTCATAGTGATTCTAGAACATCTATAGATCATAATCGGCCTCACTTAGAAGACCGAACCTAGGCATCGGGGCTCTCTCCGTCAAACAGAGAGGGAATTGTTTTGTTGAGTTTGAATATTGAAGGGATTTTGCGATTATACTTCAAAATTGACAAGCAAGAACAAGGAGGTGATTGTGTTTCAGGAGACTCACACTGCGACGGAAGAACATCTCCGTGAAAGAGAAAATATCGCACGTTATGTATTTTTTGATTATCTCCTTAGTCATTTGTATGGCCTTGTTTGCTATGTGAAATCTTTTCTTAAATTCAAGTGTGTTTAGACACATAAAAGTCAGGTATGGTTGTTGAAATATGTTTCGTCTGGAAATCATTGAGTGCAAGATGAGAATTAAAGCTGCAAAGCAGAAAAATCTTTGGTACTCTTTATGTACATACGACACTAACACAACATAAACAGACAAGCTATTGCTAGTGCAATAGCGACAGGGAAATGAGTTTTTCCTCAGGTTTTTCACTCGTTTATTGAATCATACGCAAGATAGTATGGTTCCCTGTTACATTTTCCTGACCTCACAGTTATATTTTTCTGACACACACCAAAATTATAGATCTAAGCATTAGTTGTAAATACTATAAATCCTCTCTTTTCAGAATATATATATATATATATATATATATATATATATATATATATATATATATATATATATATATATATATATATATATATATATATATATATTTTTCAGAAGATATATATATATATATATATATATATATATATATATATATATATATATATATATATATATATATATATATATATTCATCTTAACGTTGTAAATGATTTTTAACTAAGTAGCTAGCTATCAAGATAGACCAAATAATTGGGGATAAACAATGTATAGAACCTATTTTTACAACTAATTTTTCCGCCGTCTATGGTATCTCCTTTTCTATCTGGCAGTTTGGAATACAATAGACCAGTTCATTTCTTAAATGTTCATCTTATATATCTTTTCTATTATTCAGCTGTTTTGTTTCGCTTGCAAAAATAATACGCCCGAAATTCGAGGATTACTGGTAAGCAATCGTGAAATTTTGTTAACTAAATTTCAAGTGGTTGAATCCTGATAATTGATATTGAACCTTAAGGATGATTGACATGTCTCATTTTAGAGCTCAAGGACTCTAACCTCTGTAATACACTCCTACAAAAAGGTGACAAATTATCTCATGTCTCATAAAGCAGTAATTGTTGGTTATGACTTTTCAACACCCTGTATACGGAAAAGCTCACATTCTGTTTGGAAATTCAATCCACTTTAAATATACATTATTTCTGAGCGAAACGTGGTTTGCTAGATACACTAAGTTTCACAGAATACTTTGTGAGAGGTTCTTATTAAATTCTTTAATTATTGAGTAAATACACTCCCCACAAAAATTGTCGCATCACCCTACTTTTACGACAATACTATACAAACTTTTAGGTTGGTCATTCAAGAGTCGCTTGGTAACTTTCAGAAGTGTAAAATAAGAAGATATCATTCAAAAGAGATGAGTTTATAATAGAAAATATCAACAATTTTCGAGTTAATGAAATATTAAAAATTCTACCATCTTCAAACATTCGCGAAGAGACCAATCAACTAGCATAAACCATTCGATCATTTTCAAAATCAAGTGTTTCCTCCCCGAGCCGTAATCACTGCCAGTGTACGTCTCGGAGCCCCTCAAACAAATTTTGGATGTACTCTCGAGTCACTGAGTTCCAAATTTCAGGAAGCAGATTTTCTACTTGTTGGAGTGTTCTACAAGGCATCCTACGTTGCTGAATTTTCCACCCCATGTTGTCCCAGACATGTTCTATGGAATTCGAGTCGGGACTTCTGGCTGGCCATCTTAAAATATCAATTTCGGCATTTTGCAGAAATTCTGTAACTACTCTAGCTGCAGGTCGTCTGTATACAGGGATGCGTCTATCATTTGATACTAGATAAAACCTGGACTCGTCGGAAAAGAGAACATTCGACCATTCTGGAATACTCCAATTTGCAGGTCTCCTCGCAAACTGAGGTCTTGCAACTCGATGCTCTCTGGTGAGACGCGGGCCGGTGGAAGCCGCCCTTGGTCTGATATCGTCTTGTCTGAGCCTATTCCTAACAGTTTGCAATGACATATGCACATTTCTGGAAAGTGCAAGTTCATTTTGTATCATTTTAGCCGTACAGTGCCGAACTCTTAGTGCAGTTAAAGGCAACGATCATCAACTGGTGTTGTTATCCAATTTCCTCCCTGTCCGGCCCTTCTTCCATGTTCCCCTGTTTCGTGGTACCGATTAATTGCTCCTGAAATAGTGCTTTGGTTAACATTCAACAAGTTAGCCACGTAACGTTAGCTTCGCCCCTCCTCTAGAGGGGCGAATCACTTCATGATCACTCAAATAGCGTCCAGGACGTTCAGCATCCATTACAATAAATTCAAAGATTCGAAAATCAACAAGGAACACAGAAAACTCGTATTAATTTTGCGTTAAAACTGAAGAGAAATTGAATTGATACTGATAGTCAAATAAACTCATTCTTGTTTTAGACGTGTTTGAGATCATATGGAAACAAATGTTACTACATAGATTGGATTTTTCATATGTCTTGAAAACATATGTTGACAAAGAAACTGCGATTGAGCTGCTCAATCGATAGTGGAATTCAGAATACCAGGTTATGCGACAGTTTTTGTGATGTGTGTATATTTCACAAAGTTATTAGCGAAACAATCTCAATGAAGACAAAATAGATTTACTTGTTCCTGTAGATGAAAACTGAAAACTTGTTTCGAAGGAAATAGTCTAGAATCTTTGAAGAGGATAAAAACTAGAGTAATTTTTAAGATGGTATAATTCCATGAATACATAAATATGTGATGGAATATTCGGAAACATAACATACCAGGAAACACCAATCCCTCTCGATTTACCTGCGTGTCCAAAGGTGAATATGTGTAGGGATCTTAACAATAGAACTACCCCTCGGTGACTTTTAACGACTTATCGAATAGCGAAAATAATATACTCCATATACATCGTAACAATACCATCATTTGAATGTTGTAAGGCAGAAAATGATGTACCCAATTGTCCATGTCGAGGGTTGGGAAATACATTTTTGTTTGGCTAATCTATTGATATTTAAGGTTATAGCTCTGGAGCAGTCTGCTGCCTTGAATAAAAATAAAAAATAATATCATACATCAAGAGATCTATGAATCATGTAGAAAGTTATGCATTTCGCATAGAAAATGCTAAATAATGATGTATGTAATACCAATTTTTCCTGAAGGTTATCAAAACTAATGATAACAGTTTTCGCTCTACAAAATATTACTTTCAGAATGCAGAATATTATATGAATCATATCTTAAGCAATAATGCTTTAATTGAATTTAAATGAATAAGATGGGGTGCTTTTCTTGATCTTGCTGTCTACAATCACTCGGAATACATAAAACAGACTTCAAATGCACAAAAATCAGTTAAACGTCAGGAAATACTTGTTATAAATTTGATAAGTAACGCCCTTGTTCGATTCTATTTTTACCGCCATAACAAATCATCCAAATTTCAATGTTATGCAATTCGGTTAGATGTATTATTTAGAGAAGATATTGTTTGCTTCTACTACGCAGTAAATGCAGGCATCAAATTCACTGAGATGAACCTTGAAAATGAAGGATGCAACCAAATCATACATTCTGTCAATAAAGTACCGGAGTTGATTTTTTGCTTCGTTCTGGTCGGCCATCAACATCTTCAACTAAAGTTAACATCGATAAAGTGAAGGAAATTGAAAAATCGTCAGCTCGTACCATTTTAAACGATTGTATGGGTATGAAACGCGTTGCGTTGCGTAGAGGTCGCTGAAGACATTCTAGAACGAGTAAATTCTTATCCCGCATTCATAAAAAGCAATGAAGCTGGTAATTAGACATGGGTTTATGAGTTTGACATTCAAACTAATCAACAAGCTTCAGAATGGCGCCTTCTAACTGACCCGAAACCGAAAAACCACGTCGAGTCATGGTAATGTTGACTGTTTTCTTTGATTATCGCGCTGTTGTGCACTCTGGATTCTTTCCGGAAGGTCAGACAGTAAATAAAGAATATAACCTTAACGTTATGAGGCGTTTCAGAAAACAAATTTCAAAAAGTCCAGATTTGTGGAAAGTAAACTCAAGGTTTTTGCACCATTATAATGCTCATCTCACAAGGCTATCAATACGAACGACTTTCGGACTAAAACCTCAACAAATATCATCGAACAACCACTGTATTAACCTGATATGGCTCCGGTTGACTTTCTTCTTTCTCCAAAACTCAAATTACCTCTTCGAGGTACTCGTTTCGAATCGATAGAAGACATAAGAGGGGATTTGTGGCGAGAACTGAACTCGATTCTGTAAAAAGCATTCAGAAATGTTTTGATGGTTGAATTATAAGTTGGCGTAAATGCATTATTTCGGAAGGTGCCTAAATAATCGAAGGGATTTAATAAATTTGGATGAAAAATATTTTGTGTTTCAATTCCTGGTACTTTCTTGAAAAAACGTACAACTATAACAAATAAAGTCCAACATCTCGAAAATAGTAATAAAAAATCTTTTCATATAATTCTTTTCCATAGGCGATAAAATGTTCATTCTCGAATAATACACCTTTGAGGAGTAACTGATAAAATGCCTGAATTTTCATTAATTTTTAACTGTGGGTTTTCTAGAGTGCATAAGATAGTTATATAATATCAGTCTTCTTCTTCAGTAATAAAAAATCGAAATCTGTGGAATAGTTAAAATCGAATCATCAAAAATCAATGCTGCTATGTCGTTGTATTTTAGAAAGTGAGAAATCCTCAACTTTAATTCTCTAATCCAATATAGCGACTACATAAAATATTCAGTCCCAACTATAAATTCCGGAAAGAAATGATGTTAGTCCTCACTAAGTGAGAAGGTAAACTTTTGGATTGCTGGAATAAAACCTCCCCTACCGAGGGGGAAGTAAAAGTCAAGACAGCAAGTGAGTGAGGAGAGACTCCAATAAACTCGCTATTGCTCTTGGTCGGTAAGATGGCCGCTCGTAAAGAGGGCACATAAAGTGCATCGATGTTGGTCGAGGCTCAGGCCTCCATAGGGCCAGGAGCCATAATCTGGAGCTCAATGAACGGGTCTAATGCGCCACTCGCTCTACTGCGCCGAGCTTTCAAGCATCACGTCCGACGCCGGGCCCTTTGTGCCCCACCGCAACGGCTTTTCTGATAATAACCCACTACTACGGTTTCTCGGTTCTTGTTAATGCCCTTTTTGTCCACCGTTTTTTCATTCGATTGCCCCAATTCCATTTTCTGTTTCGTGGAAAAATTCCCATTTCTTTGGTCAAGGCTGTGTTACTTTTCGTAACTACTGAAATATTCATTCACATTTGTTTTATTTTCGCTATTCAGGTTTGAATTTCAATTGTGAAGTTAAGAATCATAAGAGAACCGTATGAAAAGTATTATTCCCTAATACTTTTATTCGAGTTCATTTAAATATGTGTTGAAGGAAGTTGTATTTTCAGAATATATATGTAAAATAAGTTCTTTTATTGATATCTGGAAGGTACAGTTGACAATCTTGTTGAAATTTCGCAATGTTGTTCAATGTAAAATATTGGTTAATTGTTGCCAACTAGATCAATCTTCAAGTGGAGTCCAGAGGGGCACTGTCAGAAACGAAATTCGACAAATAGGAAATGTATTCATATCTAGAACCTACACGCAACCAAATTTATATGGAAACACTCGGTATTTCGCATTATTATTTGCTTTTTAATCATAGATCTTTGACTACTTGTAAAGAATGAAGTTCTTTGTTGTAAAAAAACTGGATAGTATACCGGCTCGGTGGCGTATGGGATATGATGCTCGTCTCCTACGCAGAGTTACCTGGGCTCAATCCCCACAAAGTCGGTGCGATTTTTCGGATTCTGGGAATCGCTTGAGTGTCCATCTTTCGGAGGAGATGTAAAGCTGTCGGTCCTGTCTAACAGAGTTGTGTTGGACATTAAAGATCCCTTCCCTCGACACGAGAGGGGTTCGGCAAAATTCCCGGGTTAGTGAGGTGACAGAATTGCCCGGCGTGTCATTAGCCGAAAGGCAGAAATAGAGCACGTTAAAGGAAAAACAAACAAACAACAAACAAACTGGATAGTATGATAAGAAATGTTGAATTATCACCACATGTTCGGGATATTCTACTCAGTCGTGACTGAGATTTGAAACTGTGAATTTCAAAATTTAAAAAAGCCTATAATCATGATTGGAAATGCTTTCGTTGGATTGTCCGATGTGCAGAGGGGTCGAATAATTGCTCTAGATGAATAAGGGGTGACACAGAGGGATATAGTAGCCACAATCACAGGTGGTGATTTCAAAAACCTACACCCGATACGTGGAGCTACACTATCTGAAAAATAGGCCTAGAGGAAGTCGTAGGAAGATCACTTCTGAAGAACAAGACCGCTTTTTGTGCCAAATTGCAAGAAGAGATCCTAGTGCGTCGCATCCCATACTCCAAAGGCGATTTCTGGAAACAGCAGACATCAGTGTATCAGTCGAAACGATAAGTCAGAGACTTAGTTCAAGGAGTTTATACAGCAGAATGCCCTTAAGATTTCCAGAGCTAACCTGACAACAAAAATTAACAGACTTGATTGGTATTTCGGATGAGACCAGAATTGGTGTTCGATCAGATGACTGCCGGATCCAGGTTTTAAAGGGTCATGGAAAACAAGCTTGACTCCGACCAGCAAGACGAATTCCGAAATACCAAGGGGAAGTGTGATGTTTTGAGATGGCATTATGCTGGGAGGCAAAACAGATTTGATTCAGTTTTCTGCAGTGTAACCTCGCGTGGCATTATTTTGAAACAGAGGGGAATCGCTATTTCGGACTGGCCAGCTTGCTCTCCAGACCTAAATCCTATGGAACATGTATGGGATAATCTCAAAAGGAAAATTAGATCGCACCAAGATAATCCAACAACTTCACAACAGCTCATCCAAGCCCCCACAGAAGAGTGGCAGATTATCACCCCAGAGGAGGTCGAAAATCTAATCAAAAGCATGCCTAGACGGATTCAGGCTTGTATCGGGGCAAGAGGTCTAGAAAAGAACATCTACTCCGTGAGAAAACAATTTTCAATTTTTTTACTACATGCGGAAAGAGTCTCGTATTTTCTTTTATTTATTTCTGTCTTAAAATAAATATCTCAAAAAGGATCAATTCGAACAATCTTCCGAAATTTCCAAAATTCCTGAGGTAATATTCAAAATATCGGATGATTAGATATAAATTTGGTTGTGTGTACAGTTTTGTATTACTCGTGATTTTTAAAATTTTGACCCATTTTTCAAATTTCCGCATCGAGACATCACAAATTTGAATTGTGGAGGCCGTTACTTGATGTAGATCCATGATATAAATAAGATAAAAACACAAGGTTCAACTTTAATCTACACTTTATTTGAAAAAATTCGACGACGTTTCGCTGACACAGCAGCTTTATCAAGAATGAAAAATAGAATGAAGAGTATGGTATTATAAACAAATCGTAGAACAAGTTGGATGAATAACAGGAAAATCCACACCGAGCCATTGTACAGTTAGTATGAAAGGTAATAAAAACTAATTAAACAAGTTAAGTAGGGTGAGTAATTCAAATCTACCTGTTCATTCAAAAGCTTGTCCGAATGTTTGTATCTATTTATTTCTAATGCTTCTAGGAGATCTAATTTTGAACTTTTGATTTTATATGTAATATGTCAAAGTTTTTATTGAATGAATGGTTTTCTTTTATTAGGTGGTTTGAATAATTTGAATCAGATTTATTTTTATCGAAGCTACGTTTATGTTCAGATGTTCTTATGCCAAAACTCCTATAGGTCCTACCGATATAAATTTTATCACAAGAACCGCAATTGAGTTTATAGATTCCTGATTTACTTGATTTTTCAACACGAGATTTATTATTTTTAATATGTTTACCTAAGTTATTAGAAGTTTTGAAAGCAATTAAGATTTTGTTTGACGAGAAAGGATTTAATATTTGTACTTGCAGAACCGCAGAATGTTAAACTGTTGAATATTTTATAGTCTTTATGAATAGGATATACTTCATTTATTGCTTTCTGATAGAGTTTTTACGAATGACTAGATCTATCATATCCGGATTATATGAATTATTAATGGTTATCTGTTTGATGATGTTTAACTCTTTATTATAATCTTCTACTGATAAAGGTAAATTGAGTAACCGATGTACCATGCTGTTTAAAGCTGCAACTTTGTGTTGAATTGGATGTAATGAGTAGTTATGTATAATTGTATCAGTATGTGTTGGTTTACGAAAGACCGAAACATGATTATTATTTTGTTTAGTGATTCAATCACAACCTTGTGTTTTATCTCATTTACATCACAAATTATTCAAAGAACTGAAACTGAAAAGATGATAATACTATGATACTAAAATTATATTCTCAAAATTGAAAACATTCAAATTATATTATTTTTCCTATTTCAAATGGCTCATACTGTATTGAATGGTTGAATCTGAAAACCAATTGCAATACCTATGCAACTATTCAAGATTTTGTTCTTGTAATGTTTCATAAATTTTTTCTCTTCATACCATTACTGTGGCTGCACAGTTCTTACCCTGCGAATTCACCGTTACCCACACTGTTCATTCGTGATCTTTTCATTGAATTTCATAAAATAACACAGTCCTTTTGCTTTATAAAAATCTAAAAAACTATTACACCTCAATGCTTTCTATTAGTTATTGCAAATATACTTTCTCATATACGAAACTTGAACTCTTCAGAAATGAAAAGGTCATTATCGAAGAAATATTTCATCAAAAGCCTTGAATGCATCACCTTATCTACACTCGGAGGCAAAATTAGCGGAACACTCGAAAATTTAACCAAATTCGAAGTTCGATATTTTTTCTAATTCTCAACCGATTTAGATGATTTGTTCGGCAAGTTATAGATCAACTCTTCTGCTTTGTAGAAATTATAAGAGAAAACAAAAAGAATTTGAGAAAAAATTTATACGGGGGCAAAACTAAAAGTGTTTTTTTTTGTCAAAAATTCGTAACACCCTGTGGAATTTCGTGGTCCGAGTTGAAACATACAATATCATGGTCTGTCAAGACACATCTACCTACAGTAACGCCCTTCTTGTTTCATGCGTTTATCTCTATTTTTGCAAAATATATTTAATTTCAAGTGGAAAATCACCATTTTGGAGAAATTCCATTGAATCAAGAAATTGTCATTAAAATTCGTCTATCAATTTGGAATTTTCTTATTATCACTCAGGCGTGTCGAAATTGTCGTTTGCGATTTTTATGTTCGAATTGCATTAGTTATTGATGACGATTTGGTTAATTTGGTGAAAATTAGGAATTCATAGGAGATAACAGTCGGTAGGTATTAAAATACACAACCGAATTCTGGGACCATTGATAAAACTTTTCATTTACACATGTGCACACCTTTTTTATCAAATATGAAATACAACACGCGTTTTTTTGTATATGACCACATTTGCACTTGTTTAAAGAATGAGAGTTTTCCATTCTTTGATTTGATACAAATTCGATCGGTTGCGGTGTTTTGTGATTCTTTTACTGTTTACGATTCGAAACGGTATTTTTCATTCAGAATGAAATTTACTACCAACCTCAGTAGCAAGGGCAGTTAAATTGATCGAGGAAGGGCGCACCTACCGCTCAGTCGGTACCATGTTGGGTGTCTCGACGTCGGTTATCCATCGAATCTACCGACGTTACAGGGAAACTGGATTGTACGTGAGTATGCGAGGACAAGGAAGAAATCGGGCAACCCGCGCTATACATGATCGTTTCATCGTCAATCAAACCATAAGAAATCCTCGTCTTAATGCTGTTCAGGCACGTAACCTTTTACAAGCAGTGGATAACATTAACGTCAGTGTGAGGACAGTCAGAAGACGATTAAATGAAGTTGGTCTGAGATCATACGCGCAAGCAAGAGCACCAAGACTCGATAGAGCCCATCGGGTAGCAAGATTGGCGTTTGCTAGGGAGCATGTAGCATGGACGATTGGAAAAATAGGGCATTCTATGTGAAAAACATAATTTGATCTAAATCCCTAAATTGGAATACCTGTATATTGAAATATAAATTTGAAATGTGCAAAAGTTCTAAATAAACCATGCCTTCACCGATATAATGACACTCTTCTTCGATATAATCACTCTTCTTCGATATAATGACACTCTTCTTCGATATAATGTACAGTTTCGGAGCTATCGAATAAACACGGATTAAATAGACACACAGTATATGAACGAAAAAATAAAAATTTTGCAATATCAATAAATTAAAGTTTTTAGTTTCGGCAGTCAAACGACAAGGGGAATTTATTATTTCCCATATTTAAGTAATCATTTTCCATCCATGTGACACATTAGGCTCTGAATATGTCGTCTAGTCTGTTTTAACGAAATCAGTACATTTCACTTAACGCGTAAGGGCCGAGCATAGGGACAATTCGAAAACACCGTATGTCACCCTGTTGGTTTGAAAGGAAGCGCCCAACTGGTATAATCGAGGTCCTGAGGGACCTGGAAAGGCCGAATTAATGCCGCTCCGATGGTCGCTACATAATTACTCATTTAATTTGGGTATGCGCCCTTTTGCCCTTTTCTCCAGATCTATTCCTGTTTGCCGTCTCTAAGGAGATGTAAGTAATACAAGAGACTGACCTTTGCTAGATTGAATTCAATTTGGAAATGTGACTTGTGTTTTGGGGAGTAAAGGACGATTGGTATCTCTTAGCCCTCTATTGTTATACTTGGCTACGAAATAATATATTCGGGAGATCTTCGAAAACAAATTTGCATGGATACGTAGGTTGCCTTTTAAGTTTTGGACCAGGCATAAAAAACAAAAAAAAATTAGCTTGTATGTGCTTAAAACAATTTATTTCGAAAGACTTTCGCAACTTCCAATGAGATATCTCCAATTAGGTGCTAGATCGGGACAAATAGGTGGATGGCCCATTAATTCAATGTTTTGAGAGTTCAAATACTCAATCGTATATGCTGATTTGTGTGAGCTTGCATTGTCATGCAGAATAATTTTAGTTCTTCGATTCGAATTCCTTAACTTATCGAACACTTGTCAAACAAATGGTTGTATACCATTCAGAATCGACCGTTGCTCTAATATTTCAGGGTACCATTTCCTTCCAAGTGATTCGGACACGAACAACTTTTGTCGGGTTTGGATCGTCTTGAAATACTCATACTGTCGATTGTTGTTCAGTTTCAAAATTCGTCACCTGTAACGAATTTGTAAACGTCTTTTGAAGTACCGCAGTCGGAGTTTTCAACATTTCTTTGCCTCAAACAAGTCTTTTTGACAGCCAAATGTTCATGAAATATTGAATGTAAGCTCGTGGAACTAATATTAAGGGTTGTCTTATCTCCCAGTAAGTCACATGGCAAGTTGGTCGCCACAGTGTTGTCGAGTTGATGGCTATAAACAAGAAACAAAACTCATTCGTAACGTCAAAGTGCTGTACGTTTAGGTTAAATATGTCAAAATACACGACACAGTTGCCGGAAGGAGCTGTCAACAGTAAAAGTGCCAGAGGCGCAGAATTTAGAAGGCAACCTACTTAATACATTTCCTTGAAAATTGAAAACTTGGAAGTGAGGAGGACAAGAATTGTCACTTGAAAATTATAGCAGAGAAGTAGAATTGTATCATTCAATGGATGTTGGATAAGGTCATTTTGAGAACTTAATTTGATATAAGCATGGTTAAATTTTTTCATTTTTCTTTTGTTTGGACTGTTTGTACAATATTAAACGTTCATGAAGATAAGATTTTTGAATAGAAAATTGAAGCACCTTTCTAAAGATATGTTACTCCATCTACTTTTGACTTAAGTTCTGCTGAGGGTAGGGGGTTGACTTCACATGCTGCGAACAAACTCATAAATTGATTCCCCTCGAATTAGAATTTCACGTGTCTCCTACAATCAGTCTTTCTTGACATAGAGGGGGAGGCAAATATTTGTTGCAATACAAACTTTCGTTGTATTTGGAGATATTAATTGTTCATAAAAATACTCTTTTTGAATATAAAGATTCGAAAGGCATTTCCAAAGATCTGTAACTCAGCCCACTTTTTCTATAATGAACATATTTATTTATTAACGACGTTTTTTCATAGGTATCTTGTTTACTCAATCATTCATAATGTGTTGCCGTTCGTAACTTCATCAAGATCTAGAAGAAGTTGTCAAATTTCGCTTACCAAAGATGACATCAATATACCAACAACTACTCTCAAGTAAAACAGATAAAGTCACAAATATTATATAACAGATGCTGATGAAACGATTATTGCTTAGTATTGAAACTAAGGTCGATAGCTTACAAAATTCTGCAGTCTGTTGTTACTATTCATGACATCCGACCGAACTGTAATACTACTGTGTACTTCCGATTGACGATGATTTTGGAGTCTGAATATAAAAATCATCTCTCTCAGAAAAGGATCCTAAACATTCACTGGAAGGTTTAATATTGTTCTCTAAAAAGTAGTCAATGTGTTTGCAGACGAAACGATAAAGTTTGCACGTCATCATTGTAGGTTAGGTTGGGTCAAAAAAAACGAATATTTCTTTTTCGCTTCGTACTCTGCCAAATAGGTTCCTAGATACCTAGATAGTGTTTTCAAGTATGAGTTCCTTATTGTAACGGAAAGGTTCTCCGCCTTACAGTCTTCTATTTTTTCTTATCATCACATTGAAAACTTGATATCTCGCTTCCAACTATTATATATATATATATATATATATATATATATATATATATATATATATATATATATATATATATATATATATATATATATATATATATATATATATATATATCATAGATTTCGTAGGAAATTCAATGTTCTACGAAAAAAGCCTCCTACGATTTTTTGTTAACCTAACCGTTTGAAAGATATTAACGGTTGAAGTTTGATTATTTGAAGGTAAATTTATTCTTTTCCTATGAATTTTATAACTATATTTTTCGACTGAGTTAAGCGTTTAAGAGATATTTATCGTCAAACATCTATATAAATTCTTTTAATTTTAATCAATAATTCCAAAAATTCTTATTTAATTTATGAGTTTTGGGGAGATTACACAAATTTGAGTTTTATTATAAGAAAATCTCCTATAGAAGTTTTAAGTTGAAAAATTTTTTTCAATTTTATCTTTAATATTGCAAAATCTTACTCGTAATGTTGTTTATTATTATGACGCTTGTTCAGTGCGTGTTTTGAATTCTTTTTCAACGAAATATACATGAAATTGTTTTCGAGGAATTTATATTGAAGTCCATTACTTCTTCTGTTTGTCTTCTGAAGCTAACACCATCTATGTTTTTATTTTCAACTATCTTCAGTATCTACTCGTTTAATACCGTATTTTCAATGGTATTGAAATTGATCATCTTGCATACGTCATTAAATAATTCATTTCAAATAATTCTTATAATCATCACATAAATTTATTCATCATTAATTGACCAACAATGTATAAAGAAACCCGTTTCATTGGTAACCTAACCCTAAATGACTGAAAAAACAATTTTGAAAATAGCTCCTAACATTTTTCTGTTCCTGAACTCAAAATTTTGGAATTATTGATCAAAAACTGAAAAAATTGATGTTTGCCGATGAATATCTTGTAAACGCTTAACATAATCGAAAAATTATAAGAGACCATTTGTGTAGAACAGTAAATTTCATACCAAACAATGAGTTTTATGATTCATAATGACTTTTCTTCATTGAGTTGTAAAATTCATGAAAAGAAAAATTTACGTTCAAGTAAACTTTAACCGTTTATATCTTTCAAACGGTAAGGTTTACGAAAATATTGTAGGAGGCTTTTCTTGAAGAACATTCAATTTCCTACAAAATCTATAAAACGAGATATCAATTTTTCTATGTGATAATAAGAAAAAATATAAAACTGTAAGGCGGAGGACTTAATCGTTACAATTATTAGTTCATACTTGGAGAGATTTTCTTAGAGGTGCCTAGGAACATATCATATTTTTAGAGTACCAAGCAAAAAAAATTGTTTCTTTCAAACCACCCTACTGTAGATGTATGATTTATTATTGTCACTGATTGATTTAGGCATATTATGCGTTGATTCATTGTTTACCAAATCACTCTATTTCGATATTCAAATAAGGAATGAATTTTTCTTGTACCACACTACAACAGAATGATATATTCGATATACAATCAATCAAGAAATATAAATAACTGAAAAATCATTTAATCACAGTAATGAGCTGATGGCCGTTCTACAGAATCATTCGTAATTCGTCACTGTCTCGAACGGCCCCAACAAATCCGATTTTTCACATGCAGAAATTTTTCAAATTAGCGATATCGTCACTCAGTCCAATTCCAAACCTATTAGAATGAAAGGCATCTGTTATTTTATCAATGGAAATTCAGCGTACTGCCCCCTGGGGGCCGGACCAGTCAAATCAGATGTGTCAAACAGCGCCCCTACGGGAGCTCTTATCTCACCCCCAATCGGGGGTGGTCATGATTGCTCTTCGATTGTTTCGAATGGATTATGCTGAGTGCCCTCTGTCTGTTGCTACTGCGATTAAATTAATGGATTGTTGGTCATTTATCTGAGCTTGTTTTCGAGAGGTGTTTTATGGGGTGGATTCGAATGATGAGTAACACTTGATGATTATTTCTGTGGATGCTGATTGTATTATAAATGCGTAATTATCGTTATTTTGCAGTGGGACGTCTTAATGATATGCATAAAATGAATTCCATGAAAAACATTAAATGCTCCTAAACTCAGTCATAAAACCGATAAGAATACGTCAAATTCGATCAAAAGTTAAGGTAATGTTGAATGTTTTCTTTCATTATCGCGGTGATATGCATTCGGAATTCGTGGAAGAAGGTCAGGTGGAAAACGAAGAATATTACCTGACCGTTATGCAGCGTTTGAGAGAGCAAAGTTGTCGAAAAAAGGCCAGATTTGTGGAAAGAAAACTCATGGATTTTGTAGCATCTCACAAGGCTATCATTGTGAATGAATTTCTGACCAAAAACTTAACCAATACCATCGAATAACCCCCGTATGCACCTGAAATGGCTCCGGCCGATTTTTTTCTTTTTGGAAACTCAAATCACCGTTGCGAGGTACCCGTTTTGAATCCGGAAGAAGCGTTTGAAAAATGTTTAGATTGTTGATAATGAATTATGGAAAGGGCCAACTTAAAAGGCGATGCAATAAATTTAAATGAAAAATAAATATTCCCGGTATTTTATTAGCAGAATCTATGAGGCCAGGTCAGTTATTCAAGTTGATGTTCATATCATTCTTCGCGAAAGATACACTACCCAAGCAGAATTGAACATGGACTGCAAAAAAAGTTGGAACTGCCAATAGGAGGGGGGTGGGGTATCTTTCGATATTGCCGCCGAAGTTACTGATAAAAATATACCACATAATAACTGCTTACTTAGTTGATTAGTTGTTCGTATGACATATATCTTTGAAACACAGTTTGATTATGATATCTTGTTTAGTGTTGTACGATTGCTTTAAATGAGTTACGAATTGAATATTTAACATGTTGCACTATCCGTGTGTTTTGAAATTTGGTTGTTTGTTATTCTTTTAACGTGCTCTATTTCCGCCTTTCGGGGGGGAATTCTGTCACCTCACTAACCCGAAAATTTTGCCGAACCCCTCTCGTGTCGAGGGAAGGGATCTTTAATGTTAGGACCGACGGCTTTACATCTCCTCCGAAAGATGGATTCTCAAACGATTCCCAGGATTCGAAAAATCGCACCGACTTTGTGGGGATTGAACCCAAGTAACTCTGCGCAGGAGATGAGCATCATATCCTCTACGCCATCGAGTTATGATTTGTAAATATCCTACGTTTCGGGTACCCTTGCGGAAGGGACTGCATCGGGTTATTCCAATGCTAATCGAATCAGGAAAATACTACATTCTCTTATTGTTTGCAAGTTGTTATCGCACATCACAGAAATTAGTCGACGAATTCTCAATATCTTGAAAATGTAGATTATTGCTTTCCATGTATTTGCGAGCAACATTCTTTCTTCTGTCGACAGAATACGAGTACGAAACAACATGATATGAATACGTACATAACTAGATTATGTCTTTGCATAATATGTGTCAGTAGTTGCACCGTTGAAGAGTCGGTCAATTAATCGGACATTAAAGCGGAATATTTATGGGGCAGATTTCAAATAAATGGAAATTAATCAATTTATATACGCGAATTTGCTTATAAGAATTGCCTGCAAGTGATATACGTTGGTTACTCAGTTTACAAGTCACCCTTTTAGTTTTTAATCGCAGAAGAAATTCTCTATCGAATTGGATTGATAATGAAGGGCAGATGGCGACACAGAACATCCATGAAATATTTCAGGGCATTTCACAATCCGACTCCTTGAGTCGGTTTGAAGAGTTGTTGTGTCTTAGTGATCCATGTTGGAAGTCTTGGTGTGGCCATTTAGTATCTTCAATATTATTTATGGTGTTCGAAGGTAGTCACTAGATTTTGATCACAGCCTCTTATGCATCTTATATGAAATTTTCTTCTGCAGAACATTACATTGAAAAAGCTCGAGAAGTTTTATAGTTTTTTGATTAATGCTGCGGTTTTTCGCTTAGTTGTTATTGTTTGAACAGCTGAACAATTCAAAATTTATGAAGATAGTTTCAGCTGCCTGCGTTTCTGTGGCCAGGTACTTACTAAATCTCAACTTTTTCCTTCAACAAGTCACTTGTAGGATTGACAACTTTCCCAGGCGATAACGTTTCATAACTGCGACTGTTGTGATCTGTTTAACAATATGTGGGACAAGGACTTCATACCAGTTACCGAAATTTAAATACACACACAACAGAAATTGTCGTATCACCTAGTATTCTGAATTCCACAATCGATTAAGAAGCTCGATCGCAATTTCTTTGTCAACCTCTGTTTTTGGACATATGAGGGAAAAAAATCTTATCTATGTAGTCACATTTTTCTTCAGTTTTCACGCTGAATTAATGCAAGTTTTCTGTGTTTGTTGTTGATATTCGAATCTTTGAGTTCATTGAATTGGCAGATAAACGTCCTGGACGCTATTTGAGTGATCATGCAGTGGTAAGAATTGTAATACTTCTAGAGGAGGGACGAAGCCAACGTTGTGGCTAACTTGTTGAATGTTAACCAAAGCACTATTTCAAGAGCATTAATCGGTACCACGAAACAGGGAAATTTGGAAGAAGGGCCGGACAGGGAAGAAATCGGATAACAACACCAGTTGATGATCATTGGCTTCGTTTAACTGCACTAAGAGTTCGGCACTGTACGGCTAAAATGATACAAAATGAACTTGCACTTTCTAGAAATGTGCATATTTCTTTGCAAACTGTTAGGAACAGACTCAGAGAAGACGATATCAGACCAAGGGTGGCTTCTACCAGCCCGCGTCTCACCAGAGAGCATCTAGTTGCAAATTGGGGTATTCCAGAATGATTGAATATTCTCTTTTCCGACGAGTCCAGTGTTCTGTCTAGTATCAGATGATAGACGCATGCCTGTACACAGACGACCTGGGGAACGGTATCAGCAATGCAATTTCCGGCAAACCGAGAACTTCGGAGGGGGCTCAGTAATGGTGTGGGGAGGCATTTCTTTTCATGGTCGAACTGAGTTAGTCTTGTGAATATTGGAAGAATGACATCGGCCAGATACATCGCAGATATCCTTGAACCCCATGTTGTACCCTTTGGCCCATTGATTGGCGAAAACTTCATTCATATGCATGATAATGCTCGGCCTCATGCAGCTACAGTAGTTACAGAATTCCTGCAATATGCCGAAATTGATATTTTAAGATGGCCAGCCAAAAGTCCCGACTTGAACCCATCGAACATGTTTGGGACAAAATGGGGTGGCAAATTCAGCAACGTAGGATGCCTTGTAAAACACTCCAACAACTAGAAAACCTGCTTCTTGAAATTTGGAACTCAGTGACTCAAGAGTACATCCAAAATTTGTTTGAGGGGCTTCCGAGACGTATACTGGCATTTATTAGGTCCCGGGAAGGAAACACTCTATTTTGAAAATGATTAGTAACCATTCGATGCTAGTTGATTGGTCTCTGCGAGGAATGTTTAAAGATGGTAGAATTTTTTCATTAACTCGAAAATTGTTGATATTTTCCATGATAAACTCATCTCTTTTGAATGATATCTTCTTATTTTACACTTCTGAAAGTTACCAAACGACTCTTGAATGACCAACCTGAAAGTTTATATAGTATAGGCGTAAAAGTAGGGTGATGCGAAAATTTTTTGGGGAGTGTATCATCAAGTGCCTTTCTGTTATGCTGATATATCGAATATTGTTATTTTATGTTTGTTCAGAAATCCAATTTGTTAAATTAACGAAAAGAGTATTTTAATAATAATAATTTTGAAGAGCGGGGTGCCGATAAATCAGTCAAGAGACGATTGGATATTTTAAATAACGAAGATATTTTAACTAATTGCCATCACAAACGCAATAAACGCCCACTTTTCTAAATCACTACTTGGTTTGTAAACTTTGAAGACAAGAAACTATATTCAAACTTCACTGAAATGTTAAATATCCCTCACTGAAGGATGGTTTCCCGAATAATTCTTCCTAATCATTGTTAACGAAGGCCACACAATAATGACACAGTTTGGTCGGTTGTCAGGAATGGGAGCCATAGACTTCAATTTCAGTCTCGTTTTACCTCTTCAGTATCGCACAGATATTCATAACACCAGGCCAGACTATTATCTACTTATCTCAATCCGTTGGAGCGTAAGTATATATATTATACATGTAAATTTAGCGCCCTACGAACTACAACAGAAGTTACTACAAGAGAAAACTATGAAATAATGAAAACAAAAGGTAGATCAAACAGAAAACTGCAAGAAGCCATATTAGTTGGACGATCTATCGCAACGTTACAAACTGGGGTTGAAAGATACGATCTGTCTTTATTGCTATATGTGTAAACAGATTGAAGACTTCAACATTCTAACGTTAAGTAAGATGAACATTAACATCTTCAACTGAAGTTAACATCAATAAAATGAAGGAGATGGTAATTTAAAATCAGTCATTTGAGTTTGGGAGATAGGCCTTTATGTGTTTCACGAATTAATTAGTACCATTTTTGGTATGAAACGTGTTCTTCAACTAGTTCAAAAGATTGAATTTTCATAAAAAAATAAATCGCGTAAAGGTCCCTGAAGACATTCTAGAACGAGTCTATGGTACCCCACATTCATAAAATGCATTGTAACTGGTGACGAGACATAGGTTTATAAGTTTGACATGAAAAGTAATCAGTAAGTTTCGGAATGGCACGTTCCGAGTGAACCGAAACCGAAAACCGACTTTTCTTTTTCCAAAACTTAAACCAACCATTTGAACACTTTTGCCATTTCCCGGTACGTTTTCGGCAAAATGCATTATGATAAATTTTACAAGTTAAATTTTTGTTTTTTTTACAAATTCCTGAACGGATGCTGGGTCGAAATGTATCTCTTCAGCTATTTCACCACAGTAGCCTTGGATCTTGTTATCGTTGTATTTGTCTATCAAGAATTATTCAATTGAGTCTCTACTGAATTGAAATATCTTCAGCTGAAAAAAAGTCATTGCATGTATTTCAGAAAGCTGTAGCTCTAGTTTTGACTGCTGCTGGATTCAGATCGTTGAAACGTTGGACGTTATACGACGCTTTCGAAAACTTGGTGTTTCTTTGTAATTATTAGTTTATGGTGTCTATTCACTGAGCTTTTGGTACTACTTATGTTGCTTCCGTATCTAGGGTTTTACCATTCCGAGCTGTTGAAACATGGAAAATTTGGTCACAACGATTTTCATCCGAGCCCTAAATTTAATTGCCATGTCTACTTGTTAGCAGCCCTTACCTAATGTTGTTATATCTACGTAAATACAGAGATAAGGCAGATGATGATATTGATACACATCAGCCAGCTTTTCAAGAATCTTCAGTACTGTTCCTGCCCCTGATCAATGTTCGCCTCTTCGAAGTGAGAAGCGTCATTGAAAATGGACGATGATAAGACAGCATGTAGTGAAAATGAATCCTGCAGTAGAAATACATTAACTGAACTATAGAGTAGTACCTATAGGGCTCACAAGGTGCATTAGGCGTATACAAACGACCAAACAAGATGTTTTGTAGTGTGCTATAGTGGAAATTGTAGGAATTAGGGGAGATTCTTCATGACATGGGGAGATACCAAGGTTTGTAGCGAATTTATTGTGTTTGCATACAGGTCATTGGAGAAAATATAACATTTCCTACTTCTAAATAGCGAGACCTACTTTCGGTATAAAAAATATTTCTTAGATGATTGCTGGCAATAAAATGGTTCAACCTATTTTATGTAATTCACTGCATGTTGAGGTTAGCCTCCCGTCTGTCTGAAAGCTTTTGATTTGAGATTCAAAAAGTGATCAGTTAAAACCAGAACGAGACTTTCAATGGCGTTTTTTGGCTAAATAAATACCTCAAAAAAGTCTAGGGAACACTTACCAATATCTTCAAAATATGAATTTGATGATTCGAATTTATAGAAATCTTTCGGTTTTTGTTAGGATGTATTGTATATAATGTATTCTCAAGAAAACAAAACAATATTTGACTTCTCCAAGCACCTATTGAAAAAAAATTTGAAATTCGAAAATGACGAAATTTGGTAAAACACACAAGAAAATCCTGAACTAATATTTTCGAAACGATATGGAAGCACTTATATTTTTCAGTATCCAGAAGGTCCACCTCTGTTATTAATGACACTTTGGTATTGTCGCTGCATGCTCAATATTAAATTGTCTATTACATTTTGGCCTAAGTCATTCCAAGCCCCCTGAACTGCTAATCGAAGGTCCTGCTCATGATGGAAGACATTTTGACGCAGGAGATTTCTGTTTAGGGTGTCCCACACATGCTCGATGGGATTCAGATCTGGGGAGCAGGATGGCCACGGTAGAAGATCGATATCATTCTCTTCAAGAACGTTCAAGACAACTCTTGCACGATGAGGAGGGGCATTTTCTTGTTGGAAATGTGGATTTTGACTCATTGTTTGGAGATACGTCACCACTGCAGGTAAAACTATCTCATTTGCGTTAGAATTTCTCGAGAGGTTGTTCTGTATGAAAACGAGGTCAGTTCTTCCACCAAGGCGTATACCTCCCCAAAACATCACTGATCCGCCTCCCTGTCTAACAACTTTTCGAGCATGCTGGAGACGGTTTTGCCTTCCAGGTTCCCCCCATATTCGAATTCTTCCTGAATCGGGATAATAACTAAATCTAGATTCATCACTGAAGAGAACTGTGGCTCACCTCTCTTGATCCCAGTTTACGTGTTCGTGGCACCGAGCTGAACGAGCAGCGCGATTTCCATGGGTCAGTTTGGTCGGAAGTTTGTATATTATGAACTCGTGATAGCTCTTGAGCTAATTGAGATGCTCTGGCTTGTAAAACCAAAAATTCAGTCTTGGGCGACTGTAGTAATCCTGGAACGACCTGTATGGCGTTCTTCTACGCTATCTGTTTCATTGAAATGCGACCATAAACGGTTTATCACACTTGAGCTACTTCCCAGAACCCTGGATACTTCCCGATATGAGCTCCCAGCTTGGAGCATGCCAACGGCTCGTAACATCTCTTCTCTAGTCAAATGTCGTCTTTCCATGGTCGAATCACAAAACTTGAATGTTTTATTTGTGCTTACAATAGAAACAAACTGATTTCAAACACTGAATACATGAAATGCTTATAAAGCAGCGTCGCATTTGCTGCATTTTTAGTTTTTTATAAAAAAAACTGAAATCTGTTGCGGCACTCTACGTAATTGGGTGAGAAATTGATGCAGGTGTTCATTTCTTAAAAATAATCACTCATATTTATCGTTCTGGATACGATATATCGATATTCAGAAGTGTTCCCTAGACTTTGTTGAGGTGTTTATATTGGAAGCAAATGAAGACATTGAGTAGAACAGTATTCGGCCTATGGTCGTTGGCGATTGTAATCGGTCTTGAATTGAGGACATGGAAGAATCGTATTGTGGTATCATATCTTTCTCTCTCTTTTGTAACTATTTTTGTACTTTTTTCCCATACCTTCCCTATTCTGATGTACATATGGAACACCTGGAGAGTGCAAAGGAATTATACTTTACCAAAAAACATTGAGAGGAATATTTGTTTGAATGACAGTTCGAATAAAATCTTAAAGCTTGTATTATTATTCATGTTAGTGCATCACATTCTCATTCGTGCCTTGGGTGTTCATAAAAAAATTATAACCTTTCAATACCACACATTGTATATTCATAAACTCAGTCACAAATAAGTTCAAATAAATTTGCATTCGAGAATTACGATGTTGTGGTATATAAACATGGAATAATCAATGCAAATGCTGTAAAATCTATGGCTTGGTGTTTTTTCGGATGTGATCGTATATACATTCCGGCAAGTGCAAATTGAGCGAAAGGCTGCCTGTTTGAACTTGCCGATAATGATCGCTAAATTGCCCTAATTACTCGAAATAAAGCAAAAAACTTAACGGGTTAATTTCAGGATAAACATAAAAATTCATGTGCATAATTTATAGGTTCTTTCTTTACTGCTAGCTTTAATGACTTTTTCATTGGAAGAAATTGAAGTGCGATCATAAATTCATGCTCGAGGAAATTTTTCCGAAGGTGTTTTCAATAAATCTGATCTGGGTAGAGTATCATTAATAAAACTTGTGAACTTCACATCAAAATTAATTAGAAGCAATTGTGATAGCAATTAATATTCAAATCATCGAGTATACGAGGAAATAATCGATACATTAATTTCTTAACTACAGTTAAAGTTTCGTGTTCACCAGGTGTATCGATTAAGCTCATCGTTTTCGATAAGGAAGTGTGGTTATTATAATTATTTCATTTAAATAATGACTTTAAGAATTTTAATAAGAAGATTATCGGTAACTTTGTTACAAAACAAGTTACATTCATTTTCTACACGAATCTGGGGGTGTATACTTAATTTGTCTCAAATTTTGTACTGCTAAACGAATTTCGAGTGCTGCATCGCTGAAAATGTGGTGCAAGTGGCTCTAGTCAGCCATCAACATCTTCAACTGAAGTTAACATCAATGAAGTGAAGGAAATGTAATTGAAAATTTTTATTCAGGTTTCTTTGAGGTAGGCAATGTACTTTCTGTGTCTCACCAATCAATTCGTACAATTTTGAACGATCGTTTCGGCTTGAAACGCGTGCTGCTCGACTAGTTTAAAAAAACTAATCTTTCTTTGACATCCGAAGTAAATTCCGATTCCTTATTCATGAAACGCATTGTAACTAGTGATGAGACATGGAATTATACAAACGATACAATAATATTAGATTAAAAATGAATATTTTGTGTTTGAGTTACCAATTCCAGATACTTTTTCGACAGAATGTATAATGTGGGCTTTTCCTGAGTGTATTAGTTTCCAAACTTTCCAACTTTGAGATTGTCGCAAACTATTCTTTAATTTGAAGATTGAATGTGTTTAAATATTGGGGATTGTTTGTTTGTTGATGTATGTTCTTTGAACCTGGATTCAAAATTTCTACCTGCTTCACTCACATAAGCTGAAAGGTATTCGTTACATTCGATTTTGTAAATACCAGATTGATTAAGTTCACTTCTTTTCTTCTTTGCATTGAAAAGTAATTGGCCAAGATTTAAAAAATAATATTTCATTATGCGAAAGTAATCGGATTGAAGATGGAAGTTGTTATTATGAATCAGTATCAGTTACCGTTGGTTTTCGATAAATGTTAAATACGAGAGAAACCGAGTAAGTCAACATACTTGGTTTTGGAGATTTCACACCACTGGATTCCTCGTAAAAAGGTCTGCAATATGCTTCTTTTAGATTTGAAATATATCAAACCGTTGAGAATTCATGAACAGTTACGTTTTAGGAGACAATGCTTTTTTGATTATAAATAATAAAATATCAATTGAAAAACCAAGTAACTTTTTCATTTCATAGTTAAAATATATCAATATTACATACTTCTCAGAAGATCTTGATATTTCCAAATATAGAACCTAGTATGTCTACTCACTCTACTTGAACAGGATGACTCTGGTGTAGATAGATACCCGCAAGTGAGACATTCAATAACTACAAATCAAAACCTTAGAATGTCAAATTACTGGCAATAAATAGACAAATCCTCCGAGAAGATATAACGTCTTACCCTCTGAATTGAATAACCAACACCAATCAGAATCCAGAGTTAAATCACATGATTTCCTATTTCGCGTACTTAAATCGTATAAGTGTGGTGGTTATGCAGTATGTCTTTTGACTACGATACAGAGGAGATGTAATCAAGCTCTTTTTCAGTGCTGTAATAATGATTTCGCGGAGGGAACGTCTTCTCAAAATGGCACTTGAAACGGCGACAGGTCGAACTTCATCTAGTCTGTCACCTGTTTCGCTAATGAATGATTCCATCAAACGGAAGATGGAAGAGAAAACTTGGCGATTTATTAGCAGTTCTTCCTGAAACAAATACCGAAAGCCTCAGAAAAAGCCGTTTGTATTTGAATGATGGTGATATCTGGTGGAAACCAACAGAAATCGAACACAGCTCATTTCTAAAAAGAATAAAAAATTAAACACTACATCAGCTGAAAGAAAATTTAGAATGCCGTGAATCACTAGAGAATACTGATGGCGCCATGATTAATTCAATAAGAATTAACAGTACTGACCAAACTGAACCTAATATTTCAGAGAAGATAATGGAAATCGAAGTTGAAGAAGACCAGTTATCAGCATAATATGTACCTGAATATGTAGACAGAAAATGTACAACCTAGCACTGTACTCTACAGAGATAGAGTTACCTCGGACTAAACAAAAGAAAAATCGATTTAAAACATAGATTTTACTTCCATCATGTCCAGACAGTTATAGAAAAAACTTTTCCCGAAATATCTGAGGAGAACAAAGAAGAATTATTTTTAGTTACTTCAACTCATTCAACTTTGGAGAGAAAAGACCCTTTATTGGAAAATACCTCAAGAAAATGCCTGTCAAGATCTATAAAAGAGACGCCGTTGGCCACAAGGAGTGCTCTGTACTTTGCCTTCAAAACCTATCACAGCAGAATAGAGTAATATTGTGCTGAAAGACACCGAGGAGCAGGAAGACACAAAGCATAATGAAGTTATAGATCAAGAGGGATAGACAGGAATACAGAAAATACTGAAGAAATCGCAGGAAAATCTATCGATTTGAATGAAACAATGAATGTAGAAGGGAAAGACTTAAATAAATAAAACACAAACCGTATGCGAAGCAATGTTTTTGCACAAAATTGGACATTTATCTGATGCTATGGTAACAAAGTTTCTAAAAAATCAGGGGTTTCAGTGTGTTACAGATAAAAGAGGACTTGAACGTGGTGAAAAAATGAAAGAAATTTCAGAAGAAAATTATAAGAACATCAAAGCTTCATTGAGAGTTATCATCCAGTAGTTTCACACTATAACATGAAACATACTCCTAGGATACGGTTACATGAGACATCTCGGTGTATAAGATGTTGGAAGATTTGAATGAGAACACATATGAAAAGAAACTTTTATATGAAACCTACAGAAAAGTTTTTCATCAGGAGAAAATTAGCTTCACTAAACCATCACAAGATGAATGTCCATCATGAAAACGTTAATGAAGGAGATGATGCGAACTGTGAAATTTGTCGAAACTATGAAATACACAAGAGAAGTAATACTGAAACAAGAAAAGCATATGAAGCAGATTGTTTCGAAGAATGGCCAGAAGATAAAGTAATTTTCGCAGTTGATATGCAGAAGATATTAATCATTCCGAAAATGGTGACTGATAATTCCTTTTTATAAGTCGTCTAATATGTTTCAACGAAACATTTGCGAGCTTGAGGAATAATGGACAATAATGCGTATATTATAATTTCATGAAGTCTCTTGGGGAAAATGTAAAAAATATTGTATTTTGGGCAGGCAACCGTGCCGCACAAAATCAAACTGGACACTCTTAACCGCATGTTGCATTCTAGTTAATGAATGGGGACCAGAGACTATTACTTTCAAGTTTTTTGAAGCTGGCCATTCATTTCTGAAGGCTGACTAGGTACATGGGCTGATCGAAAAAAAGTGAAATAAGTCGAAGGAGATATTATATTTCGATGATTTAGTCAATTTAATCAGTAAAAGCAGTAAGTACAATAAACCACTCATTCTCCATTTGGAAGACTTTCTTCGTTTCGAAAACGGTTGCCAAACCCGTAAAAAAGGAGCAGTAAGCAAAACACCTTTTCTCCGTGACCTGTAGGTGTGTCAATTCAAAAAAAATTCGAGATCGCTGTACTTCAAAACCGAAATAGACAGTCCGGTGTTTCAGAAGTCAAATTTTTCAAAACCAAAATTGAAACTTCAGTTGCCAGTTAACAAATTATCATGCCGGGGTCTGAACAAGGAAAATAAAGAACAGGATTTCGATTGAACTTACTGCCCATATGCACGCTAAGAAACAGTTGTTCTGGAAATCTCTCCTGCCAGTATCTGACATGGACGACTTGGCCACTGTGGGGAAGAAACTCAAATTGAAGAGGGTGATCTATTGTTACAAAGTATTTATTTGAAAGTTCATTTGTTGTTCAATATTTGTTACTTTGTGTTCTGTTTGTTAACTGAAAAATTAGTTCTTTGCTACGTGTTTCTGCAATTAAATATTCAAATGTAAATTGACTTACTTGAATATTGTCTGCATTTCTCGACTTATATGTTTTATGTAAAAGCTTCGTGTGGATGTGATAATACGAAATCTAGTAACTGAAAGTGAGCGTCCATTTTGAATTTGGCGCAAAGAATTTTGAATTTAGTACGCTCAGTGAATTTCTAGAATTGAGAAGTAGTAAATATTCAAGTTCGAAGCTTCTAATTAGAACACTTTTTGAGTAAGCGTAATCTCTCTTATTTGCTTCATTAAAATAACTCTGCTGAAAAGTTGGAAATTTAGAGTTATTTGGATTTTGTTTTGTAGGGCAGATCTGTTTTCATAATATGAATATCTAAGAAACTGAATGTTATATTGACTTTTCAGTTTGTCTATTTGTCTGTTCGAATACAAAATACATTATCAGCATATTTTTGCCTCTAAGAAACGTTTTCATTAAAATATTATTGCAATAAAAACATAACCTAATCTACTTTTCCCATCTATTTCTTAAGATAAATCCCGTTATATATGTCATAATTATTATTTATTACTGATTATATTTTCTGAAGTTTTCAATTATTTATCGAAAAGGTTTCACCTTTGGATTAGCGAGACTTCTATATGTACTTTGAGCTTTTCATTAATTTAAAGATTATATCGCTAATGAATGTTCAAATTTTGGAACTTCTACCGCAACGCTTTAAAGCTTTAAATCTAGTATACAGTTTTATTTTAATTCTTCAAGTCCACTATTTTGGTTAACTTAGATTTATCATACCTATTGAGATTCCTTGTAAGGAATATCCAACAAAGGGAATGATCTGGAAAACGTACAAGCCACCATATCATGGGAGAAGGGTTTGCGAAGAAGTTAGTATGTAACCTGTCCTAGAGAAATTGAGTAACTATGTGTGGCATACATCTAGCTGCCATCACAAATTATATTTAATATTTTTTCCTGAATATGCAAGTTTGTTCAACGTTCAATACCTCAGGGAATTAATATTATAAGAATTCACTCACCTATTTATTGATGAAACACTAGGTACATTGTCTTGCGAACAAATTCCTTCCGCCAACAGTCTATCACGGATTTCCCATGCGAACATCGTGGGGTTTTCTCTCTTGTAATTGGCAATTGCGTCCACCACTGGAGGCGTTGCAACTTTTGGTTTAGATCCACCTATCACCCCAGCTTTAAAGCTACCCGTTTCGTAATACCTGTAAAAAAAAATTAAGTTATTTCGCTGTACATCTTTCTTTTCGAGAGTGAAATGCTACGCGATCGTTATATGAAGTCACAATTTATTCATCAAGAGGGTTCCTTTCAATTAATTCATAACAATTTATTATTTCGCTATCAACCTTTCAAAATTGGCTCCTTGGGCAATTATTCGATCCAAATCCCAACGAGCTTACATGCAAATGTTGCGATTTAATATCTTATATCAGAATGACAACTAAGAAACAATATTAAAGTGGAATCTAGATTAACAATATCTAGTTCACCACATTTGTTGTTAGTAGAACAATACCCTACAATCCTCAAGGAAACGGACAGGCTATAGATCTTGCACTCAAGTCAAAAGGAAAACAAATAAAGATTTGGGAAACTGTAATCTCTGATGTTGTCCACTCAATCAGATCCTTATTATGTACTGCAACAAATGAGACTCCTCATGAAAGAATGTTCCGCCATCCTAGACGATCTAGTAATGTTCAGTCAGCATCTTCTTGGTTGATTGAACCTGGCCCTGTTTATTTACGATGACCAGTTTGAAATTCAAAATTTGATCCGTTTGTAAAGGAAGTAACGCTCTTAGAAGGAAAGACTGAACACGCTCACATCCAATATCCCGACTGAAGAGAATCTACTGTAAACTCTACATCTCGCTCCAATGCGAAAAGATAAAGAGGGGACTCTCCCAGATTCAACTATGACAGATGCAGAATTGTCTGAACCCCAAGATAAGATTACAAGTCAAGAAAATGATGGATCAATTTTAGATGGTACTATCAGTGAATCCGTTGAGGGCAATAGGACTAATTTAATCAATCAAACTACTGATCCAAGAAATTCTCTATTAATCCGACGAAGTTCTAGACCTCAAAGAACTCCTGCTCATCTTGAAGCTTATGAACACCATTAGTTTAAAGGTGGGGGTGAATGTGGTGAATTAGATATTTTGATAATTTGATTGAGGAGGTCATTACTTGATGAAAATCGATATACATGATTTCAATGAAATAAAACTGAAGTATATTAGATTTTCACTAGTGTTCCACCTAGTGATACACTAAAACTCATCAAGAACGCCGTTCAAATTAATGAAGTCAATCCGATAATTCAATCAGAAATCTTACAATTTTCAGAAACTTGTTTAGAACAAAATTATTTTAACTTCAATGGAGTATTATATAATAGTAAAAAAGGTTTAATCATGGGTAATCCTCTGAGCCCTCTGCTCGCTGAAATTTTCATGGATAATATTGAAAAAACTATCCAAGAACACCTGTTATTCAAACACTTTATTTATTGGTTAAGATATGTAGACGATATCATTTGTTGTTTCATTGGCACAAACAGACAATTAGAGTCATTCAAAGCATTCATTAACAAAATTCACGATAATAATAAATTCACGTTAGAGATAGAAACAGAAAACTCCATTAATTTTCTATTTTTCATAAGCCATCGCATACAGATATTACTATTCACAGCTCATCTACACATCCTTATCCACATAAATTAGCAGCTTACAATAGTATGGTATATAGACTCATTAATATCCCAATGTCACAAAATAATTTCATAAAAGAGCTACATATAATTAAACAAATAGCAGTCAATAACGGTAACAGTCCAACTATGATTGAGAACATGATTTCACGCAGAAAATTTCAAAAAGCAATCCAGGAAGTATTTCCAAATATAAAAAGTTCTAACACAAAATACAACAGCTTAACTTATATTGGTAATCCTAGGCTAAGATTAAAATCATTCATATCGCATTATAATTTCAATATAGTATTCCGATCTGATAGTTCTTTAGGCCAACATATCAAAAACTGCAAAACGAAAATTGATAAAAGTAATAAATCCGGTGTTTATAAACTGTCTGGCGGGGATTGTAATAAAATTTATATTGGTAGAACTTTAAGAAATTTCAAAGTTAGATTATCCGAGCACAAACGTAGTTTTAATTACCATAAATCAGACTCCCATTATTCTAATCACTTACTCGAAGAAAAGCATAACTTTAATGATGATTTCGAAATTTTACACAATGAAAATAACAGACAAAAACTCAATCTATTGGAAATTTTAGAGATCAACAAAGAAAAGAAGGTAGGTTACTTAATAGTCAATTAGATCTAAATCCTTCTCCTTCACTCAATCTTTTCAATTCATAAAGTAAGCAACTCCGATGGGTTTTCCAACATACCTCTCGTACCTATTGTAATATCAAGTAAGAAATAAGACTAATATATAAGGAATAACTCTGTTCATTAGTTTGTATCTATCTGATGAAGCCACAATGTGGTGAAACCGGTCATAGTTTTGTTAGTGTAGTTAAAATCTAAATACTTTAGTTTTATTTCATTGAAAAAAAATTAGAAATTGTTAATCTAGATTCCACTTGAATATTGTTTCTTAGTTGTCATTCTGACATAAGTTATTTAATCGCAACATTTAAATGAACGCTCGTTCTTCTAGTTTAATAAATACTTGTTGAAGGTCAATATCCAATTCTATCACAGTTTCTTTTGGAATGGTTGGTGTATATCATAGTGTATTGTTTTGGCCGATCTTGTGTATAAGTCCTTTTCTAACTTCAATCACCAAGAACGCCTATGATCTTCGATATTGATGGTTCTTTTTCCAAAGTAATTAACGAATATTATGCTAATCTCATCCAAAAATACGGATACGACAACCTTGTCAGTCATCTGCAGCGTCTTTGGTCGTTTTGTGAGACTTTAGCCTTTTGTTTCCACTTTGGATGCTATAATTTTGAAAAAGTTTTGTCAACTATGTTAAAAATATCGTAAAAACGTTGAATATTAGTTAAATACACCTAAAAAGTGGATTACTCTTCCATAACCCAATGTCATCATAACAAAACCCGCAAAATCCTAGCAGAACGAATCTAATTAAAAATCTCAACCCCCAAAACTAATCACATAATCTTTTATCATCGACAATAATTCCGGTATAATCAAGTGACGCAACACAGAATTTCGTCATGCCAGGCCCACATATTTCGCCGAATCGAATTATGCTGAAATAATTCAGTTATAGACCTGCATTAGCACAAATGACGGGGACTTTATTGAGAGAACTTATAACGGGGGAGCAAAAGGGGTTTGAAAATATCCCGAGGGACCTTTGCACTTTCGAACTAACTCTCGTTGATCTTTTGCGTCCCCTTTTTCTATCAAATTACATTGGAAAAACAACAGTATGTAGATTGATAATGTGAACTGGGTTCTCTTCGATAAAAAATGTGACCTTTCGCCACAATGAGTCGTAAAGTGGTAAAATGAGAAATATATTTTATTTTTAATATTATCGCTTTGTTAGCATTACACATTGCGGCCGGCTCGGTGGCGTATGGGATATGATGTTTATCTCCTACGCAGAGTTACCTGGGTTCAATCCCCACAAAGTCGGTGCGATTTTTCGGATTCTGGGAATCGCTTGAGTGTCCATCTTTCGGAGGAGATGTAAAGCTGTCGGTCCTGTCTACCAGAGATGTGTTGGACATCAAAGATCCCCTCCCTCGACACGAGAGGGGTTCGGCAAAATTCCCGGGTTAGTGAGGTGACAGAATTTCCCGGCCTGTCATTAGCCGAAAAAAGGCAGAAATAGACCACGTTAAAGGAAAAACAAACAAACAATTACACATTGCAGAAATGTTGGGATATTTTATGAAAGTTCTCTTTAAAATCCTAACTCCAGTCTCATTTTATGAATTTGTACAATATTCAACCACATACTAATTCATGTTAGTAGATTCATCAAATACATGTTTTCCTCATCGGTTTGGTGCTAAGGTATTTGATTGATGTCGATTAGAAATTCAGCTAATATACTGAACGTCTTTTTGTACAAAATCTCTTTTTATGATCAAAGTTATACAGGTTGTTCGTAAATTGCGTGTACAACGTTAGACCAAATATTCTTCAGCTCAAAATGAGTCCATTTAGGACAACTTACCTATATGAAAAGTTCCTACGTTTGGCCGGTAGAGGTCGCCAAATCCAAAGATTTTTTTTTCTTATATTTCAAATAATTCGAGAACCACTCGATCGATAAAACCATATTTGGTATGCGTAATCAGGTGCGTTATTCACGTTTTTTAGTGATCCACTCAATTACAAGTGTCCCTAAAACCTCGAATGTGTATTTAATAAACCATAATTTTTAAACTGTCTGCGTTTAGCAATTTAAAAATATCACATATTGACCATGTTGGCTTTGGATTTGATTCTGAAGTCTGGCAGATTGTCATTTCATTATGCTTGATAATCTCTTGTTGATAAAATGTTGTTTTCTAGGTTGCTAAATCGGATCAAGCAAATATGAGATTCAATGTCCAGTAGTACGAAAATCGAAAAATTAAAAAAAAAATTTGATTTTCACAATGACTATTTAAAAATATGAAAACAGGTTGGTCAGTTGGAAACTAAATAAGAAAAAACAAATCACTTCAGAATAACGATTAATAAGTTTACATCCAAAATGTCATTCAACTATAATAAATGTTCAAAAATTCCTTCATTTTGCTGAAAACAGGAGTTAATTCTCTTTAAGAAATCAAATTGGACCCTTGGCATTACATCAGGGTTATTTTTGAAGGAGTTGGCCGCATTTAAAATTCTCATATGTAACGAGAAGAGTAAACTATAGATTTTAAAGCACCCCAAAGAAAGGAGTCGCACGGTGTCAAGTCGGGAGATCGTGCTGGCCAACTTGCAAGAGCATCAGCTTCCTTTCCCTTCCGATCCAACGATTCGCATACTGTGCATGTAAGAACTCGCGAACCGCTAAAGTGAAGTGCATAAACTACATTTCTGCACACAGTATTACTGGAATATCGGCAAAGTTTCTTGCAAAAAATTCAAATATGCCTTTCCGTTTAATCGATCTGGAATCTTTACCGGACCAATAATGAAATTGTCAATTACTAAAATTCATACGTTAATTTTGAATTGATTTTGATGATGTGTACTTGTAAAAGCATGTGGATTTTCGACACTATATATGTGTTCATTGTGAAGGTTAGTGATGCCAGACCTAGTAAAAATGCATTCGTCAGTAAATACTGAAGTGGTGATCCTGAGTTCTCTTCTCTTGGATAAATCGGCAGAAAGTTAGGCGATTATCAGGATCGTTGGGAAATAATTCCTCACATTTCTGAATGTGATAAGGATGAAGTAATTGTTCTTTCAATACATCATTGATCATTGTTTTAGGAACAACCAACTGCAAACCTAAACGCCGCATGCTTAATTGTGGGTTTTCCATAACTATGTCCAAAATGTGTTCTTCGCGTTCTACCATCCTTACTGTTCGTTGTCGTCATCGATATACATCCTGGTTGGTCTGAAAGCAACCAATCTCGCGGAGGCGATTCTCCAGATTTCCAAACGTTTGGTTGTTCGAAACTATGCGATCTGGAAATCTTTCAGCATATACTCTCGCGCTTTACGTCTATTGCCTTGACAAAATCCGTATACCATAACCATGTCAACCATTTCAGAGTTACTGTACATCTCCGTGCCTAATAGTGATAAAAAAATTACCAAAATACCTTGTTAATAACTAAAGGAACATGGTTGTGTCAACAATTGGTTGTCAAGCCTAATAAAATGACAATCTGCCAGACCACAGAAATAAATCCAAAGCCAACATGGTCTAATGTGATATTTTTGACTTGCTAGGTGGTCGAAGAAATGAAATCATGAAACTAAAAAATTGGTTTTTGTGTTTGAACCTCTCATCATATCACAATTTCTCAGGAGACAAAAAAGTTTGATAATAAGCCTAGGTATTCAATGTCTAAAACAGTTTTGCTCAAACGCAGATAGTTGAACAATTATGGATGATTAAAAACACGTTCGAGTTTTTAGGGACACTTGTAAAAGTGTCAAGGTCATTGAATGGATCACTGAAAAACGTGAATAACGCACCCGATTACGCAGGCCAAATATGGTTTCTATCTATCGAGTCGTTCTCGAATTATTTGAGAAATAAGAAAAAAATCTTTCGATTTGGCGATCTCTAGCGGCCAAACGAAGAAACATTTCATTGGCCTAATCGACTCATTTCGAGCTGAAGAATATATATATATATATATATATATATATATATATATATATATATATATATATATATATATATATATATATATATATATACAGTGTGTTCCAACGAAAATTTGACCCCCTATAACTCCGAAATGAGTAACATTAGCGAAAACACCAAGACACGTCGATTTTTTGTTTCGAGGGGAGCATTTTCGAAATAATTCGAAACTTGTCAGATCAACCCCTACCCCCAGCAACCCTAATTTCGAAATTCATCATAGGGAATAAGGGTCGAGTGGCACCTTACTGTAAAGGTCTGTCAATTCTTCATTCTGATTCGTCATTTTAGAATTTTAAATTAACATACAGGGTGTCCCAACCGAGGGTAAAGTTGAATTCCTGCAAATCCCAAATACTAAATGAAATCGATTTATTTTGGCATAATGCAAGCGCAGGTTTATGCTCGGTCTAGAAAAACGACCTACACTTGTGAATTTGGAGTTGGTGCAATCAACCCCTATTTCCAGCATCCCCAACTCAAAAATCATTCGATCGAAAATAGGTCAAGTGGCACCTCGTTGGAAAGGTATTTCAATTTTCTCTTCGAATTTGGTATTTTCGAAATTCAGAATCAGCATACAGGGTGTCCCGGAGCAGGAACACTGAAAACCCAAATAACTTTTGAAACTGGTTCATTTCGGTATAATACGAGTACATGTTTATGTTTGATTCGAGAATAAGACTCTCTTGCGTGAATATGGAATTTTTGCAATCAATCTCTTCCATTCAGCATCCCCAACTCAAAAATCATACAAGTGATTACAGGTTGAGTGGCAAAGTTCCAGAAAGATTTTTCTATTTTCTGAATCACTGAGGTATTGGTTTCAGTTTGGCAATCGAGGTTTTCTGGCGTGAGGATCAGGATGAGGGATGATGGAGAAACTGATTGGATGCTCATCTAAACAGGAAAACGAGATTTATTGAACTTGTATTCAATTGAAAACAAAAACTAACTTGATTATTACAATAATTGTTCAAAATGACCTCCGCCCACCTCCATACAGTTATACAGACGATTTTCGAACTCTCTTCTCACATTAGCGAAAACTTCAGGAGTCAAAAGTCGGCATTCTGTGATAATCCTCATCCGCAGCTCCTCCAGGTTTTCTGGTCTTGTGGCATAAACTTTAGATTTTAGATGGCCCCACAAAAAAAAATCTAGGGGATTTAAATCTGGTGACCTGGCTGGCCACTCAACAGGTCCTCTTCTACCAATCCACCTTCCTGGGAAATTTTCGTCTAAATATTGGCGCACCCAAGCATCATAATGCGGAGGAGCACCGTCTTGTTGAAAACGCATTTCGTCCTCAGAAAGAGTTGGATCGTTCTGTGAAATTTCTGTCAATCTAGGATGTATGTGTTCCTCTAACAACTGTAGGTAGCCATTTCCATTCAGATTACCCTCAATAAAGAAAGGCCCAACTAGATGATTGCCAAAAATTCCTGCCCAAACGTTCAACTTCTGAGGCCTTTGCGTGTGGGCCTCTCTAAACCAATGAGGATTCTGTGTGTCCCAATATCGACAATTATGTCTATTCACTTCACCACTGAGCATAAAGGTGCTTTCATCAAAAAACAGATGTTATTCAGAAAATTTGGATTAGCGTTTAGGTTTTCACTTAGATTTTCACAAAACTGTAAACGACGATCTGGATCATCTTCGTTTATTTCATGCACTAATTTTACCTTGTAGGGTGAAATTTGTGATGTTTCACGATTCTATGGACAGTTGTAGCTGATACACCAGTCAGACGAGATAGTTTTCTGATCGAAGTAATATTCTCCATTTGTAGATGACCCACTACTGCCACTTCCGTTGCCTCATTTCTGACAGGACATGCCACTTCATGTTTTTGTTTGCCACCGAACCCGTATCTAGGAATTTGTCAACCAAATATTTAACGTACTGGTGACTGACTCCTTTCTCTTTCAGGATGGTTCCTATCGAATATCCTTGCCGTTTCTTTGGCACAACTGTTATTTCGAAAATACGTCGATACAATTTCGACCCTTTCCTCAGTGGAATAAACCATTTTCAGATTAATTTCAACTGACGAACAACAACAATAATGAGGAACTGATCTGAATAATAATAATATTTCATTGCAAAATGAGAAATAACAGATGACTGCACGCCAGATGGAAATGAAAAAATGTGAACATTTTCAATGCAGAAATCAGCTTTATTTCTTCGTAATTGATGCTCAACACATCGTACCCCAATACTTTTAACAGTTTCGAATTAATTTTAGTTGATAATTTCAAATGACGATATTGAATTTTTCGAAAGCGACATCCTGTATGGAGAGCCGAACTGAATGAAATGCTTTAATCATTCTGGAATTCAAAAACCTTTCTGAAGATATGCCACTTGAATTATTTGTATGATTTTCAAGTTGGGGATGCTGAATGGAAGGGTTGATTGCAAAAATTCTATAACCACTCAAGAAAGTCCTATTCTCGGATCAAACATGTTCTCGTATACCGAAATGAACCAGTTTCAAAAAGTTATTTGGATTTTCAGTGTTCCTGCTTCAGGACACCCTGTATGATGATTCTGAATTTCGAAAATACCAAATTCGAAGAGAAAATTGCAATACCTTTCCAACGAGGTGCCACTTGACCTATTATCGATCGAATGATTTTTGAGTTGGGGATGCTGGAAATAGGGGTTGATTGCACCAACTCCAAATTCACAAGTGTAGGTCGTTTTTCTAGACCGAGCATAAACCTGCGCTTGCATTATGCCAAAATAAATCTATTTCATTTAGTATTTGGGATTTCCAGAATTCAACTTCACCCTTGGTTGGGACACCCTGTATGTTAATTTAAAATTCTAAAATGACAAATCAAGGTGGAGAATTGACAGACCTTTTCAGTAAGGTGCCACTCGACCCTTATTCCTATGATGAATTTCAAAGTTAGGGTTGCTGGGGTAGGGGTTGATCTGAGAAGTTTCGAATTATTTCGAAAAATGCTCCCCTCGAAACAAAAATCGACGTGTCTTGGTGTTTTCGCTAATGTTACTCATTTCGGAGTTAGAGGGGGTCAAATTTTCGTTGGAACACACTGTATATATATGTATATATAGTCGATTTAGACCAATAAAATATATATATATATATATATATATATATATATATAATTCAGTTTTCGTTCATAGTAATGAATATTTCAGGAGATACGTTACAAATTTTCTTTCGACTGGAACGTTCCAGAATAAGACATTTTCATCACCTGTGATGATCAACAATGAAGACAATGCAATTGCCGTTCTAGCCTATTTTGATATTAATTCACCTGCATCATTGGCTATAGTAGAGCATGAATCTGAATTTACCTCATAGTGGTATTCACAGAATTCTAAAAAACATAAACTGCACCCTTATACATTTTCATTGGTCCAAACTCTACTAGATGGCGATGCACAGCTTCAAATAGAACTGTTTGAAATCCTTCTTCTCAGAACACAAGAGCATTCCGATTCTCTCAAAAGGATTATCTGGACGTATGTGGCCAAATTTTCGAATGAGGGGTTTTAACCCGAATACCTTTCACTTATGAGCCAACCAATAGCTAACAAAATGGATGAAATGCTCATTTTCTCATTCATTTATTAACCGATTCTTAATCGAATCGAGACGCCAATACACAAATTACATGAAAATTATACATACTCTCATTTTGAAACCCCATAAGTAAATAATCTAGTTTTTCATCTCAAAATTTCAATGAACCTGAACCTGGTTGAATCACTTCTGGTCTCTTTGTATAGCATACAATTCGAATTGAATAACAACTGTTTAAGATACAATTGGTAAATCAAATTTCTCTTTCAAGTTCGAATGTATCAACAATACTGACTCAAAATTCAAATTTCTGTCCATTTCAAAATATCAAATTCTTTGCACTGAATACTGAAAATAAATCAACTGAATTGCTGGCCCCCACATAATCGCCAGCCTATTACATTGATTAATAATCTAATTTTCATCGAAGGAGTATAGAAAGCTCACTTCGCTTCAATGAATATGAGTCTCAAAATGTGTTCGTACGAATTAAACAACAGTCAACTGTTTCCCCTTCTCTAAATGTCACCCTAAATGTCATAAGTTGTCAACACAATATCGAGCTATAGAGCATGTACGTTGGTTGTAATATGCACTTCTGATGTTTTTTCTACAAGCCACGTGTCATCAAAACATTGAGTAAAGGAAAAATAGATTCAACTTAATACAACTGAGTGGTTTGGATCATCTTTTATATTCGTTGTGTAGAGTTTTGTCGGTGTACATTTAATTTCAACGATGGTTTTTCAAGAGAATATAGGGAATATTTATGATGTCTATTATAATAAAGGGAATATAAATATATTTATAACGCATTATACAGAATGATAAAAAGGATATTAAGAGCGAAAAGCATTTATCTGGTTTGTTTTAACGGAGATCTCGAATTGGATTTTAACGAATCGCCGAATTTTGGAAAGAAAACAAGAGTGGGTATGAAAGTCGTCTCCAAAATGGTCAAGATATCTTTAGATAGGGGGGCAAATCATTCATTGATGTTTTGGGAAGAAATTACTCATTTCAATACGGAACAACTTATTCTTTTTAATACAAATGTTCTTCTCGACAGGTATGGAGTTTGGGTCTAGCTTATACCTGCTTTACCCACTAAAATCCATATACCGGTATAGCATCTGAATGCCTCCTTCATTTCATGAGGCTATTGGTTGCTTAGTTATTGATCAGACTCTGTCTGAAAATCTGTAAGCATTTTTTCCATTAATCCCAATTCTCCACCATTTCCTCCAAATTGTCGTCACCTAGGATTCTTCTGAGAATAATTCATTCGTTTTTATACCTTATCCCGCTAGTGATCATGTGGTTTGACTATAATCTACTGCACACCTCTTTCAGGTGGTATACTTGGATTTACCGATATCCCTTATGGGGATCAAAAGCTAAACAAAAACCAGACAAATTCAAAAAATTGTGTTCAAAATTGCTTGCAATGAGTGTAGGGTAGCTTATGTTGAGGAGACAGGTAGAAATTTCGAAGTCATATTCAGAGAACATTTATCCTCTGATAATAATTCTCCAACAGGTGAACATATAAAAACCACAAAACATTCAATAGCATTAGATAATATCAAAATTCTTCGTAATTGCGTCAAAGGAAAAAAATTGATCTGTTGGTATGTTTGGAAATCGGTAAAGTTTGTGAAAATCCAAGCGGAATCACCCTTTATAGCCAGATAGACATTAATACCTCTCCATTGTTTAATATCAAATTAGCTTAGTATCTATTGGCAGGGAGCGGAGTATATAGTGGGGACAGCTGAATCGATCACAGCGCTCGATGTGGTCAAATTATCGTTAAATCATGCTTTTATCATAAATAAACACGTTAACATTAAATAAAAAATGATCCATAATAGTTGTTGTGTTGTTGATTGCAAAAATACAGCTAGAAACAGTAAATGTAAATTTTACACATTTCCAGTGGCCAAGTGGAAATAAATGGATGAAAGAAATAAATGGATAAAAAAATAAATGGATAAATGATGTTAAAAGAAAAGACAAAGTAGTGTGTAACATTATTCAGTAACAATGCAACTAGGGTAATGTATGTTCAAATTACGATTCGCAATTACATTGCCATTAATTTTCATTTTATTTCTGAAAATCATATTAACAATCAACACTCTTTGTAATTTTCATTATTGCAGTTGTCATGTAGTAAATTTGTTTACATTTCACAGGTTAACCCCATGGGATTCTAAAAACTCCTTTTAGTTATTTATAAACATATTTACAAGCTTTTATTCAACTTGCAATGTATGTATGTTTGTATGTTCGGGTGAAATCTTACAACTCAATTTTAAGGCACTTGATCTCAACCAACTGAGCTGAAATTTTGTATACACGTTGAGTTTGGATGACAATGCATGTTTAACTATGTGACGTCATTCTAAATCCAACAAGGCGGTGGACCAGTTATTCTTAATGCAAAACGAAATGGCGGATAATTTTCTTTTATTCGTTCCTACAATATGGGTACCAAATGAAAGATTGCCAAGAATAACTAAAAATGAAATTAAGTTTAAAAAATTCTTTAAAACAACCTTTTATTTAAATGCGCTAAATAGAAAAGAAATTAACTTTCACACTAAATCTTTTACTGTTAACTTATAACGTCATTTCAAATTTAACACATTTGACACAATTTATATGTTATGCCTACTTGTTAATATTTCAAACTGATAAAGTAAATACGAGTACTTATATCTCGCGACAAGCTTTTATATTATAACATATAAATTGTGTCAAATGTGTTAAATTTGAAATGACGTTATTAATTAACGGTAAAAGTTTTAGTGCAAAAGTTTATTTTTTTTCTTTTTAGCGCATTTGAATAAAAGCTTGTTTTCAAGGAATTTTTTTTCCTTAATTTTTTTATACACACTTTTTCCATCGTAATGAGTTTTTTCAATTTAAAAAACACGATCACAGATTTTTGTAACACATATTTATTTTTAAGTTCATTTTTTGAAACAATTCACTGTTATTTATACGGATCTTTCACATGTCATACCATTGCCGAGCATGATTTTACGCTACCATCAGATGTCGCTTTCGTCGTGCTCCCTGCGAATATAAGTAAGTTCATTTCACGCAGTTGACCACTGACCTGACTGTCGAAACCGGTCGCGTACGTAAGAATAAAATTAAGAGGAGTCTAAAATATATCTGACTTCAATATTACTTAGTTAGACTTTCTTCCATTCGTTAATTGAAAATTAGAGAATTTATATAATATCGCACGAGATGAAAATGACACTTGAAATCTAATGTAAATTAACAATTTTATAATTCCGATCGATAAATTGATTCACTGAATATGAATACAGAAAAGAATTTCTCCGAATTTAATTTCAATCTTGTTCGCTAATACAGATCGACTGTATATACAGCCAACTCCACTCAATTATACGACCCCTCCGTCATTCGAACAGTTAAAGTGAATCCACCATCAATACCCCAAAATTTCGCAACATTGCCGACAATCATACCGAATACACGCGATAGTTTATCCAGCAACGCTCCATCCTTCCCTCAATAGGCAGCCACGTCCTCCCTCTCTACATTCCCTTCCGGAAAACGTCGTTCCCCCTGTTCCGGAGTAGTCAGTGAAAGCAACTAACATGATCACATAACCTGCTGGTAATGTTTTCCCGTTTTTTAGTACCAGTTTCCCGAAAAAAGAAGAAATTCTTTCAATGCACCCAAAGACCGCATGGGGATGATGCATTTATCATCCTTGTGTGTAGGGTGAACAGCTTATGCCCGCAATTATGTTGTAGGGATATAAAAATGATAAAAGCTAAGTTAGTGAATTCGATTTGAAAGCAGTCGTGAAGAGTTACGGAGAAACGTTCTGTCTACGGGGGTCAGCTAGTTTTTATTGCGTTATTTCTAGATGTATTCGCAGATTATCGATTTAGTACAGAGGCAGTTGATTTATATCGGTTTCAAATTTCGTTTCTTTCAATTTTTCGTGCATCCAAGACAGAAATTCATTCCTTCTTAGACTTTTGAGTACTGAGATACGCTAATAAAAAAAAACATCATCTAAGTGTTGATGAAATAAAAAGAACAGTTAAGATACTTGCTAGTGGGAACACACAAACCGGTGGGCAATAGTGAAAGCTTTATTTTCCTCTTGTAAAGAGGAAAATGGAGTGTAAAGGAACGAATGAAGTTTCAATAATTATAATAATAATAATAATAATATTTATTTATCCAACATCGGTATATAGGACATGTCATGAGAGAGTATCATCCTCCATAAATTCTTTAATAGAATAATATGCCTTTCTCAGAAGAAAAGACTTAAGAACAGATTTGAACACTTTTGTAGGCTTAACTCTCAGATGGTGAGGTAAAGTATTGAAAAATTTGATACTCTGGTATGTTGGAGAGTTCTCAAATTTTGAAGTACGATGTTTCGGCAAGAGAAGAGTTGACTGACTTCTAGTTGCATAATCGTGATACATAGAGAGTTTCGAAAAGTTAGCCTCATTATCCTTTAAATACACTAAACATCTATAAATATACACACATGGAAATGTCAAAATGGCATTCTCAATGAAAACAGGTTTACATGACATTCTGGGGTTTATATTGAACATCATTCTCAGAATTCGTTTCTGAAGAATGAGAACCCTATTACATTCACTGAATTCCCCATAATACAACATTATAAGACAAATGACTATGAACAAGACTGTAATACACTGTCATCAGGGACGTAACTGGCAGCGAATCTTTTATTTTACATAAAGCAAAATAAGCTTTATTCAATTTCCTACACACATGCTCAACCTGTTCTGACCATGTCAGTCCACTGTCGACATGAATACCAAGAAATTTTGTGCATGATTTAGATGTTAAAGCACTGTCCACAATCAGATGTCTCTCATCAGCATTTCTCAAACCAAAGAACAAACATTCAGTTTTACCAACATTTAAAATTAGAGCATTATCATGACACCAACAGTTGAAAGAGTTAACAATTTTTTACAAGCACTTGCCAGCTCCTCAGGACTCCGCGCTGTGACACCAAATGAAGTGTCATCAACAAAAATAATGATTAGCATTAATATCTCTACTATAATATGATCTGGTAGATCATTAATGAAAAGAAGAAACAACAAAGGTCCCAGCACGGACCCTGAGGAACCCCAAGTTTACATTGTAATCACTGGACCAACTGTCCTGTACCTTAACCCGAAAACTCTGTCTGACAGGTAACTTATCCAATCCAGAAAACACCTCTAAATCCTAAGTTGTACAGTTTATTCAGAATGAAATTTAAGTTGAGGGTATCAAACGCTCTGGAAAGATCAAAAACAGGCCTGCTACATATAGCCCCTCATCCAGGCTTTTATAAACATGATCTACGAAAGAAATCGCAGCTGACTGCGTAGATCTGCCTTGCCTGTAACCATGTTGACAGTCTGTCACAAGCTTGAACTTATTTATGAAGTCCATCATCCGATCAAGAACAATCCTCTCAAACACTTTAGAAAACACACTCAAAATAGATATAGGTCTATAATTGGCAATATTACTGGTGTCGTTCCTTTTGAATACTGGAATAACAGTTGATACCTTAAATGCAGTTGGAAACTTACTTGTAGAGATAGAGAGATTTAGAATGAAAGACAAATGGGGAGCAATCTGCTCAGCTATACACTTCAAAATTTTTGAAGAAATACAATCAATACCAGTACTTTTTTTTGATTTAAGTAGTCTAATGGTTGATATAATCTCACCTTCCGTAACCGGAAAAAAAAAGAAATTGCAACTTTTCATTATTGACGATGTGCAGCATTGTGAAATGTTATTCCCGAAATGCTGATGAAGACATTTGTTATTTACTGATGAGAAGTATTCTCCAAACGCTGATACAATCATTTTAGGTTCTGAACAGATTACACCATCAATACATAATGAAAATTGGTTTTATATGACTACGATTTACCTAATTCTTCATTAACAATGCTCCATACAGTTTTATTCTTGTTGTGAGCTGTATTCAAACGGTTTTCCATGGTCTCATATTTGGTTTCCTTAATAAACATCTATAATTTTTCTTTGCCTGCCTGTACTCTAGATCTAAGCTCGTGGAATTTAAGTTCACCTTTAACCAGTATAGATTTTTCAAGTCCATACTTGCTCGCTTAACTACATCAGATACCCAAGTTTTTTACAGTTACCAATCGTGAGACGTTTTAAGGGCAACATTGATCCAGTGAATCCTGTATAATGAGCAAAATTCCTGAAGCACGCATCCACGTCAGAAAAACAATAAATTTCACTGAAACTCAAGTTGGAAATCAGAGTCGTGAAATCTGCAAGATTTCGTTCATGAATATTACGAACAATTTTTGTTGCGGTTTATTATCAACCAACTTTTGATCACTGACGTTACATTCTACATAAATGGCCTTATGATCACTAATATGTGGTTCGAAAACTCGAAATTCAGAGATGGTTACATTAGAATTAGTGATGACGTAGTCTAACTTAGAACGTGAAATCAGACCTGACGAGGACATAAATTCTCTAGTAGGTTCCAAAGATGAGACTTTGAGATATAAACTTCTTAAGAGATCATCAAGCAATTTCCGAGTCAAGCACCACCAATGGGTTTACATAACCGTTTTCTTCAACAAATCAGTTAAGTCACCTGAGTATTACGTGTTAGAAATATAGAATTCGAATTAGAATTATTCTTTCATTCATGCTTATACTAAGGTATTTTGCATTCGTCAAACAAATCATAATGGCAAAGGGAATCAAACGCCATGAATCAAGTGTACACAGTACTCCAAAAAATATATGAATATAAAACAAACAATTCGACAGAAATCACAAACTAACATTAGTAGACAAAAATCACTTGTAGAGTAAAAGGATGTCTCCACCAGAAACTTAAATACCTGTGTTTTGAAAAATTTGTATGTCAAAGCACGACAATCTAGAGATAGTTTATTGAAAAATTGAAATGCCATATTGACTATTGAGAGTCTTCGATAATCTACAAAAGTCAGGACGGATGTCTTTTCTACACCTTGTATTACACATGTGAAAATTCTGCCTGAAGGGTAGTCATGTTGTTCTTTGTGTGCATATAATTAACATTCTTGGAAAAGTAAGAATGTTGAGTTCTCGGAACAAATCTCTTCAATATCTCTATATGATGAACCAGTGATGATTCTAATTGCCTTTCTTTGAAATCCAAATATATTTTCAGTTTCGCGTACCGCACTGTTACCCCACAAAATAATACCATATTTAAGGTGACTGTGAAAAAGGGCATGATAAACAGAGATCAACACTCTAGGAGAGAGGTTATTTGAAAGCATGTTAAAAACATGTTTTGCTCAATTTTAGAAGCTGGTCCACATGAACGCCCCATCGAAGCTTGGGATCCAGATAGAGACCCTTAAGGAGAATAACCCTTATTGAGACATAATTTAGTTGAGGAGAACAATCGTTGCAGACAATCGTCATTACCCAGCAACCAGATCAGCCAGTTCAGCACCCCCGATAGTGACAGTACTATTATCAGGAAATAGAATCGATTCCGCAGAATCCAAGAAATTAGGATAATCATTCATAAATATCAGAAAAAGAACCGGCCCCAAAATAGACCCCTGAAGTACTCAACATTTGATTAAGCTCTTTTGGGAAATCTCTCCTTCAAAAAAGATCATCTGATAACGATTTGACAAGTATGACTTGATGAGTTTTGCACTGTCACTATCGAAATGGTAACTTTGCAGCTTCTCCACCAGCAACGTTATGAAGTCAACCTTCACTTCAGAAGACCTTGAAAGTATCAGCGACTCACAAGAGTCACGCAGATCAATTACAATAATTCTCATTCAAATCGAGTGGAATGACCTGAAAACTTGTCCAATAAACATTGCCACGTGAATCGTAATTTGGAGTGCAGACTCTAGGTGAGTGCTTATGTAAAGACAATCTGGCTTTTGCACTGGCAATGATTAGAGAAGACCAAGAAGTACACCATTACAAGAGGAGGTACTGTGACAGTTTGGAGTGGAGAATCTCTTTCGATGAATTGTTGTCCTGATGAAAAAGGATTCTTTTCTTCTGCAAACCAGGTCTTTTTTATGAATTTTTTCCTTCAACTGGTCCGAAAGGTTGCAAAAATATTCAGAATTATTTGTTTTATCAGTTTGCAAGTAACCCACAAACAAAACTCCTTTCGCATCCAAAAAACTGATGCCATAACCTTCTTGGCCGATTTCCGGACACGAACTCGTTTCGAAGCCGAACAACCAGGTTCACAACACTCTTTAGCCTCTTGTTTTGATTTAGGATCATGGTGATATACCCAAGTCTCATCCATAGTGATGAATCGACGCACAAAATCCACTCTATCCTTTTTAAAACGCTCCATATGTTGCTGAGAAAGTTGCATTCGAATGTATTTTTGTTCCATTGTTAGCGAATGCGGTACCCATTGTGAACACAGCTTTCTAAAACCCAGAATTTCCTCCCTCTCAGTCAATCGACGATCTCCTAAAACCATATTCTGTATTTTGGCTATGATTTCTGGCGTTGATGCGCTTTTTGGACGTCCTTCACGTGGATCGTCTTCAAGGCTTGTACCGACCATGCTTAAATTCAGCAATCCATTTTTCTACTGTTCTGATTGTAGGTGAACAATCATTATACACTCTTAACATTCGTTCGTGAATTTCTTTTGGTGCTACACCTTCCAAAAATAAGAATTTTATCACTTCACGATATTCAATTTTTTCCATTGTACAGAAATACTGTGACACGTCGATAGTAAATGGCTTGTAAACAAAGAATGAATTGACAGATTGGAATGAACCTTCACATTCGTTCATATGAAGAGTGTACCAACAAAACAAAAATAAATTTGGACTAATAGCAACAATTGGTATTCACTATGTTTATCGCTATTCATAGGTGTTTACAACGCTTTTTTGAGGTGTTTATATCAATTGGCATAACTTCATGCACATCTACTGAGAAGTAGTTAAATCATAGATATATATCACATTTCATTTGAACTCATACATTATTTACCTATATCTATTTGTCTCAATGATTTCTGCGGTACATAAATCATAAACGACTAGATCTGGATGACACTATAGCCGGTGGCAAAGTAGAACGCACACGTCGGAAAAATTAATTATGACAGCATGGAGATAGTGGATCTTGTAAAATTGATTAACGAGTGTTTCTATGAACGCGGTTCTCTCAAGAGGATTATTACATTAACAAGTGTAATTGCACGAAATATGATGCCTTTCATTTCAAGAAAACCTTAGAATTTATCGTTTTTGGTTTCTTGATACGCAGTGATCAACTATTACTACATGAGATCTTGCTCTGAGTTGAGGAATTTGTGATGTAAAGACTTTTAGGCTCATTGGACAATTTTTGGATGGGTTAACACCAATGAGTTCGCTTCACGGTCTCGTTCTTTCTTTACATTGGGTGAAAATAAATAAACTTATGTTAATGATTAGGTGGTCTACAAGTTGCATGGAAAAACCTCGTATATGTCGGATTAAATTTCCCACACCTGTCAGAAATATGACGACTTCGATATTGTTTCTGAATGATAACACAGTGAAATCTTCTCATTCGTGCTTCCTATATTCGCGAGCCAACTCCTATATTCGTGATCTAATCGGTTCATTCATAAATACATATTCCAGGTGAACAAAAAGTCCCAGACGAGTCAAAATCTAAAGACTTAGGCGTTTGAGAAATGATTGGCGTTGGCGTAATAAGTATTTTGTGTTTCATTGATCAATTTCCGATACTACAGAATGTATATTCGCAACTCTCTTCTTCAAATGTAAAATCAGTCAAATAGAACTTGTAGAATGAAACGATAAAATCTCGGGGGAGTCGAAAAGAGATGATCTTACAAGATAGAGGCGAATAGTGATTTATTATTACATTTAGTATGGGTGTGAAATTTCTTGCACGCTTCCACTACACTAAATTTGTCTCATATGTCGTTATTAGATCAAGGCGGTATTGTAAATTTTGTTTCACACATATGCCAAGTATTAACATGTGCGTGTAGCATAAGAGAAGGTATTGAGATGTATCTTCTTCAGAAGAAATCGCCGAATACCGTCGTATTATTCATTCGGTGTCACAGTTCGTCCATAAATAACATCATTACTTTTCGTGTAATAATTCGAAGGATTTCTGCGACTGTTATGATGTTTATTTCCATTCAATTTTTCTTGGTCTTGTCTTATATTCAAATAAGGTAAAAGCTTCTTATTCGCGTTTTCACTATGCGCGGATAAAAAAATGCCTATTCTCTATTTCTATATTCCCAGCTAAATATTCCATTATTCGTGGATCTAATCTATACTTCGGTACATACATAGTTATTCGTAAATAGGATTCGGTATCCTTTGTAAACGCATTGTCGAAAGGATTAATGAAAAAGTAAAATGGATTACTATTACGCCTGAAGTATGTTTTTCGGTTTTCCTTTGACATAAGCCGCCTTTACCGCGATCGGTGTTTTTGAGAATGTAAACAACCAAGATGTTTCAGTAAAGCGACCTTATTACTCGACGAATGAAGTATATTGTTAAATCGGAAAGTTGGTTTAATGAACATAAGGTGCGACAATCATTGCATATCATTGGATAAGCTGGATCTGCAGACAGTGCTTCAATAGAATTGAGAATCGAGAAGATTTTACGAACCTAGTAGCTGATGGAGGATAAAAACCTGGGCAAATATTCAATTTAGACGAAACTATACTGATTTGGAATAGAAAGTCATATTAAACATTCATTACCAAAAGTGAAAATAATAGAAACAAGTAATGTGTTTTTCGGAATTTTACTTAATAATTATGATTCGTAACGCGTTTCACTACACCGTAGCTTCTTCAGACGAATGAATGTACAGAAAATAAGAATGAGAATATAAATATAAATGTTCTCAAGTAATTAAAAGCTTATTGGGTTGATTCTCTTGAAGTGGTTATTTATGACAGGTATATCCAATAAAACTAAGGAATAGATTGCTCCCCGAAGAGATTCAATAGAGGTGAAGGGCTTAAATCGACTTGTTCATTGATGAGTCTACCTGAGTGTTTGTATTTGTTGATTTCTAAAGTTTCCCAAAGATATACCTTCCAATATTTATTATCTGTATGCAAAATTTCAAACTGTGGGTCGAAAGAATGATTATTTTCTAAGATATGATTCGCGTAATTTGAATCTGATTTTTATTTGGAAAACTGCGTTTACGTTCCGATATTCTAATATTAAAATTTCCATGTGTTCTACTTATGTGAAAATTATCACACTCATTGCAATTCAATCTATAAACACCTGATTTATTGTTTTTACCTGATTTGGTTTTATTATTTTTATATATTTGCCTAAATTATTATTAGTTTGGAAAGCTTTGTTGAAATTATTGCTACTCAAGAATGATTTCAGTTTCTCACTTGTAATGCCAACGTAGGTTGAGGTGTTGAATTTTGTTTCAATTTATCGATAGGGTAAACTTCATTCAATGCGATTCTACTTTGTTTTTTATTTAAGATATTATTTATTAGTTTGGGATTGTAACCATTATTTTTGGCTATTTGTTTGATCAAATTTAATTCTTTGTTGAAATTTTCTGGTGATAACGGGATGTTAATGAATCTATGAATAAAACTATTGAATGCTGACATTTTATGTTGATACGGATAACACGACTAGTTATGTATTATAATATCTGTATGTGACGGCTTATGGTAAACTGCGAAAACATGTTTTCCATTTTCATTCGAAATTGTAACGTCTAAGAAATTTATCGAATTATTGCTTTCTATTTCGGTTGTGAATCCAATTTTGGATGTAATGAATTTGTATGATTTTCGATTATTTTAACTGTCTATCTGTTCCTGTGAAGCAAATAATGATATCGTCTACATGGCGATACCAGTATAAACAATATTTACTGAGTGGATGATTATGAATTAATTTTTCTAAATTATTCATGAATATTTCTGCTAACAAAGGACTTAACGGATTGCCCATAATCAAGCCGTCTTCAATAGTATAATATTTGTTAATGAAATGGAAATAGTTTTGATCTAAACAAATTTGTAATAATGAAAGAATATCTGATTTAATGATTGACATGATTCTTTTCTAATAATTCTTCAACTAAGTAGTACGTATTTTTCGGAGGAATGTTGGGAAATAGATTCTTAAGATCGAAAGAAATGAGTTTGGAATTAGGTGGTATAATGGTATCTTTGATATTGGCAATTAGGTCGTATGAATTTTTGACCAAAAATTTAGATTTGAAATTGCAATGAGTTATTAGCAAGTCGTTAAGGAATTTTGAAAGTTTGAAAGAAGGTGCCGTTACATAAGAAACAACAGGTCTAATAGGGTAATTACGTTTATGAAGTTTTATCAACGAATATAATTCGGGGGATTGTGGATTGGAGTTAATGAATTTATATTTTTAGTGGTCTGTAATTAATGATTTTGCTGTCGCAATTATGGTTTTTGAAATTTTGCGGTAGGATCCTTAGTTGATTATTTAGTAAAATTCCAAAAAGACATTACTTGTTTTTATTATTGATAATGGAATTTTATCAAGTAAAAGCCTTCCAAATTCAAAAAGTGAAAAGTCTGCCCCTGGATTGAGACAGCAAAAGAGTGCTTTGTTCTAAAGCATCTGGAGATTGTGTCCATTAAACAACTGATGTTCAAAGTCTTTAAGGATTTTAAGCTCTTTTACATTAGACGAAACTACAAAATCATATTGCATAATATGGAATGTGATTCCGATATAAATGTTATGAAATTCTGCAAGAAATATGATGATGCAAAATGTATCTTGATCATGAAAGAATCAGTGGACGAACTGAACCCATACAACAATCAACTTTCCCAACAACCAACGGACTTCTCATTAATAAAACAACAAATATATCTTTAAGCTTAAATTTTTTTCCTTTAAAACATTCCAACGTTTCGACACCAGATATGTGTCTTCCTCAGGGAACTTCAAATAAATTTAGGATAAACCGAAAATGCGACGAATAACATAATACAACATAAAGGACTCAATTTCTTTAGTAGAGTTTTTTAAGCATTCAAATCTCAATCTATCTGGTAATAACAAATTCATTTCTTCAGATGTAGTTTCATTGTTTACTAGTACTCCAATAGAATATGCAATAGAATATATAGATTCACATTTCACGCTTTTGAATACTGACATACCTAAAGAATTTTTCATGGAATACTCAAGTTTATTTTGGGTTCTTCCGATTTTTCTTTCGATGACAGGTGTAGAGACAGACTTTTGGTTGTGGCATGAGTACCCCTCTCAGCCCAATTATGGTGGATATAGCTATGTATAGACTTGAACTACATGTTTTCAACTCAATAAGGTTTACTTAACCGTTTATGGCAGATATGTTGATGACATCCTAAGTTTATTCCCTAAAGATTACATTCAATATATCTTCAATAGTGTACATGACAGATTAAACTTCACTCTTGAAGATCCTAGCTCTGACCAGATCAATTTCTTGGTTTTGACTATTTATCGTACGGATGGAAAGATTGTGACTTACTGGTTTCAAAAACCAACATGGTCTGGTAGATATTTAAATTTTATGTCGTATCAGCCTAAAAATATAAAGTTTCAGTAATAACTTCATTAGTTGACCATGCCATATTATTGTCGGTCAAACAGTTTCAGGTTTTCTGTTCATGTAAACCTGATTATTGATACTCTCTCTTAATTCTTATCATTTGCCTTTTCTGAGATTTCGTATTGACAGGAGACTCAAATTTCTGGACGATAGTACAAGCTAACATCAACCTAGAATGTTGTACAACTACCCAACAGAAAAATTCCAATTACAGGGGTTCTCTACAAGAAGAAATTAAGATAATTATAAATAAAGTTCGACAGATATTCTACTAATATTGATCAACTAATGAAAAACAGAAGAAAACATTTTCAATTCAAATGATACAAGAAAAAAAATCTAATTTATTTAGAAACAAAGTTGTCGATTGTAGCTTCATTTCATGAATTATAATGGATATAAAATCAATTTTTTCTTGAAATGAACCAAGCTCGTGTTAAACAAATCGAAATTCTGCAAGTGGTGATTACAGAAACGCGTTAATCTTGAAACGACAGAGTTGTAGTATAAAACAGTTCGGGCTTTAGGTACGTAAAATAAGGTGTTATGACGATGTTATGATATTGAGGAACATTAAAAGTGAGGAAATGAATCAAAGGGTAGTTGTAATAATTATTCAAAATTCGGTATAAAAAACACCATCAAATAGAGCACGTTTATCCTCCAAACTTAAGACACAATATCGGCCAAGCTGACTTTATAATCACTTTGCAGCAAATTGCGTTTAAATCTGTAATTTAAACTATTGTAAAACTTTCTCTGTACTCTCTCAATTGTCTCAATATGAACGTGGTAAAAGGGTGATCAGATTGGTGTAGCATACTCCAAATTTGACCTGACTAAGGCAATGTATAGTGTCTGACTGAATATTCTTAAAGTTCTTAGTAATGCTAAGTATACAACCAAGCATTTTAAAAGCTCTCGATACTATGCAATCCACATGAATTATGTGGATTATGCTTATGAAAGTTTGACATCTAAGACAATACTAATGATGTTGATGTCTTTTGTAAAAAATATGTGCTGACAGTTATCGACATTTAGTTCAAAACATCAGGACTTACAAAACAAAGAAAAGAGATCTAAATCACTTTTGAACAACTGTGTATCAGCATCAGATTCAATTCGTTTGTAAATTTTCAAATCATCAGCAGAGAGTTCATGTGAAGTATTAGGAAATCATGATATAGATGTCATTGATATAGATGGCGAAAAGAAGGGTTCCAAGGTGAGAACCTTGAGGTACCCTGGATGTTACAAGGTGCATCTCCGAATAAACCCCATTCGTCACTACAAACTGTATTCATCGAATATGATTGCAACCATCTTGTCATTGATTCAGCCATACCAAAGTCTGAGACAATACTTAATAAAGAAAGAAGGTGCACCTTGTCGAATGCCTTAGACATGTCCGTATAAACCGCGTCCACCTGAACAGCATCATCAAGACTTTGGGACAAGAAATTGATATATGGGGTTGAATTCGTGAGAACTGATTTCCTTTTGAGGAAACCATGCTGACGCTTTGTGATTTTAGAACTGCATACATGAAAAAGTCGATCAGTTATAATCGATTCAAATATTTTACCAATGACTTAGAATGGACATTGGCCTATAGTTGTTAATTAGATTATAATAATAGTATAAAGGCAAAAGATACGTTTAAAAAATAGAAATCGTGAGCCCATTTTTTTCATCAGGTAGAGAGCCACACGTTGCAAACCTTCCAGCCTGCTGCCGTCGTTGCGAGCGAGAGAATTTTTTTTCATAACAAAATTGAATGATATAACATATGTTTTCGAGAAATCTTTTGAAGTAATAAATGAATTTTGTTCGAATTTACCAACCTCTTTGAAAATAATATTTTATTAGGAAAGACGTTAGAAGGAACGTAATATTCAAATTTCAATAATGGTACAAGTATCAAGGATATCACAGCTGCTATTTGACGAAAAATTAACTAGAGATGATTAATTAAGATTTCAAAATATCAAGCGCCAACATAAGATGGTTGAATAATATTTAAATCAAGAATAATATATCAAACCAGATGAGTAATTGAAATTTTAATTGCATCCAAAATGAATGGTAATGTTCACGTTAGTTTAATTAAATATGAAATTAATGTCTAAATATAAATGCAAATTATCATACGATGAATATTATGGTTTCCTCATTACACAAGTTCAATGTAAGCGAAATATTCGAAGAGTTAGTGCTGTGAAAAATTTTCAAATACTTACCTGGAGAGGATTTTTGACACGCAACCGTGGGAGACCCTCAGTTGTCTTGAAATATCACAGGGTCGGACTCCGTTGTGAGCCAGTTCGACTATTCTTTGCCTAACTACATCTGGCAGCGGCCTGCCATTTACGAATACACCTCCTAGTTGATTCACACCGCCGTGGCCTGAAAACAAAAAATAATTATAGTTTCTTGATTCTTATTTTTGTGATTTTCTAGGACTAAGATCTATACTCAATCAAATTAAAATGGAATCACCTGATATATTGAATATTCCGAAGGATTGTTAGAATTGATCCTTTCTGAGATATTTAAATTGAAAAACGAAATAAATTAAGGTTTATTTTAAGAAATGAATGAATACTCTCACGGAATAGGTGTTTTTTCTCGACCTCAGTAGCTTGTGTTTCCTTTTGCCTTGAAACATGCCTGAATCCGTCTAGACATGCTTCAGATTAGGTTTTCGACCTTCTCTGGGGTGATATTCTGCCACTCTTCTGTGGTGGCTTGGAAATGCTGATGTGGGGTTCTTGGATTATCCTGACGCGATCTAATTTCTCTTTTGAGATTATCCCTTAAATGTTCAATAAGATTTAGGTCTAGAGAGCAAGCTGGCCAGTCTAAAACAGCGATTTCCTCTGTTTCAAGATTATGTCGCGCGAGGTTGCTGGTATGCGGAGGAGCATTATTTTTCATAAAAGTGAAATTCTCACCATGAGCACCTCGCCAGAGTCTCACAATGGGCACTAGGTCCGCGTAATTTCAAGCCGCTACACTCGCAAGAAACGAAATCAAATCTGTTTTACCTCCCAGTATAATCCCACCCCAAAACATCACACTGTCCCCTTGGTATTTCGGAATTTGTCTTGATGCAGGGAATCTAGGTTGTCTTTCACGATCCCTTAAAATCCGAATCCGGTGGTTATCTGATCGAACATCAATTCTGGTCTCATTTGAAAATAGAACATTTCGCAAATTCTCAATATTACAAATTACAAATTGCCTTTTGGAGTATGGGGTACGACGTACTAGGGTCTCTTCTTCCAATTTGGCACAAAAGGCGGTCTTGTTCTTCAGAAGTGATCTTCCTACGACTTCTTCTAGACCTATTTTGCAGAGATTGTAGCTGCACGTATCCTGCGTAGGTGAGGTTAGGTCAAATCACCCCTGTGATACCCCTATTGTGGCCGCTCTATCCCTCTGTGTCAATTCTTCAATAAGATCAATTACTCGACCCCTCTGCACATCGGAAAATCCAACGTAAGGCATTTTCAATGAAATAAAACTTTGGTATTTAGATTTTCACTATATTAACAAAACCACACTGTGGTTTCATCAGATAGATCAAGATCTGATGAAGCCACAGTGTGGTGAAACCGGTCATAGTTTTGCTAATATAGTAGAAATCTAAATACCATAGTTTAATTTCATTGAAAATATGTATATCCATTTTCATCAAGTAACGACCTCCTCATTCAAATCATTTTCAATTATGATTATAGGGCTTTTTTAAATTTTGAAATTCACAGTTTCAAATCTCAGTCGACTGAGTACAATATCCATGGTTAATAACAATCAATAATGTGAAATGCCGAGTGATTCCATATAAATTTGTTTGTGAGTACAACTAGCAAACAGCTATTTCCAAATTCAATAAACATTAATACCTATACTGGAACTGGAGTCGTTAGTGTCAAACTCTAACACCACAGTTAATTACTAAATCGGATCAAACCATAGAAATAACATGATCTCAAATAGGATCTTTAAAATCTGTGGTTTTCAGTCATAGAACATTATGAATAGTTGATGGGCATGCACCTGAAGAATGGGATTGTGGCAATTTCAGGTTTTTCTCTGAAAAGAAGTATTGAATGCAATAATTGTCTGCAAGTGTTATATGTTTCTGAAAAGAAAAAAAATGCTGCATCCAATAGAGGTAAAATATCCTATGGTTCGTATTTAAAAATAAGCATGTTTGCATTAAAACTCGAAAACCACTGAGCTGAAAAAATATTTTTACACAGCACTGTATTCTTCTTAAAAAAGTGTAGAATATCAAACTTATTTTAATGTAACTTTGATGCTCGAGATATCCGGGACAGACGATCTTCCAAAATTCGAGAAATTTTGAATAAGTCCATAACGAAAAGAGATATCAGCAAAATTCTGCCACCACTAAACTAGTAACAGAAATTAGATCCATACAGGGGGGTTCATTTGATTTACATAGTTGTGTTACAAATACATCGAAATTGGCCCATCCTGTATATAAATATGTATTACGAAATAGAATTCGGTATCCTTTGTAAAAGGTCGTCATATGGACTAATAAAAGAATAAAATAGCCCTAACTATAACTACACATTCGTCTTTGCTTCAACTTATAGACACAGGAAAAATTCAACCCTTTAATATCTATTATCGATTTGGTAAAAACTTTGGAATGAATATTTTATTCTTCACCTAGGAACATATCCTGTAAATCTTAAATTATCATTCTATATTCACGGTTTCTGTATTCGTAACATTTTTACGGAACATATACCCCGCGAATAAAGAGCCTATACTGTACTATCTTAAAGAACGATTTCAGAAAATTTTAATAGTAAAACAATGAATTTTTATTTCATGCCAACATTATTGATACTAAGCAACAAATCGTTCATGCCATCCAAATATTCCTTCTATAGATTGGTTATTGATTTATTACAGAACGAATACAGATAGAATCTTTATTTATTCAATTCGGTTCGGATAATATCGATATCATCTTGACCTGTTGAAGTCATTGTTTCAAATTGATTAAGTATTGAAGTCGGCAGGTATAAAGTATAAAGAACAAACAGGGCGCCTTGAATTTCTCCATCTATTATGACATACAATTCGTTTGATTTGAGACTTCTCCAGTCAGAAAGACATAGTTTAATCAACATTTATTGACTGCAAATAACATAAATGTCTTTTATCATTTTATTCATGCACTTGTTCATTTTAAAATCAATGATTTTGAATAGGGATGATGGGTGTTGCGATACTTCACTTTAAAGATCTTATCGAGTAATATCTGATCCTAGATTTCCCCTTCAAAATCTTCGTCGTTAACGAAATGGTAGCTCAAAAGGTGGAAAACTACTTACTTTTGTGATTAGTTGATTAAGTGCTGAAAATGGACACCATTCTCTTCCGTGCAGTAAAGAACGCTGGTGTATGGCTAGATTATGTTGAATTTACCTCTAGGTATGCCATATTTTTATTTATTTTTTAATTTTTTGTTCGAAAAAGTAGACAGACCATGTATTCGATTTACCTTAGTCTCTCGTTAGTCACGTTGAAACTGTGCCAAAGCGATTGTAAATTTGTAGTAGGATTAAAATGGTGTACTCCGTAAAAGAAAGGGTGGAAATGATAAAATTATTTTTCATAAATAACGACTCTGCTCAATTAACAGCGGCTTTATTCAACGAACAACATCCTGGAAAAATGTATCCAGTGCTTACGTTGTGCAACTGGTTGCTGAATTTGACGCTACTGGTTCATTCGGCAACAAACAGAGGGTGTATGAAGGAAACGAAGCGATCGATCCGACTCGTAGTACTAGGAAATTGTCCAATGTGTCTGGTGTTTGACAACAATCATGAGAATTTTAAGAAAACATGTTTCATTCTTTTAGGATACGATTGGTTCAGGAACTATATGAGGATGATTTTAATCGCCGACTTATGTTCTGAGAACTGGTTAGTGAAATTATTAACAATAATCCAAACTACATGTTCAATGGCTGTTTTTGGGATGAGTGTTCATTTTACCTTGACGGCACAGTAAACAGGCATAACTGTCGGTACTGGTCAGATGATAATCCAAAAGTTAAATGTTTGGCGTGCATTTATGGAAATCACAGCAATGACCATTTTTTTATCACGATCACGATCACGATCTGCCTATTTCAATCCACTGCTGGATGTAGGCTTTTCCCATATTGAACCATTTCTTTCTGCTAATAGCTTCTCTCATCCAAAGAAGACCCGCTGATTTTTTAATATCGTCTCTCCACTTTGTGTTTGGCCTGCCGATACTCCTATGCCCTACTCTTGGCCTCCATTCCATGAGCCTCTTGGTCCACCGATTGTCATTTCTTCGAGCTACGCGACCTGCCCATGACCACTTTAGTTGAGCTGCCCGCTCCATGACATCTGTCAGCTTGGTTTGTTCTCTTATCCAAGTATTTCTTATGCGATCTGATAGTTTAATATTTAATATTATTCTCTCGTGGGCTCAATTTTTGGGCCAACTTCTTAGTAAGACACAATGTTTCGGCTCCATATGTAAGCACAGGAAGAATGCATTGGTTGTAGAGGTTTTTCTTGAGGTTGTGGGGTATGTCTGATGTCAGGACATGTTTTAATTTGCCAAATGCCGCCCACGAAAGGGACACTCTTCGTGTAATCTCGTCAGTCATGTTGTCTTTTTTAGTAGTTAGTTTTTGTCCCAGGTATATGTAGTTTTCGACATTCTCTAGTTGTTGACCTTCTACGTGGATTACGGGGTTATTGTTTGTGTTAGTCATTATCTTCATCTTGCTGATGTTCATTTCTAGGCTAACATTTTTTGAATGGTTGTTCAAGTCTAGGATCATATCTTGTAATTCTTGGACGTCACTACTTATTAGTACAATATGGTCGGCAAAGTGTAGATGATGTAGAAGTTCGCCATCAATGTTGATTCCTTTCTTATGTCAATCCATTTCTCTAAAGATTTCGTTCAAAGCTGCAATAAATAGCCCCGGTGACACTGTATCTCCTTGTCGAACACCTCGTTTTATTGGAATGTCGTTGGTTTTATTCCATAACTGGACATGCATTATGGCGGAAGAATAGATGTTTTTTATCAGGTTCGTGTATCTGCTGTCCACTCTACATGCATTAAGAGAATTAAGGACTGCCCAAATTTCTATACTGTCAAAGGCCTTTTGGTAGTCTATAAAGGCTATATAAAGATCTGAATTATACTCATTGCACTTTTCTATTAGGTGTTTAATTGCATGAATATGATCCAGCGTACTGAATCCAGATCTAAATCCAGCTTGTTCACGGGGTTGCTGGAAATCTATTTTTCCCGTTAATCTTTTGGTAATTATTTTGGTGAATAATTTATAAAGCTAATTCCATTTTTTTATACCCGGTAATATCAGTGGCCAACTATTACAGAAAGCTATTCATCCAGTCCTCGTGCAAGTATTGGAAAATGAAGAAGACCATGAAACGATCATGTTTCAACAAGATGGCGCACTTTCTCATTTTGTTCAACCTGTGCGTCAGTTCTCAGATGAAAATTTTCCTCAGGCCTGGATTGGAAGAAGGGCACATATTGAGTGGCCACCCAGATCACCTGATCTGGCGCCACTGTTTTTTCTATGGGTTCGCCTGAAACTTAAGATTTACGCTACCCAACCTGAGTCACTGGATGATTTGCGAATTCGGATTATTAATGAATGCCGTCAAATAGAACCAGAAATGTTAAGTAATGTACGTGAACGATTTGAGCAAAACTTATTATACTGCATGGAAATGAATGAGGCCCATTTTCAGCACTTAATAAAATAATCACAAAAGTAAGTAGTCTTCCACTTTTTTAGCTGCCATTTCGTTAACGATAAAAATTTTGAAGCGAAAATTCAGGGTCATATAGTACTCAATAAGATCTTCAAAATGACGTGTTGTCGTAACATCCCTCATCCCTTTTCAAAATCTGGGGGTTGTGCTCACCACCGGTAGGGGATTGAAATTACGGGGATGAAAAAATCAGAAAAGTTGTTCTCCTCGAATCAAAAATCGACGGGTTCGAGAAATTCTCCATATTGTTATTTTAAAACCGGAAAATCAAGGTGTTAAGATTTCGTTGGATCACCCTGTATTTTTTTGAATTATTGATTATTAATTCAAGCATTATCTGTTATACTATTTCTTGTAATCCGTTTGAAACGTTTATTGACTTCTTCGCCAACTTCATTTGAAATGGATTCATTTAACGATGAATGGAAACTGCAAATCAAAATATGCGGTATGGTGGTCGAGAATGAGTATTTTTTCAATTTCTAAAACAATACAATCTAATTGTATTTATCTTTCACTTCGAATAAATCAATCTATCGATGATGCTTCTTATTACCACTAGGAGTGGCATATTACAACAAATTACTGTTACTGAATATTTATATAAATCTCGACCGCAATTCCGAAAATTTGATCTTATACAATTGAAGATTAATATTTATATCAAATAACTTCAATTTATGATATATAGGTCAATACTCTGACCGTTATTGCAATTTAAAATTGCGTGCAACGTTGTTCATTTTCTATTTCCTGAATTGAAAGAATACAGAGAATTGTGATGGATGTGAAAATACTCCAAAAGTTAAGGTTATGAATGGGGATTAAAATAATAATAATGAATTATTGTTGGCCGGCTCGGTGGCGTATGGGATATGATGCTCGTCTCCTACGCAGAGTTACCTGGGTTCAATCCCCACAAAATCGGTTCGATTTTTCGGATTCTGGGAATCGCTTGAGTGTCCATCTTTCGGAGGAGATGTAAAGCTGTCGGTCCTGTCTAACAGAGATGTGTTGGACATTAAAGATCCCTTCCTCGACACGAGAGGGGTTCGGCAAAATTCCCGGGTTAGTGAGGTGACAGAATTCCCCGGCGTGTCATTAGCCGAAAGGCAGAAACAGAGCACGTTAAAGAAAAAACAAACAAACAAACAATGAATTATTGTTACCGTAGTTTTGATCTTTCGTTCAGCGTCGGGAAGTGCAAACTAAGTATGAAGTGTCCTAGAATTTATAGGGTGAATCGAGGAGAGATGGACATTTTTTCGCAAAATCGATTGTCTCATAAAAAGCTCAATGAATTCCAAAACATGTATTGGTTATAAAACACTCATTCAGAATATAAAAAAAAAGCAATCAATTAACAATATCTCTTACCCTTTTTCTAAAAAAAACTCAAATAAACTTTGTGTCGTTCATTTTGTTCATGTGTCGGATGGGAAAATATATTTAAGGAAGGACGAGAGCTCAAGGATCATTGAGGTCAAATCAGTAAACACACAGAGGTTTGGAGAGTAATTGACACATCGTCATCCACTGGAAATACATCTTTTTCAATTTATTACCAAAATGTTGGTAATGATGAATTCTATCCGAGCACCTTTACGACAGAGTATGATTCTGTCTGCCTTACTGAGATATAGTTGTCGGAGTCTGTAAATGATAGTGAACTCTTTTGTAATGACTTAGCTGTTTATCGTTGCGACCATGTTTCTAGGAGAGGAGGTGGCTCCTTGGCAGTGAAAAAGTGCTTCCCTTGGGTTCAGTTGGATTTAGCTCCCCTTTAAAGTGAAGTGCCTAGCATTGAAGTAGTAGCTTGTAAAATTAAGTTAAGATGTCTCTGATATTCATTTTTGTATTTTATATTCCTCCATCGACACCTGCCAGTGATTATGTTGTTTTATGTGAGTATTTGGAATTGCTCGAGGTAATTTATGAAGGAAATCTTGTATTGTTGGGCGACTTTAATTTGTTATTAAAGAGTCATTAATGGGTGCACAAGAATCGGAGAGATCTGATTGGGAGCTTATGAGGTTTTATGAATTGCGTCAATGCAATAGGGTGCGTAATGCTGGCGACGGTATTTTGGATCTAACCTGCACTGCACCTATTTTGAAGGTGTCATTTGAACCTGGGCTCGGACAGTTGCGTCAGATTCTCTCGTAGTTCGAATTTTGAGGCTTTCAATTTTCATAAAGTCGATATGGCTAAGCTCTTTGAAGACTTACTAAGTGAACAATTCATCGTTAGACAGGATTGCCCTGGCAGTATTAATTTTCTGGTGAATGATTTTTATAAAAAACTATACAATGCAATCAGCACATTAGTCCCAGTTTATCGTAAACAAAATAGGAGGTACCCCACATGGTACAATAAAGAGATCACTGATGCTATTAAGTCTAGGAATCGGATGTACAAAAAGTTTATTAGAACAAGGAACGATCACTATCTCGATTTGTACCGAGAATTGAGAAGGTCAGTTAAAGCTAAGATCAGGTCTACATATAGGGAGTACTTGGATAGCTCGGAAAATAGTTTTGAGGAGATACCTAACAAATTTTGGTCTTTTGTTCGGAGTAAACGCAAAGCGGATGGACTACCTGGCGTCATGTGTTACCAAGGTGAGAGACTGGATAGCCTCCAGAAGATCGTTTCTGTATTCGCTGTTTTTCGGTGGGGTATATGACGTTGAGGATTCAGATGTTGGTGACTTCATCTAGGATGGTGTGGTTGATTGTCGTGGCTCGAATTCTATTTTCTTCCCTTACTAACCGAAAAAGATATTTTGCCTGTAACTAAAAATTGTTTTGGGGATACGGCACATTTTGTTTTATAGCAAAGGATATCATAGGGGCGATAGTAGCTCCTCTATGTCTAATTTTTAATCTGCGCCTTAAAAACAATCAGTTTCCGTCTAAGTGAAGGATCGCGAAAATCTCTGCCATCTTCAAGAGCGGTGACAGGACCGATGTAATACTCCTTTGCAAAGGTTTTTGAGCATCTTTAGCATTCCAACTGTAACGAACCTTGCATGCTTTTCGGAATACGTAACTGAGGTTTTGGACCGCGGTGGCCAAGTTGAAGGGATCTTCAAGGATTTCTCTAAGGCCTTTGATTGCATGAACCACGTTACTCAGATGGAAAGAATATGGAAGGAGATAGGGTTCCCTCTGAGCCTTCTCAGCTTCTACTATTCATATTTGAGTGAGCGAAAGTAATATGTTATGTACAATGGATTCAGATATAAGGATTTTGAAGGCAGTTTGAAAGTCCCTCAGGGGTCGGTTTTGGGGCCGCATCTGTTCACAATTTTCGTAAATGTCCTACTTGCGAGACTGTCAGAGTCTTCAAGGAGAGTTTGTGATGATACATCAGTAGTGTTTAGAAAACAAACTGCCTTTGAGTGTCTCTAAGTGCAAGTATATGTCAATTACACGGAACAGTCCTTCCGGGACTATATAAGTGATGTTGTTCTACGAGTAAGAAAAATGTTGGGTTTTATACTGAGGAAATCCAAGACCTTCCGGGACACTGCTGTTCTCAGGTTAGTATTTCGCTTTCGTTCGGTTTAGATTGGAATATGCCTGTGTTATCTGGGATCCATGTGAAATATAAAATTGCATCGGAAAGCGTCCAGAGAACCTTCCCAAGTGGCATACAAACAGGATGGAGTATATCCTATCCGAGCAATGCCAGGTTTTTAGTTAACCGATCGTTTTTCTGTGTATGAGCTTCAAATTGAAAAGAAATATTTGTGCTGCATGTTTTTGTATGGACTTATGAATAACCTTATCTCTTGTTCGTGTCTGCTTGACAGACTGAAGTTTTTGGTACAGAGGCACGCTGGCAGAGGCAATGTCACTTTTTATGTTGTGGGAGCTGTTACGGATATTTTCTTCAACTCACCTATCAATCAAAGCTGTCACTATTTCAACACGGTGACCTCTTCGATTGATATCAGTCATTCTCAAGCTACATTCAAAAGAAACCTATTAGCAGAACTTAGTTCACGCACTTAATTGTTTTAGTTGTTTGGTGTGTATTTCTGTTGTTTGAGTTTGCATTATCGATGCTTCTGTCATTATTGTTTTTGAAAGTTTTTTTAATCTGTTTTTTTTTGTTTTAAGCGAATTTGTCTATACTTCTTCGGCTCTGTAATTGGAAGTAATCCAGTTGAGCTTGTATCAATAAATAAATAAATAAATAAATATACTTCAATTTTTGTAATAGAACTGTGACTTATCAATTAGGCAATCATGAGGTTTTCAATCTGAACTTTTACTTTCACAGATTTGTTGTTAGGTGGTTATTTTCTGAGATATTAGTGTTTTTCACAGTTGTGGAAACATTTTTCGAAGTATTATTTTCGATTCGTCAAAATTCAAAAGAACAATGGTGGATTCATCTGTTGAAACTATTATGGCTTTGCTATTTATATTAGGTGCAAAGTCCTCTTTCAAGTTGATTATTTCCTAAACCGGAAAATTTGATGTCAAAGCGCTGTAAAACTGCACTTAATAAATACTGCAGAATAAGAAATGAAACTAACTTAATCCTTTTCAAAAAAATGACGGGTATTTCAAGACGCATTATAAAAGAAAGCAAAGAGGTCTCATGGAGAAAATATGTTACAACAAGTTACAAAAGCACGAAAACCCACAGGAAAATTCAAGCGTTAATGCTACAAGGCAATTTAGTCTATACTAGCCAACAAATGAATGAGATATTAGCAATGAATTATTAATAAAAAATTCAAGAACAAATCTAAAAATATTACCATTCAAAAGACGAGACATTAACAGAGAACAACAGAAACTATCCCATGTAGAAACCATCAATAAACCTTTTACTATGCTCGAGTTCACACATGCTCTTGCATCTTGCAGAAATACTGCAGCCGGACCAGATAATATTCCACCGATTTTCCTCAAAAATCTATCAACCATAGGGCTACAAAGCCGACTAAATCTCTACAATTTCGTATGAACCACGGGGACATTTCCGAATATATGGCAAAAATCATTAATTAACCCATACTAAAAGAAGGTAAACCGAGTACTTTAGCAAACTCTTACAGGCCGATCTCACTTATCTGAGCAATGTGTAAATTAATGGAGAGAATGATAAACAACCGACTCAAATGGTACTTGGAAATAAACCGAAGCGCAATTAGGTTTCAGACCTCAACGTAAATAGAAATTTGTTCTTTTTGCAAACTCATATATCTAATGCACTCCATAACAAGCAAGAACTAATAGCAGCCATATTCAACGTAGAAAGCGTGTTTGACACGTTATTAACAGATACCATACTTCAACATTACAACAGCTGAACCATAAAGGAAATATAACAAACTTCGTCAAAAACTTTCTTCTCAACCGAACATTTCAAGTAACTACGAATGGTGAAACATCCAACCCATACACATAAGAAGACGGAGTACCCCAAGGCTCAGTACTAAGCCCGACCCTATTCATACTTGCACTAAACGATATATGCACCGCTATTCGACCATCAGTAAAATGCACCTTACACGCAGAGGATTTAATTATATTTTGTCACGGCAAAAACTGTGAAACCATGACAAATCTGTAACAGCCAACTATTGATCAACTCCAGCAACAAATATCTCAAACAGACCTCAGATTCTCAGCAGAAAAATCCAATATACGGAAATTATCCACCCTTCCAAATACCCCTTTCCCCAAACTTCACCTGAAAAGCGAACAATTATCGGTTGTAAAAGCCTAAAAATAATAGGATTATACTTCGATCATAGATTCAATTGGAAAACACATATAGTTGACCACTACAGATGCATGATTCGAATGAACATCCTGAAAACTCTGGCACACCACCGATGGAGAGCAGAAGAAGTAATATGTACTTTTAAGAGTATATAGATGTCTAATTCGATCAAGATTGGATTATGGAAGCTGTATATATGTAAAATCACCCGAAAGCTCTAAATTCCGTCCAAAACACAGCCCTCTGTACTAAAGCTTTCAGAACCAGCTTTGCCGAAAGTGTACAATGTGGGACCAACGAACTACATCTCAACCTAGGAAGGCAACGACTTTTACTCAGTTATATAGCTGCACTTTCCGACAATAAGAATAACCCAATTAAATCATGCCGCAGAACTGAAAACTATCCATCAAGATATCTATCCATATCCCAAGTTCTGTCCCCATATCTGCATAACGTTGATATCCTAATAACAACTCCTCCAACTCCAAATGAACAAATAAAAAATGAACATTATGAATTTATTACCATGAAAAACTTTGGAAAAGTTTTATACACAGATTATTCTTAATTTATCTCAGGAATTGGATGTTCCGTTACCACCACCGACCAAGCCTTAACCAAACAAAATTCACCCCAGATGTCAAGCACACACACTGGTTAACTCAATGGTATCTTAATAGCCATTAAAGACATAACCATTGACGACCGCACAACAGCTATATGCATCGATTCCATGGCATCCATTCAAAGAATTAAGAATATCAACTCCCGTCATTCTCTAGTCCAGGCCATGCATGAATCCTTCAACACACTTGCCTCCCAGGATGTAAGTCTCACTTTGATCTGGATACCGCATAACAAGAGCATTCAAGGTAACGAACTAGCTACTGCTGAGTTGGTACAACTGTTTAATATACTGAAGCGGAGTTTGAACGCTATCTGTCGTTTACTTTTTTTACATTGCTCAATTTTGTCAGTTCTCACAAGTGCGTTTTGGGATTTTTACAATGGATAAAAATATCGAACGAACAATTTGTCAAAGATTTTGTGTTGCAAATGGAATTTCGTGTGCAGAATTGCTGAGAATGTTACAGAGGACTTTTGGTGAATCGACTTTATCAAAAAAACGCTCTGATCGGCCATCAACATCTTCAACTGAAGCTAACATAGATATAGTGAAGGAAATGTTATTTGAAAATCGTCATTTGAGTTTGAGAGAGCACTGAACTTTCTGCTTTTCACGAATCAATTTGTACTGCAACAATTACAATTCTATCTACGTATTCGTTCGACTTTTGCATGCAGAACATCTAACACAATGCACATTCCTTCAAAATTTACAAACGCTTAAGTGTAACAAATCTGAACACATAGGAATAACCAACAATAAACTCTGATTTATTAGATACTTTGTTCGAAATAAAGCTGACCTGATATCGCTACTTATTTCGAAATAGTCTTGCCTGGAGGAAGAAAGTTTCCACACGTCGAAAATGGAAAAAAATCCGAAAAAGAAAATGATTGGTACTTTCAGTTTTAACAAGGATAAACCGCTGGATTTTTTACCCGACAAAAGTATGCCGACTGTTAACGATAGCAATCCATCTTGTAAAATCATCTACATATTTTAGTAGGTTAAAACGTAACAGAAAATTTATAATATACGGGTGTACAAAGAACACGCAATCTCTTGTACGACGTTGAAGCATATGCATTTAGTTTACTTCACATTTTGTGGGAAAGATGAGTTTGCATAAAGTCATCTGAATTTAGTTCCATTTTTAATGTTAAATGTTGTCATTATTATTTCCCTCAAAGGTCGACGATTGAGAAAGTTATGCTGTTTCAAATTTTTGTAATTTAACAAATTCAATTGCATTTATCATAAGAGTGATTCAGTAAAACGTAGGGCAATATTATTATGAATTCGTTATTCTTGGGTCATAAAGGAAATTAAATAACCCTCAACTATTTGTTCAAAAAGGAAGGTTTCTTCAAAAAAAATGTAAAAGAATAACCATTTTTTTCTATTGCACTATGAACTTAGATACTTACCTAATTTGATATCAAATAGAAGTGAGATAGTAATGTCTAACTGGCTATTAAGGTTGGGAATTTAGATATCAATCTGTGCTACTGAATGTTTTGTGGTTTTTATATGTTCATATGTTGAACAATTACTGTCAAAGGATAAATGTTCTTTGAATCTGGTTTCGACATTCCTACCTGTCTCCCAATATAAGCCACCGTACACTCATTGCTAGCAATTTTCTTCCTCCTATTGATTGTTTCAATTTCTCTGTGGGTTAAGAGGTGGTCCTACGAAAAATTCTGAAAATAATTTTGAGATTGGCAGGTTTTTAAAAGATCACAAAACCCATCAGCAATGTGTGACAGCGTCTTATTTTTGGTAAATATTTCTCTGACTATCAGAGGGCATTCATCTGTTGGAATATTTGGATACAGGTTCTTTATACCCAATGAAACTAATTTCTTATTTTGTGTGTTTTAATGTCTAGAAAGTTTTGTACAAGATCAATAGAGTTCAGAACTTTGGAAGGAAATTTTGTGAGAACAACAAATTTCTGATTTAACAACTTTGCTAATTTACGTGAAGGCATATTGGAAACACTGAACATAATGGGAATACCTAAGGATCCCACCAAATCCTTCATAACATACATAAAACATGGATTGGAACATTTTACTGAATGCTTTGTGATTAACTTTGGATAAAACTTCTAGCAAATTTAGATCGATTTACAATTTTTTCAACGCGGACTATGTAGTGATAAATTCGGCACTGTCAAGTTTGAATTGGAAAATATTGTTATGTTCTACCGATTTGAATGAATGTGTTGATTCATTTAATTGATAAGTATGTGCCTCATAGATCTGTTAAGTGAAATAAATTCCCTTCGTGGTTTGGTAAATACACTATTAAATGCATTGACGATAAAACTAACTCACATCAAAGGTATAAAAAATTCAAAGACCGTTTTCTGTATGAAAATGTTTGTATTTTGCGTGGACAATGTAAAGTCTTAATTGAAAGAGGTCATAAGAAACATATTGTTTCTGTAGAGGGTGGAATTGTGAAAAATCCTAAGCACTTTTGGTCTTATGTGGGCGAGTTTAGAGATATCCAGAGGATGCCTTAATTCATGTGTCATGGTGAAAAAATCTTAGAAAATAGTTCGGCTATATCTAATGCTTTTTCTATAAACCTGTGCTTTACCAAACTAGATATAAATCTTCTTCATCGATTACATTTTACGCGAAAGATCTGAAAGACGTCAACGCTAAAATCGAGGGACTGAATGTCACGCTAGTTTGGCGACTCCACTTCAAATTATTTTCGACAAATCTTTACTACAAGGTGTCTTTCCACATAAGTGGATGGCGGCAAAGATCGTACCCATTTTCAAAAGTGGTGAGAAAAATGAAGTAAGTAATTACCGACCTGTCTTTATTCTAAGTTATTTCGGGAAAATTTTTGAAGCAATAGTAACTGATAAATTTTTTCATGTATCTATTTCCAAGTTTATTCAATCTCAACATGGGTTTTTCAAAGGTAGGTTGGTGTTAACTAATTTAACTCCTTACATTCAATTCATAAGTAGTAGTTTTGATGATGGTATTCAAGTTGATGCCGTATACACAGACATGGCTAAGGCTTTCGATAAGGTACATCATGCAACTTTTGTAAAGGGTTCTAGAGGACTTTGGTGTGCTATGGTCGTCAATGAATATGATAGAATCGTATCTGTCGGAGAGACTGCAGTATGTTGCACTCAATGGCACTCATTGCGGTTTCGTTCGTGTCACGTTTGGTGTTCTTCATGAGTCACATCTGGGTCCCCTTTTATTTTCAATTTACATTATCGATATTTCGGAATGTTTTCTTTATACAAAGCATGACATATATGCTGACGATTCTTGAGTGTACTGTGCTATTCGGTCCTATGATGAAACTTTGCGGTTTCAGAGTGATCTTGACAGACTTTTCTCTTTTTGTCAAAGTAGGTATTTTCAATTAAATATTGATAAGTGTAAGCATATTAGGTTTACAATGTCTTCGATGCTAATTTTTCTGTTTATGGGCTTGTATTTGGGAGTTAAACCAAATTAAGGATCTTGGTATATGTCTTGATTCTAAGTTGTCCTTTAAGTACTATATTGATAATATAGTTTCTAAGGATTTGAAAATGTTGGGTTTTGTTCTAAGAATTACTGAAAGTTTCAGTGATCTGAGGTTTTCAGAAATACTATATTTCTCGTTGGTGAGGAGTCATTTAGAATATGCTGTACCTGTTTGCTCCCCTCACTATTACAAGTATATCGACAGACTTGAACGAGTCCAGAGAAAGTTTGTCAAAAGTTTCAACTTACGATTTTTCAGTCCTAACCACAAATATCAATTAAGTTTGCGTCATCACAAAATTTTAAGCCTGAAGCAGAGGAGAGTCCTTTTCGACACTGCATTTCTTTATCGAATTTTAAATAATTCTTCTAGTTTTCCGCTTGTTAATTATCTCATTTTCTTGGGTCCCGTGTATCCTAGTCGTCGAAATGAACTCCTAGTCGAACAATGAAGGCCCGTACTAGTTTATTTTTTCATTGTTTTCTTGCGAATTATGCGCCTGTACAATTGGCATAGATATTTTTCATATACCTCTTTCTTCTTTCAGAAATAATGTTATTGCATGTCTCATTAGACCTGAATCATCTTCATCGTAGATGTTTTTAGTTTTCATGATATTTTGTTTGAATCTCACTCACTCACTCCTGAATTTTTATGAAAATTATGATCTTCATTTGGTATGACAGTTTCCCTTTTGTATATTCTTCTGTTATCATTTTTTGTGAACCCCGGTAATTGGGTCTATCGTGTAGGGGTTCCTATGTTTTGTAACAATAAATAAATAAACTAGCACTTACAGAATAAGAAAAAAGAGAACTGATTTCAATGAATGCTCAATCTCCAAAGTTGTATAGACGAATAAAACTGTACAAAGAAGAAAATTTTGCTAGATCAGTAGTATCATACCGGGTGGGTCAACTAAAACGAAAAAGACTCAATAACTGCTGAACTATTCGTTTCTAGACAAAAATCAGAAATATGTCAATTTTTGTCTGAAACGGTACATCTTTTAACATACGGTGATTTCCTTTTCCATCAACCCCCTAAGCAGGGGTGCACAAAATTCAATTTTTTGAATAGGCAAGTTAAGTCGAGTGATATCTCATTGAAAAGCTCTTTTGATTCTCAACACAAATGTGTAACATTTTTGAGTTTTGATTTATTCGGAAGAAGATACAGGTTGGTTTGTCAAAAGACGAGTTATTTCAGTGATTGCGAAATACTGTTGTATTTTGGGGACAATTGGGGACAACTATCTCTAATCAGTGGTGCTTCCACTACACCCCCTCAGAAGAGGGTGTCATTACCTTAAATCTTCGAATTGATCAGTTAGTCCAAGTTATAGCTCATTGCATTGGTATTTGTGTGTCCTGTTACAAATCTTATGAGTTAGGAGAGCCACCTTGGTACTGCCTTCGCTAAGAGGAAAACTGATTACACTTTTGAGGTAGTATCATAATCAACCTTAAACTAGACCGCCATCTACACGTATAAAATGTTTTGAATATATCGAGTACATGAATATGTACATATACAATTGGGGACCGACACAGAAGATTACCTGGTTCAATTTATCATGAAGTGTGGAACATTCATCAGTCAAAAACTAAACTTTTCAGTGAAAGTTTCAATACAAGTAATAAATATAGTAAAAAGTAATCCTTCAAAGAGAATTTCATTGCTGGGTTATCAGAATCCCTTCTGAATTCATTTAAAACGTTATCACATAGACAATCGGCGAGCAAACACTCTAATCTTTATTGATATATAAGCCAATTTGGGTCTGCACAATTGATATACAATCGGGTAATAATGGGGCTACCCTTGCACTTCTCTTCTAATTCATCACTTTATCGGTGTCGCCATTCTCGCCCCAAAACATTGAACACATGTTGTGATACTTATCTGCTTATCTGATTATTTGCCACTTGAAATGAAGAGCAAGGACGCTTTCAATGTACTGAGAACAGGGGCAGGCTCAGATTACTATTAAAACAGTTGCTTTATTAGTGCGTTGAAAGGGTAGCTGCAAGTGGAAGAGTATTGGGAGGAATATTTCAATTTAAAGGGAGTAAGAAATGAGATAAGCAATATATAATATAACATAGCAGATGATATCATTCTATTTGAAGCTTGAAATTCCTTGAATCATAATGCATTTTTGCTTTAGGCATTTTTTCATTTTTCTTCTTTTGCTGAACCAATTCCATCGCACAGATTTGCTTCAATTGAAGAAAATATAAAACTTGTTCGAGAATGTATTGATATTAAGTTATCCAAGGCCGGCTTATGGAAGCCATTATAAATAAATATAAAATAATAATTCAGATTCAATTATAAATAGTAGAATAGCTCAGAGAAATATTCAGTCATATAAATCACTTTAGAATGATTAAGCAATTGAAGAAAATACACAAATTTTACTGACAGAATAGCTGAAAACACTCAAAATTCTCTTAATCCAAGATTAATTTCAGTTGACGTCGTAATTTCGTTCCGATTAACCCTGAATAAAGAACTCAAAATAATAATTAGAAACTGATTACTTAAAAACCAGATTAGAACGATAATGTTCGTAGAAGTTTGTTTGAAGCAGAGTTATTTCAAATTTTATAAGTATATGGTCTTCCAATTTTCCCTCTGCATGAAATTAAATAATCCGCGCAAATCTAAACAATAATTCTGTATGGATTACCTTCAAATATATGTTGGAAACGTCCTTCTGGTGTACTGGATCTTCATATATATTCATATATATATATATATATATATATATATATATATATATATATATATATATATATATATATATATATATATATATATATATATATATATTTCATTTATAATAAAGAACCCTCTGCTACTCCTTTATTTTTCACACAAGGAATTACTTATTTAAAACCGAAAAGTGATAATACTATTGTCTCAATATAGACCAATTACTTGCCTTCCAACAATATATAAAATTCTAACTGCATGTATTACCCAAAAATTTATGCAAATTTGGAGAATTATAATATTCTTTCCGAACATCAAAAGGATGTAGAAAAAATACTTTGATACTAAAGAGCAACTTGTAATTGATTCTGTTGCTTTGAATCAAGCTCAAACTAAGAAGAGAAATATTCATACAGCCTTCATTGATTACCAAAAGGCTTTTGATAGTTCTCCCCATTCAAGGCTTCAAGAAATTTTGGAAATTTATAAAATTGATAAGACACTTCGTCATTTTCTTGAATTTGTTATGAAAAATTGGAGAACCAATCCATTTAAATATTTCAAAACAATCGTTAAAATCCGAAGTAATTCCAATCAAAGAGGCATTTTTCAAGGTGATTCTTTAAGTGCTCTTTGGTTTTGTCTTTGCCTCAATCCATTATCTCATGAATTAAATGCTACTAGTTTCGGCTTCAAAATAAAGAGTCTATTAACTGAATTCAAATTAAGTCACTTAATTTATTCAGATGATATTAAATTATATGCCGGAACCAGATCTCATTTAAAAGTCTACTTAAGATTACTTTCAACTGTTCCAATGATATTCGTATGAAATTTGGGCTTCCAAAATGTAAAAATCTTTCTATTGAAAAGGAAAGATCACCTCTGATTATATAAAGATTTCCAATATCGAAATCGAGCCAATGCATCAAGGAGATACATATAAATATCTTGGATTTTGTCAGAGAAGACAATTAACCATAGCAGCACTAAAGAAAATATTAGAAGTTCATATTACAAAAGGCTTAGAATTATCATCAAGAGTTATTTAACTAGTAAAAATCTTTTCAGAGCTATCAACTCCTATGCTGTTCCTATTCTTACATCTTCTTTTGGAATTATTAAATGGTCTAAAACTGATCTAAATGAATTACAATGTCAAACGAGGAAAATGCTCTGTAAATATCATAAGCACCACCCAAAGTCAGCTGTTCAGAGAGTTACACTACCTAGACATCTTGGAGGTCGTGGATTAATTGATTTGAATAATCTTCATAGTAAACAGATTTTTCATCTACGTTCCCATTTTCATGATAAACAGAGAACGTCTAAATTACATGATATTGTTGTTGCTTCAGATTATAATCTTACACCTCTGAACTTGACAATGCAAAAGGTAGATTTTGATATATTTGATGATAATTCTAAAAGAGAAAGTTGGATGCAGAAGGAATTACACGGAAAGCACCCTAAAGAATTGAAAAATGATTATACTGATCAAATTGCATCGAATAAATGGTTAGTATCTGGAGAATTGTTTGCTGAAACAGAAGGATTGGCAATTGCGATTCAGGATCAGGTTGTTTTCACAAGGAATTATAGAAAACACATCATTAAACAAAATATAGATGATTCTTGCCTTATATGTTTCTGTTCTTCAGAAACAGTTTTTCATATATTATCATCTTGCTCAGTCCTTGCTTCAACAGATTATTTAGAAAGACATAATGCCGTCGCTAATATTATTCACTTTAATCTAGGAATTAAACATGACCTAATTCCCAAAAGAAAAAAATTCACAAATATGAACCTGAGATTATTTGTGACAAATGACAAATATAAACTTTATTTTGATAAAACAATTCTTTGCAACAGAGCTGTAAAACACAATAGACCAGATATCGTTTTTAATGATAAACAGAATCAAATAACATATATTATTGATATTGCTATACCCGACACACATAATATACAAAATAAATACAATGAAAAAATTTCTAAATATATGATGCTTGGCGACGAGATCAAAAAATGTGGAAAATGAAGAAAATATTTATTCTACCGATTATTATTTCTACAACAGGCGTTATTCCTAGAAATCTTCACAAAAGTATTGAGATTTTGGGTCGGAAGAAAAATTTGTTTGAACAGTTACAAAAATAACAGTCATCAAATCTTGTAATATTCTTCGTAGGTTTCTTTCCGAAAATAATAATGAGGTAGAGTCATAGGTTTTCTCTTTAGTTTATACTGCTCAGAATCTCATTTCATATTTTATTTATTTGTTTATATAAATGTAATATAATTAACTGACAATTTTGTCATGATTATATTCAGAGCAGTATTCTATTCGATCGTTCACCACTTCACACAAAGGAAACTATTAATGAGTAACATTCAGTGTTACTTGACTAAGGTCCGTACACTGGATTTTTCCGGGGAGAAAGCCTCTGACACTACTCGTTGGTACATTGATATCATTGTCTGACGATGCTATAGTATGTATATATTCTGGTAGATTGATATATTCTCATAACATTTAACGTTATCCTAATATATAATTACTCCAGAATATGTTTTGATTATAATCATTGCCTGGCAATGGTATTAATTACCGGGTGGTGGATTTATATTTTTTCATGAAACCAGTTTGATTGCATGAACAGATATATGGGCAACTCGTCGGGGTAAAACCCCCTATATATATATATATATTTTGCTGGGCCACTGTTGTTCTGTCCTGAACTGTATGTAATTGGGCGTCAATTTGTTCCTTAACCACATTGAGAAGAACCATATATTCTGAGTATGAACTGCACAACTGCACACAGTATTTTGAAATACCACAAAGCCAAAAAGCTGGTATCAGCTTTCTTTAACAAATCACAATTATCAAGTAAAATTCCTAAAGAACACATCACTTGTTTTATTATTGATAAGGAAATTTTACCAAGTAAAAGCCTCCTAAATTAAAATGTTAAAGAAAGCTGATACCGGCTTTTTGGCTTTGTAGTATTTTCAAAGTACTACTAAGATGTGCAGTTCATACTCAGAATATATGGTTCTTCTCAATGTGCTTAAAGAACAAATTGACGCCCAATTACATACAGTTGAGGACACAACAGTGGCCCAGCAAAAAAAGCAATCGAGAAAGGTCAACGCAAATGGATCAAAGGGGATATGAAGATCCAATACAACAGGAGAAACGTTGCCAACATATATTTGAAAGCAATCCAAACAGAATTATTGTTTAGATTGCACCCTGTAGAGTTTGATATTTCACACTTCTATTGAATCTCTTCAGAGAGCAATCTATTCCTTAATTTTATTGGATATACCTGTCATCAATAACCACTTAAGAAGGAGCAACGCAATAAGCTTTCAATTACAAAGAACATTTGTATTTATATTCTCATTCTTATATATATATAGTTGTCATAATTTCTGTACATTCATTCGTCTGAAGAAGCTACGGTGTAGTAAACGCGTTACGAATCGCAATTATTAAGTAAAATTCCTGAAAACACATTGCTTGTTTTTATTACAGAATGTTTACTAAGAACTTAAATCAGTAATTAAAGAGAATATTTGTTATTACGAGAAGTTTCCTATACTCAGTTTGTTTCCTGCAAAAGATGATTAGGCTAATATTTTCTTGAAATTTCCTAGGGTAGTTAGGTTTTTTCAGATTATGTAGATGATGAACTATTGTACCTTAGCTTAGTTTTTATTTCAATAATAAGCTATTAATAAATAGCTTTCAAATATTCAAAATTCGAAAAACTAAACTAAAGCAATTAGCATGAAGATTTAAAATGTAAATAGAAGAGAAAAAATCAACTAATATCGTCAAACGCCGTGTGGAAATTTTCGCGCATTTTTTCAACAAACTAGTTATTTTACTGTCATGTAATTTTCATTGGCAGCATCCATATTTCATTCTGTAATACCCTGTCCTTAATGACATTTTAGAGTGAGCGCTGCAGGTAGTCATTGATGATAATCATTAAGCATAATGCTCCAGAATGCTTGGTCAGTACCTTCCTAATTAATAGTAGTTGGGTCAGCGGTCCACTTCCGCTTCATTTTACGTTCTTATTGTTTACAACAAAGGTCAAACACCGTTGTTATGAAGCTTGCCATGAGAGAAACGAATCTAGTATGAACAATTAATATAAATTTGGAAGAGTAACGTTTGAAGTACCTATTTGAATTAATTTTGTTCCGATAAGAAACGTTCAACTGTTTAAGTCATCACCTAATAATAAGCATCATTGCGGATTGATTTTCATGGCAATTTTCTTAGATCGAATCGACACTAAACGGAGGAACTTCCATACCGGATGCGGATTTTAAATTAACCAAAACATTAGACAATATTTACGAAATTTAACAAGACATGCCAATTTTAGGTTTTAGCCAAGTATGTTCTCCATGTTAATTTGTTCTTCCTAGGCCATGAAAGACTAGGGAATAACATCCAATTTTTTTTCAAATAGTTTGATATATCTCGGTACATCTTGTTGGAAAGATATCTTGAAGACAAATGGAATCGAAATTTCATTTTTAAGAAAGTACATGAGCAATTGGAGAATTCTTTTTTGTGGTCTCCAACCGGTATATATATTTATATATATATAGGGGGTTTTACCCCGACGAGTTGCCCATATATCTGTTCATGCAATCAAACTGATTTCATGAAAAAATATAAATCCACCACCCGGTAATTAATACCATTGCCAGGCAATATTATAATCAAAACATATCCTGGAGTAATTATATATTAGGATAACGTTAAATGTTATGAGAATATATCAATCTACCAGAATATATACATACTATAGCATCATCAGACAATGATATCAATGTACCAACGAGTAGTGTCAGAGGCTTTCTCCCGGAAAAATCCAGTGTACGGACCTTAGTCAAGTAACACTGAATGTTACTCATTAATAGTTTCCTTTGTGTGAAGTGGTGAACGATCGAATAGAATACTGCTCTGAATATAAATATGACAAAATTGTCAGTTAATATATTACATTTATATAAACAAATAAATAAAATATGAAATGAGATTCTGAGCAGTATAAACTAAAGAAAACCTATGACTCTACCTCATTATTATTCTCGGAAAGAAACCTAGGAAGAATATTACAAGATTTGATGACTGTTATCTTTTGTAACTGTTCAAACAAATTTTTCTTCAGACCCAAAATCTCAATACTTTTGTGTAGATTTCTAGGAATAACGCCTGTTGTAGAAATAATAATCGGTAGAATAAATATTTTCTTCATTTTCCACATTTTTTAATCTCGTCGCCAAGCATCATATATTTAGAAATTTTTTCATTGTATTTATTTTGTATATTATGTGTGTCGGGTATAGCAATATCAATTATATATGTTATTTGATTCTGTTTATCATTAAGAACGATATCTGGTCTATTGTGTTTTACAGCTCTGTTGCACAGAATTGTTTTATCAAAATAAAGTTTATATTTGTCATTTTCACAAATAATCTCAGGTTCATATTTTTGAAATTTTTTCTTTTGGGAATTAGGTCATGTTTAATTCCTAGATTGAAGTGAATAATATTAGCGACGGCATTATGTCTTTCTAAATAATCTGTTGAAGCAAGCACTGAGCAAGATGATAATATATGAAAAACTGTTTCTGAAGAACAGAAACATCTACGGCAAGAATCATCTATGTTTTGTTTGATGATGTGTTTTCTATAATTCCTCGTGAAAACAACCTGATCCTGGATCGCAATTGCCAAGCCTTCTGTTTCAGCAAACAATTGTCCAGATACTAACCATTTATTCGATGCAATTTCATCAATATAATCATTTTTCAATTCTTTAGGGTGCTTTCCGTGTAATTCCTTCTGCATCCAACTTTCTCTTTTAGAATTATCATCAAATATATCAAAATCTACCTTTTGCATTGTCAAGTTCAGAGGTGTAAGATTATAATCTGAAGCAACAACAATATCATGTAATTTAGACGTTCTCTGTTTATCATGAAAATGGGAACGTAGATGAAAAATCTGTTTACTATGAAGATTATTCAAATCAATTAATCCACGACCTCCAAGATGTCTAGGTAGTGTAACTCTCTGAACAGCTGACTTTGGGTGGTGCTTATGATATTTACAGAGCATTTTCCTCGTTTGACATTGTAATTCATTTAGATCAGTTTTAGACCATTTAATAATTCCAAAAGAAGATGTAAGAATAGGAACAGCATAGGAGTTGATAGCTCTGAAAAGGTTTTTACTAGTTAAATAACTCTTGATGATAATTCTTAGTCTTTTGTAATATGAACTTCTAATATTTTCTTTAGTGCTGCTATGGTTAATTGTCTTCTCTTGACAAAATCCAAGATATTTATATGTATCTCCTTGATTCATTGGCTCGATTTCGATATTGGAAATCTTTATATAATCAGATTTCATCTTTCCTTTTTCAATAGAAAGATTTTTACATTTTGGAAGCCCAAATTTCATATGAATATCATTGGAATAGTTGAAAGTAATCTCAAGTAGACTTTTTAAATGAGATCTGGTTCCGGCATATAATTTAATATCATCTAAATAAATTGAGTGACTTAATTTGAATTCAGTTAATAAACTCTTTATTTTGAAGCCGAAACTAGTAGCATTTAATTCATGAGATAATGAATAATAATAATATATATATATATATATATATATATATATATATATATATATATATATATATATATATATATATATATATATATATATATATATATATATATATTTATATGGAATCACTCGGTATTTCACATTATTGATTGTTTTTACCATGGATCATTGACTACTTGTGAAGTACGAAGTTTTTCGTACTGGGTAGGTTGATGAGAAATGTTGAATTATCACCACATGTTCTGGAAATTGTACTCAGCTGTCACAGATTTGAAACTGTGAATTTCAAAATTTAAAAAACCTATAATCATAATTGAGAGGGATATAGCGGCAACAAAGGGGAATATCACAGGGGGTGATTTCAAAAACCTAATCCCGATACGTAGAGCTACAATCTCTGTAAAATAGGCCTAGAAGAAGTCGTAGGAAGATCACATCTGAAGAACAAGACCGCTTTTGTGCCGAATTACGAGAAGAGACCCTAGTGCGTCGCACCCGATACTCCAAAGGCAATTTCTGGAAGCAACTGGCATCAGTGTATCAGTCCAAACGATACTTCAAAGACTTAGTACAAGGGGTTTATACTCAGAAGGCTCTCAAGAGTTCCAGAGCTAACCAAACAACAAAAAATTAACAGACTTAATAGGTGTATCGAGCACGAAAATTGGAATAATGAAAATTGGCGAAATATTCTTTAATCGGGTGAGACCAGAATTGGTGTTCGATCAGATGACCGCCAGATTTGGGTTTTAAGTGGTCGAGGAAGACAAGCTAGACTCCGAGCAGCAAGACAAATTCCGAAATACCTGGGAGGCAAAACTGTGGAAACGGTATTTCGTTTCCCGCGAATGTGGCAGCTAGAAATTACGTGGAGCAAGTGCTGGAGCCCATAGTGAGATTATGGCAAGGTGCCCACGGTGAGAATTTCAGTTTTATGTAAGATAATTCTCCCACGCATACCAGCAACCTCGCGCGATATATCTTGAAACAGAGGGGATTGGTATTTTGGACTGGCCACCTTGCTCTCCAGACCTAAATCCTATTGAACATTTATGGGATAATCTAATAAGAAAATTAGATCACGCCGGGATAATCCAAGAACCCCTCAACAGCTAATCCAAGCCGCCACAGAAGAGTGGCAAAATATCACCCCAGAGGTGGTCGAATACTTAATCCACAGCATGCCTAGACGGATTCAAGCTTGTATCAGGGCAAGAGAAGGTAATACAAAGCATGTCTGGATGGATTCGAGCTTGTATCAGGCCAAGACAAGGTAATACAAGGTACTGAGGTCGAGGAAAAAATAATTACACCGTGGGGAAACAATTTTCAATTTTTTTACTACATGCGGAAAGTATCTCTTAAAAAGGATCAATTCTAACAATCCTTCGAAATTTCCAAAATTACGGGTATTGTATGTTCCTCAAGGACCTCAAAAGAATTTGAATCTTCTGTGTTTACATTGAGGATTTACTATACAAGAGAAATCGCAAGGTCAAGAGTGAGAATGTTTAAATTTTTTCATCAAAAATGATTTCAGAATTATATATACATTCAGTGATGGTCGTGTAGAAAAGTATTCATAATATACTTTTCATTTACATGCATCTTTTTGTAATCATTCTGAATGAAACATCAAACGAATCAAATTGGTGTTACTCAAGTACCTATGGTAGGTGAATTTCGAATTTCAGATAAAGTAATTTTCATCTGAAGTTGCATTCTGTTGTCGAATCAGAGATTCGTGAACAGAATTTCACTAGTGCCTGTAGACTGTGAATTTTCAAATAACTTTGTAAAGAGCATGATTCATGAAACTTCAAGTAACACTGATTCTTGAAAAATGAGATCGAAAAAACTATATCATTTTACTTGTAGTATTATGACATCGCAATTCGCGCACGCCGTACTGTCAATCATAATTGATAATATAAATGACATTTTCAATTAATTCCCTATGTTTTTCTGGAGAACACAGCAATCATAAAAAAAGGGTAAAATATGAAGAACTTCAGTAAGCTTTTCTGTATGAACTCTAGTACGATATATAAATTCAGATCTCTTTTTTGTTTCGTTGAATATAATACTAGAAAAGTTTTCAGAAATTAAATTTTGAATCGATCTTGAAAGTGAATAGAAAATTTTTGTATCCTTTTCGGGTATAACAAATAGAAAGAATTACAAATTTTGTCGATTATTCTGTTCAGTAGTCCTTAGTTCGTCAAAGTGCAAACCCATTGGAAATGTCAGAAGGAATATAATAGAAAGAGTCAGTAAGGCCAGATAAAAATTATTAATTCTGGAGTCCATTTTTCTTTGCTTACCAAATTCATTAACAATGTACCATTGTTTTCCATGGTTATTCATTTCGAAAATTGTAGTAAAATGAACATCCATTGAAAAGGAATAGAATAAGTAGAAAAATATTCAAAATACGAGTTGTAGTTTTTAGGGGAGCTAAATAATATAATGCTTTAAATATGGAAGCAATTTAAGGTAAACAATAATCTCACATGTATAATATTCCATCATATTTTGATTATATCGATAAGCCGTCGTCAGGTCCATCGCCGTTCTTGTTCTTAGAGATAGCAGTGACGCCGCAAAAGTTGAAGAATCCAGCTTGACTAGCACACTATTACACCTACATAGAGTGTCCAAAGAAACTCCTCAAAACATAACACTGAAGTCACACTATAACTTCGCGAACACGAATCATGATTATTGAAGATGAAATCATCGAGACGTCGTGGATAAAATAGAATTAGAAAATTTTCAAAACGAGTGATTTAGTTTTTACGAATGTTCAAACATTTCAAGTAGGGGTTAAATGTTCTAATTAGACTTTAAACTAAGGCGTTTGGAAGACCGGATGACTAGATTAACTTAGCGTTGAGCGACGGGATGAACCACTCGGTTTAGCCTGACGCGTACGCACTACAATCAGGGACTAGTCGGGAATAGAAGCGGGTCCTTCCGACGCGAAAAGGGCGGAGTTAAAGTTGTCAAAGCTGGGATGTCATAAAATTATGCTGGCATACCTAAAGGGTAACCAATCCAAAGGTATACGCCGTTTCCCTTTCCACATTATCTGCCATGTCACCTAAGATATGGTTGAATTTACATATATTGGATTACCTTTCCGTTCTTTCCACTTCTCTCTTGAAATCTTGGGTTGCTTTTGTGTACTTTGTTTTCACATTTACGCTGTTTGATTCAGATTGTGAACGTTTTCTCTCATGAGTTTCAGGATTCGTCAGAACTTTCACTTTTCTGCATTTTTCTGATGAAGAATATCCAATCAACACTCATTTCGAGGACAAAATTACCAACAAATTTTTTTATGATCCTGTTGTATTATAGCATAATTGGTTGGGAAAATAAGTATTCATGATAAGACTTGAATATAAACGAAATCATTAAGTTCAACTGAAATTACATGATAATCAAAATTCTATGATAAATATTAATATAAAAAATTCTGTACTAAAAGTAATTGATTAATTTGAAGAAACCATTAAAACAATATTTTTGGTCTCGGTTCTTCAGGTGCGATCTGTCTTCAAGAACTCTGAATTCAATACCTTATACATATAATTAATTATAGATAAATAGTCTCACTACGAAAACCCTAATAAAATTGACTAATAATATCATTATACCAAGGGATAGTGGAGAAAGCCTCTGACACTACTCGTTGGTACATTGATGTCATTGTCCAATGATGCTATAGTTTATATACTGGGTGATTCACCAGTGGCGCGGTGCTCTGTAACTCGTACACTCTTGAAGAATTCATTTTGTTCGAACGGTTTGTATTTAGAAAGTAAGAATCTACTTCAGCAATTTATTTTGCAGTAAACAGGGTGTCCCAATTTTCTATAAAAATATCTTGGGTGGTTTTTTCAGATTGGAAGACCACTTTTTTGTTCAAGATTCAGGAGCGGCCTGAACTCTGCTAAAATGTCTTCAAGTAATAAGTTTTTTGGTGAGTAGTTTCGTCACAATGTTTTTTTTCCGAAAAAATTCATGAAAATAGGATCTCACATCATCGAATGCTCCTTCGGCCAGAGAGGATGAATACTTTTTTCCTTTCGTTTTCTTATTACCCAAGGATAGATTTATTGATGAATTGAAAATAAATTATCCTCATTTCATACAGGAGTGACACAAAGAAATTATTGAATATTGTAATTTAAAAATATCATATCTTGATTTAATGTCTTTAAGTAATAAGTTTTTTGGTGAGTAGTTTCGTCACAATATTTTACTTCTGCAAAAATATGGCACAATATTTTATGCGTTTACATGAATAATAAAATACAGGATGTTCCATTTGAAAAAATCAAGATATGATATTTTTAAAATATTCAATAATTTTTTGAGTCACTTCTGTATAAAATGTGGATAATCTATTTCAATTCATCAATAAAGCTATCCTCGTGCTATAAGAAAACGAAAGGAAGAAAGTATTCATCCTCTCTGGCCGAAGGAGCATGCGATGATGTGAGAGCTTATTTTCATGATATAAAAAAAAAACATTGTGACGAAACTACTCACCAAATAAACTTATTACTTAAAGACATTATAGCAGAGTTTACGACGCTCTTGAATCTTCAACAAAAAAGTCGTCTTCCAATCCTCCCAAGTTTTTTGTATAGAAAATTGGGACACCATGTATACTTCAAAATAAATTGCTGAAGTAGATTTTTACTTTCTAAGTACAATACCGTTCGAACCAAAATGAAATCTTTAAGAATGCACGAGCTACAGAGCACCGCGCCAATGGTGAATCACCCAGTATATTCTGGTAGATTGATATATTCTCATAACATTTAACGTTATCCTGATATTTAAGGATTCCAGGTTATGTTCGTCACATTCTTCTATATTGTACGAATCTAAATGGAGAAACACTGGATATAATTTGATAACTGAAATTTTTTTAGTAATGTTAGATGATTGAAGTGAATATTGCTACTATGTACAAAGGTCAAAATTACAGCAACTTAAATTTCTCATCTACATATTGACCGATATCACGGTTAAACCTCTGAACGGATTTTGATATAATTCAAGAGAGACCATAAGCTACTTTCTCCTGAAAATTTCACTCCCATTGGCGCGATATTGGGGATTAAGAGTTTTTGAGAAAATTCTTTCGAATCTTGAAGTGGAAGAGAAATACAGGGTGTCCATTTAAGTCAGTTCCAAAATTTTATTATCAGATAAACGGACAGAGATTCATATCAAAGTTATGTTTTTCTAAATATGACGCCTCATGTTTATTATCACTCTCAAACATGTTTACCCGAAGTGAAGTGAGTTTGTAGAAGCTTTCGAATTAGTCGTCAATTTATGAAAATATACTTTTTCGAACATCCCTGTATCTAACGAAATTGTTTCAGAAATTTTAATACTAAATCATCCTCATGATCCTAAATATCCATGAACAATAACTAATTGTTGATCAGCTATACAGGGATGTGCTCAAATGGATGCAACACTAAAGTTTAGGTTCGAACCTTATTATTCTGCTCATTTCGAATGAAACACTCTGTATTTAGTGACTGCAATTCCAACACATATTCCGGATGAAAAATGGTTTTGTATTTCATGCTACAATTTCCACAAATATATAGAATATAGGATGGTGTATTTGAATTTTGAAAAGGAATGATATGATGCAAAGAATTTGAGATACTTTACAGAATAATACGCCGTAAAACTTCCATAACATTCATTCATTCGTTTGAAGAAGCTACGATGTAGCGAAACGCGTTACGAATCACAATTATTCACTATAATTGTTCAAAAACATTAACTGTTTTTATTAATGAATAGTTTCTTGTATGAAGATTGTCTATGAATGAATAAGTTATTTTATTTTTGACGAGTATAGCAGAATTTTTCCAAGTTATACAATTTTTATAAATAACAACCCACTTCATTTTGCACATTTCTGTGAATTAGTAAGATAGCACAATATATTTTGAAACTTCCTCGTTACATTCACATTTAAGTTTTGTGTTTAAGTATTGCAATTGCAACAAAATGGTTACTTATTTCATTTAGTTGAGAATGCTTCTTAGCTCAGTGTATATTTCTAATATTCATATTAATTGATAGAAAAATTCAATCAATGATATTCTAAGTAACATTTTGAATAATAGTACAGAAAATAGTACAGAAAATCAGGGAATGAAGAGTGCCTAAAGATAAATTATCAGCAAATACATAAACAGTTCATTTTCAGTGGAACTGTTTCTTCATTCAATTTTCAGGTTTTGAAGTTAAATAAATGCTCTTACTGAATTATGTGGCTAAAATTAATATACAGTAACAATCACGCTATGAATTTCAGAGATTCTCACTTCTAAATATCTTGCCAATCTATCTGTAGATGTGAAGATTTTGAAAAATTTGGAATTTATAGCTAAACTAAATCGAAATAATTGAAAGTTAACTCCTATGTTCTCATCGTTATATATATATTCCATCAATAGATATTGAAATAAAGAAAGGTAAGCAATTTTTCAATATATTTAATCATATTTTGATGGTCTGAATATCAATAATTATTTCCAAATTCATTTCAACTCTGGGAAACGCCGTTCGGTATAAAAGGAAAAATATTTGTTTGCATTCATTCAGAATTTGATTCCACCAAATATTCTTAAAAAAAAATGATTCAATTATAATAATCTATCTCCAAATGACAGGATATAGTATTTCTGTACTTGAGATATCTGTAAAGAATCTTCAGTTTCATCCTTAAAACATCTCGGAGGGTGGCTGGTACGCATTAAGGGAGCGCTTAGGGGCGCAAGCGTCTCTTAGCCACCCCCATTTGAATCATTGGCGGATCACAGATTAGTAAACGCCTGCGTCTGGTCAGTTCATTAAAAAAGGGACTAGAAACGTTGCCTGCCTTCCCACTTTTGGCACTGGGCCTTCTGCTACGAAGCTGTGCTCTTTGTCGCTAGTCGAGTTGCAGCGTCTTCCGAAATAGTCGTCAGAAACAGAGTTTATAATCGCTTCGCTGGATTTCATGAATTTATTTAATTTAAGGATGTAAAATTTTTCTTTCGATACATGTTCTTGTTAAAACTAGAAATTAGATAGGCAGCTTCGTCCCCATCAGATGGTATTCATTGAGGCTTAGCCCTTATACATAGTACAAGGGGTTAAAATTTCGTGTGGAAGAATTTTGAATTTAATTTCTGAATGTTTTTGGAAACAAACCACCAGATAATTATGGTTCTTGTTAAATTAAAATTCTTATTCTATTCAAAACTTTTGAATTACCTCCCATGCTATTACATAAAAATATATCACTGGTTAATCAGGAAATCTTAGAGAGTGTGATAACAATCATTCTTGGGTTCAAAACCTCAAATCGAATTCGAACGATTAAAGAGAAAAGAGGTACCATATTCTACTTACAGTTGATATGTGATAGTAGTAATAATACCTCATTGCATTTCACATTAATATTAGTGGACATACAAAACGCAAGAAATCCAGCAAAAGCTTCAATAAATTAAAATAAACAAAAGTTATACCAAAGCAAAACCCACATATTTAATTAGGGAGGATAAATGAGTATGTAAAAAACAGCCATTGTAAGACAAATTTATTGTATCCCTTCAAAGTAGGCCCCATCCGAAAAAATACGAGGTATGACAATTAAGTTCACTGAAAAGAGCCCGGACGGTCCGGAAAGTTCATAAATACTTGTAAATACCTTATATTCATTCGCAATAGTCTCCCACGATTTCGATGCACCGGCGCCACCGTTGCACCCACTGTTGGAAGCACACCCTTAACCCTCCCGAAAGTAGATCCCACAGAACCGCCGTCGTGATGCTTTGGACTTCCGAAACTCAGTCATATATGTGTCCTTTGAGGTAAATTTGAAATTGTGGGAACATATGGAACTCACATGGGGTGGAAGTGTTGTAATGCCGTTTTTGGTTAAAAAATCACGAACTGCGAATGATTAGTGGGCACCCATCTGCGTTCCGCCAATGTCTGACCTACTGGAACGTATTCGTGGTGTAAAACTCCATCAATATCGAAAAATGGGATGAGTAAAAATTTCACTTTAGATTTTGCCATTTTGGCTTTCGAGGAGCGCTTATCCCTTTCTCTACCCACTGCATGCTCTACCTTTTGGTTTCATTGTCGTATTCGAACACCCACGACTCGTCACCAGTGATAACATTCGTCAATTCGAGAAATCATGTCTTGACAGATGGACAATCGGAGCACTTTTTGCTCAACTGTGAGCACTAAGGAAACCATTTTCGCACACAGCTTACGCATCCCTAAATCTTCGTGTAGCATCTGCCGGATCGTCTCCTTGCTGATTCCCAACTCGTCTACCAACATTCTAGACCGAACCGCTTTGCCCAATCGTAAACAGCAGATTTTTTCTCAGACAATCTTCCGTATACACGTCGGTTAACTGTTTCACAATTTCCACGGAAGTTTCGCCGAGTTTCACCAAGAATTTAATCACTCTTCTTTGCTCGGTTATTTCATCACTCATCTTCACGACGGTGGGTCATAACAGGTCGATGTTCAAAGGACAATAAAATACACAAAATATACAACCGATCAACTCGAAACTTGCACAGGATGACGCAGAAATGAATTCTGTTTCGAATGAAACTAATGCGAACGCTGTACAGTTATCAACTGCTGCAGCATTGCCAACTACCGCGAACTTAATTGACATACCTCGTACATTTACGCTAACAAATAATACATTCACAAAACATTTTTCTAACGCTTTTTCCGGACTTTAATTCTCGCCATGAATTCTCTTTCGTTTTATATCGATTCAAAACGGGTACCTACAAGTAGTTATTTAAGTTTTAGAAAAAGCGAAAAGTCTGAAGGAATCATATCAGGTGAATACAATGGTTGTTCGATGGTATTTGTTGGATTTTTGGTCCAAAATTCATTCACAATGATGTATGTTTAATGATCAAAAAATTCTGGATTATCTTGTTCACGAAATACATAGAAATTGAACTTGAAATATAAAAACTTTCAAAATATAAACTGATGGAAAACTAAGTTGAAATTCTGTTGGTGATTGTTGATTTCTTTGCTTCCAGTTGCTCGATTACAGGATATCTATCATCAGTTCTGGAAGGTGTCGACTCAGCACGTACTGAAAGAATCGACATGAAATTAAGGTAGGTTTTGTTATATTTTAATCATTTTTATGCAAAAGGGCGGAAAAATACAATATCGTGGAATAAAACATAGTGGTTTGTTGCGCCAAACCTTCTGTCAAAAATGAAAATTAACTCCTGGAGTTAATTATTTAGAAAACCTGCTTAAAATGATTGTCAAAATTTTTGTTATCGCTAAGATGGCACAACTGTTTTCTTTACTGACGCGGAGTTTAAACGCATCGTCATTTAGTTCGTTTACAGTGCTCGATTTGGTCAGTTTTACAAGTGTGATTTGCGATTTCTACAACGACAAAATATCGAACAAGGAATTTGTATTATAAATAGAACTTCGTATGCAGAATCGCTGAAAATATTCAAGAAGGTGAATCGACCCGACTCCATCATATGAGCATATGAGCGGTACAATCATTCAACAGCGGCCGACATGTGGTGGAAGATTCGCTTCGCTCTGGTTGGCCATCAACATCTTTAACCGTATATAACATCGGTAAACTGGAGGAAATGGTAAATGAAAATCCTTATTTAGTTTCGAGGGAGATAGCCAATGAACTTTTTGTGTCACGAATCAATTTGTACCATTTTAAACGATTGATTGGGCATGAAACGCGTTGCCGCTCGACTAGTTCCGAAAGATCTGAATTTTCTTCAAAAATTTAAACGCGTTGTAACTACACCAAGTTAGTTTGCTTTAATTGCATATTATCCTTCAGTGACCAACTGACGATCAGGTTACGATAGGTAAGCGTGAGAGGTAGTCGTTGGTGAATAAGTGGTCAATTTACCCGGTAAAAGAACTATTATTGGCTCTCAAGAGAAGAGAACAAGTTCACAAGAAAACACACTGAAATTGAATAAATATATTAAATCTATTTCCTACACAAGTTGAAAATCAATCAAAAAAGACATGTAAAATACTAGAATCACTTATCTAGGAGTGGAGATGTTTCTAACGGTATTATGGGGCTCTACAAGGCAGCAGTCTTCCACGAATCCACTTCTCAAGATAAGACGATTTATGTTTGTTAAAACACAGCTTCTACCAGAAAGTATTTATTTGGCCAAAACACAGCCTGTCCCAAAAAGCTAAAAGAGTACACATAAATGATTACCTAATAGAGGAATGATACAGAAAATACCTTTGATCTTTGTGATTCATTCCAAACAACTTAAATTATTATATATAGGAAAACAGAATTAGTTGTTTCAAATGCGAATATGACAATGTTGGAATTTGAACTGAGGAGTTTTTTTTGTTCACAATAGTAAGAAACTGCCGACTAGAGTATTTATTACCGATTTCATCTCTATACCTATACATTTTCCTGGAGGAACTGTCTTGACAGACAAACAGACATAAAGTAAATTAATCCTATAAGACTCCAGCTTTCTTTTAGGGATACGAAACCCTGAATATCGAAAAAAAATTCTACCTCGTGTTTTCAGAATTTTGAGGATTTGCCAAAAGAATGAAATACAAAAGTTTATTTCTTTTCTATTGGTTCCGAGTATTTTCAAAAAGGGTTTTCATTCACTTTCCATTCCTTAATAAAAAGTTTTACTCCTATCTATTTACCTTTCTCAAATCTAATTCCTCTTTTTATTTCTACTTTAACTCAACTTTATTGGTGTTATTTAGTACATATGCAAACCGTATAAAATCATACATTGGAGAAAAACCTTAAGAGCTATTGGATAAATTACTAAGACTGCAGATTAAGTTGAAATTACGATAACCGTAATTATGGTAAAAGGTAAGTAACACGAGAATGTCAGATTTTCATGTTGCCATAGAATCAACGAGTCGATTAATAGGCGTCTGACACGTTTTTAAGTACATTGACGAAACTTGAGATTTATTTATTGGAATAGAAGAAAGTATGGGGTTAGATGTCAACAATCACACACAATTATAAACGGTTTTAGCTACAGGGTGTTCAATTTAGTTGAAGGAGCAAATTTTTAATGTTGACGTTAGAAATTTGAAGGAGAATTATACACACTAAACGTTTGTATGAACCATCTACGATCAAAATTTGTACATTTTTCTAGTAGAAAGGCCACCTTTGAAGTATGGACACTTGGAGAGCTATTTACTAACCTAACCTAACCGAAAGTCATCGAAACTAAATCAGATGATAATTACACCTACTTCGTATATACTGAGCGAATATGAGCCTTAGTTTCATAAAATTTCAAAAAATTCCACAACTATATTCCCAGAGATATAAAACTCAAAATCTAAGCAGAAAAGCAAGTTGTTGTTGGAAGGCAGGAACCAGAAATGAATCGCTGTCGAGTCGTTACGAAATCAAAGAATCTATAGCATGTGCAGGAGGGGCACGGAGCACAAAACCAAAAGAACTACGATTAGTACACGAGGTGGCGATTCACACCCCATGTAATGCCAGTTTTACACGGACCGAATGTCATTGCTTAACTTGTGAACATGTTTCATGAAAGCAAATCACGTAGTTTTCATTTTCTTGATACACTCTGTGGAGGAAAATTCTATTCGTAGTTTTTATGAACCGTTTTATGATGCCTCTATAAGTTGTCCCGCTTCGTAGTAATCCAACTCGGCAAAATGGTCAGTTATTGACCTATATTATCTTGTGTTGTAAAATGTCTATTTCAAATGTACCATGCTCAGGTAAGAAGGTATAATCCTTTCCTAATCTGTTCTGACCCCGGCGCATAGCTCAGCCTTACATTAGAAAAACCTAGTAATTATAATTGTGTAGGATCATTTTCGTTATTGATACCAACCCCTATCTTCCATTATTTTAGTTTTTATAGAAAATTTCTCATAGATACTTGTAGTGGAGAATACGTGTGTTCGTATAATAGAGTTGATTGAAAGCCATATATATATATATATATATATATATATATATATATATATATATATATATATATATATATATATATATATATATATATATATATATATATATATATATATATATATATATATATCTTATTAAAAGAGAGGATTTACAAAAATTTGAATAATTGTATTTACAATAAATGCTTATACAGTGTGTTCCAACGAAAATTTGACCCCCTATAACTCCGAAATGAGTAACATTAGCGAAAATCACCAACACACGTCGATTTTTGTTTCGAGGGGAGCATTTTCGAAATAATTCGAAACTTGTCAGATCAACCCCTACCCCAGCAACCCTAATTTCGAAATTCATCATAAGGAATAAGGGTCGAGTGGCACTTACTGTAAAGGTCTGTCAATTCTCCATTCTGATTTGTCATTTTAGAATTTTAAATTAACATACAGGGTGTCCCAACCGAGGGTAAAGTTGAATTTCTGCAAATCCCAAATACTAAATGAAATCGATTTATTTTGGCATAATGCAAGCGCAGGTTTATGCTCGGTCTAGAAAAACGACCTACACTTGTGAATTTGGAGTTGGTGCAATCAACCCCTATTTCCAGCATCCCCAACTCAAAAATCATTCGATCGAAAATAGGTCAAGTGGCACCTCGTTGGAAAGGTATTTCAATTTTCTCTTCGAATTTGGTATTTTCGAAATTCAGAATCAGCATACAGGGTGTCCCGGAGCAGGAACACTGAAAACCCAAATAACTTTTTGAAACTGGTTCATTTCGGTATAATACGAGAACATGTTTATGTTTGATTCGAGAATAAGACTCTCTTGCGTGAATATGGAATTTTGCAATCAATCTCTTCCATTCAGCATCCCCAACTCAAAAAATCATACAAGTGATTACAGGTTGAGTGGCAAAGTTCCAGAAAGATTTTTCTATTTTCTGAATCACTGAGGCATTGGTTTCAGTTTGGCAATCGAGGTTTTCTGGCGTGAGGATCAGGATGAAGGGATGATGGAGAAACTGATTGGATGCTCATCTAAACAGGAAAACGAGATTTATTGAACTTGTATTCAATTGAGAACAAAAACTAACTTGATTATTACAACAATTGTTCAAAATGACCTCCGCCCACCTCCATACAGTTATACAGACGATTTTCGAACTCTCTTCTCACATTAGCGAAAACTTCAGGAGTCAAAAGTCGGCATTCTGTGATAATCCTCATCCGCAGCTCCTCCAGGTTTTCTGGTCTTGTGGCATAAACTTTAGATTTTAGATGGCCCCACAAAAAAAAATCTAGGGGATTTAAATCTGGTGACCTGGCTGGCCACTCAACAGGTCCTCTTCTACCAATCCACCTTCCTGGGAAATTTTCGTCTAAATATTGGCGCACCCGAGCATCATAATGCGGAGGAGCAACGTCTTGTTGAAAACGCATTTCGTCCTCAGAAAGAGTTGGATCGTTCTGTAAAATTTCTGTCAATCTAGGATGTATGTGTTCCTCTAACAACTGTAGGTAGCCATTTCCATTAAGATTACCCTCAATAAAGAAAGGCCCAACTAGATGATTGCCAAAAATTCCTGCCCAAACGTTCAACTTCTGAGGCCTTTGCGTGTGGGCCTCTCTAAACCAATGAGGATTCTGTGTGTCCCAATATCGACAATTATGTCTATTCACTTCACCACTGAGCATAAAGGTGCTTTCATCAGAAAAACAGATGTTATTCAGAAAATTTGGATTAGCGTTTAGGTTTTCACTTAGATTTTCACAAAACTGTAAACGACGATCTGGATCATCTTCGTTTATTTCATGCACTAATTTTACCTTGTAGGGGTGAAATTTGTGATGTTTCACGATTCTATGGACAGTTGTAGCTGATACACCAGTCAGACGAGATAGTTTTCTGATCGAAGTAGTATTCTCCATTTGTAGATGACCCACTACTGCCACTTCCGTTGCCTCATTTCTGACAGGACATGCCACTTATGTTTTTTGTTTGCCACCGAACCCGTAGCTAGGAATTTGTCAACCAAATATTTAACGTACTGGTGACTGACTCCCCTTTCTCTTTCAGGATGGTTCCTATCGAATATCCTTGCCGTTTCTTTGGCACAACTGTTATTTCGAAAATACGTCTATACAATTTCGACCCTTTCCTCAGTGGAATAAACCATTTACAGATTAATTTCAACTGACGAACAACAACAATAATGAGGAACTGATCTGAATAATAATAATATTTCATTGCAAAAATGAGAATTAACAGATGACTGCACTCCAGATGGAAATGAAAAAATGTGAACATTTTCAATGCAGAAATCAGCTTTATTTCTTCGTAATTGATGCTCAACACATCGTACCCCAATACTTTTAACAGTTTCGAATTAATTTTAGTTGATAATTTCAAATGACGATATTGAATTTTTCGAAAGCGACATCCTGTATGGAGAGCCGAACTGAATGAAATGCTTTAATCATTCTGGAATTCAAAAACCTTTCAGAAGATATGCCACTTGAATTATTTGTATGATTTTCAAGTTGGGGATGCTGAATGGAAGGGGTTGATTGCAAAAATTCTATAACCACACAAGAAAGTCCTATTCTCGGATCAAACATGTTCTCGTATACTGAAATGAACCAGTTTCAAAAAGTTATTTGGATTTTTAATGTTCCTGCTTCGGGACACCCTGTATGATGATTCTGAATTTCGAAAATACCAAATTCGAAGAGAAAATTGCAGTACCTTTCCAACGAGGTGCCACTTGACCTATTATCGATCGAATGATTTTTGAGTTGGGGATGCTGGAAATAGGGGTTGATTGCACCAACTCCAAATTCACAAGTGTAGGTCGTTTTTCTAGACCGAGCATAAAGCTGCGCTTGCATTATGCCAAAATAAATCTATTTCATTTAGTATTTGGGATTTCCAGAATTCAAATTCACCCTTGGTTGGGACACCCTGTATGTTAATTTAAAATTCTAAAATGACAAATCAAGGTGGAGAATTGACAGACCTTTTCAGTAAGGTACCACTCGACCCTTATTCCCTATGATGAATTTCAAAGTTAGGGTTGCTGGGGGTAGGGGGTTGATCTGAGAAGTTTCGAATTATTTCGAAAAATGCTCCCCTCGAAACAAAAATCGGCGTGTCTTGGTGTTTTTCGCTAATGTTACTCATTTCGGAGTTAGAGGGGGGGTCAAATTTTCGTTGGAACACACTGTATAGTAAAATGAGTCATGCATATTATGTTCAACTGAAAATCGACACATTAATTTTTAATTTTAAATCTTAATATCTGCTACCTTAAGACAGTGTAAAAGAGTAATTTATCTCAATAATATCATAGTAGCTTAAGACGAATATATTAGCTTCCATGCTGACGGAATAATATTTCAAGTCCACTTACGTCAAGTGTGAGTGTGTTCGGCAACTATATTCCTGCGAAATTGATACTCAGGTATATCCCATGGGCCGGTACGATTACAAGAAAACGTGTTATTCAAAACAAGACCCCATTCATAAGCCGGGCTCGGAATAAAATTAATACAGTCAACAAGTCGACAAGTTGTAACCCGTGGGCCTGTGCGTTCGCGTGATCTTTAGAATACGGAGTCTCCCAGGTGAAATGTACACCCGCGCTTGTAATTCTGATACCCCTGTATCAGGTAGTGGGAAATTTTTCAACGCCACTGTCTCGACAATCGTAGTATCCCAAGGTAACGAATATGGCCAGATTATTTCTTAATTAGATTCAGGATTTCCTTGGCGCAACTTTATTTCGTTAAAGGTCAGAATGTGGTTTTGGTTTTCATCTGATTGTCTAATTGTCCGTAGTATCGATTCAGAGTTCCCACGAATTTCAATTCTGCGAAGGCATCCGCCATTTATGGACACCTTAAACTTTAAGTCTGATTTCTAGGATCGCGGGGTTAATCAAAATTTTCAATGATGTTCTTTTAATACTACACTCGGAGGCAAAATTAGCGGAACACTCGAAAATTTAACCAAATTCGAAGTCCCACATTTTTCCTAATTCTCAACCGATTTAGATGATTTTTTCGGCAAGTTATAGATTAACTCTTATGCTTTGTAGAAATTATAAAAGAAAACAAAAAAAAATTGAAAAAAATTTTATACGGGGGCAAAACTAAAAGTGTTTTTTTGTCAAAAATTCGTAACACCCTGTGGAATTTCGTGGTCTGAGTTGAAACGTACAATATCATGGTCTGTCAAGACACATCTTACTACAGTAACGCCCTTCTTGTTTTATGCATTTATCTCTATTTTTACAACAGATATCCAATTTGAAGCGAAAAGTCACAAATTTCAAGAATTTATTTTTAATCTTGCGTAGGTGCATAACATCGGAGGTTAGCCAAAAAATAAAATCAAAATTAGAGAAGCGGAAATCTAACGAAATGAAAATTTTTGAAATTCACTGGCCAATTTCACGATCCGGGAGAACTCGAAGTACACTGGGAAAATCGTTGATTTTGCACATTTATTTTTGGATTTTTTTGTGTGACACTCTATAATAATTATCATTCCTGTTCACAATTGAGAGCAGGTGTGTATCATGGCGATACACTCGTGAAATGAAATGGACATGTTGAGAAAAATGTTCATGATGACTCTCAAAAAAAAACATTTGATTTTAGTAGCGATTATGACCCCTCCGAGCTCTTATTACTGCGCGCATACGATTTCGCATACCCCCAATGATGTTGTCTATCATCTGTTGAGGTGTGTTGTCCCACTCTTCCACCAAAGCCAATGTCAGCTCTTCAACGTTGCCTGGATTCCGTTGTCGAACCCTTCTTCCAAGAATGTCCCAAACGTGTTCACTCGGGTTTAAATCCGGTGACCGCGACGGCCAGTCCATTCGTGTGATCCCAACTTCATTGCGATATTCTATCACTATGCGCGCAGTATGAGGACGCGCGTTATCGTGCATAAAATGTAAGGAGCAAAAGGCACAACATGGGGCTCCAAGATTTCTGTTATATACCGATGGGCATTAAGTGATCCATTGCCAATAATCTCCAGTTCTGTTCGTACTCCCAAGCATATGTCACCCCATATTATAACTGACCCTCCACCGTTCCTGCGAAGTTCGCTTGATTGTACCATTTCCCTCGATGCCTCCATATTCTATCTCTACCATCCACGAAATTCACACAATATCGGCTCTCATCACTAAATAAAACTCGTCTCCACTGATTGATTGTCCATGCTACATGCTCCCTAGCAAACGCCAATCTTGCTACCCGATGGGCTCTATCGAGTCTTGGTGCTCTTGCTTGCGCGTATGATCTCAGACCAACTTCATTTAATCGTCTTCTGACTGTCCTCACACTGACGTTAATGTTATCCACTGCTTGTAAAAGGTTACGTGCCTGAACAGCAGTAAGACGTGGATTTCTTATGGTTTGATTGACGATGAAACGGTCATGTATAGCGCGGGTTGCCCGATTTCTTTCTTGTCCTCGCCTCCTCACGTACAATCCAGTTTCCCTGTAACGTCGGTGGATTCGATGGATAACCGACGTCGAGACACCCATCATGGTACCGACTGAGCGGTAGGTGCGCCCTTCCTCGATCAATGTAACTGCCCATGCTATTGAGGTTGGTGGTAAATCTCTCATTCTGAATGAAAAATACCGTTTCGAATCGTAAACAGTAAAAGAATCACAACACACCGCAACCGATCGAATTTGTATCAAATCAAAGAATGGAAAACTCTCATTCTTTAAACAAGTGCAAATGTTGTCATATACAAAAAAACGTGTGTTGTATTTCATATTTGATAAAAAAAGGTGTGCACATGTGTAAATGAAAAGTTTTATCAATGGTCCCAGAATTCGGTTGTGTATTTTAATACCTACCGACTGTTATGTCCTATGAATTCCTAATTTTCACCAAATTAACCAAACTGTCATCAATAACTAATGCAATTCGAACATAAAAATCGCAAACGACAATTTCGACACGCCTGAGTGATAATAAGAAAATTCCAAATTGATAGACGAATTTTAATGACAATTTCTTGATTCAATGGAATTTCTCCAAAATGGTGATTTTCCACTTGAAATTAAATATATTTTGCAAAAATAGAGATAAACGCATGAAACAAGAAGGGCGTTACTGTAGGAAGATGTGTCTTGACAGACCATGATACTGTACGTTTCAACTCGGACCACGAAATTCCACAGGGTGTTACGAATTTTTGACAAAAAAAACACTTTTAGTTATGCCCCCGTATAAAATTTTCTTCAAATTTTTTTTGTTTTCTCTTATTATTTCTACAAAGCAGAAGAGTTGATCTATAACTTGCCGAAAAAATCATCTAAATCGGTTGAGAATTAGGAAAAATATCGAACTTCGAATTTGGTTAAATTTTCGAGTGTTCCGCTAATTTTGCCTCCGAGTGTAATACGCTTTTGTCGAAAGACTTTAACAGTCGCTGAAAACCCTTATTTTAGGCCGATGTGCCCATATAAAGAAATTCGTTGTCGAGATACAGGATGTTCAAAGTTCTCCTAAAAATTCATGTTTTTTTTTGCAACTCTCAAAATTGGCAATAAATTTGAAAGCTTCTGATTCCTACACAATTCGGTATTGAATATTGCTGTGAAAATTCACAGAATGGTATTTTTTTCGGTTGCCTCTTTTCAGGTGACTGAATATATCCAATTACCTCATTTAATTCTGAATTTTTTATAATCAGAAAAAATTAAACAGTCACAAACAAATGTGACCGAGATATTCTACAAAATCTGTTCAGCCACTCTAACCCAAAAAATACAATAAAAAATAGAAACGAATCAAATCATACATATGAAATGAAGGAAGAAAAATAACAACCTTTTCTGAATAATATAAAAATAAAATAAATGGCATAAGATAATACATTCTGCACATTCTTGGAAAAACTATCAATACCAAGAAAGAAGTTGAACTAAAATTAATAAAAATGTGATGACACTTGTCTAGGCCTTCTTCTTATAATTTGCTTATTATTTAATTTAATGTTTCAAATGTTTTCTCAGAATAATTATTCACATATAGATCGAAATAACGATTTGTAACCATAAATTCAAAGATGAAACAGCTTCGACCGTTACTGTGTAAAATGTAATTGACAGAATGATGATTTCGATTATTACAATGTGAAAAATATCACGGTCTGAGATGGAAAAGTTTATTCAACGTTATAGCTATTCCAAGCTTTCGCCCAACATCAGACAAGCATAAGTTTAGAATACTAAGTTAGCAATTAATATAAATAGGTACAGAGAAATGGACCAACAAAACAGATAAGGTAAATATTAGAAATTAACATTGTTACTGATGCATAATTGAGAACTACTTAAAAATCCTAAATATTGGTTAGTTACATAAATCAGTCTGGTCGTTAAATAGTTTATGATTACTGTCTGTTTTGTGTTTGGCTTTGAATATCTCTAAGGGTTCAAGATAATTGAGTTTTATACCTTTTTGTGCTTGGTATAGAATCTGTTTTTTTTTCTGTATGAAGAACAATAAAGCACCAGGTGAAGACGGCATCGTTGCAGAAGCTATAAAAATGGAAGGAAAATAACTACTTAAGTCCATAACTCGACTTTTCAACAAATGTCTAGAACAACAACAAGCAACAACCCCAGAGAAGTGGAACAACGCCATCATTGTTATTATGCACAAAAAGGGTAATATCACCGACCTACAAAACTGCAGACCAATTAGCCTGCTTACACATCTTTATAAGCTTTTTACTAAAATCATAACAGCGAGACTTACGAACAAACTGGATTTATATCAGCCAAGAGAACAAGCGGGCTTTAGAGCTGGATATGGAACAAACGACCACTTACAGGTTATAAAGTCACTGATAGAAAAATGTGTGGAATACAATAAACCACTTGTACTCACGTTTGTAGATTATGAAAAAGCGTTCGATTCCATAAATCACTACGAAATGCTTAAATCACTTGCCGACTGTCGTATAGATCATCGATATATCTCCCTACTACGACATATCTACGAACACGCAACAGCAAAAGTGAGACTTCACGAAGAAACAAACCAGTTTAAAATCGAAAGGGGTGTCCGTCAGGGCGATACAATATCTCCCAAGCTCTTCACAACTTTATTAGAGTATATGTTTAAAAAGCTCGAAATGGGAAATAGAGGCATACGTGTGGATGGGGAAATGCTAAATCACCTGCGTTTCGCCGACGATATTGTGTTGATCTCAGATAGCCTAGATGAGGCATACGAAATGCTCTCAGAGTTGTCAAGTATCTCCCAACAAGTTGGATTAAAGATCAATACCGCTAAAACAGAATTCATGACTAACTTAGTCCCCAGCTGTAACTTAAAACTAAGGGAAAAAGAAATCCAATTTGTAACCTCATATAAATATCTAGGGCACGAAATACGAATTGGAAGAGACAACCAGACCTTTGAACTAAGCAGACGAATAGGACTGACCTGGGCTGCCTTCGGAAAATTACGACACATTTTCAAGTCTGATATTCCAATTAGTCTTAAACGCAAAGTTTATGATCAATGTGTCCTTCCGGTACTGACATATGGCTCCGAAACACTAACACTTACCCAAAGGACTGTCAACAGAATAAAAGTGACCCAACGAGCCATGGAAAGATCCATGTTGAGAATAAGCCTGAGAGATCGGATTTCAAATGAGGAGATACGAAGAAGTAGTAAGGTTACAGATGCTGTAGATAGGGTCACACCTTTAAAATGGAACTGGGCAGGCCATGTCGCAAGAATGTCAGACAACAGATGGTCAAAAAGGATATTGGAGTGGCGCCCTAGACACGAAGCCTTCAGAAGCAGAGGCAGACCGCCAACAAGATGGACGGACGACATAAAAAGGATCTCCACAAATTGGATTCAGGATGCCCAAGACCGGTCAAATTGGAAAAGGTTAAGAGGGGCCTATGTCCAGCAGTGGACGAGATGAGGCTGTGGAAGAAGAAGAAAGAAGATAGAATCTGTAGATTGTCTATTGATGAAAAATATGATTGCTTTCCATGAAATGTTGTGACAGCATGAAATCTGTTTTGATTTCACAAAATCGTGAATGATGTTCCCTACATCTAATTCTAATGGACCTGCCTGTTTGACCAATATAAATACCGTTACATTTGGGCCTTGTTAGTTTTCCTGAATTGCCCAATTTGGCCTTGAAAAATATATTTGATTGTTTGGTTGTGTATTTGTGAGCTAATTTTACATGGGAGATTTGCATGTATCTTGCGCCTTCTCTAGAAATTGGGCCGAAAAAGATAAATGAAAAATGATGTGTGAGGCTGTCAGAACTATTTTGAGGATAAATACCCTTTTAAAAACGTTTTTCAGGTACAAGTTTGTCTATCATTGAGGAAGAATATTAATACCAATAATATTTTAGATAGCCCAGGAGTGTATAAATTAACATGTCCCAATTTTAATGGAATTTATATTAGCCAAACAGGAATGTCGTTTAGAATTAGATATGAGGAATATCTTTTACATTTTGTAGAAATTAAATAATGTAAATTCTGGCATAACAGTGCATAGAAAACATCTATATTTTTCCATCATGCGACAGTTAGAAATATTCAAAGCCAAACACAATACAGACAGCTCCTTCAGGAAGGAGTATTTATCGTTCTACGAAAGGTTGAATATTGTTCCTCGAATAAAAATTCTTCAATGTGTCTACACATACAGGGTGTTACATAATACTATGTCACATTTTGAGGGATAAACCTACGAGCAATTTCAAGAAAAAAAGTTTATTTAAACATAGATCCGCATAAGCTTCGTTACGTAGCTACAGGGTGTTGAAATTTCCTGAAAAAATTGGTTTTCTCTTCAAAACTCAAACCGTTTTCGAGTGAAAAATTATCGAATTCGAATTATTAAAATTGTACGTTATTCGCTAAATAAAAAAAATAATAGAAATACTCAATAGGTATGCCCAAAATTTGCTTTTATTTTGATAGCTCGTCTTCTGAGACTCAACTTATACTTGTTCAATATCAAACAAAAAAATAACAATTAAAAACTAAATAAATTGCTGGAAGTGTCCTCCACCTGCAAGAATACAGCCCCCTGTCCTTCTTCGCATATTATTTCGCACTCTTAGAAATATTCTGGGGTATTTCTTATCGTGTCACAAGATGTTATTATTCGATTTCTCAATTCTTCTACAGTGTTCACTGAATTGATATAAACTAAACTTTTGAGATATCCTCATGAGAAAAAGTCTAAACTATTTAAGTCTGGGGACCTAGGAGGCCATGGTTCTGGCCCACCCCGACCTATCCATCGATTGTTGAATGTATTATTCAATAAATCCCTAGCTTCTTCAATGAAATGCGCTGGTGGAGTTTGGACGGGTTAAATATGAAACGGGTACAATAAAAAGTCGTGGAGAATCCTCCAAACTAGAACATGTGAAACATTCAACTGATTTCCACTTTTTCTTGTACTCAGATGGGGATTCAAAACTGCTTCCTCAATATTTGGAGTTTTCATAGTTTGGGTTGCACATTTTAAATGATTATTTGCAGTAGAAGTACAAGTTTCCCTCAACCTTCTGTGGATATTTGAAAATGGTCTCCTGTCTGGTGTTACTCGATTTGGAAAGCGCACGTGATACAATCGCCTAACTTCTGTTGTGTTTTCGTCAGCCAGACTGTAGTTGTAATAGATATCAGCCAATTCGGCGTTAGTAAAATTAGCCATTTTTTCTTACAGCGATAACTTCAAAAGTCTTTAAACTAATCGTTAATTTAATAAACAATTAGAGCAGATACTGGTTCAACTTTAGCAGCTGTCAAAATAAATGGAAAAAATCAAAGCCTACTAGTCATTTTTTCAATTAGAAGTGCTTTCAATTCAGCGAATGTATACAATCATTTAATAATTTTCTGCTCGAGAACAGTTGGAGATACGGAAAAATTACAATTTCTAATATGAACGAAGATGACGAAAATTGATTGTACGCTGATCAATGGCCTACTGCAAAAAAATTTGAAAGGGCAAAAGAAGACATGGCTCCGGAAAAGAAAAGACCTTGTAAATTCTAGTTAAAATTTAGGACGTATCATAATGGAGGCTGTAAAAAATAGCTTGCATTAAAATTTGGGCTGAATATCTCAAAAACTGCAGGAGTTTTGAAGAAAAAAACAATGTTTTCCGGAAATTTCAACACCCTGTAGCTCCGTTACGAAGCTTTTGCGGAGCTATGTTTATATGAACTTTTATCTTAAAATTACACGTAGATTTACCCCCTCAAGTTGTGACATACTATTATGTAACACTCTGTATAGCGATAATTTCCCAAATTGTTATTGATGAAATGATATGAGGAAAGGGTTGGATGAACATTTCTCAGTGCAATGGCGATTCAAATTCTTCAGATTTTTTCGTTCACAGATATATTGAAACTGCCTACATATTTCCTAATCCATAAAATAAAAATACTTAATCATTTTCATATCTCTAACTTCAAAACTGAACAAATTTCAAGTAATATTGATACCCTCATTTCGTAAACTCTGATTCTAATATGGATTAATCAAAAGAAATATTTTGTGATAGATCAATTTCATATATAAATCAATACTGTGCCACTTGTAGATTCATATTTACTTTCTAAACAAAACGACCCTTCTCATTTTGAACCCTTAAATCACTTCATTTGTCTGAATAATTATAACTGGAGCGAACTCGATGCGTTTGATAAATGATTCTGTCGGAGCAGATTTCCATACAAATTTATCCCTTGATCGCTCAATGCCCAGCTGGGAGCCAAAAATCCAGTAGATGATTACACCTTATTCGAATCTGCATATCTGGCACCTCCCGAACTGTTAGCAATCTATTCTTGAGATAAGTCTTATTGATAATGTTTCTTGTGAAAGGTGAAGTTGAAATATTGTGGTGGATTAGATTGATATGATGTGTGAATGGGTATAGAATAATATCGAAGAAATATTGTACAATTTTCCAAAACTCTTCTTAATCTCTAATTTTTGAAACAAAATGAAGATACATAATTTTTGTGAAATAATAATATATATATATATGATACAAATGTCTGAAATAGTAGATTATGAAGAAATCAACGGTTTAGATTATTCAAGAAATTGAATTTTGGTGATTATGAATTTTTAACCATTTCTAAGATGTATCAGAATTTTTGCCGACATGAACATATGCAACATTATCATTCAAAGCTTGGATTATTGCAAATAATCAACTCTAATGTGATTCAACACTACTTGTGTGTGTGGTTAGACAATTCTGTTCATGGATTGCATAAAAAAATTGGAATAGTTCGTCGGTTGGTTATAACTCACGCTGCGAGTGAGCAGGGATTCGTTCCAGATTCATTTTTAATATTCAAATCTAAGCAAAATCAGGGTACTATCACGATGATATGAAACATGAAAATTTTAAAAAGTGGATAGAAGATTAATTAATATCAAATTTACCACCCAATTCTGTCGTTGTAATGGATAACGCTTCGTACCACAATGTAGGTACAGAAAAGCATATTGCGTTTCCGAATGAAAAGGTCGAAATGCAGCAATGGTTGAATCAAAAAGGTGAATTTTCTGAACCACAAGCCTCTAAACTAGAATTATATAAAATAATTCAGGAGCATAAACCACCTGTCAAGACATATGTTATCGATTCCTTACAGGCTGCTCATGGGCATTGGATTCTCCACTTACCCCCCTAACATCCTGAATTAAACCCTATAGATAAAATGTGTGTATGTGTTAAAAACTGGGTTGCCTCAAAAATGTCACTTCCAAGTAAGAATCTAGCAATTCGAAAATTTGCTGATCCGCAATGTGCAACTGTTGCCAAGTCAATATATGAAGAAGTTGAAAAAATTGAAGAACTAAATTTAGAAAAAGAACATATTGCGGATGGTGATAATGTGGATCGTATAATTTCCAATTCAGGTGAAGATAGCTGTTATGAAAACAGTGATAATTGCGACACCGATGTAGGCGATGATTAACTTTTTTTTTCAAATTTATCACTAATAATATACCAGAGAACCTGAAATATTTTAAAATATGTTCAATCACCAAAATCGACAAATATCTATCATTGTTTTATGTTTAGTTTCATAATTGAATAAATTACTTGTTTTATTATTTTCATCTTAATGATTAAATAACTATTTCCATGCAGGTAACCAGTTCTTAAAATATATAAACTTTTATTTCGTTAATAATAAATAAGATTGGGAATTTGAATTTCGGTTAGGTTAGATTAATAGCATGTAAATGATCTTCAACTAAGTACCTAGCTATCAAGATAGACCAAATAATTGGGGGAGAAACAAATGTATAAAACCTATTTTTGCAACTAATTTTACCGCCGTCTATGGTATCTTACTTTCTACCTGGCAGTTTGGATACAATAGACCAGTTCAGTTCTTCAATGGTTATTCTATATATCTCTATATATTTGTTTAGCTTGCAAAAGATAACACGCCCAAAATTCGAGGAATGCTTTCCATTGGTCTCAGACATCTTAAACAGATCACACGTTAACCTGGTTGTACAAAATAATTTCATGTTTTTTGCACAAGTTGTGCATATATATATATATATATATATATATATATATATATATATATATATATATATATATATATATATATATATATATATATATATATATATATATATATATATATATATAAATACTGGTGTACTAGAATTCTTCAACAATAAAGATAAAACTGATAGATGTGACAATACTGAAGTTTACAAATTTTCATGTATGGGTTGTGAAAGCGGTTATGTATGTCAGATTACATACAAAGAACATCAATGAGATTACAATAACCAGAGAACCGACGAATCTACACAGAATACCTAAAGGACGAAAGTTAGATTTCTTAGAATTCTTCGAAATATTCAAACTCCAACAAATTCATAATAGAGATACTTTTTTGAACGTCCAGAATGGCCAGCCTTATTCATCCATCTTTAAATAATACATTTTTTAACTCAATTCATTTGTTACCTCTTCTTCACACCCTTATTAATTTTGTATCTACTTGTTTTTGTATGTATGTATTTCAACTTTAGTTCAATACTTATTGTCAGCTGAAGATGGTCGAGAGACCGAAATTACAATCCAGATTTTCGATAATTTCTTGTGATAGTATAATGAAAAGTTTAATTTCTTATCATCATCAAACACTATTCAGTCATAAACTCATTCAGTTTATATGCAATTATTACTTGCTTCTCTAACTCCAAACTGAAATATAACTACTCTTATTCTTTTTTTTATGGGCGCTTCCCAGGAATAGGAGAACCTCTTACACCACATGAGTGGGTGTCTGGGCGGAATGAAAGTGTCTGTTTACTCGTTTCTTGAAGAAGGTCAAATTATAGGATGTTGGGCGTAAGCGAGTTCCACAGCTCATCGGCCCTGTGAACAAAGGAATTCTTATAGAGAGAGGTTCGAGGGGTCTCTAATTGTACCGCCATATGATGAGAACTTCTTGCCAGCTCCTGGAATCTGGTCGAATTTGCGCCTTATATAGAAGCAACAGCTGAGATGCTATTGCTGATACATGTTCATGCCAGCAAAACCCGGAGTTGACTGTTATTCCGAGAAGGTGCATCGAATCTTTGGATGCAATTTGTTTGCCTTGCATCGTTAGAGACCTTTCTAGAAAACTGACCACACCCCGATATCTTCTGTAAGCAGAGTTTGAGTTATTAATTCGTTGACATCTCTGATTTTTACCACAAAACTTCAGTTTTTACCCAGGTTCATATCGGAGCTGGAATTATACGCCCTAACCAGATGTGAACATATATCTTTTTAACCAATATTGTAGTAACTCACTGTCCAATAGTCAACCATACAACAGCATACTTAGTTACATGTACAAATTAACATATTAGTGTAGTGGATTCAATATATGTATATATTACAAAGCGTTCTTCTTTATAAGTAGAACCAAACGTGGCAATAACCAAGCTATTCCGTAACACTGACGCTGAGGTTTCGCGGCAGTAATCGGCCTCAGACTACTGAAAGACGAAACCAGGGTACAATCGTCTGCAAAACTGAAGATATTATTCTCTCTAGATGACATCAAATCGTTTATCTGCAGCAGAAAGAAGATTGGCGAAAGAATGGATCCCTGAGCTACTCCTGCTTACAACTGGAAACAAGTTATACCATCGATTTATTTGAGAAAAAGCTACTTATCCAATCCCGCAACTTTTCTGAAACCCATATGAACATGGCTGCATGCCAAACCCTATCGAAGGCTTCAGAGATGTCAGGGCTATTGCTCTAGATTCCCCAAGCTTTTTCCATCGTTGATGTACAAACATGAGTGACGTAGGCGAGCAGATCTTCTGTCGATCTTTGCCTGCGAAAACCATAATGACGGTCGTTAATGATTCTCTGCAACTCAAATTTGATGAGTTCATCGTTTATGACTCTCTCCACCACTTTGGACATAATGGGAAGAAGTGCAACAAGCGGTAGTTTTGGGGTAGGGACTTCTTTCATTTCTTTGGGATCGGTTGAATTCTCGCTATTTTACAGTTGCTCCAAAAAGTCTGGCTTTCGTAAGAAATCTGCAAAAGACGGTTAAGAATGGGTGCCAGTTCGGGAACACACTTTTTCAGGACAATCGGCGGTATATCGTCTAGACCAACTGCCTTCTTGCAGTTCAGCTACTCGAGAGCCCGTCTCACAATGCCAACTCTGAACTTTATTTTTGCCATGGAATAATTTGTAGGTGGAATGTGCGGTGGCATTGCGTTAGATGAATCTAGCACATAATTCTTTGAGAACCCTCTTCGAACTAAGATAAATAAAATTAAAGTAATTTCATTTCTAACCAGTACGCCAATGAATTTCAATTAACATTCACAATTTCACCGACACAACAATAAAAACGACATCAGTTGAATATCATCAGTTTGAACATAAATTTTTTAATACCTATTAAATTTTTAACAATTTTTGCTCTGACCACAACTATGCAACACATTATTTTATAAGGCGTATTATAAATTATCTGGGTCAGTTTGTTAATACAATCTCTTCCTAATCATAAGTTCTACTTCGAAATGATTTATCGGCTATTTCATCGGACTCCGCGTCCGTTTGTTCGCCATTTTCGTTTTATTCAAATAATAAAATTTTTTCAGTTAGAATTGAAACGCGTTATACGCGTCCTGTTGAAGAATAATGGAGATAAAGAGGTAAAAGAACAATTGCGGACACTTGGCTCATAGGCGTAGGTAACAATCGTAATTAATGCTCCCACACTTTTGATGTTTAGATATCGCATTGACAACCAAAGAAATATTGATTGAAAGTATTTCAGATTAAGTAAGCTCTACATTTTTTTTTCAACTCTATATAATAAAGGGTTTATAGTATAATAAATGTTTGAAATAGCCCAAGATATAGATTCATCAGCCCAAACATTAAAACCGAATCGTTCTTGATGTTGAACATTAACTTTCAGATGTGAATTCACATCGGATCAGTAATGTTTGTTACTGCGATTGAATAATGCGTCACTGGTCACTCCCGCCTTATCAGTATATATGGTATAATGGTGTAATTCTCTTTGTTTTTCCTGATACCATCGGAAAAATTATGTCCGTCGCTTATAATCCCCTGTCTGAGAAAACAAATTATCCAATCTTATGAGGTTGAAACTTATTATTTCTAAGGATTCGCAAAACTTTAGATTTCGGTATCGCATTTTCTGCTTTAAGCTGTTCGCATAAAATTGGGGAATTTGTAGTAATTTCTTCAAAAACTTCTACTGTAAGCTCATTATCATTTTGTTTATTGTTACTCCTTTCTTTAAGTACTTTGAAAGAATCTTTGTTCAAGAAACTCTGTTTCAATATGTTTAAATAGACTTTCGAGGTCGCCTTCTGTCAGGAAAACTATTCGAATTCTCCAATTGCTTATGCTGATCTTTTTTCTTGATGAAGCAAGTTTTTGAAGACAATCCATAAGGAACTTTTATAAAAAATCATATGGGGTGTGACGAAAATCCACATTAAACATTATGAAGATCGATTTCAATATCCGTTCTCGTTGAACGTTTGGATCGGTATTGTGGGTGACTGCCTAATTGGACCTCTATTTCCACAAGGGAGATTTACGGGAAGGTGTATCGCCACTTTTGGGAACACGCTTCCTGAATTTTTGCAAGATATACCTTTGGGAATGAAACAAACGATGTGGTTTAGTCAGATTGTATCAGACTTCCAAACTCAAGAGTATGGAAATCACTGGATTGGTCGAGGTGGACCTCAATTTTTGCCTGCACGGTCCCCAGACTTAAATCCCATTCGATTTCTTCATATGAGGTCATTTGAAGGTTTTGGTTCACACTGCCCCAGTGGCAAATGTTGAGGACTTGAGAAATAGAATCATCGCTGGGTGCTACATATCTTGGTGTTTTTGAAAGAGTTCGCAAATCAATGAGGAGAAGATTGATCTTGCATACCAGCTGGAGGAGGTCACTTTGAACAGCTTTTGTAATTTTTTAAGTTATTGGTGATATTCAAAAGTTTCCGTTTTGCCCTTGAATTGAACTTTTGATTTCCAAACGTTATTTAATGATAAAAAGAAATACACTTCGATGGCTCTTTTAATCGAAGACTAAGTGTCGTACAATGAAATGTATGCACATTCTTTTCATATTCTTTTCAACAATTTTTTACTCAAAAACTTGGCATCGTTCGAAAAAATGTCAACAAAGCTTATCTTTTAAGACATATTTAAAAAATTCGAAAATATTTCTATTTTTGGAAAAAACAGTAGCGTCTTATTTCTTTTCCTCTGAGAATAACTTGGATTGTGCCCATCTTTTTTGTGGTGGAGAGGAAATCTTTATGGATACCTAACGCTTTAACTCTATCACGTCGGGTAGTGTGGGACTCCCACCATCAGCATCTGACGGAGTATACCCTAACTAAAACCCCTCTTGTTTTTCAAGATATGCATGGGTACTTTTTGCATTACTTCCATGCATACTTGCCATTACAGTCGTTTATTCCCTTTCAGCTTCACCTTTCCGTTCGTTTCGTTCCTTCCTTTTAATGACTTCCTAATTTATTGACAGCCAGTCAACAAACATTTAACAATGGTTTCCTCGGTCACCACTCTTCCCATATTCTTGTTCATTTCCCTTCTGTGTTCTTCCCATCTGACGCCCTCGAAAGCAGTATGCTGCGCCGTATCAATCTTTCTACAATAGCGACAATGAGCGTTCATAGCCTTTCCAATTCTGTGCAGATAAAATTGGAAGCATCCATGTCCCGAGATGGGCTGAGTGATGTGATAATCTACCTCTCCATGCATCCTGTTGTACCAGGGGACCAGGTTCGGTATCAACCTCCTTGTCCAAGCTCCCTTCGTTTTCTGATGACCTTCTTTTCTGTCATTTTTCCACTGTGCTTATTCTTTTCTTAAGCCTGTTTTCCTTACCAATCCCATGAGTGCTAACAGATCTAAAGGAAATGTTCCTGCTATTACCTCCAGCGATGTTGTAGAGACAGTCCTATAGGTAGGAGACATTCCTATGGCCACTTTCCTACTTAGGCGTTCAGCCGCTATTTTGTACTTCCCTGCTTGAAGTTTCTTCCACCATACAGGAGCAGCATTTGAGAAAATTGAGTCCACTACACTGTTCAGTTCTGTCTCTGTTTTTGATATTCTTAGTACAGTTAGATCGTCATGAAAGGCCAGTATTTTCACACCTTTGAGCAGGTTCAGCATCCAGACCCCGTTGAATAGAATATTCCATAAGATAGGCCCAAGAACCGAGCCCTGTGGTACACCACAAATCAAGTCATACTCCACACCCTCATAGTTGACACGTCTCTCTTTTAGGTAACTTATGACAATATTCAGTAAGTATGGCGAAACCCTTCTTTTCTCCATTTCCTCGAAAATAATATGCCACACTGCTGCATTGAATACATTGTCCAGAGTCACCATAAGACAAAACTCCCTTGTTTTCCGAGTTTTCCTCTTCTATGTCTGCAGTTTCAACAACACACCTCAGAGCATTAACAGTCGATCTTCCTTCCATAAAATGAAATTGTAAGCGCGATATATCACCTTTCTTTTCCAAATCTTTTATGAGTCTCATTCCAATCAGCTGCTCGTATAGTTTTGCCAACGAGTTCAGGAGACTCAGTGGCCTGTATCATTTTGGGTCATTTTCGTCTTTTCCTTTTTTTCTAAAGAGAACTAGTTTTGCTGTTTTCCATATTGCAAGAAAATCTCTTCTGCAAAGCAACGCGTTCATCGCTTCAAAGGTTTCTTGGAGTAATCTTCAGCTATTATCTCTATTAGCTCTGTTGATATTTCATTTGGTCCTGGCGCCTTGCCATTTTTCAGGCGTCTGGCAGCTTCCAAGATTTCTCTTTGTGAGAAGAGTGGAAATATTCCAACTTTCTTCGCGTCTATTTCTCGAATATCCCGAGTGGGGAAAAGAGCCTGAACAATTTTTTCTGCTAGTTTAGCATGAATCTTAGGTGCTTTATTTGTAAACTTTTTTGTAACCTGCTTATAGCCGTTTCCTCTTACGTCTTCGTCCACCTCCTTACAGATCTCTCTAAAGCACTTTTTTTTCTCTCGTAGGATGGTAAGGGAGAGTTGTCTTTTAGTATCTTTGAGGGATGTCTCAAGTTCAAAGGTAGAGGTACCTTTCCTGTTAGCTCTCGTTATTTTCCTTCTGTCTCTTGTAGCATTCCTTCTCAGCTCAGCGATTTCTTCATTACACCAGTACACTTTATTTTTTGTTCCATAGGTTTTTCTCTTTCGGGCATGGCTACATCTAAAACTAAAGGTGCCCATATGCGCACCAAAGGTGCCCATATGCGCACTAAAGGTGCCCATACGCGCACTGAATGTGACAATATGCGCACTAAAGATGCCCATATGCGCACTAAATGTGACCATATGCGCACTAAAGATGCCCATATGCGCACAAAGAGTGCACAATATTTTTTCGTATTGAAAATTATGCATTTTGGATAGTTTCCGACAAACCCAGATCTGACCTTAATATCCCAAGCCGTTCACGATAAATTCAAACTTAACTGCATCTTTCGATTGAAATTTTAACATCCTGTGAATCGGTAACGATGTATTTGCGGACCTATGTTTATAAGAATTTTGTTCAATAAATGACTTCAGTCATCACCTCCCCGAATATTACCGTGTCTTCTTCAAATACCCAATATATTTAGAAGAAGAAAAATACTACTATTTTTTTCAATCTAATTCATCTATATTGCCTCTTGAAGTCAAAATACTTTCCACATAACTTAGAAACCCAGATATTGGCATATCAAAAGGGTAGAAATAATAGAAAAGAAAATAATTACGATACGTTATCACCAATGAATTAGCTTTGAAAATCGAGATCGGAGATGGGTAGGGGATTTTTCTTTATTTGTAGCATTTCACATAGCTGCCGTACTAAAACAGGATAATGGTACACCCTGTTCATTACAAGTATCATGCAACTAAATGATTTCGAAAGTTTCATACTCCGAAAAATACTTTCACCTTAATTTAAAACTTCAACTAATCTGAATAAACATAGACATTTTGTTGCATTTAATAAAATTTTTTCGTGTTGTGTTCTGATAGCTTTAATTTAATATCTTTTAGTAGGTGAAAATGCAGCTTATAATGACTTAACAATAAAAAGTCGAAGACAACTATCAACCATTAAACAGCATGTTCCGGAAAGTCTACAGATCTAAAAATGATATTTATATACGTTCATAAATTGGGCTCAATAATTCAAAGATCATAAAATAAATGCGGGAGATATTTATGTACCAATAACTCGGTTTATGCTCAACGATTATGTTGTTTCAACGAAATGGGTTAAACTTCCGTAATATTTAGATTTTTGTCATTTTTTTTTTCTTTAATTTCTTGTTGTATGTGCAACATATATGTCTACTTAAATACGCCAGAAATTATTGTTAATACATTACTTTAATCGTCGATATCTTCTTATAAACGCTTCGCTTTTGAGATGCAGTGTGTGTTTTACAATATCTTCAGCAATTTTCGAAGTATTATCCACTTGCTGTACTTCACTGAGTATCTCTGATGGCGTTCTTTGATTTGTGAATCTTTTAAGAAAGTTTTATGCGTTTTTTGGTAGTAAATATGACCCTTTTAAAGTATATATATATATATATATATATATATATATATATATATATATATATATATATATATATATATATATATATATATATATATATATATATATATATATATATATATATATATAACAGGCTCTACTTTGTGAAATACTGCTTTAGCTTTAGTATATTCAGCAGCAGAATATTGCTGTCAGGTGTGGTTGAATAGTGCTCATGTCAATAAGATTGATTCTCAGTTGAACTGTTCTATGAGAGTTATAAGTGGATGTATCAGTTCCACTGCTCCCCATGGCTTCCGATTATTTGTAATATAGTTCCTTCCCATATTCGCAGTAAATTAGCTCTTAAATCGTCTTGGGATAAGTATCACTCATTTCCAGAAGTTTTTCCGATAATACACTATCTTCAAAATCCACCTAACCTGAGATTAAATTCTAGGAAACCTATTTGGTTGATTGACTTTTTGCGTACACGGGTGAAGGCTGTTGATCTTTGGAAAACTGAATGGCAGGAAGTTGATGTTTTTAATAAAGTTCTCATAGAGGATCCCTCCACAAGGGTTGTAGGTTTCAAGTGAGTTTAGACATATAAGAGTTAGATATGTTTTGATGAAATATTTCTCTGCTGTTTTTCTTTTTTCATTGTTACAGATTTTTCCTGTCCCAATTTCCCTTCCTTTTCACCCTTGTCTTCGTGAAGAAGTCCTGGAAACCTTGGAGTGCAAGATGACAATGAGAGAATGAAGCTGATAAGTAGAACAATTGTTGGTACTCTTTTTGTACATACGACACTAACACAACATAAACAGGCAAGCTATTGCTAGTGCAAGAGCGACAGGGGAACGAGTTTTTTACACAGGTTTTTTCACTTGTTTACTGAATCATACGCAAGATAGTATGGTTTTCCCGGTTACATTTCCTGTGTTTAAACTTTAGGGGCAATCGTAGGAGGCGTGATGCCTGATTAAGGAACGGGCATGGTCTGTTTTTTCTGCTGGTATTCTACTTATTCGTTTGTTCTTTACGATTATGTTTTTCTGACACACACCAAAATTATAGCTGTGAACATTTATTCTAAATACAATTATTCGAATTTTTGTAAATGCTCTCTTTTCAAAAGAATATATATATATATATATATATATATATATATATATATATATATATATATATATATATATATATATATATATAACAGATCCTAGTGAAATCAAATCCAACAAGTGTTCAAAATATTCTTCAAAAGCATCCGTATTCATGTCCTCGTGATAGTCTCCAGTACTGTTATTTTTGAATGATAATAACTCCCCATTCACAAAACCGTTAACACTACATATATGCGTTATTATTATAAGTCGTCCTTTTCCTGACCGAGCCTGAAATCTTGTAGACAACCGTCGACAATCTCCTAGAAGTGAATTTTTCGATTATTATAATATCTACATTTGTTGAGCAAAGATTTCACACTAAATTTTGTTTTCGGAATGAATTTTCTGCTACAGATTCATTGGGGATGGTGCAAAAGCATTTGGTGGTGGGGTTATGTCGAAAAGAAGATTACTATTATAAGTATTTTATAGGCATAAAGGGTTGCAGAAGGCCGAGAACGTGTTGAAGACGAAGAGCGTCTACCAGTAACCACGACCGACAAAGCTCAAGACCAAAAAATCAAAGATTTGGTTCTTATAAATCCTCGATTAACAACCAGAGATCTTGCTGATCATGTTGGCATTTCAAAGGGATCGATCAATATTATTGTAAAGTATTTTATGGATCTCAGACGTGTCAAATCTTGATTGGTAACGAAAACACTCAATTTAAGTTCCGTCTACCATTAACCACGACCGACAAAGCTCAAGACCAAAAAATCAAAGATTTGGTTCTTGTTAATCGTCGATTAACAACCAGAGATCTTGCTGATCACGTTGGCATTTCAAAGGGATCGCAATACTATTGTAAAGTATTTTATGGGTCTCAGACGTGTCAAATCTTGATTGGTAACGAAAACACTCAATTTAAGTTCCGTCTACCATTAGCCACGACCGACAAAGCTCAAGACCAAAAAATCAAAGATTTGGTTCTTGTAAATCGTCGATTAACAACCAGAGATCTTGCTGATCACGTTCGCATTTCAAAGGGATCGCAATACTATTGTAAAGTATTTTATGGGTCTCAGATGTGTCAAATCTTGATTGGTAACGAAAACACTCAATTTAAGTTCCGTCTACCATTAACCCCGCGTGGTCAAATCTTGATTGGTAACGAGAACACTCAATTTGAGTTCCGTCTACCATTATCCACGACCGACAAAGCTCAAGACCAAAAAATAAAAGATTTGGTTCTTGTAAATCGTCGATTAACAACCAGAGATCTTGCTGATCATGTTGGCATTTCAAAGGGATCGATCAATACTATTGTAAAGTATTTTATGGATCTCAGACGTGTCAAATCTTGATAGGTAACGAAAACGCACAATTTGAGTTCCTTCCGCCTGGCCAAACCGTCAACAAATAATATTATTTGGGCGTTATTGTCTCACAACCGCCGTATTCACCAGATCTGGCCCGTGTAACTCCTGGTTATTCAGCAAATCCAGAAGACTGCACCGAGGACACCGGTATGAGCTAATGAAAGATATACAAGCCGCGTTGAAAAGAGAGCCTAAGGCCATCAGAATAGCTTTGCTATTCTCAAAGAAGAAAGATCATTCGGTACAAAATTATCTATCGGCACAATTACGTTAATAATGCAAATTATAGCTATTATGTTCTCATTAGATCAACCACTTGTCTTGAAGAAACAAAAATTGTTTTCATACATTTTTATTTGTTTATACTAGAGAATATTGCTTTGCATAGCTGATACTTTAAATAAGTATGTGTGATGAAACTAATGACAACCTGGCAGAAAATACAAAGATTTGCTTGAAATATATTCAGCATCTTGTTCTCCTAATCACGTCATACTTTCTTTGTAAAACTTCGAAGATTAACACAAATTAAAAGAAACTTATATAAGCAAATCTATCGCACTCATAATTATCGAAAAGAAAAATACAAAACTCATGTGAAACATTAATGAAGGTAACATTAATAGCAACATGTATATCTAAATTTTTACAGATGTCTTTCAAACTTCATATATATCTACGTAAATGAAGTTATCTGCAGATACAGATTTGCACTTTCTCGCATTCAAACTGTTCATTGAATGCATAATATACGGGCAGCGAAGGAGGAAGCAGCCAGCATGGTCGTATATCAAGTTTTTGCTATACACCTACGACAACAACACACTGGAACTTAATTTCAATTAGTTGCCTCTCACCCGCTCCAGACACTAAATCTGAAACAGAGGCGTACAATTTATTGTATTTACATATTTATTTCCTTCAAGTAACAGTAAGTGATTATGAATTGAAAATCTATAACGATCAATACGACGAACACGAAGTTTGTTGATTGGCTCTTCTCAAAAGTACGAGAGTTGTCCCAAAGCTGATCTATCAACGGCACCTTCGTTCAAACTTTCAAAATTCCTCAACGACTTGCTAATAACACATTGCAATTTTAAATCTGAATTTTCGGTCAAAAATTCATACGAACTTATTGCCAATATCAAAGATACCACTATACCACCTAATTCCAAACTTATTTCTTTCGATGTTAAGAATCTATTTCCCAACATTCCTCCAAAAGATACGCATTACTTAGTTGAAGAATTATTAGAAAGGAATCATGTCAATACTATCATTAAATCAGATATTCTTTCATTATTAAAATTTGTTTATATCAAAATTATTTCCATTTCAATTACAAATATTATACTATTGAAGACGGCTTGATTATGGGCAATCCGTTGAGTCCTTTGTTAGCAGAAATTTTCATGAATAACTTAGAGAAATTAATTCATAATCATCCACTCAGTAAATATTGTTTATATTGGTATCGCTATGTAGACGATATCATTATTTGCTTCACAGGAACAGATAGACAGTTGAAAATTTTCGAAAATCATATAAATTCATTACATCCAAAATTGCATTCACAACCGAAATAGAAAACAATAATTCGATAAATTTCTTAGACGTAACAATTTCGAATGAAAATGGAAAACATGTTTTCGCAATTTACCATAAGCCGTCACATACAGATATTATAATACATAACTCGTCGTGTCATCCATATCAACATAAAATGTCAGCATTCAATAGTTTTATTCATAGATTGATTAACATCCCGCTATCACCAGAAAATTTCAACAAAGAACTAAATTTGATTAAACAAATAGCCAAAAATAATGGTTACAATCCCAAACTAATAAATAATATTTTAAATAAAAACAAAGTAGAATCGCATTGAATGAAGTTTACCCTATCGATAAATTGAAACAAAATTCAACACCTTAACCTACGTTGGCATTACAAGTGAGAAACTGAAAACATTCTTAAGTAGCAATAATTTCAACATAGCTTTCCAAACTAATAATAATTTAGGCAAATATATAAAAATAATAAAACCAAACCAGGTAAAAACAATAAATCAGGTGTTTATAGATTGAATTACAATGACTGTGATAATTTCTACATTGGTAGAACACATAGAAATTTTAATATTAGAATATCGGAACATAAACGCAGTTTTTCAAATAAAAATCAGATTCAAATTACGCGAATCATCTCTTAGAAAATAATCATTCTTTCGACCCACAGTTTGAAATTTTGCATACAGATAATAAATATTGGAAGGTAGATCTTTGGGAAACTTTAGAAATAAATAAATACAAACACTCAGGTAGACTCATCAATGAACAAGTCGATTTAAGCCCTTCACCTCTATTGAATCTTTTCGGGAGCAATCTATTCCTTAGTTTTATTGGATATACCTGTCATAAATAACCACTTAGGAGGAGGCGACCAATAAGCTTTTAATTACTCAAGAACATTTATAGTTATATTCTCATTTACATTTTCTGCATAATCATTCGTCTGAAGAAACTACGGTGTAGTGAAACGCGTTACGAATCGCAATTATTAAGTAAAATTCCTTAAAACACAGTACTTGTTTTTATTATTGATAATGGAATTTTACCAAGTAAAAGCCTCCCAAATTCAAAGATTCTTATAGTGTTTGAATTTTACATTTTTACTAGATGGTACAATGAACTTCACCTACAGGTTTCGTTCCGAGTGTAGATTACTGTTTTTTATGTTATGCTTCTTTTTTTTATCTCATTTTTTCCTTTCTATTGTTCTTCTTTGCTTTGATTTCTTTATTTCTTCGTTTTTGCGTATTTTTATCTGTTCAATTATTTTCTTTTCCATTCAGGTTTTTGCCTTTTATACTGTTTCTAAATACTTTATTCAGGGTTATAACTTTGTGGTTTGTCCATTTGGTGGATGAAGTCTACGGTATTTTGCAGGCGGCTCTACTGTGATTTTATTCACATTTCATGCATCTGAAATATTGGTAATCAAATAAATATAATAATGTCCAAGCAATCAATGTTATTGTGTTACTTCCGCCTTGGTTCTGAGGCTTTCTACACTTCACCAAGAAATTAACGCTCAATTTCAATATTTAAAATTTCTTTTTTGCAAGCAATTAACTACACTGGCTGACAAACATTGTTGTGGATGTACTTGATAGCCAATTTTCATTGTTCTAATAACTGAATGTTGGTAGTTTGCATCCATATTATTGCCCTAAAAAACCAGAAATATTCTGATTTGTGATTCAATAAAAAAATGTTTGGTTCAATAGCGGAATATTCATTCGGTATCTAATAGAATGAAAATACATGAAAAATACATAAGAGTTAAAAAGAAAATGAATTTTCACAAACAGACAGGAAAAGCTTTTCGACATGCGTTTCGAATGTATATCTCTGACAAAACATTGTAGCAAAAAAAGCCACCCACTGTATTGTCTAAGAATTACTAATGTTAATACAAACAGATTGAAACATTGTACACTTTGCCGGAAATTGTAAAAAACGGAGTCTTACGCGATGTAAAAAATTCTCACTATCGTATCGGTGCATTGGATCTCATCTTCATCCAGCTCCTGATTTTATATAGCCGTCAACGGTGACTGATGCAGCGGTAGATCCTAAGACTACGTTCTGATGAACTCGTTTAACCACTTTTATTTTCATTTATGTCAATAAGAATTAATTTGTACTTTGTATGCTGCCGCCTGAAGATTTACAACCGTGTTTTATAACATCATTTTTTCACGTCAATGGGTATTCCATGAAGGGAGAACAATGTATAATGGAAAAATATCTCACTGAGACGATTTTTTAGATACTATATCGAAATAATTTTATGGTTTTCGTTCATGATACTATGGCTATCAATTGAATGATTTTGAATTCATCTATCGTAGATCGGCGATTCAGGGAAACGATAATTATTTACAGGATATTATTAACATATTTTGCATCAAATCTTATTTAGGTACATTCAAGAAAAATGCAAGTAACTCGGGTTGCTTAAAGACCGTGCATACAGTTGAACTAGAAGAAAGCATTCTAGAAGCGATTGCTGGGGAGCCTCCTACCAGTACTCGGAAATTATCAAACTAATTTAATTCATCTAAAAGTGCGGTCCACAGAATGAATAAGATAAAGCGTTTGCTGGTTCAATCCTTCACTCTGATGAGGCAGGCTTTCACAGAGATGGCATAACAACATCTCATTATCTTAATTTTTTTGGCCTATGAAAACACTCATGCCATTTTTCAAAACCGACATCAACAACGGTTGCAAATCAATATTTGGGCCGGATATGGGTTAGCATTTTGTTGGGCCATTTATGTTGCCACCTCGTTGAAACGGAGCAATTTATTTAGACCTTCTTTTAGATATTTTGCCAGAAATTTTGGCGAATAATCCACCTAGGTCTCCAGAACTGAATCCCTTAAATTTTTTATTTTGGGACCATTGAAAATGCCGAATTTATGCTGTACCTATTAGGAATAGAGATATGCTGCACGAGGGAATAATTTATTGTTTTAATGAGATAAAAACAATTTTCAAATTCATATTAAAATACCAAGATTGTTTCAATAACTAGATCTTGCATAAGCGTTAATGATTATCAATTTAAACACATTGTAAATAGTGTCTATGTAGTAAAGTTTGAATAATTAAGATAAGCTATAAATTGAACAAACAAAAATATTTTTACTAAAAATATCGTTGATTCTTTGAACCAGTATTTCTCGTTACTGGTTCATTTTTCGAGATCTAACATCATATGACACTTGTCATATTTTTTAAAACGCTTGTAAACATTTTTTCGCAAACTTTTCTTTAAATTAAACAGGATCCACGAAGAAATAATATATGGGAGATGTCAACTCAAATTATTGGGTTCATAATGATTCTAGAACATCTACAGATCATAATCGGAATCACTAAGAAGACCGAACCTGGCCATCGGGGCTCTCTCGGTCAAACAGAGAGAGAATTGTTTTGTTGAGTTTGAATATTAAAGGGATTTTTCGATTTTACTTCAAAATTGCCAAGCAAGAACAAGGAAGTGATTTTGTTTCAGGAAACTCACACTTCGACGGAAGAACATCTCCGCGAAAGAGAATATGTACTTTTTGATTATCTCCTTAATCCTTTTTATGGTGTTGCTTGCTATGTAAGATCTTTTCTTAAATTCTAGTGAGTTCAGACGTATAAGAGTCAGGTATGATTGTTGAAATATTTTTCTGCTGGTTTTCTTTTTCCATTGTTACAGATTCCTGTCCCAATCCCCTTTCTTTCACCCCTGTCATCGTCTGGAAATCATGGAATGCAAGATGAGAAATGAAGCTGCTAAGCAGAAAAATCTTTAGTACTCTTTATGTACACACGACACTAACACAACATAAACACACAAGCTATTGTTATTGCAATAGCGACCGGGAAACGAGTTATTTTCCTCAGGTTTTTCCACTCGTTTATTGAATCATATGCAAGATAGTATGGTTCCTCTGTTACATTTTCCTGAGTTCACACTAGTGTTTTTCTGACACACACAAAATATAGATATAAGCATTTATTGTGAATACAATTATTCGAATTTTTGTAAATCCTTTTATTTTTCAAAAGAATGTATATGATGGCAGAACCTTCACAGTCACCGTTGGTGGCTCTTATTCGCGAGAAAGATACGCAACTAGCGGTGTTCCCCAAGGATCGGTTCTCGGACCTTTGTTGTTTCTTGTTTACGCGAGTGGCTATCATTACAAATAAAGAGCAGGAAATTATTTTAAGCTGAGGACACTGAGATATACGGCAACTCACTAACGGACATGCAGCTTTTACAGAACGACCTAAACTGTATATAACAGTGGTGCATTGACTGGTTGTTGCCGTTGAACGTTAAAAAATGTATTGTGCTACACACAGGTTCTAATAATCCGTGTCATCAGTATAACACCAATTACTTTACCTTACGTTATATGTCATCGCAAATGGACCTGGGTGTGATTGTTACGTCGGACTTATCCTGGTCGGAGCATATTATCGGTATATGCAAACGCGCTAATACTCTCGATGAATCTCTACAAAACTTATGTCCGTCCGATTCTGGCATTCGCCGGTACTTGTGCGTGACGGCAACTTGCTGGAGAGTGTCCAACGTTAAGCCACACCAGGGTCATTTGGTGTCCGACCATCATACTTCGAGAGATTGGATAGAGCTGAATTACAATCTTATGAAAACCGTCGGCTTCGAGGTGACCTCATACTGTCTTTCTGCATGCTCCGACAAAATTATGCCACCCTCAGCTGCATATTCAACTTGAATAGTAACTCTCAAACTCAGAAACGAGAAATTCAACACGAGGCAACGGCAATATTTCGTGGTCAACCGCAATTTTTTCCCTGGAACAACTTTTCTAGCGAAATCGTCGAGTCTCTCTGTTGACGAGTTCAAGAACAAGATGGACCACTTTATGTTTAGCTCTTAATCTTACACACATCGACAAAGAAGCCTCCAACAAATGGTTGATGAAAGGAGAATTATTCGTAGAAACAGAAGAATTCCTTATGGCCATTCAATACCATGTGATAAGCTATTATAAAGGAGGGAACATTACAAACAGATAATTGCAGAAAATACCATATAAGATCGGAGACTATACAGCACATTACGTCCGTCTGCGAACAACTGGCCAATACGGACTATCTTCATAGGCATAATCAAGTGTGAAACAATATCCATCAGAAACTTGCACACAAGTATGGACTCCTGAATAACTTCCAGCCATATTAAGTATCCACCGGCGCTACTATTGGAAAATGAATCAATCAGATTATACTATGATAGGCCTGTTATCACTGATAGTATGGTGACGAATAATAGGCTGGACATAGTGGTGTATGATGAAAGAGCCAGAACAGCAATGCTGGTGGATGTCGCCATACCGAATAATAACAACGTGCTGAATAAGTTCCAGGAGAAAAAGTCCAAATACACAGACCTTGCTATTGAGATCAAGCAGATGTGGCACCTCGATAAAATAGATATTATTCCTGTCATCGTATCCTCTACTGGGTTAATACCCAAAACATTGGATAATAGCCTAAAGAAATTAGAATTGCTTAAGAATACCTATATAGAAATGCAAAAAACTGTAATTCTCAAAACATGTAGGATATTTCGGAAATGTATGTCAAGTATATTGTAATCGAGCCTCGTATTTATTTTGATTGCTGAATCAGGGAAAGGTAAATCATATCCAGCTAACAGCTGGGATAGTGCATAAGTCCACGATAATATTAATAATATCTTGCTACCAGTGGTGACCTGCTGAATCTACCGTTCCTATCAGATACTGAAAAACAAGAGCAATGGTCAAGAAAGGAATTGCATGGACGACGCCACCATGAGATTAATCAACCACACATCGACAAAGAACAGCTGAGATAGTGCATAAGTCCACGGTAATAAATAATAATAACATGTGTAGCTTTTCACGTGAAAAACATTAGAAAATCGAAAATTTATAAATCAATTATCCTCTACTATTTTTGCTAACAATGTTTTGAGCGGTAAATATATCTCAGCAAGGATGCATTTTAGGAAGAGTTTACATGAAGTTGAGGCATCATTACGACGAGATCTATCAAATTCCGCGAGATTGATACCATATTCAGGGACACTCTGTATAATAAAATCACTAACTTTGTATTTTAGTTTCGAACTCATACTTTTCTGATGAGCGAAGAGCTCGAGATAGCTATAGTGTAGAATTAACTTTTCCATCTTAAACAGTGATATTTTTACATAGTAATATTCGCACTCCTCATAATGTTAATTAAACACCTCAAAAAAGTGTATGGAACACTTCTAAATATCGATATATCGTATCCAGAACGATCAATATGGATGATATTTTTTAAGAAATGAACACCTGCATCAATTTCTCACCAAATTATGTAGTGCCGCAACAGATTTCAGTTTTTTTTTATAAAAAACTTAAAATGCAGCAGATGCGACTCTGCTTTATAATCATTTCATGTATTCAGTGTTTGAAATCAGTTAGTTGGCACTTTGTTTCTGTTGTAAGCACAAATAAAAGATTCAAGTTTTGTGATTCGACCATGGAAAGACGACATTTGACTAGAGAAGAGATGTTACGAGCCGTTGGCATGCTCCAAGCTGGGAGCTCACAACGGGAAGTATCCAGGGTTCTGGGAAGTAGCCCAAGTGTCATAAACCGTTTATGGTCGCGTTTCAATGAAACAGGTAGCGTGAAAGAACGCCATACAGGTCGTTTCAGGATTACTACAGTCGGCCAAGACCGATTCTTGGTTTTACAAGCCAGAAGAGATTGTACTACCCCAGCATCTCAATTAGATCAAGAGCTATCACAAGTTCATAATGTACAAATTTCCTTGAGAAATCGACTGCACGAAGGTCAACTCCACTCCAGACGTCTTTTAAGAGTTCCACAACTGACCCATGGAAATCGTGCTGCTCGTTTAGCTTGGTGCCAAGAACACGTAAACTGGGATCAAGAGAGTTGGGCCACAGCGATGAATCTAGATTTAGTTATTATTCCGATTCGGGAAGAATTCGAATATGGAGGGAACCTGGAAAGCAAAACCGTCTCCAGCATGTTTGAGAAGTTGTTAGACAGGGAGGCGGATCAGTGATGTTTTGGGGAGGTATACGCCTTGGTGGAAGAACTGACCTCGTTTTCATACAGAATGACTTCATGGGAAATTCTTACGCAAATGAGACAGTTCTACCTGTAGTGGTACCGTATCTCCAAACAATGGGTCAAAATCCACTCTGCCAACAAGATAATACCCCTTCTCATCGTGCAAGAATTGTCTTGAACGTTCTTGAAGAGAATGATATCGATCTTCTACCGTGGCCATCCTGCTCCCCAGATCTGAGTCCCATCGAGCACGTGTGAGACACCCTAAAAAGAAATCTCCTGCGTCAAAACGTCTTCCATCATGAACAGGAGCTTCGAGTAGCAGTTCAGGGGGCTTGGAATGACTTAGGCCAAATAGTAATAGACAATTTAATATTGAGCATGCCGCGACGATGTATCGTTAATAACAGAGGTGGACCTTCTGGATACTGTGAAATATAAGTGCTTCCATATCGTTTCGAAAATATTGGTTCAGGATTTTTTTTTGTGTTTTACCAAATTTCGTCATTTTCAAATTTCAAATTTTTTTTTATAATAGGTGCTGTGGAGAAGTCAAATATTATTTTGGTTTCTTGAGAATACATTATATACAATACATCCTTACAAAAACCGAAAGATTTCTATAAATTCGAATTATCAAATTTATATTTTAAAAATATTGGTAAGTGTTCCCTAGACTTTTTTGAGGTGTTTATATCACCTAGTAACGGGCGAACCTATTCATTTTTAGCCAAAAAATTCATAAAAGATTATTGAGAACTGGCTTCGCTAATTTTGCTTGATCTATCATGGAATACGTAAAATTAAATTGGTAATAACAATTAATAAGAATAGTGTTTAACGCAGAATTGTTCAATCAGTAGTAACTATATATCCTTTCAACACTCATCCCGGTGGCATCAACTAATTCTTTTATGAATTTATTATAGCCAGCGAAGGCGAATAGATAAATATAGCAAAAAAATATTCCCATTCATTCAAAATTACACATAATTCAGGAAACTCGGGTAATAAGCTGTATTTCCTCGGCGACGTACCAATTTGTTACCATCCATTTTCGAACTGAGGTAGACGCAAAATCTCACAAGACGTACTGCGTGTGGTCCACACGTTTTCGGTGCGAGTGGCTGCCAAAGGCGGCGACGTGTGACCCATTCCGTTCTGACCCAGTGAATGAATTTAACACTATCTGTTTAGGATGTCTCGTTGACTCATTACTCGAATAAATTCCGAAGAATATCGCATATTGTACATACCACATTGAATGCATATAATTTCGAAGGGAATTGCACTGCAAAAATCATCGTACTTATGTATAGGTAAATTTTGAATTCCAGTACTTCCATCGAGACAACAGATGTTTTTATGTTTTTTTATCGCTTTAGGTATGATATGCTTTTAATAATAATACTCTATTAACGAAAATCTCTGAATGTACCCACAACCAAATTTATATGGAATCACCCGATATTTTGGATATTACTTCAGGGATTTTTTAAATTAAGAAGGATTGTTAGAATTGATCCTTTTTAGGATATTTCAGTTGAAACAAATACAGGAAAATAAGAGACTCGTTCCGCATGTAGTAAAAAAATTGAAAATTGGTTTCTCATGGAGTAGATGTTTCAGTAGCTTGTATTACCACCTCTTGCCCTGGTACAAGCTTGAATCCGTCTAGGCATGCTTTGGATTAGGTTTTCCACCTCCTCTGGGATGCTATTCTGCCACTCTTCTGTGGCGGATTGGATGAGCTGTTGTGGGGTTCTTGGATTATCCTAGCGGAATCTATCTCGTTTCAAATTGAATATTTATACTATTACATTTGAGTTATTTCATCAACCAAACTCTTATATTCACATTTTCGTATTAGTAGAGAGAAAGAATTCTAGATAAACAAATCAGCGTATTTAATGATGAGATCTATTTTTATTTCAATCTGTTCGAAATGTATAAAACCAATAACTGTAATAATGCGGCTAAACGAACGGTTTCTCAATCCAGACATGAACCATGAGAAATCACGATCGAAGACAGTTCAATTTGTTATTTGATTGAGATTTTGTTTTTTTTAGTTCATTTGTTACGTTCGCCGAAATTGAATTTTTTTGGTATTATAAGTGTTTGTTGGTGTAAAAGAGAAATGGATTATATAAGTGCCACTTTTTGATGTTTATAGAAATTTAAACGTTGATCTAGATGGAAGCTCTGGCCATATGTTTGGTTTTGCAACATCACAATATTTCTTTTCATAATTAAGTTAACAAGAAAGACAAGTTGGAACCAGAAAGGAACATACAAAAATGTTCTCAAAAATGGTACATATATGTGCTGCTATAGTTGGCGATATCTATAATGGGCGTTTGCGAGAACTAACTTCTTGAAGAGGGTTATTTTATGACCTACAGATGAATATAGATGAATGAATTTCACTTTAATAATAAGTATGCATTAGATCTCATTATCATATGAACTACGAATCCATCGTCATAAGCGGTAGCTGACGCAATAAACGAAACTTCTTCAGAGGCGTAGAAAATATTTCACGACAGGATAAAGACAATTAAAAAGTTGAAAAAAAAATTACTTTTCATATTATTTCTGCCTTTATTAATCAAAAGCTGTTAATATCTCAATTCACAATATAATTTGTTTTTTTGTGACAATTTGTGCAACTATTCTGTGACGAAAAAGTATCGGGAAATTCTCATTTAAATTGCCCGCGTTGAGTATATTTAAGTATTATAAAATTGGTAAGACTGTCCTCAATTACTATGCCAAATATGACCGCGATCTGTCAACTAGTTTGTTTACGACAGCTCTTGAAACCCGTCGACCTTATGGCTCTGTTTTATCGAAAACCCTAGTGTACGAGTAGTACAAAACCTTTAAATTTTCTTCAAAAACAGTACCGGATGCAGGTCACTGTAGACATGCTGGATCGTGCGAATTCTGAGCTCACGTTCATTGGACGGATCATAACTGGTGACGAGACATGGGTTTATGAATACGACACACTAACGAGCCAACAGTCATCGGAATAGGTGGGAAAAAATGTGCCAAAACCGATAAACATCGCCAAAGTCGTTCGAAGATCAAGATGATGCTGATTGTTTTCTTTGATATTCGTGTTGTGATTTTGAGATGCTTTCGTGAAATTGCGTGAAAATATGTAGTAAAACAACTCGTGGATTTTGCATAACGAACAATCTCATCGTGCCACGGTTATTAACGACTTTAAGACCAAACACTCGATAAATACCATCGAGCACCCGCCTTATTCGCCTGATCTAGCTCCGTGTGATTTTTCTTTTCTCATGACTGAAATTGCCGCTCTGGAGAACCAGATTTGATTCCATAGACTTCATAGAACATAATTTGCAGAAGTAGCTGAAGGCCATCCTTGACAGCACCTTGAAAAAATGTTTCTATGATTGGAAAAAGCGTTGGCACATGTGTATCGCTTTAAATGGGACATACTTTGAAAGAGGTTCTGTAGATATTGAAGTAGATTGAGATTTTTGCGTTTTATTCCAAATTTCAGGGTACTTTTTTGTTACAGTGCATTTTGATAGCTTTGAGTTATATTCTAACACTCCACAAAAGTTGAGGAAAATCCTATAAACTCAAAATAATATATAAAACTGAGCCATACAATATGGTCGTAAAGAAGCGCGCACTTGACATGAAGTACTTTATCCCAATCACTGACTTATTTTCCAAGCGTCGAATCTACTTTTGAATAGTTTGATGAAGCAATCTGGTAGTTTTCACGTTACAGCCACCACAACTTTTCTGCAACATATATGTGATTCTTCGGGCTTTCGAGGTGACAATTGAAACATGCTCTGACCAGCTAAGGTTATTTGTGACTATTACTAGGTGTGACTAGGTCGACATGACTTGAAACAGTTTTTAAAGTGTGGCCCTCAATGGTGTAGGTGAAGTTTGGATTAGTCCCACCTATGCGTAGAACACGTGAACATTGTTCTATTTTAGACAAGTCGTAGAGTGCGTGGATCTAATAACGGGAAATTGTAGAGCTTAGTATCATCGGAAAAGAGTGCGCATAGAGGTAGATGGTATATAGAAGAAAAATGGGCCCAAGGACAGAACCTTGGGGAACACTACTAACAATAGACTACTAACAATAGAAAGAGCTAATCCATGAGAGTAAATCACCCCTAATTCCCAGATGCTCGAGTTTATGCAGCAAACGGCGATGTGGTACATGATCAAACGCTTTTGCAAAGTCAAGGTATATCACATCTATAGAATTTCCAGCATCTAAAGCTTTCGTCCAGTCGTGGATTGGTAGAATTAAGTTTGTAAGGGTCGATCGACCAGGAAGAAAACCGTGCTGCTGATCAGGAATAATATTGTTGGAAAGAGTGAATGTGATGATCTGGTCTCTCCAGAACCTTGCCAACCGCAGATACTTATCACCTTTTTTGGAAATCGGTGTGATTGAAGCAGTACGCCAGTAGCGGGGAAGTGAAGAAGTGCTGAGTGACTGTGAGAAGATCATGAAGACAGGCTTGGCAAGCGCATCTGCGCAACGTTGTAAGAAATATCGTGGAACGTTATCAGGTTCAGGAGCATTGTTGGTTTTAAGCTTGGTTAGATATTCTCTGACTCTCTCCTCCGTTATTTTGATACAATCAAGCATTATCAACCTACGCAGTGTTTGAGGTACAGGAATGGGGCCACCAGGATCTGTAGTGTAGGGCAAAGAGAATGCTTGAGCAAGAATGTCTGCGGATTCAGTTGCATTTTTACAGATTTGGCTTGAGTTATCCCTAACCAAAGGGACAGTAACTATTCGAAGTCGATCGTAAGTATTTATAAAACTTCTATTTGTTCTTGGACTTGCTTTCAAAACTTTCCTTCGCATGTCGAATACTTGAGGTCAGCAGGTTCGAGTGAGAACGACGATTTTGGTAATCAGTGGCTGATCTACTTCTGAGATAACGCCGCCACAGTGATTTCTTGATTTTTGATATGTTGAGAATGCGATCAGTTATCCAGGGTTTGACTGGTTTCTCAGTGACTGTCTTCTCATAGATGCTGGTGGAAATGATATCCTCGATAGTGTGTAGCATTTTCGTCCAATTAGTTTCAATATCATCTTCTGGTCGAATGATCGAATTTCAGTTGCATGAGCACAGATTTTCAGACGTAGTTTACTCTCGAAACTTTTCTATTTCGTCTTTTACTTGGGGCACTATTGTGAAGTTGAAGTTCAGTAAGCAGAACTGAGTGATCGGACTTGCCGAAAGGAGGAAAATGTTGTAGTGTAGATGGTTTCCGTCCCTGTCGAAATCTCGTTGGCTTCTCTATCAGCTGACATAAAAACTAGAATTTAAAATAATTCGGCATATGAATAAGACGGTGAGTTCGTTGAAGGTAATGATCAGGTGATATTCCACGTCAGTATAGAATTCTGTTGTGCCAACTTAACAACAAAAATTTTAACAATCGTTTTAAGCAGGTTTTTTTAATGATCGATTTCCGGTACATTTTTGACCGGATATAAAATCTGCATAGGTACAGGTTGGATTTTACAAGAAGTATGACAATTCGAAATTTTTTTATTTCATTCCAAACATCTAACATAATCGTATTTATACAGGGTGTCTTAACAGGGTTTTCCAGTAGTCGCGAAGTAGAGTATTGTCAACACTACACCATATCCGGTTTTACCGGCAGTTGCATGCAACTCTCCTATTTAATAATAAATTTCATGATCATGGGTGTCAGGATCTTTGAGTATGAATTCGAATTGTGTGACCAATAACAACGACTAAAATTCAACACCTAAATCTGCATCAATATTCAACAAATTATTTGGAAGATGCGGTAGATATCTTCTCTTACACTCCCTCCTAAGAGCAGATCCTCCTTGAGCACTGTATCAAAAAATGTTGTGGCAGTTGAATTCTGTTTCCTGACTATTATTTCTCTACTATGCTAATGATATTATCTTTTCATTTCTGGACTTTTCGTATTTCTTTCTCGAAATTCGGCTATTCAGGTTTCACCTTCACGATTTGAATTTGGGAGACTCTTACTTGGTAGAATTCGATTATCAATAATAAAAACAAGTAATGTTTTTTGAGGAAATGTACTGAATAATTGTGATTCGTAACGCGTTTCACTACACCGTAGCTGCTTCAGACGAATGAATGAACAGAAATTATGACAACTATATATAGATAACAATGAGAATATAAATATATACATGCACATGTGTTTATATTCTCATTGTCATCTATATATAGTTGTCATAATTTCTGTAAATTCATTCGTCTGAAGAAGCTCCGGTGTAGCGAAACGCGTTCCGCATCACAACAATTATTCAGTAAAATCCCTCATATTCATTGATATTGAGACATCAGTAATTTTAATCCTAATTATTCTCCGATTCTTGATATCCCAAAGGAATGTACTGCACTGATTTCTTTTTCTAAATCTCCCCAAAAAAGATTGATGCTGTAATCTTCTTCGTAAACCCTGAAACGTCGCCTTACACCCCCTGAGCCGTGTACACATTATCATACTATTATGACACGTCACCGGATGATGTATGATGCAACTACCGTCTACTCGACCAGGGATATAACCATCAAGCCGCAAACGTTATCTCGATGTACTTGTAATTTCTGCAGACTCGTCGCTGAAAATTGCCTCGGTTATTCATTTCGAATAACTTTTAGGCAAGATTTGATATCATACGCATTTATCATTATTTTGAAAATTAGGGAAAGTTACGTATTATACGTACGTGTTTATTCGTTCATATACACACAACCAAATTTATATGGAATCACTCGGTATTTCACATTATTGATTGCTTTTAATCATGGATCTTTAACTACTTATGAAGAATGAAGTTTTTGTTGTAAGAAAACTTCTCAAAATTCAAAAAACCCTATAATTTGAAAATGCCTTACGTTGGATTGTCCGATATGCAGAGGGGTTGAATAATTGCTTTCATTGAAGAAGGGGTGACACAATGGTATTACAGGGGGTGATTTCAAAAATCTACGCCCGATACGTGAAGCTACAATCTCTGCGAAATAGGCCTAGAAGAAATCGTTGGAAGATGATTTCTGCAGAACAAGACCGCTTTTTGTGACCAATTGCAAGAAGCGACCCTGGTGCGTCGCACCCCATACTCCAAAGGTAATTTCTGGAAGCAACAGGCATCAGTATATCAGTCGAAACGATACGTCAAATACTTCGTTCGAGGAGTTTATACAGCAGAAAGCCCTTGAGAGTTCCAGAGCTAATCAGATAACAAAAATTTAACAGACTTAATTGGTTTATTGAGCACCAAAATTGGAATAATGAGAATTGGCGAAATGTTCATTTCTCGAATGAAACCAGAATTGGTGTTCGATCAGACGACCACCAGATTCGGGTTTTAAGAGATCGTGGAAGACAAGCTAGACTCCAATCAGCAAAACAAATTCCGAAATACTAAGGAGGTAGTGTGATGTTTTAGCGTGGCATTATGCTGGGAGGCAAAACAGATTTGATTTCGTTTCCTGCAAGTGTAACGGCTAGCAATTACGCGGACCTAGTGCAGGAGCCCATAGTGAAACTCGGTCGAGGTACCCACGGTGATATTTTCTCTTTTACAATAGAATAATGCTCCTCCTCATACCACCAACCTCGCGCGACGTTATCTTGAAACAGGAGGAATTGCTATTTTGGACTGGCCACCTTGTTCTCTAGACCTAAATCCTATTGGAAATTTATGGGATATGGAAAATTAGATCGCGCCAGGATAATCCAAGAACCCCACAACAGCTTATCCAAACAGCCAATAAGAGTGGCAGAATATTACCCCAGAGGAGGTCGAAAACCTAATCCAAAGCATGCCTAGACGGATTCAGGCTTGTATCAGGGCAAGAGGAGGTAATACAAGCTACTGAGGTCGAGAAAAAACACTTTCTCGGTGTGAAAACTACTTTAATTTATTTAATTACATGCGGAAAGAGCATCTTTCTTAAAATAAACCTTAATTTATTTCTTTTTTCAATTGAAATATCTCCAAAAGGATCAATTCTAATAATCTTTTAAAATTTTCAAAATCCCTGAGGTAATATTCAAAATATACGGTTATTTCATATAAATTTGGTTGTATGTATAACAGATCGATGCCTATTGACATTACGATTTAAATGGAGAGTGCAAAAATAGGTAATCTGATTTGAAAAACGGATTTTTGTACCTTCGAATGTTCTACGGTTTGCCATATGCCTTGTATAGAGTGAAGCCTCTAATGGCATTGAATGATGCTGCATGAACCTCTTTACTTACAATGAGCTAGAAACAATCGATATTGAATGATCTATAGTATTGTTATGGTGTCTTCTTAGAGTCAACCAAAATCGCAAAATTCCGATTGAAAAATTCATATCTTCCTTTCGGTTGATTTCAGGCGGCAATGATATGAGAAAAAATTGGCCAGAGTTAAATTTTCTACAATATAAAGAAATAGAAACATTATGCCATTTGAAATAACAAAAATGGTGTCAACCTCGGTATAAACTGCCATAGTGCCATCGGATTGGCAATATTTTCGGAACATTCAAGACAACGAAAATAAAATCTCCAATCAGTCATTTCTTACTCCATATACTTTAATGTTCTATCTCGTGTGGACATCCAGTATATTGACGTGGAGTTTGAACGCCATCTGTAATTCAGTTGGTTTACAGTGCTCGAATTTCTCTGTTCTAACAAGTGTGTTCTGCGATTTTCACAATGGATAAAACTATCGAACCAAAAATTTGTCTCAAATTTTCTATTGAAACTGAAAGATAGGCAATTTACTTTTCGTGTCTCACCAATCAATTTTTACCATTTTAAACGATTGCAGGGCATGAAACGCGTTGCTGCTCAAGTATTTCCAAAAAAACTGATATTTTTTCAAAAATGTAATCGCATAAGGGTCGCTGAAGAACGAGTCAATTCCGACTTCACAATAATGAAACGCATTGTAACTGGTGATGAGACACGGATTTAGGAGTTTAACATGCAAACCAGTCAACAAGCTTCTGAATGGCGGCTTCCAACCGAACCAAAACTGAAAAATCCACGTCAAGGTCGATCAAAAGTCATGTTGATTGTTTTCTTTGATTATCACGGTGTTATGCGCTCCGCATTCTTGCCGTAAGGTCTGATAGTAGATAAAGAATGTAATCTCAGCGTTATGCGGTGTTAGGGGTTAGATTTGAGGAAAGTAAACTCATTGATTTTTCAACACGATAATACACTAATTTCATTAGGCTATTATTGCGAATTTCTGACCAAAAACTCAAGAAATAGTATCGAACAACCACCGTTTTCACCGTATATGGCTCCAGCCAACTTTTTTTTCTTTCAAAACCCAAATTACCACTTCGAGGTTTCCATTTTGAATCGAGAAGAGAATTCGCGGCGAGATATGAAGTCGATATCTGAAAAAGCGTTTGAAAGATGTTCTGATGTTTGGATTTTTCGTTGGCGTAAATGAGTTGTTTCGGAAGGGGCCTACTTTGGAGGCGATACGATAAATTTGAATGAGAAGTATTAGGTCTGTAACGAAGTTCTCGCTGTTTTTTTCTAGAAAATACAACTTTATTGTGAAAAATGGTTACAAATGAATCATTTAAAATGTTTCCCATCGCTAACAACAACTTTTTCCGATCTTTCTGGTAGAGCTCGAATACCGTGACGATAGAAGTTATCATATTTTGAGGCTATCCACCAATCAAGCCATTTTACGAGCTTTTCGTATGAGCAGAACTGCTGATCAGCCAGACCATGTGCCATCGAACGGAACAAGTAATAATCGGATGGTGCAATATCTGGGGAATATGGCGGGTGGGGTAGAACTTCCCATTTGAGCGTTTCCAAGTAGGTTTTAACGGGTTTGGCAACGTGAGGCCGAGCTTTGTCATGCTGTAGAATTACTTTTTCGTTTCTCTGCTTGTATTGTGGCCGTTTTTCGCCCAGTGCTTCAATCAATCGCAACAATTGAGTTCGATGCCGTTCTCCAGTGATGGTTTCGTTCGGTTTCAATAGCTCATAATAACACCGACTTGATCCCACCAAATACATAGCATAATTTTCACAGCGTGAATATTCGGCGACGATGTAGAAGCATGACCAGGCAGTTCCCAAGATTTTTTGGATTGCTGTAATGAATCCATTTTTCATCACCTGTTACGATGCGATGAAGAAAAACCTTTCTTCTCTGCCACTGGAGCAGTTGTTCACAGGCCAAAAAACGACGCTCAACGTCTCTTGGCTTCAAATCATGAGGAACCCAAGTTCCTTGCTTTTGAATCATTCCCAACGTATGCAATCGCTTGAAAATTGCCTATAGGGGTAACTTCTAAGGCTGAAGCAAACTCTTCTTGCGTTTGGCACGGATCCTCATCGAGCAATGCCACCAATTCAGCATCTTCGAAGATTTTTTGCCTTCCTTCACGGGGACGGTCGTCCACATCAAAATCACCGTTTTTGAAGAGACGTAACCAATCCCGGCATGTTGTTTCACTTAGAGCAGCATCTCCGCAAACTTTTTGGAGCTCTCTATGAGCTTCAGCCGTCATAATAGAAAATCAATACTTCCCGCAAATCACGATTATTTGGCACAAAATCAGACATTTTCCCACAACTAAAAGTATATGACGCAAAAACAAAATCACTAATGTGTCACAGTGGTTTGTTTACCATATGTCTAAGCTTTGTTCAAGACGTTCTTGACATGTGAAAATCAACCAGCACTTACTGCTGGAGCCATCTATTGACAAACATCGAGAACCTAATAAACATTTTGTGTTTCATTCAACAATTCCATATACTTTTTTGAAAGAATATATATTCCTGAAATTCTTGCTGATGAAGACACTTGAAAGATAACGTGTTAACCAAGGAATATCTCGAAGAAATAGGAGGCATTTTAGAGCACGTATTCCCGCGTATCTCCATCAGTCTAGAGTTAATGCTCCGCTCTCATTTTATGACCAGATATGTCAGAATAAATTTCACAGTATGTCGTATTGCAGTCAAGAACGTCCGCATCCATAAAGTGGGAACTTGGAATATCTCAATTAGCAAATATTAAGCCAATTAATCACTGTGGCATCGCAGATAACGTTCTTTCGTATTAATTGCTAGAAATACGATTTAATGATCGGAACATGTCGAATAAATTTGAATCTGGGATTTCAATCCTTAGCTATGATCTTGCCGAGAGTGGATGAACGTAAATGGCTTAATGTTATCATGTGTTATATTCGAGGAATTTCATATATATTCGAGTTTTATTCATATGGAAGGCGGCGTTGGTATTGCCGATCAGTTATGTGCTCCCTGCAAGATTACAGGCCGAGTCACATTTATTGATTTATAGACGATTATCAGTGTAGAGATTGAAGGCTTCATTCAAACACCTTCTACGAACACGATGTGGACGAATTTGGATGAGCATAAATATATGACAAAACGTGAATAACGGTATCATCAATGTTCAATGTAGGATAAGTTTTGGTCTCATAATTTATATTTCAACATCCACGACTAATAATTTTTTTATTTTTCTAAATCTGTTTCTGTTCATTGGAAGTGTGAATACATTGCATGTTTGGCTTATAACTTGCTGGCACTCATTATGAATGATTCCATTGTATCGGTTTGACACGCATTTTCATTATATTTTTAATGGAGAATGGAAAAATATGTAATCTTATTCAAAGAAATAGACTCTTTTACTTTTGAATGTACTACAAATTGGAACATGATTTGGAAAGACCCTTCATACAACCCTTGTGTATTGAATATTTTTAAATTGACTTTTTTGAAGCCAATCCAAAAACACTTGATGCTAAAGGTTTTCGAGTCGTTTATATAGGCCAGTCAGTAGATATCCAAATTTTCCTAAATTCTTTGATTGAGGAGGTCGTTACAAGATGAAAATCGATATACATATTTTCAATGAAATAAAACAATGGCATTTAGATTTTCACTATATTAACAAAACTATGATCGGTTTCACCACACTGTTATTTCATCAGATAGATACAAACTAATGAATAGAGTTATTCTATATATATTAGTCTTATTTCCTACTTATTATTACATTAGGTACAAGTAAAAAGGGTATGGTGGAAAACCCATCGGAGTTGCTTACTTTATGAATTGAAAAGATTGAGTAATGGAGAAGGATTTAGATCTAGTTGACTATTCACTATCTAGTTGACTATTGCCTACCTGAATTCTTTTCCTTGTTAATCTCTAAAATTTCCTATAAATTGAGTTTTTGTGTATTATTTTCATTGTGTAAAATTTTGAAATTATCATTAAAGTTATGGTTTTCTTCCAGTAAGAATTAGAATTGAAACTACGTTTATGCTCGGATAATCTAACTTTGAAATTTTTGAAAGTTCTACCAATATAAATATTATTACAATCCCCGCAAGATAGTTTATAAACACCGGATTTATTACCTTTATCAATTTTAGATTTGCAGTTTTTGATATGTCGGCCTAAAGAATTATCAGTTCGGAATGCTATATTGAGATTATAATGCAAGAGGAATGATTTTAATTTCAGACTGGGATTACCAATATAAGTTAAGCTGTTGTATTTTGTGTTAGAACTTTTTATACTTGGAAATACTTCCGCGATTGCTTTTTAAGATTTTCTGCGTGAAATCATGTTCTCAATCATACTAGAACTGTAACCGTTATTGACTGCTATTTGTTTAATTATAATTTGCTCTTTTATAAAATTATTTTGTGACATTAATGAGTCTATGTACCATACTATTGTAAGCTGCTAATTTATGTGGATAAGGATATGTAGATGAGCTGTGAATAGTAATATCTGTATGCGATGCCTTAAGAAAAATATAAAAATCATGTTTGCCATTAATTTTAGTAATAGTTAAATCCAGAAAGTTAATGAAGTTTTCTGTTTCTATCTCTAACGTGAATTTAATATTATCGTGAATTTTGTTAATGAATGTTTTGAACGACTCTATTTGTCTGTTTGTGCCAGTGAAACAACAAATGATGTCGTCGACATATCTTAACCAATAAATGAAGTATTCGAATAACGGTTGTTCTTGGATAGTTTTTTCAATATTATCCATGAAAATTTCAGCGAGTAGAGAGTTCAGAGGATTACCCATGATTAAACCCTTTTTACTATTATATATTACTTCATTGAAGTTAAAATAATTTTGTTCTAAACAAATTTCCAAAAGGTGTAAGATTTCTAATTGAACTACCGGATTGACTTTATTAATTTGAACAGCGTTGTTGATGAGTTTCACTGAATCACTAGGTAGAACACTAGGGAAGAGATTTACTACATCCCATGACATAAGTTTAGCGTTCGGTGCTAGTATGATGTGCTGAATTTTATTCATTAGGACTGAAGAGTTTTTTATTGAGAATTTAGGTTCAAAATTAGCGTACTGTTGAATGATGTCTATGAGAAAGCGTTAAAGTTTTGCAGCTGGAGCTTGAAAATATGAAACTACTGGTCTAATGGAATGCCCTGTTTTATGGAGTTTAACAAGGGAGTAAAGTTTTGGTCATTGCGGGTTGTCAATGAAAACATTATATTTTTGGTTGGTAGGCATTAAAGACTTGGCATACTTTAAAGCGCTTTTTACTATGGATTGAAATTTATTAGTTACATCTTCATCAATATTTTCATAACTACCTGATTCAATGAAATTTGGGTTTTCAATAAACAATCTGCTTTATTTAAGGCTATGACTGTATGACCTTTGTCTGTTTTGGTGATTATGATATCTTCAGATGCGGACTTAGATTTGATGGACTTTAAAGTTGTATCTTCGAATTTCTTAGTTTGAAAACAATTGAACTCTTTGTGAAGTAGCAACGCTGAAGTGTGTTTTAGGTGTTTGCCTTGAATAATTTAGGGCTATTTCGGTTTCAATTCTTAGCAGATCGAAATGGCGACGAGCGTTATTTCAATTCAAATTGTGTTTAAAACCCTACACAATGTAAATAATAGACAAAAACTCAATCTCTGGGAAATTTTAGAGATTAAGATGGAAAAGAATTCAGGTAAGTTACTTAATAGTCAATTAGATCTAAATCCTTCTCCATTACTTAATCTTTTCATTTCATAAAGTAAGCAACTCTGATGGGTTTTCCACCATACCCTTTGTACTTGTATCTAATGTAATACTAAGTTGGAAATTATATAAGGAATAACTCTGTTCATTAGTTTGTATCTATCTAATGAAGCCACAGTGTGGTGAAACCAGTCATAGTTTTATTAATATAGTAAAAATCTAAATACCATAGTTTTCTTTGAAAATATTCCTGAATTCTGATTAAAAATTCCATATCTTCTTATCGTTTGACTTAAGATAGGAGTTACTTAAACAGGATTAAAATTTCGTTTGAAAAAATTAAAATATATGTATGGCATTTTAAATAACAGAAATTGATTCCTAAATTCGGTATAACCGGAAGTGTCACGTCATTGCAGATATATTCGAATTTCACTAACCTGATAACCTGATAACATATACTTCATGTCTCGTGGACACCCGGTAGTGTGACATAAAAAACTATAAACTCACTTTTCAAGTCTTCAGACATTTTACCATTCCTGAACTCACCTGAAAAAGAAGAAAAAATTGTTACTTGAAAATTGAGAAATCAATTACTTTCTAGAGTTTTAATGATATCCATTTTCAGTCTGCAACAAAAATATGCTGTTTTATTTGGTTCTATTAAAATAAGAAAAAACTTAAGATAAATTGGTTAAAATATCGTTGTTTCGTGATAGTGATTGTAAAAAGTTAAATTGGTGAAATTAGGTCATTTTTTGCATTTCAACAATCGGTTTCAAGGAGGAGTTGCAATTCTGTAGAATTATTCGTTTCACGGATGGAAGAATTGACATGGGAAGGACTCAGCCGAATCTAAACGAATTATATGCAGACTGAACATCATTCACAATAATCTGTAGAAATAACATTAACTCTTGTATATGAAAATTTTTCAAAAATTGTACATTGTGTTGATCTCAATAACATTCTTCTGTAATAATTTGACTCAACAAATTACTTTTTATAGTATGTTATGTATGGTTTTTACCTAGTAGACTTGAAAGCATTATTTTTGTGTATATATTATTTAGAAATTTTGTAATAATGCAGTGAAAACGTATTTTTTGTTAACCATGCAATTATTAATCTATTTTGTTGGTTTTCAACAACCTTAAATTATCCTGATTGATGAATATTTGGACAGGTAACTGGTAACGAGATATAAATCTGCCTAAGAATTCTGTCGTAGAAAGTGCATAATATTTCTTTTTCGACTAAGAAACGTTGATAAGTATAAGAGAATATTATTCATCCGCTTGTCTTTCAAGAGAAATTGATTACAAGTAAACCCTCACGATCTTTGTGGGAATTTATACACACTAGATGACCTAAGATTATCCCCCATAAGTTTACAGATTTTTATGGATGATCGAAAAGATACTTTGATGTTCATCTCAAAGTTTAATGTACACACAACCAAATTTATATGGAATCACCCGATATTTGAATATTACCATAGGAATTTTAGAAATTTCGAAGGAATGTTTGAATTGATTTATTTTGAGATATTTCAATTGAAAAAAGAAATAAATTAAGGTTTATTTTAAGAGAGAAACAAATAGAAGAAATTAAGAGATCCTTTCCGCATGTAGTAAAACAATTGAAAATTGTTTTAGAACAGAAAAGGTGTTTTTTCCCGACTTTAGTAGCTTGTATTACCTCCTCTTGCCCTCATACAAGCCTGAATCCGTCTAGACATGCTTTGGATTAGGTTTTCGACCTCCTTTGGGGTGATATTCTGCCACTCTTCTGTGGCGGCTTGGATGAGCTGTTGTGGGGTTCTTGGATTATCCTGGCGCGATCTAATTTTCCTTTTGAGATTATGCCGTAAATGTTCAATAGGATTGAGGTATTGAGAATAAGCTGGCCAGTCCAAAATAGCGATTCCTTCTGTTTCAAGATAAGGTCGCGAGAAGATGCTGGTATGCGGAGGAGCATTATCTTGCATAAAAGAGAAACTCTCAGCGTGGATCTCGCCAGAGTCTCACTATGAGCTCCAGCACTAGGTCCACGTAATTTCTAGCCGTTACACTCGCAGTAAACGAAATTAAATCTGCTTTGTCTCCCAGCATAGTGCCACCCCGAAACATCACACTGCCCACTTAGTATTTAGGAATTTGTCATGCTGCTTGGAGTCAAGCTTGTCTTCCACGAACCCCTAAAACCCGAATCCGGAGGTCATCTGATCGAACACCAATTCTGGTCTCAGCCAAAAAAGAACATTTCGCCAATTCTCAATATTCCAATTTTGGTGCTCGATAAACTAATTAAGTCTGTTAATTTTTTGTTGTCTGGTTAGCTCTAGAACTCTTAAGGGTCTTCCAGAAATTGCTTTTTTTATAGGGTGTGACGCACTAGGGTCTTTTCTTGAAATTTGGCACAAAGAGCGCGGTCATGTTCTTTAGAAGTGATCTTCCCACGACTTTTTCTAGGCCTATTTTGCAGAGATTGTAGCTCCATGTATCGGGCGTTGATTTTTGAAATCACCCCCTGTGACCCCCATTGTGGCTGCTATATCCCTGTGTGTCATCCCTTCTTGAACGAGAGCAATTGTTCCACCCCTCTGCATATCGGACAACCCAACGTAAGGCATTTTCAATTATGATTATACAACAAAAAATTTTATTCTTCCAAAGTAGTCACAGATCCATGGTTGAATACAATCAATAATGTGAAATACAGAGTGATTTCATTTAAATTTGGTTGTTTAAATCCTCCATCAGCTACTTCTTCTGGATACATTTCTGCTGTAACAGTGCCAGCAGATGCAGCTTCTTCAACTCTGATTGTTTTGCAGTGTTAGGGTAAATCATTGTCATCATTTCATTCCAATTCTCACGCAGGGAACGAATAGTTCTACGCCGTCAATTGTAGTTATTTTTAGAAGGAAAATTGCTAATGTCTCTGCTGAATATCAGTCTGAATTAAAGAGCTTTCAAAAACTGTCAAACAAGAAAAAAGTAAAGAACTTTTGAAACCATTACCTAAGCCTGATGATAATATTAACTCAATATCGTCAAGAACTTCAATGAAATAGATTTTATATGTTCATATTTTATTTTTATCACCTAAGAACGTATCGTCTAGAATCCCATATACCATTTCTATTCGCGATTTCTGTATTCACCGCACATTCACGGAACAACTTCAACGGAATGAATGAAATGAAGTATTTGGAATATATTTCCATTCCCAAATAGTAATATAATCACTGAAATGTTGTTTTAATTTTCAGGTAAGCAGAAATCACTAATCGGAAAGTATATCGCTTGGCATCATTGCACATCGCTTATGGAATGAAAAAAATGGCACATTATAACAAAATGAGGTAGGCATTATGAATGACAATTAATACAATAATAAAAAACTACTTGTTATAAAATCAACTCGGAATAATTGCAGAATACGGACCTGACAATTAGAATCGAATTTAACGTTCATTCATTTTCTTTTCAATTGAATTCAAGCTAACGCGGTAGATGGATAGAAATATGTGGAATAATTCAATTCGATATTCAGAGATTGTCTGATAAAGTGATTCATGTTAAGTCACTTCCTTTCCACGATAATTTATTATTGTATACAAATTACAATTAATTAGGGAATTTGCAAGGTAACAATATGTTTGAGATCATTGAGTACAGTTGGGACCTGTATTCGAACTAAAATTAAATCATACTATATAAATAGATTATGAGATTTCATAGTTGGAAGATACTTGAGTTTGTCAAGATGAAAATGATAACGCTACATAAACAACTCGGTGTAAAGTACAGGGTGTACAGGTTCCGACGTTTTAGTATTACAGCTTTCATGCTAGGTTAGATCAGTTAATCTAGTCTGTATGTATTTTTGAATATGAAAATATTAAGATGGTCTATTTAAAATATTTTCTTATGACTTCATATCTCAAAACATGTGGTCGTTATTCGAAATCGAATTGAACACCTCAAAAAGTCTAGGGAACACTTCTGAATATCGATATATCGTATCCAGAACGATCAATATGGATGATTTTTTTTAAGAAATGAACACCTGCATCAATTTCTCACCAAATTATGTAGAGTATCACAACAGATTTCAGTTTTTTTTATAAAAAACTAAAATTGCAGCAGATGCGACGCTGCTTTATAATCATTCCATGTATTCAGTGTTTGAAATCAGTTATTTGTTTCCGTTGTAAGCGCAAATAAAAGATTCAAGTTTTGTGATTCAACCATGGAAAGACGACATTTGACTAGAGAAGAGATGTTACGAGCTGTTGGCATGCTCCAAGCTGGGATCTCACAACGGGAAGTATCCAGGGTTCTGGGAAGTAGCCCGTTTATGGTCGCGTTTCAATGAATCAGGTAGCGTAGAAGAACGCCATACAGGTCGTTTCAGGATTACTACAGTCGCCCAAGACCGATTTTTGGTTTTACAAGCCAGAAGAGATCGTACTACCACAGCATCTCAATTAGCTCAAGAGCTATCACGAGTTCATAATGTACAAATTTCCGACCAAACTGTGAGAAATCGACTGCACGAAGGTCAACTCCACTCCAGACGTCCCTTAAGAATTCCACAACTGACCCATGGAAATCGCGCTGTTCGTTTAGCTTGGTGCCAAGAACACGTAAACTGGGATCAAGAGAGTTGGGCCACAGCGATGAATCTAGATTTAGTTATTATCCCGATTCGGGAATAATTCAAATATGAAGAGAACCTTGAAAGCAAAACCGTCTCCAGCATGCTCGAGAAGTTGTTAGACAGGGAGGCGGATCAGTGATGTTTTGAGGAGGTATACGCCTTGGTGGAATAACTGACCTCGTTTTCATACAGAACAACCTCACGGGAAATTCTTACGCAAATGAGATAGTTTTACCTGTAGTGGTACCGTATCTCCAAACAATGGGTCAAAATCCACTCTGCTAACAAGATAATACCCCTCCTCAACGTGCAAGAGTTGTCTTGAACGTTCTTGAAGAGAATAATATCGATCTTCTACCGTGGTCATCTTGATCCCCAAATCTGAATCTCATTGAGCATGTGTGGGACACCCTAAAAAGAAATCTCCTGCGTCCTACCCAGATCTGGACCTTCTGGGTACTGAAAAATATAGGTGCTTCCATATCGTTTCGAAAATATTAGTTCAGGATTTTTTTTGTGTTTTACCAAATTTCGTCATTTTCAAATTTCAAATTTTTTTTATAATAGATGCTTTGGAAGAGTCAAATATTATTTTGTTTTCTTGAGAATACATTATATACAGTACATCCTAACAAAAATCGAAAGATTTCTATAAATTCGTATCATTTAAAGATATTGGCAATTGTTCCTAGACTCTTTTGAGGTATTTATACTAGAGACCCGAATAAAAATACTAGTAAAATAATTCTTCAATGAAATTGTCACTTCATTTCAACTAAAATACCCAAGCTTACACATTTCTAGTACAAAGCGTGTTTCAATAAGATAAATGAGATATAAGGTACGGTAAACTCTAAAGGTTAGGTTGGGTTACAACATTCTTCACTGGCGAGAATATAAAAATAGTTGCTCAAAATAATTATTATAATTAGCTTTATGATTAGTGTGGGATACGGCAATAGTTCGCATCCACATTTTGTCCTTATACGGATTCGAAAAATACGCATTGTAAGCAAAGGAAAAGTGTTCAGATAATTTTCATTAATTCCATTAATACTTTCAGTATCTCCGATTTTGTTTATCCGTTTACTTGATGATTAGCATACATCTCTAATGAGCATTGAAAAACGACATTGAACTACATTCTAATACACCTTCTTCGAAGCTTTCATCTAGATTCATTAAGTACAATTGATCGAAAGTCATCAATAACTAAATAGACGTTTCGTGAATGAATTAAAAGAACATTCTCCTTTTTTTCAATTAGTTCACTTGACTGCATCTTTCTCCATCCGTTAGCATATTTTTAGAGATTGTAATGGTGAAAAATCTGTTACATTTTCGAGAGCAAAATATAACACCTAGAAGATGGTAGAGATGATAGCAAATAATATAGAAAACATTTTAAGTCTGGCTGACTGAGTTTTATTCGACAATTAATCATTAAAGAAATTGCTTTTCATAAAATAATAATTTGTTGAGATTTCATATAATTTATTCATGATATTATGAAATTTCGATGATAAAAATTTGTCTGCCTGATTATATTCCTTAATTAACACACGACTGGCTATATTATTCAGTTAATTTTCACATTGAAAGTACTTCACGTAACATATTCTCCTTTCTATTTTGAATAAATCTGCAGATCTTATTCATAAAATCTGGTCTGCTTTGAGAAGACATTAACTAATATAACGGACTTTATTTTATGTATAACTTTCTCGAATGAAATGATATCAAAGCGCTACCATTTCATGAACACTATTTCTTCAAAATGAAGGTGTTTGACATCTTTATGATTACAACTTTACGGCTTTGTCGCAAAAATGTGCGAGTTTCACAAATTTTATGAATAAAAAAATGTGTAACTGACGCCTTCTTGAACAATTAATTTCTCACCTAGAATGTATGGAACGAGAGTAACATTTGAAAATTAGTCTGGCAATGGAAATTGTTTTTTTACTATACCAGATTTCATCAAAATCCCATAAAACATATATGAAATACCTTCCAACAAGTTTGGCAAAATCAAGATCTCCTTGAAAAGAGGCAAAAACTAAATCCGTTACAAGATAACTGGAATAACGTTCCCCAAGAGTTGCTAGATAATGTGATTTTGAGTAACATGCAAGAAACCTTAGGTGGACATATTTCGTACCAGTTTGAAACACCCAAATTTTTATGTCATTCAATAAAGTTTTTGCATTTTCATTCACACTTGGGCAATGCTTTCTTCTTTTCAATTTCAACTGCATCAGAACTAAACATTTTCAATCTACTGTATATAGTTTCATTCCTTCTTTTTTAATTCTTTAAATTCAAATTTATTCCAAATTATGGATATGTGTGTAGTTTGAGTACTTCATCATGCTCTAAAATGAAGTATGTCTAAATAGGAGAAGAATCATAGACTGCAGTTTTTGTTAATGAAAATACCTTAAAAAAGATGATCGCGACATTTTTCATAGCATCATAATTCTGTTAACAGTGTGGATTGTTTCAAAATCATTTGTTTGCAGTACGCTAAGTGCAGTCAACTTTAGCTTTATGAAAGAAAGACTTAAAAGTCACCCCTCGTAAATACAGTATGCTAAAAAGAAATATAATACATGTGGAAATACGTACAAGTATTCATTTCACGAAGCTTTCCGTCAAGTGCTGACCCTTTTCGTTCATTCCCATACATTTAAAGAATCCCGATCCGATTAGCTCGTACCTACACCTGTTTAGTAAAAATGTTAAGCCGGTGGAGTGCAGAGCACTGCAATCGGCGCCACAATCGAGGTTTACAAGGTGTAAACGAGCCCGGTCCGGCTGGTGATCGCGTGTCAGATGCTTTTGCGGGGGCGTGGGTAAGGGTCAGGGGTCAGAAGAGAGGAGCGGGCACGTACCCGGACACCGTTGTTATGTACCTGAGGCAAACAGACCTCAGGCCAGGAGATTCAAAAGTGGAAGCGGCAGACTCCTTGGCTCGACTAGGCAAAAGAAGTGTCATAATTGATGGTTCCGTTGTGGTCGGCAACGGTTGTATTGGCGAGGAAACCCTGAATTATTTTTGTTGATACGGAATTTGAATACGGGAATCGTATATGTAACCATAGAATATTCATGTCAGTAGTACCGTAAAATAGTATCATCATCATCAATTAATATTGCACTTGTTAAGTTGACAAAATTGTTCTCTTATTTCGAATTTACCTTGACGACAATGTAGGGCATATTGTCGATATATGACATATATACAAATTGATTAATAGTGAGTCAAAAACAGATCCCTGTAGAAAGTCATTATTGTGAATGCGAAAACGACTAATAACAATGATCAAAAGCAATTCCTTGGTGGGCTGTTCTTTCAATTATTCAATCGTGCATTGTTGATATGTCGATAGGCTGAAAGCAGAAATGTTTGGGTGTTAGAGTCATCTTTTCGTAATATAATTTAGAACAGCGGTTATATTCTGAAAGTATTGGTTATACTGTTGAAAGTTACAAGGAAAGTAGCAGCAAATATTGGAAGTTTTTTATTACAAAAGTACAACGGTGAACGTACGGCGCGATCCACAGATCGCTGAGCCATTCTCGATCGTCTGGCATATAGAACGGCTTACCCAAAAGGTCTGCCTTTTCGTAGATATCAATGTTTGGTTTTCAATATTACTTTGAATTAATCTTGATTTGCCTCCAATACATTTGCAACCAAAATTTTAGCAATTCCTCTGAACCTTTCTGCCAGATTTGGGATTTTATAATCAGATATTACAATAGAAATGTCAAATAAGTAAAGTGCCTAAAATACCCAAACATATTTACCAGCTCTCAGATTAGTAAGGAACGTTAGACGAAATTATTGGATTCAATGTTTCCGTTTCAGTTCGAACATCAGAAGAATCTCTGAAATTTATAAAAGAAATTGAAGCTCCAATAGATGTTAACAAACTCAGGAAGCTATGAGAGATTAGAAATATATAAAGCGTGGACAAATGGATTACGTCAATAAAACGTCATACATGATTTTTCATAGAATGCATAATATTTTGTTTCTAATAGTTATGTTTTGTTATTTAGTTTATTTTGGGCCATCAAGTAGGTGGGTTCAATACCTAATATTCTTTCTTAAATGGTATGATTTGTTATATATATATATATATATATATATATATATATATATATATATATATATATATATATATATATATATATATATATATATATATATATTATTTGAATTGAAGACCTCACCATTTATTCTCGTGACCTAACAAGATGGATGAATGGGAAATATGAAAACCATGGTCTTCATATTCAGAATTGATTGAAATGAATACAGAAATTGAATAATTTCATCAGAACTTCTGAAATGGGCAAAAGAGAATCTCAAGTATATCAATTCTCAATCAATTTGTATACATTCCTTCAGAAAAATTGCTTGAATTGATTATTCAAAAAATCTGCTTAAAACGATTGTCAAAATTTTTTTTGTTGCTACGTTAGCACAACTGTTTTCTATGCTAACTTGGAGTCATCTACCTTGTTTACAGTGCTCGATTGTGTCAGTTCTCACTAGTGTGTTTTGCGATTTTTACAATGGATGTAAATATCAAACAAAGAATTTTTCTGAAATTTTATATTGAAAATGGAATTGTGTGAGCAGATTACCTGTGTTCTAACAGTTCTAGCTGCACCACTACCTGGTCTTCTTCCTAAGGGCACTGTTGTCCGAAATTTTTCCTCAAGATCATTGTACCTCTTTTGTAATAAGGGACTGGAAATTGGCGTAATATTTGCCACGCACAAATAAACATTCAATGAAGCGCTTATCCTCATATGTTAAAACCATTGTTAACAATATCAAACGTCAAAAACAAACAACACAAAAATAAAATTCGAGTTCAAACCAGATGTCGTCTAAAACTCGATGACATTTCATAATTTTTTTGTATATCATAGAGTTGCATGCAGTCTATGTTCATTAGTTTTACAACGGGAGGTGTATATGATGGTGAAGAAGAGATACTATTGACGAGAATTGGCACAATTCTTAATCAATATTCGAGTTCGACCCCTCAAAATGATGGGAAAGGTTCAATCTAGTGATTGAATTACGCAGTTGATTCATTACGACCGCGAAAACATTTTTAATGAGCGGGGAAAATTGTTAAAATCTTAGGAAGTCGGCCATTTTGAATTCGAACGGAAATCAAATTACAGGTTGGTTCTAGTAAAAAATGGTTCTTTGTGTTCTTAGAACATCCATGAAAAACACAACAACTTCAGGAGTGTCAACGCCATGAGGTGAAAAAAATATTTCGATTTCAGCTGAAAATCAGAAAGAAAAAATTTTTCGCGCTTTTTTTTCACCAATTCTTGGAATATTTTTAAGATCAATATGTCAAATTGTTCAGAAAGGACTAAATTATCGACTGAATGCCCCATTCGAATTTTTGAGCGAAAAAAAAACGATTTTGAGATATTGTTCATTTTCGAATGAGTCAGCCATATTGGATTTCACCAGAAGGGAAATTTCGATACAATTTCTGAACAACCTAGTCCTTTTGCTTTCCAATGAAACAAGAACGAATGATCTAGCTCTAAAATTGCGAAAGTTATAACGGAAAAAATATTGTCCGGATTTATCTGACACACTCTATATATATACAGGGTCCTTCAACTAAAATTAAACAGAGGCTATATCTACCAAGATATTCATTTCTGATCAAAACGCAAAAAGAGGTCAATTTTTGTTTCAAGGGGGACATCTTTTGGGGTACTAAACTTGCTTGAAATATTAACCTCCTAAGCGGGGTTGCAATCCTTGAACATTTTGAATAGAGAAGATGGGTCGAGTGATGACTCAAAAGAAAGGTGGTATCCATTTTTAATTGAAAACTGTAAAAGATATAGAGTGAGCAACTGAAAGATAGGGAAGACTATTTCCCTGAGACTATTCAAGTTTCAGTGAAGTAAAATGGAACAGATCCATGCTGATCAATGGCAGTCATCATCAAGTACCATCCTCATCTCGAATTTCAACCTCTAGAGCAGGGGTGACGACCCTTGAAAATTTGGAAGAGGGTAGATGGGTCGAGTGATAACTCGAAAGAGAGGTATCTTTGTCCGCATTCCCGTGCAAGAATTTTAATTTTTGATTGAAAACTGTAGAAGATTCAGAGAGCCACTGAAAAATAGAGAAGAGTTTCGCCCCAAGACTATTAGAGTATTAGTGCGAAAAACTGGAGTAGATTCATTTTAGATCAATAGTTTTCATCTTCCGAAATCACCCTCATCTCGAATTTCAACCCGCAGAGCAGGGATAATATTCCGATCCATTGATACCTTGCTAGTAAAGGATTTCGATTGCCTTCATGACTGCTCGCAATAATTCTATTCTCATTGAGTTCCAAAGGAGTTAGAGTAGCTCACTCTGTGTCTTCTACAGTTTTCGATCAAAAATGATGATGATGAAATGAGATTCTGAGCAGTATAAACTAAAGAGAAAACCTATGACTCTATCTCATTATTTTTTTCGGAAAGAAACCTACGAAGAATATTACAATACAATACAATAATACAATAATATAATCTTACACCTCTGAACTTGACAATGCAAAAGGTAGATTTTGATATATTTGATGATAATTCTAAAAGAAAAGGTTGGATGCAGAAGGAATTACACGGAAAGCACCCTAAGCAATTGAAAAATGATTATATTGATGAAATCGCATCGAATAAATGGTTAGTATCTGGAGAATTGTTTGCTGAAACAGAAGGCTTGGCAATTGCGATCCAGGATCAGGTTGTTTTCACGAGGAATTATAGAAAACACATCATCAAACAAAATATAGATGATTCTTGCCGTAGATGTTTCTGTTCTTCAGAAACAGTTTTTCATATATTATCATCTTGCTCAGTCCTTGCTTCAACAGATTATTTAGAAAGACATAATGCCGTTGCTAATATTATTCACTTTAATCTAGGAATTAAACATGACCTAATTCCCAAAGAGAAAAATTTCACAAATATGAACCTGAGATTATTTGTGAAAATGACAAATATAAACTTTATTTTGATAAAACAATTCTTTGCAACAGAGCTGTAAAACACAATAGACCAGATATCATTCTTAATGATAAACAGAATCAAATAACATATATAATTGATATTGCTATACCCGACACACATAATATACAAAATAAATACAATGAAAAAATTTCTAAATATATGATGCTTGGCGACGAGATTAAAAAATGTGGAAAATGAAGAAAATATTTTTCTACCGATTATTATTTCCACAACAGGTGTTATTCCTAGAAATCTTCACAAAAGTATTGAGATTTTGGGACTGAAGAAAATTTGTTTGAACAGTTACAAAAGATAGCAGTGATCAAATCTTGTAATATTCTTCGTAGGTTTCTTTCCGAAAATAATAATGACGTAGAGTCATAGGTTTTCTCTTTAGTTTATACTGCTCAGAATCTCATTTCATATTTTATTTATTTGTTTATATAAATGTAATATAATTAACTGACAATTTTGTTATATTTATATTCAGAGCAGTATTCTATTCGATCGTTCACCACTTCACACAAAGGAAACTATTAATGAGTAACATTCAGTGTTACTTGACTAAGGTCCGTACACTGGATTTTTCTGGGGAGAAAGCCTCTGACACTACTCGTTGGTACATTGATATCATTGTCTGATGATGCTATAGTATGTATATATTCTGGTAGATTGATATATTCTTATAACATTTAACGTTATCCTAATATATAATTATTTTATATTTTTTTATTAAATCAGTTTGATTGCATGAACAGATATATGGGCAACTCGTCGGGGTAAAACCCCCTATATATATATTACTGAGATCCCAGCTTCCACTATCATAGGTGAGGGCAGGACAAAGTACTATCTTTAACATAGATTTCTCATTGCATAGTTCACTCCTCTTCTCAATATTCTGTCAAGAGCCCTCAACAAATTAAGGAAAACCATAATTATTTTGTTATGTATGTTGTTAGCGTTAATGTATTATTGTGGAAGGACCTACAAGAAATTTGGATGAAAAATAAATATATTGTGTTTTATCGATCAGTTCCAGGTATTTTTAGACAGAATGTACATGATCTTCAATAATACTGAATACAATTGATAAAGATGGAAAAAATCTGAAATATTGGTTTCGATCCTTCATAATTATTACAACTTGCCCGCATTTCCTATTTGCATCTATCAATATTCATACAAATCTCGAATCGAGTTCACTATAAGCGAGTAATTGAAAATGGTCGATTGAATCACAAATATTTAATAATTGAATTTCTCCCATATAATGAATAATTTAACTACCTGGTGAGTCTATTACTGTTTCACCAGTTTTATGGGACTAATTACTGCTTTCAGAAAGGAGCATTGAAGAGTTTAATGATATTCGTTTTTGTATTTCTTCCATTGCTCAGTGATTTATAGACGGGCTTGGGCCTATTTTCAGGGACTTTTACGATCACATTTAAATGGTTAATTTGGTAAAACGCCCTGGGGGTTTCGCGAACCATTTCTCTTGTCTATTGTGAAAGAAATTAATTCTGCGAATGTATGGATTCGTTATTTTATTCATTAAGTTGAATATTGAATCGTTATTTTTGCAACAACTTTTACTAATGACATTTGTATATTCTTATTAGCTGCGCTACTAAGTTTTCGCTGTTTGTCAATAGATCGTTCCAGCAGTACGTGCTGGTCGATTTTAAGATATCAAGAACGTCTTGAACAAAGCTTAGCCATATGGTGAACAAACCACTGTGACACATTATTGATTTTGTTTTTGTGGCATATACTTTTAGTTATGAAAAACGTCTGATTATGTTTTTTTTTTTGAATTTTTGAATTGTGGAGGCCGTTACTTGATGTAGATTTCAGCATCTAACATTATGAAAAATGAATCATTAGCTGACTTTAAACCGAGTAAAGAACAAAATATTTTAAAGGCCATCAAACTAAAATCTCAACTAAATGAAGTTATATTTACAAAAGCAGATAAGGGTAATACTGTTATTGCGTTAAATAAAAATGACTACCTATTTAAAACTCTAAATTTCATTTCGTCCGGAAACTATACAATTTTAAACAAAGATCCAACTATTAAATTCCAGAAAAATATTAAAATTGCAATAAATGACGCAAAATCTTTAATTAAAGCAATAGATAAATACAAATTAATTTTACCAAACCCTCAACCACCTCAACTGTTTTCACTCATTAAATTGCATAAAGTAAATAACCCCGTTAGACCAGTCGTATCTTACGTTACAGCCCCAGCCGTGAAATTTTCGCACTACCTTATAGATAACATTAAAAATTATTGTTCATTCAAATCAAAATTTTCTATAAAAAATTCTTTCGAATTGATAAATAACATAAAAAACGTTAACCTACCACCTAACGCAAAACTTATTCCGTTTGATGTTGAGAATTTATACCCAAGTGTTCCTCCAGGTGATGTCAAAATATTAATCGAAAACATGTTGAATTCGAATCATGTTAACCACATAATTAAATCAGAAATATTGAATCTGTTGGACGTTTGCATTGAACAAAATTATTTTTCTTTCAACATCTATTATAGTAGGGAAAATGGTGTGATCATGGGAAATCCTTTGAGTCCACTTTTAGCAGAGATTTTTATGAATAATATTGAACAGAAAATTCATACACATCCACTCATTTCCAAATTTCTTTATTGGTATAGATATGTTGACGACATCTTAGTATGTTTTATTGGAACTACTCGTCAATTAGACTTATTTCTTAATTTCATTAATTCCATCCATTTGAACATTAAATTCACGATAGAAATTGAACAGAACGATTCCATTAATTTTTAGACTTGAAAATCACTAAACGAAATACTAATCATGTTTTTCGGTCTTTCGTAAACCAACACATTCTGATACAATTATTCATAACTACTCATTACATCCAATTCAACACAAAGTTGCAGCTTTAAACAGCATGGTACATCGGTTACTCAATTTACCTTTATCAGTAGAAGATTATAATAAAGAGTTAAACATCATCAAACAGATAGCCATTAATAATTCATATAATCCGGATATGATAGATCTAATCATTCGTAAAAACTGTATCAGAAAGCAATAAATGAAGTATATCCTATTCATAAAGACTATAAAATATTCAACAGTTTAACATTCTGCGGTTCTGCAAGTACAAATATTAAATCCTTTCTCGTCAAACAAAATCTTATTATAACTTTCAAAACTTCTAATAACTTAGGTAAACATATTAAAAATAATAAATCTCGTGTTGAAAAATCAAGTAAATCAGGAATCTATAAACTCAATTGCGGTTCTTGTGATAAAATTTAAATCGGTAGGACCCATAGGAGTTTTGGCATAAGAACATCTGAACATAAACGTAGCTTCGATAAAAATAAATCTGATTCAAATTATTCAAACCACCTAATAAAAGAAGACCATTCATTCAATAAAAACTTTGACATATTACATATAAAATCAAAAGTTCAAAATTAGATCTCTTAGAAGCATTAGAAATAATAAATAGATACAAACATTCGGACAAGCTTTTGAATGAACAGGTAGATGTGAATTACTTACCCTTACTTAACTTATTTAATTAGTTTTTATTACCTTTCATACTACCTGTACAATGGCTCGGTGTGGATTTTCCTGTTATTCATCCAACTTGTTCTACGATTTGTTCATAATACCATACTCTTCATTCTGTTCTTCATTCTTGATAAAGCTGCTGTGTCAGCGAAACGTCGTCGAATTTTTTCAAATAAAGTGTAGATTGAAGTTAAACCTTGTGTTTTTTATCTCATTTACTTCTGATTATGTGCCAAATAATCGTAATATTCGGGAAGTATTGATTTTTTTTCCATTCGAAGAAAACGTCGGCTGAAGCTCATAGAGAGCTTCAAAAAGTTTACGGGAATGCTGCCCTAAGTGAAACAACGTGCCGGGATTGGTTGCGTCGCTTCAAAAACAGTGATTTCGGTGTGGACGACCGTCCCCGTGAAGGAAGGCCAAAAATCTTCGAAGACTGTGAATTGGAGGTATTGCGCGATGGGGATCCGTGCCGAACGCATAAAGAGTTTCCTTTAGCCTTAGGCGTTACCCGCCAGGCCATTTCCATGCGATTGAATGCTTTGGGAATGATTCAAAAACAAGAAACTTGGGTTCCTTATGATTTGAAGACAAGAGAAGTTGTGCGTCGTTTTTTCCCCTGTGAACAACTTCTCCAGCGGAAAAAAAGAAAGGGTTTTCGTCATCGCATCAAAACGGATGATGAAAAATGGATTCGTTACAGCAATCCGGAGATTGCTGTCTTGGGGATTGCCTAGCCATGCTTCTACGTCATCGCCTCGGCCGAATATTCACGCTGCAAAAGTTATGCTGTGTATTTAGTGAGACCAAGTTGGTGTTACCCCACCTGCCATATTTCCCAGATATTGCACCATCCGATTATTATTTGTTTTGCTCGATGGCACATGGTTTGGCTGATCAGCAGTTGCGTTCATATGAAGAGCTCTAAAAATGGCTTGATTCGTGAATAGCCTCAAAAGACGAGCACTTCTACCGTCATGGTATTCGAGCTCGGCCAGAAAGATTAGAAGAAGTTGTAGTTAGCGATGAGCAATATTTTGAATGATTCATTTGTAATAATTTCTCACATTAAAGTTGTATTTTCAAAAAAAAACAACAGCGAGAACTTTGTTGCGGACCTAACAATAACACTCACAGTTGACTGTCGAATTTCTTAATATTTGCCAAACCGTAAATTTCAAGGCGAAATCAAAGAATGATGTCTCAAAACAAGTATTTGACAGATGACAATAAAAGGAAAGAGATAGAAACGTTGCAAATTTTGCTTTACTAAGATTATTATCGAAACAAAGGACGAATGTACTATTTCTTGAATCAAAAAAAAAGGGTTTTTCCATTTACGCAAAATTTTATCAGTGGGTGTTTCTACTACGGGTTCTAAAGATTTCTGGAGGAAACCTGTCAAGAAGATCGTGAATGATGTCGGCAACGTCCGCTTCAAGAATATTGAGCTCTACTTCGGTCGAAACCACAGATATTCTGGTCCGAACAAGTCTTTTTTGGTTATTCTAAATGTGTTTAATGGGATTATGGTCAGGACTACGAGCGAGCTATGGCAGTGTTTGAATATCGACCTCATAAAGGTACTGTATTACGTAACAAATCAAGCAACAGGACAATAGCGCATGTAGATAGCTCCATATTCATTCATACATTCGCGTTTTCACCATTCGCGGACAAGAAAAATGCGACCTAATTTCTATATTCGCGGTTAAAGACTTCTCTATTCGGTACATCAGTACATACATATGTATTAATAAATAGGATGCAGTATTCTCTATGAACGCGACGTCAAAAGAACTAATTAAAAAGTTTTTACATCTATGCCTAAAGTATGCTCTTAAATGATATCGCCGCTGCATTGATTTGGCTTTTCCTATGACATAAGCCGCCTTTGCCGCGGTCGGTGTTTTTCAGAATGTAAACAAACAGAATGTTTAAGTAAAGCGACCTTATTACTCGATGCATAAAATATATTGTTAAATTCCACCTATTAGACGTTCCGTCCTTTAGTAAAAGCCCCTTGCGTTTTTCATTGTTTCATTTTTATATCGGTTTTAAAATTTGTGATCGAGTATTACATCTCTACCGTTTTCTTTCTAATTTATAATAACGCCTGAATAATTTGAAAAACGAGTTTCGATACGAAAAAATTAGTGTTACCGCTTAAAATAAATGAAATGTACGAGGATGGATTGATAAGTTTCCGGCCTGACCAAGAAAAACAACGTTTTTGAGATTTTTTTTTATTTCTCAACGTAATCTCCTTTTAGGCTGATACATTTCTCATAGCGGTGTTCTAGTCTAGTAATGCCATCTATATAGGCTGATTCGTCAAGGTACTCAAAATACCCATTAAAAGCTTCGATTACTTCTTTATTGCTCGCAAATCTCTTACCGCCAAGCCATGTTTTGAGGTTAGGAAACAGATAATAATCACTCGGACCTAGGTCTAGAGAGTAGGGAGCGTGCGGAATCAAATCGAACTTCAGATCATAGATTTAGCCATGGCAACGTGCAAAGAATGCGCTGGTGAATTACCTTGATATATATCAATGAGTCTGCGTAGTATTGACCAGTAATAGTTTTACCCTTTTCAAGGTAATCAAGGTATATGATACCTTTTGCATCCCAAAAAACAGTAGGCATAACCTTGTTTTTGCCCATAAAATTGTTTTTGCCTTCTTAGGAATTGGATTGTCCCAATCCACTGTTTTGACTGTTGTTTGGTTTCAGGAGTGTAGTGGTGGTAGAAATGGTTTTTCGAATCAATTTTTGATCAACTGTCAGTAAACGCGGCACCCATCTTGCACAGAGCTTTTCCATATGCTGAAGCTGTGATCTCAACGAGGCGTCCTCAGCGTGGCTCATCAAAGGTGCTCAAACGACCCATTTTATATTCGAAAACCCACTGTTTTACGGTTGGTTGAATATGATGTGGAGGATGTCCCCAGTGTTGAATCAATCTCTTCTTTAATTTCCTTCGGTGTTAACCCCTTCAAATGAAAGTATTTGATGACAGCACGGTTTTACAATTTCTCCATTCTCACAAACAAGAGGCGTCTTGTTCAACGTGGTCTCAAACATAAACTAACATGGAAATTGGGCTGAAACTATACCTACAACCTATCTAAGGATGATACTGTAGAAAGCTACCTCCAAGGTAGGCCTAGTGGCGCCATCTCTTGGTCAGACCGGAGCCTTATCAATCCAGCCTCGTACGATCGTTTAAGGTTTTTAGAATCTCTTGTATCCATATCCCGCTCAATGAATATTAACGAATCAACTATACGAATAATAGAAAAATCTGAAGATAAAATGAAGTCGACTATAGCTTCAACTTCACTGCCAGCGAAAATTGAACGTGATTCAGCAATAGAAAAAATAGAAGTGACGTTGTCATTATGGGTCGAAGACCGCAACAAAATGGACATGCTCCTGAGTGGTCGTATTATTCGGTAGTTTTGGTAGTGGAGGATATCAAGTATCAAAAGGTTTATTTAATGAATTTATGGTGCGACAATCATTGCATAGCATCGTAATCGTTGGAAAAGCTGCATCTATGGACACTGCTGTAGCAGAAAGTTATCCAGACGAATTTGCAAATCTAGTAGCTGATGGAGGATACAAACCCGGGCAAGTATTCAATACAGATGAAGCTGAAGTTTTGAAAGACCATGTCAAACAAATAATTCATTTCCAAAATCGAAAAGTCTGTAGCGAAGGAGAGAGTTACACTGCTGCTATGTTCTAATGCAACTGGAGATTGTGTCATTAAACCACTAATACTTAGTTCCTTAAATCCTCATGCTTTGAAAAATCCAAACAAGAATGTCCTGCCAGTGTTTTGGCGTGGTAACAGCAAAGCGTAGGTTACAAGCGCACATCCATGTGGATTTCATACTATTCTTCGGAATACACACAACCAAATTTATATGGAATCACCCGATATTTTGAATAATGTTTCAAGGATTTTGGAAATTTCAAAGGATTGTTAGAATTGATCCTTTTTGAGTTATTTCAATTGAAAAAAATTAACTAAGGTTTATTTCAAGTAAGAAACGAATAAAAGAAAATAATAGTCTCTTTAGCATTAAGTAAACAGTTGAAAATTATTTTCTCACGGAGTTAGTGTATTTTTCTGGACTTCAGTCGCTTGTATTACCCCCTCTTGCCCTCCTGATACAAGCCTGAATCCGTCTAGGCATGCTTTGGATTAGGTTTCCGACTTCCTTTAAGGTGATATTCTGCCACTCTTCTATGATGGCTTGGATGAGCTGTTGTGCGGTTCTTGGATTATCCTAGCGCGATTTAGTTTTCCTTTTGAGATTATCCCATTAATGTTCAACAGGATTTAGGTCTAGAGAGCAAGCTGGTCAGTCCGAAATTGCGACTCTCTGTTTCAAGATAATGTCGCGGAAGGTTGCTGGTATGCGGAGGAGCAATGTCTTGCATAAAAGTGATATTCTCACCGTGGGCACCTCGCCACAGTATCACTTTGGGCTCCAGCACTAGGTCCACGTAATTTCAAGCCGTAAAACTGGCAGGCAATTAAATCAAATCTGTTTTTCCCTTCCAGCATAATGCCACCCCAAAACATCACACTGGCCCCTTGGTATTTCGGAATTTGTCTTGCTGATGGAAGCCTTGTCTTCCACGACCTCTTAAAACGTCATCCGAAAAAAGAGCATTTTGCCAATTCTCAATATTCCAATTTTGGTGCTCGATACATCAATTAAGTCTGTTAATATTTTGTTATCTGCTTAGCTCTGGAACTCTTAAGGGTCTTCTGTTATATAAACCCCTTGAACGAAGTCTTTGGCGTATCGTTTGGACTGATACACTGATGCTTGTTTCTTCCAGAAATTGCCTTTGGAGTATGATGGGGTACGACACACTAGGGTCTCTTCTTACAACTTCTCCTAAAAAGTGGTCTTGTTCTTCAGAAGTGATCTCCTTACGACTTCTTCTAGGCCTATTTTGTAAAGATTGTAGCTCCACTTATCGGGCGATTATTATCCCGAACATGTGGTGATAATTCAACATTTCTTATAATACTATCCAGTTTTTTTACAACAAAAAACTTCTTCGTTCACAAGTAGTCAAAGATCTATGGTTGAAAATAATCAGTTATGTGAAATACCGCGTGATTCCATCTAAATTTGGTTGTGCGTATAATTATAAAAGGCCTTTCTTCGAAACATTTTCCTTTCATCTGTTTTAAATCACATAAGACAAATAATTAGAAAAATATTTTTTCATTTAGCCAAGCTGTTTTCTGTTGAAATCGAAAGCTATAGACCCTGCCGAAAAGAGTTTCTTTCAATTCAAAGTATTAAGTTTATGATCACTACACCATAATTTATTCAATATTCATATTCTTTTCCATGAGGATTCAATTTCGTATTCCCTATAACCTCCTGCGAATGAAAGCGAATCTGATCTATAGAAATATATACAAATAGGAAGAGAACTCGATCTAACGATGAAAATATAATTTGCGTTTCAAGGTTAATTCGTTGCGAGACATAAAACAAAGGATGCAGAAAAAAATGATTAGCATGTGAAAACTTTTGATTTTACAGTAGCGAAATGACGCGATAGTTCACCTTAACCTTATATTTTAGTTCGCAGGCTCACAATAGGCGAATATTATCTCATTACTCGCGATAATATGGAAAATGTAGGTAGCCTACAATATTTGCGAGCGAGATGAATATTTGCCACGTCCGATCTATCATTAAAATGAAGCATTAAGTAATAATTCGACGATTAACTTTTGAATAACTGATGATATTTTAAGTTGAGGAGCTAAGTCTGAAGAATCGAATAGAGTACAAGGATATCAATCAATCGTTGATGTGAAGGTTCTACGATTGCTAACCATTAAAGGGCAAACTTATCATCCCCAAGAATGTATTCGTTTATACTCTGTGAAATAAGACGCAAAAATCTTAATCTGCTTCAAGATTTATTGAATTTCCTTCAAAATATGCTCCATTTGAAGCGATACACATCGCCAACGTGATTTCCAAACATCGAAACATTTTTTATAGGCGCTTTCAGGAATGGCCTTCAGCTCCTTCTGCAAATTTTCTTTTATGACGTAGTTGATGGCTTTTTGGAAAGACCAAACATGGCAGCTGGCCGGCTCGGTGGCGTATAGGATATGATGCTCGTCTCCTACGCAGAGTTACCTGGGTTCAATCCCCACAAAGTCGGTGCGATTTTTCGGATTCTGGGAATCGCTTGAGTGTCCATCTTTCGGAGGAGATGTAAAGCTGTCGGTCCTGTCTAACAGAGATGTGTTGGACATTAAAGATCCCTTCCCTCGACACGAGAGGGGTTCGGCAAAATTCCCGGGTTAGTGAGGTGACAGAATTCCCCGGCGTGTCATTAGCCGAAAGGCAGAAATAGAGCACGTTAAAGGAAAAACAAATAAACAAACAAACATGGCAGCAATAATTCACAAGTATATGCTGATGATCTTAATATCATTATTAGAGGTAAGGTTAACGGTAATATTTCGAACCCAATGCAAAATGTTCTGAATATATTGAATTAATAGTGTACTAAAGGAGTGTTCAGCATCCATCAAGCCTTATTCTTATTCCATCCATAAAAAGCATAAAACCGAATATAACAGCTCCATTTCCGAGGAAACGTACTGTAGCTGTCTCTGGAAAACTAAATGTTTGGAAGTAACCCTATAACTCATATATCGACTATATTCATCCATAGTACAAAAAATTTTAAGGCTTGATCTGAAAGAACATTCAAGTATTATGAGTTGTATAGCCCTAGAACTTAATCAACAACCATCGAATATAACGGATTTGGGTCTGGTAAGTGGACCAAGACCGCGGCACAAGACTTCTTGAATTGGGTATATTCTGAATTGGATATATAGAAGCATGTTGTTATATTACATTTTTCACTTGTCAGCTGCTTTCGACACCGACACATTTCATGGTGAGTAAGTTGCTTTCATCTGAGTTTGGTTTGGATGTTGGGATGCCTCAGGGATCAGCGTTGGGACAGTTATTTCTCCTACTTAACGCTAATGACCCCATACATTTTATCACTCAGGTAGAGCTTCGGAGCCGAATGATAAGTTTGGTGCGGGAGTTCTTGCGCTGGGTGCAGTGCAAATCATCTCATTGTCAATTCTCACACGTGGTGCTACTAATCAGGGCATGGCGATCAGTATGGACGGTACTCGGATTGCGACACATGATCATATTGTTGTTCCAAGGTGTCATCTAGACTCCTTTTTAGATGTGATGTACATGTAGACCACGTATATGGTCAAATAGCTTCCGCATACTTTGCAGATTCTAGCCTATACAGCACCCAGCATTCTGGAGTAATACTTTGCTCTCCAATACTCCCACTTCTTGTACTTCTGTTCTTGTTCTTGTTTCTTTGTTCGGAAATTGTGCCTCTGAAGACCATGCTTTTGAGGCCCAGAAACGAATCCTTTTTGTTACTGTGTTTATTACATCGAGCGGAAAATGAGTTTGAAAAAAGAGCTTGAATTGATTTTTATGCTAATCTTGTTAATTCGGTTCATTCCAAAACGCACCAAATGCTACAAAATGCACATGGTAATGATTGTCTATCCCGTACGCAAGTGGTTCAAGCGATTTGAATCAGATATAAAGTTCATGAATGAGGACGACAGATCAGGCCGTCTAAAAAACTGGATTTTCGGAGAAATGGTATGAAAAACACGTGGAGAGTATGCGAAAGGAAGAATTCAATGTTGTAGCAATAATCAGACAAAAATGAAGAAAAAAGCATGAGGAAAGTGCAGAACGGAATTGCAAAAGAAAAATGAGCTTTATCTTTTTTTTCGCCCTTTCGTTATGGAAACATCCGGATGGAAAGGGAATGAGGAAGGAACTAAAAGAAAGTTCGGTCGGAAATGTTGGTCAAAAATGCAGGTGAACTGGAGATGAAAGTGCAGGGGGAATTTGAGAAATTGTTCGAGGGTGCAATGTGAAATAGTAAACTACGAGAGGTGAGCGCAAGAGTAGTGCGCAAGGGAAATTCCCAGAAATCTAACCTAACCTAAATAACACTTAGACATTTGGGAATTCTGGATTATAGAACTCTCCTCGCAATCGTCCTGTATAATGCTTTCCTTAAAGGAATTATAGGACACCGCATTGTTCAGAGGAAAATAAGTTTATTGAACCCAAACAACAGATGAACCCAAAAGGAATGAAGGAATAGTACGTATACTTGGCCCAAAGTACAGAGCACCAGCACCCTTCAATCATATAAAGAGAACACTTTAAATTTGTGCTGTCACAAAGGTCCATGAAGAAAACTCAAAATTGCACTGATTGTAAGTACTAACAAATAGCCGTGCAGTGATTCAAGTTCGAAATTTCAATAGCTGCAAAAGCGTCTCCGAATGGGAAATAAAGTGATTTACTGATTATTTGTTACATGTCTGACGACGAAGGTGTGGGATAATTAAATTACGGATGAACCGGGTACATCACCTTTTGAAATAAACCCAACATCTGAAAATTCACTGAGTGATTAAATTCAGAGGAACAATACAGGATGTTATATAATAGTATGTCATAACTTGAAAGAGTGAATCTACGTAAAATTTCAAGAAAAAAGTTCATATAAACATAGGTCCGCGAAAGCTTCTTTACGGAGCAACCGAGTGTTGAAACTTCCGGAAAAAACTGTTTGTTTCTTCAAAACTCCTGCAGTTTTTGGGATATTCAGTCCAAATTTGGAATGCAAGCTATTTTCACAGCCTCCATCATAACACGTCCTAGATTTCAACTGAAATTCACTAGGTGTTTTCTTTTCCGAGGCCATGTCTCCTTCTGCCCTTTCAAACTTATTTAAAGTACGCCACTGACCAAAATATTATCAATTTTCGTGATCTTCGTTCAATTTATAAACTTTTTTGGCACCTGTAATATTTTCGTACCTCCGACCGTTCTCGAGCGAAATCAAACTATTGTATACATTCGGTGTACGAAATACTCGATAGGTATCACCAAAATTTGCTTTTATTTTGATAGCTCGTCTTCTGAAACTCAACTTATACATATTCAATTTCAAACTGAAAAAAAGAACAATTGAAAACTAAATAAATTGCTGGAAGTGTCCTCCACCTGCAAGAATACTGGCCTCTGTCCTTCTTCGCATATTATCACGCATTCTTTGAAATATTCCTGGGGTATTTCTTATCCTGTCACAAGAGATTATCATTCGATTTCTTAATTTTTCTACAGTGTTCACATAAGTGATATAAATTAAACTTTTGAGATATCCCCATAAAAAAAAGTCTAAACTATTTGAGTCTAGGGACCTAGGAGGCCATGGTTCTGGCCCACCCCGAGCAATCCATCGGTTGTTGAATGTATTATTCACGAATTCCCTAGCCTCCCCACTAAAATGTGCTGGTGCCTCGTCATGCATGAACCACATTATGTTTCTCACCAAAATTGGCATATTCTCGAGCAATAAAGGTAACTCCTTCTCAAGAAATTGCCGACAAGCGGGACCGTTTAGTCTGTTAGGCAAAAAAAATGGCCTAATCAAATAATTTCCAATTATATCAACGCAGACATTTAGTGAGAATTATTCTTGATGATGAGATTCTTCAATCAAATGGATGTTTTCCTCAGCCCAATAATAATTATTGTGAAAATTTGTAATAGCAGTTCTCGAAAAGTTAGCTTCGTCTGTGAACATTATTTCACTATCAAAATTAGCATTTTTTTTAATTTTATCTAAGAACCATCGGCAGAAATTCAGCCTTTAAGGAAAATCTCGAGAAAGTAGAGTTTGGACGCGTTGAATATGAAACGGGTACAATAAAAAGTCGTGGAGAATCCACCAAACAAGAAAATATGAAATATTCGACTGATTTTCAATTTTTCTTGTACTCACATGAGGACTCAAATAAATACAATTCAAAACTGCTTCTATCTGGAGTTATCATAGTTTGAGTTGCACCTTTTAAATGATTATTTGCAGTAAAAGTACCAGTTTCCCTCAACCTTCTGTGGATATTTGATAATGTTCGCCTGTCTGGTGTTACTCAATTTGGAAAGCGAATCCGATATAATCGCCTAGCCGTAAATGCAATGGATATCAGCCAATTTGGCGTTAGTAAAATTAGCCATTTTTACTTACAGCAATAACTTCAAAAGTTTTAAAACTAATCGTTAATTTAATAAACAATTCGAGCAGACATTGGTTCAACTTTAGCAACTGTCGAAATGAATAAATGACTAAATGAAAGAAATCAAACCCTACTAGTCATTTTTTTAATTAGAAGTGCTTTCAATTCAGCGAATGCATACAATATTTTAATAAATTTTTACTCGAGAACGAACGGAGGTACGAAAATATTACAAGTGTCAAAAATGTTCCTAAATTGAAAGAAGATGACGAAAATTGATTGTATGCTGATCAGTGGCGTACAGCAAAAAAGTTCGAAAGAGCAAAACAAGACATGGATGGCTCCGGAAAAGAAAACACCTTGTAGATTCTAGTAAAATTTACAACAGGCAATGATGGAGGCTGTGGAAAATAGCGTGCATTCCAAATTTGGGTTGAATATCTCATAAACAGCAGGAGTTTTGAAAAAAAAAACAAATTTTTCCGGAAATTTCAACAACCCATAGCTCCGTATCGAAGCGAACCTATGTTTATATTATCTTGTCTTCTTAAAATTGCACGTAGATTTACCCCCTGAAGTTGTGACATACACCCTGTATTGCGGTAACAAATTGATTCACCTGTAACAAGAAAAACGTTGCACATATGAAGGAAGACAATGAATAAATCCTTCAAATACCTGGCTCTCGCCATGAAATGAATATTTATTCTCAAAATCGACGTCCAGCTCCTAGAGAAACTATAATTGTTATCAAAAAACCTTCCTTAGAAATGAAAGTTCATCCGCGTAAACAACTAGTTCAGAAGATATTATCACCCAAAACGAAACATGTTTGCAGTAATTGTTAATTTTCATTGTGTAATTATAATCATAGATTTCGAACACACATAACCTGAATTAATTTCAGTGGCTAACTGGATAATTTCTCCGCTCGGCATCGCGATCTCTTCCTCTATATACTGCGTGTTTCTAATTACCCGGTATTATTTATTACTAAAATAATGATGTTAATTAATAATTTCTGTAAAAATTGCTAATTGAATGCGACTCGTTGCGTGCATTTTGCGCATTCTTGCTTCATTCTGACAAGAACTGTTATAATGGGATATTCTTAGTGTTGCAATTTGTCACCTTGTTGTGTTTCCAAGTTGATGACCCTCTTTGAAGAGATTCTTGCCCGAGAGTACTGTACGACTTGCATAATTTCGTTCTGGTGGGTATTTAGCGTGATATTAAATGCTCAACACAAAAAATAATGATCAACAATTAACAAGGGTGAACATGATTTCGTTAAATCTTTTATACTAAAAACAGCATGCAAATCACTCAAAAGAAAGAAAAAAGTTTTACAATCAATTGTTTAGAGGATAATTCTTTTTCGATTTGTCTCCAAACGCTGACGAAAATACACTTTCAACTCGTCAAAGTAATTAAATGATTAATGTTATTTTGATCGACGAGAATTATTAATAATAATTGTTATTATTTTGTATTGAGTCTATCTATTTTCAATGAAATAAAACTGAAGTATTCAGATTTCCACTATATCAACAAAAGTATGACCGGTTTCACAACACTGTGGCTTCATCAGATAGATACAAACTAATGAACAGAGTTATTCCTTATATATTAGTCTTATTTCCTACTTAATAATACCATAGGTACAAGAGCTATGAAAACAGTGAAACTCATCATAAACGGCCTTCAAATTAATAAAGTCAATCCGATAATTCAATCAGAAATCTAACACCTTCTAGAAATTTGTTTAGAATAAAATTATTTCAACTTCAATGGAGTATTATTTAATAGTAAAAAGGTTTAATCATGGGTAATCCTCTGAGACCTCTGCTCGCTGAAATTTTCATGGATAATATTGAAAAAACTATTCAAGAACATCCGTTATTCAAACACTTCATTTATTGGTTTAGATATGTCGACGATATCATTTGTTGCTTCACAGGCACAAACAGACAATTAGAGTCATTCAAAACATTCATTAACAAAATTCACGATAACATTAAATTCACATTAGAGATAGAAACAGAAAACTCCATTAACTTTCTGGATTGAACTTTTACTAAAATTAACGGCAAACATAATTTTTCTTATTTTTCATAAGCCATCGCATACAGATATTACTATTCACTGCTCTTCTACACATCCTTATCCACATAAATTAGCAGCTTACAATAGTATGGAACATAGACTCATTAATATCCCAATGTCACAAAATAATTTCATAAAAGAGATAAATATAATTAAACAAATAGCAGTCAATAACGGTTACAGTCCAACTATGATTGAGAACATGATTTCACGCAAAAAATTTCAAAAAGCAATCCAGGAAGTATTTCCAAGTATGAAAAGTTCTAACACAAAATACAACAGCTTAACTTATATTGGTATTTCTAGTATAAAATTAAAATCATTCCTCGGGCATTATAATTTCCATATAGCATTCCGAACTGATAATTCTTTAGGTCGACATATCAAAAACTGCAAGTCTAAAATTGATAAAAGTAATAAATCCGGTGTTTATAAACTGTCTTAACTTTAATGATAATTTCAAAATTTTACACAATGAAAAAACAAAAACTCAATCTATTGGAAATTTTAGAGATCAACAAAGAAAAGAATTCAGGTAGGTTACTTAATAGTGAATTAGATCTAAATCCTTCTCCTTTACTCAATCTTTTCAATTCATAAAGCAAGCAACTCCGATGGGTTTTCCAACATACCCCTTGTACCTATTGTAATATTAAGTAGGAAATAAGACTAATATATAAGGAATAACTCTGTTCATTAGTTTGTATCTATCTGATGAAGCCACAGTGTGGTGAAACCGGTCATAGTTTTGTTAATATAGTGAAAATCTAAATACTTTAGTTTTATTTCATTGAAAATATGTATATCGATTTTATCAAGTAACGACCTCCTCAATCAAATAATTGAGTCTATCTCCTGAAGAATAAATAAGTGTAGAATACGGAAACCGAATGAATACAGACATGATGCAGGTTTAATTGTAATCTAACAGAAATAGTACTCGAGTATTTCAACTGGAAAGAGCAATAAGGGAGAAAAAAGTATTTATTTCGAAAAATCAGAAATATTGAAGAGAAAAAACTCGTTAAGTGAATTTCTTATGCTGGTGAAAACCTAACTAGCATCTCCTTAATTTCAGTATTGCAGTAGAATGTTAACTGAAAGAATTTTCTGGCGGTTCTTATAAAACTCTGTCTGTCCCAACACGTCCAAATTTTCTGTAGAAGTAAGTTAAAATCCATCCTTTATATAACTCCAGAGTTAAAAGTCCTTGTCCTTGTTCAATGCTTTTCAAAATTTTTGTTCATCAAGTACTATATACATTCTGTCGAAAAAGTACCGGAAATAGGTCAATGAAACAGAAAATATTAATTTTTCTTCCACATTTATTCAAAATAGGCCCTTTCCAAAATAATTTTTCAAATGTTCTTTCCGGAATTGACTTCAGTACTCGCAGCGAATTCTCTTTCAGGTCTTCTACCAATTCAATTCAATACGGGTATCTTGAAATGGTAATTTGAGTTCTGAAATAAGAAAAGAGTCGACCGGATCCATATCAGGTGAATACGGTGGATGTTCGATGGTATTTGTTGAGTTTTTGGTCAGAAGTTCATTCACAATGACCTGTGAGGTAATGCACTTTTGTGCTGCAAAGTCCATGAGTTTTTCCATGAAAAAACTATACTTTTTCGATGAATTTGCTGTCTTTAACACCGCATAACGCTAGGGTAATATTCTTTATGTGCCGTCTGACTGGCAAGTGTTCCGAGTGCATAACACCGCGACAACCAAAGAGAATAGTCAATATTGCCTTGACTTGTGATCGACTTTGTCGTAGTTTTTTCGATTTCGGTTCACTTGGAAGGCGCCACCCCGAAGCTTGTTGACAGGTTTGCATGTAAAACTTATAAACCCATATCTCATCACCAGTTACAATGCGTATTATGAATGTGGAGTTGTAATTGACTCGTTATAGCATGTTTCCAACGATTCTATTTTCGCAGAAATTTCAGGTTTTCAGGAATTTTTCGAGCGGCAACGCATTTCATGCCCAAATACTCGTTCAAAATGGTACGATCTGATTCGTAAGACAAAGAAACTTTATTGTCTATCTCACTGAATCTTAAATGACGATTTTCATTTACCATTTCTTTAAATTTATCGATGTTCAGTTGAAGATGTAGATGGCCGACCAGAGCGAGGCAAATCTCCCACCAAATCTCGGCCGCTCTGCCTTTCGAAAAATTTTCAGCCATTTGGCACACGAAACTCCATTTGATACAAAATTTGACGATTGAATTCATTGTTCGATATTTTCATCAAGTTTTAAAATCGCAAAGTACACTTATGAGAACTACTAAAATCGAGCACTGTAAACAAGCGTTTAGAAAACACTTGTTTTGAGTTAGCAACAACAAAAATTTGGACAAATGATTTAATCAGATTTTTTGAATAACAATTGTATATACCTACATGGTATTCAAAAAGTTTGGAACCTTCTCTTTGTTGTTGAAAATACTATTCAAACAATAGAAAAAGGTTCAGACTAAAATTGCAGTTAACTTGAGCATGACCTTCAAGGTCAGAGAACCACTTAAAAAATCTAAATGGAACTATATGTTAAAGATCCAAAAAATCGAAAGAAAGAAAAGAATTACATTGAAATATAGCCTTGACCATGACCTTTGGAAGTCAACTTGAAGATTTCGGAACCTCGTATTTATTACCTTGAAAATGAAATGACCAGAAGGTCATGGTAACATCAACAAAAACAAAGACCTTCAATCTATCATTTCTCTTACGAAATAAATTTAATGGACAAAATATCCTAAGATATCTGACTTTGTATTTGACTTCAGCTCTGTTCTAAAAGTGAGAATCATGATATTTACTTGACCTTAGAAGTTATTTCCATGGTCATGGTCAAGGCCATATCTGAATGTGATTATTTTAGCTCTTCCGATTTCCGAGGTCACAAATGTAGGATTCCACTTAAAATATTTGATTTGACATTTAAATGAACTCAAACGTCATGGTCAAGGTCATGGATAAGGTCACTTTTGAATTGCTAATTCACAACACAATATACATTGTGTCAAAACAGTTGTACAACAGAACAGCTGTTTCCTATATTAACAGGAGTTTCAACGCAATCTGTCATTTAGTTTGTTTACAGTGCTCCATTTTATTAGTTCTTACAAGTGAGCTTTGTCATTTTCATAATGGATAAAAAGATCAAACAAGAATTTGTCTCAAATTTTGAGTTCCAAGTAGTTTCGTATAGCGAGTCGCTGAAAATGTTACAGAAAACTTACGGTGAATAGACTCTATCAAAAACACGCGCAGATAAGTGGTATAGTGCATTCAATAATAGCCGAGATGTGGTGGAAGATATTCCGCGCTCTGGTTGGTCATCAACATCATCAACTGAAGTTATCATCGTTAAGATGAAGGAAGAGTAAGTTAAAATCGTCGTTTGAGTTTGAGAGAGATAGGCAATGAACTTTCTATATCTCACGAATCAGATAGTACCATTTTAAACGATTGTTTGGGCATGAAACGCGTTGCTGCTCGACTGGTTCCAGAAGACCTGAGTTTTTCCTCAAATTTAATCGCGTTTAGGTCACTGAAGACATGTTAAAACAAGTCAATTTCGACCCCATATTAATAGAATGCATTATAACTGGTGATGAGTTATGAGTTAATGAGCAAATGTCAACAAAGTTCGAAATGGCACCTCTAATTTATTCCCGCCCAACACGATGAAATCATCACAATGCCTATGTAAGAAAACACTAACCACAGAATCGACCAATACATTTTTAACGGATCTAACAAATTCTTGCTTGGCATGTGCATTTGGGATACTGAATTATTCACTCGTCAAAAAAAAATTCATATCAAACCTTCATAATCCACTTACGACTATCAAGGAACGTTCATTTCAAGATGTTGACCTAGAAAAGTCTATTGCCATAGTAAAATTCAAGTTAAGTTCTATTCTACAAGAACAAAATGAAGGTTCACATTTTCCAAGTTTCCAAGTTATTACTAATAGAATCAGAGGAGAAATTCACCATAAAGCAGGTAGCACATTGAGATGTCAAGAAGACGATCGCCAATCTTTAATCCATGTAGTAGACGTGGTCAAATTCATCGCCAGACGTTCAGCCAAAGGAGTTGCAGCTCATGTAATTTTACTCGAAATTAGCGACAATATATGAACAACATTTAAAGAAGTTTAAGTCAAGGTATTGCTGACTGTTTTCTTTGATCATTGCGGTGTTGTGCACACGAAATTTTTGCCATAGGGTCAGACTGTAAATAAAGAATACTTTCTGAGCGTTATGCTGCGTTTGAAAGAGAAAATCAGTCAAAAAAGACCAGATTTGTGGAAAATTTCTCATGAATTTTGCACCACCATAACACACCATCTAACACGGTTAATCATCGTGAATGAATTTTTGACCAAAAACTAACAAATACCATCTTCATATTCATCTGATATGGTTCCGGTCGACTTCTTTATTTTTGAGGTACGCGTTTTTTATCGATAGAGACATAAAAAGGAATTCGCGTGGAGTACTGAAGTCGATTCGCCAATTCGAGTTTCAATGACCAATTCCCGATAATACTTTTTTGGCAGAATGTAAAACTATCTTAGAATCTGTAGCCCGAAAGGTCGTGAATTAATTGTAATTTTGTTGAGAGAGTCTGTCGGGTGCTGATAGTCACTTCCAATAGTGTTAGTTCACTGATAGTGAATGACATTATAAAATATAATATTGACAAGTCGTGCAGAATGATCGGTAAGTATATAAATCAGAGTCCCAAGGCAGGCATCAGATAATTTCATTGAGGAATGAATGTTCCACATATTGTGAAAATGGCTTACCGCTACCGCACTCTAACCTGTTAATACACATTATGGTAACTCTTTATTTGAACGTACAACCGTTTTGAATCAGATAATCGTACCTTCGGTAGTTAAATTCGATGTTAAATCGCTACTTTCTATCCATGTACATATATAATGGGCATATAATTATTATTGCTTCAAGTTTGAGTTCTCTATTACCACATCGTGGTGTGGCGTGGCAGAGGTAACTCCGCTCCCGCCTCCGTAATTGGATATGAAGAAAAATAGAATGCCAACAGAAGATTTATATCGAATTTTTGTTGGTGCGTCATGGGATTTAGAGTAAAAATTATTTTTTATCCGGATAAATATTGCGAATCCAACCATAAATGATTCCTTACCGACAAAAAAACGATCAAACAGAAACTCTACTTTAGTTTGAAACGCCTGATTTATCGATCGATATTCTTAAATTTTGGATAATAATAATGATCTTCATTCCGTACTTTGCCATATACAATGGATATACTCGTCAAACAAGGTAAATTACAAACTAATAGGGAATCAGAAACAGACCACATATCTAATATCTATCGCTTAAAACTACAGCACTGGTACAAGCATCATAGACGCGTACGACAGTAACTAAGGAACTCGTTTATTGAATAGTACCCTTTAATCAATAGTACTTTTTTTATCATCAATTTGAACCTATTGAAATCCATATTTCTGATATGATTTGGGAGCTTATTATAATGTTTCTTTCCAATGTAACTTGGGGTTTTTTCAAGTGTACTGAGTTTATGCTTTTCTGTGACAAATAGATCAGCTGTTGTAGTATGGTAAGTGTGATAATTTGAGTTCCTTGTATATCCATTCATGGACGTCCTAACATGCAACAATAACTTATACATACAAGAAAATGTCAACAGCTGGTGCTTAAAAAAATGAGACCGACAGCTCTCTCTGCTGTTGAATTTAAAAATGAGCCTACTAGCTCTTTTTTGCAGGACAAATATTCTGCCACTTTGGGTGCTGTCACCCCAAAGAAGGATATTGTAATTGAGGTGACTGTAAATGTGGGCGAAGTAGGCGTTCAAGAGACCACGCTGGTTCAGTGTATCCTTAAGTAGAGTGAGAGCAGAAATGCCCGAATTGATTTTCTTGCTGACAGCCTCTGCATGATTACACCAACTCAAAAACTCGTCTACCTCAAGACTCAAGAATGTCACTTCTCTCGATAATTTCCGAGTGCCCAAATCAATTCCAGGAAAATTTCTCTTACATCGAAAATTGATGATCACTGTATTATCAGTGTTCAAAATTAAGGTGTTATCCTTACATCATTTCGTAAAGTGATTACTCGATTAATTATGAGTCTAAGCTCCTCCGAGCTCCGCGCAGTCGCCAGTGTCGAGGTATCTTTGGCGGAGATGATTTTCTTTTCCTCAGTTACAAATTCAGGTATTTCATTGGTAAAAATTTGAAACAATAGTGGTTCCAGCACGAAGACTGAGGCACTCCATCGCAAAATTTTCTACGTCAGAATAGGATTCCTCTATTTTCACACATTTCCTCCTCTGCTCAAGGTAAAATTTAAAAAGTGACAGCACCCTAACCCTAAATCAACAAGCATACAGCTTAGACAGCAGGAAATCTATTGCCAAACAGTACTCTCCGTTGATCTCCTAGCGTGAAAAAAACATGTGGCAAATATGTTATATTTATTTATGAGCTCAATCAGCCTCTTGTTTATGAGTCTTTCAATTATTTTCGATATAGTTTTCAAAATGGTAATTGGACGACAGTTTGCCAAATTTGTTTTGTCAAGTTTTTTATGTAAACGAATTATAACGTCTATTTTTTAAGTTTTCTGATCAAGTACTCTAAAGGGTGTGCTATTTTGTCTATTTTACTTTTCAGAATTCTAATGGAGACGTCATCGGGACCCACACTACCCTTCATTTTCATCGTGCTTATAATATTTACTGTTTTGTAATCTATCGTTGTAAAATTTTTTTTTTAGATTATTACCTGCCTTCAATATATTGTTATTAACCCATTGCTTTTTTATATATTTGTTGACATTTCTAGTGACCATGGGACAGTTCACATCGTTTGCATTCAGTAATATACGGAGAATTTCTGAACTAACGGCATTAACATTCTGACCCACCCTGTAAACATTATCGAACGAGTTGTCATTAAGAGACTGCTGGAGAAAATGAGTGGATAAGGGTCGCCAAAGTTGTCCTGACTACCTGCATACTCCTTTCAGCATGATCACAATTAGTAACTAGGTAATCTAATTTGGTTCCCAATAGCTTAATAATCCCTGAAAAATTTCTGAGCTGAATATTTTCATAACTATTATATTGAGCTGAGAGTCAATGTCGAGAACTGTAACGACTCAAAATGAAACATGCATTTGAAATGAAACAGTAGTCAACAGGTATAGGGTCTTACATTGGCAAGTTTCATTTTCTATTCCTAATAAAACGCCATTTTTGTGATGATATTATTTTATTGGAAAGTACAACTCTAAGGTTAATAACGAAGCACAATATTTGGCAAGTGTCCACCTCAGGCCTTCTTACGAACTCAACATACTTTGTAGGAAAATTTTAATTTCATTTTCACATAATTGCGGTGGAATTTCGCGTAAAACAGCTCGAATATTGTCTTTGAGTGACTCAATCGTTGCTGGAGCTTTGGCGTAGATCTTATCATTGACGTAGCCTAAAAAAAATTCTGATGGTGTTAAATCGCATGATCTAGGAGGCCAAATACCATTTCCATTCCGAGAAATAACACGTTCAGTAAATTATTGCAATAGAACCATTGTTTCACCAGCTGTGTGACACGTAGCGTCATATTGTTGAAAATAAACACCCTGCCAGCAAAAATCATCCACTTTGGGCCAAAAAAGTCAGTCAATATCGCCCTTTAACGACTTCCATTTATTGCAACGTTTGCAAACTCATTTTCGATAAAATGTGGCTCGATAACACCCCCCGACCAATAACCGCACCAAACAGATACTTGTTTTCGATGAAGAAGCTGTTCGAGTATTTTATTTGGGTTTTCGGATACCCAAATGCGGCAGTTTTGTTTGATAATATTCCCAGAAGTTGAAAATAGGCCTCATCACACAGAATAATTCTGTTCGATGAATCAGGATCTCGACTATGCATTTTCAACGCCCAATCAGAGAATATACGGCGTTGTTCGTTTTCAGTTGGCTTCAATTATTGTCTTAACTGGACTTCATAGGGATGGAAATGCAGATCAAGATGCAAAGTGGTTAGGGAAATGCTCAATTCTTGTGAACGTCTCGAAATTGACAAACTTAGCTTTTCAGCCACAACATCAACTAAAGCGACAATATTTTGGGTTCAGAAATTGCGGTAAATTTAGAATGAAAAGGGCAGAAGCTGACTCGAGCTTCACTTCTTCTAGAGGCATGGCATTCCATGAGGTGAACACTCCATTGTAACAAAAATTCCGGCAGTTGGTCTTGAATGCTTCTTCGGGGAGTTTGAAGTTGTACTTTTCCAAATTAGTAGAACTAAGCGGAAGCAGGTCAGTTGAATCAAATCGAAGAGACCATGAACTGCTCTGTATGTCAGAATAAGATCTCTTTTGCAACTATCCGCGAAGGTATCTTAGCTCATTATATTCAAACAGTCTTCATAACTTGTCATATATAATTCTTAAACGGCACCATACTGGACCTCCATATTTGAAGATTTGGCGCAGGTAGGTTTTCAAAATGTGTGCTGCCACAAGTGGATCGCAGTGTTGTTATGTTCACGACATCTGATAAATCATTTTTTTTTGGTTTTAGAGATGAATTCCTAAATGTGTTTGCTATGACTTTTCTGGGTGATATGCTTACCCGTCGATTGTGCATAGGTGGTTGCGGTTGCTTCTCCCAACATGGGGTAGAATACGCTCATGTATATTTAGAAGTTGCAGCCAGTCAGGAAACTTTCTCAAATCATCCAAATCCTCCTACAGTAGGTTATAATTGCTAATAGGGTTGTTGAAGATATTTTTTGCCTCCGAATTGTGAGCAATTAGATTTGAGTATCATTGGAAGATCGACTGTATAAATTAGGAACAAAAGAGGACCGGCGCATCTTCTGTATTATTTCTATAGGAAGTTGACTTGTAAGAATTTCTGATGCTCTACCACTCGAGAAATATCGCAACTGATAAGATTAAGTTTTACCAGAAGACGACATTGAGGAGACCTGTCGAAAGCCTTGGAAAAGTCAAGGTAAATGGTATCGACGGCTCTCTTGCACACACAGATCTGGTCCAAGATGAAACGCTTTCAAGGAATTTCGATATAACTGATCTTCCGGGAATAAAACCATGCTGGTCTGAAGGGATTATCTTGTTTTTTTACAGAAAATCGAGCATCTGTTCAAGAACAATTTTTTCGGGGTTTTGGATGCAATAGAAGTCAAAATAATGGGGTGGTACTTGACAACGGTTAGTGAGAATATTGGGTATTGGTCAATTGTAAAAGAAGCTGAACTGGTAGGACCCCTGACCAGTTGTGCAGCTAAATTATAATTCAGAAACAAATCCATATATTTATAAAACGCCCTTTTCACTCCTGTATGCTTAGCTCTTAGCATAACGTTTTTTGAATTCACCAATTGAGCAAGCTAACATACACACACCACAAAAGTTGTCGCATCATTTGGTATTCTGAATTCCACAATCAATTTAGCAGCTCGATCAGAGTTTCTTTCTCAACATATGTTTTTTGGACATATGAGGGGAAAAATCTTATCTATGTAGTAACATTTGTTTCCATATGATCTCACACACGTCTGAAACAAGAATGAATTTATTGGACTATCAGTATTCATTCAATTTATCTTCAGTTTTCTGTGTTTCTTGTTGTTTTTCGAATCTTTGAATTTATTGTAATGGCTGCTGAACGCCCTGGACGCTATTTGAGTGATCATGAAGTGGTAAGCATTGTAACACTTCTAGAGGACAGGCGAAGCCAACGTTACGTGGCTAATGTTGAATGTTAACCAAAGCACTGAGCGATCAGTATCTCGAAACAGAGGAATATGAACGAAGGGCCGCACAGGGAAGAAATCGGAAAATAACATCAGTTGATGACCGTTGGCTTCGTTTATTTGCACTAAGAACTGTACGGCTACAATGCTACTAAATGAACTGGTACTTTCCAGAAATGTGCATTCTTTATTGCAAACTGTTAGGAACAGGCTCAGAGAAGACGATATCAGACCAATGATGGCTTCTACCGGCCCGCGTCTCACCAGAGAGCATCGAGTTGCAAGACTTCAGTTTGTGAGAGAACATGCAAATTGGGGTATTTCAGAATGGTCGAATGTTCTCTTTTCCGACGAGTCCAGGTTCTGTCTAGTATCAAATGATAGACGCATGCCTGTATACAGATGACCTGGGGAACGGTATCAGCAATGCAATAACCGGCAAACCGAAAACTTCGGAGGGGGCTCAGTAATAGTGAGGGGAGGCATTTCTTTCCATGGTCGACCTGAGTTAGTTCTAGTGAATAATGGAAAAATGACAGCGGCCAGATACATCGCAGATATCCTTGAACCCCATGCTGTACCCTTTGGCCCATTGATTGGCGAAATCTTCATTTATATGCATGATAATGCTCGGCCTCATGCAGCTAGAGTAGTTACAGAATTTCTGCAAAATGCCGAAATTAATATTTTAAAATGGCCAGCCAGAACTCGCGACTTGAATCCCATAGAGCATGTTTGGGACAACGTGGGGTGGCAAATTCAGCAACGTAAGATGCCTTGTAGAACACTCCAACAACGAGAAAATCTTCCTCATGGAATTTGGCGTACTGGCAGTAATTAGGGACCGGGGAGGAAACACTCGATTTTGAAGATGATTAGTAATCATTCGATGCTAGTTGATTGGTCTCTTCGCGAATGTTTGAAAATGGTAGAATTTTTTAATTTTTCATTACCTCGAAAATGTTTGATATTTTCCATCATAAACTCATCTCCTTTGAATGAAATCTTATTTTATGCTTCTGAAAGTTACTTAGCTACTCTTGAATGACCAACCTAAAAGTTTATATAGTATTGTCGTAAAAGTAGGGCGATGCGACAATTTTTGTGGGGAGTGTATTAGAGTAGGTTCATGAATTTCGTAGTACCTTAGTTGTCTACGACGAATGTATCTTTGGCAGAGCTATATTTTATGCCGAATAATTTCGTAAATATTTTCTTCAATCCATTGGCTAGAAGAGTTGGTGCTACCAGTCCTATAGGAAGTATTCTTGCTAATAGATAAAGAGGGGATATGGAAGTTGGGGTCTCTTAGTTGTTCGTCCCAATTAATCGTAGAAGTTTCTTAAGCCCGATATGAGATTTTCACGAGTGATGGCGTAAAATTTAGACCCATTTCTACCCTTGTCACTTCGTCGACTCCTGAACGTGTAACCGTGATTATGGATGACTCAGAGAATTTTCAACTTTCAGAAACAGAACAAGAATTGTAGAATCAAATCTACCATGAGTTGGCTAATTTTTTCCATGGAATCAGATCTTAACAGTTTCATTCGTCCTTCTACTCCGAACGAAGAGACGTTAAAATTGACCAGAGAAGAGTAAAGCGAGTCGACGGGCGATTCCATGAACGGATGTTCGTTACATGCAGATCAAGTGTAATGATGGGAAGACTTGGCCATTGTAGTCCGTGGGACAGGCCGCATTATACTGCCTTACTGAACAAAAACGCGATCTTAAATCATGGGTGGCGGTCGGCGGGTGGAAGTTGAATAAAAAAAAAGGTAATAGGTACGCGTTTTAACAGATAAGGTGACTGAGACTACGACGGGAATTTCTCATGTTCCTCTGTTTGTGTCCAGGCATTTTATTACACACTATTCAGACTGACATAATTAGAGGTTGGAGAAGTGATGATACGTTACAGAGACGTATCCGAATTTTATTTGTACTGTCTGGCCATAACGAAAAGATACTACGAAAATTCTGAAAGGTTTATAGGTTCAGATCGTGAAGTACAATTTCTTTACTTATCGAAAGACGAAGATAGTTAATGATTGAAATATTATACAGTAGTTATGGCAGCCTATCTGAAATAATACACACAACCAAATTTATTTGGAATCACCTCGGTATTCCACACTATTGATTGTTTTTGACCACGGATCTTCGACTCCTTGTGAAGAATGAAGTTTTTGTTGTGAAAAAACTGGATATTATGATAAGAGATGTTGAATCATCACCACATGTTCGGGATATTGTAGTCAGTCGTCACTGAGATTTGAAACTGTGAATTTCAAAATTGAAAAAGGCCTATAATCGTAATTGAAAATGCCTTACGTTGGACTATCCGATGTGCAGAGAGGTCGAATAATTGTTGCAGGAGGGGTGATACAGAGGGATATAGCGGCCACAATGGGAGTATCACAGGGGGTGATTTCAGAAAGCTAAGCCTTATACTTGGAGCTACAATCTCTGCACAGTAGGTCTAGAAGAAGTCGTAGGAAGATCATTCCTGAAGAACAACACAGCGTTTTGTGCCAAACTGCAAGAATATACCCTAGTGCGTCGCACCCCATTCTCCAAAGGCGATTTATGGAAGCAACTTGCATTAATGTCGAAAAAAATGTATCAAAGACTTTGTTCAATGGGTTTATGCAGCAGAAGGCCCTTAAAAGTTACAAAGCTAACCCGACAACAAAAAATTAACAGACTTAATTGGTGTATCGAGCATCAACATTGGTATTTTGGGAATTGGCGAAATGTTTTTCATTCGGATGAGACGAGAATTGGTGTTCGATCAGATGACCGCCCGATCCGGGTATTAAGGGGTCGTGGAAGACAAGCTAGACTCCGAGCAGCAAGACAAATTCCGAAATAACAAGGGTGGCACTATGCTGGTAGGCAAAACAAAATGTAACGGCTAGAAATTACGTGGACCTAGTGCTGGAGCCCATAGTGCGTTTTTGGCGAGGAGCCCACGGTGAGAATTTTACTTTCATGCAAGATAATGCTCCTCCGTATACCAGCAACTTCGCATCGCCATTTTGGACTGAACAGCTTTCTCCGTGAGAAAATAACTTTCAATTTTCATACTACATACGGAAAGAGTCTCTTCCTTTAGTTTTTTGTTTCTTTCTTAAAATAAACTGTAGTTTATTTCTTTTTCCAATTATGAAAATCTCACAAGGATCAATTCTAACAATTCTTTGAAATTCCAAAATCGCTGAGGTGATATTCAAAATATCGGGCGATTCCATATAAATTTGTTTGTGTGTATAAGTGGATTTGTCTTCACTACTCAAAAATTAAAGTGGTTGCACCTCACCAATGAAGAATGATATTTTAAATGAGCATTTTCAAATGAAGATTGACCTGTATTTGAGGGCCCAACTAGCGATTTCTTTACTTCACTCATTTGTCACTTTCTCACCATCTAATTTTGCAACTGACGATCAAATCAATATTAAAAAGAAAATAAAAATTTTGTCAAGGTCATTCAATGCTCTACACAAAAGGTCTGTTCGGAGTTCTGCATAAATGTACTTACCCTGTTATTCACGACTAAAGTTGAAGAAAGCATTAAATTGTTGTTTTTCGTTCAGCGAATTGATAATCTAGATCATCAAAATTTGATATTTTTCAATATAATCACTAAAATTATCATAATTCATAATATATATAAACTTATTCTTGCACAAATGTTATTTAATCTACAAAACGATGTTATCTTAAAATAATTTTAAACATAACAACTATGTAGTTCTACTTCATAAAATTATTGATTTCAGTATTTTATTCATTAGTGAACAAGAAAAATCAGATAATTGTTCATAAAATTTTACTATCAATGAACAAAAAATCATTATTTCATACTTCAAATAATTTTTTCGGCAGTAGACGAGCTGCACGACGAAAACCTCGGAAGGAAACAGGTAAAAACGAATTCGTGCAATATTTTTTCAAAATTTATAGTACGAACTGCACGAATGCCATTTTATACCTGAATGGAAATCTCTTCAAACCAAACCTAACTAACCTTACCGAACCTCAAACCTAATTTAAATCTATAATTTTGAATTGAATAGGTTAGTAGGATAAGTGTTAGGTAAAATTAGGTCGAGCATATTTCAATATTTACTATTTTAGAGGACCCTAAATTTTCCCGGGTTGTTGTATTATTCCCAATACAACAATATTTCAATACTCTATACCAATTTTTACCAAGTCTAAATTTCCTTAAAGTATGCCGATGGGCCATCTAATCTCAATGATTTTATTATCTCTTGTACCTATTTAGTCGACGAAATAGAACCTTTTTTTTGGTCCAGTTCGTTTCCCATTTTGTCGTGCAGTTCATACATAGCCCGTTGGGTCCAAAATTGACCGTCGTGCAGTTCGACAACTCCGATTTTTCCCAATTGATTGATAATATTCTTTGAAGAGCCATAATTTGATTTTTCTTTTGTATATATTAGTTACTTCATTGTTACGTTTAAAACTTATTTGTAAGAGTAAAATTATGTTTTTGAAGTTAATAGCTTTTGTGCTAGAATAAATTTGTTTATATTATATGGATGCAAGAATGATTTTTGATGCTATAGTACTGTGTCCAAATAATAAGGTGATATTTGAATTCAAACTGCGCGCGCTAATGGATTGGGAGCAGTGCTCTTATGTTTAGGTTGGTAGGACTATCTTCGATATCTGTGCCAAGTTTCACGTCAAAATATTTATTAGAGTTCGTGATACGCTTTGTCGTGTAATCTCCTCGAAGTTAATTTTTCGATTTTCATAATGTCTGCATTTGTTGATCGGAGTTTTGATTGAAGACTGAATTTTCTGTTGATGATACAAATGACGAACGGTATTGAGCATGATCCGTCTCTTCTTCTTCGAATAAATTGAAAAACAGGAGTTGGATGACATATAGAACGAAGCCAAGTTCGGTGAGAAAGTTGTCCCTAAGAATGGCTCAGTCAATTGGCCACCTCGATCGCTTGATCTCACGCCGCCAGACTTTTTTCGGAGGGGTTCCATAAAATCAATGGGTTACTCCAATAAACCGACAACTATATATTAATTTAAAACCAATATTGAGGGCGTTATTAACGAAATAGTCAGCTGTTTGTCTAAGAGCCATTGAGAATTGGGTTGAGAGAATGCAGCTTTGCCGACACTGGCAAGTCGCCCATATAAAAGATGTTGAATTACATAATTAATGCTATAAAAATTATCTACAAAATAAAAATAGAGTAGCTCAAAATCTCAAAGCATTCTATTGTTATTGTATTTTGCAATCGCAGAATCCCAATTGGTAATACGACTCAGCATTTATTATAAAAAATCATTATTATCCTTCCAAATCAATTTCATCGCCTTCGAAGTAACCACTCCCAGATAAAATGCAATAATGCCAACGGATTTTCCAATCTTGAAAACAGTTGTTAATTCATAGAATATATGTGATTAGGAAACAGAACTTGAACTTCAGAATCAGTTCACATTACTGTTCCACCAGCTGTCAAGTGCATTCTTAAAACTATTTGCACAAGGCGCGTTGACAATTGACTATGTCAGACTATTCCATAACCTATTGACACGGTTTGAGATGAAGAGCTCCCGACAGGATTGTTTTGAATATTTCTGAAGATGTTTTCGACTGTGGCCATGCAATTTCAGGACCTAATTCTGTTCAGAATGTTAACGAGGAATATTTTGATCAAACAAAGAGTGAGGGTATTGGAATTCATTCTTGTCCATATATAGTATGCGACATTTTGTTGGATGGTTTGAGCATTTGTGAGAGTATCATTGTAAAACTTGTCGACGAAGACCGAGCAACTAAATTTCAGAACAGATGAGAGGTAAGTGTACCAGATGTTTAGGTGTCATTTTTAAATTTGCTGCCATTTCTGAATTGTCAACATATAACTGTCATTGCAAGGTGATTTGACACGATGAAACTAGGAGAATTTCAATCATGAAAATATTAACTCTTGCACAATGCATCGAAATAGTGAAAATTCACTACAGAACCGGTGAAAGCTCGTGCTGCATTTAGTCATCATCAAGCATCTACTCGACCAACTGCAGTCAGTTTAATCCACAACTTTGAACGTGTCGGACAAGTTGGTGATATGCAGCACCGAACACGTATTCATCCGACCATGTCAGACGAAAATATCATCGCTGAATTTTGCATCTTGATCTGCATTTCCATCCCTATAAAGCGAAGTTAATATAGGAATTGAAGCCAAGTGACCACGAACAATGTAGTATATTTGATGATTGGGCTTTTGAAATGAATAGTCGGAGTCCTGATTTTTTGAACCGAAATATTCAGAGGGATGAAGCCCATTTTCTACTGTCTGGGTATGTCAGTAAACAAGTGGATACTCTTGGCTTGTAGGGTGTTTATTTTCAACAGGATGGCGCAACGTACCACATAAAATAAGGTCTACGTCAAAGCTTCAGCAACGCTTAAGGCTCTCGAAGACAATTAACTCGAAATACCACTACAATTATGCGAAAATGTAATGAAATATTTCCTACAAAGAATGACCAATTGTAAAAAGGCTTGTGATGGACACTTGCCAGATATTATGTTTCATTATCAATCTCAGAGTTTGTACTTTGAATTAAAATAAAAATATTACCACTTTTCTCATAGAAATTACGTTTTCTTAGGAATTGAAGATGAAACCTGCCGATGGAAGACGCTTTATAAGCAAAAAACTGAATAAAGGACCACGTTCCAAAATAATTTCAAGGAGTGGGAATTTTTTTATGATAAATTGAAACTCTTCTGTGGACTTTGAGTTTTTGCAACTTTCGTTCAGATCTTTACACTTCTACTATTATTCGCCATTATCTTCAGTCCGGCCCTGTATTTATAAAATTCCAGACATTTAATTGCCATTGTTGACTCTTTGTTGATATAGAAGACAGAAAGGAAACGTTGTAAGAAGAACAACTCGAACCGGAAATGATATTTTATTAATTATATAGTTGGAAATGCATCATTAAAAATTATAAGGAATAATCGAAGGATCAAGAAGGGTTCGAAAATTACGGTTGGTGGGAAAATTCTACTAATTTTTTTTTCACTCGTATATTAGTCAGTAAGACAATTCACACTCATTTTTTCATTCTGAACGTTTTCACATTCGATTCCACTACAAGATTATAGTGGAATATTTACATAATCAAGAAGGAAGTTGATACTGTAGATTTAAATCTCAGATTATTTTTCGAATGTTCTTAGATAATTTCTAAAAGGAACTGAAAGTATCATCATATTCTTTCGAAAAAGAATAGGAAATTGATTATTTGAAAAATCTGCATAAAACGGTTATCAGCAATTTTGTTATTGCTTTAATTTTTTTATACTCATGTGGAGTCTGAACGCGATTTATATGTTGAGTGTTCGATTCTGTCAGTTCTCACAAGTGTGTTTCGCGACATTCGCAATCTGTAATTTTTTATTGAAAATGGAATTTCGTGTGTCGAATCGCTGAAAATCTATAGAAGGATTACGGTGAATCGATTTCATCAAAAAACGTCCATAAGAGTGGTACAGCTGCCTGATGTAGTTGAACATCGATAATGTGAAGGAAATGGTGATTGAAATTCATCATTTGAATTTGGAAGATACAATGAACTTTATGTATCTCACGAATAAATTCCTACTATTTTTAATGATTGTTTGAGCATGAAACACGTTGCCGCTCGACTATTTTCCTCTAAAATTGAATGAAGTAAAGGTCGCTAAAGACATTCTAGAACGTGTCAATTCCGACTACAAACTCATAAAACGCATTGTAACTGGTGATGAGACAAGGTTAAAAAACAAGTACTGTGTTTTAAGGAATTTTACTTAATAATTGCGATTCGTAACGCGTTTCACTACACCGTAGCTTCTTCAGACGAATGATTATGCAGAAAAATGTAAATGAGAATATAACTATAAGTGTTCTTGAGTACTTAAAAGCTTATTGGTCACCTCCTCCTAAGTGGTTATTTATGACAGGTATATCCAATAAAATTAAGGAATAGATTGCTCCCCGAAAAGATTCAATAGAGGTGAAGGGCTTAAATCGACTTGTTCATTGATGAGTCTACCTGAGTGTTTGTATTTATTCATTTCTAAAGTTTCCCAAAGATCTACCTTCCAATATTTATTATCTGTATGCAAAATTTCAAACTGTGGGTCGAAAGAATGATTATTTTCTAAGAGATGATTCGCGTAATTTGAATCTGATTTCTTATTTGAAAAACTGCGTTTATGTTCCGATATTCTAATATTAAAATTTCTATGTGTTCTACCAATGTAGAAATTATCACAGTCATTGCAATTCAATCTATAAACACCTGATTTATTGTTTTTACTTGGTTTGGTTTTATTATTTTTATATATTTGCCTAAATTATTATTAGTTTGGAAAGCTATGTTGAAATTATTGCTACTTAAGAATGATTTCAGTTTCTCACTTGTAATGCCAACGTAGGTTAAGGTGTTGAATTTTTGTTTCAATTTATCGACAGGGTAAACTTCATTCAATGCGATTCTACTTTGTTTTTTATTTAAAATATTATTTATTAGTTTGGGATTGTAACCATTATTTTTGGCTATTTGTTTAATCAAATTTAGTTCTTTGTTGAAATTTTCTGGTGATGTTAATCAATCTATGAATAAAACTATTGAATGCTGACATTTTATGTTGATATGGATCACACGACGAGTTATGTATTATAATATCTGTATGTGACGGCTTATGGTAAATTGCGAAAACATGTTTTCCATTTTCATTCGAAATTGTTACGTCTAAGAAATTTATCGAATTATTGCTTTCTATTTCGGTTGTGAATGCAATTTTGGATGTAATGAATTTATATGATTTTCGAAAATTTTCAACTGTCTATCTGTTCCTGTGAAGCAAATAATGATATCGTCTACATAGCGATACCAGTATAAACAATATTTACTGAGTGGATGATTATGAATTACTTTCTCTAAGTTATTCATGAAAATTTCTGCTAACAAAGGACTCAACGGATTGCCCATAATCAAGCCGTCTTCAATAGTATAATATTTGTAATTGAAATGGAAATAATTTTGATCTAAACAAATTTTTAATAATGAAAGAATATCTGATTTAATGATAGTATTGACATGATTCCTTTCTAATAATTCTTCAACTAAGTAATACGTATCTTTTGGAGGAATGTTGGGAAATAGATTCTTAACATCGAAAGAAATAAGTTTGGAATTAGGTGGTATAGTGTATAGCCTCCCAAATTCAAATGAGACAAGGTTCATGAGTTTGACATTTAAACCAGTCAACAAGCTTTGGAATGGCGCCTTTCAACTGGACCGAAACCGAAAAAACCAATTCAAAGTCGATCAAAAGTCAAGGTAATTTTTTTTTATTATCGCAGCGTTTGAGAGAGCAAATTCGTTGAAAAAGGCCAGATTTGTGGAAAGAAAATATGAATTTTGCACAACAATAATGCAACTTCTCACAATGCTATCGTTGTGAATGAATTTTTCACCAAGAAATCAACAAATACCATCGAACAACCGCCGTATTCACCTGAGATTACTCCAGCCGACTTTTTTCTTTTTCTACAACTCAAATTACCGCTTCGAGTTAGCCGTTCTGAATCGATAGAAGACATAAAAGTGAATTCGCAACGAGAACTGATATCGATTCCGAAAAATGTTATGATGATTGGATTATTCGTTGGCGTTGGTTCATTTTTGCTGGAAAATCATACCACTTTTCAATTTTCCGTAATTTTGTTAGTTCTTATATAATTTGTAGTGACTTCATTCGTGGTGGTTTCATCTCATGATCAAAGCGGTGCGCCGCTTAAATACTTCTTCCTTTTCTTCTTAACGTGCCTCTTCTAACGAAGATCGGCGATCATTAGAGCAATCTTCACTTTAGAGGCCGCAGCTCTGAACAGGGACTTGGTACTCATGTTGGACCACTGTCGTAGGTTCATGAGACCAAATGTTCTTCTTCTGCCGGACGCTCGTCTTCCTTGGATTTTGCCTTGAACGATGAGATGAAGCAGTTTGTATTTTTAATTTCTCATTATGTAGCCCAAATATTGGAGTTTCCTCGACTTCACAGTGGTGAGTAGTTGAGCGTCACTGTTTACTCTTCGGAGAACTTCAGCGTTGGTCACGTGGTCTCGCCATGAGATGCGAAGCATTCGCCGGTACTTCCACATCTCAAATGCAGCTATTTTATTCAAAAAAATACATCACAATGGGAAAGACGTAACAGCGAACCATTCGCAGACTGAGATCTCTGTTCGTGGGCAGTCTCTTCATCTTCACGAAGACAGCGCTTGCCTGTTCGCTTCTCCTTTGTATTTCGGGTTTCATCCCCCACTTGCTGGTTACTAGAGAGCCAAGATATTTAAACTGCGTGCACCGCCCATTTTGTTGACCATCCAGCTGTAGCGTTGCCGGTACATAATCCCTCTTATTAATTATCATAAACTTCGTCTTCTGCTGGCAACATGTATTCAGTCTAGTAGCTGTTGTAGGCCTTCTACCGACGACCTAATGAGAACTGTGTCATCTGCGCACCTGATTTTATGGACAAGTATTCCATTCGCTGAAATTCCGTCAGTTGCACTCTCCAAAGCTTCAGCTATTATTCTTTCCGAATAGAGGTTGAAAAGTGTTCGAGAAAGCACGTATCCCTGCCTCACTCCTCCTACGATTGGGATGTCTCTTGTCTAATCTGAGTCCACGAGAACTGACGACACCTGATTCCAATACAAACTTGCAATAGTATAAACATTCCTGTCGTCTACACCAACATCCTTCAGTATCGCGATGAATGGAGTATGTCTGACTTTGTAAAAGGCTTTTTCGTAGTCGATAAAACAGGCAAATATGTCGACGTTCATATCAAAGCTTCTCTGCACGAGCACCTGTAAGCCAAACAGCTCATCTCTTGTCCCAAATCCGTCCCTGAAGCCAAATTGTTCGCTGAAGATGTGTTCATCACATTGTCTGTATATTCTCTTCAGTTTAATCTTGAAATATACTTTAAGGACGTGGCACATTAGACTAATAGTGTAGTGGTCTTCACATTTCCTTGAATTGGGTTCCTTCTGCAGAGTGATGCAATGAGATTTCAACCAATCCACTGGCAATTTGCCGTCTCTGTATACTTTGTTAAACAGTCCGGTGAGGTATTCAACTGCTCCATCATCGAGCAGCTTCAGGACCTCTCCATGTACGTCGTCTGGGCCAGTGGCCTTTCCATTGTTGAGTTGTTCAATTGCATATCGAATTTTATATTCCAAGATGTTTGGTACAGTAATCAATCGAGCAATTATTTTCACGTTTCGTACTCTATAACTTTCTGACTTTTCGTTCGATATCCTCGAATTTTGATATGTTATTTGATATTGGTAATGTGTGAAAATTCAATTTCCAACTTTATCTGTATAGACATAAGGGTCAAATTGTTTTGTTGGCGAGATGAAACATGATCAAATGGTGTCTATATGTAATGTCACACTAGAGAGAAGAGAGTCTCACAAATTTGACCAGCTGATACAATGATCTAAAATCATGAAATTTGTGTGATACAATCTGCGGATGGCCCCTCTGTTGTATCATTTCCACATATAACGCGTTCAAGTACTTCTTCTAGTTTATTGCATTGATTAGTACACATCTTAAACAAAACTTAAAGATTGTCCGAGAACATAAGTCAAGAGTTACTGAATAATTATCTGTGATAAGTTCGTATTTGCTTAGAAGAATTCTTTAGGTAGATAATGTAATTCTAATGAAGTGAATCACTAATTATTTCCCAATAAGAAATAATTGTTTTCGCTAACTACTAAATCACGTAACATCGAAATGTTTCGATGTCTGGTAGTAATATGAGTAATCGAGATTACGAAACTGTGATAATAATAAGAATTATTTGCCCATTTCTTCGTTCAGCACTCTATCTCATTAACATATGCATTGACCGTTATTAGAAGTAACCATTGAAGGTTCGATTAAAATGGTACATTTACATGTTACGTTCGCCTTACGTCCGATGGAGACATTGGCCGATATAACACATCAGGGGTACATGGGCGTACGTACGCTTCTGAATATTTTCCTTGGTCCATATTGTATTTGGTATCGATTCTCTTGGTTGATACAAGTCTACCTGGTTTGTGAGGTGTTTTAATGGTGAACTATGGGTCAATTTTAAGTGCTTATTTCGCTTTTTTGCTGGTTTAAAGAAAGTAGAGTGAAGAGACTATAAATGGAGCCCTTCAATTTTTTAGGCCGACAGGCAAAAGCAATGTCGTGTTTATTCAATATATCCTGAAATTTAATTCTCAGAAAGAAAACAACAGGTCTTCAAGACTTCCTAGTAGCTTAATTTGCACGGAGAGACAATATGAACATATAGATAATCACCAGACCAACTTTTGAATATGAAAAAGACGAGCATATGTCCAGACGTCTTACGCGTCAAGAACACAAGCGTGCAAGATTAGAGTGAGCACATCCTTCATTGAACCCATATTTGGTATGTTTTAGTGACGCGTCTTGGTCTGGTCGATTCTCAGATAGGCGTCTTTTCGTAGATAGACAAACCCAAGAGAGAAAAGAGATTTTTGTTCAGTCCAAGAGGTACACCTATTTCGAGGGGTTTGGAGAGAAATGATCTAATCTTTACCTTTGCGAAAACACCTTGGATGATACATGACTGCTACATAATCAACAATTTCATGGTGGCTTAGGTGATAATTCTGTTTCTGTCGACGATAATGCATAGATCCCGTGATGTGATAAATGCTCAGGAGAATCAATTAATTAAGCGCTGACTCCTGCCTCTAAGGTCACCTAACCTTATCCAATTGGATATGCACGAGAACGCTCAACGAACTGTGCAACAGGTCTCCGAGCTTTTACTAATTTTTGTAATAATTTTCAGCAAGAACGAATTTACCATTGGCATTCAAAGGAATTGTAAAACTGCCAAAGAGTTTCGAAGAGATCATACACCTTTCGTGGAGTAGAGTATTTCATCTTTGAAGTCAGTTAATTGTTTTTGTGCCAAAGACAAGAAGAATATTTTAGTTTCGTAAAACGATTATAGAAGATGTTAAACGATTGGCATGCTCGAAGCAGGGAGCAGAAAGAAACAGTCAGAGTGGTGGTGTGTATTCGCATTTTAATGAAACTAGTAGCTGAAAGAAAACAAGAATTACCACGTCCAATGTACCTCCACAGTAAACAATTTGGATCAAGAGCTGTTTCATTCTCAATTATCTGGCGAAACTGTTAGATGGTTTTTGAGGTACCTCGTCCTACACTCAATAATAACGCAGCCCGTTTACCAACGTGTCAAAAATGCATAAATTGAAATCAAAAGCAATAGATTGAAGTTCCTTTATGTTATGAGTCTTTCGTGGTTCAAGATAAACTCGAATATGAAGGAAATCTGACAAGGCAAACAATCTCCAGCATGTTTGAAAAATTGTTGGCAGGGTGACGGATCGGTAATGTTTTGGAAAGATATATCTTGGTACGAAAGCTGACTGCATTTTGGTACAGAAAAATCTGATGAGATATGAGAAATTCTAGCTCTTCTATACACTGCTCATTCTTTAAATATGTTGTTCTCAATATTGCTAGGTCAAAGATTTCCATCAAACTGAAATATTTTACTCAAAATTCATTGATAATTTCAATTTCCCAAGACTTTTGAGGATTATATTTGGTAACATTGTTGATTGAGAACAATTATTTCATTCTCTGAGGAGTATACTTAGTTCATATGGCATCTCTAGATTGGTGTTTGTTAACTTGCCTATTGAAGAAAGCGAATCGTAAGTTATTGAAAAAACTATTGGACGAAGTGAGTTTAACAGTTTACTGGTCACTCGAATAAACCAGCTTCCATGAAAATGCGAAAAGTCGGCAATTGAACACTAATTTGATGAAACAAAGAGAGAAAATCTGTTTTCAGAGCTGGAAGTAAAAGTCCAATCTAGTAGTAGCCAATACAAGTAGTGTGGTAGTTTTAGTTTACCGTCGTTCTGCAAGAAATGAATCTTAACCAGCTTGTATGCAAAAATCTCCAGCAGTAGAGTGAATATCAAGGTCCTGCTACGTAATTTCTTCCACGTATGCGACATTAACCGTTGAAGGATGAGGGCAGTTCTATTGAACTACATAATGTCATCCATTTTACTACCTACAGTTCTATCTTCAGGGTATTAGAACAGTTTGGAATAGACGTGCTCAAGTTACTCTTCGAGCCTTGATTGCAATATTTTGTTAGGTCTCGTACGAGATCTTTTTCTGATGCAATATTTTAATGACAAAGTTTTGCTATTTGCTATTGCATTGCTACCTATAAAGCTGAATTGTAGGTAGTCATGATATCTGACACGAATAACTCTTTCTTTCATCAGCTTCATATGCCACCGTAGAAGTGATAGTGGTTGCAGTATTAGAATCAGAAAAAGTTTTAGTTGATATCCTTTTTTTCTCCACATTTTTCCAACCATTCCAGAGGAAATGTAGACAAGCAACTGATGCACAAGGGCCATATTAACCATCAGTTAATAATCATAATGTCTATTGATCGTTATTAAACCTTTGAAGTGATACAAGAAATTGTCCAAGTGTTGATGGCATTGAGAATCATTTTGGTATTCAATCTTTCACAGCAAATTTCTAAGAATTAATAGGATGGCTGTAGTTTCAATGGCGGGATGAGATTAGTTGCCTCAAGATTTTTCTGTTTTAACTTCTCTTCGGTACTACCGCCGAGTATGTATCCATACTACAATCACTGAATTTTGAAACTATTTCCTCAACTAATTGAAACTTGAAACTTCTTTCTAGTATTCATTAAAAGTATAACGCTGCTGACCACTTTGAGTAGCTAATAAAACAATAGTTTCTGGGTCAATTAGGTCTTTACTCATTACCTGTTATAACATAATGTCGACCAATATGTCGACAATATATCTTCAACGATGTCCAAGTGGTTCTCAATTTGATATAATCTGGTTCAACTCGATATACATTCGATATTTCTTATAATTGAATTCTAATATATTAGCCTTCATGTCCACTTTGTTCTTAAAATAGATTTCGTTCATAAAGTTGGTTAGCAATGAATATTTAAGTTAATTGTATTCTATTTTAATGTATTTTGGGTATAATGCTGAATTGTACGCTCTGATAAATGCGGATTTGATTTAATAGATCATATTTAAAAAGTATGTTGATCAATTCTAAGTGCATTAACTCTGGAGAAAATCTAATTGGCGGGACTGTAGTTTTCGATCTGATATAAAAATTTCACTAAGGTTCTTAGAATTTTATTTCTCACATTAAATCTGTTTCCAATATATTTTCAGTAGTGATAGCCTACTAATCAAGGATAAGATTTTTTATTTCGACTGAATGCGATTTCAATCCAAGCCAATGCACTTAAGACATAAAATGAAGCATGAAGCACTTGAAAAACAATTCATGTTCCATCAAGTTTAATCTTCATTTTGTTATTCAATCTTTGTGGTAGTTCTGTGCAGTATTCACCCATGATGATTTAATTCTTCAAAAAGTGAATATTTTTTTCGAATAACACAGTAATCTTTCGACCAGATGAGTCTTTTTCGAAGAATCGGAGTATCGCTGATTGGTCTTCATATGAAAGAAGCTACCAGACAAGCCTGACGTCTCTTCACCACTCTTATGACAGCTTTTCAGGGTTAGGAATTTCATTATAGCGTCTTCATGGGATACAGAAATCTGCCCTTGTAGCTTTACATGGAATCAATGCTATTCTTTCATCTTTCTCTTGACCTCATGATAGAAGGACATCATCTTGAAAGAGAAGTGCAATGCTGAGCTAATAAGTAAGCTCTAAGCTGCTTCTTGGACTGGTCAAGTGGCTAACATAACATTTGTCGTACCAGTGAAACAATTGTAGACAGTTTTTTGAGAATGTCTGTTTTGGGTTAGATTAAGTGAAAGAGCAAGAAATGGCTACCACATAAAAGTGAAAAACCAAACTATGAGAAACAAACTGCCTGAATCTAACCTGCACTCTAGATGTCCTTAACAATTCAGACATTTTCAAGAGAAAATTGGGGGACAAGGGTAGTCTAGATATTGAATGTGGCGAAATATTTCTAGACTGAGAAAGGTTTAGGAAATTCAATGATATCAAGGTGATATGGTGATGGACTTAAGTAGTACACATATTGGCGGAATAGCACATATCATTTTGCTAGAGAGATATTTAAATGCTGTATAATATAGGAACCAGATCATTGAAGCATTTTTCCTTTCGTGATAATTTGCAGTGAGCCAAAATTTTATGTTGATTCATGATAATGCTCGCTTAAACAAACTGCATCAAAGACAATGAACTCTTGGATTACTTAACCTAAATTCCATCTTACACTTGTGAGACATGCTAAGCAGAAGCATTTCACCGAATAACGTATTGAACAAGAAATCAAGTATTTCAGGTTCCAGTCTTCTTCTCTCTTCTTCTTTTTCAGCCCTTCTCTGTCCACTCCTGAACATAGGCCTCCCCTTCTAGCTTCCATCTCTCTCTGTCCTGTGCTATATTATACCATCCTCTTCCTACTTTTTCCTTTATGTCATCCAGCCACCTTCTCTGGGGGCGCCCCACTCCCCTTTTGTATAAGCGTGGTCTCTATTGAGTTATTCGCTTAGTCCATTTTACATCCTGTTGTCTTGCTACATGTCCAACCCATCTCAACTTCAATGCAGCTATTCTCGTAATTACGTCCTCTACGCCTGTTCTCCTTCTTATTTCTTCATTACGTATGTGATCCCGCAGGCTCACTCCAAGCATAGTTCTTTCAATTGCGCGTTGTGTGGTTCTAAGTTTGTTAGCAGATCTTATTGTGAGAGTCATGGTTTCCATGCCATACGTTAACACTGGGAGAACGCACATATTAAAAACTTTTCTTTTGAGGTTAATTGTTTGTTTTTCAAGACAAATCCTAGTTTTCCAACAGCAGCCCAAGTCATTCTTATTCTTCTTGACAATTCTGCAGTTTGATTGTCTTTACCTATCTTTATAGTGTGTCCAAGGTATAGATATTCATTCACTTTCTCTATAACATTGCCGTCGACTTCCAATATTGCGTCCTCCGTTGTCATTATTTTAGTTTTTGTCAGATTCATTTCCAATCCTACTTCTTCCGATGTTCTTTTGAGTTCTAGCATCATTTCGTGGAGTTGTTCTAGGTTATCGCTTATTAGAACTATATCATCTGCAAACCGGAGATGGTTCAGAAATTTTCCATCCACATTTATACCTTTTCTATCCCATCCCAACTTCAGGTTCCAGTACGAAATAGAATTTGATTCATCAAGAAATTGATAATTCAATTCTTATATAAAGAATGAATTATAATAATGAGAATTATTTATACCATCTCTTGTGTGGCATGATTCATCAGACCTGTTGCAAATGAAATCTGGATCTTGGGCATGTTGCTGTAAAATCCAGCGGCAAATTGTGAGACAAAGCTACTCGCCCTCTGCATTCAACACCTTCACTCCCTGTCGATAATGGGGGTGCACTACGATACTTTGGAGTATCTGTTACTAGTTTGATAAGCGCCGAGAACTTATCGGTTGATTTTCTGTCTATAATACTCTCTTCATTTTGTATGTAGACTTGACATGCTTTTTCTCAAGGGTATCTATTTCTCTGAGTTCAAAAACAGATTTAAAACTGTACGAATATGAGGATATCTATGAAAATATTCTTCAGCAGCTTCTCGTGCGTTTTCATCGCGAAAACCATTTACATAACTGCATATTTTTCATTACTGATGGAATACAATTTCAAGTCAAGGAATTTGATGTTTCACAACAATTATCGAAAAAGAAATTCTGGCATTCATCTATGAAAAGTAGCTCATTTTACTATGGTTACGAAATGTCACCTGTACAACGAGTGATCTATTTCATTCCATTTCTCTCGTATGTTGGAAAATGTGGTTTCGAGACCCACTCGTATCAAATTGTTGCTACTTAATATCTCTGACTTATTTGTTTGAATATTGCTTGAGGAATCACCTATCAAGGTTTGTCATAAAGCTTGGGGGATACCCTGTATAGTAGGTAATCATTACAAGCTATCCTCTAAAATCTTCTAAGAACATATATTGAAATTGAATTTCTCTGCAATAAATAATCTATTTAAATAAACGCTCACATAGATTGTTCATTAAAGCGGATATCTTTCAGCGCCGCCAATGTTTTCACAAACAGAAACACACACTCACACACATTCCAAAGCGTTTTTTATCCAGTCTTCCACGCGGCCGAACCATAACTCTTTGCCAATTGAATTCCTGGCAGATCGTGCAAAGAACCAGAATTGTAGGTGTATGCACAGAAAAGAGTAAATAGAACACAGAGTAGTCCGGTGTGCGTGATCAGCTGTGGCTATGCACCGGCCGGCGGTGGGGTCTAGTGACCTGAAGCGACCCTGCCCTCCTCAGTTATGCAACGTGCTTATCTCGGCGACAATGGAAAGGACAAATCGAGAGGGTGATTATGAATGTCGTCATCGAAGATATGTGTTCATAAATGTCACTGTCATTTGAGTGTCCGTTTTTCAATAATTCTGAATGTATTGAATTTTAATTTCGAATCGGTCATTTGGAATCGTTATACGAATGCTGAGATGACGGACATCCACTTCATGTATGGACGTGCTGACGGAAATGCATTAGAAGCTCGGTTGTTGTACATTGACAGATATCCAAGCGGTATTGCTCCCGATAAAAAAAAAAAACTTTTGAAATCATTCATTGACGCCTATAATTCAAGACCATCCCGGTTCCACCACTCGAAAAATTTCTGACGCTTTAAGAGTCAGCAATTGAATTTTTTCTTCATGAAAATTTGTTGTATCCATTCCACCTACAATGCATACAAGCACTTCTTCCTACCGCTTTTCCTGCCGTATTGCGTATTGCATTGGCTTTTGCTTAAGTGGATTCGAATTCCCCAATTTATAATATTGATCCTGTTCACTGATGAAGCAAGATTTTGAAGAAATTCCATATGGAATTTTCATGATAATCATATGTGGTCTGAAGAAAATCCACATCAATTATATGAAAATTGATTTCAACATCAGTTCTCGTTTTACGTTTGGACCTAACCTAACTTATCTTGAGCTGCGGTTTTCTAACGAAGCGGGATCACAATATTTCTCTCAACAAATGATGATAAATGACGTTATTGAAGAGTTTGCAACACTCTGTAACTTGTTTAAATCATTTGGTATCTTTCAGAAAATATTTGAGCCTACCCGAGGTAAGAACTGCCTTGATAATATATTTGGCAACTTCTTGAGTAGTTATGAACATGCTTGTGTTGTGAAATCAGAATTTTCTGACCATGATACACAGGAGTTTGTCTTGGATCTCCCTGTTGGTGCTCCGAAGCATTCTACGATCAGGCTTAGGCTACTTACTCAGACAGGTTTCAACAGTATGCATGTCTTACTGAGTGGAATGAATTGGGATTTTGTCAGGGATGAAAATCTAGACTACCATGGTGCATTTAATAAATAAACATAAATTTATTGATTCTTTTTATCTTCATTCCTTGAGAGAGTCACAAGGGTAAGGGAGAGCTGTGCTGGGGGGTGATTGACTCACTGATGGTCTCCGGGAGATGAGAAATCGGCTATATTCTGACATGTATGAGATATATAAGTCGGAAGATCTTAAGTCCTTGCATAATAGGTTGAGGTTCATTAACCGAAATGAGATTAACAAAGCAAAAAGTGATTACAATGATCGTATTATAGCTAGCTTATCGAACAAATCCAAGGCTTCTTGGATAATAGTCAATCAATTCAGAAGTGATCTTTCAAAGAAAGCCTCTGTTACACTCGGACCGGAGAAATTAAGTGGAGCATTTCGCCTCTACTACAGATGTTATTTCTCGAAATATTCCTTATTCTCATACTGATTTTAAGAACATAGTTAAAAAGAGTATTTCTCCAGAGTTCAATTTTGAATTTTCTGATGTCTCACAAATCCATGTGAGAGATGCCATCGAATCGTTCAAAAATGGCTCTGCAGCCGATCAGTTAACTTATTGAAGCGTTCTGTCAACCCACTCATTTATCCGTTAACAACATTGATTAACAATTGTATAATAAGTGGAGTATTTCCGGAATGTTTGAAGGTATCTTCCGACACACAAGAAGGAAGATGTAGAGTATTGAAAATGATCGTCTTTTATCCCTGGTTACAGTTTTTTCTAAGTTGATTAAGAGGCTTATGCGTGATCAATTTAGAGCATAATTTGAGAATAATAATCTCTTCTCAAGGAGCCAGTTTGGCTTCAGGGTGAATAGGAGTACGATGGGGGCCTTGGTTTATTTGGTTAGTGGTATTCTTGACTATTTTGAGCAGAGGTTTCAATCTGTAGCGCTGTTTCTGAATTTAACCAGAGCTTTTGATTGTGTCCATCGTGATAAACTGATGTGGAAGTTGGAAAGGTACGGATTGGGTAGAAGGAGTTGCGATCTCATTGAATCATTTTCAACTGATCGATATCAGTTTATGTTTTCAAATGGTGAGTACTCTGATAGAGTGAAAGTCATGACTGGTGCTCCGCAAAGTTCTATTATGGGTCCTATTTTATTTTCAATTTTTATGAATGACTTTCCTGATTTTATTGATGATGCGTAGAGCACTCTCTTTGCTGATGATACAACTCTTTTTATGAGATCTAATGTTATATGGAGTCTGAAGCATTTGTCGTGTGACAGCTAACATGAAAGGGACTTGGTTTGGTTTCCTGTAAACGGGTTGGCAATAAATGGTGCTAAAGCACAGAAACTGTTGCTGAGTTTGAGGGAATGAGAGTTGAATGTATATGTTCTTAGACGTCTAGCTTCATCTATTTCTCCGATGATTCTGAGAATGGTTTATTTTGCGTTGATCTAGTCTTCCCTTAGATATTGTGTGGTAGTTGGGGGTGGGTTTTCTGAGCGTGAAGTACTGTTTTGTCTCCAGAGGAGGGCTGTCAATGTTTTGGGGGGTCTGGGCTACAGGGATTGCTGTAGGAGCATATTCAAGCGGCTTGGCATACTTACCTTTCCTTCTCTGTATGTACTTGGGTGTCTAGTGTATGTCCACAGCAACTGAGCAACTTTTAAAATGAACTCTGATGTTCATTTTCACAATACAAGAAATAAATTTCATATAAGAAAAGATTTCTTTCGACTCGGTAAATCACAGATAGGTTTCAATTTTCATGCTGTTGATTTCTCTAATAGGCTGCCCGATTCCATAATATGTCTCAAATCGGACTGTTTCAAGAAAAAGCTCAGGCAGATTTTTGCTCGGGAGGCTTATACTGAGTTGATGAGTTTTATAATGTCAACTTTTCGTGAATTTTTTATTGTCTACCATTTGAAGGTTTCTATTTTACTTGTATTCAAGTATTTTTATCGTGTATGTGTATTGTTATTCTATTTTAATTCAAGTAATTTCTAAATTGATAACATGCATCCTATTACTTTTTGTATTTTATCTGAGGTTTTATTTATACAAATTCACTTGTTCTTTTTGACTTTTGATATGTATTGTAATCAACTTTGTGCAAACACTTTAATGTTTTTTGTGAGGCATTAATAAATGAATACTGAATACTGAATACTGCTAATGTTGGTAAAAGCCTTGGTGTTGAGCAAACTATCAAAGAGCCGTATAACTGTTTATAAGACGTTAAATGTGTGTTTTTCATCATAAGAAGTGGCGGATTGGAGAAGAACTAAACTTTAAAAAAACTAATGACAAATAATCGATGAAATGAAATAAGGCATTCTTCCAACTACTGTATACTACATTTTGCAGAAATATTGGGCCTTGCAAAGGTTAATACGAGGTTTGATCCATACAAACTATACAGGTTTCGAACCGCTTAAGAAAAAAGATTTGTGAATGCAGCAAAAATTTCAGAGTATTCGTCAAAATTGTGAAATAATCAAAACAATATATTTCAAAGATTCGTTAACTCAAACTGTATATATCATACTTTGGAGATCTCTGAACATCAACACATATTGCTCAAAACTAAAATAGAACAATTTCATCCTGCTGTTGATGAAGGTAAATATTAAAGAATTGTGGTAAGATTACCAGGTGGGCTGAAGAGTTCGTAGGCTGATATACAGATGGCGTTGCTAGGGTCAAATCCACATGACTTGATATAGCATTGAACGTGAATCAACTTCTGTTATTGTTGGAGAAATTGGTGAGAGTATTCCGTGTATTGACTAAACATTGCTTTTTGATGAAAAAAATACAGTTGAAGCCAAAGAATGGCTTGATAAACGTTATTAGGACTCTGCGCTAGGAAAATCAACGGTGGAAAAGTGGTTTGCAAAGTTTAAACGAGGTGGACGTCTCAAAGATAATATCATCCATGAAAACATTGAAAAAGTAAACAAAATTGTTTTGAAAATTCGAAAAATGAAATTTATCGAGATAGCTGAGACCGTGAATATATCCAAGGAACGTGTTGGTTCTATTTTAAAACAATGTATGGATATGCGAAAGCTGTGTGCGAAATGGGTGCCGCGTTTATTTACTCTTGATCAAAAAGAATAGCGAGTCGATAATTCTGAGCACTGTTCAAAGATAATCAACCGTAATAAAGCCGAGTTTTCCGTCGTTACATCACAATGGATGAAACATGGATTCATTACTATACTTCAGAAAGCAATCGATAGTCAGGTGAGTGGACTGAACGAGGTGAACTGCATCCAAAACGTACAAAAACGCAGCAGTTAGCTGTCAAGCTTATGGCATCTCTGTTATAGTTATAGATTACCTCACAAGGGCCAGACGACAAACATCGACCACAGTTATTGGATCAATTGAAGGACGAAACCACAAAGAACCGGCTCCATTTGAAGAAAAGGAAAGTGCTGTTTTATAAAGACAATGCACCTTGCTACAAATCAATCAAAACAATGGCAAAAAAATTCAAGACTTATGAACACGAAATCACCGAAACTTAAGCCTATTTCGAAGTTGAAGATAAATCTTATTATAAAAATCCATATTTATCTATTTCATACAGTATAAAAACTGGAGGACTAACTCTGCTTCCGATTTCAATAAAATGCTTACAAGAATCATTCCTTATTGAATGTTGACTATAACTTGAGAATAAGTCCAATTCAGAAGAAATACATCAAGAATTGGCATGATAAAAATTTTCAGATAAACCATAAACTGAATTCAGAAATTCAAACCTCCATTCTTATTTGTTGACTTTGAAAGAAGGCAATTAGGTAAGCTATGAAAACATTAACCCTGCAGTAGTCGAGCCCTATTCTGTAACATTAGTAGTCGCGGTGAGTCTGGGGTACTCCAACTTTTGACAGTGCATAAGTAAGGAAAAATTGAGACTTTCACTAAATAAAATGCAGTATATGAAAAAGCGTTTATTATTGAATATAACTGTACTGCACTTAGTTATAATAAACATCAAACTCAACATGAAATAAAATTCTTAAAAATATGCTTGTTTTTCATGATTTTTTTTTAAATTACTAAAATATAAAATACGAAACAATAGTGAAATTGAATCTTCAGTATATATGGTTTTTACACATGTTGGTTGAAGTTCTCTTCTGTATAGAGGAGGCACCAAGTTTTGGCGTGTTTTAGACATACAAATTTTTTGCATTTTTGGCGGTAATATCTTGATCTATTTTTATTTTTGCACTCGGAACAATATTTTCTGATATTTCTTGGAATCTCTAATTGCTGATCATTATTAGCTGATGTATCAGCAACTTCTTGCTTTCTATGTTGAACTGCTTGGGGTACATTAGTTTCTGTTTCACACAGCTTCAAATGAGGATCTAATAAATTGAGAGCTATTTTCTTCAGAAAATATCTTCTCTTCAAATCATTTCTAGGATCTTCATTGTTGGCAGTATGAATTACTTGACTCTTTATTCCTGCTATATTCATCAGTGCATAGAAGATCACCATGGGTCAACGTCTAGTTGTTCTAGCTACGTTATATATAGCAGAAAGCTCGTCCACTGTATCTGCACCCCTTTCGTAGAGTTATAGTAGGTTAGGTTAGACTACCAAAATTTTAATCGAATTTAGAATAGCAAAGATATCTTTAGAAGTGCTCGGAAGGATACAAACTAATACCGAATGTGACTAGCAACGAAACGTGGTGTTTTCAGTATGAGCCCGAAACAAAGCGCTGAATGTCCAGCGTTGGATGTAGGAAACCCAAAAATATTCGCTAGCAAAAATCGAAAGTGTAAAGGAATTATCCCTAAGCTGCATTTGAAGCGTCACGATTCCATTGAGGCCATTGAAAGTGTGGTGACCGACGCGCTAAAGACTATTCCAAGAAAAGAGATAAAGAGGTCGTTCGACACCTGTTGGCACGTGGAAATTTGTGTCTCAATGCAGAAGGCGAATACATTCATTAATAAAAAAGATTTGTATCAAAATTGTTACTGATTGTTTGTGTTTTCAAAAAGTTTGGTTACTTTTGGAATGGACATGGTATATACGAACATTCTGTGTATAACATTTGTCAAGATATCAAATGCATATTTCGTTTATATCGAAAAAAGACGTTCAATTTGAAACACTTATTATTATGTAATCAATTACACAAGTTCGCAATTTTTATTGAATATTAACCACATGAATCAATTTAGAAACGATCTATAGCGAAGGTTTCGAAACACAGCAAAGTAAATCTCAGACAGTTCATAAAATGAAATTATCGGCTCCTTATATAGACGGAAAATTATTGGCGAAACAACAATCATCGAGTAGTATGTGTTAGTATCATTCAAGATTCTCTTCATTCTTTTTTTCATTCTGCCCGTCGACCATTGAACACGTTCGAACGGCATCGATCACTGTGATCCATTCACTTCGTGGTGAAATTGGTCATTGTTCGACGACTGCATATATCAGTGGACGGCTAACTGATACATGCTTTCGGACGAGATAAATAACTCGTCAAGAATGAAGATGTACAACTGTCAAAGAAGTAAATTTTTTCATCCAAATTTACTGTATGTAATATACAATAATACATTTACGCCAACGAATAATCCAATGATCAAAACATTTTTCAAACGCTTTTTCTGGAATCTGCTAGTTCTTTTTTATGTATTCTATCGATTCAAGGTGGGTAATTTGAGTTTTCGAAAAAGGAAAAAGGCGACCGTAGCCAATTGTATTTGTTGAGTTTTAGATCAGAAGTTGCTCTCTCAAATGGTAAATAACGCTCAGGTAATATTCTTCATTTACCATCTGACCTTCTGACAAGAATTTCGAGCGCAAAATACCGCGATAACCAAAGAAAACAGTCAAAAGTAGCTTGACTTTTGATAGACTTCGACGTGGCTTTTTCGGTTCAGTTGAAAAGCGCCAGTCCGAAGCTTGTGGACTAGTTAGCATATACAACTCATGAACCCATGTCTCATCACCAGTTACAATGCGTCTAATGAATATGGGGTCGGAATTGATTCGTTCTAGCATGTCTTCTGCGATCTTTATGAGATTCAAATTTCGGAGAAAATTCAGGTTTTTGAAAATTGTCGAGCCACAACGCGCTTTATGTACAAAAAATAGTTTAAACCGATAGTTCTTTATCTACTTCTCTCAAACTTGAACGATGATTTTCAACTCCGTTTCCTTCACTTTATCTAAGATAACGTCAGTTGAAGACGTTGATAGCCAGCCGACCAGAACGAGGAAAACCTTCCAGCACATCTTAACCGCTGTTAAATTCACTGCACCACTCATATGCTCGTATTTTTGTCTTATATAACATACGAAATTTCATTTGCAATACAAAACTTTTTATTCGAAACACACTTATGAGTGATAACAATATCGGGCATGGTAATAGTTACATCTATAAAATTAATTTGATTGTTGATTTCTTTTCAAGTTTAAATTTAATTTTGTATGAATATTATCAACAAAGTTTAGGAAATTGTCTGATTGTCTTGAAGGACCTTTAAAATACGCAAAAATATCGTCAACGTATGGATACCAAAATATTATATGAGACTCTAAAGGTGAATGAAAAATTATATTTTGCATTGTTATTCATGAAAATTTCTACTAGGAGTGGACTAAGGAATGAGAACCCATAGCCAGACTTTCGCTCGCTCGAAAATTATATTGTTACCTTAAAAATAATTCTTGTTTTGTTCTGAAACTAATGAAAATATGAAATCACTATGAATAAATGGATTGACTTGAGCGTTGTCTAAAATAGAATTAAACATAGAAAATACCCTTTTATAATCACATTTAGCGCCATCGCAGATTCAGAGCTAGATTATTCGTTCTTGCTTTATTGGAAAGCAAAAGGACTAGATTTTTCAGAAATTGTATCGAAATTTCATTTCCGGTGAAATTCAATAAGGCTGACTCATTCGAAAATGAGCAATATTTCGAGATCGCTGGAACGTTTTCTTTTCACTAAAAAATTCGAAAGGGGCATTCAGTCAACAATTCAATCTTATCTGAACAATTTGACATATTGAACACAAAAATATTTCAAGAATTGTTATAAAAGTAGCGTGAAGCATATTTTTCATTCTGATTTTCAGGTAAAATCGAAATATTTTTTTTCACCTCATGGCGTTGACACTCCTGAAGTTGTTGTGTTTTTCATGGAAGACAAGGAACCATATTTTACTAAACCAACCTGAAATTTGATTTCTGTAAGAATCCAAAATGATCGAATTCCTCAAATATTAACAATTTTCTCCGCGCATTAAAAAACTTTTCGCGGTCGCAATGAATCAAATGCGTGATTCCATCACTAGATTGAACCTTTTCCATAATTTTGAGGGGTCGAACTCGAATATTGATTCACAATTGTGCCAATTGTAGTAAATAATGTTTCTCTTCTAGACCATCATATGCACCTCCCATTGTGAAAACTTTGAGCATAGACTGCATGCATTAACTCTATGATAAACAGAAAAAAATGAAAGGTCATCGATTTTTAGACGAAATCTGGTTCGAACTCGAATTTTATCTTGGTGTTGCTTGTTTTTGACGTTTGAAATTGTTAACAATGGTATTAACAAATGAGGATAAGCGTTTCATTGAATGTTTATTTCTGCGTGGCTATCTTCTTCTTTTCTTTTCTTTCTTTCACAGCCTCATCTCGTCCACTGCTGGACATAGGCCTCTCTTAACCTTTTCCAATTTGACCGGTCTTGGGCATCCTGAATCCAATTTGTGGAGATTCTTTTTATGTCGTCCGTCCATCTTGTTGGCGGTCTGCCTCTGCTTCTGAAGGCTTCGTGTCTAGGGATGCCACTCCAATATCCTTTTTGACCATCTGTTGTTTGACATTCTTGCGACATGGCCTGCCCAGTTCCATTTTAAACGTGTGACCCTATCTACAGCATCTGTAACCTTACTTCTTCTTCGTATCTCCTCATTTGAAATTCGAACTCTCAGGCTTATTCCCAACATGTATCTTTCCATGGCTCGTTGGGTTACTTTTATTCTGTTGACAGTCCTTTGGGTAAGTGTTAGTGTTTCGGAGCCATGTCAGTACCGGAAGGACACATTGGTCATAAGCTTTGCGTTTAAGACTTATTGGAATATCATACTTGAAAATGTCTCGTAATTTTCCGAAGGCAGCCCAGGTCAGTCCTATTCGTCTGCTTAGTTCACATGTCTGGTTGTCTCTTCCAATTCGTATTTCGTGCCCTAGATATTTATATGAGGTTACAAATTGGATTTCTTTTTCCCTTAGTTTTAAGTTACAGCTGGGGACTAAGTTAGTAATGAATTCTGTTTTAGCGGTATTGATCTTTAATCCAACTTATTCGGAGATACTTGACAACTCTGAGAGCATTTCGTATGCCTCATCTAGGCTATCTGAGATCAACACAATATCGTCGGCGAAACGCAGGTGATTTAGCATTTTCCCATCCACACGTATGCCTCTATTTCTCATTTCGAGCTTTTTAAACATATACTCTAATAAAGTTGTGAAGAGCTTGGGAGATATTGTATCGCCCTGACGGACACCCCTTTCGATTTTAAACTGGTTTGTTTCTTCGTGAAGTCTAACTTTTGCTGTTGCGTGTTCGTAGATATGTCGTAGTAGGGAGATATATCGATGATCTATACGACAGTCGGCAAGAGCTTCAATCATTTCGTAGTGATTTATGGAATCGAACGCTTTTTCATAATCTACAAACGTGAGTACAAGAGGTTTATTGTATTCCACACATTTTTCTATCAGTGACTTTATAACCTTTAAGTGGTCGTTTGTTCCATATCCAGCTCTAAGGCTCGCTTGTTCTGTTGTCTGATATAAATCCAGTTTGTTCGTAAGTCTCGCTGTTATGATTTTAGTAAAAAGCTTGTAAAGATGTGTAAGCAGACTAATTGGTCTGTAGTTTTGTAGGTCGGTGATATTAGCCTTTTTATGCATAATAACAATGATGGCGTTGTTCCACTTCTCTGGGGTTGTTGCTTCATCTAGACATTTGTTGAAAAGTCGAGTTATGGACTTAAGTAGTTGTTTTCCTCCCATTTTTATAGCTTCTGCAACGATGCCGTCTTCACCTGGTGCTTTATTGTTCTTCATTTCGTGGCTATACTGCTAGGCAAATATTACTCAGTTACGAAAGAAGTTCAATCTATTATCTTGAGGAAAAATTTCGGACAACAGGGTCATTAGGAAGAAGACCAGGTACTGGTGCAGCTAGAACTGTTAGAACACAGGTACTCGCCTTTTTCATAATCTGTCTCACACATCAACTCTACATTTTTTGTATTACAAACTCAATTGACAATTTCTGGATAACATTAAGCGAATTTCTGCATTAGTAGTCAGCCCTATTAGAGTTCTAGGAACCAGCTGGACTGTTACCCAAATGTTCAGAGATGCCAAATCTCGAAAACCTCTGTGAGAAGAATAATAGGACACGATTTGGGTCTTGAGATCATAGATTGTACTTCTTATGTAATTAGGGGCTGTTAGTTGGCGTCATATTTCGAACGGAAATCAAATTTCGGGTCGGTTTTAATAAAATATGGTTCTTTGTCTTCTTAGAACATCCATGAAAAACGCAACAACTTCAGGAGTGCCAACGCCATGAGGTGAAAAAAATATTTCGATTTCAGCTGAAAATCTGAACGAAAAAAATTCTTCACGCTATTTTTTACCAATTCTTGAAATATTTTTAGATCAGTATGTCAAATTGTTCAGAGAAGACTGAATTGTCGACTGAATGCCCCCTTCGAATTTTTTAGTAAAAAAGAAAACGTTCCAGCAATCTTGCATTATTGCTCATTTTCGAATGAGTCAGCTATATTTGATTTGACAGAAAGTGAAATTTCGATACAATTTTTGAAAAACCTAGTCCTTTGGCTTCCCAATGAAGCAAGAGCGAATGCACTAGCTCTAAAATTGCTAGTGTTATAACGGAAAAAAAAATTGTCCGGTTTTCTCTGGCGCACCCTATTTATGTTGAAGATATTTTTACGTGTATTAATGTTACTTCGAGACACTTACACATTTTCCTAAACTTCATTATTAATATTCGTCTAAAACTCGAATTCAAACTATAAAAGAAATCAACCATAACATTACTATTTTTAGACAAAACAATCTTCTTACCTTCGATACATTGTAAACCTATCTACACAGATATGTGTATTCCTTCTGATTCGTCCTATCCAATTCAACATGAAATAGCTGCCTTCAATTCGATTACTCACATAACCTTTACATTACCTTTCTCTATTGCAAGTCTCAATGAACGAGTTTCATTAGTTGAAACTATCGCAAAAAATAACGGTTATTCTTACTCTATGATAGATAAACTTGTGTCTAAATATCGTTTGCAAGAAGGCTATAACAGTATCTATCCTCAAAATAGTTCTGACAGCCACACACATCAATATTCCTCCATTGGCCTATATAACCACAACCAAACTATCAATTATATTTCTCTATGCCGAAAATGAAACTCAAAATTAGATAATTCAGAAGTGTATTAACAAACATGCCCCAATTGTAATGGAATTTATATTGGTCAAACAGCAGGTCATTAAGAATTGAATATAAAGAACATCATTCCATTTTTGTAAGAACATAACAGATTCCTATTTGGCTCAACATTGCATAGAAAACCACAATTTTTTCCCATCAATACACAATCTACAGATAGTATAAGAAGCACAAAAAGGTATAAAACTCAATTATCTTGAATCCTTAGAAATATTCAAAGCCAAATATAATAAAAATAAGGGTTGTCTCGTTTTGCCCTTTCAAACATTTTTGCAGAACGCCACTGATCAGCGTACAATCAATTTTCGCCAACTTCGTTAAATTTAGAATTTTTTATGATTCCTGTTATTTTTCTTATCTTCAACCGTTTTCGAGTGAAAAATTATTGAATTTGAATTATTTGAATTGTATGTTATACGCTAAATAAGAAAAAATTGAAATAATCGATAGGTATGCCCATAATTTGCTTTTATTTTGATAGCTCGTCTTCTGAGACTCAACTTATACTTATTCGATATCAAACTAATAAAAAGAACGATTAAAAAACTAAATAAATTGCTGAAAGTGTCCTGTACCTGCAAAAATACAGGCCTCTGTCCTTCGCATGTTATCATGCACACTTTGAAATAATCCTGGGGTATTTATCGTGTCACAAGAGATTATTACTCGATTTCTCAATTCTTCTACAGTGTCACTGCAGTGGTATAAAATAAATTTTGAGATATCCCCATAAAAAAAAGTCTGAACTATTTAAGTCTGGGGACCAAGGAGGCCATGACTCTGGCCCACCCCGACCTATTCATCAGTTGTTGATGTATTACTCAAGAATGCCTTAGGTTCTCCACTGAAATGTGCCCCTTCATGCATGGACCACATTGTTTCTCACCAAAATTGGCACAGCCTAATCAAATAATTTCCAATTTTTCCGATCCAGACATTTAGTGAGAATTGTTCTTGATGATGAGATTCCTAAATAAAATGAGGGTTTTTCCTCAGCCCCACTATTGATTATTGTGAAAATTTGTGAATGCATTTCTCGAAAAGTTAGCTTCGTCTGTGAACATTAATTTCCTATTAAAATGAGCATTTTCTCTAATTTTATCTACGACACATCGGCAGAAATCTTCCAAACTAGAACATGTGAAATAGTCAACTGATTTTCAATTTTGCTTGTACTCATATGAAGATTCAAATCAATACAATTCAAAACTGCTTCCTCAATATCTGGAATTCTCATAGTTTGAGTTGCACCTTTTAAATGATTATTTGCAGTAAAATTACCAGTTTTCCTCAACCTTCTGTAGATATTTGAAAATGTTCGCCTGTCTGGTGTTACTCGCTTTGAAAAGCGCACCTGATATAAACGCCTAGCTTCTGTTGTGTTTCCGTCAACCAGACCGTACATGTAATGGATATCAGCCAATTCGGCGATAGTAAAATTAGCCATTTTTACTTATAGCAATAACTTCAAAAGTCTTGAAACTAATCCTTAATTCAATAAATAATTCGAGCAAACACTAATTCAACTTTGTCAAAATAAATAAATAAAAAAAAACTCAAAGCCTCTAGTCATTCTTTTAATCAGAAATGCTTTCAATTCAGCGAATGCATACAATCGTTCAATAGTTTTTTGCTCGAGAACGGTCGGAGATACGAAAATATTAAAAAAGTTTCTAAATTGAACGAAGAGGACGAAAATTGTTTGCAAGCTGATCAGTGGCGTTCTGCAAAATAGTTTGAAAGGGAAAAAGAAGACATGGCTCCGAAAAAGAAAACACTTCGTAGATTCTAGTTAACATTTAGGTCGTGTAATGATGGAGGCTGTAAAAAATAGCTTGAATTCCAAAGTTGGGTTGAATAACTCAAAAACTGCATGAATTTTGAAGAAAAAACCAATTTTGTCCTGAAATTTCAACAGCCTGTAGCTCCGTAACGAAGCTTTTGCAGACCTATGTTTTTTATCGTAAAATTACACCTAGATTTACCCAATCAAGTTGTGATTCACTATTATGTAATACCCTGTATATAAGAAAATTGGTAACTTTGTATTTTAGTTTTAAAGTCATACTTACTGGACTATGACAAAAGCTTCAAATAGCTATAAGAAGAAATAAACATTTTCATCTTAAACAGTGATACTTTTCACGTAGTAATATTCGCAATCCTCATAATATCATACTACATAGTAATGGCCGAATCTATTTCATTTTTGAAAATTTGATGGCACACACTATCCGATATTGATATGGATATTGGCACAGATGTCAGTAACCGCAGTACTAACATAAAAATAAGAGTTTGGCGTAATCGGCTAGTCCGTAAAATTTTAATCAAAAATACTCCATAACTTTTACCCTCAGAATACTGCGCAATGTCACAGCTTTTTCGCTAAATAGTATTCATACATTGCTTTACAACGTACATATATTAAGTGAACATAGACTTGCACTTAGTGTTTTTTGAGCAACATTTATACACCGCAATAACTCTAGAACACCTGATAGAACTGGTGTTCAACAAATATCATTTAAATATGGTTTCTATAGTCAACTACAAAGTGTATCTTCCAACTTTCCATAGGATTTTTGTTAACCTTTAGATCTTCATTCTTCTTTACAGAAGTATGCGATCGATTGAGAAATCAATTCAACACTGACGAAAGAAACAAATGATTCTAGTGGCGGTTCGTAAATAATTTACGTGTCAACATTTATAAGTAAACACCTTGTCCGCAATGCCATTACATATGTCCACTCTGCAATACGAGTCCATAGTTGTAAATTCTCAGCTGCAAACGATGCTGACTGGTGTTCGTTTGTCCAGTTTATTTTGCTGCGAATGCTTGGGAAGTAAGGGAGAGTCCGAATGAATATTCTTGTAGAGATGTGGAAACACGATTCCAAACTGGAAATTCATTTGATTTTAAATTTTCATGCAAATAATGTGACAACTTTATTATTTGCATGATAAATCATGTATGTAAGCTTTGCAGTAAGATTCAATCATATCGTTTCAAAATTTTATGACACTTTTCATTTCCTCCAAAGTTAAAGTATTCCAATGCTAGCTTTATTTGTTAATTCGAAATGACATTTGAATTTGGGGGGCTTTTACTTGGTAGAATTCCATTATCAATAATAAAAACAAGTAATGTGTTTTCAGGAATTTTACTTTTAATAATTGTGATTCGTAACGCGTAACGCGTAACGCGTTTCACTACACCGTAGCTTCTTCAGACGAATGAATGAACGTAAATTATGGCAACTATATATAGATAAGAATGAGAATATAAATACAAATGTTCTTTGTAATTAAAAGCTTATTGGGTTGTTTCTTCGTAACTGAAAGATTCAATAGAGGTGAAGGGCGATTTGTTCATTGATGACTCTTCCTGAGTGCTTGTGTTTGTTGATTTCTAAAGTTTCCCAAAGATCTACCTTCCTATTTTTATTATCTATATGCAGAATTTCAAACTGTGGCTCGAAAGGGTGACTATTTTCTAGATAATTCGCGTAATTTGAATCTGATTTTTTATTTGAAAAACTGCGTTATGTTCCGATATTCTGATATTAAAATTTCTATCTGTTCTACCAATGTAGACATTATTACAGTCATTGCAATTCAATATTGTTCAAAAAGTAGAATCGCCTTGAATGAAGTTTACCCTGTCGATAAATTGAAACAAAAATTCAACACCTTAACCTGCGTTGGCATTACAAGTGAGAAACTGAAATCATTTTTAAGTAGCAATAATTACAACATAGCTTTCCAAACTAGAATAGTTTAGGCAAATATATAAAAATAATAAATCCAACTTAGATAAAAATAATTAATCAGGTGTTTATAGATTGAACTTTAATGACTGTAATAATTTCTACATTGGAAGAACACATGGAAATTCCAATATTAGAATATTGGAACGTAAACGAAGTTTTTCAAATAAAAAATCAGATTCAAATTACGCGAATCATCTCCTAGAAAATAGTCACTCTTTCGACCAACAGTTTTAAATTTTGCATACAGATAATGAATATTGGAAGGTAGATCTTTGGAAATTTTTAGAAATTAATAAACACAAACACTCAGGTAGACTCATCAATGAACAATTCGATTTTAGCCCTTCACCTCTATTGAATCTCTTCAGGGAGCAATCTATTCCTTAATTTTATTGGATATACCTATCTTCAATAACCACTTAAGAAGGAGCAACCCAATAAGCTTTTAATTACTTAAGAACATTTTCATTTATATTCTCATTCTTATCTATATATAGTTGTCATAATTGCTGCACATTCATTCGTCTGAAGAAGTTACGATGTAGTAAAACGCGAATCACAATTATTGAGTAAAATTCCTAAAAACACATAACTTGTTTTTATTATTGAATTCGAAATGAATTCAAAGCTTTTTCGTGTTGCTGCTTGATGGGAAAATGATATCGTCATAGCAAATGCTAGGCTTCATAAGAGTTACCTAGACTTTGCTGCATAAAAAAAAGTAGAACTTGGTTTTGGTTGTACCGAACTTGACCATAGAAACACAGATGAAGATGAACGCTTTGGACGTCGAGGTAGGTGTTCTAGAAAACATTAAACAAAATTGAAATCGCTTGTTGATTTTGATTATAAAACTCAAAAGTATTTTGAGGATTTTGTCAAACTGTTTAATAAAAACGTATTGAAATATTCGAAAAGCTCTCAACAAATTGTATTATCTCGAAGAAGATTATCTTGACAGCCCAAACAAGTCAAATCTTTGTATATTAGGAGGTGCGTCCTAAATGAACGATCTTGTTTATTGATTAATATGGCATCAAAGCTTCAGCACTTTTGTGGTGATCTTCTACTATAGATCGAATCGTTTCTTTCTGAAAGAAGTATCCGTGTGTGTTTTCGAAATACTTTCTTTTTCATTCGACCTACCCGACTGGTTAGGTCCCAATAATCTATGTTTGTCAACGACCCCAATATATACGACAACTTCCTAATTGAGCTGAATATTTCTAAAAAAAGCGACAAATTGCTACTCGATTCAACTTATTGCATGAATCCACGTACTTTGTTCTTCACATGAGAGAAAATAATTCCTACTAAATCAAAGGCAGTATTATAAAACATCCAGCTGCCATTCTGACCTGGAAAATTTTATTTTAGACATTTTGTTCTGGAACAGATATACCTCTGACGTTTTTCTTTTGCAGAGATTTTTCCGAAAGTACCATGTAACTCTTTGTAACTCATTGTAGAGAACTTAAACTCTATGTATACTAAATTTGGAGGTTGAGAATGGTCCTTACGCTTTTGGAGTGGTTAGCTTGCTCTCCAGACCTAAAATCTATTGAACATTTATGAGATAATCACGAAAGGAAAATCATATCACTCCAGGATAAACCAAGAACCCCACAACAGACAATGCAAGCCGCCACAGAAGAGTGGCAGACTATCACCCCAGAGGAGGTCGAAAATCTAATCCAAAGATTGCCTAGACGAATTCAGGCTTGTATCAGGGCAAGAGGAGGTCATACAAGTTTTTCCGAAAGTACCATGTAAGTCTTTGTAACTCATTGTAGAGAACTTAAAATCTATCTATACTGAATTTGGAGGTCCGGAATGGTCCTTACGCTTTTGGACTGGTCAGCTTGCTCCCCAGACCTAAAATCTATTGAACATTCATGAGATAATCTCACAAGGAAAATCATATCACTCAAGGATAAACCAAGAACCCCACAGCAGCCTATCCAAGCGGCCACAGAAGAGTGGCAGAATATCACCCCAGAGGAGGTCGAAAACCTAATCCAAAGATTGCCTAGACGGATTCAGGCTTGTATCAGGGCAAGAGTAAGTCATACATTTTTCCCGAAAGTACCATGTAAGTCTTTGTAACCCATTGTAGAGGACTTAAAATCTATCTATACTGAATTTGGAGGTCCGGAATGGTCCTTACGCTTTTGGACTGGTCAGCTTGCTCTCCAGACCTAAAATCAATTGAACATTTATGAGATAACCTCGAAAAGAAAATCAGATCACTCCAGGATAAACCAAGAACCCCATAACAGCTAATCCAAGCCGCCACAGAAGAGTGGCAGAATATCACCCCAGAAAAGGTCGAAAACCTAATCCAAAGCATGCCTAGACGGACTTAGGCTTGTATCAGGGCAAGATGAGGTAATACAAGTTACTGAGGTCGAGAGAAAAACACCTACTATGTAAGAAAATAATTTTTAATTGCTTACTACATGCAGGAAAAGTCTCTAATTTTATTCTCTTTCTCAAAAAGGATTAATTCTAACGATCCTACCAAAATCCCTAAGGTAATATTCAATATCGGGTGATTCCATATAAATTTGGTTGTGAATACTGTGCGATATCGCGATAGGTCATTCATACTGTCATGAAGGAAAATAATGTAATGCCAGAATGTTGTCCAGATCTGAACTGCATTGAACATACTCGCGTTGAGATGACGAGCAAAGTAACTATTTCCCTAAAGCCTCCTATAACCCTTCAACCGTTATAGACGTGAGAAATATGTGAATATCATATAATTATAGTTAATCTTGAAATTTTGCTAATTTTGTTTTTAACGTCCTCAGAAGACTAACATACCTTTATCGTACATGTAAATCGAAAAATTTTGGAAAATTTTATTCGACGACATGTGCAGTGTTTTATATTAGGTTGAACAATATCAACAACTTAATTTTATTGGATATACCTATCATCAATAACCACTTAAGAAGGAGCAACCCAATAAGCTTTTAATTACTTAAGAACATTTTCATTTATATTCTCATTCTTATCTATATATAGTTGTTATAATTGCTGCACATTCATTCGTCTGAAGAAGTTACGATGTAGTAAAACGCGAATCACAATTATTGAGTAAAATTCCTAAAACACATAACTTGTTTTTATTATTGAATTCGAAATGAATTCAAAGCTTTTTCGTGTTGCTGCTTGATGGGAAAATGATATCGTCATAGCAAATGCTAGGCTTCATAAGAACCCCATAACAGCTAATCCAAGCCGCCACAGAAGAGTGGCAGAATATCACCCCAGAATAGGTCGAAAACCTAATCCAAAGCATGCCTAGACGGACTTAGGCTTGTATCAGGGCAAGATGAGGTAATACAAGTTACTGAGGTCGAGAGAAAAACACCTACTATGTAAGAAAATAATTTTTAATTGCTTACTACATGCAGGAACAATATCAACAAAGAAAAGTATTGTGTATGTCCAATAATTTATCGGTAGACCTCCGTACATCATAGAATTTCAGTTTTCTTCAATGAGACTACACGTAGGTTAATATTTTTCATTTATTCCGGCTCCTATATATCCGCAACTGACTGTTATTCGCTGTAAATATCCGTTAAAAGAGGGAACCCATAAGAAGACTAATAATATCACTGGGATATAAAATGGAAAATTGGTTTTTATTGAAAATCGAGCATTTCGAAACGATTTTATGTGATAGCTCGTTAAATAGTTTCTATGCTCGAAGTAAATAGTGTGGATAATGAATACTTACTTTGTGACTGCATCGTAAAATAGTCGTCGGATTTGTAAGAGATATTCTTTTGCTGTTGTCACCTGTGTATAACACAAATGGAAATAATGTTGCGATATTTGAACTTCTGTGCATATCCTGCTGGTTTTATAATAACGAGTATTTGTTCACTCATTTTTTTTTCTACTGAATCAAATGAATTTCTCGGAGTACTAGGATTCAAGTTTTTGATATCAAAGTAAGCATATTTGGTGCAATGATTTTTAGCTTTATTAATTAAGTGATAAAAATTTTCAAGTAAGGTCAAGTCGTTCTGCTGCAACTATAATAAACGTTATCTCCAGAAAATTAAATATTAAACGCATTGAAATCCATTCTGGAAAAATCTATGGCCTGTTCTTACTGCGGAAAATGACGAGGAATTAGTGCAAATTCAAACATAGCCGAAATTGAAGGAAATATTGAATTCACAGCCTATTGAAGACGAGGCTTGTAGCTCTGAAAACGACATCTAATTTGATAAATCTTAATGAAGGCTTAAGAATGGTAAATGAGCTTTGTGATTGATCTATGTCTTAGTTTCGAGAAGCAAATTGCTACTGCATCCGCTCAGTATCAGTCAGAATTAAAGAAACTTTTAAAAACTGCTGAGTAATAAGTCAGAAATTTAAACGATCAAAATCTTAATAAGTTTGCATCGAGTATTTCTCAATGTAATTTTCAGGACTTATACATAGATTCTGATGTTGATGAATGTTTTGGGGCATTTGTAGATACCAATCAACATATCTTTGAAATTTGTTGCCCTCTTATGCGTAGTACCAATTATACTCATAACAGGAAAAACTGGATTACTCCAGAAATTGTTTTGGCCAAATGTGACCTACAAAATCTTCATTGGTTACATTCTAATATAAAACTCAATCCTCTAATGATTTATATAAGAAAGCCAAATCTTATTATAAATCCTTAATCCTAAGAACCAAATACAAATTTTCACAGTGAACTTATTGATAAATCTGTAAATAAAAATAGAACTGTGTGGAATCTAGTAAATACTATGACTGGTCGAAAACGTATGGAACAAAATTCTATTGCACTGGTTATTGATAATGTTACGAATAACGATCCCAAGGATTTGGCTGAGATTTTCGCTAATCATTTCACTAGAGTTGCCGAATCTTCCCTCAACAGTTATTATAAAGACTCAATGTCATCGTCATGTACGACGTCACGTATACACAACCTTTTTCTTCCACCCAGTCCTGGAGCATGAAATCCATGATGTTATAAGATCACTCAAAAACAACAAAGGATCTAGTGTTGATTTCATCTCAGCACGAATTCTGAAGATGATAGGTACCGATATCAGCCGATATTTCGCTCATGTTATTAACCTGTCAATTAGCATAGGCGTATTTCCTCGTATTCTGAAAAAAGCAATCGTCATTCCTATTCATAAAAAGGATGATGTACACGATATCATGAACTATAGACCTATATCTATCTTAAGTGTCTTTTCCAAGGTTTTTGAAAGAATAGTGTTTGATAGAATGATGAAGTACCTAGATAAATTTCAAATACTTGATACTGCACAACATGGTTTCAGAACCGGCCGCCCGACTCAAACTGGAGCATTGCAGTTCGTGGAGTTCGTCTATCGTTGCCTTGATAATGGTCAATATGTTGCTGGATTGTTCTTTGACTTGTCTAAAGCGTTTGATAGTCTTGCTATCCAGTTTATATTGGATAAATGTTATAATCTTGGATTCAGAGGCGTGTTCTTGAACTGGATTCGTAGTTATCTGGAGGACAGAACTGCCTCAATCAGGGTTCACGACTCGTTCTCAAATGAACAGTACTGTAGATTAGGAGTACCCCAGGGTTCTGTCTTGGGGCCACTTCTATTTCTGTTATTCATCAACGATCTGCCACCAAATTTGAAAAAAATATTCTACAGAAAATTTAATATTCGCAATTTATTATCAAAAATAATCTGGTTGATACTGTTTGCTGATGACTCTTCCATAGCTATTACTGCTGAGACTCTTGAGGAGCTTCAAAAGTTATGCGAGCTGCTGGTGGAGAGTTTCGTAGAATGGTGCTATTTTAATGCTGTTATGATCAATGTCAACAAGACGGAATGCATTCACTTCACTCTGTCGTCTTGTGATCAGGGTAGCATAACAATAAGGTATTTAGATACAGTCATCTCTTCGAAGGACACCACAAAATTCCTCGGCGTTCACATCGATAGGAATCTGAAGTGGAGTGCACATATCGATGCGATTTGTAAGAGGCTGAATAGTTCCTATTATGCCCTAAATAGAATCAAGAGTTCACTACCTCTAAGTTCCCTTGTGAACGTTTATTACAGTTTGGTATATAGTCACCTGTCCTATAATATCTTACTGTGGGGAAATTCCTCAGACGTAGGTAGAGTTTTCATCATCCAGAAAGGAATTCTGCGAATGATGTTCGATACAGCTCCACAATCTTCATGTAGACCGTTGTTCCTGAAGAATGGTATCCTCACATTGGCGTCTATTTTCATTTTGAGATGCCTCGTTTATATTAAAGAGAATGAAAGTAACATGACTAAACTTTCTAACTTCCATTCCCACAATACTAGAAATAAGGAAACATTATGTATCCCTAAACACAGAACTTCTAGATTTGAAATGTCGCCCCTGTACCAAGGTATCAGATTGTTCAATCATCTTCCACGGCATATACAGGGTCTAAGTGTAAATAGATTTAAGGTAGCAGTTAAGAATTTACTTTTAGCAAAATGTTTTTATACTGTGAATGAGTTTCTATGTGTTTATTTAGATAATGTCTAAATGTCTTTTCTATTGACCTGTCCTATACATACTTGTGATGTCTTAAGGGATCAATAAATATTATTATTATTATTATTATTATTAATAAGTAATCAATATTGCCAAAAATATTTCATTCAATTTTTATCTATATTGATTTTCTTATTTTGTCATCTATAATTCCATAACAATTACTATTCCAAAACAACAGCTAATGTACTCGCTGCATACTTACTGTATTTGTAGTTTATTCTGCTTATTGCATTTTGAAATATATTCAATACACAAAATTGGACGAAAGTCAATATATCGCTATCAGAAATTGAAAAATAATGATACCATTCACTTTTCTATCGAATTAAAAGTGATTTCTCTTTCCGTACCAAATCAATTTCGTTCATTTTCACTTTAACTTTAGATTGATATTTTGTTCAGTGACATGCAGTTTATATTTTGATAAAAACTATCTCCATTGTATACGGTGCTATTTCTTTATTATCAACTTTTATTCCACACTGAAACGATTAAGGCATAGAATTGAGGAATCTAATTCAGGAGGTGAGAGGTGTATTCATAATGAAAGTGTGAAAATATCAATTGCGAAAGTCTTGCAGTACACTGGTAGTTTTTATTTCAGGAAATTAATGTTCTTCCGAAATTATCACCTACTCTACAAATCTGAACATAATTAGCTGTGATGCAGGTTTGTAGATATGTGAAAAATTGATTGATAAAAACATAAGGCAGATACAAATATATCCAATGATTTTCAATATTTATACCAAGGGCCAATATATTTTTAACTCGATTCTTACTAGAGACTTTCTTCACTAAATTCAACAGATTCCTGATTGTATTTTCATATGTCATGCGTTATTACCTGGGAAAGTTCCTGCTAACTGAGCACATAATTATTATCAATGTGCAAGCCTGTAATTTCTCCACAAATATAATGAACTTAGGTTTATCAGAACATGACGCTCATCTTGCTTTATTTCATTATTGTTGAGTTATTTCTGCCTTATTATATACATAATTAAGAAAACCATCACAATGCTGAATTATTGAATTATAAACATAATATACTATCTATGTATCTTCTACTTACTTGTTAAATTAGAAAAGAATTTTACGAGCAGTTGAACTTCAGGTAAAAATATAAGTAATCAATATACCGTGCTAGCTACATAGGGTGTTTTCAAATTAACTTCTTGCTTTAGTATAGTCAGTGAATCAAAGAATCTCTTGCATCTTTAAGAAAATAACATTTACGTTATTAATTTACTTGTCACTTGATAATGTGACGAATGAGGAGAAGAAGTAATGAGAGCATTACTTTGTGGCTCAGTATAAAAACGATTACATCTTGATGTAGATTTGTCTTCACAAATAGCAATATCCTGTGGTATTAGCGATCATGATTAATAACAAGAAATGACGAGTGACGTTGCATCTACGTAGATCAGACTGTCCGACGTATCCGTTAACATTGCTTAGGATTAAAACCACTGGGAAAAAATTGTTGTCGAATTTGACATGAATAACTCATGAAGTTTTCAAATTCTTTTAATTACCGAATGTAAATGAGATAGAAACACAAGGTTTAACTTTAATCTACACTCTATTTGAAAAAATTCGACGACGTTTCGCTGACACAACAGCTTTATCAAGAATGAAAAATAATTTTGCAATTTGCATTGAACAAAATTATTTTTCTTTCAACAACATCTATTACAGTAGTGAAAATGGTTTGATCATGGGAATTCCTTTGAGTCCACTTTTAGCAGAGATTTTATGAATTATATTGAATAGAAAATTCATACACATCCACTCATTTCCAAATTTCTTTATTGGTATAGATATGTTGACGACATCTTAGTATGTTTCATTGAACTACTCGTCAATTAGACTTATTTCTTAATTTCGTTAATTCCATCCATTTGAACTTTAAATTCACGATAGAAATTGAACAGAACGATTCCATTAATTTTTTGGACTTGAAAATCACTAAACAAAATAATAATCACGTTTTTTCGGTCTTTCGTAAACCAACACATACTGATACAATTATACATAACTACTTATTACATCCAATTCAACACAAAGTTGCAGCTTCAAACAGCATGGTACATCAATTACTCAATTTACCTTTATCAGAAGAAGATAATAATAAAGAGTTAAACATCATCAAACAGATAGCCATTAATAATTCATATAATCCAGATATGATAGATCTAATCATTCGTAAAAAACTGTATCAGAAAGCAATAAATGAAGTATATCCTATTCATAAAGACTATAAAATATTCAACAGTTTAACATTCTGCGGTTCTGCAAGTACAAATATTAAATCCTTTTCGTCAAAGAAAATCTTAATATAGCTTTCAAAACTTCTAATAACTTAGGTAAACATATTAAAATAATAAATCTCGTGTTGAAAAATCAAGTAAATCAGGAATCTATAAACTCAATTGCGGTTCTTGTGATAAAATTTATATCGGTAGGACCTATAGGAGTTTTGGCATAAGAACATCTGAACATAAACGTAGCTTCGATAAAATAAATCTGATTCAAATTATTCAAACCACCTAATAAAAGAAAACCATTCATTCAATAAAAACTTTGACATATTACATATAAAATCAAAAAGTTCAAAATTAGATCTCCTAGAAGCATTAGAAATAAATAGATACAAACATTCGGACAAGCTTTTGAATGAACAGGTAGATTTGAATTACTCACCCCTACTTAACTTGTTTAATTAGTTTTTATTACCTTTCATACTAACTGTACAATGGCTCGGTGTGGATTTTCCTGTTATTCATCCAACTTGCTCTACGATTTGTTTATAATACCATACTCTTCGTTCTATTTTTCATTCTTGATAAAGCTGCTGTGTCAGCGAAACGTCGTCGAATTTTTTCAAATAAAGTGTAGATTAAAGTTAAACCTTGTGTTTCTATCTCATTTATATCATGGATCTACATCAAGTAACGGCCTCCACAATTCAAAAAAAAAAAAAATTACCGAATGTATTTACTGTTGATAATCTAAGATTATTGGCTTCAATTTTACTCCTAGACATATTAAATCTAGAACTTAAGTTTTCGAAAAATGTGTGAGCTTGGTGGCTGTTATCAAATTAGTATTAATTTACAGTTGTGAATAATTTTAAGTGGATGAATAATTTGTAATAGCTTTCAAATTGTTCATTTTCTAGAAGTTATACGTTATGAAACGTTCAATTTTTACCCAATGGAATTATAAAAATTTAAAGGCAAACTAATTTAACTGTGTGTTTTGCCAATATGTTAGGAAAGTATTGTTTCTCAATAAGTTGTTTGATGATATCTTCTGTCCAACAATTTTCAGTACTTTTCAAATAGAACAGAAAATATTTATTCTATACACAAATTCATTTTATCTCCTTCAAAATAAGCACCATTAGGAGCATTCTCATATGCCAACGTTTGTTCAACTCTTCGAACGCTTCTTGTTTTGAAATCTTCTATGGTGTCCAAACGAGTTCCACGACGTGGTAATATGATCTGAGGGGACAGGAAAAAGTCACACGGTACCAAATCGGGCGAATACGGTGCTTGTAGAACGATATTGGTACAATTCTTGGCCAAAAACTCACGTACAAGCAGTGAGGTGTGTGTTGGCGTTTTGTCACGATGTAAAAGCGATTTTGGTTCTTCCATAAATCTGGCCTTCTTCTGCGTATAACCTCACGCAAATGACGCATAAGGCCTAAATAATATTGTTTCTGATGCACTTCACCTTGAGAATCAAAGAAAACAGTCAGAAAAACCTTGATTTTCGACCGACTTTGGCGCTCTCTTTTCGGATTTGACGCTTATCACTCGAAGCGCCATTCAGATGATTGTTGCTCGGATTACATGCCAAACTCATACACCTAACACTCGACACCAGTAATGGTGTGTTCAAGGAAGGTGGGGTTGTATGAAATCTCTCTTCAGCCTCACAAATCTCTATTTGTTAAAATGAGAGCTGCTTCGGCACCAATCGAGCTGACACGCGTCTCACGCCAAAATGTTAAAATAAAATGCTATGAGCGCTCGATTTAGAGATGTGGAGTTCACTTGCCAACTCTCTGACACTTAAATGACGGTTTGCGAGCACTAATACGTTGGCTTTTTTACGTGAGATGCGGATCGTCTTCAACGCTAACACGGCCGTCTTTGAACCTTCTATGCCACTCAAATAGTGGGTTAGGCGACATAGGATTATCGGGTAATCCTTTTCGCATCATCTCAAATGTTCTAGATGCGTTAAATCCGTTCAGAACACAGAATTTAATGCAGATTCTTTCATCGATATTTCTCAACATGATAAAAATCGTCGTAACACACAAACAAGCGTCTAGATTCAGCTCAATATGACACTAATGTGTCAAGTGTCTTATATCATGACAAAAAAAAGTTTTGGAAATTCGTTAGGCGAGAAAAATTGAAATCAAAAGGTACTGAAAATTGTTGGACAGAAGGTATGCTTGAATAAAGTTAGAACTCTTTTTTGAATGACCAGTGCAATGGTGGCGAGAGCAAATGATATATACTTTTTATGAAAAGATATGCGGTAATTACAACTAGATCGGCTAAAATTACGCCTAAAGATTTTTTTTCACCAAAGTACTGTATTGAATCATTCGAAAAATGTACATTCGTTCAAAAAAGTACCCGAAATTGATTAGGTGTTAAAAAAATCTACTTGAAACGATTGTCAAAATTTTTTTGTCGCTAAGTAGGCTGACTTGTTTTCTATTTTGGCGCGGAGTTTTAGCGCGATCTGCCATTATGTTTATTTACAGAGCTCGTTTCTCAAAAGTGTTTTTTCTGTTTTTTACAACGGATAAAAATATTGAACAAAGAATTTCTCTCAAATTTTGTATTGCAAATGTAATTTCGTGAGACGAGTTGCTGAAAATTTTACAGAAGGCTCACTGTGAACCTACTTCAACAAAACATGTGCATATGGGTGGTAAAATGCATTCAAGAACGGCTAAGATGTGGTGTAAGATTTCATGCTCTGGTAGGCTATGAACATCTTCAACTAAAGTTACCAACGATAAAGTGAAGAAAATGGTAATTTAAAATCGTCATTTAAGTTTGAGAGAGATCGATTATGAACTCTCTGTGTCTCTCGAATCAATTCCATTCTTAACGACTGTTTGGACATGAAAGATATTGTCGCTCGACTATTTCCAATAGAACTTAGTTTTCTTCACAAACTGAATCGCTTAAAGATCTCTGAAGACATGCTAGAACGAGTCAATTCGTTCTTCACATTCATAAAACGCATTGTAACTCGTGATGAGACATGAATTGATGAGTTTGACATGCAAACGAATCAACGAGCTTCAGAATGGCGCCAAAACAGAAAACCACGTCGAAGTCGATCGAAAATTGCGGTAATGTTAACTGTTTTCTAAGAAAATTGCTATGTTGTGCACTCGAAACTCTTGCCAGAAGGTCAGAACGCGCTATGCGGCGTTTGATAAAGCAGATTCGTCGAAACCTAATCCAAAGCATGCCTAGACGGATTCACGCTTGTATTAGGGCAAGAGGAGGTAATAACAGGTACTGAGGCCGAGAAAAAAATACTTACTCGGTGAAAAAACAATTTTCAATTTTTTACTACATGCGGAAAGAGTATCTTATTTTCTTTTCTGTGTTTCTTCCTTAAAATAAACCTTTTTTAATCCAAATATCTCAAAAAGGATCAATTCTAACAATCCTCCAAAATTTCCAAAATCTCTATGGTAATATTCAAAATATCGAGTAATTTCATATTTTGGTTGTGTATATTCCTTAAGTTTCAGCTGTAATCTTAAATGTTCGTCGCTTAACCTGACATCGGAATCTCCATGATATTTGTTATTGGTTCATTTCTGTGACGTTCAATAATTCTCTCCGATGGCGAATGATTCCGTTTCATTAATCATTTATTCACGATTCATTTAGCATCTTAATGCAATAGAACGCGAGATCCTTACACCATTTATTCATTCGGGATAACTATATTCGATTCGAGGAAAAATTGAAATCGGATATTCTCGAATGAAGATTCGTTTGTGGTTTATATAATTTTCTACTAGTTTGAATCGATAGTGAATCTTAGATTTCAAGTTTTCAAGTCATATTTCCTGAATGGTGTGTATGTAGGAATATACTTACCTACTTTAGGCAAGATATTATACAGGGTGCTTCAACGAAAACTAAACAGAGGCTATATCTACCAAGATATTCATTTCTGATCAAAACGCAAAAACAGGTCAATTTTTGTTTCAAGGTGTACATCTTTTGGGGTACAAAGCTTGCCTGAAATATCAACCCCCTAAACGGGGGTTGCAATCTTTGAACATTTTGAATATGGAAGATGGCTTGCGTGATGACTCAAAAGAGAGGTGGTATCTTTGTCTACATTGCCTTGAACGAATTTCCATTTTTAATTGAAAACTGTAAGAGATACAGGGTGAGCAACTGAAAGATAGGGAAGACTATTTTCCTGAGACTATTCAAAGTTTCAGTGAGGTAAAATGGAACAGATCCATGCAATGGCAGTCATCATCAAGTGACCACCTTTGAAAATTTGGAAGAGGGTAAATGGGTCGAGTGATACCTCGAAAGAAAGTTATTATCTTTGTCTGCATCCCCGTGAACGAATTTTCATTTTTGATTGAAAACTGTAGAAGATACATAGTGAGCTGCTGAAAAATAGAGGAGACTATCTATCTCCCTGAGCTATTTGCAAAAAATGGAACAGATTCATTCCAGGTCAAAGGCTGCCATCTTTGATCTGAATGAATCTATTTCAGTTTTTCGCACTTATACTCCAATAGTCTTGGGGCGATAGTCTTCTCTATTTTTCAGTGGCTCACTCTGTATCTTCTAAAGTTCTCAATCAAAAATGAAAATTCTTTCACGGTGATGCAGACAAAGATAATACCTTTCTTTCGAGTTATCACTCGACCCATCTATCCTCTTCCAAATTTTCAAGGGTTCTCACCCTTGCTCCAGGGGTTGAAATGCGCGATGAGGATGGTATTTGATGATGACTGCCATCGATTAGCATGGATCTGTTCCATTTTACCTCACTGAAACTTGAATAGTCTCAGGGAAATAGTTTTCCTTTCTTTTGAGTCATCACTCGACCCATCTTCCTTATTCAAAATGTTCAAGGATTGCAACCCCCGCTTACAGGGTTGATATTTCAGGCAAGTATTGTACCCCAAAAGATATACCCCTTGATACCAAAAATTGACTTGTTTTTTCCTTTTGATCAGAAATGAATATCTTGTTCGATATAGCCTCTGTTTAGTTTTCGTTGAAGCACCCTGTATGAAATTCACAAGACACGTTGATTTCTTTAGTAATTAATTATGTTTTGCATGTGATTTTGTTCTTCTTGGGACATAAAGGGATGGCAACAATCCCTAACTTTTGTTTCAAATAGTATAATATGTTTTACACCTTGTTGAAAATCTCTCTTTAAGACTAGAGACCTCTAAATCGGACCTTATTTTGTAAACTCCCTGTGAGGAAAATTATCATCCAGGCATCGGTGCACATTCAAGGAATTACACCACCTTGAAATTTTCAAAAAGTTAATTTTTTATAGATAAATAATTGTTCATACATATAAAGGTGTATTTACCGCATCAAATCCTCCAGAAGTTTGATTAAAATCTTCCAACGAATACAGTGTGTTCCAACGAAAATTTAACCCCCCCTATAACTCCGAAATGAGTAACATTAGCGAAAAACACCAAGACACGTCGATTTTTGTTTCGAGGGGGAGCATTTTTCGAAATAATTCGAAACTTTTCAGATCAACCCCCTACCCCCAGCAACCCTAACTTTGAAATTCATCATAGGGAATAAGGGTCGAGTGGCACCTTACTGAAAAGGTCTGTCAATTCTCCACCTTGATTTGTCATTTTAGAATTTTAAATTAACATACAGGGTGTCCCAACCAAGGGTGAAGTTGAATTCTGGAAATCCCAAATACTAAATGAAATAGATTTATTTTGGCATAATGCAAGCGCAGGTTTATGCTCGGTCTAGAAAACGACCTACACTTGTGAATTTGGAGTTGGTGCAATCAACCCCTATTTCCAGCATCCCCAACTCAAAAATCATTCGATCGATAATAGGTCAAGTGGCACCTCGTTGGAAAGGTACTGCAATTTTTCTTCGAATTTGGTATTTTCGAAATTCTGAATCATCATACAGGGTGTCCTGAAGCAGGAACATTGAAAATCCAAATAACTTTTTGAAACTGGTTCATTTCGGTATACGAGAACATGTTTGATCCGAGAATAGGACTTTCTTGTGTGGTTATAGAATTTTTGCAATCAACCCTTCCATTCAGCATCCCCAACTTGAAAATCATACAAATAATTCAAGTGGCATATCTTCAGAAAGGTTTTTGAATTCCAGAATGATTAAAGCATTTCATTCAGTTCGGCTCTCCATACAGGATGTCGCTTTCGAAAAATTCAATATCGTCATTTGAAATTATCAACTAAAATTAATTCGAAACTGTTAAAAGTATTGGGGTACGATGTGTTGAGCATCAATTACGAAGAAATAAAGCTGATTTCTGCATTGAAAATGTTCACATTTTTTCATTTCCATCTGGCGTGCAGTCATCTGTTATTTCTCATTTTTGCAATGAAATATTATTATTATTCAGATCCGTTCCTCATTATTGTTGTTGTTCATCAGTTGAAATTAATCTGAAAATGGTTTATTCCACTGAGGAAAGGGTCGAAATTGTATCGACGTATTTTCGAAATAACAGTTGTGCCAAAGAAACGGCAAGGATATTCGATAGGAACCATCCTGAAAGAGAAAGGGAGTCAGTCACCAGTACGTTAAATATTTGGTTGACAAATTCCTAGCTACGGGTTCGGTGGCAAACAAAAACATGAAGTGGCATGTCCTGTCAGAAATGAGGCAACGGAAGTGGCAGTAGTGGGTCATCTACAAATGGAGAATACTACTTCGATCAGAAAACTATCTCGTCTGACTGGTGTATCAGCTACAACTGTCCATAGAATGGTGAAACATCACAAATTTCACCCCTACAAGGTAAAATTAGTGCATGAAATAAACGAAGATGATCCAGATCGTCGTTTACAGTTTTGTGAAAATCTAAGTGAAAACCTAAATGCTAATCCAAATTTTCTGAATAACATCTGTTTTTCTGATGAAAGCACCTTTATGCTCAGTGGTGAAGTGAATAGACATAATTGTCGATATTGGGACACACAGAATCCTCATTGGTTTAGAGAGGCCCACACGCAAAGGCCTCAGAAGTTGAATGTTTAGGCAGGAATTTTTGGCAATCATCTAGTTGGGCCTTTCTTTATTGAGGGTAATCTGAATGGAAATGGCTACCTACAGTTGTTAGAGGAACACATACATCCTAGATTGACAGAAATTTTACAGAACGATCCAACTCTTTCTGAGGACGAAATGCGTTTTCAACAAGACGGTGCTCCTCCGCATTATGATGCTCGGGTGCGCCAATATTTAGACGAAAATTTCCCAGGAAGGTGGATTGGTAGAAGAGGACCTGTTGAGTGGCCAGCCAGGTCACCAGATTTAAATCCCTAGATTTTTTTTGTGGGGCCATCTAAAATCTAAAGTTTATGCCACAAGACCAGAAAACCTGGAGAAGCTGCGGATGAGGATTATCACAGAATGCCGACTTTTGACTCCTGAAGTTTTCGCTAATGTGAGAAGAGAGTTCGAAAATCGTCTGTATAACTGTATGGAGGTGGGCGGAGGTCATTTTGAACAATTGTTGTAATAATCAAGTTAGTTTTTGTTTTCAATTGAATACAAGTTCAATAAATCTCGTTTTCCTGTTCAGATGAGCATCCAATCAGTTTTTCCATCATCCCTCATCCTGATCCTCACGCCAGAAAACCTCGATTGCCAAACTGAAACCAATGCCTCAGTGATTCAGAAAATAGAAAAATCTTTCTGGAACTTTGCCACTCAACCTGTAATCACTTGTATGATTTTTGAGTTGGGGATGCTGAATGGAAGAGATTGATTGCAAAAATTCCATATTCACGCAAGAGAGTCTTATTCTCGAATCAAACATAAACATGTTCTCGTATTATACCGAAATGAACCAGTTTCAAAAAGTTATTTGGATTTTCAATGTTCCTGCTTCGGGACACCCTGTATGCTGATTCTGAATTTCGAAAATACCAAATTCGAAGAGAAAATTGAAATACCTTTCCAACGAGGTGCCACTTGACCTATTATCGATCGAATGGTTTTTGAGTTGGGGATGCTGGAAATAGGGGGTTGATTGCACCAACTCCAAATTCACAAGTGTAGGTCGTTTTTCTAGACCGAGCATAAACCTGCGCTTGCATTATGCCAAAATAAATCGATTTCATTTAGTATTTGGGATTTGCAGGAATTCAACTTCACCCTTGGTTGGGACACTCTGTATGTTAATTTAAAATTCTAAAAATGACAAATCAGAATGGAGAATTGACAGACCTTTACAGTAAGGTGTCACTCGACCCTTATTCCCTATGATGAATTTCGAAATTAGGGTTGCTGGGGGTAGGGAATTGATCTGACAAGTTTCGAATTATTTCGAAAAATGCTCCCCCTCGAAACAAAAATCGACGTGTCTTGGTGTTTTTCGCTAATGTTACTCATTTCGGAGTTATAGGGGGGGTTAAATTTTCGTTGGAACACACTGTATATTCCGCGAGTACCACGATGTTTCGAATCCAGAATAAAAGTTTCTCCTCTCAACTTCCTACTCGTAGTGACATTCCTGTACATAACAGATACCTTCTAATGTGAATTCTCGTCGTATATTCATGTCAGTCCGTTTAATTTTTAAGTTACGGGATTAAAGCAAAACAGTATAACGTATGACTTAATTTTACCTTCACGATTAAGCCGCCTACACATTTCGCAAGATATTTAGTTTATTGCCGTACTCTATAAAATAAATAAAATAGTTAGAAACGTTCTGGAAACTGTCGTAAGAGTTGCAAAATTCTTCCCTGACATTCATATTTTCGAACAGTTTGTGGCTTAATTGATAGGGTAATTATGGGTTTCTGTTCGAAAGTGAAGTGGTATCATTTATTTCTTGGAAATAATGAGACTATTTATAAAGGTTGCGGATTGTAGATATTTCGAGGTTCGCTTGTTGATGAATAAGGACAATTAATTACTCAGTTTAAGCTTCGAACTTCGAAGTATATTCTGTAAAATAGTACCAAATTAATTATTTGAAAAATCTATTCAAAACGATTGTCAAAATTTTTCTTGTTAATAAATTGGCACAAGTTTTCTACAGGGTGTTCAATTTAAAGAAAAAAAGTTCATATACATATAGGTTTGCAAAAGCTTCGTTACGGAGCTACAAGGTGTTGAAATTTCCGGAAAAATTAGTAATTTCTTCAAAACTACAAGGTGTTTTCGTTTCCGAAGTCATGTTTCCTTTTGCACTTTCAGCAGAGCAGCGTACAATCAATTCTCGTTATCTTCGGTCAATTTAGGAACTTTTTTGACACTTGTAATTTTTTCGTATCCCCAACCGTTCTCGAGCAAAAAAATATTGAACGATTGTATGCATTCGCTGAGTTGAAAGCACTTCTAATTCAAAAAATGACTAGTAGGCTTTGATTTGTTTTATTTATTCATTTATTTTGACAGTTGCTTAAAAATAAACCAGTATCTGCTCGAATTGTTTATTAAATTAACGATTAGATTTAAGACTTTTGAAGTTATTGCTGTAAGAAAAAATGGATAATTTTTCTTAATTACGGTCTGGCTGACGGAAATACAACAGAAGCTAGACGAGATTATATCAGGTGCGATTTCCAAATCGAGTAACACCAGACAGGCGAACAATTTCAAACATCCACAGAAGGTTGAGGAAAACTGGTATATTTACTGCAAATAATCATCTAAAAGGTGCAACTCAAACTTTTAGAACTCCTGATATTGTGGAAGCAGTTTTGAATTGTATTGATTTGAGTCCAAGTAAAATTGGAAATCAGTTATATATTCCACATGATCTAGGTTGGAGGATTCTCCTCAATTTTTTATTGTAGCCGTTTAATATTCAACGCGACCAAACTCTACTTCCTCGCGATTTTCCCTTAAGACTATTTTTCTGCCGATGGTACTTAGATAAAATGCTCATTTTGACAGTGAAATAATGTTCACAGACGAAGCTAACTTTTCGAGAACTGCTATCACAAATGTTCACAATAATCATAATTGGGCTGAGGAAAACATCCATTTGATTGAAGAATCTCATCATCAAGAATAATTCTCAATAAATGTCTGGATCGGAATAATTGGAAATCATTTAATTGGGCCATTTTCTTTGCCTAATAGACTTATCGGTCCCGCTTATCGGCGATTTCTTGAGGAGCAGTTACTTGCTCGCTTTTGGTGAAAAACATAATGTGGTTCGTGCATGACAGGGCACCAGCACATTTAAGTGGAGAAACTAAGGAATTCTTGAATAATACATTCGACAACCGATGGATAGGGGTGGGCCAGAACCATGGCCTCCTAGGTCCCCAGACTTAAATAGTTTAGACTTTTTCTCATGGGGATATCTCAAAAGTTTAGTCTATACCACTCCAGTGAAGAATTGAAAAATCGAATAATAACCGCTTGACCTTCAGGAATATTTCAAAGAGTGCCTAATAATATGCGAAGAGGGACAGAGGCCTGTATTCTAGCAGGTAGAGGACCCTTCCAACAATTCATTTGATTTTTAATTGTTCTTTTTTTTAGTTTGATATTGAATAAGTATAAGTTGAGTTTCAGAAACGAGCTATAAAATAAAAGCAAATACAACATACAATTCAAATAATTCAAATTCAATAAATTTTATTGAATTTTTCACTGAATTATTTAATCACAAGTGTCTAAGAAGTTTCTTAATTGAACGAAGATGACGATTAAACGCTGGTTAGTGGCGTACTGCAAAAAAGTTTGAAAGGGCAAAATGAGATATGGCCTCAGTAAAGAAAACTCCTTGTGAACTGTAAAAAATAGCTTGCATACCAAATTTGGGCTGAATATCTCAAAACCTGCAAGAGTTTTGAAGAAAACAATTTTTTTCGGAAATTTCAACACCTTGTAGCACCACCGTAATGAAGCTTTTGTGGACCTCTATTTATATAAACTTCTTTTCTTAAAATTACACGTAGATTTACCCCCTCAAGTTGTGACATACTATTATGTAACACCCTGTACCTAACCAACCTAACCCAAACGCGATCTGTCATTTGGTTCCTTTACAGTGCTCGTTATTGTTCTAACAAGTGTGTTTCGCGATTTTTACAACGGATGAAAATATCTAACAAAGAATTTTTCTCGAATTTTTTATTGAGAATTGAATTTCGCGTGCCGAATGACTGAAAATGTTATAGAAATCTCACGGGGAACTGAGTTTATCGAAAAAGGAATGCATGTGGGTGGTATAGACATTCAACAATCCTTCGAAATTTCCAAATTCCCCGAGGTAATATTCAAAATATCGGGTGATTCCATATAAATTTAGTTGTGTGTACATCTATTGCTTTGGTTCTGGATGAAATAAAGTAAACAAAAAACAAGTGGTTCATATGTGTTGGTCTAGAAATAAAAATAACTTTCTTTTAGCTCAACAAAAAAATGATAAATCCACTTTACTATCAAGGAATCGCATAATATTACCTCCGTTGCATCTAAACTTAAGGCTCATGCATATTTTCTCCTCTATTCAATAGTTAACCCCGCTTCTCATGCATTTTCTCTTCTGTTTATCATTAAAATGAATCTAACACTGTCTTGAAATCTATAGCTTGTACTCAGCTTATCCATTAAAAAAAATTGTGAAGTATAAACCTTGATGATAGGCATTATTGTTAAGTATTTTCAATTTTCTTAGTTGAATAATTGGATATGTCGCATGGCTTCTGAGAAAAACCGATCATTTTCCATCATTGCATGTTATGCAAACTCCTTCATAATAAAAAATAGCGCCCAACACTAATCATTCAGAATGATCACCACATAGCCTAACCAAGAAGTGTTAATAATATAATGAATATTCTCCGTTTAGTGAGGTTGAAATCATGCAAGCACAATTTATCTCGCTTCAGCCCATAGTCTATTACATAAATTATAATTATTATAGAAACCAGAAAACCAGGAAAATGCTTCAGATATTCCAACGCGACTTTTTTCGATAACCTTCCGCCTGCTGTGTTCAGGTGTAGATCCTTGTTAAGTACTCGCGAGTTTCTTCAGCGTAAACGAGAGAGTTGAAAGATCGTGTTACTATTTTTCTTTATTCATGGTAAATCAGCGAATAATGAATTGACTCGTTTCGGAAATTAGGGAATTATTTCATCTTCAAATTCGTTAAAGAGGGTTTAATATTATTATCAACTTGCTGGTTTATTTTTCAAATCCGTGTTGGTTTGGTTTCGACAAATGTGTGTTTCAACGAAAAATTGTCGCAAGTTGTAACTCTGAAAAAGCGATTATAGCAAAAATCGCCTCAGCATGTCCATTTTTCATTCAAGGGACCGTTTGAGTTTCATTTGGAGCGTGTGTAGTCAACACTTCACCTCCGAGTCAAAATTTATTATAGCGAAAGCGGATTGGCTGTAGAAAAGTTCGATTCTTTACTAAAGTAAGTTTAATTTGAGTATTCCAGATAATTTGGCCGTTGGAATTGTGGTGATAGGTTAGAAAATAGAAGGTGCAGGAGTAACATTTCACCCGAACCTTAAAACTCTGAACAAAAAAATTTTTTTGACGAACTTTTCGAATTTTCTTTTATTATTCTCGAAAATATCAGTTGTCAAATGACAACTTCTCCGCACCTCCTCAAAACTCTCAGATTGGTCAATTTCATATATAAGGAATTTGACAGCACAACTGTTCTCTTCCGTCAATCTATCCTCATGGAAAACTATCATCCTAATATAAAGATGGGAAAACACCATCCTTCAGCATGAGCATTCTGGGTACCTCAATACCAAGAATTATGCCTTAACTATTTACTAGTAAGCGAGAAAAATACATACATTAAAATTCTGAATCGATAATAAGCAAAGAGTACAAATCATGGATTTACAAGTTGATATGTTTGTTTTTCACGAGCCTAGCAGTACCAAAAGTATTCCGGTAATATTCTAGTCTGTTTAACCATGTATTCACATAATCGGATTATATATTTTTTCTTTACATCCAATAACTCGATTTTGTAGTTTCTTGCTTTAGCTGATCTCTTTCCTCTTTAATCTGTTTGATCTGGTGAAACTAAGCTTCATCTTTAATTTCTGTTGGTGAATGTCAGTTAAAAAAGTCCAAGGAGAAAAATAATTTCGAATTTTCAGAACATTGTCATTTATTTTTAGCTCTTGACGCAATTCATGGACAGATGTGGGTCAGAAGTCAATGGTGAATTCCACCACCGTTTTAAAGAAACGAAAGAATACCATTGCTTCTAAATCTGTTTGATTATTATAACGATTAATGAATGGCTACTATCCATACATAATAACCATATTTTCTGTACAAATGCTAACAGTAAAGGATACCCCATTCATTATGGCAGTTAGGTGAAATACTGTAGAATAGAATGACCCTCATATCTGTCCTTGATTTTCGAGAAAATTTCTTCTGGTTTTCGATTTATAATATAGACTTAAGTTTTCTAAATGTTAACCATATATATATATATATATATATATATATAAATGAATATATATATATAGGGGTTTTACCCGACGAGTTGCCCATATATCTGTTCATGCAATCAAACTGATTTACTGATTTCATGAAAAAATATAAATCCACCGGTAATTAATACCATTGCCAGGCAACGAATATAATCAAAACATATCCTGGAGTAATTATATATTAGGATAACGTTAAATGTTATGAGAATATATCAATCTACCAGAATATATACATACTATAGCATCATCAGACAATGATATCAATGTACCAACGAGTAGTGTCAGAGGCTTTCTCCCCGGAAAAATCCAGTGTACGGACCTTAGTCAAGTAACACTGAATGTTACTCATTAATAGTTTCCTTTGTGTGAAGTGGTGAACGATCGAATAGAATACTGCTCTGAATATAAATATGACAAAATTGTCAGTTGATTATATTACATTTATATAAACAAATAAATAAAATATGAAATGAGATTCTGAGCAGTATAAACTAAAGAGAAAACCTATGACGCTACCTCATTATTATTTTCCGAAAGAAACCTACGAAGAATATTACAAGATTATTATTTCCACAACAGGTGTTATTCCTAGGAATCTTCACAAAAGTATTGAGATTTTGGGTCTGAAGGAAAATTTGTTTGAACAGTTACAAAAGATAACAGTCATCAAATCTTGTAACATTCTTCGTAGACTCTTTTCCGAAAAAATAATGAGGTAGAGTCATAGGTTTTTTCTTTAGTTTATACTGCTCAGAATCTCATTTGATATTTTATTGATTTGTTTATATAAATGTAATATAATTAACTGACAATTCTGTCATATTTATATTCAGAGCAGTATTCTATTCGATCGTTCACCACTTCACACAAAGGAATCTATTAATGAGTAACATACAGTGTTACTTGACTAAGGTTGACACTGGATTTTTCCGGAGAAAAAGCCTCTGACACTACTCGTTGGTACATTGATATCATTGTCTGATGATGCTATAGTAGGTACATATTCTGGTAGATTGATATATTCTCATAACATTTAACGTTATCCTAAAATATAGTTATTCCAGGATATGTTTTGATGATAATCATTGCCTGGCAATGGTATTAATTACAGGTGGATTTATATTTTTCACGAAATCAGTTTGATTGCATCAACAGATATATGGGCAACTCGTCGGGTGAAACCCCTATATATGTATATATATATATATATATATATATATATATATATATATATATATATATATATATATATATATATATATATATATATATATATATATATATATATATATATATATATATATATATATATATATATATATGAAGAAATTTTGAATTTAAGTGGATTTAACTTTTTTGTTATTGAAGAAAACTTTTATGAATTAAAATTTTGACATCGTATCTGGATTCAGATTCTAAAATATCAAACTCAACAGGGTGCAATCTAAACAATAATTCTGTATGATTACCTTTAAATATATGTTGGCAACGTCCCTCCTGTTGTACTGGATCTTCATATCCTCTTTGATCCCAAATTCAAATCATTTTTGTTTCATTTGCGAAGAGTTTATATTCAAACAATGTCGTATAAAAGTGACAAAGTTTGAAAATGAATCTAGAAATGCGTGATAAACCTTGGGTTCCTTGTAGGCTAATTGAAAGAAACTTAGTACCAGAAGGAACTAAAGTTTCGTACCTCTACACCAGAGAACAGAAATCCCAAAAATCTTTTAATGAACATATACCTGGTTTAATGGCTGCAAAGGGAACACGAAATTATGTTTGCAATGAATGACGTTTGTTCACAGATTCGTCAGAACAGACTCCAAAATGTGTTCTAATACACAAGCGGAAAAAATTGAAGTCGTTGCCGATTGCACATACTACTAAAGTGAATGAAAGAAAGACTATTGCTTTGGTTTTGAGCAAAATTCATCATATAGAACACAATTGGCTCATATGCGTTGATTTAAAAATGGTTAATTTTTTTTAGGCCATCAAAGAGGTTACATAAATTGTTAAAGCTCTTAACAAAAATGGGAACTGTTTTCTTCTCTTATGCCAAAAGTTCCCAATACGAATTACAGAAAATATAAAATCGGACATCTTTGATGGGCCACAAATTAGAATATCAGTGAAAGACACAAGATTTACGGGAACTTTGACGGAGATTGAGAAAAATGTTTGGAATGAGTTTGTTTGGCTTGCTGAGAATTGTATGAGGCACTTCTACATCCTTGAATGCACTACGAGCATCAAGTTAGACTTTATTTACAACCACTATTTTCCTGGTAATCTTGGCTATCTGAGTGAAAAAAGGACGAGTGATTCCATCAGGACCTTCAGACTATTGAGGAACGCTATCAAGGCTACTATATATATATATATATATATATATATATATATATATATATATATATATATATATATATATATATATATATATATATCGTTCACCACTTCACACAAAGGAAACTATTAATGAGTAACATTCAGTGTTACTTGACTAAGGTCCGTACACTGGATTTTTCCGGGAGAAAGCCTCTGACACTACTCGTTGGTACATTGATATCATTGTCTGATGATGCTATAGTATGTATATATTCTGGTAGATTGATATATTCTCATAACATTTAACGTTATCCTAATATATAATTACTCCAGGATATGTTTTGATTATATTCGTTGCCTGGCAATGGTATTAATTACCGGGTGGTTGATTTATATTTTTCATGAAATCAGTTTGATTGCATGAACAGATATATGGGCAACTCGACGGGGTAAAACCCTATATATATATATATATATATATATATATATATATATATATATATATATATATATATATATATATATATATATATATATATATATATATATATATATATATATATATATATATATATATATATATATATATATATATATATTCTTTTGAAAAGAGAGGATTTACAAAATTTGAATAATTATATTTACAATGCATGCTTATATCTATAATTTTGGTGTGTGTCAGAAAAGCACAAGTGTGAGCTCAGGAAATGTAACAGGGGAACCATACTAACTATCTTGTATATGATTCAATGAACCAGTGAAAAAACCTGAGCAAAAAACCTGAGGGACAGGAATCTGTAACAATGGAAAAAGAAAACCAGCAGAAAAGTATTTCCACAATCATACTTCTTATATGTCTAAACAAATCTGAGAAAAGATTTTACATAGCAATCAAGGTCATGAAAAGGACTAAGGAGATAATAAAAAGAAATACATAACCTGCGATATTTCCTCAAATTCCATCTCTGTTTGACCGAGAGGGCCCCGATGAAAAATATGACATCTGTCATATGCTACTGAAACGCACACATGATGTCTTACTATTTAGAAGCATTGAGAACAGCTGATTGACTACAACATCTGCAAGAAAATCTTACAGAAAAAAGTTTTTTCAACATTTGAATTTAATATAATGAAATCAATTTTGAAGAGTTTTATTGTGAAATGGGCCATGATACATATTTTCTGAACTAACGTTGATACAGAAGATTTAATTAAGGATATAAGTTCGTAATTACAAATTAGGCTAATATATGTGCCATAACTCAGTCGATATACTTATTCAACTTGAGGAGTTCTTGAGATTCCCTGTAAATATCTAATATAAATTATATATTTCATACTCTATATGGGTAGTTGAAGCTTTTATCTTCACGTTTAGTTTATTTTATCGAACATATCAAACTGATAAATCGACGACATTCTTCAACACTCATTGGTCTATATTCTCAACCTATGCCGTGTACCAGCATGGTTACTTATGTTATGTCTGTGACACGGGTTGTATAAGAATATTATGGTTTATTACTGTTCGTTGAATAATAATTGAAGGCTTTTTGACCCAATAAGATATAAATATGAAATATAAAGTAATGAATGTGGCAGTTAGTCAAAACGATGTCATAGAGAAATGTTGGGCAAGAAACAGAATAGCTGGAGTACATTGTGGTATAATGTCCTTCACGCTTCCGTGCATAACTGGCGGTTACTAAATCAGCTTGAAGATCTCAGAATACGTACGAAAAATCGGCGATTTGTTCTTATCGCAAAGTTGTGGAATAATGTGAACGTGTTTTTATGTCTTCTATACTAAATATCTATACAGGGTATCCCAAGTTGAGTGGTCTATTAGACGTTTATGAAGAACTAATAATGCTATCGTTTCTAAAATATTTTATTTTAGAATCATTATGGACCCAATAATCTGGGTTGACATCGCCCATATATTATTTCTTCGTGGAACTTGCTCAATTTTAAGAAAAATTTATTTGCGAAAAATTTTGACATTCGTTCGAAAAATATGACAAATCTCATATATATATATATATATATATATATATATATATATATATATATATATATATATATATATATATATATATAAAAATAAAACAATATTTTGTTTTTCAATTTTCATCTTTCGTTCTAGAAGAACATGAACCGTGACTATTGGCTTAGCTCAACATCTTCTATCACGAAAAGAAACGATTGTGTATAGAAAAAATTTAATTGTTCTTTTTTTAGGAAGTGTCAGAGTTTTAAACTTCAGCTTTTCCTCACAAAGTTGGTTTTCTTCTGAGACAACCATATCGGGTCACCCAGTATTACTGTAGCAGTATTTTTTGATACTACTCACGTCACTCTACTTTTAACGGTTCCGGAGTTCTAGTAGAAAATACCTAGGCAATTTCTGCATAAAATAACAATAACTACGTTGACCATACAAAATTTTTGTTCATCTGTGATCATAAAAATATCAGTGTTTTATGTAAGAATTCCATTCTTGTTAATTATCGACATTGCGAATAAATGAATTCAGTTTTGAGTATGACTCAATACACCCTATGTGAAAAAGTCGATACGCTCCTTATTTATGGCGAATGCGGGCAAAATAGCGTTCAAGCTTAACAATTATACTGAGAGCGCTATCCGGAAAGACTTCACCCGAATAGAACCTATTTCTCTAAAGTTGAACGAAAATTTCGTGAGGTGCAACCTGCTGAAGACGAGGATTTCCTTATCGACGAAGATACCGAAATAGACGTATTGACATTTTTTGATATTAACCCAACCACATCAACGAGGAAAATTGCCGAAGGACCTTGAAATTAGCCTCCGAAGCGTATGGAAAATTTTGAAAAAACGTACCTCCCATTTAAATATCAACTACACCAACATCAACATCATCAACTATATTAACGATAGTGCTACGCGACTCCAGTACTATGGCGAGTACCTTAGGAAAACGGAAGGTGATCCATAATATCCCACAAAAATTTGATTCAGCCACGAATCACGTTTCAAGAATGGAATATTTAATAGGCAAAAAAGCAGGTACTGGTCGCAACAAAATGAGCACAGATATCAAGATGGAAACTTCCAAGAACGCTTTGGGTTCAATGTCTGGATGGGCATGATGGGAAGATAATTTTTGAAAGCTCATTGACAGGGGAGAGATTTTTGGAATTTTTGAGGACCCAATACGAAATGAGTTGCTATTAGCTGTTGTGAATGAAATAAATCTTCAACAAAATGGTGCACCTCTTCACAATACAAGGGAGGTCTGGCGGTATCTCGATGTAATTTTTCCCGAAGAATGGATAGGCACAAATGGTCCCATAAGATGGCCAGGCTAGATCGTCAGGTTTAATTCCACTAGATTTCTTCCTGTGGGGCCATTTGAAGAATGACCTGTTAGAACCAAACAAGAATTGGAGAACCGTTTGAGACAGGCTATTGCAGGTATTACATCCCAACAGTTCAATAATGTTGTGAGGGGAATCATCAATCGTGTGCGATGTTGTGTTAGTGAAAATGGTGATATATTTGAACATTTATTATAATTATTTCATTTTCGCTGTTCACTCTTTTCTTTTTAACTTTGACACCCCGTATAAAACGAGCAGTTAAATTTTTAGAAATCTTGTATTTTCGTGATAGGGGTTGTTGAGCTTAGCCAATTGTCACTGTTCATGGCCTTCTAGAACTAAAGATGAAAATTGCAAATTGTGTTCTGTTTTTCGTGCAAAAATATGTCAAAAAGTCGTAGAATGAGATGAACAATTAAAATAAGCAAGTAATACAGTCCCATTTGATAATTGAAAGTTGGTAATATATCAAACATATTAATGTCATCAAATTCAAAATGTTGTCTTCTATCCGATTTTCAAATTTCATCAAAATATTCCGAATCAAAAAAAAGTTACAGGGGAGGTCCTAGTTTTAGCTACACCTAGTATAGTGGTTTTTTGGGTATGTAATTCTTCTTCTTTCATTTGAATGAATAATCATAAAACATTTACAACATACTTTCACACAATATCAAAACATTATATCATTGAAAATGCGCATACACAGTATGGTACAACCAAATACGAAAAACATATATCACTTCCTCATCTCTAAGGTAAAATTTCCAGATGCGGAGGATTGAGCCACACGGCCATAACTCTTTCGTCGTTGCGGAATAATACATGAAAGTGGGCGAAAATCCCATGTCATTCTTAGATATCTGAACTGCGAACATCACTTTAAATGTAAATGTTCGATTATTTCTGCATTTTCAGCACATTACAACTGCACTCAGTAGACATAAATGCCTTAATTGATATTTATAACAAAATTTTATACAATAAATCTAAAGGTATACCTTGAAATGAATCAGTGAATGAAGATTGAACTGGTATTGAATAATCGTATTGAGAATGAAGCTGATAGTAATCGTGAATTAATATTTAATGACAATATCAATATTGTGTGCTCCAATTTAACCTCACCTCTGAATCTGCAAAGAGATTCTGTTCCGACAAAAAGTTTATTTAATAAGAGATACTTGTCGAGGATTATAAGATAATTTTCTAATCTAATGTAACAAAATTTAATCATTTTTCTAAAAATTAATATTATTACAAAGTAATCATTCAGTTATACTAATTTAATATAATTATCTATCACGTACTAGAAACTTATTTAATCAAATTTCAATAATAATTTTTGTAGTACAAATATACAAAAACATTTCTGTAATAGTGAATCTCGAACGAAAGAAACCTACATTCATCTGCAAAGTATGCTATTAAAGTTGACAATGTTTCGATATTGCAATTTTCTCTATAATGATACACACGGTTACTCTCATAATTTTATTGATTAAACTAACAGTTTTGATGAAGTAAATATAAAACACATAATTGCTTTCAATATAATCACATGTAATAACCTATTTTTCAACTTGAATATATCTTCGGGTTCCTCATTTTTTAGCTGTGTTTAATTCCTTGAATTTCAAGGATTCACTTAATTCTTTAAAGTGGAAAAGATCTAAATTAGCGTCGTGAAATAATTCTTAGAATATATAAAAAGCAGTTACTAAATTCAAAGATGCTTTACAGCAGCTTCTTCAGACAGTTGAAAATGCAATAGTGATGGAAATTGAGTTGTTTATGAAAGAAATAAAATATAACAAGAAATTCATTGCCACATAACTAATAACTATAAATCTCAGGGATAATCATCAAGTTCGTTGTAAAGCAAACAGGGATTGAAACATACAGATTACTTACAACGAACAGAATGGGAAAAAACGAAAACTGATTCCAATAAACGCTCAATCTCCAAAGTTATACGACTAATAAAACTGCACAAAGAAGAAAAATCTGCTAGGCCAGTAGTATTATATATAATTACACCTTTAGATAAATAAGCAAAGTTGTTAAATCAATTTATTGATCTCACAAAACTCTCTTCAAAACACACCCCATTGATCTTGTAGAAAAATTTTCTAGGCGCAAAAGCACACAAAATCTTAAATTAGTTTCAAATGATATAAAGGACATTTATCCAAATATTTCAACAGATAAATGCCCTGCTATAGTCAGAAAAACATTCACCAAAAAGAAGACGCTGCCACACATTGCTGACGAGTCTTGCAACCTTCTATAAACCTGATTATCTCAAAATAATTTCAATTTCAATTTTACCAACAAATATCAGGAGTTCCCATAGGATCACCTCTTTGCCCCCTTTGAGACGATATATTCATGGATAACTTAGAAAGAAGGATAATATTAAATAGCTACCTAGCGAAAAAGCATATAGTGTTCTGGTACCGATATCTTGATGGTATTTTGGTAGGTTTGTAGGGCTCAAACAACAATTTAGGCAATTATTGAATGAAGAACATTAAGTTTACAGCAGAAATAGGAATTAATAACTCGATAAATTTTTTAGACTTGACAATAACAACTAACAATTTCATATACTAACAACTGAAACGAAAAAGACTGAGTGAGTGTAGTGGAACCACCACTGCTTAAAGATATTTTCCCCAAAATACAACAGTATTTCGGTGAATGTTCATTCGAAATCGACAGATTTTGCAGTAACTGAAATTAACTCGTCTTTTGACGAACTAGTCTGTATCTTCTTCTGTGTATGTCATAACTCAGAATTTATTACACATTTATGTTGAAAATCGAAAGAGCTTTCAAATGAAGTACCATTCGACCTAACTTGCCTATTCAAAAAATTGAGTTTTGTGACCCCTGCTTAGGGGGTTGATGTAAAATAAAATCTTCGTATGTTAAAAGATGTCCCCCTTCTGACAAAAATTGATCTATTTCTACTATCTGTCCAGAAACGAATAGTTTAGAAGTTATTGAGTATTTTTCGTTTCCGTTACCCCACCCGGTATAACATTTACAGAAAAGAATCCACAGACTCAACTATTCCCATGGACTCATTCAATAATTTGAATCACAACTCAGCATTCAATGGCCTTTTCAATTCAAGTGTCACCGACAGATTTCAAAATTGAAATGAAAATTATCAGAAAAATTGCCCTAAATAGCCAAATTCTACCGGTTTTTATAGACGAAACACAATTATTATATTCCATAAAAGATACCACCTTAAAAAAGAACGCTAGCTTCAACACGCTCTCTCCAATAAGTTAAGCAACCGTTTTTCTTAATTTAAAAAATAACTACCTCCTCTTCAAGTGGTCTGAACTTGAAAATATTTTTATTCAATGCTAAACAAAGAATAGACAAACTAAAAATCAGGAGTTTATCAAATTGCTTGCAATGAGTACGGTACTTTATGTTGGGCAGATACATAGGAATTTCGAAACGGGATTCGAAGAACATTTAGCCTCTGACAATAGTTCTCCAATATGTGAATATATAAAAATTACAAAATATTCATTGGATAATGTAAAAATTTTTCATTGTTGCAACAAAGGAAAGAAAATGTATGTGTTGGAATATTTGAATCAATAAAATTTGTAAAAACCAAGTGAAATCATCCTTAATAGCCAGCTAGACATTAAAACCTCCTCAAAGATATTCAATAGAAATGCTGAATTACAGAATATTTGTTCGTTGAAGATAACCTAGAATTTTCAAAGGTCAATTTTCCATGTATTCTCATCTATTTGGGTTGATAGAGACGATTTTCGTTATTTGAATCAGATTTTAATACTTTGTATGTGTACTTTCATTCTAATGAAAGTTTTATAAGTCCTATCAACTATAGTTCAACATATGAATAATTAGCTTATTATAATTATCAGATTTAATGCTATTATTTCTAATGCGATTGTTGAAATTATAATTGGTTAAAATGCTATATTGAAATCGCTTTTATTCAAGAAAACCTAGGTTATCATTTCTACTGTTATAAATTCAATTAAGGGTGGTTTCAATTTGTATTTGCCGCAGAATATTATTAGGTAATGTAGGTTTGTGATTATTTTCAGAAGCCATTCGATCCAATTTATTCAGAAGAAGTTCAGATATGCTAAAAAGTTGTTTTTGCAAAAACCATCTGCACTAAGGAATGCTCGAGAACAATCGAAATGTACCCATATATATAAAAAAAAGAGGTAACGATGAAAAATATGGAACTTCTGGAAACAATCAAGTTCACCAAAATCTGTCATATCTCAACAACTGATGAGAAATATTGCATAACTCAACGATTAATTCTCAAAATTAAAAATGTACTTATAGCGTTCGTTTCAAATTCTGATCAGTCTGTTCCTAACCTCATTCACGAATGCTGGCTGGTTTTGCATTATTTGCAGTAATCAGATCAGTGCGGGCTCTACGCCATAACTGAGCCACCACTAAAACCATGAGTAGGTGAAAAATGCACTGAAAATATCTCTCATTTCGAAGTATGTACGCCAGAGAACGTCAATCGCAATGAAAAAGACAAATTTCGACTAATCTGTAGACAAAACTCTTTCCCAGTCAGCTTCTAATAATTGACATGTTTCCTGGTTTCAATGGGAGTCTTCAATGTGCTGACCTTGAGCTGCGACACTAAACCTAAAACCAAATTCCCTAAAACGTTTTTTATGACATTTGTCATATTTTTCGAACGACTGTCAAAATTTTTTCGCAAATTTTTCTTTAAATGAAACAAGTTCTACGAAGAAATAATTTATGGGCGATGTCAACCCAAATTATTGGGTCGATAATGATTCTAAAACATCAATAGATCACAATCAGCATCACTTGGAAGACTGAACTTGGCCATCGGGGCTCTCTCGGTCAAACAGAGAAGGATTTGGGGAAATATGTAAAATCTCTTCTTAGATTTGCTTAGTTATATAAGAATTATGATTGTTGAAATATTTTTCTGCAGGTTTTCTTTCTTCATTGTTACAGATTCCTTTCTCAAACCCCCTTCATTTCACCCTTGTCTTCGTATGGAAATTATGGAGTGCAAGATGAGAATTGAAGCTGCTAAGCAGAAAAATCTTTGGTACTCTTCATGTACACACGACACTAACACAACATAAACAGACAATCTATTGCTAGTGTAAAGTGTAATAGCGACAGGGAAACGAGTTTTTTACTCAGGTTTTTTCACTCGTTTATTGAATCATATACAAGATAGTATGGTTCCCCTGTTACATTTCCTGAGCTCTTGTGTATTTTCTGACACATACCAAAATTTCAGAGATCTAAGCATTTATTGTAAATACAATTATTTTTACTTTTGTAAATCCTCTCTTTTCAAAAGAACACATATATATATATATATATATATATATATATATATATATATATATATATATATATATATATATATATATATATATATATATATATATATATATATATATAGGGGTTTTACCCCGACGAGTTGCCCATATATCTGTTCATGCAATCAAACTGATTTCATGAAAAATATAAATCCACCACCCGGTAATTAATACCATTGCCAGGCAATGATTATAATCAAAACATATCCTGGAGTAATTATATATTAGGATAACGTTAAATGTTATGAGAATATATCAATCTACCAGAATATATACATACTATAGCATCATCAGACAATGATATCAATGTACCAACGAGTAGTGTCAGAGGCTTTCTCCCGGAAAAATCCAGTGTACGGACCTTAGTCAAGTAACACTGAATGTTACTCATTAATAGTTTCCTTTGTGTGAAGTGGTGAACGATCGAATAGAATACTGCTCTGAATATAAATATGACAAAATTTTCAGTTAATTATATTACATTTATATAAACAAATAAATAAAATATGAAATGAGATTCTGAGCAGTATAAACTAAAAGAAAACTTATGACTCTACCTCATTATTATTTTCGGAAAGAAACCTACGAAGAATATTACAAGATTTGATGACTGTTATCTTTTGTAACTGTTCAAACAAATTTTCTTCAGACCCAAAATCTCAATACTTTTGTGAAGATTTCTAGGAATAACGCCTGTTGTAGAAATAATAATCGGTAGAATAAATATTTTCTTCATTTTCCACATTTTTTAATCTCGTCGCCAAGCATCATATATTTTGAAATTTTTCATTGTATTTATTTTGTATATTATGTGTGTCGGGTATAGCAATATCAATTATATATGTTATTTGATTCTGTTTATCATTAAGAACGATATCTGGTCTATTGTGTTTTACAGCTCTGTTGCACAGAATTGTTTTATCAAAATAAAGTTTATATTTGTCATTTTCACAAATAATCTCAGGTTCATATTTTTGAAATTTTTTTTTTTATATATATATATATATATATATATATATATATATATATATATATATATATATATATATATATATATATATATATATAATGTTTATTTGCACTCCACTGTTCTGTAGAAACGGTAACCAATCGTCATGATTCACCATTGGAAAAAATAGGTACTTAGCTCAATAGGAGGAAAATTCGGCAGACGGGTACAGTTATAGATTTCCAATGATTCTCATAGGTTGAATTTTAATCTATAATTTTATTATGTAAAATATCAAAATGATAATTAAAAGTATGGTACTCTTTTGTCAAAACTGCGTTTGTGCTCTGGCAACCTATTAATGAATTTGAAATTATATTGAAATTTCTAAAAGATCTATTGATATAAACTTACTTTTTCCACTAAAAAGCTGTTTAACACTTTATTTGTTATCGTTTTGATATTTTATATAATAGAAAGAATAGATCATAGTGGATCAATGGAAAGAATTGGAAATCAATGATCAGAAAAGTTCCAGAAACTTACATATTAGTCAATTTGACTTAAATTCGTCAAAATCTTTTCATTTCTTGAAGTTACCCTGTTTGAATTTTCTTCCTATTGTATAACATTTATCTGGTCGCCAACTTTTTTTATCTAGCACCGTATTTACCTATCAAATTTACATGTCTCCAAATTATCTTCACCTAGTAATAAACTTCCTTGTTATTCTACACTTTAAAAGTTTTACAACTTTTGATTGAAAAAGATTAAAACAAATATTTCATCCATTTCAGTCATAATAGAATAAGTCATTTGGGATTTTGTCGAGAAAATTAGAAAATGGTATTTCTCGAGTATTTTCCTTGAATCAATTTCATTTATTTCGCTTTTAAACCCACGATGAATTATTTGGCCTCAAAGAGAGGAAACATATTGTGTTACATAAAACAAATTTTCCTGATGCTTCATTACAAGAATGTTGGCTTGAAGAAATCAAAGTTGATGGCGTGATCACTAATGATCTGAATATACATATGTGATTTGTCGCAGGAATGGGATTTCTCCCATTCGAGTTAGTCTGTTTTTAATGAGACACCCTGTATGAATCGCTTAGAAATAATTCCGATTTATATTACCCATCTCATGTTGCTTTTATGTACGAAGGTATGCATTGATTTCTCTTCAATATTTCTGAAATATTTTGTTAGTTTTATCATAAATACTTAACACTGTATGATTATGCCTCATTCGTTTTATGGGTAGCAGCGTATAAACTAAATGAATGCAATCAAAGCATTAAATTATAAACCCATTTCAATAATCTGTGTATCGAGTAAACCACTTTATGTACCATATTTACTATATAGAAGTTCAATTTCATTTTCTATCCAGATAGGAGGTGAAATATTGACACTAAAACTGTGTATATACAACGTACATTTTTTTCCACTTCGTTCATGAAATCTGTTCGTATGGAGCCATTAAGAGTCCCGTTTTGCTCTTTTTCTTTCGAGGCTATCAAACAGCAAGGATTCATTTTCAATCAATCCGTTCATTTGATAATGTTGGAGTCCGTATAGGTAGCGACAATTTTATCAGCCTATCAATTATGCCAGAATTCCTCTCTCCGTAATGAAGTCTCTACATGATGTTTTGAAATTTCGAAGACTATGCTTACGAACACTCCTTAGGATATATATATATATATATATATATATATATATATATATATATATATATATATATATATATATATATATATATATATATATATATATATATATATATATATAAATTCTTTTGAAAAAGCGAGTTTACAAAAATTCGAATAATTGTATTACAATAAATGATTGTATCTATGAATGGTGTGTGTCAGAAAAACATAAGTGTGAGCTAAGGAAAATGAGACAGGGAAAGTACATAACCTGCGATATCTCCTCTTTCCTGAAACATGATCTCTTCCTTGTTCTTCTGTATACAGAGTGTTCACGTATGCAGATATGAACGTAAATATGAAAATCGTCATCGAAATATATAAGAGATTTTCTTGTTAATAAACAGTGTAGTAAAATTTATCCGTGGGGTGAAGATATATGGAAAGTTTTCACTCTTGAACGTTTGGAAAGATAATTTATTTGTTTGAATTTGTGAACATTACAATAAATAACAAGTTATGCCTATGGCGAAGAACCATTCATAGAATAGTGAACATTCACGTAATGAATGGTTCAAACTCACAATCAAAGCGAGAAGAAATTTAATTTACTGGAATTAAATCACAACGTTGACTGCCCATTGAATCAGTGATTTTCAGTTTCAGTTAATTTTGGAATTCAGGAAATCTTGTACGCTGTAGGGAGCTGCTTCTACTGGTAGTTTATGTATATGTTTTTTTTGAGAAGTGCTGGTTGCTCATCAAGCATTGTAGGTAGTAATTTGTTCATTATTTTCAATATCATATGGTGTGCGTTTTTCTGTAGGTAAGTACGGTTAAATTTAATAGCTTTAAGTTCTGTTCATTACGGATCATATAATAATGTTCATTTGAAGATACGATACGTCTCCCCAGAAATAATTCCGTATCTAAAGCGAGATTCCAGTGAAAGTTGATTCGTCGGCTCTCTGGTTATTGTAATCTGTATGGATTGTGAAGGTGCCTATATAGCTCAAACTGGTTGTTCATTCAAAACTAGATACACAGAGCATCAATCAGATTACAATAACCAGAGAATCGACTAATCTTTTTTCGCTTCACATTGTATCGACAAAGGCAATCATTTTCATCCATAGATCAACTTGATCTTATTCACAGTATACCTGAGTTTTTTCTTGGAATCAATCGAAAATTTGAAATGATCTTCCGAACGACCAGTATGGTCCGGCCTATTCTTCCTTATTTAATTTCTTTGAATAATACCTGCTTTTATCATAATTAGTTTATTACCTCTTGTTTGCACCCTTATTAATTTCGTATGTAACTGTTTATGTATGTATGTATTTTCAACTTTAGTTTAATACTTGTTCTCAGTTGAAGATGATCGAGAAAAATAAATCAAATTGTAGGCGGCGAGTTTGTGACTTAAATTAATCATTAAATGAGTCTATGAGTCTTTTCTATAAATATTATAAGTTGGGATATTGTTTGTGTTTTTTAAAGTTAAGTCTACAAAATTTATGAAGGTATTAGTTTCAACTTCAACAGTAAATTTTACATGATCGTCAGTTTTATTTAGGAAGTTGAAAATGTATCTAATTATCTATTTGAGCCATGAAAACCAATCAAAATATCATTAACATACCGATACCAGAACATGATATGTATTTTGCTTGGTCGCTGTTCACTATTGACGTGTTTTCTATGAAAATATCTGGCTTTGGGGGCCTAGTAGTGATCTTATGGGAGATCCTGATTTTTATTCAGAAAATTTATTGCAAAATTGGTAATAATTTATGTGAAAATGTGTTGGCTATGATGAAAATATCTGAAACTAAAGGTAGTTCATCTGTTAGGATGTTTTGGTACATGATTCTAAGTAAGGAGGAAAGATTGTAAACTAATAAACTCAGGAAAAGCCCACATCATATTACTTTCAATAGCCAACTTCAAATCAATAATTCCCCACTACTTAACATTTAGGGGAAAATATTTCTAGTTATGATCTTTGTACCTAAATTAGTATTCAGCAATTGAAATTAATCAAATGGTCGAAACCGGTCGTGTATTATAAAATGAAGGTGGAAAACTAACAAAATTGTCGTTTGATAATTGAAATCTAGAAGTCCCACTTTCAACCATGAACATTGAGATTGGTTAGGGTGTTCACTATTCCATCTGGATGCTCTTAAACAGGGCCAATAGCCCTGTATAAGCTTGTTTCAGATAACCTACATGCAACTATACCGAATGACGTTATTCGATTTAGCCACTTTGAGACGATATCAAATGAGATAACTGCCACGACGCCGATCACATATTTCTATGGTTTTGTCGTCACTATATATTTGTGTAAACGGTGAAATGATCTCACGTCCTCGAAGATTGTGGATTTCAATTATTCCCTGAACTTGTGAACTCTTGATTTAAAATAGCAGCGATTCACTGTATCTTTGACGGGAAAGAAAAGCAAAAACTGAATAATTACTGAACGGCTAATATTGGATGCTCCGTGAAGAACGCCACAATTGTTGATCGATTTTAAAGAGCAAAAATTGAATCTCAAATGATATCTCGGTTGAAAACGGCCTTGATTTTTTTTAATGTCCATTGGGGGAAGTATCCATCTTGTGGTGTCATCGAATTTTCATTTTAATTCTGGGATTCGTGTGAGTCGGTGAATTTTATAATTTACTTGTTAATTTTGGTTGAAGTGATGGTAAGTTGCCATTAAATTGGGATAATATTGTACCGACATTCAGATAATTATTTCTATTGAGGTTTTACTGTGGAAGAGATAATTTCATCTCTTCGAGGATCATCAAACACGAGGATCCACAATTCGTTCATCAAGACCGCCCTTCATCTGAGTAAGTCTTTTTGCGACCTTGTTCTCGAATACTAACGCCTCCTCAAGGAATTCACCGGTTGCAGTGGTATTTTCTTTTTTTCATGGTCTTCAAATTCTTCGTATTCTATGTCTTATTGTCTTTTCACTTACGTTAGGAGGTGCACTTCGAGTGTTTTCTCAATTTACTCTACTTCAAGCTGTGAAGAAAGCTCTTCATGGAGCCATAATTCATCTACCTTTCTACCTGAAGCCTGGAGCTACATATTCCTACTTGTATAGTATTACAAAGATCTCCATTTCTACTTGGAGCTTACATTGGAGCCTACAACCTGAAATGTCCAAGTATTCATCAAGCTCTCCAAGGATAGCTACGTCAACCTTATTAAGTATACGTTCATGAGTCAACGTTAATTGAGAAGACACCCTCTTCACTCTTCTCTATTCACCTTTGGTAAGGAGGGTCTCAAATTCAACTTGCAGTCTACAGTGAGCCTAGTGGTGCAGTATTCCTGTATGTGAGTTATATCCATAACTCAATTCCATTGGCGCAGACTGTTGGAGGTAATCTAGTTCAACACCGAGCTGTTACGTCAGGTTTTCTTGGGGTATCCATCGCAATTCTACATAGACATCAAGGAGCGGAGTAAGATAGTTCTCGTTTCTTTAAATTGACCTCGACAATGATTGATATTCTTTCATATATAAATATAAACCTGATTATATACTTTACAAACCTAGAGTGTTCGAACGAAACCCATATTTTCCTATAAACTTTTAGATATTTTCCTATAAACTTTTAGTGTCGGATATATTTTGACGGTTATCATAATGCATATAATCTCATAGTAGTCCTGGATATTCACTTCACTATAACCTTGATAGTTTCCTTCTAAATCTCATAATTTGAATAAATTTAATACAATTTCAAATAGAATTTAGCCCGTAATGAGCCACTAATTAACAACTGTAAGTAAGGAAGCGTAGTAGTAGAGATTTTCTATAAATTTTGTGTATAAAGCTATAAAGGTTTGTGAAAATAATTCCTTTTATTTTATTTTGATTTCTGGTTTGCATTGACCTATGAATAGTGGTACCATATTTGAATTGTGTGAAGTGTTGTGTCAATTTATACAGGGTGCACTTCATAATCCTGCTATTTTATTACTATTCTTATAATACTGTTTACCAGGAGAATTCGTCAATTTTATGATCGTGTACCTTAAATTCGAAGTTGACACTCTAATTTCTTTATACCTTCCTTATTGTGACACTGCCTGTGATTCCATAATTAAACACCAGTGAATATATATAACTTTACTGCAACTTGTGTTTTATTCTGTTCCTAGAGTTCAGGATATTTTGTAGTTTCAATATATTTCAGGTTTCATGTGTGTTGGCTCATTTCGAATCATTCTTTAAAATACCTTTCACTTACTATTTTTGATGGTTTTTCAGCTTGATTGAGAGAAACGTAGTTTGTCATCTTGATAAACACCTCAAAAAAGTCTAGGGAACACTTACCAATATCTTTAAAATATGAATTTGATGATTCGAATTTATAGAAATCTTTCGGTTTTTGTTAAGATGTATTGTATATAATGTATTCTCAAGAAAACAAAATAATATTTGACTTCTACAAAGCACCTATTATGAAAAATTTTGAAATTGAAATGACGAAATTGGTAAAACACGAAAAAAATCCTGAACTGATATTTTCGAAACGACATGGAAGCACTTATATTTTTCAATACCCAGAAGGCCCACCTCTGTTATTAATGACACTTTGGCATCGACGCGGCATGCTCAATATTAAATTGTCTATTACATTTTGGCCTAAGTCATTCCAAGTCCCCTGAACTGCTAATCAAAGCTCTGTTCATGATGGAAGACGTTTTGATGCAGGAGATTTATTTTTACGGTGTCCTACACATGCTCGATGGGAATCAGATCTGGGGAGCAGGATGGCCACGGTAGAAGATCGATATCATTCTCTTCAAGAACGTTCAAGACAACTCTTGCACGATGAGGAGGGGCATTATCTTTTTGGAAGAGTGGATTTTAACCCATTGTTTGGAGATACGGTACCACTACAGGTTAAACTATCTCATTTGCGTAAGAATTTCCCGTGAGGATATTATGTATGAAAACGAGGTCAGTTCTTCCACAAAGGCGTATACCTCCCCAAAACATCACTGATCCGCCTCCCTGTCTAACAACTTCTCGAGCATGCTGGAGACGGTTTTGCTTTCCAGGTTCCCTCCATATTCGAATTCTTCCCGAATCGGGATAATAACTAAATCTAGATTCATCACTGATGAGAACTGTGGCCTACTTCTCTTGATCCCAGTTTACGTGTTCTTGGCACCGAGCTGAACGAGCAGCGCGATTTCCATGGGTCAGTTTATTCGGAAATTTGTACATTATGAACTCGTGATAGCTCTTGAGCTAATTGAGATGCTGTGGTAGTACGATCTCTTCTGGCTTGTAAAACCAAAAATCGTTCTTGGGCGACTGTAGTAATCCTGAAACGACCTGTATGGCGTTCTTCTACGCTACCTGTTTTATTGAAACGCGACCATAAACGGTTTATGACACTTGGGCTACTTCCCAGAACCCTGGATACTTTCCGTTGTGAGCTCCCAGCTTGGAGCATGCCAACGGCTCGTAACATCTCTTCTCTAGTCGAATGTCGTCTTTCCATGGTCGAATCACAAAACTTGAATCTTTTATTTGTGCTTACAACAGAAACAAAGTGCTGACTAACTGATTTCAAACACTGAATACATGAAATGATTATAAAACAGCGTCGCATCTGCTGCATTTTTAGTTTTTAATAAAAAGAAACTGAAATCTGTTGCGGCACTCTACATAATTTGGTGGGAAAGTGATGCAGGTGTTCATTTCTTTAAAAAATCATCCATATTGATCGTTCTGGATACGATATATCGATATTCAGAAGTGTTCCCTAGACTTTTTTGAGGTGTTTATTTTGTGAACTTTATGCGTTTGTAGTCACAACGAGGATCAGTGTTGCACAAACTTAATTATCTATAGTTTGAACGCATTGGCGCCTTTGAAATCTTATTTCATAAATAATTTGAATCCTCCCATCTCCACTGAGTCTAGCTTGTGGTCTAGTGCAGCCAATACGGGATCCTCATAGAGCAGTTACCACTTCAGTTTTTTTTTTTGATAATTATACTTCTCTTCAGGAAGTTTAGTATAGCTATACTCTTAAGCTTTTAAATCAATACTGAGGAGACAAAATTTTCTTTCAAAGATCCTCTTATTTCAGAAAATGTCAAATATATCGAAAACTATTCAAGATCCGTATAGAAAATTCACCTTCATTTTTCCTGGCGAGGTCACAAATAAAACAAATATAGGGTGTCCTATTTGAAAAATCATTACTTTGGTATGTAACTTTATTATGGAACACTGTGTATACTATAAATTATTTTTAGATTGTAATCACTATAACATTATATATCAGAGCGCAAATAAAATTTCAAAATCGTCCATTAAATTAAATACTATTGTCACGTTAACCAATTGTTAGTGAAAATTCTTGAACTAAAAGGTGAAATATTCTCAAAAATTTTCATTTTAACATTATTTTGTGAATTAGAAGTGGAATTATGAGATATTTTGTTGCTTACGTGCTTGCGTTGTTTGTTAGAAGAAAGTCAGTTTTAAAATTGACCTTTATATCTTTTGACGTGTGTATATTCAAACAGTTTCAAATGGTTCAAATAGTGTAGGGTTCCAAGTTGAGTCATCAGTATTAAAATCGAAGCGATTAGTTTAATATTCTCACGACGACCTCTATTATACTCGTGTTATATTAAATTGCTAAGCCTATTGTGAGTTTATAAAGCCCACAGAGCCAAGTATTCTGTGGTGTAAAAAAAGCGGATGATAACTCTGTCGGACAGACCATAGAGCCTGGCATAATCTGATGGATGGACATAGTTTGAAACCGATTAATAAAGTATCGAGCCATAAGACCGCTCGGTTCTACACGAGAAATAGCAGAGAGATCAGGGAGAATGGAAAAAGGAATCGCTCGCAGCTGTGCGAACGTCGATCGAAGATAAATCATACGTGAATGATAATGCACGACCGTCTGAAGTCTCGGCAACGTTCCGAGCGATCATAGAATCGGGGTTCAAGATCTGTGGTGGCGGCCACCATCGCCGCCACTCATCGGTTGTATGGTACGACACCTCGGATTCCGTTACAATCGGTTTTTTCTTTCTTGTTCTCGTATCGAGGCGACTCGTTCATTTTGAGATGGATGAAGATTTTAGATGAATAGTTCATAATTCATCCCATTGTCACAGAGATAATTGTTTGCAGTTGGAGATTGAGGTGGACAGTTGAGATTCCAAGCGACCGTCGACGATGAGGAAACGATTCGAGTTGAGAGAAGGAAGTTGATTTTATCTTGAGTAGGATTTTGTCGAGTGATTGATACCGCGTGTATAAGCATCGTTCGTGTATTGCTCTTGACATTTCTGGACGGAATGAGATCGTGAAATGCATTGATACTGAATACTCGTTGCAAAAACTCATATTCAGACAAATTTTTTCTTTAATATTCGAATAAAAACTATTTTCTTGAAACTGCATTGTTCAAAGAGCAAGAAGAAAGGCAGCAAGGAGAATTTATATAATTGAATTTGCGTCTACAACGTTATACCATAGATTTCTTAGATCGAAATAAGTCAATTTTGGCCAACTTTTCTATATGAAAAGTTTCTTGGTTTGACCGCTAGAGGTCAGCAATGCCAAAGGTTTTTTACATTATTTTTCAAATTATTCGAGAATGACTCGATCGATAGAAACCATAATTAGTATTCGTAATTGGATGCGTCATTCACGATTTTTAGTGATTCATTCAATGACCTTGACGTTTCACAAGTGTCCCTGAAAACTCGAACGTGTTTTTAATCAACCATAACTTTTCAACTGTCTGTGTTTGAGCAAAACAGTTTCGATCATTGAGTAGCTAGACTAATTATGAAACTTTTTTATCTCATGTGAAATTTTGATTTGATGAGCGGTTCAATCACAAAAAACAATTTTTCAATTTCATTATTTCATTTTTTCAACCACTTAGCGAGTCAAAAATATCACATATTGACCATGTTGGCTCTGGAGTTCTTTCTGTAATCTGGCAGATAATAACGAAATTGTCAAATACTGAAATCTACACGTTGATTTTGAATTGATTCTGATGATGTGTACTTTTAAAAGCTTGTGGATTTTCGACATTGTGCACGTGTTCATTGTGAAGGTTAGTGATACCAGAGCTAGTAAAAGTGCATTCGTCAGTATATAGAATTTTCCTACTGAAGTGGAGATCCAGAGTTTTCTTCTCTTGTCTAAATCGGCAGAAATTTAGGCGATTCTCAGGATCGTTGGGAAGTAATTACTGAACTTTCTGAATGTGATAAAGATGAAATAATTGTTCCTTCAAGACATCATTAATCATTGTTTTCGGAACGACCAATAAAGCAACCATTCTCACGGAGGCACCCCTCCAGATTTCCAAATGTTTGGTGGTTCGGCATTATGCGATCTGGAAACTTTTCTGCATATACTTTCACGTCCATGGCCTTGAAAAAATCCGTACACCGTAACCATATCAAACATTTCAGCGTTACTGTACATCTCCGTGCCTAATAGTGATAAAAAATCACCAAAATACCTAGTTAAGAACGTAAGGAACACTGTTGTGTCAAGCCTAATAAAATGACAATCTGTCAGACCACAGAATTAAATCCAAAGCCAACATGGTCAATATGTGATATTTTTGGCTTGCTAGGTGGTTGAATAAATGAAATCATGAAATTGAAAAACTGTCTTGTGCTTGAACCGCTAATCATGTCAAAATTTCTCAAGAGACAAAAGAGTTTAATAATTAGTCTAGCTACTCAATGTCTAAAACAGTTTTGCTCAAACGCAGACGGTTGAAAAATTATGGTAGATTAAAAAAACGTTCGAATTTTTAGGAACACATATAAAACGTCAAGGTCATTGAGTGGATCACTAAGAAACGTGAATAACGCACGCGATTACGCATACCAAATATGGTTTCTATCGATTGAGTCATTCTCGAATTATTTGTAAAATGAGGAGAAAAAATCTTTGGATTTAGCGACCTCTAGCGGCCAAACAAAGAAACTTGTTATATAGGTAAGTTGGCCTAAATCGACTTATTTAGAGCTGAATAATCTGTGGTATAACGTTATACACGCAATTCACGGACACCCTGTATATCAAATATTATTTTTGTCTGAAAGGTTTCATATACAGGGAATTAAATATCATGAGAGCTACCTTATATATTTCTTAATCTGTAGTACTTTGAAAAATTTGCCAGAACACGTCAAATGATTCTGTTTGAGGGACATCCCCCTAAGAGCAGGCGTTTCTCTCAAAATTGAACACAGCAAAGGGGTTGAGCGATACCTCTGTTCAAAGCTGTTCGAATTTTCTTCATAACGGTGTATGGAAAAAGCAAATGTATAAAGAACGGCGCCCATTGAAATTGTTAGAGAGGAAGTAGCATCTGTGATACTATTGAGACTTATGCCAAACACGCAATCTGTCCGATTTCTACTGCTTCCGGTGTTACCCAATCTATTTAGAATTTTATGTAAGATAAATGAAAATGAAATCAATTTTGGTTGAGTGTCTCGACAATAAACTGCTTTCCTTGTACAATGTTTACTCTCCTAACAAAAGATCTTTTTCACTTTATGGAGAGATTAACCGACGTAACTCTGTAGATTTTGAAGAGCTACAAATTCAGATATCTTTCATGAAATATTCACATCTAATTTCGGAGTAAGTTTTCACAACATAAGTTCTATGAAAATGTCAAATTGTTCTCAAAATATGCAGGGTGATAATTAAACAGTACTACTGCTGCTTTAAGTATAACTCAACGAAAATACTATAAAAATCAAATAATCTTATCACTAAATAGATGAAATCTATAAAGAGAAATAACGCTACATCTAAAACATAAAATAATGTGACGATATCCAATCCCTGAAGCCGACCCTGTCACTGTCCGGCGGAATGACGAATTGCGATGCACATTCGAGAGAATTCGTGAAAGATATGAAAGTTCCAGCGCGCCAAATTACTGAGAAACCAGTGTTACCGTTTACAGAAGGCTGTTGAACGAAGGTCCGCCGAAATTGCGCGGATGTTCTCGAATATTCGTGCTTATATATTTGAAAAGACATCGCAAAGCGTGGAAAATCATTTTGAATTAAGTGGGCAAAGTATATTAGGGAGTATCGATTGTGTTTTATGAATTAGTTATAGAATTAAATCGTTTAGTTTTGTGTTTTAATTGTTCAGTTTACGTGTGTTGAAGTTTTTTTAACGTTGAAGTGTTTAAATTGAACCCACCAATAATTTGTGAAAAAAGTAATACAACCTACCTACTCCGTGAGAAAATAATTTTCAATTTTTTTTTACATGCAGAAAGAACCTCTTAGTTTCTTTTATTCGTTTCGTTCTTGAAATGAACCTTAATTTATTTCTCTTTTCAATTGAAATATTTCAAAAGGATGAATTTCGACAAACCTTTGAATCTTCCAAAATCCCTGAAGTTATATTCGAAATATCGGGTGATTCCATATAAATTTAGTTATTTGTGTGAATGTAAGTTTATTGTTGACCTAATGTACAATTTATTATTTGAATACTTACATCTGCGCTAGGAAAACGGTGAGTATTCCATTATAACATAATATATTATTATTAGAATGAATAAATTAAAAGATACTTTTTTTCTTTTCGATTAGTGCATTCACTGGATTTATAATGAGATCTTTGTGCTTCTGGTAGAAGTATGTTAGAATTTTGATGAGTGGTAAATGTGCTAGGCTGATATTAGTAATTTTTCTATGTAACAGACAATTCTAGTTTTTAGCTTTCTAACAAGAAAGTTACAGAGCAGGCGAAGACACCATGAATCGCTTCGAAAAAAGTATAATTCGGCTGTACGATCGCTGTTTTAAAATCCCCCTCTTTACGTCAAACCACATCGGAAACTCATTGAGTCATGTCTGGCTTATCAACCTGATTTCATTCAAAACGGAACTTGTTGCGACTAGATGATTTCATTCAAATACAGATGTTTCTCATCGTGGAAAAAAATAAACCTTGAAAGTCAAACTAATGAACAATAATTCAAATAACCGATGCAATTGATAGGAAGCGAATAAAAATATCAACAGAAAATCTACGTTAATCATACAGAAACAAAGAGATGACAATTAGCATATTTTCACACGATAGGCACTACAAAGGACGTTCCCAAAATCCATTACTTAATCGTGTATCCCACGCCTACTGTTATTATTATAGAAAACGAGTTGAAGTACGCGACCTTGACAACACACTTATAGTGCTTCTTGTTCTCTTCACGCAGGACATGGAGAAAAACTTGACTATTGTTCACCTGACTCTTGCGGGAATTATAATATTCGAAGAAAATAGGTTAGATGGATATAATGAGAGCTTCCAAGGCGAATAATGCGAATCGAGATTTTACCCATGAAATGCAACATAGTAAACGTTTTGTGTACATTTTGTATAACAATAAATTCAGTGATAATCAATGATTTGATTAATATTAGTACCTGGCTCTGTTTGAATTGCATACATTATTATAGTGAAAAGCAACATCCAGTCCAGTCGTCTATTCCGTTGCTAACAAAATGACAATAATTTTCAATGGAAAAATGTCATTTAAGCAGAGAAGAAGAACCTAAGAGCTTATTGCAAGAGTTTTCCATCTTCCATAATTCTCATAGCGTGAACACCATGTTGATCGCTCTGGGTTAAGAACTCCCGTCCAAAGCTACTCAAGATTGATCTCCTAACCACAAAATCCTAAAAGGTTTTCTCTCCTGAGTACATGATGTGAACATATCTGATCAAACTACCATAAATTGCAAGAAAGTCAACTCTACACCCTCCATACCAAAAGTAATCGAACACTGTCTGGCATGTCACCGGTTCTTTCCAAAAAGATACGTAAAGTTTCTACTGCAACTCTAGCGTGCTTAGTAGTAACATCTGCTAGTTCATTCATCCCTTCATCATCATCTTCTTTCTAATCCAAAGGAGCATCTACTTTATGTGTTATCAAATATACATCGTAGTATCAGTTAAGTCCCTCGTCAACAAGCACAAAGTCCTCAGAAGTAAGATCATTTCCTTGTAGGCTTATGGATACGGTACCCCACTCAGAGAGTTTTTATTTTCCTTTATTTTTACTCAAATACTCATCTAACGAATCAGGAAAAGAAAGAGTACTTGATGCAATTGGCCACTGTTTCGTTGCTAACTCATCAGCCGATTCGCTTCTAACAAGTTGATTGTTTACTTCTTTCCATCTTCAATATCTACCAGAAATTTTCTTACAACCGTTCTGTAGAGTACTTTAATGATTTTCATTACACCCTGATCTAGTGGCTGCAATTTCGCTTTTGTGTTGGTCGATAGAAACTGTCCATTTATCCATTTTAGAGAAAGAATAAAATTATGAGCACTACAATTATCAATTAACAAGCTGGTTTTGCATTTTTCTTCCCACATTTGTTTGTCCAGACTAGATTACCAAGAGGCAAACAGCTCTGCAGTCTTCCACGCTTTTTTTCAGCTACATACTCAACAGGAAGAGACTACTCCAGCAAAATATCTAGGTTTTTTTGATTTGCCTATTACACAGGGCTTTATCATGTTCATGCCTGTCATGTTACACTCAAGCCAAACTGTTATCCTTTCCTTGCTGTCTTCACCACCATGACATTTTCGTTTCAAATTTTTCGAGCCACTCGTAACTAGCCATAAAGCTTTCACGGTCTAGGGATTTGGCAAAGTTTTCAGCTTTTTCTCTAAGCATAGGGTCGCCTATGGTTATTTTCTTTTCTCTACACTGCTCAAGTCACTTAGTCATGCACTCTTCAACATCAGGAAACTCTGCTTCCCTCTTTCTCTTACAGTTAATGTTACCCTTTTCAACCCGTTCTACGATCTCTGCCTGGTTCTTCGATATCGTCGATAACGTGCTGCTAGGTATGTTGAATTCCGATACTATGTTCTTTTTTTTTCGTACTCCTTCCTTCTTTGACTTAATAACCTTCAACTTCTCATCGACAGTAAAACTTTTCACATTTCTACCACTCATTGCTACGTAAACACTCACTCAATCGGAAGCACGCACAAAGAATGACAGCCAAGTCGACAGTCATACGCAGATGACTCACCGACAAGTCTCAAAATAATCCTGTACTATCCTACTGTATGTGTACGATTTTTTTACTTACAAAAGATTGATGAGAAAACTTTGAGTTATTATTACCCCGTCATCATGGCGTAAAGCAAATATCATCAGATGGCTGACGGATAAAAATATTCTCTTTGAAAAAATATGATAAAAATAAGAATTATTATCAATAATTGATATAAATAAAAAATCATTCAGAAAACTTAAGACTGACCAGATGGCAAAAAATGGGAAGTTTGTATACTCCGCCTTCCACCTTAACACTGCGAATTGAATCCGATTGAATTAATATGGGCACAGGTGAAGGGTGGCTAAAAAGAACATGAGTTTTAAAAAGTGTTACATCACAAAACTGGAAAAATTGTATAGACAACGTCATTAAAGGAGAAAATAAAAGGTGGGAACTGGTTTATATCATGGATGCCTGATAGATAGATCCTGTTAAAGTGAATTAATGAGAATACATCATCAGAAGATGAATTGTGAATATTTTATGAAAATTTTGCAGCTTCAAATATATATGAGCATTTTAACAAGCATTACTTTGATTTTTGTAATCATAAAGAGCAGAAAGATATTCAATCTAGAACTAGACATTTTTTGAAATCATTAAAATATTTATATACAATGTTTAATATTCTGTTGCGTAATGTTGAAAAATTTAGCAATAATAATATAAAATAAATCTTCATTTCCATAATTAACTAAAATTATTGAGTTTCATGAAATATCATAAATATTATTTAATTGTTATATATTTCAACGTATAGAATTGAGCGTAAGTTGAGTATGCATGAAATTCATGAAATAATTATTTTGTTGAAACTAATTATAGATATCCACATTAGATTATTATCTTTTTAAATACATTACTGTTCATCAACTGATTCAATTTTATTTTCGAAGAGAATCGTGAAACACATATTCGTCTACGTTACCGATTACAAATTTTAGACGTATAAAGTAAACATTTTATTTAAAACGAGGACAGAAATATTCCCAAGCCACAAAAACGACAGAGAAGATCTTAATCAGGTTGTTGGGTTCTTCATGGTGATTTGTACGAGGGTTTCTATTGAAGATCCAGCAAAAAATTGGTTCCTATTCCAAGACAAAATCATGAAAACTACCGTTATATTTGAATTTGCACACGTACCAAATTTCTAAGGGATTTGCATACTTGACGAGCCCTTATTATTCTAAGTCTTAGGCTGATGTGGATTCAAATTTTCGCCATTTGAATGCAATAGATTTTTCTACTTGGCGGCATTTGAAAATGTTGGTTTATAGGACTTCTATACAAGACATAAGTCGAAGATTTAAGAAACCACGTTATCATTCAAGCTACTCCTGGAATCTTCAATCGGATACTAAGATCAATGTGAAACAGATAAAATTGATCTATCTTCAACACAAAAACTGTGGCAGATACGAAAAAAATGCACGAAATGAAAAAAAAATGAAAATTAATAGAAATTTCATAAAACAAAATTTGAAAATTCCCTGGGTCTACTGAACAAAAGTTGTGGGGGTAAAAAGAACAAGTGACCTAAAAAAATACCACCCAGTAGATTTTCATAATTGTTTCTGTAATCTGAATATGTGGATTTAGAAAGGCAACTGTGTGCCAAATTAAAGATAAGCATCTGAAAAACTATAGTTAAGTAAAAAACTGAAAAAATCTGAAGCTTTCAACACCCAGTATTTCGGTAACAAAATCACTCCTCGAAATCTTTCACACTTATTTATTAACACTCTGTATATGATACTAATTTCATCAATAAAATAATTATATTACTCATTTCATTTCACTATTTATAATCGTTTCGAATACCAATTATTTTATATTGCAATAAATTCCAACATATGATTTTTCCATCTGAAAATTACAATGCAAGCAGGCGTTCTCTCGAAATTCTCTCGAACCGAGGTGTAGAATGTGGATTATTGTGTTTATTATACATAAACTCCGATTCTTATCCATGGAAAATTGCAACTGGCAGGCGACGTACATCTTGCATTATTTTCAACTGAGGCCTCATTCTGGAATTCCGTGTTATTTGTGTCTCGCGTCTACACACAAAAGATAATTTTCTATAATTTTCAATTTCATTTGCACCTACATCGCGGACACAATCGAGGTTGGAATCAACGTTCTAAAGAAGAATGCCTGAGGTGTACTCTTCCGGCATCAAGTAACTGACAATCTATTTCAGGAGAAAAAGGCTTATCAATCAGCTTTTATTTGATAGCCTGAGGCATGTTTATTACGTGGAGTTTATTTTGACGTCAATTTTTTAGCGCTTCTAGTTTTGAATAAATGCGTGTTCGTCTCGAAATGTTTGTTCCAAATTATGAATATATTGATGTCAGTTCTTTATTATATTTTAAATTCTCATAAGAATTTTATGAAAGAATATACAGGGTGTTACATAATAGTATGTCGCAAACTGATGGGGTAAATCTACGTGCAACTTTAAGAACAAAAGGCTATATAAACAAAGGTCTGTAAAAACTTCGTTACAGAGCTACAGGGTGTTGAAATTTCTGGAAAAATTATTTTTTTCTTCAAACCTCCTGCAGTTTTCAAGATATTCAGCCCAAATTTGGAATGCAAGCTATTTTTTACAGCCTCCATCATTACACGTTCTAGATTTTAACTGAAATTCACAAGGTGTTTTCTGTTTTCCGAGGCGATGCCTCCTTTTAACCTTTCAAACTTTTTTGCAGTACGCCACTGATCAGTGTGCAATCCATTTTCGTTCAATTTAGAAACTTTTTTGACACTTGTGTAACATTTTCGTATCTCCAACCGATTTCGAGTGAAGAATTATTGAATTTGAATTATTTGAATTGTATGTTATTCGCTGAAATAAAAAATAATAGACATACTCGATAGGTATGCCCAAAATTTGCTTTTGTTTTGATAGCTCATCGTCTGAGACTCAACTTATACTTATTCAATATCAAACTAAAATGAAGAACAATCTAAAATTAAATGAATTGCTGAAAGTGTTCTCCACCTGCAAGAATACAGGGTGTTTCTTTGCGTGTCACAAGAGGTTGTTCGTCGAATTCTCAATTCTTCTATAGAGTTTACTTGAATGGTATAAACTAAACTTTTGAGATATCCCCATAAGAAAAAGTCTAAACAATTTGAGTCTGGGGACCTAGGAGACTGATTCTGGTCCACCCTGACCTATCCATTGATTGTTGAATGTATTTTTCAAGAACTCCCTAGCTTCTCAATTGGAATGTGCTGGTGCCTCATCATGCATGAACCACATTATGTCTCTCACCAAAAGTGGCACATCCTCGAACATTAAAGGTAACTCCTCCTCAAGAAATTGCCATTAAGCGGGACCGTTTAGTCTGTCAAGCATAAAAAATTGCCCTATCAAATAATTTCCAATTATTTTGACCCAGCCATTCAGTGAGAATTGTTCTTGATGATGAGATTCTTCAATCAAATGGGGGTTTTCCTCAGCCCAATAATGATTATTGTGAAAATTTGTGATAGCAGTTCTGGAAAAGTTAGCTTCGTCTGTGAACATTATTTCACTATCAAAATGAGCATTTTCTCTAATTTTATCTAAGAACCATAAGCAGCAATTCAGTCTTAAAAAAAAAAATCTCGAGGAAGCAGAGTTTGGACGCGTTGAATATGAAACGGGTACAATAAAAATTGGTGGATAATCCTCCAAACTAGAACATATGAAATATTCAACTGATTTCCAATTTTTTCTTGTACTCACATGAGAATTCAAATCAATACAATTCAAAACTGCTTCCTCAATATCTGGAGGTCTCATAGTTTGAGTTGCACCTTTCAAATGATTATCTGCAGTAAAAATACCAGTTTCCCTCAACCTTCTGTGGATATTTGAAAGTGTTCGCCTGTCTGGTGTAACTCGATTCGGAAAGCGTACCTTATATAATCACCTAGCTTCTGTTGTGTTTCCGTCATCCAAACCGTACATGTAATGGATATTAGCCAATTCAGCGATAGCAAAATTAGCCATTTTTTCTTACAGCAATAACTTAAAACTAATCGTTAATTTAATAAACAATTCGAGCAGAAACTGGTTCAACTTTAGCAACTGTCAAAATAAATAAATAAATAAAAAAAATCAAAGCCTACTAGTCATTTTTTTAATTAGAAGTGCTTTCAATTCAGCGAATGCATACAATCGTTCAATCATTTTTGCTCGAGAACGGTCGGAGATACGAAAAAATTACTAGTGTCAAAAAAGTTTCTAAATTAAACGAAGATAATAAAAATTGATTGTAAGCTGATCAGTTGCGTATTGCAAAAAAGTTTGAAAGGGCAAAAGATGAAATGTTTTTAGCTCTCCTCGATATATGGTCAAGGAAAGAATGCCAAAACGGAAGATGGCAAGGACGTCAGAGGAAAGTCCAGCATTGAAAAACGCACTCAGGACAGCTGAAACTATACACCGTGTACAGAGAAATGCTGCATCTGGTGAGCTGATCAGAATCCTCAACCGACAGGTAAGAGAAAGTTATACGAGAGATAGAAAAAGCCAAAGTGCAGGATTTATGTCTCATGCAAACAATAAATCCAAAGCTATCTGGGCTCATAAACAGAGAAACTCGTAAATCTGAGACTAGATGCTGCGATAGCAGTATATTAACACCTGATTCTCCCAACAGTTTCTTCGCATCAGTTGCTAACAACATCCAAAGTATGTGCAAACCATCTAGAGAAAAATCACTTGAATTTATGAGAAACCAAAAACGAGATTCGCCTATTAATTCCATGTTCATCCATCTTATAAAAGAAAGTGAGCTAAATGACATAGCCAAAATATACAACTGACATATATGGCATGGCTACCATACTGCTGAAGAGAGTATATCCTATTTTTCCACCATTATGTGCAACATAGTCAACGCATGCCTTGAAAAGGGATTTTTTCCACAGAGAATTGAAGATTGCGAAGGTGGTCCTAATTTATGAGAAAGGCGATATCAACGACCTCAACAACTATGAACCGATATCTATTCAGCCCGCAGTATCGAAAATAAATGAGGAAATCATAAAAAGGAGACTAGTTGATTTCTTGAACCCAGTACGTATACTAACTGATGAACAGCATGACTTCTGAAAGGGTAAAGCAACAACTGCCTTAGCAGACCTACTGGATACTATAGCAACTGCTCTGGATGAAAACTCTTATGCTGATGTAAGCAAAGCCTTCGATTGCTTAATAAGAGAAATTCTCCTGAACAAACTGCAATTCTACGGAGCTAGAGGAACAGCCTTGGATATGTTCAGATCATACTTGACTGATAGGAAACAAATAGTCACATGGAAGGGGGCTACATCTCATGAGGTCGCAGTGGATGTTGGGGTCCCCCAAGGCTCTATTCTGGGGCCTTTGTTCTTCACTGTTTACATCAATGACCTGCCTTCGAATCTTTCTTGTGTAAAGACATGTATGTATGCGGACGATACCAACCTTCTAAATGTATCACCATCATCTGAAGAGCTGAAACTCCAAACATCCAAGTCACTGCTCCAGGCTGAAAGATGGATGAATGCAAATGGTCTCGAAACTAAACAAGGACAAAACTCAAATCATAAGCTTTGGCACAAACAATAGAGATAGCACTCCTGTCAAACTACTGGGAAAAACATGGGGATTTGTCGTGGTGCTGTTACATATCATTACTTACAAGAAGAATATCCACAGCCATATTTACAATCAAACGGATAAAGGCAATATCAACAGAGGGCGTATGTAAGCTGACATACAACTCAAATTTCCACAGTGTCGTTACATATGGGATATTACTGTGGGGATACAGTGCAGACATGAGAAGAGTTCTTCTGAAGGAAAAGAAGGCGTTTAGAATTTTATGCAATGCATTTAAAACTACCTGCCTAGAGCTCTTCAAATCTCAGCGAACACTGACAGTGATCTGGGTGTTCATACTGGAGTGCTTCAAATATGTCTACAACAAGAACAAGTTCTAAACCAGTTCAGAATTCCATTCATATAACACACAAAAAAAACTGCCTCTTAATGGAGCATCACAGACTTAAAGAAAACTCAGCTTGGAATCAACTACCTGTGTATAAAACTCTTCAACAAACTGCCTGTGAACTTAAGAAATAAAAAAGATACAAATTCATCAACAAAATTAAATAACTTTTATTCAATTGCACTATCTACACATGAAGAATTCTTACAACTCGAACTTTGAATACATCTGTGATTACTGTTGTTTGTTCCTTTTATCAAATCTTATCGTTTTGATTTGTTTATGTCCGAAATTTTATTCTAAGGAGCACTGTAAATAAACTGAATCGCGTTCAAACTCCGCTTCTCTATAGAAAACAGTTGTGCCAACTTAGAAACAACAAATTGTTACTATCGTTCCAAGCAGATTTTATAAATAATCAATTTCTGGTACTTTTTTCACAGAATGTATAGTAAAAACATCAAAGCAAACAGCACTATAGTAATACTTCCGCATTGTTTTTGAAAGGTATTTCAGCTATGAATTTCTTCCTCGGAAATAATCAATTCTCTTTCATTGATGTAGAACTATCTGCGATCTTTCTTGGCGCTCGATACATTATTATCACGTTAATAAAAACATTACCTGATCTCGTTTCTCATTTCATTCTTCCCGTTTCTATAGCGCGCGAGAAACTAAAAGTTATATGTCTATATGATTAATCATATCAGTAATCCAGGAGTGTATGAGCTTGTATCATTATTATCATTCTGCTATTATAACAAACTCGATTACTTCCTAATGTCAATTAATATCGAAAAGAAATGTAAACGAGGCTAGCCATTGCTTTAACGATGATGTAGGTGTTCTTTTTCAATACAGGGACAGAGGAAACAAATTATTTTGGGAGTTTAAAAGTAACCACGATCTTATGTTACACTGAAAGCTTCGTGAATTTGCGAGGCTTTTGCTCATTGAAAATTTATAATAAAAATCAATTGAAACAATTAATAATCTTGAGGATTTTACTAACAATTAATTAAATGGTAGAAAATTTCACTGAAAGTGCAATAAATGAACAAGAGATATACACACTACTAAATTTATATGGAATCACTAGGTATTTCACATTATTGATTGTTTTTGACCATGCATCTTTGACACCTTGTGAAGAATGAAGTTCTTTGTTGTAAAGGAACTGGATAGTATGATAAGAAATGTTGAATTATCACCACATGTTCAGGATATTGTACTCAGTCGTCATTGTAATATTAAGAATTGGCGAAATGTTCTTTTTTCGGATTAGAAGAGAATTGGTGTTCGATCAGACTCCGAGCACCAAGACAAATTCCGACATATCGAGGGGGAAGTGTGACGTTTAGGGGTGGAATTATTCTGGGAGGAAAAACAGATTTGATTTCGTTTTCTGGCAGTGTAACGGCTAGAAATTACGTTGATTTAGTGCTGAAACCCAAAGTGAGACACCCACGGTTAGGATTTCATTTTATGCAAGATACTGCTCCTCTGCATACCAGCAATCTCGCGCGACATTATCTAGAAATAAAGAGAATCGCTATTTTGGACTGGCCAGCTTGCTCTCTAAACCTGAATCCCATTGAACACTTATGGGATAATCTCAAAAGGGAAATTAGATCATGCCAGGATAATTCAAGATTCCCACAACAGCTCATCCAAGCCGCCACAGTAGAGTGGCAGAATATCACCCCAGAGGAGGTCGAAAACCTAATCCAAAGCATGCCTAGACGGATACAGGCTTGTATCAGGGCAAGAGGAGGTAATACAAGCTACTGAGGTCGAGAGGTGTTGATAGAGTCGATGAATTTAGTCTCCAGGCTAATACAAAGATGGCTTCTGTCCATTCTTTCAACTTTTAATATTGGTGGAATTAACAGTCACAACGCTATACATATTAATTTTCATGAAAAATACAAAAAGAATTTCCTGAAATCTTTGGCGATTTTGCATCTCTCGTGAAGTGCTATAATGACACTAGTACCAAAGGATATTCATCTCTTTTCAGGGCAGTTCAGAATATTACCAGAAGAATAATATGAAGATGTAAAGCCTCCAGAAAAAAATCGAAGTAAGCAAGAATAAAAAATAGAACGATCTGTCATTCTTGCAACAGCTAGCTATTATTATCTGCCCGAGCTAGAAATATTCTCAACTTTGTAATACATAATTCCATTATATTTCTATCATTTCAATGGATTCATTAAGTTGCAATAAAAGTTCATACTCCAAACTTAATGTTTCATTTTAGTCAAATGACAAAAAGTACCAAAACCGCTATTTCTCGTGTGCTGTCATGAAATACACCACGTGCGTACCTACACATGACGTCTGTGGTTAAAGCTTGAGGATTTCTCGTGAAGGCAGCTGTTCGCCACAACTAGGTACCTTCAAATGCAGCTTCGACAGAACAGTGGAGAGTAAATTAGTACTGATATGATACGAGAAAGATCGAAGAACCCGATTGAAGTTTGCCAGGTAACATGCCAATTGGTTAGAAGCTGATTGGGGGGAGTTAAGTGTATATTTGAGTTGAAATTTTGTCCTTTTAGTTGTGATCGTTGTTCTCTAGTCATGCAAGTGCAATTTTCTACCTACCTATATGGTTTTGATGGAGGTTCAATAATGAGTTTTTGAATACCCTCATTGATCCCGTGATCGTAAACTCTGAATACTCAGAGGTATGTTATAGATTTTCTAGAAAAACATGTTGTATCATTTGCGAAAAATATAGGCCAACATTGATGAAATCAGACCGCATCCAGTTCATTTTGTTAGGAAATACTTTCAACATCACGAAATCACTTCAATGAAGTGACCTGCACAAATTTCGGACTTCAATCAAATCGAACGTGTCTGGAACATTCTCCATAGAAGATTAAGAAGTCAGCTGAACCAACCAGCTACCGTGAATGATGTTCGGAACGTACGTAAGAAAATTTGGAACGAAATGAAGTATAACGTTTTCTTGAGTATGAATCGTAAATGTCACACACTAGTAATCACCAAAGGTTGAAAAGTCTCTTATTATTGGTTTCATTTTAATTTCTATGATTACGATTTTCATTTGTTCTCGACCGTTCCTTATTGCTGGTGGAGTACTGGAAGAATCTTGTGCGTTCATTTCCTGGAGCAGTGTAGTTGTAACTTTGGAATGATATCTACGATAATAAAATCGGAAACATTCATTGTTTGCATAATACTGGAAACGTTTATTGTCGATTTATGGAAATCAAATATGCCTTTCATCTCCTACGCCTCTGGGCCTCACCTAACCTAAGTAGCGATCAGCGACTCCCCAGATTTAATGACCGTTTACAGCTAATTCTACAGAACAGTCGGGCATTTTTCGCAACGTGGCCACTTATAGTAACAGCACGCACATTACTGGCAACTGTAAGTCGTGATCGGCCGCCACTCAAAAATGATCACTTCAAATCACAAATAGCATGTTACCAACAAGTGAAGAAACCCGACAAAAAAGTTATATCAACAGTAATAAGTCTTTAATTCCTGAAGTTAGATTCATTTCGAAAACAGTTTACAAAATTTATTTTCAAATTGAAATGTGCCTGTTTAACAGATTTCATTCATCATTTTATTGATGATGTGATAAGTTTTACGGGAAAAAAATTAAAGTTTTCAATTTTCTGAGTATAAGGAACCGCATTGTTGGGTCATCTTCTCTACCAGGAAAATTCGGTAGGTCAAATGTTTCTAGAGTTGATGGAACACGATATTCACTCTACTATAAACAATGTCATATAAGAAGATGAACGTTTTCGGTCAGCATATGTGGTTTTTCAAGAAGATGAAGCATCCGGCATCTCCTTATTTGTTAACATCATTTTTTTAAGGGCATACTTCAAATCGAAACTTTATGCCATGAAACACAATGCTTACAAGATTCGTGACAGCGAATGGTGCGTGTAAAATGGGTTCCAAAATTCACCAAAATGTTTGCACACATTTCGAAGGCTGCCTTTTATTGTTTTAATTTTATATTTCTCTATTTTCTCTGGAATACTCGATCCTAGCGAACAGTTGCCGCAAAAAAGCAATAGAAATAATTTTCTTCTGGATCAACTTCGATGGGGAAAAAGAGACTCCTTTAGTGGTTTATTGGGATTGAGTTTTATTTTGTGTATGGCGAAAGACGAATTACGTAAAAATAAAAACTACACCTTGTCATTCATTAGATACCCAATCCGCAGTGTGTTCCTACGACTATTTATGATTCCCTCTATATAAAGATGGACCGAGTTTGACTGAAAAATTGAAACACGTGAATTTTTGAGTTGATTCGAAGCATTTAAAATAAACCCCCAACTCTTTTTAGGATATAAGTCAAAATTTATCATAGGGAAAGGGGTCCGAGTGACATCCTTGGAAAAGTCTTTTGATTTTAAATTGAAAAATAGTAACTTTATGAACACTCAACATCACACTGAAAGGCCGAACACAACCACTGTTTGTACTTCAAAGAAAATATACTTTATTATTATATTTTTAAAATGACTGTCAAATTTTTTTCGCAAATTTTTCAAATTAAAAAAGAGCCACGAAGAAATAATATATGGGGGATGTCATCCCAAATTATTGGGTTCATAATGATTCTAGAACATCTTTAGAACATAATCGGCATTACCGAACATAGCCATCAGGGCTCTCTCGGTCGAACAGAGAGGGAATTGTTTTGTTTGTTGAGATCATACTTAAAAATTGGCAAGCAAGAACAAGGAAGTGATTATGTTTCAGGAGACTCACACTGCGACGAAAGAACATCTCCGCGAAAGAGGAAATATCGCAGGTTATGTACTTTTTGATTATCTCTTTAGTCCTTTTTATGGCCTTGCTTGCTATGTAAAATCTTCACTTATATTCAAATGTGTTTAGACATATAAGAGTCAGGTATGATTGTTGAAATATTTTTTGCAGGTTTTTTTTCCATTGTTACAGATTACACAACAGACAAGCTATTACTAGTTCAATAGCGACAGGGAAACGAGTTTTCTCCTCAGGTTTTTTCTCTCGTTTATTGAATCATACGCAAGATAGTATGGTTCTCCTGTTACATTTTCCTGACCTCATACTTGAGTTTTTTTCTGACACACCAAAATTATAGATATAAGCATTTATTGTAAATACAATTATTCGAATTTTGTAAATCCTCTCTTTTTCAAAATAATATATATATATATATATATATATATATATATATATATATATATATATATATATATATATATATATTAAACATGACCTAATTCCCAAAAGAAAAAAATTTCACAAATATGAACCTGAGATTATTTGTGAAAATGACAAATATAAACTTTATTTTGATAAAACAATTCTTTGCAACAGAGCTGTAAAACACAATAGACCAGATATCGTTCTTAATGATAAACAGAATAAAATAACATATATAAATGATATTGCTATACCCGACACACATAATATACAAAATAAATACAATGAAAAATTTCTAAATATATGATGCTTGGCGACGAGATTGATAAAATGTGGAAAATGAAGAAAATATTTATTCTACCGATTATTATTTCTACAACAGGCGTTATTCCTAGAAATCTTCACAAAAGTATTGAGATTTTGGGTCTGAAGAAAATTTGTTTGAACAGTTACAAAAGATAACAGTCATCAAATCTTGTAATATTCTTCGTAGGTTTCTTTCCGAAAATAATAATGAGGTAGAGTCATAGGTTTTCTCTTTAGTTTATGCTGCTCAGAATCTCATTTTATATTTTATTTATTTGTTTATATAAATGTAACATAATTAACTGACAATTTTGTCATATTTATATTCAGAGCAGTATTCTATTCGATCGTTCACCACTTCACACAAAGGAAACTATTAATGAGTAACATTCAGTGTTACTTGACTAAGGTCCGTACACTGGATTTTTCCGGGGAGAAAGCCTCTGACACTACTCGTTGGTACATTGATATCATTGTCTGATGATGCTATAGTATGTATATATTCTGGTAGATTGATATATTCTCATAACATTTAACGTTATCCTAATATATAATTACTCCAGGATATGTTTTGATTATAATCATTGCCTGGCAATGGTATTAATTACCGGGTGGTGGATTTATATTTTTTCATGAAATCAGTTTGATTGCATGAACAGGTATATGGGCAACTCGTCGGGGTGAAACCCCCTATATATATATATATATATATCTGATTCATTCTTCCAGTACTCCACCAGCAATAAGGAACGGTCGAGAACAAATGAAAATCGTAATCATAGAAATTAAAATGAAACTAATAATAAAAGAGTTTTCCGCCTTTGGTGATCACTAGTGTGTGCAATTTACGATTCATACTCAAGAAAACGTTATACTCATTCATTTCGTTATTAACAATTATGGTTAGTACTGAAAAATCTAAAGTTAAAACTTTTGACAACCTTTTTCTGGACAATTCTGTCAATATATTTGTATTAGTGAGGAGACCAAACAGGTGCAGCATATTCCAAATGACTCCTCACCAACGAGAAATATAGTATTTCTGAAAACCTCAGATCACTGAAACTTTTAGTAATTCTTAGAACGAAACCCAACATTTTGAAAGCCTTAGAAACTATATTATCAATATGATACTTAGAGGACAACTTAGAATCAAGATATATACCAAGGTCCTTAATTTGGTTTACCTCCGAATTACAAGCCCATCAACAGAAAAAATAGCATCGAAGACATTGTATAACTTATATGCTTACACTTATCAACATTTAATTGAAAGTACCTACTTTGTCAAAAAGAGAAAAGTCTGTCAAGATCACTCTGAAACCGCAATGTATCATCATAGGACCGAATAGCACTGTACACTATATATAAATCATGTTTTGTGTAAAGAAAACATTCCGAAATATCATTAATGTAAATTGAAAATAAAAGGGGACCCAGATGTGACCCTTGAAGAACACCAGAGGTGACACGAACGAAACCGGAATGAGTGTCATTGAGTGCAACATACTGCAGTCTATCCGACAGGTACGATTCTATCCATTATAGTGAGGACCCCACCACACCAAAGTCCTCTAGATTCCACAACAACGTTGCATGATGTACCTATATATATATATATATATATATATATATATATATATATATATATATATATATATATATATATATATATATATATATATATATATATATATATATATATATATATATATATATATATATATATATATATATATATATATATATAATATATAAAAATATAAATCCACCACTGGTAATTAATACCATTGCCAGGCAATGATTATAATCAAAACATATCCTGGAATAGTTATATATTAGGATAACGTTAAATGTTATGAGAATATATCAATCTACCAGAATATATACATACTATAGCATCATCAGACAATGATATCAATGTACCAACGAGTAGTGTCAGAGGCTTTCTCCCCGGAAAAATCCAGTGTACGGACCTTAGTCAAGTGACACTGAATGTTATTCATTAATAGTTTCCTTTGTGTGAAGTGGTGAACGATCGAATAGAATACTGCTCTGAATATAAATATGACAAAATTGTCAGTTAACTATATTACATTAATATAAACAAATAAATAAAATATGAAACGAGATTCTGTGCAGTATAAACTAAAGAGAAAACCTATGACTCTACCTCATTATTTTTTTCGGAAAGAAACCTACGAAGAATATTAAAAAATTTGATGACTGGTATCGTTTGTAACTGTTCAAACAAATTTTTCTTCAGACCGAAAATCTCAATACTTTTGTGAAGATGAACATTTACGAAAATTTGAATAATTGTATTTACAATAAATTCTCATATCTATAATTTTGGTGTGTGTCAGAAAAAACACAAGTGTGAGCTCAGGAAATGTAACAGGGGAACCATACTATCTCGTATATGATTCAATAAACGAGTGAAAATAACTGAGGAAAAACTCGTTTCCCTGTCGCTATTGCACTTGAAATAGCTTGTCTGTTTATGTTGTGTTAGTGTCGTGTGTAAATAAAGAGTACCAAAGATTTTCCTGCTTAGCCGCTTCATTCTCTCTTGCATTCCATGATTTCCAAAAACAAGGGTGAAAGGGAGGGGGTTTGGGACAGGAATCTGTAACAATGGAAAAAGAAAAACAGCAGAAAAATATTTTAACAATCAAGCTTTTTATATGTCTAAACAAAACCATACGATCTTGTATATGATTCAATAAACGACTGAAAAAACCTGAGGAAAAAAACTCGTTTGCCTGTCACTATTGCACTAACAATAGCTTTTCTGTTCATGTTGTATTAGTTTCATGTGTACATAAACGTTTTAAATTCAGTTGATGATGCTATATTCAGAATATGTATTATCAATATGATGTAGCACCTCCACATTAAGGAATAATTGTTGTTGGCTAAACGAATATTCTCTAAATTGGTGGGTTGGTAGGGAAAATCCAACTGCTTGGCAACCACAGTCACCGGATCTCAATCCGTTAGACCTCTATGTATAATGATACATGAAACAACTCGTTAACAGTGTAGAAATAAAAAACTTCTAAGAATTGCTTCATGCACCACTTCTCAAAGTTTGTCTAGAGCTTGAGAACCAACCAGTATATACTACACGTAAAGTTAAAGCTCACTAAGCTAAACAGCCTTTTCTGAAGGTTTTGAAACAATTTAGTTTAATCACGATGAACGTTGAATTCTACCTTCGACTAAAAACGTAGAAGAGTCAACGAATACTTCGTGATACAAATCTCAAATTGAAAAACAAAGATTGAAAAGGAATTATTCACAGTCAAGAAATCGGATAGCGTTACCTCCGTATTGTATCTAACATCGATTCAGAGTCGTCGAGCTATTAAAACGAAGGAAATAACATTCATTTTCGAATGCCTAGAAAAGAAGTTGATGCAGATCCAGTAGGTATAATACCCCACTTTCCGTTACTTCACTATTCAGTAGATTTAATACGGATTCGATAGGAAATTTTAAAATTTGAATTGCAAATTTCCTGTTCTCGCGTACATATCGCTATGGCCCCTTTTTTCGTTGCATCCGTACTTTATCAAATGCACCAGCTCTGCTCGCTGCAAAATTACGTTTGCACTACTTTCTATTTATAAATTCCAATACCGCTAATTACATACTAAGCCTCCTACGCTTTTGTGTATAAATTATTCGATCTATTCGCCTCAGCCGACTACCGCAGTATATTCCACGAAATTATTTATAACGCTTTGTTGCGTCTGTACCAATGGAAACGTCCTGAAAAGTGTCAAGGTAATACGTTTTTCAGCTACGTGTGAGAAAATTATCCGAAATAGTTTGAAAAGAACGAGTATTAATATGTAGAAAAGATTGAAAATCACTGTTATTACTATATAATTATGTTGTTATTCAAAAACAAAGAGAACAAGGAATCGGTTTTTCGTAATAAAAACGTCCTGTGGCGTACTTAAAGTATTAAAGTTCTGGGCAAGAAAAGGGGACTTGGTACCGAATAATATCACCCTGTACCTTAAGAGACAAACTCAGACTATAAACAGTAACTTACATATTGAATTTGGACGCAAACATTGAAATAGGAAAAGTAATTCATAAAGGTAGACATTCAATTCTTCATTTTGCGAGAACTATTTCCAATTTCGCAGATTCTTAATCTGGAATACCCTTGTAAGGAAATCTTTTACATACAGGGTGTTACATATTGATATGTCAAAACTTGAGGGGGTGAATCTACGTACAATTTCAAGAAAAAGAGTTCATATAAACATAGGTCTGCAAAAGCTTCGTTACGGAGCTACAGGGTGTTGAAATTTCCGGAAGAAGTTGGTTTTTTCTTCAAAATTTCTGCAGTTTTCGAGATATTTAGCCCAAATTTGGAATGCTAGCTATTTTTTATAGCCTCCATCATTACACGTCCTAAATTTTAACTAGAATACACAAGGTGATTTCTTTTCCAGAGCCATGTCTTCTTTTGTCCTTTCAACATTTTTTGCAGTACGCCATTGATCAGCGTACAATCAATTTTCGTCATCTTCGTTCAATTCAAAAACTTTTTTGACACTTGTAATTTTTTCGCATCTCCAACTGTTCACGAGCAAAAAATTATTAAACGATTGTATGCATTCGCTAAATTGAAAGCACTTCTAATTAAGAAAATGACTAGTAGGCATTGATTTTTTCATTTATTTATTTATTTTGACAGTTGCTAAAGTTGAACTAGTGCCTTATCGAAGTGTTCATTAAATTAAAGATTAGTTTTAAGACTTTTGAAGTTATTGCTGTAAGAAATAGCTAATTTTACTAACGCCGAATTGACTGATATATCCGTTACCTGTACGATCTGGCTGACGGAAATACAACAGAAGCTAGGCGATTATATCAGGTGCTCTTTCCAAATCGAGTGACACCAGACAGACGAACATTTTCAAATATCCACCAAAGGTTGAGGGAAACTGTTACTTTCACTGCAAATAATCATTTAGAACTCAAACTATGAGAATTCCAGATATTGAGGAAGCAGTTTTGTATTGTATCGATTTGAATCCTCATGTGAGTACAAGAAAAATTGTAAATTAGTTGAATATTTCACATGTTCTAGTTTGGAGGATTCTCCACGACTTTTCATTGTACCCGTTTCATATTCAACGCGTCCAAACTCTACTTCCTCAAGATTTTCCTTCAAGACTGAATTTCTGCCGATGGATCTTTTTGATTGAAGAATATCATCATCAAAAACAATTTTCACTAAATGTCGGGGTCGGAATTTTTGCTAATTATTAGATTGGGCCATTTTTTTTTGGCTAATAGACTAAACGGTCCTGTTTATTGTCAATTTCTTGAGGAGGAGTTATCTTTATTTCTCGAGGATGCGCCACTTTTGGTGAGAAACATAATGTGATTCATGCATGACGGGGCACCAGCACATTTCAGTGGAGAAGCGGAGGTATTCTTGACAAATACTTTCAACCACCGATGGATAGGTCGGGTTGGGCCAGAACCATGGCCCCCTAGCTCCCCAGACTTAAATAATTCAGACTTTTTCTTATGGGGATATCTTAAAAGTTCAGTTCATACCACTCCAGTTAACACTGTAGAAGAATTGAGAAAACGAACAATAACCTTTTGTGACACGATAAAAAATACCCCAGGAATATTTTAAAGAGTGCGTGATAATATGCGAAGAAGGACAGAGGCCTGTATTATTGCAGGTGGAGGACACTTTCAGCAATTCGTTCAGTTTTTAATTGTTCTTCTTTTTGAGTTTGATATTGAATAAGTATAAGTAGAATCTCAGAAGACGAGCTATCAAAATAAAAGCAATTTTTTTTTAACATATACTACACACAGAATTGTAATCACCAGAAAAGCCGGCTATGTCCATGAAGGATGAAGAAGAACAACATTTAGTTCTTCAGACCTTAAAAATTCTAGGCTTCAAAAGATCGCCCCTACACGGTGATAAAAGAATCGTTCAGGGTCGCCAGCATTTAAACTAGAGTACCCCGTAAATTGTGAAAACTCATCCAACTCATGGCAATGAGATTAGAAGATACAGGTATTATAGCTGTACCTACAATGATTCATAAAAACATTACGTATATATATCGGAAAATAAACCGATTATTTAGTGTTAGATTCTTTCGAAAACTCTATACGTCTGGTCACGAAAGAACTTAAATTCATATTCCACAATCTAAATCGACCTGTTGAAAATTAATCCGCATACCACAAAGAATATTTTCTATTATTTATAATAAATTGATTATGAACGTCTAAGTGCGGCATTGCATATTGCATAGTTGTTTTGATATATGATCCGATCTCACAAAAATACATTACAGTTCTAGATTCTAGAACGTTCAATTCTGATTGGCCGACAAGGCATCAAAAATGAAAACTTGTTATCGTTAAAGCGCCTACACGATCTGAGAGAATAGAAGGGTGTGCTAGAGACACTCTCAACCACATTATAGCAATATGAAAGCATGATATATGAACATTTCACATTGATTATCTACTTGTTTTTGTCAGTCGAAGATATAAAGTGAGCTGATAAATATGTTCGATATACGGACTGTTTCAACTACACAACTTTCTTTTAGACGTAGAAGTGAACAGAATTTTTTTTTGTATAAAAATAATTGACTTACCATCACTTGAAGAAGATCCTACGTGAGATCCATCCCCTAAGAAAAAAATCAAAATTAATGTTAACTATTTCCTAGGTATGAAGATTAATATAAGCGGATTCATCTTTCTTATGAACGCACATAAAATTTCAAGCCGATATGTCATTTCATATTTTACAAGTTAGAAGTAGGCGTGTCATTTCGTTTGTTAAATTGATAAGAAAATAGTTGATGTATTGATGCTCCAAATACAATGTTGTGCAATTGGACTATGTATTTCCACCGTGGCCGTACAAGCCTTGAAGATGATCCTCGCTTAGGAGTCTAAAAAAAGTTACTACTATAGAAGATATTAATTCTGTGAATAATATGGTTGTATACAGGGTGTTTAAAAAAGACATGGCAATATTTAAGGGGCGATTTCCCTTGTTGAGCGTTAACTTTGCCTGTCACGTTGTCAATAGCTCAGTTCTAAAAGAACCTTAGAAGCGTTAAGTCAACCAAGCGAATAGAACCAAATATTGCAAAATTCATTTCAATATTTCCAAGTTTTGGTGAGGATGGAGTTCGTTTCCAATTTGAAAGGGAAAAAATTGAGTGGGCAAATCAGGGAAATAGTTGCGAATGTCATTCATTTCATGAAAAGAAAAAGGTTCAAGAACGTATAGCTATCGCAACAGGAGGAGGTTAGATTTCTTCCACTTTCGATTGGTAGTCGAGTGACATCACAGCTAGTTAATAAAGGGGTAATACGAAACCCGACCAAAGAGAACTAGAAAACAATTCTTCCACTTACTTCGATATCCCTTCCACACTCATTTTCACGTAATGTCATTTTTTGTTCAGAGGTTATAAATTTTAGAACACGTTAAGAATTATTCCTTTCCATTTTGATAATTAGTGAAACAATAGTTTGTGATAGCAACTGTGATTTAAGAATAATTAGAATTCTATTTTTTTTGAATTTGGGAGGCTTTTACTTGGTAAAATTCCATTATCAATAATAAAAAACAAGTACTGTGTTTTAAGGAATTTTACTTAATAAATTATTATTAAGTAAAATTCCTTAAAACACAGTACTTGTTTTTAGAATTCTATTTTGTCAGAAGACGGAGTAAAAGCGCATTGTATATCACAAAAGATATTCAATTTTAGTGTCCGTCTTCAAAGGCGTAGAGCTGATTTGAAGCTATTCATAGGGATTATTGAACTGGGTAAGTTTTTACTTTTAAACGAAAGGAAATGTGGTCTGTTTGTGGAATGGTATATTCCAGCATGTTCTTCTCTATCTTACACAGGTGAAAGACCCGGAAGTTGAGGCTACTCTTTTGGAACTTTATAACTCTTTCAATTGTCGAACTGGCCAATACGACACCTTTAACTCAAAAAGAAATCCAGCAGTCTCGAGGAGAGCCAACCAGCCGATAACCATCCAATTTATTATTCTTTACTCGATAGAGCCACTAATCCAATTGAACTAATTTTAGTTATTGTATACTTCACATATTAATTCATTATACCCTTTTATATAACTATTCTTTCATTTTCTAAGCTACCTACTAAGCAATTCTTAGCATAACTACCAAAACGTAGAATCAACCCATCAGGTCAAAGTATAGACCGTAATAACGTTGGTAGTGAATGTAGATTCGTACGAAACGCATATCTGGCCTTCAAATCCAATTGAGAAACCAGTGATTATAACGATGATATGAATTTCCCAAACTACGAAAAATGGTTGAGAGAAGAACTGATTCCAAATTTACCACCAAAATGTGTGTTGGTGATCGATATTGCGCCACCTCACAATGTACAAACAGAAAAACATCCGAATATGGCTTCAAGAGAAAAAGAAATGAAAGAGTGGCCTTCGCAGATAGGACACTCAAAGCAGAACTTTATAATCTAATTAAATTGCACATACCCAGATATAAAAAGTATACTATTGACAAACACTTGAATGATCAGGGCCACAATGTTCCTAGACTTCCCAATATCATCCTGACTTGAACCCGGTTGAAAAACTTTGGGCAGCTATGAAAGTTTATGAAGCTAACAGGAATGTTGATTTTTCAATGAAAAATTTGGAAAAACAGTGTGTTGAGTTTTTCTCTTCGTTTTCTCCAGATCTGCGGAAAGCAATATGAAAATTGAACAATCTTTAATGCAGCAAGAACCCATGTTGTTATCGACAATTTCATAATAACAAGCAGATGATAATGACAGCAACAGCGAGTCTTCTAGTTCTAATGAAGAACTATCTGACATAGAAATTTTCTATTTTTCGTCATTCAACTTATTTTGTGGTTCATATTTGAATTGTTTGCAAACATTATCTAGATGAATAGAGTTTTTGCTATTTTCGATGAATTTGTCTAATCAAACTGACAACCAGGTAAATCCGAATCATTCGTCCTAACGATAGCGCAATACGATTGTACCTCTTAAAATTTTCGAATTCTCTGTTATGTCGTTAATCCTATATAAACCCATCGAAATATTACAAAGGTACTTAGGGAAAACATAGTTACTAATCCTTTGCCTCGAATCCTTATTGAATATCAACCTTCAATTACTGTATTTCATCTTATTGTACAGATTCCAAATATCCTTGAAGATTTGAATTAAGAGGAGAAAACAACAGTACTCATTATGAAGGTTCAGTTAGAAAAACCCCTGCCTCGAAAATTTCCTGTAGTCTAGCTGGTGATGAGTCTGTGACTCACTGACTCACTGAGAGGGATAATTTTCTCAATAAACCCTTACGCCTACCCTGATAGCTATTTGACATTACATTGCAGAACGTATTATTTATCTTACTTCCTCCGCTTGATATCTCTTTTGTTCATCGCGCATCTTACAAGATTCTCAACCGCACAGATATTCTTGTGGACTTGTACGTCTACAAATACTTCGTTACCGATATACAGGGTGATAAAGTTTAATCGTAAACCACCCGAGATGTCGTGATAAAATTTTGAGGGTACCATAAACTCCCAAATACGCATGATTTTCAATTTGAAACAATATTTTGGACTCATCAGTTGCGCACAACGCAATTATTTGATTTTAGAAAAAGCTATCTTGATATTTTCGTGTACGACACCAAGTTTATGAGTAGAAAAATGTCGAAAAGAATAGAAACGAAGTCAATACATTTTATTGTGCGACGCGTAGTCTTCCATCTAAGCAACCATCGTAGTGTATTTCTTTTATCGTTAAATAACCTATGTTTCAAAATCAACAGTTTAATTCAATTGTAAAAGAAATAATTTAGAGTATCACCTATTACACTAAAAAATTACAGAAGTTGTTCAAGGTGATCTCCTCAAATTCGGATGCAAGATTCCCCGCTTTTCATTTATAAGCGAACTCTTTCAAAAACACAGCGATCTGTTCTTGAAGAATTGCACCCAGCGAAGATTCCTCAACATTTGCCATGGGGGTTGTGTGAACAAAAGACTTCAAATTACCTCACAGGAAGAAATCGGAAAGGTTTAAGTCTGGGGACCGTGCAGGCCAAAATTGACTCCCACCTCGACCAATCCAGCGATTTCTATATTATTTTTATATAAAAAATTATTCTGTACTCAAAAAAAGTCTTTTCCCAATTGAAAAGGATAAAATGTTTTTAACGAAATTCTCTATAAAAAATGTGGTACACCCATTTAAGAGCCTCGTAAAAACCACTCAATCATTTGTTAAAATTTTCCAATTGCTTGAAGAATGGGGTAGTTATTGCAAGACACTCTGTATACAGAGTGTTGTTTTGGCATATATCCAGCTCTAGGAAAGATTGACAATTGTGTTGGATAGATTTAATTAAGTCAGTGTAACGTTAGAACCCTTATGCGCATAGATTGGGACGTTTTCGAGACAGTCTGTATATTCCGAAGGAGGTCGCTTTGGTTGAAACAAAGAATCCTTTTGGAATGACTAATGTCCTTGACCATCAGTTAAAATATCTTTATCTCCTGCTAAGTCACCCTATATAATCGTTGAATGATAACTACAAATATCCAGTACGAGTAAACGGATATTAGTTAATAAATCTTCGCTTTTGACACTTCAAATTTCGCTGTGATTTCATCACGTTAAAAATTCAAACTGCCACGGCAGGATATTCGGCCTTCGTCCTTCTGGCTCCAAATTGCAGATAGAAACTCATTGTTTGTAAGTATTTACATATTCATTACCGCACATTAGCAAACGGCAACACGTTCATAATTTGTTCTCCGTGCTATTGTGAAACCCAGTAACCCAAATTAGAAGGAAACTACAGATTTACGCGGCCATTAGATGAAATCGAAGCGCGAGTTTCCTCGTAACTCCTTCTCAGACAAGCTGTTTGTCAAGTGGGCATTTAATCATGTCTTCATGTATGTATGTACGACGGTTGAGTGAAGGTAAAACAGTAACTCCATTCGTGGGTTGGAATTTAAAAGTGAACAGATTGATTCTCGAGATAATAGAGAATGATGCAGTGCAAATATTCAGGTGAAATAAGGGGAAGCAATGATATCGCGAGTATTGCTTTTGATGCATGAATTACATCGCTGAGAAATCCTGCGTCACGCATTGAAAATATTAATAGAATAGAATCCAAAAATTCCCTATGAATTGTTCTGAATTCTCACTGGATTTCTTATAGAGTAAATCTTTACTATGACCCTAAAGAAATCAGTCTAGTGGCCTTAAGTCCCTATCAAATTATCCGCTATATTCCAATTGAATCAGACAGTGATGGTTTCTGTTTGGTGAGGAAGAACACCATCGTTGAATGGAATTATTCGATCTCTGTGCTAGAGATAGTTCTTCCAGAAATTCTCTAATAATATGTAGAACGATGATTTCGTCATAACTATTCAGGTTTTCATACAAAATTTTGAATGTTTAAACGCGACTATCTTTTGATGCACACATTGAATCCAAATCTTCTTACTCGAAGCTGCCCATCAGTATAGTGCGAGAGATTGACAACAAAACAAAAATTTTTATTATAGCGATTGAATAGTCATCATTGTTGGTGAAGATTTGATCAGTTCATATGACTTCTCTCGAAAAGTATGGATGTTCATGGATTGTTGGTTCTCCTTCATTTCTCATTCAATATTTCTTCTTTCATGATGCTTTGTACGATTCATTTCTGTCAAAATCTTCTTTCAGCCTATAGATAATAGATTCATCCGTCTGGTGCCTTTCAATGAATCGATTCAGGTATGTTATTGCCGTTTAAGCTGAATAATGCTATTCTATCACGTCAAATATTTCCTTTATTCTCCGTCGTGATGATTCTTATTCTGCATCTTAAAAAAACCCACATGCAGTAACAAATGATATGACTTTGAACATGAAAAACGGATTTAGGGTTGTGAAAGTGACTTCATTTTTGAGTCGAATCTCCTTCAATTTCAATACAATTAGCCTAACGATCCTCCAATATACGGATCCCATCGCTGTACAGTGGTTTACAGTGTTTTTTAGTGTTTCCAGTTTTGGTGTCATTCTTCTGCACCCCAATAAACTGATGCTAACACCTTTCTTACCATTTTCTCTGCACGAACTCGTTTCGGAACTGACAGTCTGGATTCACAATACTATTCATCCTCTTCTTTTGATTCAGGATCGTAGAGACAGACCAAAGTGTCATAGATAAACACCTCAAAAAAGTCTAGGGAACACTTACCAATATCTTTAAAATATGAATTTGATGATTCGAATTTATAGAAATCTTTCGGTTTTTGTTAGGACGTATTGTATATAATGTATTCTCAAGAAAACAAAATGATATTTGACTTCTCCAAAGCAACTATTATAAAAAAAAATTGAAATTTGAAAATGACGAAATTTGGTAATTCACAAAAAAATCCTGAACTAATATTTTCGAAACGGTATGGAAGCACTTATATTTTTCAGTACCCAGAGGTCCACCTCTGTTACTAATGACACTTTGGCATCGTCGCGGCATGCTCAATATTAAATTGTCTATTACATTTTGGTCTAAGTCATTCCAATCTCCTGTTCATGATGGAAGACGTCTTGACGCAGGAGATTACTTTTTAGGGTGTCCCACACATGCTCGATGGGATTCAGATCTGGGGAGCAGGATGGCCACGGTAGAACATCGATATCATTCTCTTCAAGGACGTTCAATACAACTCTTGCACGATGAGGAGGGGCATTATCTTCTTGGAAGAGTGGATTTTGACCCACTGTTTGGAGATACGGTACCACTACAGGTAAAACTATCTCATTTGCGTAAGAATTTCTCGTGAGGTTGTTCTGTATGAAAACGAGGTCAGTTCTTCCACCAAGGCGTATACCTCCCCAAAACATCAGCTCTTGAGCTAATTGAGATGCTGTGGTAGTACGATCTCTTCTGGCTTGTAAAACCAAAAATCGGTCTTGGGCGACTGTAGTAATCCTGAAACTACCTGTATGGCGTTCTTCTACGCTACCTGTTTCATTGAAACGCGACCATAAACGGTTTTTGATACTTGGGCTACTTCCTAGAACCCTGGATACTTCCCGTTGTGAGCTGCCAGCTTGGAGCATGCCAACGGCTCGTAACATCTCTTCTCTAGTCAAATGTCGTCTTTCCATGGTCGAATCACAAAACTTGAATCTTTTATTTGTGCTTACAACAGAAACAAAGTGCCAACTAACTGATTTTAAACACTGAATACATGAAATGATTATAAAACAGCTGCATTTTTAGTTTTTTATAAAAATAACTGAAATCTATTGCGGCAATCCACATAATTTGGTGAGAAATTGATGCAAGTGTTCATTTCTTGAGGAAAATCATCCATATTGATCGTTCTGGATACGATATATCGATATTTAGAAGTGTTCCCTAGACTTTAACGAGGTTTTAGTAATAAAACGGCGCCCAGAATGAATCTAAACGAAAGTGCTTCAAATATTGCAATTTATCTCAATCTGTTATTTCACTTGAAGTGAAGTAATGGTGCCTTATGCGATTTTCAAAGCATCCATTTTCCAAAACAGTATTCGACTTATGGTTGGACGTTCTTCGCCTGGAACGCCCTTAAAACATCCTATTCTTGACAAAGGTATTTCATTTTGTTTCAGTTTGTAGATGATACCAATGCTTCTGCGTCTATTCAATGTTTACGGGATATCATTGATATTCAAGATGATCTGACGAGACTGCAGGATTCGTGCCAATGAAATTAGTTGATTTTAATTATGAATGAATGTAGAAACATGCGTATTTTCAAGGGAATTTCAGTTCTTTCTATTTTCATTGTGAACCTCTTTGAGGAGGATTGGTATATTTGGCGATCTTGGTGTACTCTATGATGGGAATTTGAATTTTCGCTGCTGAATGTAGTATATTTCTAGGATTGCCATTAGAATGTAGGGATTTATAAACAGACATTCTCGAGAGTTTCAATTTATTGAAACCTTGAATCTTTTTTATATTTCAATTGGTAAGCCCTTGTGGGAGTTAAACTCTCGTGTTTGGTTACAAGGGATTGCCGTGACCGATTCTCTTACATGTTTCTTTTCATAGGTTTCATTGCGCAAAGGCTTCTACTGTTACCAGAGTAATTGATAATGATAATAGTCTGCTGACATTAATTTTTCCAATCTGTCAGATGAAAATAACAGTTAATTCTTCAGAGAGGTCATCATTGTTCAGGTTCGGATGATTCTTTCTGCTTATTCCTTGTTTTTACTTCAGAATCAACTGTCCTGAAGTTATGTTTATTTTGATCAACTGTGCATTGTATTTCTATTTCTTAAAAAGAGTTATCAATGAATAAATAAATACATGCTCAACCACTCTCGAAGAAAACATTATGTACTTAGATTGATATTAAAATTGCGCTTGGATTGATTGATGATACATTATAGTACACTCTTTCGTAGATTTCACATGCAACCTCATTTCTTCTCGTGAATGCTATGAGTTTTATGGGTGAGAGCTCATTAAGTTCCCAGATGGGTACATGGCTTGTGCTATTGATTCTATCACCTGATGCTTATTTAGTCTGTATAAAGTTGCCGTACCAATATATTTCGGGACTAGCTTGGCGAGATTAAACCAAGCTATGGCTCTGAGAGTATCTGAGGCCTGTAAGGCTTAGCTAATCCCGTATCATTGAGTACATACTCTTATTGCCCACAATGCCCGAGTAGTTAGGGACCTACATCAGACTTAGCTTTTCGTGATGGTTCTTATTGACCTACTTGTTAATACCTCCTCAAGCAGGAGGTTAGCAGTGTTTTCAGTTCGAATATTTCTGCTTGAAAAACCGTCGCAAGTCCGACGAGCTAGATAGCTGTTCCTTGGCTACACCTCCTGCTCCTTGAGGAGCTTTGGAGCTGTTAGCAGTGCGCTTACAAACCATTGATCTCGAAGACTCCGAGTACCGTTACTAATTTTCCATTTCGATAAGGATGTGCATTGTCTTGAAACCCTATTCACCTAGAATTTCATCACCCGAGGATTCTTGAATTTGTCCATTGTTGAAAATTCAGTGACACATCATGCTTGTAAACAAAGAATGAAGTGACAGGTCGTTCTGAAAGTTTGGGTGTAGTCCTTTGAAAGAAAATTGGCAATTTTGATTACTTTGTGAAAGACGCTTGGCGAACTTATTGAATAATCTAGTACAACAAACAAGTTGTGCCCCACCAATATATCTAGGGTCTAGCCAGGCGAGGTTAAACCAAGGTATGGCTCTGAGAGTGTCTGAGACCTGTAAGGCTTAGCCAATGCTCCCGTATCTTTGAGTACGCCTTGTTAGTGCTCTCAATGCCCGAGTAGTCAGGAATCTATATAAGATGGAGCCTTCTTTCTTCCACTTTGGCGAGAGTTGAACGACTTTCGTGCAAAATACATGATGTGCAGATGGTTCATGCCATTGGCTTCAGTGCTACTTGGCTTTTCGTGATGGTTCTTATTGACCTCCTTGGTAATACCGCCGCAAGCAGGAAGTTAGCAACGCGGTTAATGCGAATATTTCTGCTTGAAAAACCATCGCAAGTTTGACAAGATAGATAGACTGTTCCTTGGCAAAACCACCAGCACCTTGAGCAGCTTTGGAGCTGTAAGTAATGCACTTACAAACCATTGTTCTTGAAGACTCCGAGTCCAGTCACTACTTTCACATTTCAATAAGGATATGCATTGTCTTGAAACTCTTTTCACATAGAATTTTATCACACAAGGATTCTTGAATTTGTCCATTGTTGAAAATTCAGTGACACATCATGCTTGTAAACAAAGAATGAAGTGACAGGTCGTTCTGAAAGTTTGGGTGTAGTCCTTTGAAAGAAAATTGGCAATTTTGATTACTTTGTGAAAGACGCTTGGCGAACTTATTGAATAATCTAGTACAACAAACAAGCTGTGCCCCACCAATATTTCTAGGGTCTAGCCTGGCGAGATTAAACCAAGCTATGGTTCTGAGAGTGAGTGAGACCTGTAAGGCTTAGCCAATGCTCCCGTATCTTTGGGTACACCTTGTTAGTGCTCTCAATGCCCGAGTAGTCAGGAATCTACATAAGATGGAGCCTTCTTTCTTCCACTTTGGCGAGAGTTGAACGACTTTCGTGCAAAATACATGATGTGCAGATGTTTCATGCCATTGGCTTCAGTGCTACTTGGCTTTTCGTGATGGTTCTTATTGACCTCCTTGGTAATACCGCCGCAAGCAGGAGGTTAGCAACGCGGTTAATGCGAATATTTCTGCTTGAAAAACCATCGCAAGTTTGACAAGATAGATAGACTGCTCCTTGGCAACACCACCAGCCCCTTGAGCAGCTTTGGAGCTGTAAGCAATGCCCTTACAAACCATTGTTCTTGAAGACTCCGAGTCCAGTTACTACTTTCACGTTTCGATAAGGATATGCATCGTCTTGAAACCCTTTTCACCTAGAATTTTATCACACAAGGATTCTTGAATTTGTCTATTGTTGAAAATTTAGTGACACATCAATTTTGCTTGTAAACAAAGAATAAAATGACAGAAAGTTCTGAAGTTTGGGTGTAGTCTTTTGAAGAAACATATTTAATAATCTAGTACAACAAATAATCTGTTCGATTTCTATATTTGGAAAAAATTAATATACTTTAAAATAAAAGTAAGTGATTGTCAAACTCTAAGAACACAGATGTCCACTGTGTACCAATGAAAAGGGAATCTATAATATTCTCATCCAAAAAATGAAGAAGGCTTCCTGACATGAAATGAACGATGATTCCCCATACTTCTGTCTGTTTTTTTCGGCAAACTATCGTTACACGTTCTATCTGTGCCTATCATCCGACATTAAATTGACATGAAATATCGAATAGTCAGTCGTTTTATTATTACTATACAAGTGAATCGAGGAGGCAAAAAGGACAAAAAGTGCCAACTCACTCTTCTTCTTGTGGTCCGGCTCACCGCCGAGCTGATGCATCGACCCTCCAGACGGATCTAGAATCATGGAGTGTCCCAAGTGACCTCCGTGACCTCCCGGCTGGCAGTCCATCGTGATCATACTCTTCTCCTCGCGTTTTTACACTGAAAAGAAATGAACGTCAAAAATATGGTGAATTATAGATACGAATGGATTTATGAATGACAACGACGGTATTCTTGTTTCTAGTTTTATTAAGTCATTTCGAGAGACAGCTCATGATTGAATTAAAAAACAAGTGCTGTGTTTTAAGGAATTTTACTTAATAATTGCGATTCGTAACGCGTTTCACTACACCGTAGCTTCTTCAGACGAATGATTATGCAGAAAAATGTAAATGAGAATATAACTATAAATGTTCTTGAGTAATTAAAAGCTTATTGGTTGCTTCTTCTTAAGAGGTTATTTATGACAGGTATATCCAATAAAATTAAGGAATAGATTGCTCCCCGAAGAGATTCGATAGAGGTGAAGGGCTTAAATCGACTTGTTCATTGATGAGTCTACCTGTGTGTTTGTATTTATTTATTTCTAAAGTTTCCCAAAGATCTACCTTCCAATATTTATTATCTGTATGCAAAATTTCAAAATGTGGGTCGAAAGAATGATTATTTTCTAAGAGATGATTCGCGTAATTTGAATCGTTTATGTTCCGATATTCTAATATTAAAATTTCTGTGTTCTACCAATGTAGAAATTATCACAGTCATTGCAATTCAATCTATAAACACCTGATTTATTGTTTTTACCTGGTTTGGTTTCATTATTTCTTATATATTTGCCTAAATTATCATTAGTTTGGAAAGCTATGTTGAAATTATTGCTACTTAAGAATGATTTCAGTTTCTCACTTGTAATGCCAACGTAGGTTAAGGTGTTGAATTTTTGTTTCAATTTATCGACAGGGTAAACTTCATTCAACGCGATTCTACTTTGTTTTTTATTTAAAATATTATTTATTAGTTTGGGATTGTAACCATTATTTTTGGCTATTTGTTTAATCAAATTTCGACAGCAAAATCATTAATTACAGACCAAGAAAAATATAAATTCATTAACTCCAATCCACAATCCCCCGAATTATATTCGTTGATAAAACTTCATAAACCTAATTACCCTATTAGACCTGTTGTTTCTTATGTAACGGCACCTTCGTTCAAACTTTCAAAATTCCTCAACGACTTGCTAATAAAACATTGCAATTTTAAATCTGAATTTTCGGTCAAAAATTCATACGAACTTATTGCCAATATCAAAGATACCACTATACCACTTAATTCCAAACTTATTTCTTTCGATAATAGGAATCTGTTTCCCAACATTCCTCCAAAAGATACGTATTACTTAGTTGAAGAATTATTAGAAAGGAATCATGTCAATACTATCATTAAATCAGATATTCTTTCATTATTAAAAATTTGTTTAGATCAAAATTATTTCCATTTCAATTACAAATATTATACTATTGAAGACGGCTTGATTATGGGCAATCCGTTAAGTCCTTTGTTAGCAGAAATTTTCATGAATAACTTAGAGAAATTCATTCATAATCATCCACTCAGTAAATATTGTTTATACTGGTATCGCTATGTAGACGATATCATTATTTGCTTCACAGGAACAGATAGACAGTTGAAAATTTTCGAAAATCATATAAATTCATTACATCCAAAAATTGCATTCACAACCGAAATAGAAAGCAACAATTCGATAAATTTCTTAGACGTAACAATTTCGAATGAAAATGGAAAACATGTTTTCGCAATTTACCATAAGCCGTCACATACAGATATTATAATACATAACTCGTCGTGTCATCCATATCAACATAAAATGTCTGCATTCAATAGTTTTATTCATAGATTGATTAACATCCCGCTATCACCAGAAAATTTCAACAAAGAACTAAATTTGTTTAAACAAATAGCCAAAAATAATGGTTACAATCCCAAACTAATAAATAATATTTTAAATAAAAACAAAGTAGAATCGCATTGAATGAAGTTTACCCTGTCGATAAATTGAAACAAAATTCAACACCTTAACCTACGTTGGCATTACAAGTGAGAAACTGAAATCGTTCTTAAGTAGCAATAATTTCAACATAGCTTTCCAAACTAATAATAATTTAGGCAAATATATAAAAATAATGAAACCAAACCAGGTAAAAACAATAAATCAGGTGTTTATAGATTGAATTGCAATGACTGTGATAATTTCTACATTGGTAGAACACATAGAAATTTTAATATTAGAATATCGGAACATAAACGCAGTTTTTCAAATAAAAATCCGATTCAAATTACGCGAATCATCTCTTAGAAAATAATCATTCTTTCGACCCACAGTTTGAAATTTTGCATACAGATAATAAATATTGGAAGGTAGATCTTTGGGAAACTTTAGAAATAAATAAATACAAACACTCAGGTAGACTCATCAATGAACAAGTCGATTTAAGCCCTTCACCTCTATTGAATCTTTTCGGGGAGCAATCTATTCCTTAATTTTATTGGATATACCTGTCATAAATAACCACTTAAGAAGAAGCAACCCAATAAGCTCTTAATTACTCAAGAACATTTATAGTTATATTCTCATTTACATTTTTCTGCATAATCATTCGTCTGAAGAAGCTACGGTGTAGTGAAACGCGTTACGAATCGCAATTATTAAGTAAAATTCCTTAAAACACAGTACTTGTTTTTTATTATTGATAATGGAATTTTACCAAGTAAAAGCCTCCCAAATTCAAACATGATTGAATTATTGATCTCAACTAGTATTTCTGGAGTACATTCATCATTTATCGAAATAATTCAAAGGGAAGTGCTTTTCAAATTAAGTGTAGTTTTTTACAATAATAAATAGAAGCCAAGCAAGATCGATGACTGAAGGCAATGATATTTACACTAGTCTAGTCGCCGAGAAAATTGTTGAAAAATAGTGATATTGCTTCGAAAAACATGTGTAGATCCGGAATAATAAGTATAAGAATGTTCCACAAGTGTATATAAAAAATTGCAAAACTTATGAACAATTGAAGATAAAAATAATATTTAGTTTTGTGCCGATATGTCAGAAACTACTACACTCAAGAATTAAAAATAAGATTCCCAAAGGGGCCGAAATTTCTAAAACAATACTAGGAACAACGTCAGAAGCCAGTATGTCACGATGAATAATTTTTATGAAGGATTGAGATTTGATTTAGAAATTTGAAAAAATATGGAGAATTTCTATTAACCTAGAGACGCCATTTCTGTTGGAAATTTACCGAAAGTGATTCTTTTCACAAGTTGGACGATTGTTAACCCTCGATTACTCGCTCCCTATTTTCGAACGTATTTACTCGCGTGGTCTACGATTGTAGACAATTTTAATGTTGACATAAATTATGGACATCATCTATTTCAATACGTATTTGCAATGAAATAGTTCCTTTGTGGATTTGTGATTGAAGTTGTTTCATTTATGATGAATAATATTGATTTTTCCTATGCGGAATTGAAATAAAACCAAAAAGTCCCAGAACAAATCCTTTATTTGCCATAACTATATTCTACTCAAAAATACATGAACGTGAAAAATCATACAGTATAAAACTGGAAAGGAACAGATAACAAGCTAATGAAATGTTTACAAGCTGAAAAATACCAATTTTCACCCCGTTTATATCCTCCTGAAAAGGGTAAATTTTATTCACCTACACAATTCACACATATTTCCTTCATATGATTTTTACAAGCATACCTGTAGCATTTCGCCCAATAGTTTCATGTCGATTTATTGTCACATATGCAGCAACGTCCAACATAATTTTGTGGCCTCTGAGGGGGAGAGGGTACAACCTTACTAATGCCTAATAGATGTTCATCGTGGTGTCTCATTTGCAGGTAATTGGCCTATTGTTGCCGTAAACTCGATTTGGGGCTTTATGAGTTCCCAAACACATTTTTCCAGGGATCACTATGGAATAATCGTTGTACTGGGCGATTAGCTTGGAATAGGCATAATGCGTTTATGCCTACAATGTTCAGTAAGCCATAGAACACAACCATAGACCACCGACGATTGTTTATAGCAACATTGTAATTGTTGCAGTGTTGATCAACTAAATCAACAACAATTTTCGTTTTGTTTTCGAAAAAACTGGAATTGCTCTGATCAGGTTTTAGGTTTATCCACTTTCATTGAGACAGGATTTCAGGGTAAACTTAAAATAGGCGCTGTATTTGTAGATCTCTCTTCGGCATATGACACAGTTTGGAAGGATGGTTTAGTTTATGAACTCTTTCTAGTAGTTCAATGTGGAAAAATTGTTGATTGAAAATACACTCGGAGGCAAAATTAGCGGAACACTCGAAAATTTAACCAAATTTTTTTTCGATATTTTCCCTAATTCTCAACTGATTTAGATTATTTTTTCGGCAAGTTATAAATCAACTCTTCTGCTTTGTAGAAATTATAAGAGAAAACAAAAAAAATCTGAGAAAAATTTTATACGGGGGCAAAACTAAAAGGGTTTTTTTGTCAAAAATTCGTATCACCCTGTGGAATTTCGTGGTCCGAGTTGAAACGTACTATATCATGGTCTGTCAAGACACATCTTCCTACAGTAACGCCCTTCTTGTTTCATGCGTTTATCTCTATTTTTACAAGAGATATCCAATTTGAAGCGAAAAGTCACAAATTTCAAGAATTTATTTTTAATCTTGCGTAGGTGCATAACATCGGAGGTTAGCCAACAAATAACATCAAAATTAGAGAAGCGGAAATCTAACGAAATGAAAATTTTTGAAATTCACTGGCCAATTTCACGCTCCGGGAGAACTCGAAGTACACTGGAAAAATCGTTGATTTTGCACATTTATTTTCGAATTTTTTTGTGTGACACTCTATAATAATTATCATTCCTGTCCAAAATTGAGAGCAGATGTGTATCCTGGCGATACATTCGTGAAATGAAATGAACATGTTGGGAAAAATGTTCATGATGACCCACAAAAAAAAACATTTGATTTTAGTAGCGAGTATGAACCCCCCGAGCTCTTATTACAGCGCGCATACGATTTCGCAAACTCCCAAAGATGTTGTCTATCATCTGTTGAGGTATGTTGTCCCACTTTTCCACCAAAGCCAATGTCAGCTCTTCAACGTTGCCTGGATTCCGTTGTCGAACCCTTCTTCCAAGAATGTCCCAAACGTGTTCGATCGGGTTTAAATCCGGTGACCGCGACGGCCAGTCCATTCGTGTGATCCCAACTTCATTGAGATATTCTATCACTATGCGCGCAGTATGAGGGCGCGCGTTATCGTGCAGAAAAAGGAAATTTTCCCCTATGTAAGGAGCAAACGGCGCAACATGGGGCTCCAAGATTTCTGTTATATACCGATGAGCATTAAGTGATCCATTGCGAATAATCTCCAGTTCTGTTCGTACTCCCAAGCATATGATACCCCATATCATAACTGACCCTCTACCGTATTGCTCAGTTCCTGCGAAGTTTGCTTGATTGTACCGTTCCCCTCGATGCCTCCATATTCTATCTCTACCACCTACGAAATTCACACAATATCGGCTCTCATCACTAAATAAAACTCGTCTCCAATGATTGATTGTCCATGCTATATGCTCCCCAGCAAACGCCAATCTTGCTACCCGATGGGCTCTATCGAGTCTTGGTGCTCTTGCTTGCGCGTATGATCTCAGACCAACTTCATTTAATCGTCTTCTGACTGTCCTCACACTGACTTTAATGTTATCCTCCCTGAACAGCAGTAAGACGAGGATTTCTGATGGTTTGATTGACGATGAAACGATCATGTATAGCGCGGGTTGCCCGATTTCTTCCTTGTCCTCGCCTCCTCACGTACAATCCAGTTTCCCTGTAACGTCGGTAGATTCGATGGATAACCGACGTCGAGACACCCAACATGCTACCGAGCGGTAGGTGCGCCCTTCCTCGATCAATGTAACTGCCCTTGTTACAGAGGTTGGTGGTACATCTCCCATTCTGAATGAAAAATACCGTTTCGAATCGAAAACAGTAAAAGATTCACAAAACACCGCAACCGATCGAATTTGTATCAAATCAAAGAATGGAAAACTCTCATTCTTTAAACAAGTGCAAATGTGGTCATATACAACAAAACGTGTGTTGTATTTCATATTTGATAAAAAAAGGTGTGCACATGTGTAAATGAAAAGTTTTATCAATGGTCCCAGAATTCGGTTGTGTATTTTAATACCTACCGACTGTTATCTCCTATGAATTCCTAATTTTCACCAAATTAACCAAATTGTCATCAATAACTAATGCAATTCGAACATAAAAATCGCAAACGACAATTTCGACACGCCAGAGTGATAATAAGAAAGTTCCAAATTGATAGACGAATTTCGATGACAATTTCTTGATTCAATGGAATTTCTCCAAAATGGTGATTTTCCACTTGAAATTAAATATAATTTGCAAAAATAGAGATAAACGCATGAAACAAGAAGAACGTTACCGTAGGAAGATGTGTCTTGACAGACCATGATATTGTACGTTTCAACTCGGACCACGAAATTCCACAGGGTGTTACGAATTTTTGACAAAAAAAACACTTTTAGTTTTGCCCCCGTATAAAATTATTTTCAAATCTTTTTATTTTTTTTGTTTTCTCTTATAATTTCTACAAAGTAGAGAGTTGATCTATAACTTGCCGAACAAATCATCTAAATCGGTTGAGATTTAGTAAAAATATCGAACTTCGAATTTGGTTAAATTTTAGAGTGTTCCGCTAATTTTGCCTCCGAGTGAATATTATCAGAAAGAAGGCTTCGAGTTTTTATCGGTTTGAAGAGCAGTAGATTTTACACTCTAAATGATGGCCTACCTCAGGGATCTGTTCTTGCACCTCTTCTCTTCAATGTATATATGTCTGACATCCTTGAAACTTCCTCTACAAAGTTTATTTATCCTGATGATATTACTTTGATTTTTCGACACTATGACTTCGAAACAATTGAACAAACACTTGGAAATCAATGAATTCAAGAAAACCCCACATTATACAACTATTAATAGCCAACTTGAAATCAATAATTCCCCCTATTAACATACAAAGAAAAAATATATCTTGTTATCATTTCTGTACAAAATTTAGTATAGTAGTATAGTAGTAGTATTTAGAAATGTCTGATGGGTCGAAATGGGTCGTGTATTAACGAGTAAACGTGGAAAACTAAGAAACGTGTTGTTTTTACTTTCAAATTTTGAAATGGTTTCCCACTAAATAAATATGTCATTAATATTATGAATGAGTATTGCATGAAATGAGTGTGAAGACAAAATAGTGTTAACAATAATATAAAAACGATAATAACAAAAGAAACCTACGATATTCTTTAAAGTCACAATCAATTAACTCATCTATCCTATATTGAAATTAATGGCACACTGTGTATCAATTTAATCTTTCACCACTCCTTCATAATTACTCTTCAAAGAAGAGGAAAGGTTCATCATTCAGATTTTAATTGAGGTCGAATTTGGGAAGAGAAAACATTGTCACGTGCCGCAGCAGACAATGACCATATGCTTTCCAACAAGGTCTTCAATCAGAAGAATGATCTCCTAACGACTGATGACAGATGGCATTCATTCTTCACTTACCTACCTGATACCTATACTGTTTTCAATTTATAGGATCATATATCTAAATTACAGTATCGTATCTCCCGTTATAAACTACCATGGATGTTTTCCGAGATATAAAATGAGAAATGATTTTGAAATTAATTCGACCAAGATGTTGGATGTCCAAAGAAACTACGTTGTTTCATTATTTAGTTTAGTAATCAACACAGCTTGAGCAGGAATTCGAATAATCATTAAAAAGGGTTTCAGGCGATACTGTAGTGTGATTTGCGTAGATTGCATAATCTACTTAAAACTTTAGAATAGATTTATTTTTATGGAAGTGATCTAATTGATTTTGACGATGAAACCGTGAATATGGAATGGTAATTCATATTGGATTATTGAGGATATACGTTCCTAGCTCACATCTTTTTTATCGATCGTACAGTGGATATGCGGGTGGTACTTTTAGCGGTAACACTGATTCTTTTCGTATCGAAACTTTCAATTTCTCTAGGGAACATTATAAATTAAGAAGACAACGGTAGAGACTTATTACCCGATCACAATTTTGGTAACGAATGTAAAAATGAAATAATAAAAACGCAAAGCGGTTTTCACCAAAGCAACCTTTACTAAGTAGCATTCAACAATATAATTTATGCATTGACGCTCTATTTGAACATTTTGTTTCTTTACATTCTCAAAAAACACTGACCGCGGCAGAGGCTGTTTATGTCAAAGGAAAAGCCGGCGATATCATTTACAAAACCCCACCATTATGTGATAAATTTATGGAATTCAATTTCCTAGAATCGATGGAAATTTCAAAAACATATAGTGTTAATATGGACAAGCTCTTCAATAATTTAATGACATACCAATTACTATTCTCAAGCTTATTATTTCATTATTCAAATTCACCACCATTATTCAGTTCATTTATTATATCTTCAGTAATCTACCTGTACTAAGAAGAACTTAAGATTAATAGAAATCAATAAAAATGAAAATGGTACTTATTGAACTTTTGGGTAAAACCAACGTTCTCAAAAACCTGTTAATACCGGATTCTCCACCCCTAACAAGAATTGCGCATGAGATCAACTATTTATACTCAAAATCAATGACCTTATAACCTTCTGATTCATTTCACCAGTAGCTGGTTGATTTTTCTGACTTCTTAATCTTCTATTCAGTGATTTCGCGATCTTAAATGATCTAATGATTTGAGCTTGGTGATGATTGGCGTTATCATGCATAGTCAAAACCCATGCTTGCCGCAAATGATACAATATATTCTACTAAAATATCTGTAATGTACTACTGAGCAATCAGGGTTCCATTATTAAGGATGACCAGATTAGTGAGGCATTCAAAAAAAATTCCTTCCCATCCCATTATCGAACCTCTACCAAAACCATGAGAAGGTAAAATGCTGCAGTTATGTCGACGTCGGTACACTAGAGAACGCCGATCACAATAAGAACACAGAATCTTGACTTATCCGAAAACAAAACTCCCCCCCAATCAGTTTCTAACCAAAAGACATGTTCCTTGGCAAAATTCAATCGGAATCTTAGATGTGCTGCAGCTAGAGCTGAGACACAAGGCTTCAAGCCAAGTTCCGCGTACGTTGTCGTATCATTTCATTGCTAATTTGTACCCCACTGTTCTGTTTAAACTTGCTGGGCCTTAACGAACCGTTATCTCAACGAGGAAATTCTTAAATAAGGGTTACGGATCGCCGTTGTTGTCCGAAATCTTCTTTGCCAATGATTGCTTTCATGACTCCCTGTCTCCATGTATCTGCTGATCATTATGGAAACAATTGAATGGGATATCCGAAATATTTGGCCTGTTCTTGATTTCAATTTAGGTCATCTAACACCATTGCTTCAGCACATTCTGCTGGGATCAAACTTCGTGATTCACGTTGCTTTATTACCAAAAACTGAAGAAGAATATTTTGTGGTTTCATGCAAACTCTTCATTTATTTCTGTCATTTTATATTTCATGGGAGGAAGATATGTGCAATCGAATTCTATTGGCAGACATATTCAAAAAAACATTATTTAGTATTTAGTTGCCAACTTAAAAAGAATTTTGAAATTGTGTGTTAATTTCTTGATGCAGTGTACAATTGAACTTTATCAGTTCCTTTTGTTTTTCACGTAGAAGTTGTCCATGTTGGATTGGAGAATTCGTTTTACATCTGAAAATCAACTTACGATAATGAATGATGTCGTCTACATAACGATACCAGTATAAACAATATTTATTGAGAGGATGATTATGAATTGATTTCTGTTAATTATTCATGAATATTTCTGCTAACAAAGGACTTAACGGATTGCCCATCAATCAAACCGTCTTCAATAGTATAATATATGTTATTGAAAGGGAAATAGTTTTGATCTAAACAAATTTGTAATAATGAAAGAATATCTGATTTAATGATAGTATTGACATGATTCTTTTCTAATAATTCTTCTTTTCTAATAATTCTTCTAGTAGTACTACTAAGTAGTACGTATCTTTCGGAGGAATGTTGGGAAATAGATTCTTAACATCGAAAGAAATGAGATTGGAATTAGGTGGTATAATGGTATCTTTGATATTGGCTATTAGTTCGTATGAATTTTTGACCGAAAATTTAGATTTAAAATTGCAATGTTTTATTAGCAAGTCGTTAAGGAATGTTGAAAGTTTGAAAGAAGGTGCCGTTACATAAGAAACAACAGGTCTCTGTAATTAATGATTTTGCTGTCGAAATTATGTTTTTAACCACTTTCTGAAAATTTGTGGTAGGATCCTTAGTTGATGTTATATAGTTTCCGGCTGTTAAGAATTCTTCAGTTTTTGAAATATAATCGGTTTTACTATAATCGGAATTGCAATGAGGTGATAATTTCGACAAGTCCAATAAAACTAAGGAATTGATTGCTCCCCGAAGAGATTCAATAGAGGTGAAGGGCTTAAATCGACTTGTTCATTGATGAGTCTACCTGAGTGTTTGTATTTGTTGATTTCTGAATTTTGCCAAAGATCTACCTCCCAATATTTATTATCTTCTCAATTTCTTGAGTAGCAATAATTTCAACATAGCTTTCCAAACTAATAATAATTTAGGCAAATATATAAAAATAATGAAACCAAATCAGGTAAAAACAATAAATCAGGTGTTTATAGATTGAATTGCAATGACTGTGATAATTTCTACATTGGTAGAACACATAGAAATGTTAATATTAGAATATCGGTACATAAACGCAAGTTCTTCAAATAAAAAATCAGATCCAAATTACGCGAATCATCTCTTAGAAAATAATCACTCTTTCGACCCACAGTTTGAAATTTTGCATACAGATTATAAATATTGGAAGGTAAATCTTTGGTAAACTTTAGAAATCAACAAATACAACTACTTAGGTAGACTCATCAATGAACAAGTCGATTTAAGCCCTTCACCTCTATTGAATCTCTTCAGGGAGCAATCTATTCCTTAGTTTTATTGGATATACCCGTCATAAATAACCACTCGAGAAGAATCAACCCAGTAAACTTTTAATTACTTAGGAACATTCATATTTATATTCTCATTCTCATTTTCTGTACATTCATTCGTCTGAAGAAGCTACGGTGTAGTGAAACGCGTTACGAATCATAATTATTAAGTAAAATTCCAAAAACACATTACTTGTTTTTATTATACTCAAAAATAATTTGAAATATTGTGAGATTGTGGTTAATTGTCGTAGTGTAGTTTAAAATTGATTCAGTCAATCAAATATTTTTAAATTGAGGAGAAGTAATAGTCAAAGCTCAAGTAACTAATTCATAAAATGCGTTCAGAAAGCCAAAAAATCACAAAAGGATAAACTAGCTATTCGATATTATAGCGTTGTTGATGCTTGAGATAAAATGAATAAATGATAAAGAAATCTAGTGAAAGAAGAGTTTTTCTATTCGAAGGTTTTAATAAATCTAAAATACTAACAACGTATTGGTAGTTATTTCAATCCATTTCATCAAACATACAATTAGCAATCAATTACTTCCAGGTTTACCGTAAACTGTCCAATCAACATCACTTCATACGTTCACGCATGTACCAGATAAATCTCGAAAACTTATTCATTAAAATCGGCCTAGCATCAACCCATTACCGAGTTAACCCATTAACCATTTTGAAGCGGTATACAGAATGGGGCCTAGCCCACAGCGAGCGTTTGACAAGGAATGCGGAAAATAAAGACTAATTTTCAGCAGAAATACACCCAGAAAATTACCGCGTGGCCTTTGGTGTGCATTAATCACTCTATCGGGACAAAAAGTCGAGTTATTTTTGAAATGGCATGAGTTGTGGCTATCTCGGAGCGTACTTACATCTAAGCAGGATCATTTCCATTTAATTTGCGTGCTCAGATTATGTTCTATAGCTCTTCGATAAAACATAAAGCTTGCGTATACGTTAACAAGTTCATAGTTCATGTTGGTAATTTGTCTTGTTCTTTGTCAGCTGTTGTTTTACGTATCTTGTAAGTGAGCTATAACTTCCGAACACGGTTTCTTCTGAAATTATCGTAATGATACTTGAAAGGAGAAATAAGAAGACAAAATTCAACGCTTATGAAAATTACTCAGAAAAGTTTCCGTTCATTAATCAAAATAATAATTGCATCTCAAATTAACATTAGTGGAAATACAGAGAGGGAGATTTAGCAAAACCACTCTAAACCAAAATTACCCCAAACAAAAAGTTAAAATTGAAAGAAAACAAATAATCAGTGAACAGTTTCATTCAAATTACGTATTCACGGTACTTTTGAATGATTATTCAATCAAAATAAATTTGTTGAATAGATTCAAAATACTAAATATCTACCTAGGATACAAATTGTGCTTCGTGTAGTTGCTAAGATTATAATTAAAATTCTTCTTCTCCTTCAAGCAACTTTAAGAACTTTCGATCAGTCAATTCAAATTCGAATCGAAAGAAACATAGGCAGTTCAATAAGCGTTCATATTTTGTATAATTTCTATATTGGAATCGAATCTAGCCAGAGGTGATGCTCCATTAATAGGAAACGGTTATTTATTTAACAACTTAATGGTATTAATCACTTCGCATACGAGATGTGATACAAAAACCGGGGCAAATAATCGCAAATAATCTTTGCTTGTAAGCTCACCAATAATAAATTATTTCTATTATGACATCTCCATGATTCCACCGGTTATTTATATTTTATATATGGCCATAGTCGCCATTATTTATTGTGAATGTTTTGTACGCGTTTCAATCTGGTTTTTCAATGGCTGGTTATTTTAGCGCCATTAAGGTGAAAAAGTGATATAAATTTCATTTATGGCTGCAGCAAGTCATGCTATTTTATAACAACAAGTACAAATATATATTTTCGGAAAATCATTCAAAGCATTTTTTTGATTGAGAAGGTCGTTACTTGATGAAAATCGATATACATATACGTATTTTGATTTTCACTATATTAACAAAACTATAACCGGTTTCACCTCACTGTGGCTTCATCAGATAGATACAAACTAATGAACAGAGTGATTCCTTATATATTAGTCTTATTTCCTACTTAACATGACAATAGGTACAAAAGGTATGTTGGAAAGCCCATCGGAGTTGCTTACTTTATGAACTGAAAAGATTGAGTAAAGGAGAAGGATTTAGATCTAATTGACTATTAAGTAACCTACCTGAATTATTTTCTTTGTTGATCTCTAAAATTTTCAATAGATAGAGTTTTTGTCTGTTATTTTCATTGTATAAAATTTTGAAATTATCATTAAAGTTATGGTTTTCTTCGAGTAAGTGATTAGAATAATGGGAATCTGATTTATGATAATTAAAACTGCGTTTGTGCTCGGATAATCTAACTTGGAAATTTCTGAAAGTTCTACCAATATAAATTTTATTACAATCCCCGCAAGACAGTTTATAAATACCGGATTCATTACTTTTATCAATTTAAGATTTACATATTACAATGCGAGAGAGGAATGATTTTAATTTTAGACTAGGATTACCAATATAACTTAAGCTGTTGTATTTTGTGTTAGAACTTTTTATGCCTGGATGGCGTTTTGAAATTTTTGAGTGAAATCATGTTCTCAATCATAGTTGGACTGTAACCGTTATTGACTACTACTTGTTTAATTATATTTAGCTCTTTTATGAAATTATTTTGTGACATTGGGATATTAATGAGTCTATGTACCATACATACCAAATTAGCAGCTCACAATAGTATGGTACATAGATTCATTAATATCCCAATGTCAAAAATAATTACATAAAAGAGCTAAATATAATTAAACAAATAGCAGTTAATAACGGTTACAGTCCAACTATGATTGAGAACATGATTTCACTCAGAAAATTTCAACAAGCAATCCAGGAAGTATTTTCAAGTATAAAAAGTTCTAACACAAAATACAACAGCTTAACTTACATTGGTAATCCTAGTCTAAAATTAAAATCATTCATCTCGCATTATAATTCTTTAGGCCGACATATCAAAAACTGCAAATCTAAAATTGATAAAAGTAATAAATCCGGTGTTTATAAACTGTCTTGCGGGGATTGTAATAAAATTTATGTCGATAGAACTTTCAGAAATTTCCAAGTTAGATTATCCGAGCACAAACGCAGTTTTAATTATCATAAATCAGATTCCTTTATTCAAATCACTTACTCGAAGAAAAACCATAACTTAAATGATAATTTCAAAATTTTACACAATGAAAATAACAAACAAAAACTCAATCTATTGGAAATTTTAGAGATCAACAAAGAAAAGAATTCAGGTAGGTTACTTAATAGTCAATTAGATCTAAATCCTTCTCCTTAACACAATCTTTTCAATTCATAAAATCAGCAACTCCAATGGGTTTTCCAACATACCTCTTGTACCTATTGTAATATTAAGTAGGAAATAAGACTACTATATAAGGAATAACTCTGTTCATTAGTCTGTATCTATCTGATGAAGCCACAGTGTGGTGAAACCGGTCATAGTTTTGTTAATATAGTGAAAATCTAAATAAGTTTTATTTCATTGAAAATATTGAAAGCATTGTTTAGAAATTATTTTCAGTTTGAAGTTAATGGAAAATTTCATACTCAGATCTACGCGCTGATTCAGTAATTGTTTATGAGTTGTGAAACAAGAGAATGAATGCTAAATTGAACTTGGATAAAAATTTCTAATGATGCAGTAATGACTATTAATGGATCTTGGTTTATGTTATTGATTGTGCTCGACTACAGCAAAGCATTTGATATAATTTATATATATTCTTTATTGCTCACTAGTAATAGTATTAAGGATTGCTTATGACAGGTCAAAAAAAAAATAAATATATAACAAATAGATAGGTAACAGTCAAAATAAAGAGACAAGATATTTGTTTCAACTTAATACCTTCTTGATAAATACAAAGAAATTTGGTAATCAATAAATATTAGAAATCACCTTTTGAAAACACCTCAAAAACTGTAACAATTATAATCGAACCTAACCGTATCGAAGAATTCATTCGGTGAGTACAAACATCTTTCACGCAGCATCTCTTTCACTTTCATTTTGAATTGTTTATCACTAAATTCTCTCCAGATCAAAGGGAGTTTGTTGTAAAAATTGAGGTTGAGTGAATTTATCCCAGATTTGGCTAGCCAGTACCGTGGTGGATTCAGAAGATGTCCATGACGGGTATCAAATGTGCAGTTTGAACTGTGTGTTCGGAATTTTTGTTGTTTCGCATGAATCTCTATAAAAGAGTTGGCAACGAATAGTGAGGGTAGCGTCAGAATGCCGAGCCTTCTGAATTGCGGCTTACAACGCTCGATGTAACCTACCCGTGTCACAATTCGCACCAGTTTCTTCTCATTAGTAGGGTAATTACCCCAGAGAGTGATTCCGTAGGCTATGAGTGAAAGGAACCGTGCAAAATATAACATTCGCAGAGTGCCCCCATCATTACCCTGGTATTGTAGTTTTCTCAGTAAAAATATGGCCGACACCAATCTGGGTATAATAGCATCAACCTAAGGTCCCCTGAAGATGGTGTCATCAAACATTGCTAGATCTTGCACCTTTGGTAATTGTCATTTTTCGGGTTTTCCTTTACTCAACTTCAAAGAGTGTGCTCTCAGCCAAATATCGGCTTGTTCTACGGCCAAGTCACATATTTGGTTCGCGATTTTAGGATCTTCATTTGAGCAGTATATTGAAGTGTCGTCTGCGAAGAGAACGCTGTCTATTGTTCTTAAGAAAGAAGGTAAGTTGATAATGTATATCAGAAATAGCAGGGGTCCCAGGACAGAGCCCTGGGGCACGCCAGTCTTGATTAGAACCAACTTAGAGACAGCACCCTCTATGCAGACACACATGTGCCTATCCTCCAAGTAGGATGAGAGAAGTTTTGAGGGTAAAAATCTGATTTATAAAAACGAATTCTATGAAGTACAAGGTCGAAAGTCTCAGCCATATCAAGCAGTCGTATTACCGTCTGCTCGTTTTTGTCGAGGCCTCGAACTATTTTATACACGAGCTCAGACCTATTAGGTTTAAAAGCGAATTGTGAGGATAACAGTGAATTATTTTCTTCCAGCAAATTTGATAGCCGATCTTTAAGAATTGATTCCATCAGTTTTCCTAGAATACGTATGATCGAAATAGGCCTGTAGTTTCCTGGTTTTTCAGGATCCTCTTATTTGAAAAACGGCAGGACTTTTATTGAAGACAAATGCCCTGCATAAAACACGAGTGGAATATACTTAATAGTGGCAGCGCCATGATATCTGCGGTCCACTCTTGCTGTTCAGGCCATACACATTAAAATCGTCTACAGTTAGGATAGTAGAAAACTTTTGCCTAATTTGGCTGGAATCATTGTTAATTATTTTCCAGGTATCTCTGAACAAGTTACGTGATTGAGCTAGGTAGTAAGATCGAGCGTTGCGTTTCGTTTCATTAATACGTTTTCTATAGGCCCGATGGAGCTGTGATAATCGCTCATGGTATGCAGGATCACCAGTTGCATCGTTTACAGTTTTCAGCGCAGAAAATTGTTCAATTGTAAACCAAGTGACTGGATGTTGTTTAGAATTACATTTTTTCAATGGAAACACTTCCTCAACAAAATTTTGGAAGATATGAATCATCTCTTCAGCAGCCTTTTCAGACTCGTTGTAATCTATGAGCGACCAGTCAACATCAAAGAGTCGCGCACACAGTTTAAGTATTCCTACTCTTGTTATTATACGGTTTATATAGGTAGTTGCTTAACTATCAGTTCTTCCTAGGAGAAGACTAAAAATATGTGATCGATGATCAGACAAACCTGGGTCATCGACATCAATATTAAAACAATGATTTGGGATGTTTGTGATAACATTGTCTATGCTGAGGTCGTGGTTATACGCGTATGTTTCTCCACGACGGGTCGCAGCCCAAATGATAGAAGCAAGGACAGAAGTTCCTGCAGTTTAGTGCAATTTACGCCTCCACGAAAATCGACATTGAAATCTCCGAACAAATAGTCGTAGGAAATTTTCGTACTCACCGTTACATAATCTATACAAATACACAACTAGACAATCACAATTTTTTACACCTAAAGGACAAAATTCTCCATCTAGTTCTTCAGAGTATGGTAAACATTCAATATCTTCATGCTACACCCCCATGTTGGTGCAAAAACATCTTTTTTTTCTGCTCATCAAGGTACACTGAAAGTTCATCAGGCTTATTGTTCAAACTTTGAATGTTAATGAATCATTAGCTTGCTATTGCCAAATTGCAATACTACTATCTATTGGTTGCTGATTGGTTTCTAATTGCTTGTCTGAAAAGAGGCCCGTTGTAGACATTAGCGGTTCTTTGTCGTTAGTGCATCTATCCAAGGAGTGATGCAGGGTAGTATATTGGGTCTCTTGTTCTTAATATTTACTGCTAATATAGTAGGCGCAAAACCGCAATTGATCTCATAAATTCAGATCAATTCTCAATAGAGTTTTGGTCTCATCAAAATAGTTTATTGCTTAATCGCACCAAAAGTTTGCGGTGTGTATTGATACGAGAAACTTGAAAACGAAAGTCTTAGGAATTGTAATTTAAAACTGAATGGATTTACGACTTATATCCTATAGGTTGTTAGGGAACCTGTGTATGTTATTCGATAGTTATCTGAATTTTGAAAGCCACATAATGAACCTTACTTTTCTACTCAAGATTTAAAATGATTTATATCTTCAAGCAGTTATTGTCTGGTGCAGTGAGGTGAAGGTTGAGTTGCAGTGTGATGCTTAACACTTCTTATAATTGCATTCTGTATATTACACATTTGCTACGAACACATATAAATCCTTGGTTCAAAAGCTTCGAAACCATTGTTTGCGTTAGTCTCTCAATGTAGAATATCGTGATCATGTGATCTCGCATTTCAATAATCGCCGGATTCTGAAATGTGATAGCTTGGTTGTTTGTCAATATGCTTGCGGTATTTTGGATGAAGAGATCTATTAAACACCGCTAATTATATGATCTTATTATGGTAAGAAATTAGGTCATTGTGTAAACATCCGACTTAGCCAGTGTGTTTCTATACCTGTACACTGCATCCTCAAATTCGAAAGATGTTTTGAGTCTATAGCTGATGATAGATCGTTATTTCGATCTATGCGTAAACAGTGATTCTCTGAGAACCCAAAACAATTAATAGGCAAATTATTAGAGGAGCATGGAAATAATGTAATTTTTTCTTTAATCTTCTTTCTTGGTAATGATATTTTATGCTATTCATTTCATATTTATAATATTCGGAAATGGTTACTACTTATGTAGTTAGTCATCCTTTTTTCTCCTTTACTAGGTAAGTTTTTCCTATTTTTATTTTTTTTGTTGTACTTTTGGGATAGAGTATCAAAACAGCTTTCACTGAATCTTTCGCCCTCTGTATTTCTTTTAATCTCAATGTAAAACTAAATAAAGTATTTACTATAATTATTGTATACACCTTCAGTCCCTTTGCGCAAACCTTATCATTGGTTGAGTACTTTTCTATTTGAATTTTTAAGCTTTTCATGTTGATTTCTTACACTCGTTTATGATATCCCATTAAAACATTTCAAAATGTGAAAATGTCAGGTAATACAATCATAAAATATCAACAGATAAGTTGCCCATCAAAATTAGACATCTTTATTTCTAAATTAAATATAATGATTTGGCGCGACAATATAACTAATCATTAATATTTATTCTAAAATGATCTGTTTGAATCTGCTATACTATGAAAATTATTGTGATTGACAAATATTGATTTGTCAGGTTGATTTAACGTGTATGATGAAATTGTTGATAACTTACACGATGAATATTATTTCACTTCTATTATATCATTACATAGCTGAGTGTTCATCTAAATCAGTATGTTAGTTTGGTATATATTGTGTCAAAAAAGCACCAGCAATTGGTCAATGAAAAATAAATATTTATTTTATTAATTATTGTTTTGTCCGAAACATCAATCACTAAAACATGTTTCAAACGCTTTTTCCGAAATCGACTTCAATTATAGCAGCGAATTCTCTTTTATGTCTTCTATCGATTCGAAACGGGTTTTTGGTTGGAAATTAATTTGAAATGATAGGCTGGTGAGATTTGGTGGTGCATTATCGTGGTGCAATATCCCTGAGTTTTCTTTTCATAAATCTGGGCTTTTTCGAAGAAAATTCAGGTCTTTTGTAACTAGCCGAGCGGCAACGCGTTTCATGCCTAAACAATCTTTTACTATGGTACCAATGGATTTGTGAGACACAGAGAGTTCATTGCATATCTTCCTCTATAACTTAAATGACGATTTTCTAGTAACAATAACTTTATCTTATCGATATTAACTTCAGCTGAAGATGTTGATGGCTGATCAGAGCGGGGCAAATCTTCCACCACATCTCAGCCGTTGTTGAATGCACTGTTTCTGCTAATATGCACGTGTTTTGATTCGCCGATTCACCGTGAACCTTATGTAACATTTTCAGCGATTCGGCACACGAAATTAAAGGGAAATTCTTTGGTCGATATTTTTATCCAATGTAAAAATCACAAAACACACCTGTGAGAACAGACGAGGTCTAGCACTGTTAACAAATTGAATGACAGATCGCGTTCAAGCTCCACATCATCCAAAATCCATTTCCGGTACTTTTTCACCAGAATGTATCTAAAGAAAACCAATAATAAATACAAGTAAAACAACTAATCAATTATGCAAATTAAGCATACCTGAGATTAAAATCATAAAAACACCCCCGCTTGGATGAAATCAATGGAATTTAACATTTTTGAAATTGTGCGATAATTTCTTAAAGTAGTGTTGAATAAATAGACAAAACAATAGCGTTGTATCACAAGTCATTCTGTTACCTGGATGGAGTCATTAGAACATGAATAACAACAGAAGGATGACAACAGAAGGGTCTAATGAACGTCGCATATTTGGGATGATCCCTTTGTCTTCTTATTGTAAAGTTTCAGCCGACACTCGACATTATAAGTTCCGGTGGAAGGAAAACTGCAGTTTAAACAGATTGAAGTGACATATGGCAATTTATTTTGCCAGATAAAACTAGTTTGAACGTCTGTAATATTTATCTGTAGTATTCAACTTCTAATATTTTCATAATGAAGATTGAAATATTAATTGCAGATGCTTTGTTTGTCATTCTTTGAATTCCAACATTTCCATTGATTAATATTGATGCTTTATTTATTTAATGGAAATTCATTTTCATTTATACTTTCCACAATTTTATTTTCACAAACACGACGGGTTTCGACAGTCAAGTCATTTTCAAATGGTCAAGTACAGGAAACGAACTTATTTGTATTATTAACCTAATTACAAATTTAGTAATGGAGAGGTGTTAATGTCTAGCTGGCTATTAATGGTGATTTCACTTATACAGATTACCTGGCACATACAGAATAGGAAAAAAGAAAACTTATTCCAATAAACGCACAATCCCCAAAGCTATACGGACTAATAGAACTGCACACAGCAGAAAAATCCGCTGTACCACTAGTTCCATACATAAATACACCTTCAGTTAAATTAGCTAAGCTGTTAAATCAGAAATTTATTGAACTCCGTTCGAAACACATCATTTTTTGAACTCTATTGATCTTGCACAAGAACTTTCTAGACTCGGAAAACACACAAAATCTTAGACTAGTTTCATTTGATATAAAGAACATGTATCCAACAGATGAATAGCCTCCGATATTCAGAGAAATATTTACCAAAAATAAGATGCTGCAGCACGTTGCTGATTAGTTGTTTTTTCTTCCTAAAATCTGCCTATTTGAAAATTATTTTCAATTATAGGATAACCTCTTAACCCCCCTTTTAGCAGATATATTCATGGATAACATAGACAGAATAGCCACTTACCAAAAAACACATAGCGTTCTGGTGCCGATATGTAGATGATATTTTGTTATGTGTCCATGGCTCAAACAGAAAAATTGATAAATTTCTGCAACTTCTGAATGAAGTTGATACAATTTCTTTTAAACTGAAGCGAATTCTTATTGGTCAACAACATGAGTTAAGTGAGGATCTTATCAAGGCAGAATGTGTGGGACAACTTTTGAATTGGGTTGAAAGTTACTATAGGCTTAGGACGCAAATTGTCAAAATAAAAAGTTTTAAATCATCAATTATTTCTGTAACTTCTGGTGTTCCACAGGGCAGCTATTTGGGCCCACTTTTGTTCACACTTTTCATTAGTGATATCGGTTCTGTCATTGAGCATTCTGACTTCTTGCTCTATGCTGATGACCTTAAAATTTTCAAAAGTATCAATAGCATCGCTGATGCATTGTTCCTTCAAGCAGATTTGGATGCTATGTCTGACTGGTTTGTAAGACATGACTTGGAGGTAAGTTTGGATAAATGCCAGTGAATTTCTTTCTGTAAGTTAGATAGTGTAATTAATTTTCATTACATTATCAATAGTACCAAACTCAGAAGGGTTAATATTGTAAGATATCTCGAGGTGTTCATCGATTCACGAATTACTTTCAAGTTTCATTTCGTCACAATTGTAAAGCGAGCCTTCTAAACCTTGGGTTTTATTAGGCGTAACACAGCTATGTGTACATGCTGTGACATTTTGAAATTGTTATTCAGTTGTTATTGCAGGCCTATTCTTGAGTACGCCTCAACTGTTTGGTCACCTTTCTATTTAGAGCATTCGAATGAGATTGAGGGGGTCCAGAACAAACCTCTTATTTATATATCGTATAAAATGTCTATCCCTAGGATACAGTTACTGCAACATTTGTCAGGGCTGAAGTGAACATAAGAAAGCTATTATGAATTATTCTGGATCTTCTCTTTCTCTGTAGATGTCTTGATGGTGAGGTGGATTGTCCCGATTTGTTGTATCAGATTGATCTTCATATGCCTATGAGGATTACTAGGGGTGGGCCTCTTTTCAGAAAACCTCTTCATCGGACAAATTACTATACCAACTCACCAGCTTCCCGTTTGCTACGACTAGGTAATGAGTACCTTAATGCAGACTGGTGTTTCAGCCTTTCGCCTGCTGAATTGAAGTTTAAGATTCATTCAATTAATTTTCCTTCTAAGTGGAGGTATTTGACTAATATCAATTCATGCATATTTTTTTTATTTCTTTTTCTCATATTGCAATTTCAAGGTTCATCATCATAAATAAATACCAACATTGAGTTTACAGCAAAAATGGAAATTGATAACTCAATAAATTTTTCAGACCTGACAATAAAAAATCTACTAATAATTTCATTCATAAAATCTACAGTAAAGAAACCTTCACAGACTCAACTATTTCCATCATTCAATCATTTAAATCGCCAAGTAGCATCCTATAATTCAATGATCCCTTTCCTTTTCCATTTCACTGTCACCGTCGAAACTATTTTTCAATGCTAAACAAAAACAGACAAATTCAATAAATCAGGAGTTTACAAAATTGTTTGCGTTTAGTATACAGTAGCTTATGTTGGACAGACTGGTAGAAATTTCGAAACCAGATTTAAGAAACACTTATCCTCTGATAATAGTTCACCAATATGTGAACATATAAAAACCGCAAAACATTCAATAATATAAGATAATATCAAAACTTTTTCTAATTGTGACAAAGAAAAGGAAATCAATCTGTAAGAGTATTTGGATATAAATAAACTTTGTAAAAACCCAAAAGAGTTCACCCTTAATAGACACCTAGATATTTATACCTCTCCACTACTCAATTCGTAATAAGTCTAGTAATATAAGTAAGTTGGTTCCTTGTAGTTGACCACTTGAAAATGACTTCAAATTGAAACTGGTCGTGTTTGTAAAGATAAAGTTATGGAAAGTTTGAAATATATTTTACTTCTTCTTCGTCCAACATTTCTTTTGTTATTTGACACTTCAACTTTTTGACAAAATAGAGTGCGTTTTATTTCAAACGAACCACCCTGAATATCTCGGCTGATTGATTTAATTGGAGGGGGACATTTTTGTTTTATATTTCGTTCTATTCGTATCAACCCTTACTGTGTATACTATTCTTTAGGTACAAAAATCGTTATTTCACTTCTTTCGAAAGGGACACTATGTATTTAATGACTGCAAATGAAAGATAATGAGTTGAATATACATTCTGTCAAAAACTTACCGGGAATTGATAATTTAAAAAAATAGTTGTGGCAACTTCTTGTCGAAAACTTAATTCTCCTTCTGGCTACTTCATGCAAATAGTTATTCGAATATATTTCTGATTATCCAATTTAGTGACCTACCTGTATATCAAAGATTCTGGAAACAATAAATGTAATGTTATTTTTTATGAATAACTTGATGTCTGTTTACAGTTTCTCAGTTGCTTAAATTTTCACTTTACCCGTGGCATTTCAATTTATACGAAATGTTTTGACTCTCGCAAGTAACGTATTTCAGTAAATTGAAACCGAACGACATAAATTGGTCTAATGAGGTATTTTACGGCATTTTTGAGCTGTAAATATGGTACGCTTGCCACATGGTTATACCGATACTTTAATAGAAAACCAATCAATTCGGACATTTGAATGTAGTATAATAAAACACTAAGTCTTAAGTTATTTCAATAGTCAGTTAATACGCAAATTTGTAGAATTGGTAATCAATTGAGTTTTTTATGCTAAGCGTTACGTTTAGAATTGACTCGGATCTAAAGAATGTACGACTTCAGGGAGAATTGACACATTGCTTTACTTTAACCTTAGAACTTCATACATTCTGGTAAAAAGGTATCGGGAGTTGAACATTTATAAAATCTGCCTAAGACATTTATCAAAATAATTATTGTTGTCTTCTAGTCTGACGCGGAGTTTGAACGTGGTCTGTCAGTTAGTCTATTTGCAGTGCTCGATTTTATCAGTTCTCACAAGTGTATATTTTGCAATTTTTGCAATAGATGAAATATCGAACGAAGAGTTTGTCTCAAATTTATTATTGCAAATAGAATTTCGTGTGCCGATTCGCTGAAAATGTTACAGAAGGTTTATGGTGAATCGACTTTATGAGTGTATACAGTGCATTCTACAGCGGTGAAGGAAACTGAAGAAAATCCAGTGGTACCATTTTAGACGACTGTCTAAATTGTCATTTTGGATTTGGGCTGTATTATGAACTCAATTCAGACGCTTGACATTAGATGATAATACGGTGTTGTACTACCGTAATCTATCTTTGAACGGATGAGGGCTCTGTAGATCTTGAGAAGGGTTTGTTCCTCAGTACACCATTGACAATATGCGAGAGGTCTAAGGATATTAAGCCGCTGAGTGTAACTTTGTTTCAGGTCATCAATATGTTTTTTCCAATTTTCTGTCTAAGGTCAGTCCGAGGAGTTTTCAGCTGTCTACTTCTTCAAGTCCTCTTCCTTTGAGTGATTTGGAGTTGGACATTTGTTGCTGAATTTGATTATTTTCGACTTCGTCGCTGAGAAGTTGAAACCAAACGATATTGACCATTCCTCCAGTTTATCAATGGCGTTCTGTAGTATTTTTCTAGTATATGCTTGGTTTCTACCCTGGCAATATATGATGAGGTCGCGTACAGTACGTACTTCACCATGCTTTGTATGGAGGAACATATGTCATTAATGGCAAGAAGGAACAATGTTGTACTGAGTACGGATCCTTGTGGTACTCCGTTTTCGGTGGAATATGATTTCGAGCAAACTCCATTGACGGCAACTTTGAAGAATCTTTCGGTGAGGATGTTTTGTATGTAATAAAAGATATTACCGTACAGGTTGATTTGCCTCAGTTTGTTGAGAATCATGAGGCGAAGGGTAGTATCGAAAGCACTTACATGATTTCTTTGTGAATGGTGAAAATGTTGTCTAGGGTAGAACGGTTTGGTTGAAAACCTGAGTGGAATTTGTTTAGGATGTTATATTTTTCGAGAAACCATATGAGGCGCTTATTGATAATTTTTTCGAGAAGTTTGCATAGTGTGCAAGTCACAGATATAGGCATGAATGAATCAGGATCAGTTGGAAATTCGTTGGGTTTCTGGACTACTCAGCTGATATGGCTCTGGCCAAGTTTTTTCTTCTTCACAGAGGGAACTGAACTGAAGTCGATTTCAGAGAATACGTTTGGAAAATGTTTTGGTTATTCATTGGCGTAAATATTGTATTTCTGAAGGTGCGTACTTGAAGGCGATACAATAAATTTGGATGAAAGATAAATATTACAGAGCAATTGTTAACTGAGGAAAATATTCAGAAACGGCTTAATACAATAAAAGTAAAAAACAGAGGAAATCGATTGGCCTTGATGGTTCAAGGAGTTAACCATTTATTCGTGATGCGAGTAGAGTATATGGAGAGATGTGGCAACACTGCACAGTTCTTAGTCAAAGATTCTCATTCCTATTAAATATTTGCAAATATTGCAGTGATTTGTCGTGTAATGATGTCAAACTTTTAATGTGTTTATATAAACAAGATTTATGTCCTGTCCTTTCATAAATCAAGATATATATTTATTAAGTCTGCATGGCAAATGTATAATTTATTGACTGCCTTCTGCCTAATTACATTCTTGTATTGATAAATAATTAAAAGCTGTTGTTAATGAAGGCATTAGCGAAAAGTTTGTTCCAGGAAGAAATATGACAGGCGAATGTGTGATTGTTATTTATTGTTCAAGAAATTTCTTCTGAAAATGACTTATAGGTCGAGAGTATTTACTTCGATTTTTTAATTATTTTGGAGCAGTTCGATTTATAAATCAGACGTGAAGCAAATGAATTTTTTTCCAAAATTGATGATTTCGAGGAATTTTCATTCTTTCTTCTTATATTCGCGTGTTCCCTATTGGGGGATGAAAAAATGCGACCCAATTCCTATATTCGCGGCTAAAGTTCTCTTTATTCGCGGATCTAATCAATGAATCGGTATATACATATGTGTTAAAAAGAATTCAGTATCCTTAGTAAACGCTTCGCGGTCGGTGTTTTTGAGAATGTAAACGAACAAAATATTCAAGTAAAGCAACCTTAATATTTAATGCATAAAGTATCTTGTTTAATATCACTTATTAGACGTTCCACCCTTTGGTAAAAGACGCTTTGAGTTTTTTATTATTTAATTTTTCCATTCGTTTTAAGAATTGTGATCGAGTAATACGTCTCTACCGTTGTCTTTATAATTTATAATATCCTCTAAGAAAATTGAAAAACGAGTTAACGAATTAACTGTATGATCAACCAGCTGGGTGGCGAGGAGGATATGACGATTGTCCCCTGCGAAGAGTTACCTGAGTTCGATCCCCACAAAGTCGGTGCGATTTTTCAGATTCGTTCAATCGCTTGCGTGTCCATATTTCGGAAGAGTTGTAAAGACGTCGGTCCTGTCTAACACAGATGTGTCAAACATTAAAGAGCTCTTTTCTCGACACAAGAGGGATTCCTCAAAAGCAGAAACAGAGCAAAGATCAAAAAAAAAATTGTACGACCGCCAAAAAAATTCGAAGATTAAATAATGTCATATGTAGCTTCAACGTGACTTTCAGCGAAAATCCAACAGTAAAAAAATGTAAGGGGCGTAATCATTAAGGATCGAAGACCGCAAAAAAAGAGTGTCCCTTAAGAGCGCACGTTTCAAAGAACCTGGTGGTAGCTGTGGTAGTAAATTTCAAGCATCGGAAGGGTGGCTCAATAAATTTGAGGTGCGAAAAGTGTTGCATAGTTGGAGAAACTACATCTGCAGACACTGCTGCAGTAGAAAGATATTCCCAATAATTTGCAATCCTAGTAGCTGATGGAGGATAAAAACTTGTGCCAGTACACTCCCCAACAATTTTCGAGTTAATGAAAAATCAAAAAAATTCTATCATCTTCAAACATTCACGAAGAAACCAATCAACTAGCATCTAATGGGTACTAATCTTTTTCAAAATCGAGTATTTCCTCCGCGCGCCCTAATTACTGCCAGTGTACGTCTCGGAAGGCCCTCAAACAAATTTTGGATGTACTCTTGAATCACTGAGTTCCAAATTTCAGGAAGCAGATTTTCTAGTTGTTGGAGTTTTCTACAAGGCACCCTACGTTGCTCAATTTGCCACCCCATGTTGTCCCAAACATGTTCACTGGGATTCAAGTCGGGACTTCTGGCTGGCCATCTTGAAATATCAATTTCGGCATTTTTCAGAAATTCTGTAACTACTCTAGCTGCATGAGACTGAGCATTATCATGGATATAAGTGAAGTTTTCGCCAATCAATGGGCCAAAGGGTACAACATTGCGTTCAAGGATGTCTGCGATGTATCTGGCCACTGTCATTCTTCCATTATTCACTAGGACTAACTCAGTTTTCGGTTTGCTGGATATTGCATTGCTGATACCGTTCCCCAGGTCGTCTGTATACAGGCATCCGTCTATCATTTGATACTAGACAGAACCTGGACTCGTCGAAAAAGAGAACATTCGTCCATTCTGGAATACCCCAATTTGATGTTTCCTCGCGAACTGAAGTCTTGCAACTCGATGCTCTCTGGTGAGACGTGGGCCGGTAGAAGCCACCCTTGGTCTGATGTCGTCTTCTCTGAGCCTGTTCCTAACAGTTTGCAATGAAATATGCACAGTTCTGGAAAGCGCAAGTTCATTTTGTAGCATTCTAGGAGTACAGTGCCGAACTCTTAGTGCAGTTAAACGAAGTCAACGATCATCAACTGTTGTTGTTATCCGATTTCGTTCCTGTCCGACCCTTCTTCCATTGAATGAATACTGATAGTCAAATAAACTCATTCTTGTTTCAGACGTGTTTGAGATCGTATGGAAACAAATGTTACTACATAGATAAGATTTTTTTCCCCTCATATGTCTAAAAATATATGCTGATAAATCGAGCTGCTAAATCGGTTGTGGAATTCAGAATACTAGGTAATGCGACAATTTTTGAGGTGTGTGTATTTGATGCCGACGAAATTTCAAGGCAAAATAAAACATTCATTTTAGAAAGCGAAAAGTCTGCCTCTGGCAAAGAAGAGTTATAATGCTGCTATCTTTTAAGGCACCTGAAGATTGTGTCATAAAGCCACTGATGCTTTATAGATCGTTAAACCTTTGTGCTTTAGAAATCAAAACGAGAATGACCTGGCAGTGTTTTGGTATACTAATAAGAAAGCATGGGTTATAAGTGTTCATTTTGGTGACTAGTACCAGAATTGTTTTGTATCTGTAGTTGAAACTTTCAAAAAAACAAGAATTTAGACTTTAAAGCTTCAGTTCTGAACAATGCACCAAGTTATCATCGCGAACTTGAAACCATGCATCCAAAGATAAGAGTGATATTTTTAACTCCTAACACTACGGCTTTGCTTCAACCTATGAACCAAGGAATAATCCAGGCCTTTAAGCTATATTACATTAAACAAACCTTCAAAATTATATTGGACAATATGGCATGTGATCCTGATATAAATATTGTAACGATATCAAATCGTCCCTTAAGCCGACCCTGTCACCGCCCGGCGGAATGTCGGAGTGCCATGCACTTTCGAGAGAATTCGGGAAAGATCTGAAAACTAACAGCGCGCCGAAAAACTGAGAAACCAGGTTACTGTTCAGAGAAGGCTCTTGAACAAAGATCTGGAATAAAGTAGAAGATTCTTGAACCCCCGTGCTTGTATATAAAAAGAGCGCGAAGCGCAGGGAGTTGAATTTCAATGAAGAGCGTGAATAGGTGGACAAGGTGTGAGAAATAAATTGAATAGTATCGATGGTGTTATATAAATTAGTTATAATTGTTTAGTTTACGTGTAAATAAATTGGTTAGACTTTTTGTAGCGTTGAAGTGTTCAATTTGAACCCACCAATAATTTCAAGAACTAAGAAACGTTACAATATTATGGAAGGCTGAAGAAATTTCATATTGTGAAATGTATTCTAAATATAAACGAATTAATGGAAGAACCAAACCCATACACCTTGAAATCATGCTATTAAAAATTGTGGCCTGTTCTGACAGCAAAAAATGACGAAGGATCTGTGTAAATTCAAACTTTAACTACAAACATTGTCAAAACTGTGTACGAGAAGGGTTCTTCGAATATGTAGAATCAAGTGAGTTGTTTGAATTACAAGATGAATATTGGATGGAAACCGACTAGAAGGAAATGTTAAACTCACAGCCTATTGAAGACGGGGCTTCAAAAAGCATTGGAAATGTGACATTTAGTTTAAAAATTTTAGTGAATATTCAAGAATGGCAAATGAGCTTTGTGATTTCTTTATGAAAAATGATCCGTCTTTTTTGTCATCTATCAAAGTATCTGCTATAATCCCATATAAATGTCCATTTCATATTTACGCAACATATACGCCGCGAATGGAGAGCTTTTACTATATACGACAAAGTAGAATTATTTTTGAATAGTAAGGCTGGGTCCAAGCCTGTAATCATCCAGTATTCACCCTAAACCTTACATATACTTGTATATCGAATCGCCGACAAATTAACGCATACTATTGTTTCCTCTCGAAATTGCTTTATTTGTGAGTGATTGAATTGGCGGTTTTGTCATTTCCTTTGTGGTTTCGAAGTATACTTAAGAAGTCGATATAATGACGTAAAAATTGTTTCGACGTTCTTTTTTGTTTACACTTTTCGGCAATTAAAATTAATTGAAATTGGTCAGGAAGAGAGTTTCGGAAGGCTATTTCAGTATCCAAATTGAAAATTGGGTATTGAATTATTTCGTTGTGGTCCAACTCTCACTTGAAGAATTGTTGACATCCAAGGTGTTTCGTGATCAGCATAAAGAAGTGAGGTTTGGTGTTATGCAATTTATAAATTACGCTATTGAAGGAAACAACTTTTTCACAGTTCTTGCTCGAAATACATGTATTTATATACTGTTCTACAACACGGTAATACATATTCGAAAATGGGGTTAATTCATTATCTCGGTTATTGATTACCCCTGCTACCTATTGGTCTGCATGTATGAAGCTACTAGGCAAGTTGTTATGTATATCATTTTACCAACTACATATGTCACATTCATATTTAAGTTATTTAAAACATTTACCAAAACCAATGTTGACTTGTTGTTGTTGACGCAAATTATATCTGAAAAACATTATTATTTTATTATATATATATAGGGTGCTTCAACGAAAACTAAACTGAGGCTATATCTACCAAGGTATTCATTTCTGATCAAAACGCAAAAATTTTGTTTCAAGGGGGACATCTTATAGGGTACAATATTTGCCTGAAATATCAACCCCCTAGGCGAGGGTTGCAATCCTTGAACATTTTGAATATAGAAGAAGGGTCGAGTGATGTCTCAAAAGAAAGGTTTTTTCTTTGTCTATATTGCCTTGAACGAATTTCCATTTTTAATTGAAAACTGTAAAAGATAAAGGGTGAGCAACTGAAAGATAGGGAAGACTATTTCCCTGAGACTATTCAAGATTCAGTGAAGTAAAATGAAACAGATCCATGCTGATCAATGGCAGTCATCTTCAGCTAGAGCAAGGGTGACCACCCTTAAAAATTTGGAAAAGGGTAGATGGGTCGAGTGATACCTCGAAAGAATGTTATTATCTGTGAACGAATTTTCATTTTTGATTGAAAACTGTAGAAGATACAAAGTGAGCTACTGAAAAACAGAGGAGACTATCTATCGCCCTGAGCTATTCAAGAATTAGTGCAAAAAATATAACAGATTCATTCCAGATCACAGGCTGTCATCTTTGATATAAATAAATCTATTTCAGTTTTTCGCACTAATACTCCAATAGTCTTGGGGCAATAGTCCTCTCTATTTTTCAGTGGCTCACTCTGTGTCTTCTACAGTTTTCAATCAAAAATGAAAATTCTTTCCCGAGAATGCGGACAAAGGTAATACCTTTCTTCACCCCTGTTTCAGGGGTTGAAATTCGAGATGAGGATGGTACCTGATGATGACTGCCATTGATCAGCGTGGATCTGTTCCATTGTACCTCACTGAAACTTGAATAAACTCAGGGAAATATTCTTCCCTATCTTTCAGTTGCTCACCCTGTATCTTTTACAGTTTTCAATTAAAAATGAAAATTCGTTCAGAGAAATGTCGACAAAGGTACCACCTTTCTTTTGAGTTATCACTCGACCCATCTTCCTTACTCAAAATGTTCAAGGATTGCAACCCCCGCCTAGGGGGTGGATATTTCAGTTAAGTTTTGTACCCCAAAAGATGTCCCTCTTGAAACAAAAATTGACTGGTTTTTGCGTTTTGATCAGAAACTATATATATATATATATATATATATATATATATATATATATATATATATATATATATATATATATATATATATATATATATATATATATATATATATATATATATATATATATATATATATATATATATATATATATATATATATATATATATATATATATATATATATATATCGATTTTCAACAATACTATGAACACTCCCATGTATATATATATGGGAGTGTTCATTGTATTGTTGAAAATCGAGCTAATATCGACAATTAGTGAATAACTCGTATCGGGTTGTTTTTGTATGTACATTTTGCCTGTATTTATTACAATGTCATAGCAAAGGATTATCTATACAATATTGAAACTCGTCAATAATGTGGCGAAATTGCCAATGAGTTCAGAATCTTCGATTCAAACTAACGATAGAAGGACTCGAAAGATTTTCGACAACACCGTTTCCAAAATGAGCATCTTTAGTGGTGTCACGGCCACGCATGATTACCTCTTTATTGCTTTCTCACACCTTTACAGATTGAACTGAGACACAACTGTTTTTATGTTCGCCTTCTTCTCAACGCCTATTAGATCGAAGATGATGAATGAAAAATTGAATGTTGCTTTATATTGCGTCGCAAATAAAATTCTCAATTTGAAATTGGTACGAATAACAGTATAGTTTTTAGGTTGGTATTCGTTAAAAACGGATTCTAATTCATGTTGTTATAATTCGGTCATGTAAGAAGTGAGATATTTTCATTTTGTAAGAGCTTGGTTTCGTTTGCTTCCAGAATAGTATCGTAAAAAGTGGTAATGATGGGTTTGGTTGGGCACTATTTCATCATTTGATACAGTGAATTGTGTCACGAATGTAGAGTTGATGGTATAATGTGTAAGGGCTCTAGGCATTTTTATAATGTTTGAATATAACGACCGAAAAATATGCAATCGATACATGAAATAAACACTGATATGCCAGGCAATTATAATGAATACTTGAATGATTGAAATACATCACCATCTTAATTCGAATAAAATCTCCTCTTTTTGTTGTTAGTGAAAAATGAAATTAAATTACCTTTCAAGTAATATTATGGATTTCTTTACCTAAATTCAACTCGGTTTTCGTTTTATGATTAGTTTCTTGTAATTTATATAGAATATTATCTATTTTTCTTTCGAAATTGAAGTAATTTGAATAAGTTAGCAGATGTCAGAACTCTGCAATTCAAACAGCTTCACCACCTTCATCACTTACAAAATCTTCACTGTTTTCCTTTTGAGAATCATTTTGTCCTATCTTCGAATTAGTCCAGTGGACAAATAAACTGCGCCAAGAAATGGACAATGAACAATTTCATTGTTCTATTTTTTTTCAATGCAACTATTATCCATCATTTTTTTTCGGATACACACAACCAAATTTTTATGGAATCACTCGATTTTTTGAATATTACCTAAGGGATTTTGGAAATTTCGAAGGAATGTTAGAGATTTTTAGGACATTTTAATTGGAAAAAGAAATAAATCAAGTTTTATTTCAAGAAAGAAACAAATAAAAGAAAATAAGAGACTCTTTCCACATGTAGTAAACAAATTGAAAATTTGGAGGTTTTCGACCTCCTCTGGGGTGATATTCTGCCATTCTTCTGTGGCGGCTTGGATGAGCTGTTGTGGGGTTCTTGGATTATCCTGGCGCGATCTAATTTTCCTTTTGAGATAATTCCATAAATGTTCAATAGGATATAGGTCTGGAGAGCAAGCTTGCCAGTTTAAAAAAGCGATTCTCCCTGTTTCAAGATAAGGTCGCGCGAGGTTGCTGGTATGCGGAGGAGCATTATATTGCATAAAAGTGAAATTCTCACTGTGGGCACCTCGCCAGAGCCTCAATATGGGCTCCAGCACTAGGTCCACGTATATTTTAGCTGTTTCACTCACAGGAAACTAAAATAAATCTGTTTTGCCTTCCAGCATAATGCCACCCCTAAACATCACACTGCCCTCTTGGTATTTCGGAATTTGTCTCGCTGCTCGGGGTCTAGCTTGTCTTCTACGACTTCTTGAAACCCTAATCCGTAGGTCATCTGATCCAACACCAATTCTGGTCTCATCCGAGAAAAGAACATTTCGCCAATTCTCATTATTCCAATTTTGGTACTCAATACACCAATTGAGTCTGTTAATTTTCTGTTGGCTGATTAGCTCTGAAACTCCTAAGGCCTTCTGCTGTATAAACCCCTCGAACGAAGTATTTGACGTATTGTTTCGACTGATACACTGATGCCTGTTGCTACCAGAAATTTCCTTTGGCACAAAAATTGGTCTTGTTCTTCAGAAGCGATCTTCTTACGACTTTTTCTAGGCCTATTTTGCAGAGATGGTAGCTCCACGTATCAGGGGTATGTTTTTGAAATCACCCTCTGTAATACCCCCATTGTGGCCGCTATGTCCTTGTGTGTCACCCCTTCTGTTTTTTCTGTTATCTATATTAACGCGGAGTCTGAACGCGATCTGCCTTTCCGTTTGTTCACAGTAATCGATTTTCTCAGTTCTCGAAAGTGTGTTTTGTGATTTTTACAATTGATAAAAATATCGAACAAAGAATTTGTCCCAAATTTTGTATTGCAGATAGAATGATAGAATTTCCTGCGCCGAATCGCTGAAAATGTTACAATAGGCTTACAGTGAATCGACTCTATCAAAAACACGTGCATATGACTAGTACAGTGCAGTCCACGGCGGTCGAGATGTCGTAGAAAATTTGGCTCGCTCTGGTCGGTCTTCTACATCTCCAACTGAAGTTAACATCGATAAAGCGAAGGAAATGGTAATTGAAAATAGTTATTTGAGTTTTGAGAAAGATAAAAAAGGAATTTTCTGTATCTCACGAATCAATTCTTACCATTTTAAACGATTTTGTAGACATGAAATGCGTTGCCGTTCCACTAGTTTCAAAAAACCTGAATTTTCTTCGAAAATTGGAATCGCTTAATCGTCCCTGAAGACATTGCTAGAAGAAGTCAACATTGTAACTAGCGATTAGGAATAGGTTTTAAGTTTGATATGCAAACAAGTCAACGCCTTCGGAATGCTAATAGCTAATAAAATCGAGAGTATTTTCTTCCTCAATCCTTAGAGGAGTCTATCGTTTTTAAAGTTAACACACTCTGTTGAATGGCCAGAAATTTTGTCTGAATAAAGAAGTTTGCTTGAAGCGATATTCTTGTTCCAATTGTACATTCCATTTTTGGATCGTCCGTGTACATTTGTCGAAAACATCCTAACGACCGACCGCTCTCTGTATTTCTTTGATTTGAAATCGTGAGAATTTCACCTTCATGGAGGATAAGAAAGCATTTCGAGGAAACATCTGGAAAAAGTAAATCCAATCCAAAAGAATACCATTCTAAGAAATATCTCGTTTTACTATATGAAACACTCATTTTTTGGAGAAAACAATAAATATTCCTTATTATTATTTTGAAAAACTCCTCTTTACCTTGAAAAGCACCTTGTACAACGAAATGTCATGAAGTTGTATATTGAAATACCCTCAAATTTTCAATTGAACTAAAAACACTGTACTCTATTTTATTGCACTCTGGTAGTTATATCCAGAAGCACAATCAAGTTCAAGTATCTATTGAAGCCAATTCTGGAAACCAAACCTTTGTTCTGGCAGAATAGCATGCATACGAGTAAATATAATTTCTAAAACGGACATCGTCAATAAAACATTCTTCGACAATGGTTCGTACAGCAAACATTGGAATAATGAACAATTTCATTATCACAGCATGAGTTGTAAACTGTATATCGTTTGCACTGTGTTGAAATTTATTCGGCATAGTACTTTTTGCCTCAACGCGAATGTAGGTAGAATCTATTGACTTTGTGTAGAAACAGTCCTTGGAATATAGATTTACGAGTATATTCGCGAAAAATTTGGGAATCACTTTCTCCGTAATGAAGTAAAAATAAAATGTGAAGAATTGAATTTAAATTTCTTGACAACCTTTGAGATTCCTTACGTCTTTTGGAATCAGCATCTAAACAAACAAGGCCTTCAAATCTTTTTGATTGAAAACTGTAGAAGATACAGAGTGAGCTACTGAAAAATAGAGTAGACTATCTATCGCCCTGAGCTATTCAAGTATTAGTGCAAAAAACGGAACAGATTCATTCCAGATCAAAGGCTGTCATCTTCCGAAACACCATTCACATCTCAAATTTCAACTGTTCCTTTTTTTTGCACTAATACTTGAATAGATCAGGGCGATAGTCTTCTCCATTTTTCAGTAACTCACTCAATATCTTCTACAGTTTTCAATCAAAAATGAAAATTCGTTCACGGGGATGCTGACAAAGATAATACCTTTCTTTCGAGGTATCACTCGACCTATCTTTCCTCTTCCAAGTTTTCAAGGGTGGTCCCCCTGCTCTAGGGGTTGAAATTCGAGATGAGGATACTACTTGATGATGACTGCCATTGATCAGCATGGATCTGTTTCATTTTACTTCAATGAAACTTGAATAGTCTCAGGGAAATAGTCTTCCCTATCTTTCAGTTGCTCACCCTGTATCTTTTACAGTTTTCAATTAAAAATGGAAATTCGTTCAAGGCAATGTAGACAACTGAACCACCTTTCTTTTGAGACATCACTCGACCCATCTTCCCTATTCAAAATGCTCAAGGATTGCAAATCCCGTTTAGGGGGTTGACATTTCAGGCAAGTATTGTACCCCAAAAGATGTCCCTCTTGAAACAAAAATTGACCTGTTTTTGCGTTTTGATCAGAAATGAATATCTTGATAGATATAGCCTCTGTTTAGTTTTCGTTGAAGCACCCTGTATAATCTAAATACCGTCATATGAATGGTGTACATCAGTTCAGTTTTCATTCTGTATTTATCTGACGAAGGTGCAGTGTTGTCTAAACGCGTTTCAAATATAGTGAATAAGTGTAAATCCGATTTTCTTTTCTTATCATTTGAAATGAATTTGTATCAAGTAACAGCCACATATGTCCAATTACTTGGAGTTACTGCGATTAATTCTTTAGGCCATGCCAAATAAACATGAAGCAGTGTCAATGGTATTCTCCTTATTGTGGGTTCAAATTCTGCGTAAGGACTGTTTTTCGAATTTAAAGTTAATCTGATATTTCCTTTTAATTTCATCTTCGTTCATAGTTTGATAATGAATACATTCTGTCAAAGAAAATGTCTGGATTGATCAATGAAACGTAAGATATTTATTTTTGATCCCAAAACACACTTGATAAAACTGACAAAATCGAGCACTTTAAACAAACTAAATGGCAGATTTCTTTCAAACTACACGCTAGTATAGGAAACAGTTGTGACAACAAAGCAACAACAAAAATTTTGACAATCGTTTTAAACAGATTCTTTAAATAATCAATCATAATGTATGTTAGAACATTGTTCATATTTTCGTATATTCTAAATATGCGCAACAAATTCTGTAAGGAAATATTTCAATACTTTCAGTTTGTCGTGCATATTATAGATACTTTGACCTTAGATAACCACCATAAGATATCACTTTAGAGAAGATTCATTCTTGCGAATTATTTTTTGAAGGAAGATTATTTCTTCATTAAAAAGCCTAAGCAAGAGATTCATTTTGAAAAATTGTCTCAATTTGAGAGAATCTTTCGGTTAGCAATTAAACCTTAGTTTGGACACATTTCTTCAATAATAGATAGCCGCTCAGTATTTCTGACATTAAGTAAATAACAGCCATTAACCAATTGATTATTTTAGGCTAAATCTGCGACCTTCATTATTCAGAAAATATGCGATTAGTGTGAATTATTTTTCGTAAAGAATAATATTAACCTTACTACCATTACACCAAATATTTTCAACGATTCACAGATAAACATTGTTCATGAAGGCAAACTGAACCGATAAAAACCTTGTCCATTTCCGGTGATCGGAGCGCCTCTAAGCGGGCGATTGTCCAAGCTGCGGGTATATCAGCTACCTACCATTCGATTCGCGGTTGTTTAGTTATTGATAGAGTCCCATTGTGGGTGAAATTAAAACTGGATTTAATACGACACGCGGAATTATATGGATTTGTTGTCGCACGATGGGTGATCACAAGAATTCAGAGGATCGTATTCGCTTTTGTTGTATTTGGAGTTATTCTAGATGATAGTGAAAAGAAACTCTTTTCATAACTTTGATTGATATCAACTATATTCTTATGACAATAACCAGATGAATGCAAAGATGTTGACCTGTGAAGTTATTTTCATGCTTTTAGGAGAAAACTATATATGTATCAACAAAATGGGTCGTTGAATTCCACAGTTACGATGGAAAGAGATACGAAATTGTACATTTGAAATATTTCGTCAACTTTTATTTTCAATGAAACACTTTTATCCACAAAATTCATATTAATACACACTAGCGGTTTCAACAGTTGCTACATTTTCATGTGTCTAGAGCAGGGGTGCTCAAACTTGAACTGCTGGCGATATACCTCAATATTTTTAGACTATTTACGATCGACTCTGAGAGACTGCATGTATGTGTGATTCAGGGTTGTCGTAAATACACGATACACCCTACCTACCTACCTACCTACCTAGGTAGGGTTTACCGTAGCATATATAGATATTAGCTTTCCGCAAAATATACATTATTTAAGTCAAGGTTTAGGTTAGGTTTAGTTAGGTTCTTCTCTATAATATCAATGAAAAAACTCATAGTTATTCAGAACTACGAGCTTATTGGTTGTTACAAGACAAATGAGTTACCTATGATTTTAAACTTAACTAAGGAGTGACTTTGGATGTTGAAGCGTGGCACTGCATATCTTCAGCATACTTTTCATAAGATGGTACCTAACCACTGAGTGCTAATCGCAAGCATGATGACGTATGGTCGTCAGTTAGTCGATTGCGATATTTTGACTCAATTATCTTCATTTCAGAAAATGTAAACTCGCACTAGCAAGTTGACCCAAAAATGTTTGGGTCAACTTACTAGTGCGAGTCAGTTGAAGAGCGATTTGTCTCAGATTTGGATATTTATCTTCAGATATAAAACACCAGAAATTTGTATCAGATGCTGTAGCTTCGAGATGAATATCTGATATAATCTGCACCAACTCATTTCCAACAGAACATGATTTCATATTAAACAGACTTGCTACTTCAGTAGCTGATTCCTCAATGTTTTTACATGGAAAAGGATAACTCATAAATGATGCTATATAGTCCAGTTTACTGCAATCTTAAAAACGCATTTCGAAATGTCCCAAAATATTTGATAATTCAGCCTCATACGTATCATAATTCAACTGAGCAATCCTTGCTTTCGAATACGGATAATGTTTCAGATTCTTTTTTTCAGTTGATCTATCATAAGTTGCAATTCACTTTTGAATGTGTTTACTGCGCTAATCATCTCAAACGTAGTTCTTCCTCCATCTTGGAAGTCCAAGTTAATGGTGTTTAAGTGCATTGTGGTGTCAGTCAAAATTGCCAAATCAGTCAGCATATTTCGTTTTTAAACATCAGAGTGTCGTCAACTATTTCGTCTAGAAAAACTTTTATTTCGGGCAATAAATCTCGAAACATTTCTAGGATTAGTCCGCGACTCAACAACATGACGTTCGTGTGAAGATCTGAATCAGTGTGTTCAGCTTACTCCCTATCTTCCAACTGCAACTTAAATAAGATAACTGAAGTTCTCTGATAGCAGACATGATTTCTGTTTAATTCTCAAAATCTCCAAATAAAGTCCCAACAGCTTCAATGAATGCTTCCAGCACAGTCAACCCACCGTCGAATGGTTTCTTGTATTTCGCCAATATATGAGATATTTTAAATGACGCGATCGTAACAGCTCTTGATTATTTGGCTGGTCTTGTGTACATGGTTTGTTCTTTTTTCAAACAAGATAACAAATCACGTACTTTCCGTTTTTTTTATTCACTCTGTGGCAAAAAATTCTTTTCATATTTCTTATGAACCGTTTTATAACGCCTCTCCAAGTTACCACTCTTAGGTATTGCAACTGACGCACGACAAATAAGACAAATGCACTTATCTTTCCCCATACAAAAAAAAAAATTCTTCCACCCAATCGTTAATGAAATGATACGTTTTAGGTTTCTTCGCTGCACTCATTTTGTACTATTTAATATCGAATTTTTTATCGACGTAGTACTGCCTTCAAGTTACAATTCAGAATGACTCCAATTCCTGCAAGCACAACATTAATATCGGCGTGAACGAAAGTCCCGAATGTTCCCGTCAAACGCGCCGCCCGAAATTTCTAGAAAATCGGCAAGAATACAAAACGCGGCTTTTCTTTGATAAGTACCGCGCGTTCCTCTGACAAAGCCGCCTTTTGCCGCTAGCAGAGTGTTTTCTGTATTCTGTTACGTAATAAATTTTTGTAGTTTAGTTACCTACTTATTAAAAGTTTTTTCTTTTCGAGGTCTACTCAAAAATCACTCACGATCGACCACGTTTGAGCACCCCTGGTCTGGAGCTTGCAGTTATGAACAAGAATGTGCTAACTTAATGAATTTTGAATGTTGAGTAATAAGAGAATGGTCAGGGATATAATATATTGGCTTGTAGTAGTGGAACAAGTCTAAATTTGAAGAACTTTCTCTCATCACATAGTTTCAATAAAGCTTTCAGACTAGATAACTAAAAAGGTATATTGCGAACTGAAATTTTAGAACTTATATAGAGAGAAAGCTTTAGGGAATTTCAGTGTTAGGTTGTCGAAGCACCTAGATAGTTTTGACAAGTATTAGATTATCACAGTGTGAGTCATTTACTGGAAAAAAAACTATATTCTTAATCAGCATTTTTATATTTTACATAATGAAAACTATGTATTCAAAGTAAACCTATAGATCGCATTGGAAATCATTGGAAATTTACTCAGTAGTCAATTAGATAGACCCAAATGCTTCATCATTACTCACTTTTTCAGTTCTTCCTATTGAGCGAATTACCTTTTTTTTGTATTGTAATATATAGGGCACACTATTCTTTTAAATGTACTACTTATCCGATGTAGCCACAGTGTTATATGATATCATTGTTTAATTTAATTAATGAATGTATATCAATTTTCATCAAGTAACGACTTCCTCAATCAAATAACATCATATCTAATGATCTCGTTAAAGATTTTCTTTTCCTCAGATTTATCAAATGTGTCGAAGATTTTCCATTTCCTAATGAAGTTTTTTTTTTATTGCAGGTATGTGCGAGAGCTATTCCTATTAGATCTGAATACACGTAGGAGGTAGAAAGTTTGGTGAGTTTGTGATTTATATATCTACCAAGTTTATAGATTTTTTATTCGGTTTGATGAAAAGTTATAAATACGCGAGGAATCAATGTATATAGTGTGTGACATAATCGATATCAGACACATTAGAGAATAATTTTTCTTCTGACAGAAAAGTAATGATGAACATAGGTTTGTTCCTAATTTTCGTGATAACCTGAAATTCAAAACAATGTTTGTGAAATCTTGCGTAATCTGGTTCTCGACCTGTTCCAAAATATACGAAGTGTTAATTGGAGTCGTTTCTTTGATTTTACCCCCAATTTTTTTGCAATGAGCTATTAAATCAAAATATTTGAAACATTTTTTGGCATATGCAATTCTCGTGTTTTGCTTTGAAAATAAAATTCGACTATTACTCGTCAAGCAAGAAAGATTATTCATAAATTGTTGTCAGTGAATCATAAGACTCGAATAAGTTGAAAACTGATAAATCAGACGCTGAGAACTAACCGTACTTCATTAACAGAAATAAATAAGATTATAGACGACCTAAATGAGAAGCTGAAAATTTTCACCTAGATTGCAAATAGACGACTGAAATGCATATAACGTTTCTGGAGTTGTTCTCGAAAACTGCAGTTCCTTAGCCATCTTCTATTGCTAATTACTTCACAGAGATACGTAACATACGAGATCAGTTAAAAATGTATCGCGAACTTTCAATTTAATCGAGCTACGTATATTCTGACAATATTGACATACTCCATTTTTGTCGACAACGTTGGCCATTTTGAATGTTCAATCAATTTTTCAGAGCAATTTCGCTTCGTTTTCGATCTCTGCGCAATTACAAATAATTAAACAACCTGATTCAAAATAGGAAAAACGAAATTGAGTGCGCGTACGTATCTTGAATGTTGACTCTGGCATATTGCGATACGGCCAAGCTTTTTAAAAAGATATGAAATGTGTACAGAGGTCCGAGAAGATGTGAACGACGAAGAGCGTACCGGACGCTTGAATAGGTCAACACACGAAAACATTGACAAAGTGAGGAAAACAGTAAATAAATGAATCGTCAAATCACTGTTAGAGAAGTTGCTGGATACATAAATATAGATAATGAGTGAGGTCTGCCTAATAGGCCACTGTGACCCAGTGTTCTATTATATTACACTCTTTCCTTAATTCCACCCACAAACGCCATTCTTTTTGTAAAGCATATAAGCTTTTTGGGGGGAAGCTCAATAAGCTCAGTTAGCATCATTTTGTTGGATCCAATTTAATCCAGACTGACTCTGTCCCCAGCTGGGCAATCGTACATAACGTTTCCGTTGATTCTATCTCTTCTTCTCATAGTCTGAAGGGTCCTCATTTAATCTTTACTTATTTCGGTGATTTCTGAGGTGTCAGTAGCCTATTAATATGGCAGGTAGAACTTTCCGGTCCAGCTTGGATAGTTTTAGTCAAGTCTTGGCTTGGCTACTGATGGCAAGTCGAGAGTTTCTGTGAACTGAAAGGCTCAGCTAGTGCATTCGTAACTTCATATCCAACTTCCGGTAATTTTTCATTCTTGCAGTCTTCAGGGGAATCACAAGCTCTAGTTAGGCGAATATCAAGCCTGTTCCTGTAGCGACCAATGATTTCGGCTTCTTATTGCCCACAACTCCCGAGTGTCAGACGCAGCCTGTTCCTTTCTCCCAGTTTGGCGAGGGTGAAGCGAAATTCCTGCACCATAAAAGACTTGCAGGTGTCAGATGCCAATCCTTTCTGGGCAGTTTGTCTGTAGGTGATGATTTTTATTGATATATATATTTTTACCTCCGTAAGCGGAAGGTAAGCACAGTGGTCAATGGAAAATATTTCTGCTTGAAGTCACAAGCCCTCCAAGACAGATCGACTGTTCTTTGGCAGCACCTCGATCATATGAACTAGCTCTAATACCTCCTGCAGTTTTGGAGCCGTCAGCGCACCAACACAGGTCCTCAAGTAGCTGGTCTACTTAGAATAATGATCTGGAATGGCAGCTCAGTGTTGATCTTGGTGATGTTTCATCAGCCTTCATATTCACAATCCCAATTTCAGAATTTAAAGCTCCGGGAACGAAGCTGAACTTACTTGTTTCATATCAGGCAAGGTGATGGAATCTGTAGGTAGCCATTATAGCTGCTCCTCTAATAACTAGGTGAAGAGGGGCAAGGCCCAGTATCATTTCTATGGTCCCAGTTGGTGTAGACCGAAAAACTTCGGTAATCAATCTAACGAGCTTGAGTTGTGAATACTTTTTAAGGCTGCACTGCCATCAAGCCATGCAGCCGTATGTGATACATCTAGGGTGGCCATGACAGGATCTAACCTTCTTACAAGAGTTGTGAATACAAAAAACTCACAAGCACAATAAACCGCTAAAATTCTTATTGTATGCCAAATCGGAAATTTCAAAGAGAATTTAAAGAATGGTATATCGAGAGAATCCTTCGACAGTTGAAAATAAATTGAAAACTTCGTTTTCATTTACTCTGAATTTCAATAATTCCAATAGCTGCCTGTTAAAATTACCATTAATGATGTTCTGAATGTTCGACGGGATATTTGGCCAACCTCTATAACATCGGCCCTGAGCTAGGGAAAAAGACAGATCACAAAGCCACTGAAGTTGCTCTGGAATAAGAGTCTGTTTCCTTCCACAAGTGATTTGACATGCCTTGTGTATTACGTTTTCCAGGTGCGAATTCCAAGGGAGCTTACTATCCGAGGTAACCGCAAGATATTAAGCTTCCTCCGTAATTGGAATTAGTACTACATCTAGGATCGGGGGTGAAACAAATATCCCCCTTTTTCTGGTGAAAGGTACCATAAGAGTTTTGTTTGGGTTTCTGCTTATTTTCCTACCCTCACAATACCCCTGGATAGTTGAAGAAGCCTCTTGAAGTCTTACGAAGTCATCGCCGTAATCTTCGACAGCAAGAATCTCTATATCGTCAGCTTAAGTTTGCACATGAACATGAAATGCGGTGATAAGTACCAAAAGGTCATCAACCAGCAGGGACCACAACACAGGGAATAATACTGCTCCCTGAGAGCAGCCCCTACTAGCCACAAAACTGACTACTTCCCCTTTCAGGGTAGTGCTGATCACTCTATGATTCAGCATGTTCGTAATCATCGCGCAATTATATTTGGTACTTTTCCGAGTCTCGAAGCTCTGCATCCACGAAGGCTGCAACTGCAGTTTTCTCAAGGTCTAGAGACTGAGTGATCCTCCAGACTTGTTAAGTGCCAGATCAGTTGATCAACTTTTTCGAAAGGCGTTTTGGTGTTCACTCAGAGAAGTTGCTAATCACTGAATCATATTTATTGATTCGTGGTATAATTTGAGTGTTAGGCAGATTTTCGGAGGGTCATAACTGGTGCCGAATCATCGGTTTATGGTTATGAAGCGAGAACGAAAGCCTAGTGATGACGATGGAAGCTGCCACATTAACCAAGACAGAATAAAGTGCGCCAAGTTCAGTAAAATATGAAACTTTAACCAATAGTTTTCTTCACTTGCTGAGGCGTGGTTATCATGAGTTCTCACCATAGAGTAGGCGTTTAATGAGAAACATTACGTTCAGATTTATGGAATGTCAAAAATTGGCTTTTGCATTATGATAACATCTCTGCTCTCACATCGTTGCTTGTTCACGGAGTTTTGGTCGGACACGAAACACTAGGGATGATTCATCCCTCATATTCTAATAACCTCAAATGAATGTTTTTTGAAAAACACAAAATTCGCGATACTTTTTAAACAGAAATTAACGATCTACCACAAACTCTTGTCCAACTCTCCCAACCTCGTCCTCAGTGATGCAGAGAGCATCAATGGAAGAGTTGAACAGGACCATAAAAAATGAATCTTCAATTGCTTCGAGAACTGAATTGTCTCATGATAAATGAATAGTTTTTGAAAAACACAAAATTCGCTGTACCTCTTGAACAGAAACGAACGGTTTACCACAAATGTCGAACTCCTGAATACAAGTTAATTATAATTGAAACTTCCTTATTGGTTTGTTCTAAACCACAAAAAAAGCTTAGCTTTAGTTATGTGGGTGTAATCTCAGTAATAAGAAGGAAATATACAACTGATACGCCAATGTTACATAGCAGAAAATTATTGCAAAGCATGGCCGTTAACTTTTTGCGATCGTATCTATAAATATCGCCAGGCTGATTTGCAGTTGTGCTAGTCTCACTGTTGTATCTCTCTGCTATACTCGCTCCCGAGATCAATTTTCGAGTTATTATAATGTTTCGGGATAATATGTGTCATATACATGGTTTTAATTGGCGGGAAGATGTAAAGAAAAATGATCGAACCAAGGAATTATGAGAATGGTTATGTTTAATCGTATATTTCAGGAATTCGTTTCAGTATCTATCATTGCATCAAGTTTTTCGTTTCCTTTTCAACTGGTATGCTATCTGGTTGGCTTCGACGTTTGAAATGCATCACAAGTGGTATGGGGAAAAATACTATACTTTACTTAATAATAATGATATGGGAAACGGGATAAGAAGAAAGTGGAATGAGATTTGTTCACATTGAACACATTTCGATAGTAAGCGAGTCCCTTCCTCGATGTCCGTTTTTTCTATACAAAGTGTCGAACCTATCTCGGGTAAGTTTACACAATGTAATGAAAAGAAATATTTTCGACATAATGGGTTTTATCCCATTTTAATAAACAAAGAGGAAATCAAAATATTGTCATTTATGTCTAGAGGTTATGATCCACTAATGATGCAGTACGTTTTTTTGGAGCAAGGAACAAAAGAAAAACAGGACTTATTGTTGTAAATCAGCCGACGTTTCGACACCTTTATTGGGTCTTCTTCAGGGCAACTGTAATGAAAAAACAACATGGTTCAAATATAAACCCTCTCAGTGGTATTCTCAACACCAACAACAAAAAATGTATATGTATATATAAACCAAATTCCATAGGTACGAAAAACATCAGAAAATAATTAGAATGAATATTGATTAAAATACTTACATTTAATACAAGCTCCCAGTCTGAAAACTAATAAACACCGACAAAACATTACATAAATGGAAAATTCATAATTTGAAATCGAAATAACACACACAGTCTGAAAAATTGAGAATTTGAAATTTAAACTTATTCTTTTTGATACCTATTCGACGTGTTCTACCATATGGCTTTCATTCATATGGCTGACATATGATTTTCGAGTTCATTCATTTCTTTTCAGTATCGTTGCGAATTTCACACTGTATGTGTTGTTTCGATTTCAAATTATAAATTTTCCAATTACGTACTATTTTGTCGGTGTTTATTAATTTTCAGACTGGGGACTTGGATTAAATGTAAGTAATTTCAATCAATTTATATTTTAACTGTTTTTAGATCTCATGTTTTCCGTACCCATGTAATTTATTTTGTATATACATATACATTTTTGTTGTGGCTTTTGAGATTACCACTGAGAGGGTTTATATTTGAACCATGTTGTTTTTTCATTATAGTTGCTCTGAAGAAGACCCAATAAAGGTATCGAAACGTCGGCTGATTTACAACAATAAGTTCAGTTCTTCGTTTGATCCTTACTCAAAAAAAAAACATACAGCATTGTCATTTATACTTTGAAAATAGATGTGAAATGAGGAGACAAAAAAAATCATTGTTAGTTTATTATGATCATTAATTTTTCATGCTGATCTACTCTAATATTGGAGACAAAACCAGTTTGACTTATACAGAGTGGATCTGGATGAAATGTACATACTTCTTTGGTGGATGCAATTAGTGGGGGTAGATTAAGACCCGGTATTAAAAATTTCTATAGATTCTTGTTGTTGCCTCGACATGTTGTTTTTGGAATTAGCCAAAAATCTTGAGTACTTCTAGAATTGTTATCGATGATTTTTAAGATATTATTAGCATTATTCGCGTCAAAAATATTGCTGATGAAAAAAATTTGGAAATTGCAGGACTGGACTGAAGCATCTTCATTTTCAGTCTTGAAATATCACATTTTATATTGAATTTTTGACACATACTATTAGTTGTTTAAAGAAGCACACAAACGAGTTGAATTTTCGGATATAAAATCTCACGGAACACGTATGCATTTTTTTTTATTGGGAGCCATTTTTTTACAATCACTTCATATTTGGTTCGATAATTGGGCGAATCTTTCTGGAATCGGGTGAAAACATAAAAACAACTTTTCAATTAACGTAGTTCAACAAACTGACTGGTACGCTAAATTTACATCAAATTCGACTAAAATGAACGGGTTCAAAAATATACAGGGTCGAACTCAGATATACTGAAAATTTGGTTTGGAAGCATAATGAACGTTATCTTCTTGCTATTTTCGGTCACATATATCACTTTATATTCACGAGACAAATGAAATTCCAGTTGAACTCTGAATATTATGAAACAATAGAAACTAGGAACAAAGTAAATTGTCAAGAGAAACAGAAGAAAAAGTAAATTATTGTGAATACATTGAAAAATTAGATATATCCTGTCAAACTATCTCAAAAGATGATAGTAACGTAGTTACCAGTATAAAAAATTACAATAATTTTAAAATTTCAAAATAAATGTTCAATATATCCTCCGTCAAAATCAACACATTATCTGGCCCAAAACGAGGTGGTTGATAGATTTCCTGATAACATCAGGCTGATTTTGCACCTCATCGCAAGCTTTGACAATTCTGCCTTCCAATTGCTAACGCGAATTAATTTGTACCTCATAAAGTGTATCTCTAAAAAAATTAAAGTAGGACCGATCAATTAGAGCCTTTATAGGATACACCACGTGTTCAATGAAAATCGTTGTCGGAAATGTTTTATGGATTTTTCTGCGAAAACATTGAGATGCTGGAGTATTTCGTTCCATAGAAAATTATGGAATGAACGTATGTTCTAGTCCGGAATCACAGATCTATGTTGTATCTGTTAGCACAACTGGTAGGTTTGACTTCATTTTCATTGCATCTTCTTCGGTTTTTCCAAAGTATTTCCAGTATTGAAAATTATGATTTCTACTAAAATATATTATTAAATGCTCGACGCGTTTCGATACACAGTATCTTTATCAAGAGCGAATGAATACTACAAATAAATCTTACTAACAAATTTTTATAAACACCTCAGAAAAAGTCTAGGAACACTTACCAATATCTTTGAAATATGAATTTGATGATTCGAATTTATAGAAATTTTTCGGTTTTTCTTAGGCTGTATTGTATATAATGTATTCTCAAGAAAACAAAATAATATTTGACTTCTCCAAAGCACCTATTATAAAAAAAAATTGAAATTTGAAAATGACGAAATTTGGTAAAACACAAAAAAAATCCTGTACTAAAATTTCGAAACGATATGGAAGCACTTATATTTTTCAGTACCCAGAAGGTCCACCTCTGTTATTAATGACAATATTAAATTGTCTATTACATTTTGGCCTGAGTCATTCCAAGCCCCTTAAACTGCTAATCGAAGCTCCTGTTTATGATGGAAGACGTTTTGACGCAGGAGATTTCTTTTTAGGGTATCCCACACATGCTTGATGGGATTCAGATCTGGGGAGCAGGATGGCCACGGTAGAAGATCGATATCATTCTCTTCGGGAACGTTCAAGACAACTGTTGCATGATGAGGAGAGGAATTATCTTGTTGGAAAAGTGGATTTTGACCCATTGTTTAGAGATACGGTACCACTACAGGTAAAACTATCTCATTTGCGTAAGAATTTCCCGTGAGGTTGTTCTGTATGAAAACGAGGTCAGTTCTTCCACCAAGGCGTATACCTCCCCAAAACATCACTAATCCGCCTCCTTGTCTAACAACTTCTCGAGCATGCTGGAGACGGTTTTGCTTTCCAGGTTCCCTCCATATTTGAATTCTTCCCAAATCGAGATAATAACTAAATCTAGATTCATCACTGAAGAGAACTGTGGCCCACCTCTCTTGATCCCAGTTTACGTGTTCTTGGCACCAAGCTAAACGAGCAGCGCGATTTCCATGGGTCAGTTGTAGAACTTTTAAAGGACGTCTGGAGTGGAGTTGACCTTCGTTTGTCAACTCAATTTTGTCGGAAATTTGTACATTATGTGATAGCTCTTGAGCTAATTGAGATGTTGTGGTAGTACGATCACTTCTGGCTTGTAAACCAAAAATCGGTCTTGGGCGACTGTTGTGATCCTGAAACGACCTGTATGGCGTTCTTCTACGCTACCTGTTTCATTGAAACGCGACCATAAATGGTTTATGACACTTGGGCTACTTCCCAGAACCCTGGATACTTCCCGTTGTGAGCTCCCAGCTTGGAGCATGCCAACGGCTTGTAACATCTCTTCTCTAGTCAAATGTCGTCTTTCCATGGTCGAATCACAAAACTTGAATCTTTTATTTGTGCTTACAATAGAAACAAAGTGCCAACTAACTGATTTCAAACACTGAATACATGAAATGATTATACAGCAGCGTCGCATCTGCTGCATTTTTAGTTTTTTATAAAAAAACTGAAATCTGTTGCGGCACTCTACATAATTTGGTGAGAAATTGATTCAGGTGTTCATTTCTTAAAAAAAACACCCATATTGTTCGTTCTGGATACGATATATCGATATTCAGAAGTGTTCCCTAGACTCTTTTGAGGTGTTTATATACTAAAGAGGCAATTCACTCAGAGCTTTCCGTACTTGAACTAATGTTTAGGAAATAAATTTAATAAGGGTGAGTTATTTCTGTCTACCTTCTTAATGATCAGGTAGACATAAATAATTCACCCTTATTAAATTTATTTTCTAAACATTAGTTCAAGTACGGATAGCTCTGAGTAGATTGCCTCTTTAGTATATAAAAAAATTTGTTAGTAAGATATATTTGTAGTATTCATTCGCTCTTGATAAAGATACTGCGTATCGAAACACGTCGAGCATTTAATTATATATTTTAGTAGAAATCATCGTTTACTTGTATTTGTGAAAATATATCACGTAAAAGCCTCGTCAATTGAAGTATTGAAAATGCACAAATATTACAGGGTGAGGCTTAATGAAGGAGCGTGGAGCGTTTTGGAAAGGGTAGTACATGTTACGGTGAGTGAGTAGAGGGGAGCGGCTAAGGTCATTCGACTCAGGAGGAGTTACCATTCAGTTCATAATGGTTATCTGGACCATAGAGCACTGTGCGTTCGCCGCTGAAAAATATTTAAAATCGGAGGGTTCTATCATTGTCGTGCACCGGCGCTTTCGCCAGCGCTTCAACATTGGTCGTAACGCTTCAGTTCCGAAACGAGGCTTAATCTTCCGATGGCTACAGAATTTCAGAATGACTACATCAGCAATGAATCCGAAACCACAAGGTCGTCTCCAAAGTGTAAGGACACCAGTTTCCGTGGAAAGAGTGAGATAAGCTGTAGTTCAAAGCCCAGGGCACTACGTCCGAAAAAAAGCTGCAGCACTCCAAATGAGTAGTCGAGCTGTTAGTAGAATTTTATACAAAGACCTTCGCTTTCACACATGTGAGCTCAAGGTTGTCCAGCACCTTAGTGAAGGAGATCTTAGACAACGCCAGCAGTTTACTGAGAGAATGCAAATGATTATCGCTGATGAAAATGGATGAGTGATAATGATGGGTGATGAGGCTTATTACGAATTCGTAAGATAGTCCAAAAAAGCAACACGATAACGTTCCCCATGCTTCAGAAAATCTGAGTCCGACCCTGCATATTTTCGAATCAGATCTTTCAAGTCGAATCTGATGATGAATTCAACGTATCATTTACTACAGTGTTAAATGGCGTTAATTGAGAAGGTTTTTTTCTGTTTATAGCGGATTTCAGTAATATTCTCCCAATTTTCGGACGAAAAATGCTGGGTTTGTAAGAAATCGACTCCCGATAAAAAAAAATCTGGGTATGCCATGATATTTTATCATTGATTATTCAACTTCTCAATGTGGTTTTTCTAGAAAAATAGTATGTGTTAAAATCTAACATACAGTGTGATATTTTTGCCTGAACATTAAAAATGAGGATGTTTCAGTCCAATCCTGGAATTTCCGTATTTTTTTTCGGAAATATCTTTGATGCGATTAACGCTAATAACGTCTTAAAAATCGTTAGATTCTTCTCATCATTGAGAATGTTAGAGGGATTTGAAGTATTTGGCAATTTCCAAAAAATACCATGTAGTTACAGCCACCAATTAGAATCAGCAGAAGTGTTCAATATCGGATCTTAATGCATCCCATCGAATTGCATCCACCGTAGAAGTATGTACAGTTCATTCGGATTCATCCTGTATCAAAAACAGACCAATCATTGCAATATAAATAATATACACCACTTTTTTCACCTGTATCAAGTCGATCTTTGTTACTGATCCAGAGTGAACTAAGATTTTTCTCATTCATACATATTGAGATGAATTTACTGTTTTTGATGGTAATGTTTTTGAAATTCTGATTTCTTCTACAAAGTTTTTTTCGAAAGGGAAACCGTGAGTAATCTATGCACAAATGTATGAGACTCGAGCATTTTGATTTCAAGCGGATGGTAGCTGCTATTTGCTATTAAGGTAACAGTGAACGTAGGTTGATTATCTGTTCTCATAATTTGAATATCTGAGAAATCAAAAATAATATAAGAATTTCAAAAGGAGATTTGAGATATGATGTAGAATTTGTAAACCTAGTACCTGATGGGGAATACAAACCTGAGCAAGTATATAATGCAGACGAAACTGCACTATTTCGGAAAAATTCCAAAAGTCTGCCTCCGGATTCAAGGTAGAAAGGGTTAGAGTTTTAATGCATCAAGATGTTGTGTAATTAAACCTCTGATGCTTTACAGATCATTATATCATCGTGCCTTGTGAAATCAAAACAAGAACGACCTGCCAGCTTTTTTGCTTGCAAAATTTTGTTTCCGAAGTTAAAACTTATTTAAAAAAAGAATTTAGACTTTAAAGCGGTGACTGGAACCGACTTGGAGGAAATGTTCACAAAAATGACATTTATTTTGATAAATCTTAGTGAAGGTTTAAGAATGGAACGAAAGTGCTTTCAAAAACTACCAAACAAGAAAAAAATTCAAAATTCTTCAAACTGTTGCCTGGACCTGAAGGTGATAATTAATCAGTATAGTCAAACACTTCAATTGAATTGATTTTTCATATATTTATTCTTTATTTTGTCGACTTGGAACATATTTCCTATACTACTATATAAATTACCATTTCATATTCACGGTTTCTGCATTTGAGGCATATTTACAGAGTTTATACTGTATTTCACAAAGCTGCCGAACTAAATAATTGAAAATGGCACACCTTGTATAAAGAAATAACACCGATTTGAAACTTATGAAACTTTTTATATGTAAGTAATATTTGAACCGTATTTCGTTCCACCTTAGCTGAGTGTGACAGCTGAACTTTCGTTATGTTCGAAATATTCTTCAACAGTATAAATCAATGATCTTCTGTAAAGTAGTCCATTTTAAATATCCCTTAACTGTCAGCTGTCAAATCGATTCTTCTAGGTTGGCAACACTTCACCACATTTATGGCAGCAAATTAAAATCTGCCATAAATTTTGAGACACCCTTTGCTTGTTGAGAGAGTTATTCCAATTAAAGTTGTCAAGATCTCAACTTTCCTCTCGCGGATGATAATCTGCATCTTATATTCGATATCAAATAACTTCAGAAGTTCCCAACACCAAACGATGTAGTTCGCACCTCGTTCCCACATGCACCTGTGTTCTGGCAATCTCGGATCAGGTTAAATGTTGTTAAATTGAGCATTAGAGTAGTAATTATTCCGACATCATCAATAATTGCCGGTGCAGATTTATCGGAATGTGTCGTATTTCAGTAATTCCGATGAGTTACACGGCATTAAAATACTACGGGGAATCTTACACGTGTTTCTGATTATATCTCGGCCGACGGAGAGGAGGTTGAATTATAATTGGTATCTGGTAGGTCAGGTCTTTCTATACTATGGGTTCGTACTTTACCGATGATCGCTTCCTCGGGAGTAATGTACCATTTTCTGCTCGCGATGGGAAATAGCAACCCTGTCAATTTATCATATTGCTCTCTGTTCGTTTTATCGGAATATCTATTCGCGTTTCACTATGGGGACAAAGGATTATGCCATTTTGTATGGGAAGGAATTTTTTGCAATTTTTCTAGTGGCAATATCATTTTTAGAAATGGTTGAACTTAGAAATCTTTAGTTTCAGAATCTTTATACGAAAAAATTTTCAAATTAACATGCATCGTGAACTTTACGACTTTGATTTCCAACTTGAGTTTCAGTGAAATTTATTGTTTTTCTGACGTGGATGCGTGCTTCAGGGAATTTTTGCTCATTATACAGGATTCACTAGATCAATGTTGCCCCTTAAAACGTCTCACGATAGGTAACTGTAAAAAACTTGGGTATCTGATGTAGTTAAGCGAGCAAGTATGGACTTGAAAAATTTATACTGGTTAAAGGTGAACTTAAATTCCACGAGCTTAGATCTAGAGTACAGGCAGGCAAAGAAAAATTATAGATGTTTATTAAGGAAACCAAATATGAGTACATGGAAAACCGTTTGAATACAGCTCACAACAAGAATAAAACTGTATGGAGCATTGTTAATGAAGAATTAGGTAAATCGTAGTCATATAAAACCAATTTTCATTATGTATTGATGGTGTAATCTGTTCGGAACCTAAAATGATTGTATCAGCGTTTGGAGAATACTTCTCATCAGTAAATAACAAATGTCTTCATCAGCATTTCGGGAATAACATTTCACAATGCTGCACATCGTCAATAATGAAAAGTTGCAATTTCTTTTTTTTTCCGGTTACGGAAGGTGAGATTATATCAACCATTAGACTACTCAAATCAAAAAAAAGTACTGGTATTGATTGTATTTCTTCAAAAATTTTGAAGTGTATAGCTGAGCAGATTGCTCCCCATTTCTCTTTCATTCTAAATCTCTCTATCTCTACAAGTAAGTTTCCAACTGCACTTAAGGTATCAACTGTTATTCCAGTATTCAAAAAGAACGAAACCAGTAATATTGCCAATTATAGACCTATATCTATTTTGAGTGTGTTTTCTAAAGTGTTTGAGAGGATTGTTCTTGATCGGATGATGGACTTCATAAATAAGTTCAAGCTTGTGACAGACTGTCAACATGGTTACAGGCAAGGCAGATCTACGCAGTCAGCTGCGATTTCTTTCGTAGATCATATTTATAAAAGCCTGGATGAGGGGCTATATGTAGCAGGCCTGTTTTTTGATCTTTCCAGAGCGTTTGATACCCTCAACTTAAATTTCATTCTGAATAAACTGTACAACTTAGGATTTAGAGGTGTTTTTCTGGATTGGATAAAAGTTACCTGTCAGACAGAGTTTTTCGGGTTAAGGTACAGGACAGTTGGTCCAGTGATTACAATGTAAACTTGGGGGTTCCTCAGGGTCCGTGCTGGGACCTTTGTTGTTTCTTCTTTTCATTAATGATCTACCAGATCATATTATAGTAGAGATATTAATGCTAATCATTATTTTTGTTGATGACACTTCATTTGGTGTCACAGCGCGGAGTCCTAAGGAGCTGGCAAGTGCTTGTAAAAAATTGTTAACTCTTTCAACTGTTGGTGTCATGATAATGCTCTAATTTTAAATGTTGGTAAAACTGAATGTTTGTTCTTTGGTTTGAGAAATGCTGGTGAGAGACATCTGATTGTGGACAGTGCTTTAACATCTAAATCATGCACAAAATTTCTTGGTATTCATGTCGACAGTGGACTGACATGGTCAGAACAGGTTGAGCATGTGTGTAGGAAATTGAATAAAGCTTATTTTGCTTTATGTAAAATAAAAGATTCGCTGCCAGTTACGTCCCTGATGACAGTGTATTACAGTCTTGTTCATAGTCATTTGTCTTATAATGTTGTATTATGGGGAATTCAGTGGATGTAATAGGGTTCTCATTCTTCAGAAACGAATTCTGAGAATGATGTTCAATATAAACCCCAGAATGTCATGTAAACCTGTTTTCATTGAGAATGCCATTTTGACATTTCCATGTGTGTATATTTATAGATGTTTAGTGTATTTAAAGGATAATGAGGCTAACTTTTCGAAACTCTCTATGTATCATGATTATGCAACTAGAAGTCAGTCAACTCTTCTCTTGCCGAAACATCGTACTTCAAAATTTGAGAACTCTCCAACATACCAGAGTATCAAATTTTTCAATACTTTACCTCACCATCTGAGAGTTAAGCCTACAAAAGTGTTCAAATCTGTTCTTAAGTCTTTTTTTCTGAGAAAGGCATATTATTCTATTAAAGAATTATGGAGGATGATACTCTCTCATGACATGTCCTATATACCGATGTATCTTGTAGGATAAATAAATATTATTATTATTATTATTATTATTATTTACAGACATGGGCTTAACCAGGGGGGCTGTAACGTCAAAGTCAGCAAAAGCGGAAAAGGATCTAGCGATGAAGAATCCGAAAAGGTATCGAATACACCAGATGAATCGAGTTTAGAAGCAAAAACCGACATGGGAAAGGTGCTGGGTTGTAATAGCTATATGAAGCCTGAAGAAAAGGCGGAAATGATTAGACACTACTAGTTACGGCTTCAAAGAAGATGCGAAGAACCTTAAGTGAAATTTCAATCGCTATTGGCTTGAAGAATGAATATACGCCTTGAATTAAATATACTGCTGAAGTTTAAGAACATCTGTGCATATGCTGCGTGTTATTTTCGCCCCCTACAGTGCGAAGGTGGAAGTTTCTTTCATGATCAGGCCACTTCTAAATAAAATAAAAACATAAGGATGGGGCTCGCCATGCCAGCAGCCACTGGCATAAACAAGCTACTGAAGGTGCTTATGTCTTCCCGGAAAATCCTGCGGTTATTGATCAACTCTGTTTTAAGAGTTGATCAATAACAGAATTCATGATAAAACAGAATTCATGATTAACTTAGTCCCCAGCTGTAACTTAAAACTAAGGGAAAAAGAAATTCAATTTGTAACCTCATATAAATATCTAGGGCACGAAATACGAATTGGAAGAGACAACCAGACCTGTGAACTAAGCAGACGAATAGGACTGACCTGGGCTGCCTTCGGAAAATTACGACACATTTTCAAATCTGATACTCCAATAAGTCTTAAACGCAAAGTTTATGATCAATGTGTCCTTCCGGTACTGACATATGGCTCCGAAACACTAACACTTACCCAAAGGACTGTCAACAGAATAAAAGTGACCCAACGAGCCATGGAAAGATCCATGTTGGGAATAAGCCTAAGAGATCGGATTTCAAATGGGGATATACGAAGAAGAAGTAAGGTTACAGATGCTGTAGATAGGGTCACACGTTTAAAATGGAACTGGGCAGGCCATGTCGCAAGAATGTCAGACAACAGATGGTCAAAAAGGATATTGGAGACACGAAGCCTTCAGAAGCAGAGGCAGACCGCCAACAAGATGGACGGACGACATAAAAAGGATCTCCACAAATTGGATTCAGGATGCCCAAGACCGGTCAAATTGGAAAAGGTTAAGAGAGGCCTATGTCCAGCAGTGGACGAGATAAGGCTGTGAAAGAAGATTGATCAACTCGAATCAGCACATCAGCAGATTACTGCCGAAAATATAAAGATTCACGGCTCTATACAAAATTCAATATTCTGTGAATCTCACCACTTTCCACTGAGAGAAAAATCCTTGAACTAAGGTGCTTTCGTAGATTTCATCCACCTGAAAATTGATACTGGGAACACTCCATTGAAAGCGAATATGCGAAACATGCATCTCATTCACATATTCAAAGGGAAGTAATTGAAACATGCACGAAACATGATTGTGGACGATCTCAAAAGAGCAAGTACTTATTGTATTCTAACAGATTAGAGCTGAGATATATCCGGAAAAGAACAGTAATCAATTGGTGTCAAATTCTTTCACGAAGCTAATAACCGAAAAAGAGAGAAGTTTTTGGGGTTCGTCCAAGTAGAAAAAATGCACGCGTTGACAATTGCTTCAGCAATTGTGCTGTTTTTTGAGGGTTTTGAAGTTGATTCTCAGAAATACGTAGGCCAGGCTGCTGGACAATGGAACAGAAAGAAAATGGGGAACAAAAACATCTGCGATTTTTTTCTCTGCTTGTTAATGACCCTTCAAGTCGTTCCTGAAGTGAGAAACACAATTCGTACTATTAAGGACATCATAAAATTTTTCCGTAAATCACCCCTAAGAAGAATTTATGCTCCTTCTCTGCCCATTCTATGTGAAACAACATTTTCATTCTTAAGTGAAAATTCACGCCGATCATGCAGCAACAACTGAGAGTACTTTCATCTACCGCCTTTGCTTTATTCCAAAGTATTCAACTTATTTGGAGCCGATAGTAAATGTATTTCAAGGGTAGGCCATTGACTTGCTCTAGGTCCAAGATCAAATACAGATTATTATGGACATGACTACTGATACCAGGTGAATAAAACAGAGGAAACCATCTACAATGAAGTGTAATAACTTGCTGAAGAGATTAGGGTCTGAATAATTCAACCGGGAATTTTCGGGAAACTCTTTGGGTCAACAGCAGACTACTTCAGAGTGGCCATATTCATTCCGTACATAGACTGGTCGGTACAGTCATTTCCGGCACTGTTTTCTGACGATGAACAGTTGCCATTTGCTCTCGAGAGTCTCCATCCCAAAAGAATATAAAAAGGAACAACATCTGGCGATGCGCTGGGAGGAGTGGGAAAATTTTATGAAATCAAAACCCTCTGGAGGGAACTGGAGTTGTGGATGCGATATTGGGTTGGAAAGAAAGTTGTCCAAGTCAACTTAGTGACTACATTGCAGCATATATAGAATTTTTCCCGGCTTGCGTCAGGCTAATCTGACCATGGCGCTGCCATGTACAACGGCCCCAAGCGAACGGACATTCATCTCTATGCGCCGGATAAAAATATGCCTAAGGTCCACAATGACCTCCGGCAAACTCAACTGAATAGCTTTAATATCCATTAATAGGAAAATGATAGGGAACAGTGTCAACTTTGAAAGATAGCCCATCAAAAATTCACCACCAATAAGGCTCGGCATCTTGTTTTAGTTTAAAGAAACAACTGGTCGTATTCCTCTTTATTTTTTTTAATCTAACCCCCCCTTCTAAGAATCTCTACACGGTCCCATTTTCTCTTATCCAGAAGACTGTAGATTCATCAAATAATGAGTTATCAAATTACACTCTAAATCATAATTTTTCAACCCATTGACATTCAAATTAGGTAAAATATTGTTCTAAAAACGCACTTCTAGTATCGAATAATTTATACCAAATTTGATTCAAGGTTAGCGGTCTGAACGTGAATTGAATTAAATCTAACCTTGTAAAAAAGCAAAATGTATTCGTAAAATTATCTTACATTAGATAAAAGCAACCCATTCACTCCTCGTTGACATTTACACGGGCATGTATTATTGTGCAGTAAAGATAAAAGAACACAAGTTCAAACAAAGAGCTACAGACGTCTATGTTTATTATCACGTAATGAATAAAACCAATGACACGTAGATAGGAGGCTCTGTTAGAAAATAACATATTTCGTTGGGGGTAATCGAGACTCTGAATTTTTTTTGATGTTATGCTATTAATCTCAAATATTTTTGCGGTTCTTCTCACTTCATGAGTATGATCAATGATCATCACTTTGGCATTGATGAGACAAGTAAGGCTTATTAGATCTATTATTCTTTCGTCAGACCACAAGTTTCATGTCGTTTGCAGTTGTTGCAAACGAAACTGATGACAACGAGATGGCATGTGATAAATTTATTCATTGACAGATATTCATAGTATTTATATGTGAAATACCAATATAAATTTGGTATATATATATATATATATATATATATATATATCTACCAGAATATATACATACTATAGCATCATCAGACAATGATATCAATGTACCAACGAGTAGTGTCAGAGGCTTTCTCACCGGAAAAATCCAGTGTACGGACCTTAGTCAAGTAACACTGAATGTTACTCATTAATAGTTTCCTTTGTGTGAAGTGGTGAACGATCGAATAGAATACTGCTCTGAATATAAATATGACAAAATTGTAAGTTAATTAAATTACATTTTATAAACAAATAAATAAAATATGAAATGAGATTCTGAGCAGTATAAACTAAAGAGAAAACCTATGACTCTACCTCATTATTTTTTCGGAAAGAAACCTACGAAGAATATTACAAGATTTGATGACTGTTATCTTTCTCTTTCTCTTTTCTAAATATTTTCTTGATTTTCCACATTTTTTAATCTCGTCGCCAAGCATCATATATTTAGAAATTTTTCATTTTCACATAAATATTTTTATTGTTAGAAATAGACAGCTTTTGTTATTTTAAATATTATATATATATATATATATATATATATATATATATATATATATATATATATATATATATATATATATATATATATATTATATAAAATTTAAGATAACAATAGCTGTCTATTTCTAACAATAAAAATATTTTATGTGTTTTACACACTCATTCTATAAGAAATTATTTACCGCTTGATTTTTTCATGTTTTGATATTTAAAAGACAGTTTTTACCTCGAAAACTTGTACATAGCCCATATACCTTTCATGAAGTTAAAGCGATTTTAAGTAAATATACACTCCCACCACCCTGTAATTAATACCAGTTCAAGGCAGTAAGATCATTCGTATCCTTGATTGATTATGTATTGAGATTAAAGTCACAAATATAAATGAATTCATCAGAGTTTGCACAAATTATAACAAGACAGGCCAATCACATGAATGTTGATGACAATGAATCGAATATAACACTAAAAATTATATATATGATGCAATTTTAGGCAAACTAAATTGAATGAACACCAAAAGTATGAAATATGTTTCTGAGCAATATTTGTTATAAACAGCACCCTCTTTATTTTTCACCAGAAAGAGAAGAATAATATTTCAAGATCTGAAGATAGTTGTCCATATATATATTTCAAAATTTTTGAGGAAAATATCACTGGTCGTAGAAAAATAATCATCAAAATATTTTAAGGGCATTCAATTTTCGTAGTTATCATCAGATCTAAATCTATAATCGGGTTTTTATTATATTGTAAAGCATATATATGCAGGTGAATATCAATAAGAAACTCTATAATTTCATTCCCATCAAATTTGTTCGTATTACCTAACCTGAATTCGAATTTATTTCCGATATCATTATATTATGGATGACGAAACTAACACTAAACAAACAAATCATTCAACAACACACAAGTTTGCTCATTCAAACAAAATATTCATGAGAATTATCCTTATTATCTTATATTTGTACCTCTTTTTCGAATCGTTGATTAAAATAAAATCTATCTATTTTATGTAGACTACATAGTGAGAATGCAGTATGTTATTAACTATGTCAGTTTAAGTTGCAGACTATATAAAACTTTCAAATTAAGATGAGTTTTTCAGTGAGCAATTATCAATTTCATACTTTAGAAGCTTGAAACATTCTTTCTTTAGTGACACTAATAAATTTACTGTGCTTCCTGTATAATAAAATATTAGTACAGTGCCTCTATTGGGATCCTTTAAGGTTCAGTATTTTTATTTTGTACCAAACAGTGTCTCTAAACAAATATTTATGAAATATAATAACTGGATAATAGCAGAAAATAAAGAAAAACTGACAATTCTTATCACTTACAGCGGAAATAAAGAACAACAGTATTCAATCAATTGAAATTGATTGAAATATGAAAATTCCATAATTCTGAAATTAAAATAATGGAAATTCTTTTCTTGTTCATGTGTTTGATAATTCCTTTCAGATTCAGTACCTTCAAATTATCAAATTTGTATGGATATTATTACTAGAGAATATAAGAACTTTTATGATGTCCCGCTAGATAAATGAGGAAAATAAAATTCAACCAAACAATCCAAATAATTCAGAGTGGCATCAGACAACCATCTATACATCGATATTCCAAAAATGAACAATAATATCTTCAATTTCCATAGACCTTTCTCTCAATAATATTCATAAAATTAAATCTTTCCAGTGAACATTTTAACGTTTTTGAAGTAGTCGCTAAAGATATAAAAATGTGCCTACAAAATTTTATTTGAAATGACATATGTTTAATTGCAGTGGAAGTTTTATACATAAACTCACATTCGGTGAGTTCTTATTATCATAGCGGTAAAGATTATAAAATTATAAATCAAATTGTTTCTGTTTTCTACCTTCTTCAGAAACCCTGAAGAAGCTTCAAATCAGTGCGAATATATAATATATATATATATATATATATATATATATATATATATATATATATATATATATATATATATATATATATATATATATATATATATATATATACCTCGACGAGTTGCCGATATATCTGTTCATATAATCAAAGTGATTTCATGAAAAACTATAAACCACCACCGGAATGATAATATATTAGGATAAGGTTAAATGTTGTTAAAAAATATCAATGTACCAGAATATCCATAAACTATTGCATTATCAGCCAAGGACATGAATGTACCAACCAGTAGTATCAGAGGCTTTCTCCCCGGAAAATCCAGTGTGCGGACCTTAGTCAAGTAACACTGAATGTTATTTATTCATATTTTATTTATATTTGTGTGACGTGATGAACGATCGAATAAAATACTCCTTTGAATATAAATGATAAAATTTTCAGGTAATTATATAACATTTATATATACAAATAAATGAAATATGATTCTGAGCAGTATTAACTAAAGATAAAACCTATGACTACCCCATTACTTCTTTCGGAAAGAAAACTACGAAGATTATTACAAGATTTGATGACTGTTTTATCTTCTGTAACTGTTCAAATAAATTTTACTTCATACCTAAAATCTCAATAAATATGAAATGAAAAGGAAAATAATGTATTTTAATTTAATTTTTGAAACTGTACATTGCAATTCGAACGAGGTAATCTTCGTAAAAATTCTAAATAAGCAGAAGTAGAAATCTAACCTAACCTATCAATATGTAGAGTTTATAGAAATGGCCAAAGATTTCAGTTTTCCTCTATGCCGAATTGAAAATTCCATATATTTGGATGTAGAAATTATTTTAGAAATATATTTATATTCTGCTCAACTATATCATACTCTACTATCTATTGAGATAATCGAGAAAATGAAAACTTCAATTCTTTATTTCAATGTGTTTCATTATGAAAAATACAAAGAGAGCTATTCAACTTATGTTTGTCATTCTAATGAATCTAATGATGACTAATCTTATCTGGCATTAAACTTCATGAAATATTGGTAGAATTTGTACAATCAAATTTGTAGTTCTCTTATTGTAAATGAATTCAAACCTAAATTTAAAGAAATGTGTTTTCAAGAAGTAGCTTTAGCCTTGTAGATTGTTGAAAAATTAACTTCTGTAGGAAGAGCTATATTCTAATCGAATCCAAATGTGCATTTCAATGAAAAAAAATTTATTTTGAAATTTCGATAGGTTAGATTAGGTTAGAGGGTACCTACTACAATTTGTTAGTGTATATTTATTTGGGAGTAATGTACATGTATCCAAATATACAATAGTTAATAAAATTTTGCAGAATAGTCCAAATTTGCTGTATGATTTTCTTGTTTCATAAGTTTTTTCCAATTTTATCGTTCAAATAAATTGTGAGGTTATTGAAAATATTTCATTCATCCATAAATATATGATTTTATGTATACAATTTTCCAAAATATAATTGCTAATTTCTATAAATTTTAGGGTTTTAGTAATAAATAATACTCTTTCCATTTGATTCTGTTGATCATTTTGATACTCTTTGAATTATATTTTGTTTTTCTCCATTATGCAATGTAAGAGCTAATAATTGTGTACCGAGTTGAAAACCAGTTAAATCATACTAATAATAATTTGTTCGAAGAAAACACAAGAACCAAGAAATCTTATAATCATTATACATTAAGGTTTTAAAATGTCATTTAACGGACGAAAATTGATGATTGAAAATATGTTTTTGGGGGGCAAAACGCATTTTTCGAACCACTTTTGAGGTTTTATGGTCAACACTAAATTGAACTCAAAATTTCGATAAATGTGTTGAGGATGTTTTATCCTAACTATTTAATTCGAACATTCAATTTCTTAGTCATTTGAGTGTATGGCTGTGTGAACAACCAATGGGGATGCTGGATATCAAAATATCAGCAATTATGCCTATTCACTTCACCATTAAGAGTGAATGTACTCTCGCACCTTTAGGTATTATGCAGGCTATGTAGATTGTTAAAATTTTCACTAAAAATTTCACAAAATTACAAGCGGTGATCAGGATCATCTTCGTTTAGTTCTTGAACTAGTTTCCTTTTATATGGGTAAAATTAGTAATATTTCACGATCCTGTAAACTGTTCAAGCTGATACACCAGAATATGTGATAATTTTCTGATGAAAGTAGTGTTTTTGTATGTGACCCAAAAACTGCTACTTTAGTTGCTTCATTTCGTATAGTGTTTTTCTGAATGATTCACTTTGAAAATCATTGTTCTTTTTCTGGGACTACTATTTTTTCAAAAATGAGTTGGAACAATTCTGACCCGCTCATCAGTTGGGTAAATAATTTTCAACGTTTGTCTAACAAGAGATGATTGAAATTGTTTCTAAAATTGAATTTAAATCTGGGATTTTGATAGTCAACAATCTAGTACATTCAGAATTCCTCTAAATGTGTCTCGGATGTTTTACCATAAATATATAATTTAAAAGATAATCTTCACTTTTATTCTCAAAGTACAGATTAATTTCTGTAACTTATATCATCATTGTGATAAATTAAAAATTTCCATTCTTCAAATAAACCCTCGAGAAACGCCAGTTTCTGAAAGCAAAGTGGAGATATCAACAGGCGATTAGGCAACAAACCACGTCCTTCATTATTCAAATTCTAATTCAGGTAATTGTAATCAGAATACGTATAATTCAAGAAATTGCACCAATAGTTTCTCAAAAGTTTAATTCAACTTCATCATGTCTTTCGTTCCTCATACTTATCAATAGCTCGAATTTGTGGTGGCGTTGATATAACTTTGGAAAATATCATGAAAGAATTTGTTGTCGTTTTTATTCAAGAATAAATCTCACCTGTTTATATTTAGCGCATATTTACTTCTATTACATACACTAGTGAAAATGTTTGAAAATTGTGTTCTAACTATACTTTCGTGTGAAATTTTGGGGATAGTGGGCGAAAAATATCAATAGCACATAGAATTGATTTCTTTATTTTGTTCAGATGGTGAAAGCTTCTCTCGATGAGATTTTTCAAACGAATACGAAATATCTCATTTATCTGTACATGACAATATACAAATAGTGAAAAAATTCAGGATTAAAATATTTTTTTCTAGTATAGATTGTTGATAAATTTGTTATAAGTACTATTTTTTCTGTTCTTTGATTAATACAATCTTCAAAAATCTTAGGATTTCTTCATTCAGAATACAACATTTTTATTCCTTATAATTAATAAAGTCTTTCTGGACTTACCTACACAAAAATGCTTCTGAATCCAACAGAATTGTTCCTCACTGTTAACTCAAAAGCATATAGTTTAAATTCACTTTTTATGTTTCATATCAAATTTTCTGTTTCATTGTGATGCGAACTTTTCACTTCACTTTCAATTGTTTAAAATAATCACCAAAACTCAGTTTTTTAAGAAAAATACACAATAATTTATGGCGGTATTTTCGAACGTTGAATGAGCTTCAAAAGGTCCAGATTTCGTACATATATCAATTAAATTCTAATTGGTCATAGAGGTTCCAAAAGTCGGTTATACACGCAAACTTTTTTGAGAGACTTCAAAGCGTATTCTTCGTTTCTTCGCGCGTGTACTCTTTCTTCAGGAGAACACACACTACCAACATCTCCGTTTAGACTGTGCCGGACGAGTGACTGGCTGCCGCGTGGTTATGCTTCAAGAATTGCGTACACCTGTTTTCATGGAGGGAGAAGGAAAAATTACCCCTCTTCTTCAACAGGTATTAATGTATTTTAGCCATTTGAAGAACAGAGGGGTTGAATGTTGAATCCAACAAGTTGGAAGGAAGTGAACGACTTTAACGGTCTATATACATGTAATTAGAATTACCATAGATACATATCGATATTGCACTTGATTACTGACTGATTACTAATTTTGGTGAATTAGAACGGCGTTCTGGAAAAAAAACGAAAACAAATTTACGATGAAGAATTCATTAATTTGAATTACAGCAATACAATCTCCTACGCTTTGCGGAATATATTGTGATATTGACGATAATTATCTATTGAAAATGTAGCCCATATTTATTTGTTTTTCAATATACGTTATGAAATTAGGTATTTTTGGGTTTGAATTACTCATATTGATTTTTTGGCTGAATTAGGTGGATATTAAGAGAAATGCATTCAGTCAATAATGAAACACACAAAATTGAAAATTCATATTTATTCAGAAGATGTTTAGAAACATTCTATCACAAAAATATCGGGAATTGATTGTTTTCATTCTGCTTAAAAGGATTATCAAAGTTTTTGCTTTTGTAGAGTTGGCATAACTGTTTTTATGAGGTTTGCGGAATTTGAACGTGATCAGCCATTTAGTTTGTTCACAGTGCTAGATTTTGTCAGTTCTCACAAGTGTGTTTAGCGGTTTTAACAATGGATAAAAATATTGAATAAAAATTTTGTCTCAAATTTTATATTGGAAATGGAATTTTGTAGGCCGATTTGCCGAAAATGTTTGAGTTAAGTAACCAAATATGGGATACTATCCCTAAAATCGAATACTGCAATTTCTCGGCAACAATTACTCCTAGCTGCTGAGACAGTGATCTTCTGTATCTTTCCATCATGATAATCGCGTACAGCAAGGGTGCTCAACCGAGTACTTTTTGAGTAAATCTCGAAAAAAAAATTTCAATAAGTAGGTAATTAAACGACAAAATATTATTTTGTAACACTTTTCTAGCGGCAAAGGGCGGCTTTATCAAAGGAACGGGCGTAACCTGTCAAAGAAAAGCCGCGTTTTTTAATCTTGCCGCTTTTATAGAAGTTTCGGGCGGCACATTTGACGGGAATATTCCAGACTTTCGTTCACGCCGATATAAATGATTCTCCTGTAGGAATTTGAGTCATTCTGAATTGTAACTTGAGGGCAATACTACGTCGATATAAAGTTTTTTTTTATTAGTACAAAATGAGTGCAGCGAACAAATCTAAAACGTATCATTTTAATAAAGATTGGGAGGAAAAATGGTGAAGGATAAGTCTTAGTTGTCGTGCGTCAGTTGTAATACCTAAACGTCGGCATCATAAGACGGTTCATAAAAACTATGATAAGGATTTTTTGTCACAGAGCGAATTAAAAAAACGAAAAGTACGTGATTCGATATCCTGTTTGAAATAAGAACAAACCGTGTTCACAAGACCAGCCAAACAATCAAAAGCTGCTACGATTGCGTCATTTGAAATATCTCAGATATTGGCGAAACACAAGAAACCATTCGAAGATGGATCGGTTGAAGCGAGTGAGACTTTATTTGGAGATTTTAAAAATAAAACAGAAACCATGTCTGCTATTAGAGAACTTCAGTTATCTTGATCGACTGTTACAAGGCTTATTGAAGTCATGAGTCAGGACGTGGCAGATAAACCAAAACATGATATCATGAAATGTAGATACTTTTCTTTACAGTTCGACGAATTCACCGATATGACAGACATTGCCCAGCTGTGTATTTTTATTAGGATGGTATTCAATGACATGTTGGTTAAAGAAGAATTTTTGACAATCATTCCTCTGCAGGGGAAGACCCTTGGCGAAGATATATATGACGTTTTCATCATTTTTGTAAAAAACTACAAGCTACCAATATATAATTTAGTGTGCATTACAACCGATGGAGCACCAGCAATGACTGGACACAAAATAGGTATTGGTAATATTAATAAACATCGATCTGTTATAGGTTTCCCCTCTGTAAACTAACGTTTTCAAATGAGCGTAAGAAGGAAAGCCTTTTGGATTCAGATCAGCTGGCCAAAATTGCTGTTCACCTCGGTCTATCCTTTGATTTGGATTTGGTTCTTTCGACTATTGACATGCTCTTATACTAAACCGACCCTTCCTGTCACATAAAGGAGAAGGACCAAGTAGATTTGGCAGCTCTTCGGGTAGAAACTGAGTTTATGAATCTTCATTCAATCTAGGTGGAAGGAAATGTGGACTAATTAGGTGATATCCAGTCATTCCAATCCACTGGTTCACATGAAATTGTTCCTGGTGATGAGCTTCAACGAAAGCATGAGGATTTTATGCCGCCCATAAGTATGTGGTTGTTCTGGTTAACACGCGCGGACGCCTTTTCAGCAGGCCAGAGTAAAATATCATGTTGTTCCTTGTCCAGCCACTCTACTAAATTACTCTATATTGAATTTGAAAAAAAACACACCACAAAAGTTGTCGCATCACCTCGTATTCTGAATTCCACAATCGATTAAGCAGCTCGATCGCTGTTTCTTTGTCAATATATATTTTTGGACATATGAGGGGAAAAAAATCTTATCTATGTAGTAACATTTGTTTCCACGTCTGAAGCAAGAATGGGTTTATTTCACTATCAGTATTCATTCAATTTGTCTTCAGTTTTCACGTCAAATTAATGCAAGTTTTCTGTGTTTCTTTTTGATTTTCAAATCTTTGAATTGATTGTAATGGCTGCTGAACGACCTGGACGCTATTTGAGTGATCATGAAGTGGTAAGAATGGTAATACTTATAGAGGAGTGGCGAATCCAACGTTACGTGGCTAACTTGTTGAATGTTAATTAAAGAACTATTTCAAGAGCAATTAATCTGTACCACGAAACGGGAATATGAAAGAAGCGCCGTACAGGGAAGAAAATGGATAACAACACCAGTTGATGATCGTTGGCTTCGTTTAACTGCACTAAGAGTTCGGCACTGTATGACTAGAATGCTAAAAAATGAACTTGCACTTTCCAGAAATGTGCATATTTCATTGCAAACTGTTAGAAAGAGGCTCAAAGAAGACGATATCAGACCAAGGGTGGCTTCTACTGGCCCGCGTCTCACCAGAGTGCATCGAGTTGCAAGACTTCAGTTTGGGAGGGAACATATAAATTGGGGTATTCCTGAATGGACGAATGTTCTTTTTTCCGACGAGTCCAGGTTCTGTCTAGTAACAAGTGATAGACGCATGCCTATATGTAGACGACCTGGGGAACGGTATAAGCAATGCAATATCCGGCAAACCGAAAACTCCGGAGGGAGCTCAGTAATGTTGTGGGGAGGCGTTTATTTTCATGGTCGAACTAAGTTAGTCCTAGTGAATAATGGATAATAACATCGTAGATATCCTTGAACCCCATGTTGTACCCTTTGGCCCATTGATTGGCGAAAACTTCATTTATATGCATGACAATGCTCGGCCTCATTCAGCTGGAGTAGTTAGAGAATTTCTGCAAAATGCCGAAATTGATATTTCAAGAAGTTCCGACTTGAATTTCATAGAACATGTTTGGTACAACATGGGGTGGCAAATTCAGCAACGTAGGATGCCTTGTAGAACTATAAAATCTGCTTCCTAAAATTTGGAACTCAGTGACTCAAGAGTACATCCAAAATTTGTTTGAAGTGCTTTCGAGATGTATACTAGAAGTATTTTGGGCCCGAGGAGGAAACACTTGATTTTGAAAACGATTAGTAACCATCCGATGCTAGTTGATTGGTCTCTTCGCGAATGTTTGAAGATGGTAGAATTTTTTAATTTTTCATTAACTCGAAAGCTGTTGATATTTTCCATCATAAACTCATCTCTTTCGAATGATATCTTCTCATTTTACACATCTGAAAGTTACCAAGCGACTCTTGAATGACCAACCTTAAAGTTTATATAGTATTGTCGTAAAAGTAGGGTGATGCGACAATTTTTGTGGGGAGTGTATTTTGTGGATGCTGGCGGTTCGTATGGCTTGGTAGTAATGTTTTACGCCTAGCTGAGAAAGTATGGGTTATCTAAAAGATAAAAAACCTCAATCAGAAGGAGTGAAGAGAACTTGCTGAAAATATATCTGACATTGATAGCGAAGTAAGTGAAGGTTATGACGATACAAATTATGAAGTGTTGTCTGAAGAGGAATACTCTGACGATAATGATAGTTTGGCAAACAATAACGATAATTCTGCGGATTCTGATGCCACCAATGTACAATCATCTATCCATTGGGATGATGTAACTGAAGAAAATCAAAATGAGTTTACTTTTTATAACAATACAAGCATTAACATTCCGCATTTGGTTGACGATATTACTCCTTCAAATGTGTTTATGACATTTGTAAACCATAATTTATTAGTCATAATAGTTGAAGAAACTAATAGAAATGCTGCTCAATATATTGGGAGAATAAGAATGACACGGTAAAGCAGAATTTCAGAATGGATTTCAGTAACGATCGCAGAAATGAGAAAGCTCCTTGGTTTGCTTATTTATTTATAAAGACTCAATTTATAGAAGACTATAACAGTTTGAAGGATGAAATAGTTGTATTTGACCAATTATGAAGTTACTCTTCTGCAGTTAGATTTTACACCTTACTCTATTGTCATTTTTAGAGACAAACTCAATGGCGGAAAAAATTTTATTATCTAATTCGGTTTTCGAGAATATCTCAAATTTTCGAAATTTCTTCGAGTCGATATCTTGATTATAATTAAAGTTACGTAAAGAATATTTTAACATTATAGAGGTACTTTTTCGAGTTGAATGCATTGTAGTACAGAAAATTCCTTTCCGCTTGGCGGTTTCATAGGTATAATACAAACTTGCCTTTTTCCAACTGCCATAGACAGATTTTTTCCCTTATTCACAAATATATAAAACACTCGTATTTTATTTTTCGATTGAATACCTTAAATCCAAAATTAAGAAATATTAGAATCTTTTGAAATATTGTCAGATAGTGCATTCAAAATTTTTATTCTTTACACAATGAATGAATTATTTGTTTCAAGTTTTGAAGTGAAATTAAATTTTACTTCTTTTAGAATATTTGAGTTATTTTTCAGAATGTCAAATATTCTAAGAGAAGTAGAATTTTAATTTCACTTCAAGTTCAAGTTATTTTTCAGAATGTCGTATAAAATCTACAAGAGCAGATGATAGAATGTTTTATACAGATTGGTTATGATGCAAACGCAGCAAAAAAAAGTCTCTACATCATTTTCTTGATAGAAAGCAGCTCTAGGAGACTTTCTTTCCGAGACTTAACCCTATTTTCGAACGTATTTACTTGCGTGATCTACGATTGTCGACCATTTTCATTTTGACATAAAAAATGAATATCATTCACTTTAATACGTATTTGAAATTAAATAGTTCTTTTAATCATTTGTGATTGAAGTTGTTTCAGTTTCGGTGAAAAATATTGATTTTTTCTCTGTGAAATTAAAAAACCTAAAGTCCCATATTGAATCTTTTATTTGCCATAACTCAATATATTTTCCATATACTCAAAAAGACATGAACGTGAAAAAACATGCACTATAAAACTGAAAAGAACAGATAATAGGCTAATGAAAAAATGTTTATGTCAACGAGACAATTTTGTTCACCTACACAATTCACATATATTTCCTTCATATGATTTTTACAAGGATACCAGTAGCATTTCGCACAATATTTTCGTGAAGATTTATTGTCACTTCAGGACATATGCCGCAACGACCAACGTAATCTTGTAGCCTCTGAGGGGGAGGGGGTACGACCTCACTGATGCCTAAATGATATCGAGCGATAGATGTGATTTTTTCGTATCTCCAAATTATTGAATTTGAATTATTTGAATTGGATGTTATTCGCTAAATAACAAAAAATAATAGAAATACTCGATAGGTATGCGCAAAATATGCTTTCATTTTGATAGCTCATCTTCTCAGACTCTACTTAGACTTATTCAATATCAAACTAAAAAGAAGAACAATTAAAAACTAAATAAATTACTGAAAGTCTTCTTCACCTGCAAGAATACAAACCTCTGTCCTTCTTCGCATATTATCACGTACTCTTCGAAATATTCCTGGGGTATTTCTTATCGTGTCACAAGAGGTTATTATTCGATTTCTCATTTCTTTTGCAGTGTTCACTGGAGTGGTATAAACTAAGTTTTTGAGATATCCCCAGATTAACCTGAATGTTAAGTCTGGGGACCTAGGAGGCCATGATTCTAGGCCACCCCGACATCGGTTGTTGAATGTATTATTCTAGAATTCCCTAGATTCTCCAATAAAATGTGCTGGTGCCACGTCATGCATGAACCACATTATGTTTCTCAGCAAAAGTGGCACATCCTCGAGCAATAAAAGTAACTCCTCCGCAAGAAATTGCCGATTAGCGGGACCGTTCAGTCTGTTACACTAAGGAAATGGCCCAATTGAATAATTTCCAATTATTGTGACCTAGACATTTGGTAAGGATTGTTCTTGATGACGAGGTTCCTCAATGAAATGGGGGTTTTCCTCAGCCCAATAATGATTATTGTGAAAATTTGAGGTAATAGTTCTCGAAAAGTTAGGTTCTTCTGCAAACATTATTCCACTATCAAAATGAGCATTTTCTCTAATTTTATCTAAGAACCATCGACCTAAATTCAGTTTTGCAGGAAAATCTCGACTAAGTAGAGCTTGGATGCGTTGAATATGAAACAGGTACAATAAAAAGTCGTGGGGAATCCTGCAAAGTAGAACATGTGAAATATTCAACTGATTTTCAATTTTTACTCACATGAGGATTCAAATCAATACAATTCAAAACTGCGCATTCAATATCTGGAGTTCTCATAGTTTGAGTTGCATCTTTTAAATGATTATATGCAGTAAAAGTACCAGTTTCTTTCAACCTTCTGTGGACATTTGAAAATTTTCGCCTGTCTGGTGTTACCTGATTTGGAAAGCGCCTTGCTCTTGTTGTGTTTCCGTCAGCCAGACCGTACATGTAAAGGATATCAGCCAATTCGGCGTTAGTAATGTTAGCCATTTTTTCTTACAGCAATAACTTCAAAAGTCTTGAAACTTATCGTTTATTTATTAAAGAGTTTGAGCAGGCACTAGACTTTAGCAACTGTCAAAATAAATAAATCAATGAAAAATATCAAAGCCTACAGATCGTTTATTTAATTAGAAGTGCATTCAATTCAGCGAATGCATACAATCGTTTAATAATTCTTGGCTCGAGAAAGTTTGGAGATACGAAAAAATTACATGTGTCAAAAAAGTTTCTCATTTGAACGAAGATGACGAAAATTGATTGTACGCTGATCATTGGCGTACTGCAAACATGTTTGAAATGGCAAAAGAAGACATTGCTCCGGAAAGGAAAACACCTTGTAGATTCTAGTTGAAATTTATGACGTGTAATGATGGAAGCTGTAAATAGCTTGCATTCCAAATTTGGTCTGAATATATCAAAAACTGCAGAACTTTTGAATAAAAAACAATTTTTTCCGGAAATTGTAACACCCTGTAGCTCCCTAAGCTTTTGCGGACCTTTGCTTGTATGAACTTTGTTCTTAACACCCTGTAGAGACATTCAGGAGTTGCATGAATCGCAAGATGAGGATTTTATCGAAACCGACTTGGAAGAAATGCTAAATTGAAGAAGTGGGTTCAAGAAGCACTGCAAACATTTAGTTTGAAAAATTTTAGGAAAGGTTTAAAAATGGTAAATGAACTCTGTGATATCTTGATGAAAATTTATGGAACGAAGTCTTATTTTTAAGAGGCAAATTGCAAATGCCACTGCTGAATATCAGTTTGAATTGTAACTTTTGATATTGCATATAATAGAAACCAAAAGCGTGGAGTAGGCCGACATGATTTCTGTGTATGGATTTGCCGATGGTAATTCACATGCTCAGTGTCTCATGGGTAAGGTGCAGAAGGACTAGAGAACGAAATAGCACTCGTCTTGTCACTTGCCAGTTAAACATTAGCGATTCGTCTGTACACAGAACGATTAACATCGATAATATTCGCAGTTTATGATAAGACGTTATGATGTAATACAAATTTTCGATTCACGACCAACTACACAAATTGTAGCATAATGTTCTGTTTACAGATAATACAATATTAGCGAGATGTCGATTCGTCCACCATTAGAATTCTCATTCGTATGCAGTAGAGAATACTCACGCAAAAAATGGGACCCACTCCAAAATTTGGAAAAGGTTAATACCAGGCTTGTTTTTTTAAGTATGTACCGTTTCGTCACACCGCAGCAACAACACTGAGGTCGCCGTTCTACGTATGTACTTATCGACATTGTAAAAACATTGATCTATCAAAAAAGTTTTGATAAGTCCTTAACATCTCAAAGCTGGCAGTTGTCTCCAGGAACGGGGCAGCTTATTATAGAACCTCACATTCAGCGACCTGGTCAACCTGTATCCTGGGTGAACAAGGTTTGAGCTGTTCCTGCTTGAGTAATTATGTACCTCTACATGAGATGCGAATTTGTCCAGATTTGACCGAACAATAAGAATTTGTGAGGAGATATACATTAATGGTAGACTCCTTATTCTATTTGTGATAAATAATGGTTTACAGTGTTCTAAGTAGCTGGCTCCCTCTAACCGCTCTCTTCTGCAATTTAAATATTCTCTCCGAACTCGCGGAATTGCCCTACAGAATGACCCCATATGATAAGACTGAATGGAACAAGGCAAAATACGTAGACTTGACTATTCTATGATCGAATTGGGCAAATCGCATTTTTCTGATCAGGAAGATGATGGAAGAGAGTTTTCCAGCTAGTAAGTCCGTATGTGGCTCCCAGGTGATAGAGTCATCGATAGTAACTCCCAGAAAATTCACTGTTTGAGGTAACGAGGCGCGATCCTCAGGAGGAATCTTGATTGATTGAGTTTTTTGTCTATTGAGCAATAACTTAATACCCTGGAACCAGATATGTGCCTACGACACCGCGACCTCCTTCGAATCAGTCACTCACCGTACATCAGTGCCAGAGTTCGAAAGATCATTATTATAAATGAGAAACAGTAGGGGCCCCAGGAAAGAATCCTGGGGAACCCCGTGATTTACTGGCATGATTTCGGAGACGCCACCACGAACCGAAACGCATTGAGACCGACCCGACACGTAGGAGGCCAACAGCCTCGAGTGTATTACTCTGAAGCCACATCTCTCCGCTTTTATTGCGAGTGTTCTGTGCACAACCATATCGAAAGCTTTCGTTAAGTCGCATAGCTCCAGTGATCGCACCTTCCTCCAAGCCAGACACGATCTTCTCGATAACGCAGAGAATAGCTTCAATTGTAGACCGACCACATCGAAAACCGAATTGAGCCTAGGCAAAAAGCGAATTCTTTTCAAGAAAGTTCATGAATCTAGTTTTCAGTAGATGTTCGAATACTTTTGCGATAGTTGGTATTTTCGCTATGGGTCGATAGTTGTTCAGATCATTAGGAACGCCTTTCTTGAAAATCGGAATTACCCTAGATCTTTTGAAAACGATAAGAAACACCCCCTCCTCCATTCACCGACTAAACAATGATCTCGCTCACGAATTTGAATATCTTACTACTCATTCCATACACATCTAGAGATGAAAAATTTGAGAGTCTCATATAAGAACTCCGAAGCTCCTCAACAGTCATAGGGGTGAGGAACAAGGTGGAATCCGAAGATTTTGTATATTCGGAGATATCTGGAAGTGATTGCCTGGAACCGGAAGCTGTAACTTCCTCAATCAGCTGTTGACCTACTTTAGAAAAGTATTCATTGAATTCCCTTGAAGTGAATGAATCTGGAATTATATTCTTCTTCCCTCTGTTTCGTTCATCATTGATAAGACGCCACGAGTCCCTAGCTAGATAACTAGACCGTTCCAGGTATCTATCCCTGACATTTTTTTTCGCTTTCACTATGCGTTGTCTGTGAAAATTTTGAAAATTCTTAAATTGTCTCAAGTCTCGACAACTCCGGCGTAAACCAAGTAGGAGGATTGCTTTGTGACTTGCATTTACTTAGCGGAAAATCAGAAGAGATGTTTTCCTGTAAAACGGATATCATCATCAGCGCAGAGTTTTCGACATTATAACGACTGACGAAAGACCAATCCAACTCAGATGGCCTATGAAGAAGTCTAGTCAAACCGTTGTTAGATATTGTTCGCTCAAAGTGATAGGAATTCTCACTACGTTTCATACAGTATGGCATATTAACAGTTAAAGCCTGGGCGAAGTGATCGGAAAGCCCCGGTTTGACAACACTGGCGCTGAAGCTGCCAACAGGGAGATTTTTAATCACATTATCAACACAAATTGCCGAATTAACAGAAACTCTAGTAAATCAGGGATAAAGTCTCAAACAAGTTCAAGAGTTCAGAGCGTCTAGCTGATTGAGTCATGAAATCAACATTAAAAGCGCCTAAGATTATGGTTTTTTCGAATCGATGGCACTGAGATTCCAAAATGCCCCAAAGACTACTCAAAAAATATTGAAAATTGTCAGTTAGTGATCGATATAACACTATAATTAAACACTTAATACTGGACAGAAACATACCACAATATTCAGCATCAATGTCTCTAGAATGGGTCTCGAATCCAATCGGCGTATAAGAATGTAGCTCATCCCTCACAAACAAAGAAACTTCACCATGCTGCCGACGTGTTCTGCTACAGTAGGAGACCATCCTATATCCAGAGATGTTCATGATCTGTAGACCCTCCGTAGAGAGACAATGTTATATAGCAACAATATCATCTTAAAAGTCACTCAAATAGATAGAGAGGCACTGTATGTTCAAATGCATAATACTTATGTTTTCCACGTTCGAAGTCAGTTTATCAGAATGAGAAGGTAATAGAACACCCTTTTCCTCATAAATATATGAGTTCTATGAAGGCTCTATTCGTCTAAAAAATTTCCTTCACTTTGAGTTTTCTGCAATATTGAGTTTCTTGTTGAATTCCTGTTCCAGAAATTGTAGCGCTTCTTGCGAACGCCGTTCGGCCAGTAGTTAGCATTACCGATAGTATCTAGTTTTTCAAAAGGACCTTAAAGGAGGATGTGTCATCCGAGGTTTTCAGTTTTTCAATTTCAAGTTGGTTGCTAGAGAACTTTTCCGTTTCAAGGTAATCTAGGATCATATCAGTGGTGGCTTCTTTATTGGAAATACCAGCAATGTACAGTCACGTTTTTCTTTCTTTGGTGCTCCCAAGAAGTAGTCCATTCAATTTGTCTGATTCTCCATTGTTTACATTATTTAATGTGCGTTTAAGATGATTTCGATAACCGTGAGATCTGTGCAGTTCATGAACAAAACATTATGAGTCCTGAAATGTTTAGAAAGTGGATGCAAGCATTAACAAAATGCTAGACAAATGTGCATGATAAATAACCAAGCGGCCGTTCTTTGGTCATTAATGTTAGTTGCCGGGAGTAGACAATAAGGTGAGAGAAAACAGAGGCTTTATGATTTCTTTCTTGTGTTTTGACTTTCCTTATGTATCTCGTAATATTTTGGATAGTATTGTGGCCAAGCACTTGAATTACCAAAAACTGTGCTCACGTTGGTTATCGAAAATGTTGACGAATGTGTATAAAACCAAACGTTTAGACCGTGCATTGACTTTCCTTGAGCGATACCACAAGGAGCTATATTGTTACAATCGAAGAAACAGTCCATGGATTTGCGGCATTCAGATTCGCTTCGAAAAAACCGGTCCACGGTCGATGCACTATTAGTAAGGCAATTAGTAGAAAAGTCTCTTGAATATAACACTCCAGCACATCTTTGTTTCATAGACTTAACGAAGGCCTTCGACAGAGTCCAACTGAAGGATGTAATCAAGATACTGGAAAATAAAGAGGTACCCAAAAAATATATAAGACTCATAAAAGATCTGAACACGAATACAACAACGCAAATACGAACAAACCACACCCTAACGCAGCATTTCGGAACAACGTCGGGCATCCGCCAAGGTGATAGTCTTAGCCCTCTACTATTTAATAATGTTATGGACCAACTTGTAGAGACCGTTAAAAACTTGGGACTAGGTTACTGCATGGAAACCTACAAAATTAACATCTTATGCTATGCCGATGCCGCCGTACTCATTGCAGAATCAGAAGACGACCTAGAAAGAATGTTATACGCCTTTAGCAAACGCGCAAAAAATTTCAATATGGAAATCTCAACAAGTAAGACAAAATCCATGACCATAGCTAAGGAACATCTGCGCTGCAAGTTAACAATAGACAACGCCACTATAGACCAAGTCATGTCATTCGAATACTTAGGGTGCAAAATAACAAGCACAGGATACCTTGAAGATGAAGTGAGAAGACAAGTGAACAAAGCAGCTGCAGTATCGGGACATCTTAAACAACCAATTTGGAGAAGTAGACACCTCAGTATACCATGCAAATCCAGAATCTACAAAACATGTGTGCGACCAATTATGACATACGGGGCAGAAACAAGAGCGGAAACGTCGGTAACAAAGAGGATACTAAGAAGAACAGAAATGAAAACGCTAAGAACTATAACCGGTTACACATTGAATGACAGACAAAGAAATACCGACATAAGGGAGAAATGTGAAATAGACGATATTGTAAGATGGATAAGAAAAAGAAGAAGAGAATGGAACTAGCATGTAAACAGAATGACCACAGATAGAATAGCCAAAATCGTATATAACAACATACCACACGGAAGAATACCCGTTGGACGACCACCAAAACGATGGCGGGACAGTTGGCAATCAACTTCACAAGAACTGCTGCAGGGAAACCGGAACTGAACAGGCGCTACGCCTTCTACAATGTGAAGAAGAAGAAGAATATTCGCTTAGAAGAGTATATTTTGAACAAATAATTTCTGCTCGGAAAGATATGTGCACAGCTCCTCGGAATATAAAACGAGTATTGCTTGTGGAATTTCTGCCTCGTACTGAAACAATAAATGTAACAGCTTATTGTGAGACATTGAACAATCTGCGTCTTTCAATCCAGAACCAAAGACGTGACGAGTTGACGAAGGGTTGCTGACAATACCCGTCCGCATGTGGCTAATAAGACGAAAGATCTCATCACATCTTTTCGATAGAAAATTCTAGATACCGCCCTGATCTGGCGCCCAGTGACTTCCATCTGTTCCTGCACTTGAAAAAACACCTGGGCAGTCAGCGTCTTCAAGACGAGGATGAAGTCAAAACATTTGTGATGTAGTAGTTAAGAAGCCAGGGGCCAGACTTCTATGAGGAAGGTATTCAAAAACTGGTACAACGTTATGGCAAGTGTCTCAGTGTTCGAGGAAATTATGTAGAAAAGTAGATTGAGATACAACATTTTATGTAAAACTAAAATTATTGACATATCTTTACACGCCTTTTTTCGATTTCAAAACAGTATTTACTTGAAAACACGCCTCATATTCGAATGGGTCTATACGAAAGTACGCTATTACGACCAGATGATTGAGATGGGGAGCTAGATGAGTTCAAAGAGAAAAACAATGATGTTTTCCTCCGCGGGTTCATTAAGATTTACTAATGCACGGTGCAGAGTAGCTTCCTCTTTTCGGAAGAACGAATTGAGTTATATTGTTAGTAGAATTATCTCATCTCTGAAAAATTTAGTATGAAAATGATCCACCTACTTGTTTAAATATCCCCCCCATATTCGAAATACTCTCGTATCAGGATAAAAACCAAATTGTGACTCATCACTGTAGAGAAATGTGACGCCTCCCACTTGACTTCAATTTCTGTGTTCGTTGCTCTAAACTAAATAGTCGAGTCATCAAAGGAATGAATAACTTTTCGCACAATAAGACAGATTCTAATAAAGTTTGTTTGGTTGGATTCGTGAAAATCTCTGAAAAGTTTGTGAACTAATCGAATCATGAAGATATCCCAAATTGCATTCGTGCATGAGAAAAATGTATTGTTACGTGTAATGAAAACTAGCTTACCTTGTTCTTGTTGCTGTTCTTCGGAATAACAAGAAATATATGGTTTTCTTGGTAAAATCTTTAATTTTGAATTATTACACTGAATCTGATGGTTAAGATCCTGAAAATAAATCGAAACATGAAATCAAATTACTTCCCTTGATATCTCTCTGTTTGTAAACAAACAGTATTAACAGGACTAAATCAATGACAAAGGTCATTCTAACCTGTGAACTACACTCGGAGGCAAAATTAGCGGAACACTCGAAAATTTAACCCAATTCGAAGTTCGATATTTTTTTCTAATTCTCAACCGATTTAGATGATTTGTTCGGCAAGTTATAGATCAACTCTTCTGCTTTGTAGAAATTATAAGAGAAAACAAAAATATTCGAAAAAAATTTTATACGGGGGCAAAACTAAGAGTGTTTTTTTTGTCACAAATTCACCCTGTGGAATTTCGTGGTCCGAGTTGAAACGTACAATATCATGGTCTGTCAAGACACATCTTCCTACAGTAACGCCGTTCTTGTTTCATGCGTTTATCTCTATTTTTGCAAAATATATTTAATTTCAAGTGACAAATAACCATTTTGGAGAAATTCCATTGAATCAAGAAATTGTCATTAAAATTCGTCTATCAATTAGGAATTTTCTTATTATCACTCAGGCGTGTCGAAATAGTCGTTTGCGATTTTTATGTTCGAATTGCATTAGTTATTGATGACAATTTGGTTACTTTGGTGAAAATTAGGAATTCATAGGAGATAACAGTCGGTAGGTATTAAAATACACATCTGAATTCTGGGACCATTGATAAAACTTTTCATTTACACATGTGCACACCTTTTTTTATCAAATATGAAATACAACACACGTTTTTTTGTATATGAACACATTTGCACTTGTTTAAAGAATGGGAGTTTTCCATTCTTTGATTTGATACAAATTCGATCGGTTGCGGTGTTTTGTGATTCTTTTACTGTTTACGATTCGAAACGGTATTTTTCATTCAGAATGAGAGATTTACCACCAACCTCAGTAGCAAGGGCAGTTACATTGATCGAGGAAGGGCGCACCTACCGCTCAGTCGGTACCATTTTGGGTGTCTCGACGTCGGTTATCCATCGAATCTACCGACGTTACAGGGAAACTGGATTGTACGTGAGGAGGCGAGGACAAGGAAGAAATCGGGCAACCCGCGCTATACGTGACCGTTTCATCGTCAATCAAACCATATGAAATCCTCGTCTTACTGCTGTTCAGGCACGTAACCTTTTACAAGCTTTGGATAACATTAACGTCAGTGTGAGGACAGTCAGAAGACGATTAAATGAAGTTGGTCTGAGACCATACGCGCAAGCAAGAGCACCAAGACTCGATAGAGCCCATCGGGTAGCAAGATTGGCGTTTGCTAGGGAGCATGTTGCATGGACAATCAATCAGTGGAGACGAGTTTTATTTAGTGATGAGAGCTGATATTGTGTGAACTTCGTGGATGGTAGAGATAGAATATCGAGGCATCAAGGGGAACGGTACAATCAAGCGAACTTCGCAGGAACTGAGCAATACGGTGGAGGGTCAGTTATGATATGGGGTGGCTTATGCTTGGGAGTACGAACAGAACTGGAGATTATTGGCAATGGATCACTTAATGCCCATCGGTATATAACAGAAATCTTGGAGCCCCATGTTGTGCCTTTTGCTCCTTACATAGGAGAAAATTTTCTTTTTATGCACGATAACGCACGCCCTCATACTGCGCGCATAGTGATAGAATATCTCAATGAACTTGGGATCATACGAATGGACTGGCCGTCGCGGTCACCGGATTTAAACCCGATCGAACACGTTTGGGACATTCTTGGAAGAAGGGTTCGACAACGGAATCCAGGCAACGTTGAAGAGCTGACATTGGCTTTGGTGGAAGAGTGGGACAACATACCTCAACAGATGATAGACAATATCATTGGGAGTATGCGAAATCGTATGCGCGCTGTAATAAGAGCTCGGGGGTTCATACTCGCTACTAAAATCAAATGTTTTTTTTTGTGGGTCATCATGAACATTTTTCTCAACATGTTCATTTCATTTCACGAGTGTATCGCTAGGATACACACCTGCTCTCAATTTTGGACAGGAATGATAATTATTGTAGTGTCACACAAAAAAATTCAAAAATAAATGTGCAAAATCAACGATTTTTCCAGTGTACTTCGAGTTCTCCCGAAGCGTGAAATTAGCCAGTGAATTTCAAAAATGTTCATTTCGTTAGATTTCTGCTTCTCTAGTTTTGATTTTATTTCTTGGCTAACCTCCGATGATATGCACCTACGCAAGATTAAAAATTATTTCTTGAAATTTGTGACTTTTCGCTTCAAATTGGATATCTCTTGTAAAAATAGAGATAAACGCATAAAACAAGAAGGCCGTTACTGTAGGAAGATGTGTCTTGACAGACCATAATATTGTACGTTTCAATTCGGACCACGAAATTCCACAGGGTGTTACGAATTTTTGACAAAAAAAACACTTTTAGTTTTGCCCCCGTATAAAATTTTTTTCAAATTTTTTTGTTTTCTCTTATAATTTCTACAAAGCAGAAGAGTTGATCTATAACTTGCCGAACAAATCATCTAAATCAGTTGAGAAATAGGAAAAATATCGGACTTCGAATTTGGTTAAACTTTCGAGTGTTCCGCTAATTTTGCCTCCGACTGTATAACCTTCTGTCTTAAAATTGCACTACAGACTATTGTTATATTCTATTTTCTCATTCTGAAACGAATGATAGGTTTGCGAGTCGCACTTTGGCGGATTTATTTCTCTAAAAATCTTCAAAATTGTTTCAAAAATCAAAGCCTGAGTTATAGGTTTTAGTTATGCTTCACAAATTTTGTGGACTTGTTTTGATATTTTTAAGATAAACACGTGAGAAACCTCACTTTACACTTTAGGTTATGTTAGGTTAGGTTAGATTGTCAGGAGGAGAAAGGAAAAGTTGGTTGTTAACCGAACGGACTTTGGCGGATTCATTTCTCTTAAAAATAGTATAGTTCTCATTCAGTTCATCTAAAATCGCCTTTATTTTGGGTTAGATTAGGTTAGTTCAGTTCGGAAAGGTCCTGATCGAGGAAATCCAGTGCTCTACTGTCACAGCTGTGGCTGTTCATTGGTCCCCACTTTTATACAATAATTGCCAAGATCTATTGATGGGTTGCCGCACCTAGAGGCAGATAAGTTTAGACTCATATATGACATACATATCTTACCTACTTCATTCACACTATGATCACAACTCCAGTTTATTCAACAATTTAGCCACCTCAGCTATTTGTGGCCTATATCAAATTATCACTACTTCCATTTAGGATTATTACATATATTTAACTTCATTCCTTCCTCATTCACACCAGGTTTGTGTGTATTGTTTATTTCAATAACGGTATACCTAGATATTTTGTACCACGTTGATGGTGCATTCTTTATTCTCTTATTTGATATACTAATGTGAAAAACCCCTGTGAGGAGAGATAAACGTTTATTTCCTTACGTATCACCTCATGATTATTATATAAAGCACTGGTTAAGGGAAACTGAAATATAAATAATCCCTCCGTTTATATGGTATAGTGACCACTATAATTGGAACAATATCAATTATATTCTAAAGTTTGGGATCTAACTACGGAACTCGTTTTATTTTGATACCAACCCCTGATATTTAACGAAAAGTTAAGAAATTCCTACAAAATCACAACTTGTGAGAATTTCTCCTTGCCTCCTTCAAATCGAAGTAACAGTATTTCAGAATCGAATTTTTTGAAGTAGAAAATAATACAAATTCTTAAAATCAGTAAATAATCGTGAAAATAAATCCAAATTTGTAGCTCCAGAGTTTCTGGCTCGCTTAACAAGAATACGATTTTGGCGAGAGCCTGCAGAGTACCAATTGCCCGCAGCGGGTCTTTTATCGTCTTCCTCTGAAGTATTGTGATAATTTGTCACAGAAATGGCCCAAAACCTATACTCTAGGATTTTTGTGGTCGCTGATTACGAATATCGCAACATCTGTGGTCTCTAACAAAACCCGTGAACGAAAGGAGATTCAGCTTCGTTATACCTTAGATTTTTCCGGGTACTTTTTCAGAAAGAAGAGTAAAACTATTAAGTGTACAAAAATGCATCATAAAAAATTAACGGGTTTTTAATTTAGTCATTTTCTTTTTCGACTTTTTCTCCTCCTTCTTCTTTGTCTTCTACTCTTATAGAATCTGTTCCTTCATTCATGTCATTCAATATTCGTGCAATCAAAGCCTGCACAATTTTTGCAGGTTAAATCACGAACTATTCCATGCTTTCTGTACCCTTAATAAGTTACGGCGGTTTGTCTTACAACTGCAAAATATTGGATTCGAAATATTTGGCGGTCCATGAGGCTGGGCCACTTTGACAGGATTCAACGAGTTATTTAGCATCTCCCACCACCAATCGGTTGGGTTCATTTCACTGTCCTCGCTAGGTAGCCAATTTTGCACATGCAAACAAACTCTTTCCAGATGCAAGGTAAATGCGTCTACATAACGAAGACACTAAATACATCCTGTATCAGTCAGTTTCAGCTAAATGAATATCACTGAGCTTAATTTCCTCAGGGATATTCGGCTTTGTGAAACTTAATGGAGCATTATACATAGCCAAATATTACCGTGTTCACTACGCTATATAACCATAGATCGCTCTAGGCCCCTCCCAACAAGAGTGTTACTGTGTTAACCACGCTTTGTTAATCAAAAATCGCCCAGTAGGCCCTTCTAACCAAGCTAAGCACAGAGCGTACTCTGGACCTACCTGGACCGAGGATTTAAATATCTACGCATCTCTGAAACTCGCTCCCTAATCTAACCAACCTCATCGAGTTCACACTGTCTCCGTAGAACGTCTGCAGCACGCGTTGCCACAAGTCGATTCTACGGACCCAAGCGTCAGTTATATTGCCAAACCGACGTTGTCAACCAGCGAACCACGTGTTTTATTTAATCTTACATTTACGTTTACAACTAGTATTTGTGTTATACATCGACATTTAGCATATGGTATAGTAGCATGGGGTGGAGTCTCTCAGAATCATCTTCGATACCTTCAAAATACACAGAAACAGTATAAAAATTATTTACGGAAAAGAGTACACTTACCCAACAGCCCTTTTTTTCATGAAACTGGTTTATTCGAATTGAAAGTGCTTTTTTGCTATTCTCTTATAATAAGGCAACATCGAGATTGATCACGTCTATATGCTCTGTGGTATGGCTACGTCAAATCAGGTTCCGATAACTGAGGAGAGCAGTACTCAAAAGAGCTACTTATATTTGGGTATGTATATTACAGAGGAAGAAATTGTGGTTTATATTTTAATTTCCAGTTGTTAAATTGTTGTAAGTTTGAGAATGTTTTTGTTTAGGGTTTTTCTACTCAAGTCAAGGTATACAAGATCTGCAAACAAGCCTCAAAAGGGGCTTCCCAGATTATCGTATTTTGATGTTGCGTGGATTATGCACTTTTTATGTTAATGTTAAAATGAGTTCAGATTATTTGTATGAATATTTCTCAATCTTGTATTTGTTATTTCACACATTGAAGCATAACTATTATTATTCATTATCGTGGACTTATGCACTCAGCTGTTAGCTGGATATAATTTACCTTTCCCAGATTCACCAATCAAAGGGAGGCTCGACCACAATATACGTGACATAAATTTCCCAACTATCCTACATGTAACATATTAAGAATTTTGCATTTCTATATAGGTATTCTTATGCAATTCTAATTTGTTTAGGCTATCATGCAAAGTTTTTGGTTTTCTAGTTGTTTGTAGCGATCACTTGGTCTTAAACGGCCATAAGGAATCCTTCTGTTTCCGCGAATAATTCTCGTTTCATCAACCATTTGTTGGAGGCTTCTTTGTCGATGTGTGATTGATTAATCTCATGGTGATGTCGTCCATGCAATTCCTTTCTTGAACATTGCTCTTATTTTTCAGTATCTGATAGGAACGGTAGATTCAGCAGGTCATCTCTGGTAGCAAGATTGAGAGGTGTATATCCCATATCAGCCAACGATACCACATCATGGAGGTCAGAAGTGAAAGCTTTTGCAGAGAAGAATTCTCTGAGATTTTTTATCTGTTCGGTGTGTAAATTGACAACATCTATTAATCCGCGTCCTCCTTCTTTCCGATTCAAAGTTGTTCGTAGAACAGACGATTTTGGATGATGATTGTGGTATATTTTCAGAATTGTTCGGGTCTGCCTTTAAATATCATCCAGTTCTGTCTTAGTTCATCTGATTATTCCAAATGAGTGAAGCAACACTGGAATGGAGTAGGTGTTAATTGCCTTGACTAGATTCCCCGAGTTCAATATTGATTTCAGCATAGTCTTCAGGCGCTGACTGTATTCTGAACAAATTGTTTTTGGTCTATCAATCTGGCTTGGTGGTATCCTAGATATTTGTATGTTTCGCCATCCCTCATGCACTGTACAATATCACCGTTTGGGAGTTGTGTTTCAACATCTATGACTTTCCCTCTTTGAATGTTCAGGGTCTTACATTTTTCAATCCCGAATTTCATATGAACATCTGCCGAGAACTTACTGACAGTTTTCAGCAAATCATCGAATTGCTTCTTGTTCGAAACATATAATTTGATGTCATCCATATACAGCAGGTGGGAGATTGTATGATAATTCCTATCTGTTTTTATCCTATTATTATTATACTCATTGTTTACAACACCATATATCGATATTTATAGGTAAATCTCACACTCTTTTCAAGCGTTCATTCTGAAAAACGTCGAAGTGACAACATGCTTTAACACACTGCAATAACTCCTCAGTAAGTTCAAGCATCTATTCAGAAATATGAAGAGCAATTTCTTGTAATCTAGGAATGAATTTTAATCTTTCAAAAGCTAGATGCAATGTGAGTTTTCTATTATCAGAACAAGTACATTGTATCTGAGGAGAATTCAGACATATTCAGAAAATACCCTTTCCTGGTGAAATTTCGAATGTCAATGTGAATCGAAGACATTTTATTAAACGTAACGTAGTGGGATAGAAGCAGATATTCGTCCAAACACACTCAATCCAAAAGATGTTATGATACCTTCAATTCTCTAAATCTAGTTCGAAACAGCATAGTCTAATATAAGCTTTTTCTATTTCGACATGCGGCGTAATTAGAAGCCACGTCACTCGTCGTCAGTGGCATCTCATTGGTAGATCACAGAGGAGTCAAGGCCCGATGCTAATACTCTTTCCATTATTAAAGAACAAACAATAATTTCATCATTATGACTAATACGATACGTCACGCCTCACGTTTCAACGGAAAACCTGATTGGCCAGACACTTTTACACACCGCCTCTGTGTTTGAGGAACAATAAGTAGTTGAGAGAGGGCTTCCTGCCGGTACTAGACGGATTCTGGTAGACCGGTGGTACCTGCCTGAAGCATAGAACTGATATGAATGAATGGGACGTGTATAAGTTTGCGCGCCGAATTTGGTAGATGCGAGACACGCGCCATGCTAACTGGTGTGTAGCATATGTTATTATTTCAAGGTACTCGTATATCGAACCGGTATTGGTATCGTTGAAACTAAATACTGTACGTTTTCAGAGGTAGAAGGGATTGTTGAAATTATGAGTGGAATAAAAAGTTCGTCAATCGAATTTTATTTATATTACTGCAGAATTCTTAGGTATAGCTTCGATCGGTATTTTATCTCTTATAGAATTGTATTCTGACAAAATGATTTGAATAAAAACACATTTAGATTCAATATACACTATGACACAAAAGTATCCGGAAATTTGCTTCAATATTTATTGAATCTCCTTCAAAATATGCTCCGTTTAAAGCGATACAGATGTGTCAACTAGGAAATGTAATGTCGCATCAAAATATCAATCTCGGTATTCGCTAGATTCAGGAATTCTAATCTTGGTGTTGTGCGAGATCTCGCATTATACGAAAATTCCTATCATTTATATTTCTATTGGCTCCTATTGTTCTTCAGGAGCAAAATAGAGAAATAAAATCTCAAGCTAACCAGTAATTTATTCGAAAAGTAACAAATTATTCTAAAACTTGATAATAACAATTCAAAATGCAAAAAGTATCTAGGGTTTCATCTGCCAGCCGACTCCGAATGCTGCATGCCAGATAACCAGCTGAGGAAAACGCCTGTTCTGCCTCGATACTTGTTGGTATTACAAATAAAAGACATTGGTGAGCGAAACTCGTAGAAATTTATTTCTTTCTTAAAATCATATCAAGTGACGATGACAAAGGTGCCACACGTTTTTGCGAACGCTCTTTCAATGCCATTTCCAATTCATCATCAAGACTAAGAGAAGCGTTAGCCATTTCAGGCTCTAAAGTTTCTTTCACTGCAGCTAATGGAATTAAATCGTCATCATCACTTTCATTCATGGCTTTATCTGCAACTGAAGATGTAGAAGAGATTGTTTGGTAGATTGACTGCAATATTGTCATCGTCGGTACTGTTCTTGTTTAATCTTCCAATTAACTTTATTATTTCTTTTTTGATAGAAGATTTTGGAGGTAGTTTAAAAATTCACTAGCAGATTGATTGAATTACTCGTTGTATTGGACAGGGTCTGTCAAATATAACAATGCTGCGGTCATAAATGTTCGGCGTTAATTAATCCGAGCCCTCATAGATTTAGCAAATTTTTGAGCTACTGGTGTTCCGAGTTCTTCTTACTTTTTCACCATAGATTGCAAATTGTTTCGGCAGTTAACAGATCCGAATTTCGACGACATAGTACTTCCACTGCCAGTTTTATAGGCAGAAATACGAGTTCTAAATCTGATAAAGCTCGATATTCTTCGTCTGAGAAACTATGATTTGTATTCGATCCAAGATTGCAATCAATCAAGGCTTTGCCTAAAATATTATTGAATGTGGAAATCATATCTGCAAGACTAGAGCAGCGTGTTTTGCAGTCCAGCACTAGTTGCTCATTTTTGCTGAATTCGTCCTTCATATATTTCTGAAGAACATCATTCTTCGTTGGTGATTTTTGTTAAAGTTTGACTACTGGTCTTACTATTTTGATAAGGTAATCAAATTCTGCCACTAAGTCACCTTCATCTACAGTGGGTAATCTGCAGTCAGATCCTTCATTATCAATAATGTCATCAAATTCTTCATCGTCAGACTCTTCTTTTTGCGTTTCGGTTTCACGTTTTGATTTGTAAATCAACTCCCAATTGAATGCCGTGAGGGTAGCATAGTTGGTGAAGAGCATTCATGAGTCGCCCAACCTTCACCATTACACTGGTTCCATCTGTAGTAACACCTTATATTTCTTCATCTAATGACAAGCCGTATTCTGATAGTTTCTTCTTCAGAATAGCTATTCAACTCTCTGCAGGCATGATTTCTACTATGCGCGCGAGACCCAAATTCCAGAACATATTTTTATTCTCTGAAAATGTATGAACATTCACATTCATGAAGCGCCTGTTTTTGCATGAAGTCCATTCATCGAAAGTAAAGTTGAATCTATGGTTTTTTTTCCTTAGATTCATGAGATCTTGCGAAACGTTTATTTTCAAACTCATGCCATATTCCATAAAAATCTGTTTTATGGAGTTAGGCGATGCTGGTAATTTGTAGTCACTAGTCGCAAATAATTACCTCAAATCTTTCGACGTGCAAAAAGATCTAAAAGTCATGCGATCTTTAGAAATCATCCCTAAAATTCTCTCCTTCAAAGAAAGTTTTTGTAGGAACGAAAAGTAATGAGATATTTTCTGCCTCTTCGTACCGGTTGGATGTGGTTGCCTTACTGACGCGGAAGCATTGATCAGCGTTGAAGAACTTGATGGAACCAGAGTCATGTTTTCTGTCACTTTTTTATGAGAAGTATCAATTTTGTGCTCGGACAGTAAATCTACATGTAAGCCTTTGGGAGATCGTGCAGTTGTTTTCAAAATATGTATACAGGGTGTTACATAATAGTATGTCACAACTTGATGGGGTAAATCTACGTGGAATTAAAAAAAAAGTTTTCTAAACATAGGTCTGCAAAATCTTCGTTACGGAGCTACAAGGTGTTGAAATTTCCGGAAAAAAATGTCTTTTTCTTCAAACCTTCTGCAGGTTTTGAGATATTCAGCACAAGTTTGGAATGCAAGCTATTCTTTACAGCCTCCAACATTACACGTTCTAGATTTTAACTGAAATTCACAAGGTGTTTTCTTTTCCGAGGCCACGTCTTTGTTCAATTTAGGAACTTTTCTGACACTTGTAATTTTTTCGTATCTCTAACCATTTTCGGGTGGAAAATTATTGAATTTGAATTGTATGTTATTCGCTAATTAAAAACAATAATAGAAATACTCGATAGGTATGCCCAAATTTGATTTTATTTTCATAGCTCGTCTCCTGAGACTCAACCTATACTTATTCAATATCAAACTGTAAAAAAGATAATTAAAAACTGAATGAATTGCTGGAATTGTCCTCCACCTGCAAGAATGCAGGCCTCTGTCCTTCTTCGCATATTATCACGCACTCTTTCAAATATTCCTAGGGTATTTCTTATCGTGTCACAAGAGGTTATTATTCTATTTCTCAATTCTTCTACAGTTTTCACTGGAGTGGTATAAACTAGACTTATGAGATATAAGAAAAAGTCTTAACTATTTAAGTCTGGGGATCTAGGGGGCCATGGTTCTGGCCCACCCCAGCCATCGGTTGTTGAACGTATTCTTCAAGAAATCCCTAGCTTCTTCACTGGAATGTGATGGTGCCCGTCATGCATGAACCAGATTATGTTTCTCATCGAAAGTAGTATATCTTCGAGCAATAAAGGTAATTCCACCTCAAGAAATTGCCGAATTGTTGGAAAAAAATGGCCCAACCAATAAATTTCCGTTTATCCCGACCCAGTCATTTAGTGAGAATTGTTCCTGAGGATGAGATTCGCAATTGAATGAGGGATTTCTTCAGCCTAATAATGATTATTGTGAAAATTTGTGAGCAGTTCTCGAAAGTTAGCTTCGCCTGTGAACATTATTTCAATATTAAAATGAGCATTTTCTCTAATTTCTGTCAAAAGAGTTTCTAAATTGATCGAAGATGACGAAAACTGATTGTACGCTAATCAGTGACGTACTGCAAAAATGTTTGAAAGAGCAAAGGAAGGCATGGCCCCGGAAGAGAAAACACCTTGTAGATTCTAGTTGACACTTAGGAAGTGTAATGATGGAGGCGGTAAAAAGTAGCTTGCATTCCAAATTTGTGTTGAATATCTCAAAAATTGCAGGAGTTTTGAAGAAAAAAAACCAATTTTTTCCGGAAATTTCAACAAGTTGTAGCTCCTTAACGAAGATTTTAAGGACCTATGTTTATATGAACTCTTTTTCTTAAAATTGCACTTAGACCCTTATGCTGTGATATACTATTAGGTTATACCCTGTATTACCATTTATACTTTGATTATGGAATCTGCTTGGATTTTAATAGTTGTCTGATCGGGATTCATGTGGTGCGCTCGAAGATCACTGAACTGAGGCCAAAATTCAGCAGTGGACCGGATGGTACTCCTCCAATATTTATCGAAAATTGTGCGGCTTCACTTTCACAACAGCTCACTCTATTATTCAATAGATCTTTGCGAGAAGGATATTTTCCAACAGTTTGGAAGTCGAGTTTTGTAACTCCCATACAAAAGTCGGGAAGTAAGGTGGATGTACGCTATTATAGGCCGATCAGCATTTTGAGTAAAGTTCCAAAGATCTTTGTGAGTATCATCTTTGATGAAATTTCTTTTAAACTGAACCAAATTCTTATTGACCAACAACATGGTTTTATCAGGGGCAGATCGACAGTTACGAATTTAGTTCTATTTGTTCAGTTGTTTGTTCAGTCGGCAGGTTTGGTGGGACAACTTTGAAATTGGGTTAAAAACACTATAGGCATATGATGCAAGTTGTCGAACTAAAAAATTTTTAATCATCAATTATTTCTGTAACTTCTGGTGTTCCACAGGGCAGCCATTTGGGCCCACTTTTTTTCAATTTTCATTAACGATATTGTATCTGTCATTGAGCATTCTGACTTCCTGCTCTATGCTGATGTCCTTAAAATTTTCAAAGGTATCACTGTTATCACTGATGCATTGTACCTTGAGGTAGATTTCGATGATGTATCTGACTGGTTTGTCAGAAATGGCTTGGAGATCAGTTTAGATAAATGCCACTGCATTTATTTTTGTAAGTTTGATAGTGTAATATATTTTGATCACACTATCAATAGTATCAAACTCAAAAGGGTTAAAGGTGTTAGAGATCTTTTGGTGTTCATCGATTCACGACTTACTTTCAAGTTTCATTTCGACACAAGTAAACCGAGCCTTCAAAACCTTGGGCTGTATTGGGAGTAACACAGCTATGTTCACAAGCAGTGACATTTTGAAATTGTTATTCAATTATTATTGCAGGTCTGTTCTTGAGTACGCCTCGACTGTCTGGTGACCTTTCCATTTGGAGCATTCGAATGAGATTGAGAGAGTCCAGAACAAACTTCTTCTTTATATATAGTATAGAATATCTATCCCTAGGATACAGTTTTCTGCAACATTTGTCAGGGCTGAAGTGAACATAAGAAAGCTATCCGAAAGAAGAATTGTGCTGTATCTTCTTTTTCTCTGTAGATGTCTTGATGGTGAGGTGAATTGTCTTGATTCGTCGTATTAGATTGGTCTTAATGTTCCTGGGAGGACTACTAATGGTGGGCCCCTTTTCCGTGAACCTGTTTATCGGACATATTATTATGCCAACTCACTTCTTTCCAGTTTGCTACGATTATGTAATAACTACCTTAATGCAGACTGGTGTTTCAGCCTTTCGTCTGCTGAGTTGAAGTCGAAGATAGATAGATAGATAGATAGATAGTTTATTAGTTCAAAATTTTGCTATAACAAAACATTGATTCGGATGTTTTTTTGCTTATAATAGGATGAAAAAGTTAGAAAATCCGGTTATTAATAATTGCTCGTTATTGTTCGTTTGATTAAATTAATTTCTGATTTAAAGCTACTCTCTCCGACATTGAAAGTGTAAATTCTCTATATATGATGGAGTTAAAGGCAGCAAGTTTTTATATTATTTTGAAACTGATATCATTATAGATTTTAGTTATGGTTAAGTCTAAAATTTAATAAAACCGTTCGATTCAATTTCGTTGAATTCAATTATAGTATGAGGTATAGGGAATTCGCCTTCCTTGAAACCCAACAAAATTATCGTATTTAAACCAGAAGATTATGTTTCTTAGCCAGGTCATTATTCAAAATTTTTAAGTTTGCTATACCGGGTATTACTGAAATTAGGGCCACCCTGTAGCCTTTTTTCTATTTGGAATATTTTGATGAAATTTGAGGATCGGATAGAAGACTACATTTTGAATTTGATAACATTATTATATGTTTGACATTTCGTTCTCAACATAGTCTATTGTGTTCTCATTTTATGTGTTGACTTGACGAAGTCCAAGTGTTTTGACTCGAGTATTCCTTCATCTCTCAGTCTTCTACATACCGAAGTAAAAACTACATGAACAGGAGGATAGCTCTGAGCAAATCTTAGATGATATTATTTCGCAGCTTCTGGTGCGTTTCCATCTCCAGAAGCACAAATATATATCAATACTGTATATTCCTCATTACTGAAGTTATATGCATTTCATTCCATCTATGGTAACACCATAGAATCGCCCCCGTCTGTTGGAAATTGTGATGACATCAAAATTTCTCAATATGGCATAATCTATGTAGTTTCTTTATTTTTTTTTGTTCATTTCTCTTTCTGTCGAATAAATGAACAAATGAGTATAGTTATTAGTTACGAGTCAATTTTTTTGTGATATAATTCTCATACTTCTATCGGAACAATTTACACCTTCTCAACTAAAACTGAATTAATTTCAAATGAAAGATCAAAACGAAACCACCTTCTGCGTGAGAACTCTGATCGACATTAATTTCCGAGAAGCAAAAACTCTGAAGAAAAGTCTCTTCCTGAAGCAGACACTAATTTGTTGTCCCCTATACAGGACATACACTTAGATTAACAAAGTTCCCTGAATTGAGGCATGAGTTAATTTAATGAAATTAGACCCTAGTGAGGCCCACCGACTAATAATACACATTTATAAAGTAATTTATTCGACTGTAGTAACGCACCTGAGAAAATCTTGACCAACATATTCGCATGATCTGAACGAGAGAGAAGTTATTGGGACAGGGTCGGATTGACCACAATGCCTAAGTGAACATAGATTGTTATTACAGATTTGAACATTTCGTCGTTTGTTGCATACGAGTTTTTTATTTTATGCATCCCTTTCGTGAAGTCCATTGATGGTTCTTTATGAGATTTGAGAGAAATCAACTTGAGATATCCTAGGTTTGAGAGGTACAATTGCATTCAACATTAGACTGAGCTCGAGAACTTGAGAACTGAATAATGTATTATACCATCTATTGAATGAATCTTCTCTTGTACGAACACATTTGAAATTCATAGAATCATCCGAATCTTGCAGTCGCTACAAACTGTCTTCTGATCATTAATAAATAGGAGAAATTATATTAAACCTAGGAGGTTACCATCGGACCTTGGTACTATTCAATAACAGAAGACGGAACGTGGAGCAACAGTAATTCAGAAAGAATTGTATCAAAAAATTTTGGGCAAACTATCGATAGAAATTGGTAGATAATTGGCAATCTTAGATTTTGGACGAGATTTATCCATTGGAACTACGTTAGAAACTTTTCAGAGAGTGATAAATCGCCACTTAGACACACAGGTTGAAAATATAATGTAATGGTCAACAAGTTTGTAACTGCATGCAAACAATAAACCTGAAGAAATCAAGTCTGGTCCTCTAGTGTCTCTTAGTCTTATGCATAATCTAGTTTCAACAATTTTATCATGCATTATATCAATAGTACAAAGATTACAATTACGCCTACAAATAAACAGGATAGGCTAGGTATCATCAGCGAAGGTATAATTTTGTCTGAAAACGTCTGCGAAAGACTAATAGACCTGCAAACCTCCAACAACAAATCAGTCATTGTATGTCATAGAATCAGAAAAACTACCATCTTTGGAGATGCTCCCGATATATTTCCAAAATCTACTAGGATCACGTATGATATTTGACTTGGTTTCGGCAAAATAATCAGAATAATTTGTGGACATGAAGTAACTTAACAGCTTGTCTTACATCAGTAAAAAAACGGCCTTGATCCAAAAGCGACCTTGACCTTTCATACGATTCTTGTAGATACTTTTGATTCGAAGATTGATGACTTAGTTTGGCGGATTTTCCATAGGGTAGGGGTGCTCAAACTTGAACTGCTGGGGATCAACCTCAATATTTTTAGACTACTTACGATCGACTCTGAGAGGCTACAAGTATGTGTGATGCAGGGTTGTCGTAAATTCACGATACACCCTATCTACCTACCTAAGTAGGGTGTACCGTAGCATATACAAGGTGTCTACTATAAAAGGTGCCTAACTTCAGTAGATGATAGTACAAGTCATTTGCAACAAAAAATGACCTATAACATTTTTGCGAAAAAATGAAATTTATCGAGTTATTTAACATTTTTTGATTTCACGAAATTTTTTGCTTCTCTCTATAAAAACAAGAATATCTCTATTACTCTTACAGCTACATCAAATCTGACCATACCATCGGAAAGATCATTAAATTTGCTATAAGTTAAGTGAGTACTAATGGAAAAAATTTATATACCGGGTGTTGTGAAAGGATAAATGAAAAAATTGTGAAATTGACAAAATTAGTGGTATTTTTCTTGTTAGCTGTACTACTGAAAACTAATCGATAAGCAGCCGTTTTTTTTTTGGAAAAACTACTACATTTATCAGGATTTCGAATGGTATATCATCTTTTGAGCTTACTATTTTTTACCAGCAATATCATGGGTAAGAGTAAGAGTAAGAACATTAAATTCTCTTATTATATCATAAATGATCTAGTTTCTCCGAAGCGTCTAAACAATTCCACAAACGACTTTTCAATAATGACAAGCGATAAATAAATAACATATCTGGATATTGAATGTATAAGAAACTAGGAATAATTAATTTTTCTCGGATTAGCAGAAGAAAATTAGAAAAAGTATCGTAAAAGAATAAATCACAGAAGGCTTGTATTACTTCAATTCAAAACAAATTAAAATATTTCGAATTTGACAGAAACTGTCACTCAAGGAATTATTAAATTGAAATTTATATTTTCCCTCCTTTACGGTTTCATTCTCTTTTTGGAAAAAAGAAAACATGTCTAGTTCCTCAAATATTGAATATCGAAATATGTTATTTGTTTATGGCTTCGCGAATGGAAATTCCTGTGCAGCGGTGCGGGAGTATGCATTGCGCTTTCCAAACAGACAACAACCTTGCAGAAAGACATTTGTTGAAGTGCTTAGGTGTTCCGGTCAAACTGGTTCATTTAGTGGCTTAAGAATTAGAGAAAGTGATGGAAATGTTCAGCAATGGAGACAAGCACCTGCAATATTGCAGGCTGTTCGCGAGGAACCCACAACAAGTGTTCGGAGAATTGGTGCTACATTGAGACTTCATTATTCCACAGTTCATAGAGTTCTCATTCGAAATAATTTATATCCTTTCCATTTGAGTGAGGTTCAAGGGGTACATAAATAAATTACAGGATAGGGGATCAGATAAAATTCTATGGACGGATGATGCACCTTGTACCAAATTTGGTATGATAAATTTGAGAATTTCCCATATATGGGATACAGAAAACCCTCTCAGCACAAGATTAGAGTAAATGTGTGGTACGGGTTAAGGAGGGGTCAGCTTGTCAGGCCAGTTATACTTCCCGATCGTCTCAATTCAATCGAATTTTTAAATCTATTAAATAACGAAATAATTAACGTTCTAGAAGAAATGCCTTTAGCTACTCGGTATCACCTTTGGTTTCGAATGGACGGCTTTCCGGATCATAATTCTAGAATGGTCCAGAAGTGGATGGTTAACATATTTGGAGAGAAATGGATAGGTCGATTCGGGCCAGTAGGATGGCCACCCAGAAGCCTTGACCTTACGTCGCTTGATTTTTGTGTGTGGGGTGCTCGATAAAGACTAATGTTTAGAAAATTCCCTTTACTACTCGAGAAGAATGAATCGAAAGGATTCGAATCTGTTGAATCGAAATGAGTCAAAAACACATTGAACTTCAAATAGTAGTTGATAGTTTAAGAAAAAGATATGTTAAGTGTATTCAAGAAAGAGGAAGACATTTTGAACACCTGTTATAGTTTTAAATCTCTTTCGTGAAAATATGATTCATTCATTTTTCTAGTTCCTGTTCATGTTTCATTAAGTAATATAAGATATTTGCGTTTTCGAATTTTATGTTCTATAATAAAAAACAAGTACTGTGTTTTAAGGAATTTTACTTAATCATTGCGATTCGTAACGCGTTTCACTACACCGTTGCTTCTTCAGCCGAATGTCTGTGTTAAATAACTTGTTAATTATCAACTTTTCGAAAAAATTGACATTTTTTGTTGTAAATGACTTGTACTAACACCTACGGAATTTGGCACCTCTTCTAGTAGACACCCTGTATAGATATTAACTTTCCGCACAATATACATTATTTTAGTCAAGGTTTGAGTTGGGTTTAGTTAGGTTCTTCCCTATAATATCGATGAAAAAACTCATAGTTATTGAAAATTGCGAGTTTATTGGTTGTTACAAAACAAAAGAGTTGCATATGTTGTTAAACTTCACTAAGGAGTGACCTTGGATGTTGAAAAGTGGCACTGCATGTCCTCATCATAATTGTCATAAGATGGTACGCTTGATGACATATGATCGTCAGTTAGTCGATTGCGTTGTTTTGACTTAATTATCTTCATTTCAGAAAATGTAGACTCGCACAAGTAAGTTAACCCAAACATCATCGTCAGTTGAAGGACGATTTGCCTCAAATTCGGATATTGATCTTCAGAGATAAAACACCAGAAATTTGTATCACCAACTCATTTTCAACAGAACATGAGTTCATATTAAACTGACTTGCTATTTCAGTAGCTAATTCCTAAACGTTCTTACATGAAAAAGGATAACTCATTAATAATGCTATATTTGCTAATTTACTGCAATCATAAAAACGCATTTCGAATTGTCCCAAAATATTTGATAATTCAGCCTCATACGTATTATAATTCAACTGAGGAATCCTCACTCTCAAAGACAGAAAATGTTTCAGATCTTTTCTTTTCAGTTGATCTATCACAAGCTGCAATTTACTTTTAAATGCGTTTACTGCGCTAATCATCTCAATAATAGTTTTTACCTTATCTTGAAGTTCCAAGTTGTTGGTGTTTAAGCGCATTGTGATGTCAGTCAAAAATGCCAAATCAGTCAGCCATTTTTCTTTTTTCAACATTTGAGTGTCATCACCTCTTTCGTCTAGAAAAGCTGTTATTTCGGGCAATAATTCTTTAAACCTTTCTAGGAATTTTTCGCTACTCAACCACCTGACGTCCGTGTGAAAAACTAAATCAGTGTGTTCAGCTGACTCACTATCTTCCAACTGCAACTTAAAGAGCCACTGTTGCTAGCTACGTGTACGAATGGAATTCCTATTTTTTGTTGCAATGCCCATAATGTCCTCCGTGTTTAAAACTTTTGAACATAAAACTTGTTGATGTATAATGCAATGGAATTAATGCACAAAGCCTCAAAACCGTTTTTGCTTCCAGCCATTGCTGGTGCTCCATCGGTTGTAATTCACACTAATTGATGTATTGGTAGCTTGTAGTTTTTCACAAAATTGAAGAAAAATGTCATAATACATCTTCGTGACGGGTCATCCCTTTCAGAGAAATGGTTGCCAAAAATTCTTCCTAAGCCAACATGTAATTGAATACCATCCGAATGAAAATACACAGCAGGGCAGGGTCTGTCAAATCGGTGGATTCGTAGAACTGTAAAGAAATGTGTGTACATTTCATGATATCATGTTTTAGTTTATGTGCCATGTCCTGACTCATCACTTCAACTATCGGACTATCTGAATCAACTACCAAAATTTCAGAACGATAGCATTATTGGTTCCCCATAAACGTCTTATAGGCCACTCAAATTGGGATACCCTATATAGATATGTCTTTGCCGTACTTTACTTTTGCTTACTAAGAGATTTTCATTTGCTTCCTTACTTCTCTTCTAGCCTAGAACTTCGCTGCACTTCTGCTGTTTTATGTATTTTTTTTAGGCTGGATGTATCAGTTAACATCGTATTGACATCTATACCTGTCGCCCATTCAATGTTGATGTTTGAGGATCCTGAAAATATTGTCAGTCGGAAATGTTTTTTCAATGTCGGTATTTCTAACTTATAAGTATTTCACAGGGTATTTCACAGAACGTGTCTTATTTCAGCCCAATCCAGCCTGTAGTAGAATACACACAACCAACTTTATAGAGAATCACTCGGTATTTCACATTATTGATTATTTTTAACCATGGATCTTTGACTACTTGTGAAGAATGAAGTTATATATTGTAAAAACAGGATAGTATGATAAGAAATGTTTATTTATCACCACATGTTTGGGATATTGTAGTCAGTCATCACTGAGATTTGAATCTGTGAATTTCAAAATTTTAAAAAACCTATAATCATAATTGAAAATGCCTGACGTTGGATTATCCGATGTGCAGAGGTGTCGAATAACTGCTCTCGTTGAAGAAAGGTTGACACAGAGAGATATAGCGGCCACAATGGCTGTATCACAGGGGGATATTTCAAAAACCTTCGCCCGACACGTGGAGCTATAATCTCTGCAAAATAGGAATAGACGAAGTCGTAGGAAGATCATTTTTGAAGAATGAGACCACTTTTTGAGCCAAACTGCAAGAAGAGACCCGTGCGTTGCACCCCATACTACAAAGGCAATTTCTGTAAGTAAGAGGAATCAGTGTTTCTGTCGAAAATGTCAAAAACTTCGTTCAATATAATAGAAGGCCCTCAAGAGTTACAAAGCTAACCAGACAAAAAAAATTAACAGGCTTAATTGGTGTATCGAGCACAAAACTTGGAATATTGAGAATTGGGGAAATGTTCTGTTTTCGGATGAGACTAGAATTGGTATTCGATCAAATGACAGGCAAATTCGGATTTCAAGGGCTAGACTCCGCACTAAGGTCTGTACACTGGGTTTTTTCCCAGGAGAGAGCCTCTGGCTGTAACCTACCCAATTACTTATAAAATGTAAACTAATAATGACTTAAATTAGGTAAGGATCACACTTCGTGGTTTACCCTGCTCAGTTGTTTAGATGGGTCGTGGATTTTAGTTCTCTTCAAGCATCCAATTTTGACAGTTCCTCCCCAATAAATTTAACACAATTTACACAAAATTATATATTTATTGTATATCTAAGCTTCACAAAGTTTGAGAAATAAACTTATCTCTTTAGTAATGTGCTAGCACAAAAAGGGGAGAGTTTCTCCGCTGGTTGGTGGCTATCCAAGGAAAGGAACTCCTCGAAAAATAAATCTGTGGAACCAAGTGTCTTTGTTCTCTTCAAAAATAAAATACAGAAGTCGGTTTTGTTCTCAGCAAGAATAGAGATGTTGAATTTGTCCTCTCCAAAAATAAAGCTCTACTTTTGTCCTCTCCAAAAACAATATTTGTGTTGTTGTCCTTCCCAAAAACTGTAAAAGTTTTCATATATCACCATGTGCTCATGATGAGTAAAAGTGACCTCTCTGCTGCATTTATTTGAATTTGAATGATTTCAACAAATTGAAAATGAGAAATAGCTTAGATAAATCTATAGATACACATATAATAAGAATAGATAATGGTGATTGAACACACCAGACTTGCAAATCAATTATAAAAAAATCTAAATATCATGATAAAAGAATATCACTTATTTTATAGGTCATGCAAATGAAGCAGGAAAGAAGACAGCAAGTACTAAATGATTTCAATAAGCAGAAGAAATATAAGATGAATATGAAAGTAAAAAAAATTAAAAAACTATGTTGGGTCATGCTGAAAGGAAATGAACAAAGTAGTAAAATATTCCTTTATGAAAATTAAAATTATGAACGTAGAAATTATAGATCTATGCTGTAAGTAAATGTGACCTAAAGAGAATATAAGATTATCGAGGATGGATATTCAGAAATCTATGCACATGTTGAGAATATTAATTTAAAATGGAAATTGAAAATAATTATTAGTTGTGCAAGGGATCTAGGTATTAATACAAGGTTTGCTCAATATTAGAAGAAAATAAAGAAATAAAGCGGATGACAATGGATTATTACTTCTTTTATTTCAAAGGGTTAGGTTAGGTTATTAAACAGTTCACTAATTATTAAGATTTATAAATTTCGATTGGAATCGATGAAGTCTTCTAAGGAAAGGAAGGAACTCCGGTATTCTCTGTTATCATTCTCTGATAATCGCCGATAGTAGAGGGGATTCTTCACGGAATGAATGTTCATAGGGTTATTCAGATGAACTTGTAGCGGCCAGTAAGCACGACACATGGCACTACTCGTTAGAACATTGATGTCATTGACTGATAATGCTATAGTTTGTATATATTCTGCTAGATCGATAAATTTCCATAACATTTAACGTTATCCTATTATATAATAATTCCAGGGTATATTTTGATTATAATCATTGCCTGGCAATGGTATTAAATACCGGGTGGTAAATTTATATGGGCAACTAGTCAGGGTTAAACCCCTTATTTATATAAACAAGAAAAAAAGGCGTGTATCTGTTACTCCATGATATGGTCTCCCAAACAACGGGGTACCAACACGGGAACAACGAGGGTGCAGCTTCTTTGGATCAATCCTACCACCACGCTCTAACTGATGATTTCCAACGAGAGTTCTGTATCCCAAAAATGGTTTATTTGTAAACGAGGATTGGGGTATCGATTAGCTTGTGGAGTGATTCGTGGATTCATCTCTTGATTAGTTTGTGGATTCGGTTGTGGCCTCAGCTGTTGGGCGGTCACGTGGGTTTTCTCTTCCTCTTAAAACCCATTTATAATCCCCTTACGGGTTATTAACTTCGTTCAACAACTTACTTGTGTTTTTAAAACACGAACTTAATTTTCGTGAGTTACCCAGTTCTAATCCCACAACAGAAATTCTCAAATCGTGAATTCTGATTCAGCTGGATAATTCGGGAATGAAATGAAGGAAGGCCGTTAGAAGAACCAGCTTCGGAAAGTTCGTTTTCTATCGGAACTATTGGGTTCTGCTGTCCCACGAATTCTCTTCGAGTAGCGCCTATCTGCACCTACTCTAAAGCAATATTCAAACCTCTTCCTTAATATCTTTAATACGATCTTTTTAAATCCACTTTCATCCGTTTAGGTTGACACCGAGAATAATTGCAACTTTCACCTGGCTGGCGCTTGGCTAAATAACCTACGGCCGATACCATCGCAGGTAGAACACATAAGAATAACATAACTATATCACTCTCATTTTCAAACGAAAATTTCGTGAAAAATTAACTAACCTAATCTTTGAACTATGAATTCGGCGATGAAGAACTAAAATGTGTGTTCCTTAGGACAGTAACGTTAGAAGCGCTACCCTGGTCGTAGAAGCCGATCGCTTACCTAGTAGAGTGACAAAGGATGGACTACGAAGGAGACGAAAGGAAAAGACAAAAAGAAATGGTTTTAGACGGTTCACATTTGATGGTGTGATCTGTGCGATAATGCACCCAAACAAACCACATGACAAGTTTCGTGTACTCGGTAGGAAAACAAATTGTAGGAACTCTAGCACGTCCAACGACCAACTACGGGCAGCACCGGTTTGCCGAGATGGTGGCACGAAGTGAAGCTTGGCAGCTCGACTTTACAAAAATATAAAAGATGTTCCAACTCTAATTCTTCCAATATAAAGTAGGATCAACGTTTTCTACTGAAGAAATTTACAATCAGAAAAACAAAATGCCCATACCAAATTTAACAGGTATGCCACTGCTTCAGCACATTCTGTCAAGGCAAATTTTGCTATTCGCCTTGAATTATTACCGAAAATTAAAATTTTCATGAAGAACAAACATAATAATTGGTCAACAACTGTTGTTGTCAATATGTGATGGTTTCTTGCTAAATTTCATTTTATTTCCTGGAGCAGTGACAAAAATTTCAATACGGCCCTGGCCGAACCTACCGTATAACGTCGGAATCGGAAATTTATACGGGTAATGACCAATCAAGGTTACAACGATGTAAATGCGAACAGCTTTTTGTGCAGGTGGCATTTTTCGAATGATGATACTCAGTTATTTCATTCAACTCATTCTCAGGTGTGATAATGACTGGGTTGGACTTTGTGGTATGAAGAAGATTCCCCCTAGTATACGTTATATTTTTGAAAGCGAGTGAGTCAACGTCTGTCCCAACATATACAATAATTTTTGAATGGAAACAAAGGCAATTCTGTGTTGTGCGGAGAAGATAAATGGACAGTAGTAGGTAAGCTGAAACTACCCTCCCTCAAGCACCAAAGAGGAGTGTGATCGAAATATTTGTCAAGAATGATGAAAGCTATACTTGAATCATTTTATAACTGGAGCGTTTTTCAGTTCATAATGAACGAACCGACTGGGTTCAAGGCACCCCCTTTAATTGACACACTTGTTAAATTTTTGAAACGCTTCTAGAATTTTGCAGGTGGCAGGCGACACATCACCATTCGGTGATGTTTGCTTTTCAGATCCTGATATCAATATGTGCACTGAATCTGTTACAGAACTAATTCATGTAGGAACGGATCTTTACATCCCTCATTCCATGAAAATAACAACATTACAAAAGCCATGGTTCAACAAAGACTGCAACAAAGCCTCTTCAGCCAAGAACAAAGCCTTCGAGTCATTGAAGATAAATCCAACAGAGGAAATAAGAACAACCTTCGTACGAATACGGAACTTATGCAACCTAAAAACTGCAAGAGCAAAGGCCAATTTCAACGAAGGGTTAACTAATAAACTCCTTGAACAGGCAAGCGGGAGTATACAGTTCTGGTCTATTGCGAACACTGTCATTGCCAATTTTTGCAAATCTCACGAAAGCCGATCTCTTTGCAAGCTCTTTCACTTTTTTGTGTAGATTGAACATGTCATATTTTCTGTCTAAGTCCTCAATTTCTTTGCATCTGTCCTCGTAATACTTTTCTTTTGCTTGACGAATCTTTACTCTAATTTCCTTTTGTAGTTGTTTGTACTTTCGAGTGTTCTGACTTTTATAAAGTCTTCTCTCGTTCATCATTTTCAATATTTCTTCAGTCATTCACTCCTGTTTCTTCTCTTTATCTTCAGTTAGAATCTCTGTACAAGGGTTAATTATATTTCTTTTTAATTCCTCCCATTCTTCGTTTATATTTTCGTGATCTATTTGTATTCTATTTAAGTTTTCATAGATTCTGTTCTGGACTTGTTCACTAATGCTTGGCACTTGTAGGTTTGTTGTGTTGATCTTTGGTGTAGCTTTTGGTTTTTTAAGAATTTTTAGTTTCAGCTTCAGAGTGGCAACCAACGGATTGTGGTCCGAAAAAACGTCGGCACCAGGATATGCTTTTACCGACTGAATGGCATTCCTGTATCTCTCATTAACGAGAATGAAATCAATTTGATTTCTAACGATCTTATCATTAAGTCCATCTAAAGGAGCGCGCCATGTATATAGTCTTCTCTTCTGCAGTTTGAAGAATGTGTTGGTAATGATTAGCTTCTTCTCTTGACAAAATTCCACAAGGCGGTCTCCTCTCTCATTTCGTTCTCCTAATCCATAATCTCCAACCACTTCTCCACTTCTTCCGTTGCCAATCTTCGAGTTGAAATCGCCCATTAAAACTGTAATTTCTCTATAATTTACTATTTTTAGAGCTTCTTGAAGCTGTTGGTGAAAGGTATTCAGTCCTTCATCTGTTGCCTGTGTTGATGGAGCATACATTAAATTTAATTTCGTATGGGTCGTTTCCAGTTATATTATCATCACTCTCTCAGAAATTGGGACAAATCCTACGACTGCTTTGCTGGATGTTTTGTCTAGTATGATAGCTACTCCATGTATATGTTGATTATCTTTGTTTCTTTTAGTAGCCCTGAGCTAGGCCATCTAGCTTCACTAACACCTAGGATATTAATTTTTAGTCTGTCCATTTCTTGCATAATATTGTGCATTTTTTCAGGTTGGTACATACTTTGAACATTCCACGTACTAATCTTCATAGCTGACCCGGTGATTCTTAGCACCCTCTGATCACTGAAGACCTGCCGAGGACTGAGGGCCGTTACTTCCTGATTTTCAGCCATGATAATTGAACTAGAGATATCACGAGGATCTTTAATGTAGTGGTTTCTCCTTGCCTTCTACATCCCAATGCCGTTGACTCACAAGGAGTTCCTCCGCCTTCGGGGTCGGTTTCCCGATCCCAGGGCAATAGGGTGCCCCGACTCTTAACAGCTCCTCCACCCTAAGCTGTTGGCTGATAAGAGGGGATTGCTTATACCGGCAGTCACTCGGTCGATAACTAATAACATAATAACCTCTAAACACATGGACCTTCACAACACCCATACCTTTTTCGGACTCGAACCGGTAGTCACATTTATGCAGTGGAAATCATGTGTTTCTTCCACCAGGCCACTTCTACAATTTTTTTTTCTATTATACATTGATGTTTATCAGTATCTCATATTATTTCCCTGAGAATTAAATACTTGCTGAGTACCAGTTCCGCCACTGGAAAATGATAGCAGAGAATTAGAATTGTATCAATGAATGGATTTAGGATGCGGTCATTTTGATGACTTAAGATTTTAATCATTGTCAGATTTTAGTTAAAAAAACAAACATTTGTTGAATTTGGAATGATTGTATGATATTAAACGTTCATAATGATAACATTTTTGTAAAGAGAATTGAAAAACCTTCCCATATACATGTCACTCGATCCACTTTCCCAATAATGAATTTTAATTCATTCACATGCTCCGAACCATCTGAGAAATTGATCCCCCAGCAATTAAAGAATGATGTGTCACAGCATTTTCCGCTAAAATAATTCCACCTTGAGATAGAGAGGCGGCAAATTTTCGTTGGAATATACTTGAGATATTTATTGATTTATTTTCTGTAAATTGACTTTCTTCTTCTTATGATTGTAAGTGCAAAGTATTTATAAGGTGATTGTTTTCTTTTATTCGACATGTTGTATGCCTGAAGATAATGAAGATGATGACATAGAGTTTTTTTACGACCAATTGAAAAAAGCCCTAAGAGATATTCGAAAAAAAAAGTGAATATAATCCTTGGCGACTTAAACGCAAAAGATGGATGGAGTAGAGGGAACACATGGACTCGTAGTAAGAAACAACAGAGGTGATAGGCTCTTCAAATTCTGTTCTGAAAAAGATTATGTTGTTATGAACACGTTTTTTAAATTACCAACTAGAAGACTAAATACCTGGAGATCCCCATTTGATAGCACAGGAAGAATTGTAAGGAACCAGATTGACTACTTCATCATCAATGGAAGATTCAAAAACAAAAAACAAGATCTGTCAGGGCATACCCAGGGGCGGACATACATTCTGACCATGTGCTACTTTTTTCGAGGGTGAAACTCTGTTTTAAGAAGATGAAAAATTCGATAGGCAAGAAAGAGAATGAATATGCAAAGACTGAAGAAAAATAACATTAATGAAAAAATCCGAGAAGATCTTAATGATTAATTGAGTGAAATATCCTCGCGAGTTCCTCATGAGCTTGACATAGAGCAAACATGAAATAAAAAAAAATGGTTAAAGTCACAGAAGGGGAGTAGGTATTAGACAGAAGGAAGAACATGAGTGGATGAGAACAGATATTCTAGACCTTATGGAGGTGAGACGAAAATATAAGAACATAGATCACAGAAAGTACAGAAAAACACATAAGATGGTACTGAGGAAGATCAAAGAGGCAAAAGAAGTGTGGATCGAGGAAAAATGTCGCAAAATCGAGGAACTAGAAGAGAAGCATGATAGTTTCAATATCAACAAGAAAATCAGGGAAACAACAGGAATGGGAAGAACACGACACGACGAGAAAGGTAGAATTCAAAGATGGAGGAAATTTTCGCTAGTGGAGAGGTAATGGGGAAAGTAGCACAAGGAACAACTGGACCAAAATAACATAGTATAAAGTTCTTCCTGTAATCAAGAGGATGAAGAAAAACAAGTCTCCTGGTCCTGATGATGTTCACAGGGAGCTGTTGCAGTTTCTGGATCACGAACAAGTTCGGTTGTTCACGCGATTTTGTAACCGGATTTACAACTCTGGATAGTTTCCCCAGGAGTGGCTATTGTCAACTTTCATACCAATCCCAAAGAAGAGGAATGTAACGAGATGTGAAAAGCATCGGGTTATCAGTCTAATGAGCCATGCCTTGAAAGTTCTCTTGAATATCATACATACACGAATCTACAGAAAAATTGATGCGAGCATGTCGTAGATACAATTTGGATTCATGAGTAGACTTGGCACAAGAGATACGCTGTTTGCTGTACAGGTTCTGATTCAGAGAGCGAGAGATATTAACTGTGATGTGCACATGTGCTTTATCGATCATAAAACCGCTTTCGACATAATACACTATCCAGGACTTCTTGAAACTCTCATAATAACACATATTGATGATAAAGATCTGCGACTCATTAGAAATCTGTATGAGAATCAGCCAGCGAAAGTAAAATTCGAACAGGAAGAAACGGTTGAATTTTCTGTGAGAAAGGGAGTTCGAAAGGAGTCTATTTTTCCTCCGATACTCTTTAACACTAACTCGGAAGGAGGTGTCAAAATCAACGGCGAAATAGAAAACAACCTCAGATACGCAGACGACACCGTTCTCATTGCTGACATTGCAGAAGGATTACAGAACCTAATAGGTCATGTGGCAGATGTGAACAGGCGATATGGAATGGATTTGAACTGCAAGAAGACCCATACCCTCTCAGTCAGCAGAAACAATTATACAGAACCACAATTCTATCTCAGTGATTCGGTATTGCGGCAAGCAGAAAGAGTGACGTACTTGGACTGCAATCTTAACGAGGATTAGGATCACTCTCAAGAGAAAAAGACCTGAATAAAGAACGCCAGAAAAGCCTTCAATCGCCTGAAAACTTTACTGTGTAGCAAGATGCTGAGTCCTTAGATGCTATGTATTTTCCACACTTCTGTACGGAGCTGAGGCATGGACATTGACTGAAGCGTCTTGTAGAAAACTACAATCTTTTAAGACGTGGTGCTACAGGCGTATGCCACGCATATTTTCATAACAACTTGAAAACTGAAATGATCAAACAGAAGGAAGATGGGAAAAAATGTTGGAATAAAGTACATAAAAGTTTCCAACAACTGTGGATTTGATTAAACTAAATACACCCAATTACAGAAATAATGAGCTGGCCTGTTTTTATCAAAATGTCCGGGGTCTGAATTCTGAAACTCATGAATTTTTGTACACTGTGATCACATCTTATTACGAAATAATATGCATTAGTGAAACGTGGTTACAGCAAGGGGTTTCTGAACTCTGAAATGTTTCCATCTGATTATGCAGTCTACAGACGGGACAGAAATCTTACCGCAACTGACAATTCTAAAAGGGAGGTGTCTTGGTGGCCGTTCATCAAAGAAATTGCACAGAGAGATTTATCTGTTTTACATGATCTTGTGCCCTCGATTGGTATTGTCTGCTTTAAATTGAAAGCTAACTCAACTGCTCTTTTCATTCTTGTATTGTATGAACCTCCATCGACCGATGCAGCCACTTTCGAATAGATATTTTCCTGGATAAACAATTGATCCTTATTGGGGACTTCAACGCCCCATCATATGTAGAGAATTTACAGACCGACGCTAAAGGAATTTCATTGAGGATGTTCTCGGAGAGTCTTGCTCCTAAGCAAAACAATAATATTGTGAATGATAATAACAGAATTTTGAATTTGATCTTCTCGAATAAGACCTGTAAAATGCTTGATGATGCGTCACCGCTAGTTCCTATAGATTAGCATCATCCTCCCTTGAATTTCTCTCCTGATGTCGAAGCTCAATTTGTACATGATCTGGGGGTAAACCATGCGATAACGGAAGAGTTCAATTTTAGAAACGCAAATTATCCCTTGATGTATCAAATGCTTTTTGAAGCTGATTGGTACTGTTACGAAATTGATGGATAATACTGAAGTCGCTTGCGAGGAGTTTTACTCGATTTTGCGAGGTATTTTGAAGAAAACAATACCAAATAAAAGTAAACGAAAGAGCCGTTTTCCATCTTGGTATGGACCAGATTTAATACGATGCATTATGAAAAAGAAAAAACCTACCACATTTATAAGAAACAAGGCTCTGAATTTCCCTTCAAGCGGTATAAAATGTTAAGGGGTCTTGTTAAAACGTTCCTAAAAAGGAACTGCCGATATTGCCATATTATGTAATTTTCCTAAACATTTAGAGATAATTTTATTAAACTGTATATTTTCTGCAATTAGAGGTAAGATGGGGATCAAGCAGCATGGGTTTGTGTCGAATAGGTCTAGCATAAGTAATTTAGTCGTTTTCTCTCAGCATATCATTGAGGTTTTGGATCGTGCCTGCCAGAAGGCATTTGACAAAGTAAATCATCGAATACTGCTACATAAGCTGAAAACCAGATTCGGACTCTTGGATGCCTTAATCGCTTTCTTGCAGTCTTATCTTGTCGGTCGTCGACAATTCGTTCAACTTGAAGGTTTCTACTCTTGCGAATTTGGACCCTTCATTGTTTATTATGTTCATAGATGATCTACTGGATGTAATCGATATTCCGAAGCTGATGTATGCTGACGATTTGAAGATCTTTCTAGAAATCGAAACGCAACGTGACTGTGAGAGATTACAAAAGGTTATTATTTTTGTATCTGACTGGTGTCAGAGCAATTGTCTTGACTTGAATCAGTCTAAGTGTAGTGTAGTGACGTTCACTCGAAAGAAAATAATACAACTGTTCGATTATGAAATATATGAAACTAAGGCAATTCGATGAAGCTAAACATCTAGGCATCATTTTCGATCAAAAATTCACTTTTTTAACGCACATCAACATTTTTTTTCATCTGCTTCCAGACTATATTGATTCATAATTCGTAATTCAAGAACGCTTCAACTTTGATTCGTCTTTTTAAAAGCCTCGTTAGAATGAAACTTGAATACGGCTCAATTATTTGGAATCCAATTTATTTATGTCATATGTATCAGAGGCCATTCAGAGGAACTTTGTGAAGTATCTTGCCTGGAGGGAGAATAGTGTTTATCCAATAAGGGGATGTGATCAATCTCCCTTCTTGACAAGATTCAAAATGACGATTCATGAAATCAGAAGTAGCTTTCTGGTTCTAAGGTTTTTATTCATTCTCCTAAGAAATAGGCTTGATTACCCGCCCCTAATGGCCCAGTTGAAGTTTGCAATAGCGAGGTTATCCTTGAGGAATTAACAAATGTTTGTTTGCTCTTTGTAACCCTAGGACAAATGTATTCATGCAATTTCCAATTTCGTTTATTTGTTGAACCTATAATTCCACTTCTGCTTTATGTGATATAAACTTTGATTCATTTTCCTCTTTGTGTAGGGTTATTTGAACAGTTCACTCTAAAATTCTGCAATTCACTTTTTAATTTTTTTTCCTATCATGAAGTACCCTTGCTGCGCTTGAGATCGGTATTTTGATTTTATGTTAATTTGCATAATTTTGCCAATATGTAGAGTATTTTCTGTGATTGGGTTTTACCTGTTGGAAATAAAGAACTTATTATAGACTTATGTCCTATCTCAGCTGTTAGCTGGATATAATTTACCTTTCCCAGATTCAGCAATCAAAGGGAATAGGCTCGATTACAATATACTTGACATAAATTTCCTAAGTATCCTACATGTATTAAGAATTACAGCTTTTTGCATTTCTATATAGGTATTCTTGTGCAATTCTAATTTCTCAAGACTATCATGCAAAGTTTTGGGTATTAACCCAGTCGAGGATACGATGACAGGAACAATATCTATTTTCTCCAGGTGCCACATCTGCTTGATCTCAATAGCAAGGTCTGTCTATTTGGACTTTTTCTCCTGGAACTTAATTAGCACGTTGTTATTATTCGGTTTGGCGACATCCACCTGCATAGCTGTTCTGGCCCTCTTATCATACACCACTATGTCCGGCCTATTATTCGTCACCATTCTGTCAGTGATAACAGGCCTATCGTAGTATAATCTGATAGAGTCATTTTCCAATACGTGCGCCGGTTGATACTTGTAATAAGGCTGGAAGGTATTCAGAAGTCTGTACTTGTGTGCAAGTTTCTGATGGATAATGTTGCACACTTGATTATGCCTGTGAAGATAGTCCGTATTGGCCATTTGTTCGCATCCGGACGTAATATGCTGTATAGTCTCCGATCTTATGTGGCATTTTCTGCACCTATCTGTTTGTAGTGTTCGGTCCTTTATAATAAATTTTTTGTAGTTGTTTGTAGCGATCACTTGGTCTTGGATGGCCATAAGGAATCCCTCTGTTTCTGCGAATAATTCTCCTTTCATCAACCATTTGTTTGGGGCCATAATTGTAGTCTTAAGAATTTCCCATTTTACGTTCGCATTGGAGCTCGGGGTTAAGTCAATTTTGCTGAGTTCTTCATTCATTTTTCTGTAAGTTATTGTTTTACCATTGGGTTTTTCAGATGTGAAACTGTGAGTTGCTTTTTGTTATTTATGGTTGCTTGTTTCTTGAGACGAATTTCCATTTTAACTATCACTGGATTGTGGTCTGACGCGATGTCCGTACCCGGGTAGGTTTTGGCCGATTTGATGGTATTCCGATATCTCCTCTTTATAAAAATATAGTCTTGATTTCTTCTCATCTTGTTGTCTTAATCAGCTAGCGATTTCCATGTATATAATCTTCTTTCATGCAGCTTGTAAATGGTGTTTGCGATTGCCATATCATGTTCTTGGCAGAACTCTGTCAATCTATCTCCTCTTTCGTTCCTTATTGCCAGTCCAAAATCCCCAATAATATCATCCATTTTACCTTTCCCTATCTTTGCATTAAAGTCTCCCATAATAATTGTAATATCTCTGTTTTTCGTGATATCTAGAGCTTGTTGGACGTGGGAGCATATACTTGAATTATGTTGAGTGACTTGCATTTATATCACCTCAATTAGGGATTCAATAATGAATTGACTAGACGAGGTAGACAATTCTTTTCGTGAATAAATATTTTCTCTGGGTGGCTATCAATGTGCCAAGTTATTCTATTGAATCAACAGTTCTTGTTGGTTTTACTATGAGACAAATTTTTCATTATGATTCATACAAGGTGGTTTATATGCTGAAGCACTTCGTATCAATTCATGACAATCCAGACCTGGATTTTTTCAAAATTTGATAGTGGTTCCGATTGACATTTAGCAGAATAAGAAACCTGCAGAGTGTCATAGAATTTGATGTATTTTTAACGAAGTTATGGCCTATAAAAATTTTGAGGAAATTCAGAAAACAGCCTGTAACTCTATCACCAGTTTGCTGAGAACATTCATATAAGGTGTTCCAAGATGCCCTCCATATCGGTCATCTACCATTAAGTTATTTTCACTCTTATCAGGAACACTCTGTATAAAAATAGAATGATTTCTTTAAACACTTCACCGACTGTTGATATTGACTTCAGTTTCATTCCTAAATCACTCCGAAATGTATTGTAATGAAAAGTGAACCATATTCATCCAAACTCTGCCTCCAGATGCAATTTGAGGATTTTTATTTGTTGCAAAGAATGGAAAGCACGCTGTGAAGTCAATTAACATCACTCTCAAATCGTAAGCGTACGAATACTCTACTCTACTGCGGACAGTAGCGTAGATTCTAAAATTTCGGAACCATTTCCAATATAATTATCTTTATCATAGAGCAATGACAGTTATGGGGAATGTAAATCATATTCAATTATTAGAAAATGGCAAGATACAGGGTGTTCCATTTTCGACGTTTTAGTACGGCAACTAGTGGAGAATGAAATGAAATCTCCATCTTCAATTTTGGAGGAAAATTTATTGGTGAAAACAGATCTCAATTATCTCGGTTTCTATCAAGGTTGAATCAAAACCAATTTGACATTGTTTTCAGTCAATATTACCTTGACATTTGACATTTTTTTTTGTATAATTTTCTTTGATTAGAGTTAGTAAATTATTAATCAAATACTGTGATTTTGGATATTTATCATGTAATAAAGCTAGTTGATTGAAGTGATGAGTTGTATTCCTAAGGCTATATCTAGGACCTAGGTTCTAGACGAAGTTCTCACACACTGAGATTAAGGGACTCTAATCAAGCTAGGCATAGGTATTAATAGGTAGTGTCAATTGTAATTTTCTTCAACTAGCCTTTTTATTATTTAATGTCATTACACGTCATTAGTTAAGTCTTGTAGTTCCAGTAGAATTGAAATATTTCTTCAATTTTAGACAAAATCAGAAACGAAACCATTAGAAACTTCACTAGTCTGGACACTCGCTATATCGGGCACTCCAGTAACTCGGGCGCGCGACTCATTCTGGCACTTTGAGAATTATAGCTCTAGAATCCGGGCACGTCGACGCCTGCTGATATACAAACAGTAATGATTTTCTTGTCTGTACATGTATGTATGTACTTGTACCTTCTGAGAGTGGCGAGTATCGTTCTACACTTGCATTTTGCATTTCAATCTCGCCGATGGTGTGCATAATGGCTCCAACCAAGAGAAATCATAAAACGCTCACACTGGCAGAAAAATCAAAAATAAAAGATTTTATTGATGATGGAATGAGTACTTGTCGAATAGCAGCAAAGGTCACTATTCCAAAATGGACAGTTATTGACAAAAAAGAACAAGGACAAAATAAGGAGATTTTGATCGAACAGTTAGGAATTAGGTATGCACCGAGCAAGGGTTTTCAGAAAGAGCCGAGAACCGAGCTCTCGGCCAAAAAAAATTACTTCATGCGCAGTATCACAGCCGACAGTTCGGCTGGCTCAACCGAGCCCTCGGTGCATCCTTTGTAGAAAATATTATTTTAAACTTTTCTCGAATTTATTATATCCAAGGTATTTTTGTAGAAGGAGAATACTTGCAGAGATTTAGTGCTGAAATGAAAGCGGATATATACGGCGCGCAAAAACGAATTTGGAAATTATTAAGGGGTATGAAAAAGGACACCAATGAAACTATACAACTGAAAACAATCACAAACGAAACATGCGAAAAATACTTCAAAAATCTCTACACCGAATCAGAATATGAAGAAGAACCCCCAGAGGAAGATTTAGAAAACGACATTATAAATGAACCGGTAACAATCACGAAAGATCAAGTAGCTATGGCAATAAGTAAACTTAAAAATAGGAAAGCTCCAAATGAAGATAAGATAACAAATGAGATGATCAAATATGGCGCAGAAGCCATGAGAGAAGAGTACAAAAATACCAGAAGAATGCAAAATAAGTGTAACAGTGCCTATCTTAAAAAAAGGAGACAAAACAAATCCTGCCAACTATCGCGGAATAACCTTATCAAGCACCTCTTTGAAACTGCTTACAAATATTCCTGCCGATGACATAACGTCAACAATGCCAATCAGCGAAGAGCAACAAGGCTTTCGAAAAAACCGGTCCACGGTCGATGCACTATTTATAACAAGGCAATTAGTAGAAAAGTCTCTTGAATATAACACTCCAGCATATCGTTGTTTCATAGACTTAACGAAGGCCTTCGACAGAGTCCAACTGAAGGATGTAATCAAGATACTGGAAAACAAAGAGGTACCCAAAAAATATATAAGACTCATAAAAGATCTGAACACTAATACAACAACGCAAATACGAACAAACCACACCCTAACGCAGCATTTCGGAACAACGTCGGGCATCCGCCAAGGTGACAGTCTTAGCCCTCTACTATTTAATACTACTATGGACCAACTTGTAGAGACCGTTGAAAACTTGGGACTAGGATACCGCATGGGAACCTACAAAATTAACATCTTATGCTATGCCGATGACGCCGTACTCATTGCAGAATCAGAAGACGACCTACAAAGAATGTTATACGCCTTTAGCAAACGCGCAAAAAATTTCAATATGGGAATCTCAACAAGTAAGACAAAATGCATGACCATAGCTAAGCAACCTCTGCGCTGCAAGTTAACAATAGACAACGCCACTATAGACCAAGTCATGTCATTCGAATACTTAGGGTGCAGAATAACAAGCACAGGATACCTTGAAGATGAAGTGAGGAGACAAGTAAACAAAGCAGCTGCAGTATCGGGACATCTTAAAAAACCAATTTGGAGAAATAAACACCTCAGTATACCATGCAAATCCAGAATCTACAAAACATGTGTGCGACCAATTATGACATACGGGGCAGAAACAAGAGCGGAAACGTCGGTAACAAAGAGGATACTAAGAACAACAGAAATGAAAACGTTAAGAACTATAACCGGTTACACATTGAATGACAGACAAAGAAATACTGACATAAGAGAAAAATGTGAAACAGACGATATTGTAAGATGGGTAAGAAAAAGAAGAAGAGAATGGAACCAGCATGTAAACAGAATGACCACAGATAGAATAGCCAAAATCGTATATAACAACATACCACACGGAAGAAGACCCGTTGGACGACCACCAAAACGATGGCGGGACAGTTGGCAATCAACTTCACAAGAACTGCTGCAGGGAAACCGGAACTGAACAGTCGCTACGCCTTCTACACGGTGAAGAAGAAGAAGAAGTAATTTTGTAGGAAAAAGAAAAATTATAAGAGAAGCTGAGAATCGTGATGTTGAAATCACATTGTATCTCTGGTTTCTTCAACAACGCAACGCAATCGTACCAATATCGTCAAACATATTGAGAGCAAAAACCAAACAGTTTTCTGAACAAATCACAGGAATAAAAGGTTTTCTGGTATATTCGGGATGGTTAGATAAATTCGAGCTTAGACATGAAATTCGTTTTGTAGTGAAAAACTTTCCAGTGAGGTTTCCGCTGTGATACCATTCAAGGAAACATTTCTATCGGTCGTTGAACAGATGAAATTAAGCAAAGAACAGCTGTATAATGATGATGAATCGGCCATTTTTTGAAGATGTTTACCTGACACAACTTGGGTCCATCAAGGGGAAAAATCGGCACCAGATCGAAAAGTGTCAAAAGTCCGCTTAACATTCATTGCCATGCAAATCCACGAGCATTCACAAACGAAAGTTCACTGACAGTTGTCTAGAAAGCATCTACCAAAGGGTGGATGACCAGACAATTATTTAATGAGTGGTTTAAAACATCTTTTACCCCCGAGATGGAGAATTTCTTAACTAAGATTAACAAGCCCTCTAAAGCTCAATTGTTCGTAGACAATACACCATCGCACCCACCTGAGGAAGAGGTTAATACTGATCCAAACTTCAGAGTTATGTTTTTGCCACCCAACTGTACTGCCGTTCTCCAACCTATGGATCAGAATTTGATTCAAAACATTAAAGTGTCGTATAGAAAATGCCTTCTTAATCATATCATTTCGCATGAAGGTGAAGAGATAACTTCCATTCTGAAGCAGTATATTTTGAAAGATGCCGTGAACACTCTTGCCCAATCTTGGAAAGCCATTACTTCAAAAAATATTAGAAAAAATTGGACAGCATTGTGACATGACGCTACAGAAGTAGAAGAATCAGATGATGAAAATATTCCACTATCAGAAGAAACTTCATCTAATCAGTGAAAATATTGCCGAATCATGAAGGGTCATTGATCCAGAAAATGACTTAACCATTGAGAACACTACCAACTGGGCTGTGGGAGACAAAGAGTTTGTGTTATCGATTTGACTCAAGAAGAGCTTATACAGGATGCTTTAGGAAGAAATATTGAAAACGTGGTGGAATCTTCTGACTCAGAGGATGGTTTGAATAGTATGGTAAAAGTGAAACATGCAGATACGGTCAATGGTTTCTCCCTGATTATCAGTTGGGCCGAACAGAGTAATCTTCTGCTCCTGAAAAAGCTCAAGGAAAAATCAGTTCAGATGGCAGCATCGAGAAAGTTTCAGAGTAAAATTGACGGATATTTTAAACGTCATAAGGAATAGCATGTTGTTTATGTACACTAGCTTATATTTAAATTCTATATTTGCTATAAGGAAAGATTATAATGAATGGAAATTCTATAATTTGATTCTGTTTTATAATAGAATTCATTTTTTGTTCTACTTTTCTATATTCTTATAATAAACTCGGCTTTAACAGATTTTGGGTTGTTTGTATTTTGAAAATGAAACAAATTTAAGTCACTTCTTATATCTGCCCGGATTAGTGAAGTTGTACTGTACCATTTTCTCAACTTTGGCGATGTTAACTTCAGTTAATGCAGAATGCACTGTACCATAATATGCACATGTTTAAGATGTAGTCGATTCACCGTAAGCTTTTTGTAACATTTTCAGCGATTTGATACACGAACATCCATTTTTAATACAAATTTGGAGATGAATTCTTGGGTAGATATTTTTATCTTTTGCACAGCTCTACAAAAATTTTTTTTTTATTGTTGCCCTGGATATCATCGCAAATTTTTATGTTTTCAAGTGCCCAGATTACGAAAATATTCATGAAAGTTCTCAATGTGCTCGTATTTTCATGATTTTTGCATTTCTTATATTTTGAACCATTATAAGCTTGTTAGAAATAAAATTTAATTTTCCAGTCATGATTAGGCTTCTGCGCAACTTTTTCGCGCATACAAACATCACCTGATCCCAACTCTCAGACCCCTTGCTCCACAGAACAGCTGAGGTCTCAGTTATTTGACAATATTGAAGTACATATTCACGTAAATCTGGATAAAGTGGATAAAGTGTCATGGATTAATATTTTGTTTCAATTACTGAATGTCCATTCTTATATATTTGTCTTCTAGTCTAAAATATGAGTTCATCACGAAGAAAGTGTAAATATTGTAGTGATTTATTTTGTTATATTTGCGGTGTTTATATACCAAAAAAACAAAAAAGAAATATCACAGACTTTGTCAAGGAGACTTAAGTTGAATATTTTGGTTTCAAAATGGACAAATTAGGTAAACCATCCTAATAAAGTTTGTGAGTCCTGTGTTGAGTCTATGCGGTTGTGGAAAAAAGGTGAACGTTCTGGATTAGACTTTGGTATTCCTATGCTCTGGATTGAGCCTACGAATCATTTAGATGATTGTTACTTTTGCGTAGTAGATGTTAAAGGTTTTAATCGAAATCAAACGTGGAGATACCCAGACTTACAGTCTACGAAATGTCCGGTTCTACACAGTGAAAATCTCCCTCGGCCCATATACATTTCAAAAGTAATTCGCATGCCCTCAGAAACAATGATGTTACCAAATTCACAGAAATCGGGACCATCTACTAGTGGAAGTGAATGGGAAGGTGAAACATCTACGCCAAAGTTAATTTCTCAAAATGAACTCAGTAATTTAATACGTGATCTCAATTTATCAAAACAAGGATCAGAACTGTTAGCCTCAAAATTGAAAGAAAAAAATTTATTGGCACCAACAGTAACAATTACAACATACAGAACGCGAGGAAAAGAGTTATTACAATTTTTTAGTGAAAATGAAGGATTAGTGTATTGTAATGATATCGCGAAGCTGCTTATAGACATGAGTTTAAAAGAGTACAAATCTACTGAATGGCGCCTTTTTATTGATAGTTGCAAAAGAAGTTTAAAATGCGTCTTATTGCACAATGGAAATAAATTTGCATCAATTCCAATTGCCCATTCAACGAAACTCAAAGAAGAATATGAAAATGTAAAATTAGTTTTAGAGAAAATTAAATACTCTGAGCATCAATGGCCGATCTATGTGGATTTAAAAATGGTTAATTTTTTACTTGGCCAACAAAGTGGATATACAAAATACCCTTGCTTCATTTGTATGTGGGATAGTAGAGCAAAGCAACTTCATTGGGAACAAGATGTTTGGCCTGTAAGAAATTCTTTAACTGTCGGTAAAGCCAACGTAATAAGGGAGCCGCTGGTGAGCAGAGACAAAATCATACTTCCACCATTACATATTAAGTTAGGTATGATTAAGCAATTTGTAAAAGCGTTGAACAAAGACGGAAATTGTTTTAATTACATTTGCAGAAAATTTCCGAAGCTTAGTATGGAAAAATTGAAAGGTGGAATATTTGATGGTCCTCAAATACGGCAATTGATGAAAGACTCAGATTTTATCAAAGTTATGACTGTTCCGGAAAGTAAAGCTTGGAAAAGTTTTGTGTTGGTTGTCGAAAATTTCCTAGGTAACCATAAAGCAGCAAATTATGAAGAAATAGTGCAAAATATGCTGACAAACTTTCAGACTTTAGGAGCAAATATGAGTATTAAGTTACACTATCTCCGCAATCATCTAGATAAATTTCCGGATAATTTAGGAAATTATAGTGAGGAACAGGGAGAGCGGTTTCATCAAGATCTAAAAGCGATGGAAGAAAGGTATCAAGGTAGATGGGATTGTCACATGATGGCAGATTACTGCTGGTCTTTGAAAAGAGATTGTCCCCTGAAAAATTATAGAAGAGAAGCTCAAAAAAGGCGTTTTATGGAAATATGAAATATATTTTCGACATTTTCCTCTTTATTTACTTCGATGTATCCGAATTTCTCAAAACATAACTGACATTATAAATATATCTGTTATTTTGTTTCTTGTTTTACGATTTCTGTTATGTAAAATGAAAATAAAGATTTAAAAAGAAATCAGAGCAAATCCTACAAAATCATTGATAGTTTCACGAATTGTGTGCATAAATAGACCCAAAATCATTTTCATATCTAGGGCAACAAAACCATTGTAGACCAGTGTTGTAGAAATCGCAAGATATATTGGTGAGAACTGACAAAATCAGCAATGAAAACCAACTAAACGACAGATCTTTAAGGTAGATTTTTTCGAAAACTCAAATTCCGGTACTTTTTCTACAGTATTAAATTACTTTATTAGAATGATCATTTGATGTGAATGTATATTTGATTTCCTCATCATCTCATACTTATATAAGTGATTTTATAACTTTGTGATTATGATGTTATAACTTGCTATAATATTCCTGTAATTATATTAAAAAGAATATTTTAGTTTAATTTTTTCATTGTCATGAAAGGGTGTTTTTTCCACTGGGGGATTCTTCGCACCCTCTCCCCACCTAAGGGATACCCGGGACTGCGGGCCAAATTTCCTGTTGTATAGTCCAATATGATATCCTAGTGAAGAATAGGTCAGGTAGTTTCTCCTTGCTTATTGACTGTGGTTTCAGCCGCTCCTACATGGAGAACAGTCGCTGTTTGCAGCCGCCCAATTTGTATTCGAAGCTGCCATGCTGATTTTGGTCCGCCCCGATTATCTCATTTCCTCGATATCACCCCACATATCTAGGGGGCATTCTCCGTTCCGCCACCTAGATGAGTGCCCGATGGTGGCGTAGAGGATTTGATGTTCGTCTCCTGCGCAGACTTATCTGGGTTCAATCCCCACAAAGTCGGCGCGATTTTTCGGATTCTGGAAATCGTTTGAGTATCTATCTTTCAGAGGAGATGTGAAGGTTTCGGTCCTGTCTAACAGAGATGTGTTGGAAATTAGAGATCCCTTCCTTCGACACGAGAAGGGTTCGGCAAAATTCTCGGGTTAGTGAGGTGACAGAATTCCCCAGATTGTCATTGGCCGAAAGGTTGAATTAAAAGAATAACAATCATAAAAATAAGATTTCACCAAAACCATTCTGTAAAAAACTAGTTAAGTTCCGACGGAGCTGCTTGTTTATCTCTAACAAGTAATGAAATCTAGACAAAGTTGTGCCAGGTCTAAGGTTCCTTACGGAGATTTGTTTATTATTATAGTAAATGATGCGTGACTTGACTGTTGAACGTTTTTTATACGTTAGTGGGTAGGTACAAATCAATTTTGTCTACACGTAATGCTATATCTGTTGTAACTACCTATAAATGAGATAAAAAACACAAGGTTTAACTTTAATCTACACTTTATTTGAAAAAATTCGACGACGTTTCGCTGACATAGCAGCTTTATCAAGAATGAAAAACAGAATGAATAGTATGGTATTATAAACAAATCGTAGAACAAGTTGGATGAATAACAGGAAAATCCACACCGAGCCATTGTACAGTTGGTATGAAAGGTAATAAAAACTAATTAAACAAGTTAAGTAGGGGTGAATAATTCACATCTACCTGCTCTTTCAAAAGCTTGTCCGAATGTTTGAATCTATTTATTATTTCTAATGCTTCTAGGAGATCTAATTTTGAACTTTTGATTTTATATGTAATATGTCAAAGTTTTTATTGAATGAATGGTTTTCTATTATTAGGTGGTTTGAATAATTTGAATCAGATTTATTTTTATCGAAGCTACGTTTATGTTCAGATGTTCTTATAATAATATTAAAATTGCAATAAATGACACAAAATCTTTAATTAAAGCAGTAGATAAATACAAATTAATTTTACCAAACCATCAACCACCTCAACTGTATTCACTCATTAAATTGCATAAAGTAAATAACCCCGTTAGACCAGTCGTATCTTACGTTACAGCCCCAGCCGTGAAATTGTCGCACTACCTTATAGATATCATTAAAAATTATTGTTCATTCAAATCAAAATTTTCTATAAAAAATTCTTTCGAATTGATAAATAACATAAAAAACGTTAACCTACCACCTAACGCAAAACTTATTTCGTTTGATGTTGAGAATTTATACCCAAGTGTTCTTCCAGGTGATGTCAAAATATTAATCGAAAACATGTTGAATTCGAATCATGTTAACCACATAATTAAATCAGAAATATTGAATCTGTTGGACGTTTGCATTGAACAAAATTACTTTTCTTTCAACAACATCTATTACAGTAGTGAAAATGGTTTGATCATGGAAATCCTTTGAGTCCACTTTTAGCAGAGATTTTTATGAATAATATTGAACAGAAAATTCATACACATCCACTCATTTCCAAATTTTTTATTGGTATAGATATGTTGACGATATCTTAGTATGTTTCATTGGAACTACTCGTCAATTAGACTTATTTCTTAATTTCATTAATTCCATCCATTTGAACATTCATGATAGAAATTAAACAGAACAATTCCATTAATTTTTGGACTTAAAATCACTAAACAAAATAATAATCATGTTTTTCGGTCTTTCGTAAACCAACACATACTGATACAATTATACATAACTACTCATCACATCCAATTCAATACAAAGTTGCAGCTTTAAACAGCATGGTACATCTGTTACTCAATTTACCTTCATCAGTAGAAGATTATAATAAAGAGTTAAACATCATCAAACAGATAGCCATTAATAATTCATATAATCCGGATATGATAGATCTAATCATTCGTAAAAACTGTATCAGAAAGCAATAAATGAAGTATATCCTATTCATAAAGACTATAAAATATTGAACAGTTTGACATTCTGCGGATCTACAAGTACAAATATTAAATCCTTTCTCGTCAAACAAAATCTTAATATAACTTTCAAAACTTCTAATAACTTAGGTAAACATATTAAAAATAATAAATCTCGTGTTGAAAAATCAAGTGAATCAGGAATCTATAAACTCAATTGCGGTTCTTGTGATAAAACTTATATCGGTAGGACCTATAGGAGTTTTGGCATAAGAACATCTGAACATAAAAGTAGCTTCGATAAAAATAAATCTGATTCAAATTATCCAAACCACCTTAAAAAAGAAAATCATTCATTCAATAAAAACTTTGACATATTACATATAAAATCAAAAAGTTCAAAATTAGATCTCTAGCATTAGAAATAAATAGATACAAACATTCGGACAAGCTTTTAAATGAACAGGTAGATGTGAATTACTCACCCCTACTTAACTTGTTTAATTAGTTTTTATTACCTTTCATACTAAGTGTACAATGGCTCGGTGTGGATTTTCCTGTTATTCATCCAACTTGTTCTACGATTTGTTTATAATACCATACTCTTCGTTCTGTTTTTCATCCTTGATAAAGCTGCTGTGTCAGCGAAACGTCGTCGAATTTTTTCAAATAAAGTGTAGATTAAAGTTAAACCTTGTGTTTTTTATCTCAATTATATCATGGATCTACATCAAGTAACGGCCTCCACAATTCAAATGTAACTACCTATGTTTGTTACGCGAGATAATAGCCCATACTGGTATTGGTAATTAGACGCAAGTGTCTTATTTTAGGCTGTTCTTGATTGTGGAACACATGCATTCAGTATTGACAATGCTGACTTATGCTCTCTTCTTTTTGGAGCGACAAGTCGGCCACCAATCTAACATAAAATAAACTTATACACGGACCTCCATATTGGAAATATTTTTTTATACTGTTTGTTTCAGGCTCTCCTATATATAAGTATTATTGAAATATGCAGTTTTATCAAACCTACAATTGACTAGTTATTCAATCAACGTTTTCCATGTGACAATTTTCCATTGTCAATAGGTAGCGGTTCTAGGAACAGATTGGTGGAATGGTGTCATGGAGCACCTGGTTTTGTACCCTTGTGTACAAGTCAACGGCCAAGTCACACAACATTAACTATAATAATAAAGAAATCGCAATAAAGAAACTTAGACTTGGCAACAGTCTGTCTAGATTTTTTTACTTTTTAGAGATAAACGAGCAGCTCCATCAAGACTTGGCTAGTTTTTTACACAATGTTTTTGGTGGGATTTCATTTCGTTTTGTAGAAACGTGGGCATATTGGTTTATTTTATTAGATTTTCTTCTTCTTCTTCTTCCAACTTTATTTTAGGCGAAACCGCCTGTTTATTCTTCGGTCGTTTGTCTGTTCAAGTTGTCACTCCACCTTTTTCGGGGTCGTCCCACGCTTCTGCGCCCCAGTGGAGATCTATCTCGGGCGATTTTTATTATTCTTCTTTCATCCATTCTGTTTATATGGTCATTCCACTCCTGTTTTCTGTTCAATACCCAGTTGTTAATGTTTTCCACCTTGCACATGTTTCTAATATTCTCACTCATCTCCCTCTGTTGAGCAGTATTTTCCCGGCTATCCTGCGAAGTACCTTCATTTCGGTTGTCTCCAGTAGTTGCCTGGTTTTCGTTGTTTCTGATCTAGTTTCTGCAGTGTATGTCACAATGGGCCTTACAGTTGCTTTGTAGATTCGTGCCATGGCTTCAATTCCGATATGCTTATTGCGCCATATTGTGTCATTCAGACATCCTGCTACTCTTGTTGCTTTTGTTGCTTGCTCCCTTACCTCCGCCTCGACATCTCCGTAGCCCGAAATCTCTATGCCGAGATATTGAAATTTCATTTCCTGCTGGATAGATTTACCATCAACCTCAAGCTTGCATCTCAATGGTGTTTTCGATGTAGTCATGCATTTTGGTTTAGAGGCAGAAATTATCATATTAAACGATTTGGCTGTACGGTTGAACTGGTGTAGGAGGCGCTGTAAATCGTCTTCACTTTCTGCAATCAACACAGCGTCATCGGCGTAACACAGGATAGTTATCTCTTTGTCCCCCATTTTGTAGCCCCTCATTCCTCTTACTTTTTTGATTATCTCGTCCATGATGATGTTGAACAGAAGGGGGCTTAACGAATCTCCTTGACGAATACCACTTTTCACTGGTATCTGTGTGGTAAGCTCCCCGTCTAATCTTGCCTGGATCTTGTTCGCAGTATATATATTTTCGATAGTCTTTATTATATTACGTGGGATTTGCCTGTTGTAGAGCAGATGTATAATGTCTGATAATTGGACCTGGTCGAAAGCTTTGAGCAAGTCAACAAAACACATAAATGCTGGCTTATTATATTCTATCGACTTTTCTGTTACTTGTCTTATGACAAATACGGCGTCGGTGCAAGATCTCTCAGATCTGAATCCTTGTTGTTCATCAGCGAAAGAGGTGAGGCTATTTATTTTGTTTGTTATACACTTCGTAGTAAGTTTCAGCGTGATGCTCAACAGATTTATTCCTCTATAATTCGAAGGTACTTTCTTGTCTCCTTTCTTAAACATAAGAATAGTAGTGCTTGTACGCCATTCATCTGGGATCCTGTGATGGTAAAGGATTTTTTGAATTAAAATTGTCAACTCTTGAGTAAGATGTTGTCCGCCATACTTGAGTTGTTCGTTGCTAATTCCGTCCTGTCCGGCACTTTTCCTATTCTTTAATTTTTGTAGGGCTAACTGTACGTCATCCACATTCACCTCAGCATCTTCGCTCACTATTATTTCCGGTGTACTTAGGTCTTCTTCTGTATCCTCTGTCGAATATAGATCAGTAAGGTACTCGATCCAGGTCTCGCTGGTTATATGCTTTGTTTCAACCAACTCATTTATTTCTTTCCGTTGTGATCGGATTAGTCTCCATATTTGTTTTTGTAGCCCGTAGAAGTCATTCTCCATGCTTTTGGAATAAGTTTCCCAGTACTGGTTTTTAATTGAACGTACTAACGTTGTGGTCTCGTTTCGGATTTTTTGATATTCATTGTACGATTCTGGTGTTCTTTAGTGTTCGATATGTGAGGAAGATTTTCTTACTTAACAATTTTTTTTTCTTTTTAGGAGTAGTTTTTTTTAATATTAAGAATCTTTCTTTTCTTTTTTTCCGGTTCTGATTCTCTTACTCCAGCAAACAGTTTTTCGTATTGTCCATTCACTATTTATTTTTGTAAACTTGTAAGTATAAATATAAAAGCCAGTCTAGTCTTATCCAGAGTTTTCCTTTAATTTTATTTATATGCATATTGAAATCAGAAGGGGAGACATTCGCTCAGCAGTGACTGTGGGACTGTGGGAGTGATTTGATTATAGTTTTTTCCTGAATTGGATATAATTTTACTGTTGAAACATGGTTCTGTCACTATTTTTAAATGTTCTCTCTCAGTATAGAAAAAAGATGATCCGTTTATTGGGACTATATGCATAAGAGCATAATTGGTTCAAAAATTCATTTTTTTTTTCTACTAATGAAATAATGAAGATAGTAACTCATTTGAGTAAACTAAATAAGATAACATTAACTTCATATTTTTTGGCATTATTTCTTATGAAAATCGAAAAAACAGTTTTTAGGGTGTAAGCCAATATCACACTTATCACATATGAAGTTCGAGTTTTTATGGCACATTTTATATTTCCTGTCACTTTCAGAGTATTAGACCAGATGTCCCTCATTATCGAATTTAACATCATTATTGTTGACAATCTGTCGGCAGTTTCTAAGTGATCTGATCCGATATTTTTTCAGAAAGTTCACGGCTTTGCGACGTCTAAATGTTAGAAGATTTGCACAGTTTGGATCTGCAGGTCTCAGTTTCTTCATAAAAATCCAGCTATTTTTGGTTAGGGAACATTCTGTTTGGATTTGACTTTTTTGCCCCAACGTCTAGAGGTCATCATAGATTGATAATCGAAGTTGGTGGCCATCGTTACGACGTTGTTGTCTTTCCATTGAGTCATCAGAATTTTCTCGTTCGATAAAAACTGAAAAGATCCCCTTTTTTCTCTATTCCATACATTCTTCTCTGGAAAAGGGCATCCTTTTAAACGATTTTGGCGTATAGTACCAGTAGCAGCAATGTTCCGGTCTGCTAGATGGGAGATTAGATCAATACCAGTAAAGTAGTAATCGAAATAAAGTTTATAACCCTTATTCTCTTCCAGTCCTGCTAATCGAATTAGAGATAAAAAACATTGCCACCCAAGCCAAATTTTATTTCATTATCAGATTTACCAGTGTATATTTCGAATGCTAACATATACCCTCCACTTTGACAAAGGGCTCAATTTTTAAAACCAAATCTGATTGCCTCTCGTCAATCGATATATGCTCATCTATACCGACGTGCTCTCGAAACTTTTGATTCAATCCGTCAATAAGTGCTCTTAATTTGTGGAGTTCATATGTCGAAAAATTGTTGTTATCATTGAAGTGAAGATGACATAATAGAAGCTCAAAACGGTTTAGTCTCATCGAGTCCCGAAATATTGAAGGGGTTTCATTAGTGTCATTCCAATACATGCGTTTATTAGGGTACTTAGGATATCCACTGAGCAATAAAGCTCCAACGATCACAACAGTTCATCCATAGAACAATTTAAGGAATTGTTTTTTTGTGACCCATACAAATTAGTCTGGTGAACGATATTTTTCATGATGGCCTCCGTGAAAAAGAATTGAAGAAATCGGCTGGAGATTCGGCCAACTGTGCATCGCGAGATGGAGGCATACGATCACAAATAGTGTTCATACAATATTTGGGTGATCCCTCATCCACTTACGAATTTTTTTTTCTTTCAACAGTTTTACGTTTCTTCTTCCTGGAAAGCTGTTATATAACAGAAAGTGGTATATTTTCTTCATCATCATTCTCCGATGAATGGGAAAGTGTGGTAGCTTGAGCATGAAGTCCACTTGTTCTAGCAGAAAGTTGTTATTGAGTGTCCTCATATTCAGTGTTCATGAAAGAAATGTCGCATTCTTGACCCAGAATACCTCTGGGTAGGTTTATATCACCAGCTTCTTGGTCTGAAACATCGCTGTCTTCTTCAGATTTTGCTGTATTTTGATTGGGAGGTTCAATATGAATTTTCGTATTAAAATGTGAAAATAACATCGAAGTAGTAAACAAGAGTCCAAAATGTGTCGAAATTTTTTCAATAGAGTTCCAAAAATATTTTTGTCAAATAGTAATCGAATATTACTTACCCGCAATTTTTAGTAGAATATAAACTGGGACCCATGGTCGTCAATGAATTCAACACTATCGTATTTCACGTCGTGCCAAAGACATAAATGCTTCTGAGAAAGATTTAATGAGATTTAATGTTGCCAGCTCCCCACCCCTCTCTGAACATTTACGACATGCATTTATATTGTGATTCTTCTAAAAGAATTGCATGTACTAATGAGTTAAAGCAGAAGATGTGTCCCATTACGCTAAATTTTTGCAATAGCAGCCAATTTTTTTCAGCTGAGACGAGATGTGGGTTTTTCATCAGATCTTGAGAGATTTATTATTTTTAACATTAAAAATAATAAATCTCGTGTTGAAAACTCAAGTAAATCAGGAATCTATAAACTCAATTGCGGTTCTTGTGATAAAATTTATATCGGTAGGACCTATAGGAGTTTTGGCATAAGGACATCTGAACATAAACGTAGCTTCGATAAAAATAAATCTGATTTAAATTATTCAAACCACTTAATAAAAGAAAACCATTCATTCAATAACAACTTTGACATATTACATATAAAATCAAAAAGTTTAAAATTAGATCTCCTAGAAGCATAAGAAATAAATGGATACAAACATTCGGACAAGCTTTTGAATGAGCAGGTAGATGTAAATTATTCACCCCTACTTAACTTGTTGAATTAGTTTTTATTACCTTCCATAGTAACTGTACAATGGCTCGGTGTGGATTTTCCTGTTATTCATCCAACTTGTTCTACGATTTGTTTATAATACCATACTCTTCATTCTGTTTGTCATTCTTGATAAAGCTGCTGTGTCAGCGGAACGTCGTCGAATTTTTTCAAATAAAGTGTAGATTAAAGTTAAACCTTGTGTTTTTTATCTCATTTATATCATGGATCTACATCAAGTAACGGCCCACAATTCAAAAAAATTACTTAGATATTTGAATCCTTGCCTACTTGAAACTACGCCACTGTAAATCGGTGTAACAAGCATTATTTCACAAAAGCTACGTATTTTGCTGTTTCTCGTAGTAATATCAGGTAATGAACTCTGTGGGATATGACGTATTATACATAATTTTCTAAATGACGCGACATGCACAGAGAGGTTACTCTATTTACCCTCTGCTCTCGACGATGAAGTGTGATTGACTTTAAATACTTCAACCAGACCACGATTATGATTACAACGCTATTGCCCATGATTCAAAAAATGCGGTTTGAATCACGATTCTGGCTTCTACCTTGGACTTTGTACAAACAGTTGGTGGGTAAACACTGTTCTATTGAGGCAAAGTGAACTCCTTTTCAGTAAATTATTTTATTTGACCAACATTCACTATTTTATTCAAAGCTGCGTTGAGAGGAGCAGCACTGTCTTGTTGGAAGTAAATTTATCTTCGATCTTCCGGAGGAAAATCATGGAGAAAATCTTGTGATGTTCGAATGGAAATTTCATTATTATTGTTCTGATTCAATTTTCCTTCAATGAAAACGAGTCGTATCAAGCCGTTCGAATAAATAGCGCACCAGACGTTCTCACCGAATCTGAGCTGAAAATTATTGTTCATTATGTTATGCAGTTTCTGGAGGTTCCAATGCCTGAAATATCTATTGAAATAATGATTATTGCCAAAAAAAAACACTTATCTTACTAATTAATGGTTCTGAAAAAGTATAATCTGAATACAGTCCATCAGAATTGAAATAGATATTTCAACGTTTACTCAACGTTATAGCTATTTCGAGCTTTCGCTAATCATCAGACATGTAGGACTTTAAAACTAAAATACAAAGTTAGCAATTTTCTTATACAGGGTGGGGAGTAATGAAAGGGCGATTTTGGAACGAGTAGTACACGTAACGGTGAGTGAGTAGAGGGGAGCGGCTGAGGTTAATCATCTCAAGAGGAACTACCATTGAGTTCTCAATGGTTATCTGGACAACAGGGCACAGTGCGTTCTCAGTTGAAGAGTATTTAAAATCGGGAAACTCTGTCATTGTCGTGCAGCGCTTCAACATTGGTCGTAACTCTTCAGTTCCAAAACGTGACACAATCATCTGATGGGTACAGAATTTCAGAAAGACTTCATCATCTATGAATCCGAAACCTCAAGGTCGTTCCCAAAGTGTAAGGACACCAGCTCCGGAATTACAAGCTGTAATTCAAAGCCCAGGGCGCTCCGTCCGAGAACGACCTGCAGCACTCTAAACGATAGTCGAACTGTTCGCAGAATTTTACACCAAGACGCTTTCACAGCTATAAACTCATGGTTGTCCAGCACCTGAATGAAGGAGACTGCATAACGCCAGCAGTTTGCCGAGAGTATACAAATGATTTCCGCTGATGAAAATGAACCAGTGGTAATGATAAGTGATGAGTAATTTTCATTTGAAGGGTTTGGTTAATAAACAGAACTGCCGATATTGGGTAGCAGAAAACCCTACTTCACAGTAGAATTTTTTGAAGATGAGAGATGGGCAACCGTAACCGTAAACTCTGAGCTCTCTGTTTTTATGCTGAAGAACTTTTTCATTCCAGAATTGCGATGACGAAGAATGAACAAACGAAATGTTTGTGTCATACAGGATGGTGCCACGGCACATACAGACAGAGCCTCAATAGAAGTTGTGCGTCGAATCTTTCTGGTCATGCAACCTCTCGTTTTGTTGATGTTCCGTGGCCTCTTCATTCCCCGGATATCACTGCTGTTCATTATTTTTTGTGGGGAAACTTAAAGACTAAGTTCTACGTCGATATACCTCGAATTCTGCAACAGTGGAAAGAAGCCATCACGAGAGAAGTTAGGGCAATCGACACCGATTTAGAGCGGATGATGCAGAACTTTGAGAATCGACTACAGCAATGCACTACGGAATACGGACGTCATCTGCCTGATTTCATTTTCAGAATATTATTCTCCTCACTTTTTCTTCACTAAATGGTAATATTCAAGCTTTAATTTTACGTAAATTAAAAATGTTCTACGTTGAAGAACAGTTGAGTTTTTATTTCAAAAACGCCCTTCCATTACGCCCCACCTCGTTTACAGGGTGTTACATAATAGTATGTCATAACTTGAGGGGGTAAATCTACTTGCAATTTCAAGAAAAAAGGTTGATATAAACAAACGTCCGCAAAAGCTTCGTTATGGAGCTACAGTGTGTTGAAATTCCTGGAAAAAATTGGTTTTTCTTCAAAACTCCTGCAGTTTTTGAGATATTCAGCCCAAATTTGGGATGCAAGATATTTTTTACAGCCCTCTTCATTACACGTCCTAGACTTCAACTAAAATTCACAAGATGTTTTCTTTTCCGAGGCCCTTTTGCCCTTTCAAACTTTATTGCAGTACGCCACTGATCAGCGTACAATCAAATATCGTCATTTTCGTTCAATGTAGAAAGTTGTTTGACACTGGTGATTTTTTCGTATCTCCAACCGTTTTCGAGTGAAAAATTTTTGAATTTGAATTATTTGGATTGTATGTTATTCGCTTAATAAAAAAAAATAGAAATACTCGATAGGCATATCCAGAATTTGCTTTTATTTTGATAGCTCGTCTTTTGAGACTCAACTTATACTTATTCAATATCAAACTTAACAAAAGAACAATAAAAACTAAATAAATTGCTGGAAGTGTCCTCCACCTGCAAGAATACAGGCCTCTGTCCTTCTTCGCATATTATCACGCACTGTTTGAAATATTCCTGGGGTATTTCTTATCGTGTCACATCAGGTTATTATTCAATTTTTTAATTCTTCTACAGTGTTCACCGGAGTGGTATGAACTAAACTTTCGAAATATTCCCATAATAAAAAGTCTGAACTATTTAACTCTGGGGACCTAGGAGGCCATAGTTCTGGTCCACACCTACCTGTCCATTGGTTGTTGCATGTATTATTCAAGAATTCCCTAGCTTTTTCACTAAAAAGTGAACATCATTTCACTATCAAAATAAGCATTTTATCTAATTTTATCTAAGAACCATCGGCAGAAATTCAGTCTTGAAGGTAAATCACGAGAAAGTAGAGTTTGGACGCGTTGAATGTGAAACGGGTACGATAAAAAGTAATGGAGAATCCTCCTAACTAGAACATGTGAAATATTCAACTGATTTCCAGTTTTTCTGGTGCTCACATGATTCAAATCAATACAATTCAAAACTGATTCCACAATTTCTGGAGTTCTCATAGTTTGAGTTGCACCTTTTAAATGATTATTTGAAGTAAAAGTAGCAGTTTCCCTCAACTTTCTGTGGATATTTGAAAATGTTCGTCTGTCTGGTATTACTGGATTCGGAAAGCGCACCTGATATAATCGTCTAGCTTCTGTTCTCTTTCCGTCAGCCAGACCGTATATGTAATGGATATCAGCAAATTCGGCGTTAGTAAAATTAGCCTATTCTTCTTACAGCAATAACTTCAAAAGTCTTAAAACTAATCGTTCATTTAATAAACGATTCGAGCGGACACTGGTTTAATTTTAGCAACTGTCAAAATAAATACATAAATGCAAAAAATCAAAGCCTACTAGTCGTTTTTTCAATTAGAGGTGCTTTCAATTCAGCGAATGCATTAAATCGTTTAATGATTTTTTGCTCGAGAACGGTCGGAGACACGAAAAAATTACATTCGACAAGAAAGTTTCTAAACTCAACGAAGATGACGAAAATTGATTGTACGCTGATCAGTGGCGTACTGCAAAAAAGTTTGAAAGGGCAAAAGAAGACATACAAAAAAAACACCTTGTGAATTTCAGTTAGAATCTAGGACGTGTAATGATAGAGGCTGTGAAAAATAGCTTGCATTTCAAGTTTGGGTTGAATATCTCAAAAACTGTAGGAGTTATATATTTTTCATGTATATTTTTGAGAAGGAAAAAACCACTTCATCCAATAGTGCTAAAATTTTCTATGATGCGTATTTAAAAAAAATGCATGCTTGCATTATAACTCGAAAACTGCTGAGCTAGGGAAAAATTTTTACACAGCACTGTTTTACTCAAAAAAGTGCCTGTAGAATATCAAACTTATTTGAGATATCAGAATAATTTTAGCAACACTAAACTAGTCCCGGAAAATAAGATCGAGAGAGGGGGGTTCATTTTTCTCTATCTGCAATATTTCACATAGCTGCTGTACAAATACATCAAAATTCGCCCACCTTGAGCATATACGTATGGTGCTATAACTTTAAAATAGAAAAAAAGCTATGGACTGACTACGCACTCGGTATATATCACACTAGACAATTGTAAAAATTAGGGATTTTGAATTTCTTTTCTTTTTTATTGCAGACCTAACAAATTAAAATTTATTTTATGAATAACAAAATGAAAACAACTCGTAAAAGGACTTGAAAAAATCCACCCAAAACTTCAATCGAATTAGCAATGCAGAAACACTAATTTCAAAAGACTTTAATGCATACAAGATTGCGATAAAAAGTAATTAAATATTTCTTTCAGATACCCAATCTGAAAAAGCCATTCATCTTTGTGCAATAATTATGAATGCAGCATAGTAAATAAATAGTAACAATGAGTCAAAGTGGATTGAAATAAAAATAACATCCGATTGAAGAATCTTGAATCAAGCGTGGCGTCCCTCAATCAGACACGACTTCAATCCTATTGAAATTGTAGAGATAGAAAATTTCTCATCGTTTACAGTTCCGTTGTAAATTAGATGAGGTGACTCAGCTTTTAAAGTAAAAAGGGTTACAATTTTTATAATAGCCGACAAGGAGCGTTTGCTATAGATTTTTTATGAGAATGACTGTTTGATCGGTTTGGAAGTTGTCGTTGACCATCACTACTACCAGGCGATTGATAAACAAAAGGAGAACATCTTGAAACAAAATATACAAAACAGGGTCGGCTCTTTCTTTATTCGTCGATGCATTGTGAAACTCAAGGATTTGTCCCAGTTATGTTACATTTGATTATGGATTATTTTTAATCTTCTGAAGATGAAAGCATATTAAACTTGATTTAATGAATCTTTCGAACTGTTTCTTGTCAAAGCTACCGAAATAATCAATTGAAAAACACCCATATCTATATAGCTAGGGGAGCGGCGGTTATTGCCGTAGACATATCTTCACAACGTTGCTATCAAGCAGATATTGATCGAAAATCGAAAGGAAAATCAGGAAAAAACTTGAAATTTCATCTATTTTTCAGCTTCAAAAAACAAAACCCACATTTGAAAGAGATTTAGCATTCCAAATTAATACTCTGAATGTACGGTATTAACCGGACCTTGCGGGTAGGTGCGTACAAATGATCGGGTAATTTCGTACATACGAATGATGTAGAATGATAAAGAGATACGAAAAATTTTACTGAAGAGATACAAAAAATTTCATTGAAGAAATACAGAGAACTCTATTCTAGAAAACAAAAAAAAAACTTGAGGTGTACAGAAAATCTTATTCAAAAAGTACAAAATCCACCGTAGTAATCATTATCTGATTCCTATCCGGAACACAATACATAAAAGCAGCTTCCACAGTTATCACACCTGTAGCACAGCTCTCTATCCTTCCCAAAGTCATCACATATAACGTATACAGTGTGTTCCAACGAAAATTTGACCCCCCCCCTCTAACTCCGAAATGAGTAACATTAGCGAAAAACACCAAGACACGTCGATTTTTGTTTCGAGGGGGAGCATTTTTCGAAATAATTCGAAACTTCTCAGATCAACCCCCTACCCCCAGCAACCCTAACTTTGAAATTCATCATAGGGAATAAGGGTCGAGTGGCACCTTACTGAAAAGGTCTGTCAATTCTCCACCTTGATTTGTCATTTTTAGAATTTTAAATTAACATACAGGGTGTCCCAACCAAGGGTGAAGTTGAATTCCTGGAAATCCCAAATACTAAATGAAATAGATTTATTTTGGCATAATGCAAGCGCAGGTTTATGCTCGGTCTAGAAAAACGACCTACACTTGTGAATTTGGAGTTGGTGCAATCAACCCCTATTTCCAGCATCCCCAACTCAAAAATCATTCGATCGATAATAGGTCAAGTGGCACCTCGTTGGAAAGGTACTGCAATTTTCTCTTCGAATTTGGTATTTTCGAAATTCAGAATCATCATACAGGGTGTCCTGAAGCAGGAACATTGAAAATCCAAATAACTTTTTGAAACTGGTTCATTTCGGTATACGAGAACATGTTTGATCCGAGAATAGGACTTTCTTGTGTGGTTATAGAATTTTTGCAATCAATCTCTTCCATTCAGCATCCCCAACTTGAAAATCATACAAATAATTCAAGTGGCATATCTTCAGAAAGGTTTTTTGAATTCCAGAATGATTAAAGCATTTCATTCAGTTCGGCTCTCCATACAGGATGTCGCTTTCGAAAAACTCAATATCGTCATTTGAAATTATCAACTAAAATTAATTCGAAACTGTTAAAAGTATTGGGGTACGATGTGTTGAGCATCAATTACGAAGAAATAAAGCTGATTTCTGCATTGAAAATGTTCACATTTTTTCATTTCCATCTGGCGTGCAGTCATCTGTTATTTCTCATTTTGCAATGAAATATTATTATTATTCAGATCAGTTCCTCATTATTGTTGTTGTTCGTCAGTTGAAATTAATCTGAAAATGGTTTATTCCACTGAGGAAATGGTCGAAATTGTATCGACGTATTTTCGAAATAACAGTTGTGCCAAAGAAACGGCAAGGATATTCGATAGGAACCATCCTGAAAGAGAAAGGGGAGTCAGTCACCAGTACGTTAAATATTTGGTTGACAAATTCCTAGCTACGGGTTCGGTGGCAAACAAAAACATGAAGTGGCATGTCCTGTCAGAAATGAGGCAACGGAAGTGGCAGTAGTGGGTCATCTACAAATGGAGAATACTACTTCGATCAGAAAACTATCTCGTCTGACTGGTGTATCAGCTACAACTGTCCATAGAATCGTGAAACATCACAAATTTCACCCCTACAAAGTAAAATTAGTGCATGAAATAAACGAAGATGATCCAGATCGTCGTTTACAGTTTTGTGAAAATCTAAGTGAAAACCTAAACGCTTATCCAAATTTTCTGAATAACATCTGTTTTTCTGATGAAAGCACCTTTATGCTCAGTGGTGAAGTGAATAGACATAATTGTCGATATTGGGACACACAGAATCCTCATTGGTTTAGAGAGGCCCACACGCAAAGGCCTCAGAAGTTGAACGTTTGGGCAGGAATTTTTGGCAATCATCTAGTTGGGCCTTTCTTTATTGAGGGTAATCTGAATGGAAATGGCTACCTACAGTTGTTAGAGGAACACATACATCCTAGATTGACAGAAATTTTACAGAACGATCCAACTCTTTCTGAGGACGAAATGCGTTTTCAACAAGACGGTGCTCCTCCGCAATATGATGCTCGGGTGCGCCAATATTTAGACGAAAATTTCCCAGGAAGGTGGATTGGTAGAAGAGGACCTGTTGAGTGGCCAGCCAGGTCACCAGATTTAAATCCCCTAGATTTTTTTTTGTGGGGCCATCTAAAATCTAAAGTTTTCTCCATCATCCCCTCATCCTGATCCTCACGCCAGAAAACCTCGATTGCCAAACTGAAACCAATGCCTCAGTGATTCAGAAAATAGAAAAATCTTTCTGGAACTTTGCCACTCAACCTGTAATCACTTGTATGATTTTTTGAGTTGGGGATGCTGAATGGAAGAGATTGATTGCAAAATTCCATATTCACGCAAGAGAGTCTTGTTCTCGAATCAAACATAAACATGTTCTCGTATTATACCGAAATGAACCAGTTTCAAAAGTTATTTGGGTTTTCAGTGTTCCTGCTCCGGGACACTCTGTATGCTGATTCTGAATTTCGAAAATACCAAATTCGAAGAGAAAATTGAAATACCTTTCCAACGAGGTGCCACTTGACCTATTTTCGATCGAATGATTTTTGAGTTGGGGATGCTGGAAATAGGGGGTTGATTGCACCAACTCCAAATTCACAAGTGTAGGTCGTTTTTCTAGACCGAGCATAAACCTGCGCTTGCATTATGCCAAAATAAATCGATTTCATTCAGTATTTGGGATTTGCAGGAATTCAACTTTACCCTCGGTTGGGACACCCTGTATGTTAATTTAAAATTCTAAAGATGACAAATCAGAATGGAGAATTGACAGACCTTTACAGTAAGGTGCCACTCGACCCTTATTCCCTATGATGAATTTCGAAATTAGGGTTGCTGGGGGTAGGGGGTTGATCTGACAAGTTTCGAATTATTTCGAAAAATGCTCCCCCTCGAAACAAAAATCGACGTGTCTTGGTGTTTTTCGCTAATGGTACTCATTTCGGAGTTATAGGGGGGGTCAAATTTTCGTTGTAACACACTGTAGTTCTTCAATACTTGTCTCACCTAAATCTTCTTCACCTATTTCATCATCCAACTCATCTTCATAGCATATAAAATATGAACTTCTCCACCAGATGACTAACTTGCATATTCTCTCTGTTTTATAACATTCTTCACCAAAGCATATGTGAAAGTAGGCAATGCTGAAAAAGCCATAAATGGATATTAGACTGCTGGCATTTGGCCTTTTAATCCAAATATTTTCAGCCAATTGGCAAATGAAGGAGATGAAAATCCTCCAGAAAGGATTTCTGTCGAAGAAACAGTAGAAAGTATGAGGACAAAGTCTGAGAGTTAAGGTGAATCGAGGGAAATTCTGCATAGATCGGTGGATATTGATGAGCTTCCGTCAACGGTTAATGATATACAGCCATCATCCACAAGAATCGAGAATCTGAAACTCCCTGAAAATCCACAACCAGATACTGAAATTAATTCACTTCCATCAACATCGAGAGTCGAAGGCACAAATCTGATTCACGGGAAAATTCACACTGTTGAACGGATATTTTTTATTCCGGGAAGAGAGATATCACCAAACGTGAACTGTCTTCCAGTGAAATATCACCAGCTCCTCTAAAAAAGACACTCAAGAAGGAAAGAGGAAAGGTAGAAGTACCAAACAGTAATCTGTCGTCTAACAAATTGAAGAAAAAGAACTGCAAAAAAAATTAAACAAGGAAAAAACACCAAGAATACCATAACAATATCAAAAAAAAGAAATACACTCGGAGGCAAAATTAGCGGAACACTCGAAAATTTAACTAAATTCTCAGTCCGATATTTTTCCTAATGCTCAACCGATTTAGATGATTTTTCCGGCAAGTTATAGATCAACTCTTCTAATTTGTAGAAATTATAAGAGAAAACCAAAAAAATTCGAAAAAAATTTTATACGGGGGCAAAACTAAAAGTGTTTTTTTTGTCAAAAATTCATCCTGTGGAATTTCGTGGTCCGAGTTGAAACGTACAATATCATGGTCTGTCAAGACACATCTTCCTACAGTAACGCTCTTCTTGTTTTATGCGTTTATCTCTATTTTTGCAAAATATATTGAATTTCAAGTGGAAAATCACCATTTTGGAGAAATTCCATAGAATCAAGAATTCTATGTCATTAAAATTCGTCTATCAATTTTGAATTGGAAGAGATATCCAGTTTGTAGCGAAAAGTCACAAATTTCAAGAATTTATTTTTAATCTTGCGTAGGTGCATAACATCGGAGGTTAGCCAAAAAATAAAAACAAAATTAGAGAAGCGGGAATCTAACGAAATGAAAATTTTTGAAATTCACTGGCCAATTTCACGCTCCGGGAGAACTCGAAGTACACTGGAAAAATCGTTGATTTTGCACATTTATTTTTGAATTTTTTTGTGTGACACTCTATAATAATTATCATTCCTGTCCGAAATTGAGAGCAGGTGTGTATCCTGGCGATACACTCGTGAAATGAAATGAACATGTTGAGAAAAATGTTCATGATGACCCACAAAAAAAAAACCTTTAATTTTAGTAGCGAGTATCACTCCCCTGAGCTCTTATTACAGCGCGCATACGATTTCGCATACTCCCAATGATGTTGTCTATCATCTGTTGAGGTATGTTGTCCCACTCCTCCACCAAAGCCAATGTCAGCTCTTCAAAGTTGCCTGGATTCCGTTGTCGAACCCTTCTTCCAAGAATGTCCCAAATGTGTTCGATCGGGTTTAAATCCGGTGACCGCGACGGCCAGTCCATTCGTGTGATCTCAACTTCATTGAGATATTTTATCACTATGCGCGCAGTATGAGGGCGCGCGTTATCGTGCATAAAAAGGAAATTTTCCCCTATGTAAGGAGCAAAAGGCACAACATGGGGCTCCAAGATTTCTGTTGTATACCGATGGACATTAAGTGATCCATTGCCAATAGTCTCCAGTTCTGTTCGTACTCCCAAGCTTATGCCATCCCATAGCATAACTGACCCTCCACCGTAGTGCTCAGTTCCTGCGAAGTTCGCTTGATTGTACCGTTCCCCTCGATGCCACCATATTCTATCTCTACCACCCACGAAATTCACACAATATCGGCTCTCATCACTAAATAAAACTCGTCTCCACTGATTGATTGTCCATGCTACATGCTCCTTAGCAAACGCCAATCTGGCTACCCGATGGGCTCTATCGAGTCTTGGTGTTCTTGCTTGCGCGTATGATCTCAGACCAACTTCATTTAATCGTCTTCTGACTGTCCTCACATTGACGTTAATGCTTATCCACTGCTTGTAAAAGGTTACGTGCCTGAACAGCAGTAAGACGAGGATTTATTATGGTTTGATTGACGATGAAACGGTCATGTATAGCGCGGGTTGCCCGATTTCTTCCTTGTCCTCGCCTCCTCACGTACAATCCAGTTTCCCTGTAACGTCGGTAGATTCGATGGATAACCGACGTCGAGACACCCAACATGGTACCGACTGAGCGGCAGGTGCGCCCTTCCTCGATCAATGTAACTGCCCTTGCTACTGAAGTTGGTGGTAAATCTCTCATTCTGAATGAAAAATACCGTTGCGAATCGTAAAAAGTAAAAGAATCACAAAACACCGCAACCGATCGAATTTGTATCAAATCAAAGAATGGAAAACTCTCATTCTTTAAACAAGTGCAAATGTGGTCATATACAAAAAAACGTGTGTTGTACTTCATATTTAATGAAAAAAGGTGTGCACATGTGTAAATGAAAAGTTTTATCAATGGTCCAGTAATTTGGTTGTGTATTTTAATACCTACCGACTGTTATCTCCTATGAATTCCTAATTTTCACCAAATTAACCAAATTGTCATCAATAACTAATGCAATTCGAACATAAAAATCGCAAACGACAATTTTGACACGCCTGAGTGATAATAAGAAAATTCCAAATTGATAGAGATATTAATGACAATTTCTCGATTCAATGGAATTTCTCCAAAACGGTGATTTTCCACTTGAAATTAAATATATTTTGCAAAAATAGAGATGAACGCATGAAACAAGAAGGGCGTTACTGTAGGAAGATGTGTCTTGACAGACCATGATATTGTACGTTTCAACTCGCACCACGAAATTCCACAGGGTGTTACGAATTTTTGACAAAGAAAACACTTTTAGTTTTTGAAATTTTCAAATTTCAAATTTTTATGATAGATGCTTTGGAGAAGTCAGATATTATTTTGTTTTCTTGAGAATACATTATATACAATACATCCTAACAAAAACCGAAATATTTCTATAAATTCGAATCATCATGTATGTTGACCTTTAGTATCAAATAGTATTTTAATTAAGTGTTCGAAGTAATAAGCAATTTAATGTAGGAAAAGTTTCACCGAAAATTATAAGATCACGCAGTGAGTTGTACAAAATACTAACAAATAAATTGCAACTATAGTTAATGCTGTACTACTAGTTCTTTAACCGGCATTAATAATAAGACTTTATTACAATTCAAGTACTTGCCAGGGTTACCATTATCTTGAAATAAATAATAACAAACTGGGACATCTGTACGGTCTCTCTAAAAGAACCATATACTACAGTACCTGCCTGAATATGCCACAGGAGAAGAATTTGTCTATACAGGACGTATTCGATGAAATAATAAGGTCTAAAACAGAAATTACAAAATCGATTAAGGCTAGTGAGGCAAATATTCTTTGAAGATTGGGGCCTTACAGGAGAGACTAGAACAAGTAGAGAAGGAAAATAGTCGACTTAAAGAAAAGTTGGAAATATTAGAGAGGAACCGAAGAAAAAAGTTTGATAGTTTTCGGTCTGAACGAAGAACCTCGTGATATTTCTTTGGGATCCATCTCAGAAACTCTAAAAAGTCTGCTTAAAGTCGAAATTAAAGACACTGACATATCCGATTTGTATTCACTTGGAGGTTACCCAGGTTCTCCAATTAAAGTTGAATTTACCTCTTATTTTAAAAAGAAATTGATACTATCTAAGGAAGTCTCTTGAAGGAACAAACATTACAATATCTCCAGATTTAACATTTAGGCAAAGAGAAGATAACAAAATTTGAGAAAGCACTTGATGGAAGCCAGAGCCCACTCTTCTACTAAGTCGTTTATTAAAGGAAATATATTACACATTGGCCAGAAGTCGTACACCATTAAAGAGCTGAAAATCGCACAATTAGAACGGGAGATTGGAGGTGAACCTAATATCGGTGAGAGGTGGTGGAGGCAGAATCATCGGCATCACAAATTTGGAGTCAACCTTCTAGCAATAGAGAAAAGCACAAGGTCAAAAACCAACCAATTAAGACCATCGCTAGATTAGCTGGAATTCAAAGAGGAAGAATAGATTCGGCATGAAAATAGTAAACAAATGATAAATAAATATAAAATTTCTCTCTTCATACCGATAGTGACTTTTATACCGATCGTGACCTTTATACCGACAGTGACTTAACATAGTGATTTTTCACACCGATAGTGACTTTCACACCGATGGTGACTTTCCCAACGATAGCGACATATCAAGGACATTGATAGTAACTTTCTTCGTGGTGACTATGAAATTTCAATGGTACTAATTAGAAATGTTGGTTATGTTTTTGTTGTTTGCTTATATTTTATTTTTGTACTTATGGGAGAAATATATTGTTTATTTAAGTTCAATTCACGTACAGACATTATGTAATGTCTCTGTGATTAAACGTTTATTCAGACTTATAATAGTTATTAGGTAAGAAATTCATATTATTTGTTATACATTCTTCAAATCTGAATAAACTATTTATAATAATAACAACGTGCTGAATAAGTATAATAAACTATATTATTATTATTATTATTATCAAATTCATATTTTGAAGATATTGGTAAGTGTTCCCTAGACTTTTTGAGGTGTTTATATCATTTTACGAAAATCCAAGGTAACCTTTTATCAACTGACTTTTGTTTGAATGAGTGAGTTCTCACATTAATGATAGTAGCGTGTGTATGTCTTGATCCGAACACATTCTACCTGTTACCAAGATGGCTAACAGCAGACTATTTTTAATGATTTCAGTGATATTTCTAGTTCTGTAGAAGTTATGGGTTTGTTTAGAGGGGCTGTCACGCGTTGCTGATAAATTTTATAACCTTCTTAAAACCTGCCTATCTCAAAATTATTTTCAAGTTATATTGAAAATTTACCAACATCCATCAGAACTTCCATAGGATCACCACTTAGCTCCCTTTTTAGCCAATACATTCTTAGGAAAACAGAAAGAACACTAATGTTAAATAGCCACTTAGAGAAAAAACAAAATCACAAAACACCGCAACCGATCGAATTTGTATTGTATCAAATCAAAGAATGGGAAACTCTCATTCTTTAAACAAGTGCAAATGTGGTCATATATTTTTTGTTTTCTCTTGTAATTTCTACAAAGCAGAAGAGTTGATCTATAACTTGCCCAACAAATCATCTCAATCGGTTGAGAATTAGGAAAAATATCGAACTTCGAATTGGGTTAAATTTTCGAGTGTTCCGCTAATTTTGCCTCCGAGTGTATTTTAATTTTGAAAATGCACTGTGGGTTGCTTCACTCGGCTGGATCAACGAAGTGGAACTGAATTTTCGACAGATCTCCGATCTGAGATACGTAGGTTAGGTTCAGGATCGCTGTTCACACATCTTAGAATTAGAAAAGACTGGGTTTGACCACATGTCTTTCATTATTACGAACCAACGTTTTATGTAGTTGGTTGATGTGCCGTTTGAAACATCGTTTCGAATCTAGTTTGACTATATAATGATACTGACCAATTTTCTTCTGTATATTTCCAAATTCCCAACACTGTCACGAAACGATCCACATCTGTTAATCAGATTGATTCCGGTCATTCATGTGGTTGTAACAGCATAGGCATTTTCGAACTATCCCAAGATAATGAAATTGTTGATCACCATTTTGAAAATGAGGACTCTGACAAAAGTGATGATAGATTGCTTTGCTACCTCTATTGCATATCATACTCGGAGTAATGAAAGATTTTGTCAAAGCTGTGGATAAAAATGGGGATGGATTTTCTTACTTGAAACAAAAATTCTCAAAAATCACTGATGCCAAAATAAGTGAAGGAATATTTGTAGGACCATAAATAAGAGACCTACTGGCTGATGAAGAGTTTGAACAAAAACTTAATCCGATCGACAAATCCGCATGGACATGTTATCGAAATATTGTTCGCAATTTTCTTGGAAACCACAGGGCCGAAAACTATGAAAATTTAGTCAACAACCTCTTAGGACATGGGATGCAATATATCGCTCAAGGTTCACTTTCTACACTCGCATTTGGATTTTTTCCTCGAAATTCGGGAGCCGTTAGAGACGAACACGGCGAGAGGTTCCACCAGGACATATCCAACATGGAAAAAAGGTACCAAGACATGTGGTCACTCAAAAAGGATGTACCTGACGCTTAATATTCACGAAAATTCTAAATAAAAGTAAATATAAGTTTTTTTTCTTGCTTTGAAACATTTTTTTACCTGAAAAAAGATTAATTGCTGTTTCAAAAAACTGAATGTGATATAAATTTTCTAAAAATGCAGATTAGTTAAAGACTAGTTGTAGATACAAAATAATCCATTCAATTCCATTTAACTTTCTTTAAGGTCATTATCGTCAGTGTTACTGAGGAACAATCTGATGTCCCGAAATCTCTCGTACCCGGAGATCCCTTTTTTGTACTTTCGTCGCTTACCGATTTTTATACAAAACTAGGGGCATTTGCGATTCGCCATATCCCTCACTTCTTGAAGCAGTGTATATTTAAAACCCAAAGACTAGAGATGGTGAAATGAAATAACAGATTTCAAGCATTGATTTGCTTGAGGCCGGCCCGTATTGAAGCTGGCCGCTTTGACTCACGTAGTGCTGCGGTCGATCGAGCTACCTGATTTTACATCCGGTCCGATTGAGACCACATCCTCTAGTTTGATGTAGGAACCAAATGAATTACTTCTTACCAAGAAACAGTTCCCACCGCTAAACCGACTGAATTTTTTGTGTTTATTTTTTCTTTTCCTTTAATTCGTACCTAGAACATTCCTATCGATGAGAAATCATTGTTTCTATCAGTTGCTGTAAAAGACGACACCGCAACAGTTACCGAAATAAAATTGTTGGTTTGGCTTGCGATTGCAAGAGAGAACAATTATGACGGTTATAAAGTGTGAGATGGTGAATTATTAAACGATTCACTTGGCAAAAGTTTCACAAGTATTTATTAAAATACTTGACATATGTTTCAAGTTGTTAGCCCATACACTGGTCTACAATGGTTTTGTTGCCCTAGATATGAAATTGATTTTGGGTCTATTTACGCACACAATTCGTGAAACTATCAATGATTTTGTAGGATTTGCTCTGATTTCTTTTTAAATCTTTATTTTCATTTTACATAACAAAAATCGTAAAACAAGAAACAAAATCACAGATATATTTATAATGTCAGTTATGTTCTGAGAAATTCGGATACATCGAAGTAAATAAAGAGGAAAATGTCGAAGATATATTTCATATTTCCATAAAACGCCTTTTATGAGCTTTTCTTCTATAATTTTTCAGGGGACAATCTCTTTTCAAAGACCAGCAGTAATCTGCCATCATGTGACAATCCCATCGACCTTGATACCTTGCTTCCATCACTTTAAGATCTTGATGAAACCGCTCTCCCTTTTCCTCACTTAAATTTCCTAAATTATCCGGAAATTTATCTAGATGATTGCGGAGATAGTGTAACTTAATACTCATATTTGCTCCTAAAGTCTGAAAGTTTGTCAGCATATTTTGCACAATTTCTTCATAATTTGCTGCTTTATGGTTACCTAGGAAATTTTCGACAAAACTTTTCCAAGCTTTACTTTCCGGAACAGTCATAATTTTGATAAAATCTGAGTCTTTCATCAATTGCCGTATTTAAGGACCATCAAATATTCCACCTTTCAATTTCTCCATACTAAGCTTCGGAAATTTTCTGCAAATGTAATTAAAACAATTTCCGTATTTGTTCAACGCTTTTACAAATTGCTTAATCATACCTAACTTAATATGTAATGGTGGAAGTATGATTTTGTCTCTGCTCACCAGCGGCTCCCTTTTTACGTTGGCTTTACCGACAGTTAAAGAATTTCTTACAGGCCAAACATCTTGTTCCCAATGAAGTTGCTTTGCTCTACTATCCCACATACAAATAAAGCAAGGGTATTTTGTATATCCACTTTGTTGGCCAAGTAAAAAATTAACCATTTTTAAATCCACACAGATCGGCCATTGATGCTCAGAGTATTTAATTTTCTCTAAAACTAATTTTACATTTTCATATTCTTCTTTGAGTTTCGTTGATTGGGCAATTGGAATTGATGCAAATTTATTTCCATTGTGCAATAAGACGCATTTTAAACTTCTTTTGCAACTATCAATAAAAAGGCGCCATTTAGTAGATTTGTACTCTTTTAAACCCATGTCTATAAGCAGCTTCGCGATATCATTACAATACACTTATCCTTCATTTTCACTAAAAAATTGTAATAACTCTTTTTCTCGCATTCTGTATGTTGTAATTGTTACTGTTGGTGCCAATAAATTTTTTTCTTTCAATCTTGAGGCTAACAGTTCTGATCCTTGTTTTTATAAATTGAGATCACGTATTAAATCACTGAGTTCATTTTGAGAAAATAACTTTGGCGTAGATGTTTCACCTTCCCATTCACTTCCACTAGTAGATGGTCCCGATTTCTGTGAATTTGGTAACATCATTGTTTCTGAGGGCATGCGAATTACTTTTGAAATGTATATGGGCCGAGGGAGATTTTCACTGTGTAGAACCGGACATTTCGTAGACTGTAAGTCTGGGTATCTCCACGTTTGATTTCGATTAAAACCTTTAACATCTACTACGTAAAAGTAACAATCATCTAAATGATTCGTAGGCTCCATCCACATCATAGGAGTACCAAAGTCTAATCCAGAACGTTCACCTTTTTTTCACAACCGTAAAGACTCAACACAGGACTTACAAACTTTATTAGGAACCCATGGTTTACCTAATTTGTCCATTTTGAAACCAAAATATTCAACAAGTCTCCTTGACAAAGTCTGTGATATTTCTTTTTTGTTTTTTTGGTATATAAACACCGCAAATATAACAAAATAAATCACTACAATATTTACACTTTCTTCGTGACGAACTCATATTTTAGACTAGAAAACAAATATATAAGAATGGACATTCAGTAATTGAAACAAAATATTAATCCATGACACTTTATCCAGATTTACGTGTATATGTACTTCAATATTGTCAAATAACTGAGATCTCAGCTGTTCTGTGGAGCAAGGGATCTGAGAGTGGGGATCAGGTGATGTTTGTATGCGCGAAAAAGTTGCGCAGAAGCCTAATCATGACTGGAAAATTAAATTTTATTTCTAACAAGCTTATAATTGTTCAAAATATAAGAAATGCAAAAATCATGAAAACACGAACACATTGAGAACTTTCATGAATATATTCGTAATCTGGGCACTTGAAAACATAAAAATTTGCGATGATATCCAGGGCAGCAATAAAAAAAATTTTTTTTGTAGAGCTGTGTTATCAAGAGTAATACAATACTAAATTCAAATTGGGTGATTTCACTTATGTATAATTATGACATTTGTCATATTTTTCGAACGACTGTCAAAATTTCTTCGTAAATTTTTCTTTAAATTAACCAAGTTCCATGAAGACATAATACATGGGCGATCTCAACCCAGATTATTAGGTCCATAATGATTCTCAAACATCTATAGATCATAATCGGCATCACTTGGAAGACTGAACCTGGCCATCGGGGCTCTCTCGGTCAAACAGAGATGGAATTTGAGGAAATATCGCAGGTTATGTAATTTTTTTATTATCTCCTTAGTTCTTTTCATAACCTTGCTTGTTATGTAAAGTCTTTTCTCAGATTTGTTTAGACATATAAGAAGTTTGATTGTTAAAATATTTTTCTGCTGTTTTTCTTTTTCCATTGTGACAGATTCCTGTCCCAAACCTCATTCCTTTCACCCTTGTTTTTGGAAATCATGGAATGCAAGTGAGAATGAAGCGGCTAAGCAGAAAAATCTTTGGTACTCTTTATGTACACACGACACTAACACAACATAAACAGGCAAGCTATTGCCAGTGCAATAGCGACAGGGAAACGAGTTTTTTCCTCAGTTTTTTTCACTCGTTTATTGAATCATATACAAGATAGTATGGTTCCCCTGTTACATTTCCTGAGCTCTTACTTGTGTTTTTTCTGACACACAACAAAATTATAGATATAAGCATTTATTGTAAATACAATTATTAAAATTTTCGTAAATTCTCTCCTTCCAAAAGATATATATATATATATATATATATATATATATATATATATATATATATATATATATATATATATATATATATATATATATATATAATATATAATAATCTTCATAGTAAACAGATTTTTCATCTACGTTCCCATTTTCATGATAAACAGAGAACGTCTAAATTACATGATATCAGATTCAGATTATAATCTTACACCTCTGAACTTGACAATGCAGATGGTACATTTTGATATATTTGATGATAATTCTAAAAGAGAAAGTTGGATGCAGAAGGAATTACACGGAAAGAACCCTAAAGAATTGAAAAATGATCATATTGATGAAATCGCATCGAATAAATGGTTAGAACCTGGAGAATTTTTTGCTGAAACAGAAGGCTTGGCAATTGCGATCCAGGATCAGGTTGTTTTCACGAGGAATTATAGAAAACACATCATCAAACAAAATATAGATGATTCTTGCCGTAGATGTTTCTGTTCTTCAGAAACAGTTTTTCATATATTTTCATCTTGCTCAGACCTTGCTTCAACAGATTATTAAGAAAGACATAATGCCGTCGCTAATATTATTCATTTTAATCTAGGAATTAAACATGACCTAATTCCCAAAAGAAAAAAATTTTACAAATATGAACCTGAGATTATTTGTGAAAATGACAAATATAAACTTTATTTTGATAAAACAATTTTTGCAACAGAGCTGTAAAACACAATAGACCAGATATCAATCTTGATGATAAACAGAATCAAATAACATATATAATTGATATTGCTATACCCCACACACATAAGATACAAAATAAATACAATGAAAATATTTCTAAATATATGATGCTTGGCGACGAGATTAAAAAATGTGGAAAATGAAAAAAATTTTATTCTGCCGATTATTATTTCCACAACAGGTGTTATTCCTAGAAATCTTCACAAAAGTATTGAGATTTTGGGTCTGAAGAAAAATTTGTTTGAACAGTTACAAAAGATAACAGTCATCAAATCTTGTAATATTCTGCGTAGGTTTCTTTCCGAAAAAATTATGAGGTAGAGTCATAGGTTTTCTCTTTAGTTTATACTGCTCAGAATCTCATTTCTATTTTATTTATTTGTTTATATAAATGTAATATAATTAACTGACAATTTTGTCATATTTATATTCAGAGCAGTATTCTATTCGATCGTTCACCACTTCACACAAAGGAAACTATTAATGAGTAACATTCAGTGTTACTTGACTAAGGTCCGTGCACTGGATTTTTCTGGGAAGAAGGCCTCTGACACTACTCGTTGGTACATTGATATCATTCTCTGATGATGTTATAGTAGGTATATATTCTGGTAGATTGATATATTCTCATAACATTTAACGTTATCCTAATATATTATTATTCCTTCCAGGATATGTTTTGATTATCATCATTGCCTGGCAATGTATTAATTACCGGGTGGTGGATTTATATTTTTCATGAAATCAGTTTGATTGCATGAACAGATATATGGGCAACTCGTCGGGGTGAAACCCCTATATATATATATATATATATATATATATATATATATATATATATATATATATATATATATATATATATATATATATATATATATATATATATATTTATATAACGGCATTCACAATGGCACAATGGGTGGTAAATGAAAGTCTAGTTGGTCGTAGCAAATTGGCTGGTTTTTCCCATGAGCGTACGTAATTTCAATAATCTCTAGGACAGGGGTGCTAAAACGGTCGATCGTTCAATGTATTCCTAGTAAGGATTCAAAAAGCCATCTCTTCAAATCATATAAAGCTAATAAGCTGAAAATCCAGTACATTCGTGAATGTTCTAACCATTATTTTTTCGTACATCATCGAATTCAATGTTTGACTAACTTTTCTGGACTTAAACTTGGTTAGAATTCGAAGAAGCATTTTCCCATTTTTCAGCGTATAACCCCAAAATCCAGTAACCTAGTAAATGGTTTAGTAGAAGGGTGAGTAAATGTCGAGAAGAAAAAAATTTTTAATAAGTAGGTAACTAACCTATAAAAATTCATTACGTAATGAAATAACACTCTACTAGCGACAGAAGGCGGCTTTATCAAAGTAACGCGCGGTACTTGTCAAAGAAAAGCCGCGTTTTTTATTCTTGCCGCTTTTATAGAAATTCCGGGCTGCGCGTTTGACGGGAACATTCGAGACTTTCGTTCACGCCGATATAAATGTAGCGCCTGCAGGAATTGGAGTCATTCTGAACTGTAACTTGAAGGCAACACTACGTCGATACAAAGTTTATTATTAAATAGTACAAAATGAGTGCAGCGAAGAAATCTAAAATGTATCATTTTAATTACGGTTGGGAGCAAGAATTTTTTTTTGTATCGTGAAGTGCACTTGTCTTAGTTGTCGTGCGTCAGTTGCAATACCTAAGCGTGGTACCTTAGAGAGGCATAATAAAACGGTTCATAAAAACTATGAAGATGATTTTCCGCCACAAAGTGAATTAAGAAAACCAGAAGTACGTGATTTGATATCTTGTTTGAAAAAAGAACAAACCATGTTCACACCAAACAATCAAAAGCTGCTATAATCGCGTCATTTGAAATATCTCATGTATTGGCGAAACACAAGAAACCATTCGAAGATGGATCGGTTGTGAAGGAAACATTTATTGAAGCGGGTGAGACTCTGTTTGAAGAATTCAAAAATAAAACAGCAATCATGTCTGCTATTAGAGAACTTCAGTTATCTCGTCCGACTGTCACAAGGTGTATTGAAGTCATGAGTCAGGACATGGCAGATAAACAAATATCATATCATGAAATGTACAAAAAGAATAAACCATGTTCACAAGACCAGCCAAAGAATCAAAATCTTCTGGATTTGTACGAAATGCATATCTAGCCTTTAAGTCCAATTGCAAAATCCGGTGATAAACACGATGATATGAATTTCGCAAACTACGAAAAATGGTTGAGAGAGAAATTCAGTCCAAACTTACTACAAAAATGTGTGCAAATCCAGATATAAAACGCATGATATTGACAAACTCCTGAATGATCAGCACCAAAATTCACTTAGACTTCCCCCATATTATCCTGACTTAAACCCCATTGAAAAAGTTTGGGCAACCATGAAAGTTTATGTAGCAGACAGAAATGTTGTGGTGAGTTTTTCTCTTCGTTTTCTCCAGATCAGTGGGAATAATTATGCGACAATACGCAGAAAATTGAACAATCTTTTATGGAGCAAGATGCTATGCTGTATTACGTAATCGACAATTTCATAAATACTTTGCAAGCAGACGATAATGACATAAACAGCGAGTCTTCTAGTTCTGATGAAGAACTATCTGTCAGAAAATTTTTAATTTTCGTTATTTAACTCATTTTGTGTTTTAGATTTGAATTTTCTGCAAAAATCTTCTAGATGAATAGAATTTTTACCCGTTTTAATGAATTTGTATCATTAAACTGACAACCAGGTAAAACCGAATCCTTCGTCCTCATGATAACGCAATACAATTGCATCTCTTAAAATATCCGTTTTCTTTGTTATAGCGTTAATTGTATATAAACCCTTCGATGTATCACGTAGATACTTGATACTTAGGAAAAACATACTTACTAGTCATTTGCTTAAAATCTTTATTGAATATCAACCTTCAATTTCTATATTTCATCCTATTGTACAGATTCCAGGTATTCCTGAAAATTTGAATTATAATGAGGAAACAATAGTACTTACTATGAAGGTTCAGTTAGAAAAACTCTAGCTCATTTTTTCCAGTCTGTGTCTCACGTTTTTTTTAATAGAAATTATTATGATCGAGTAATGTCATATGCCTAAGAGGTATAATTTTCTCAAAAAGCCCTTAGGCCGACCCTGATAGCTATTTGACATTCCATTGCAGAACGTATTATTCATCCTACTTCCACCGCTTGCTATCTCTTTTGTTCTTCGCGCATCTTACAAGAATCTCAACGACACAGATATTCTTGTCGACTTGTAACAAATAATGTGCCCCTCACATAGGGCTGCCATCTCTGAAACCTTCCCCCCCGTCCGTAAGTGTGAGTTTCCACGATTATGGAGCTTTCACCCCGGACATTTCAATACTTTTTTGATTCACTCACATCTTGTTTAAAATATATTTTACTCTGTACTTGATAGAAGAAAACTTTAATTTGAAGTCTCTTCTAATGCATAAAATAGTGTTTTTAGTCGTTCTTGTGACGACAAGTTAATAATTTTGCTTTATTTTTAACATCCCTAGTTTAGGTAATAAATAGAAAATGAACAAACTTGTTCAACCTTTTATTTTACCATACAATTTACAATATTTAGTTTTAAAACAACTTAAATCATAGAATAAAATTACCAGAGTTATAATCACTTATACTAAGGAACAATTTTAGCAGCTCTTCATGTTTATCGCTTTATATTTCAAGAAAAAAACACAATTTGTCATTTCATCCATAGATCTGTGCAACTTAATTAAATCAATATTAAAATGAAATAAAACTGTACTTCTTTATTATTTGGCAACTTTTAGAGTAATAACATTGATATGTCTTTAAATTTTAAACTTAAGTTGCTACAATATTAATTTGAACTTTTTGGTAACACTTAATGTATCGAAATAAATAAATACTGAAACAAATACTGCAGTTCCCTATTGAACTAAACTAAATCAGTCGCATGCAGTGAAATACCTAACCCATAGTGTTTATTTACATGAATTATGGGGACGGATCTGATCACAAACCCGGACTTTTATCTAAACGCCGCCCGGACGCTCCCTGGATGTCTTCCAATCTACGACAAATATAGGGAAACCTGCACGGATGGCAGCCCTACCCTCACATAAAAAATCGACTTATTTCCGAAAATTCATATAAAAATGAAGCCAGCATATTTACTCAAGATGGTTCCGTTTTTTTTGCTTATGATTTTGCTTTGGTTTTTCGATACTATGACTTCGAAACAATTTAGCAAACACTGATTTCTGGTTTATGAATTCTGAACATTTTCTTCAAAAAATGGCGTATATGCCCAAATCCTTCGAAAACTGAGGTTTCTTATTTTCATCTGAATAATCATGAGAAGGATATGTAACTAAGAGTATTCTTCAATCAATCACTATTAACTCATAATTTCACTCCAACATACCTTGGTGTAAAGCTTGATCGTTCTCTGCCTTTCAAATTTAATATTGATAAATTATGTCAGAAGTTGAAAACAAGAAACAATATACTACATTAATTAGCTGAATCTAATTGGGTCGCCGGAGTCTCTACTTTGCAAACTACAGCTTTAGCTTTAGTATATTCAGCAGCAGAATATTGGTATCAGGTGTGGTTGAATAGTGCTCATGTCAATAAGATTGATTCTCAGTTGAACTGTTCTATGAGAGTTACAAGTGGATGTATCAGTTCAACTGCTACCCCATGGCTTCCGGTTATTTGTAATATAGTTCCTTCCCATATTCGCAATAAATTAGCTCTTAAATCGTCTTGGGATAAGTATCACTCATTTCCAGAAGTTTTTCCGATAATACACGATCTTCAAAATCCACCTAACCTGAGATTGAAATATAGGAAACCTATTTGGTCGATTGACTTTTTGCGTACACGGGTGAAGGCTGTTGATCTTTGGAAAATTGAACGGTAGTAAGTTGATGTTTTAATAAAGTTCTCATAGAGGATCCTTTCAAAAGGGTTGCAGGTTTCGATATAAGTAGGAAATATCGGTGTACATTAAATCGTCTCACGACAGGACATGGTCGTAATAATAGTATGTTGTTCAAATGGAATACTGTAGAATGTCCGGCATGTGAATGTGGCGCAGCTGAAGAAACAATGAGACATTTAGTCCTCGATTGTCCTATTTACCATTTTACGGGTGGTTTTCAAGAAAATCATTCCGTTTTAAATAATTTCATTAACTGCGTAGAGAACTTTAAGTCTATTTGGGAGATTTGTTTTTTTTTTTGAGTCATGAGGTGATTATGGTCTACATCCTCGAATGGTGTATAAGGCTACACCCATGTAGGGCTTAGTTCCCAAAACGTGTATGAGATGTTCCCTGTTGAAAAACAGTGGAGCATTAGTTAAGTTCTTAGATTCAAGTGAGTTCAGACATATAAGAGTTAGGCGTGTTTTGATGAAATACTTTTCTGCTGGTTTTTCTTTTTCCATTGATGAAGATTTTTTCCTGTACCAATCCCCCTTCCTTTTCACCCTTGTCTTCGTGAAGAGGTCCTGGAAATCATCGAGTGCAAGATGACAATGAGAGAATGAAGCTGCTAAGCTGACAAATTTTTGGTACTCTTTTAGTACACACGACACTAACACAACATAAGCAGACAAGCTATTGCTAGTGCAATAGCAGGGAAACGAGTTTCTTGCACAGGGTTTTTCACTCGTTTATTGAATCACGCAAGATATTATGGTTTCCCTATTACATTTCCTGTGCTCACCCTTTAGGGGCAATCGTAGGAGGCATGATGTGAGTTTAGATGCCTGATTAAGGAACGGGCATGGTCTATTTTTTTTTGCAAGTATTCTATTTATTCGCTTGTTCTTCACGATTGTATACACATCAAAAAAATTGTAGCTATAAGCATTCATTGTAAATACAATTATTCGAATATATATATATATATATATATATATATATATATATATATATATATATATATATATATATATATATATATATATATATATATATATATATATATATATATATATATATATATATATATATATATATATATATATATATACCCCTATATATATATATATATATATATATATATATATATATATATATATATATATATATATATATATATATATATATATATATATATATATATATATATATATATAATTGTATTTACAATGAATATATATATATATATATATATATATATATATATATATATATATATATATATATATAGGGGTTTCACCCCGACGAGTAGTAGCCCATATATCTGTTCATGCAATCAAACTGATTTCATGAAAAATATAAATCCACCACCCGGTAATTAATACCATTGCCTGGCAATGATTATAATCAAAACATATCCTGGAATAATTATATATTAGGATAACGTTAAATGTTATGAGAATATATCAATCTACCAGAATATATACATACTATAACATCATCATAGAATGATATCAATGTACCAACGAGTAGTGTCAGAGGCCTTCTCCCCAGAAAACTCCAGTGTACGGACCTTAGTCAAGTAACACTGAATGTTACTCATTAATAGTTTCCTTTGTGTGAAGTGGTAAACGATCGAATAGAATACTGCTCTGAATATAAATATGACAAAATTGTCAGTTAATTATATTACATTTATATAAACAAATAAATAAAATATGAAATGAGATTCTGAGCAGTATAAACTAAAGAGAAAACCTATGACTCTACCTCATTATTTTTTTCGGAAAGAAACCTACGCAGAATATTACAAGATTAGATGACTGTTATCTTTTGTAACTGTTCGAACAAATTTTTCTTCAGACCCAAAATCTCAATACTTTTGTGAAGATTTCTAGGAATAACACCTGTTGTGGAAATAATAATCGGTAGAATAAATATGTTTTTCATTTTCCACATTTTTTTAATCTCGTCGCCAAGCATCCTATATTTAGAAATTTTTCATTGTATTTATTTTGTATATTATGTGTGTCGGGTATAGCAATATCAATTATATATGTTATTTGATTCTGTTTATCATTAAGAATGATATCTGGTCTATTGTGTTTTACAGCTCTGTTGCAAAGAATTTTTTATCAAAATAAAGTTTATATTTGTCATTTTCACAAATAATATCAGGTTCATATTCGTAAAATATATATATATATATATATATATATATATATATATATATATATATATATATATATATATATATATATATATATATATATATATATATATATATATATATATATATATATATATATATATATATATATATATATATATATATATATATATATATATATATATATATATATATATATATATATATATTGGAACACTATGTAAATTTGAATATTCAACATTTCCTGATGAAGTTTATTTTATTGCAGGTATGTGAGAAATCTATGCCCATAATATTTGAATAATATTTGAATATACATAGAAGCTGGAAAGCTTGGTAAGTTAATGATTTAAATATCTACCAAATTCAGAGACATCATACATACATACATGTTGTTACAAGGTTGTTTCATAATCAATACCAAAAACTTTCGATAATAATTTTCAGGTATTTCAGGGTAAAGGTTATTATGAAAATTTGCAGAAATTTAATTTCAATCAATATCTGTCTGATTTTTGAGATAATTGGACGTCCTGTTTTGAAAAACACGGGGTGTTATTTTTATTGGAGTAATATCTTTGTTCTTCCTCTCAAATTTTTCATAAAATGCCAATGATCGCTTCAATGAAAAGAATCTCATTTTTCTATTTGATTTTTTTTACTTTATGCGATATCTTTCCTGTGAACAATCGTTAGAATATAAATTCATATATTGTTCCTGTTGAGAAGAAATAGTTAGTAATATGAGCATCAATATCTCATTGTAGGAAAGTGAATCATTAGAGTCGAATCAATTGACTTATTATTAAACATAAACAGATACAAATGTGATCATAGAGAACCTAAATGAGATGCTGAAAATATTCACCTTCTGCTAGAATACAATATTCTGCTTCCGTTTCATTAGGCCATGTCCTTATTGAATGATACATGGATTATTTGGTATTGAATCCCGGAAATTAAGTATTCTATTTCTTCTGAAAACTAAGATCTTAAACGCCTTAAAAAAGTCCAGATTGTTGGCCTCTGTGGACCTAGGCAATCGTGATATGCTTTCTGCTCCATCCAGCATTTGAAAAGACTAGAGCTTTGTCGTTATTTATAGACGGTTTCTAAGTCGAAGCATACATTTTCTAGAAAATTGATGCAAACTGTTGGTAGTTTTCTTCATACTGTTCAAACCTGTGGAACTAGAACTCTAAATATGCTTCCTGCTGAACCGATATAGCGTTTATAATTTTATGTGTTGAATATTTCTGTGCCAGAACGCCGAAATGATTTGGAGCTCTGTTCTGCATAGATAATATCTTCGATGAAGATCTACATCTCTTACCAACTTTGCGGAAATTTTACGGCATTTAATCCAAAACAGCTCCCTCAATATTAGATGTTCTTGTTATCTGTGGATCATCTTTTTCTCAATGATCAAGTTAACAACTTTCTGTTGCACGCAGATTTCCATGGAGTCAAAAAAATTTTAGCGTCGAATTTCCATAAATACACACTCTTCTACAATTGATTATCTAATTACTAAAAATTTACGAACGTTTTTGATCCCTTCTTTACCATTCAAATTTTCATTAGTGTCTATTAATATATATAGTGCTCATTTCTTTGGATAAACGAATGTTGATTTAATATAATTGCAAGAGACAAACAGAAAGTTCACAGAAAATACAGTCTAATTATTTTAATTGGAATTATCATGGGTGCATTGGGAAAAATGACAATACCACAGAAAAGCGGAGAACTTCAAAATGTTTGAAATTTTTTTGAAAACCTAATCATGTAATATTAGGAAAGTATTGTAGCTTTTAGATTTTTATCAATTTTCTCGATTTAGAAGTCTCAATAAAGAATCACTCTCGAATTCGTACCCTTCATCAAATTATCTAAAGAGTCACTACCCTCATTACTTAAAGTTATTAGAAAAGCAACCTGTATACAGGGTGTAAATGACTTAGTACAAAAGATCTCGCAAGGTGATTTCTCAAGCCATATGGCACAAAGTTGGCATGAACATATGTCCGCAAACGCTTCGTTACCAAAATACAGGGTGTTGAAATTTGCAGAGTGTTCCAGTTTTTTTTATGATTACAACAGTTTTCCATATACTCAGTTCAAATTCAGTAGGTAGGTGCCTTTCTGAAATCTACATAATAAAATCATAGAAACAATTAGGAAATCTGCAGGGTGGTACTTTTTCAGAAGTCACATGTCTTTTCTACCTCTATAATTTTTTTTTAATAGGCCTCGATCAATTGATGTACATGGTTGGCAAATTTAGATATATTTGTTTGGCAGCTATGTAAAATATTGCAGATAGAGAAAAATGAACCATCCTCTATCGATCTTATTTTCAGGAATTAGTTTAGTGGTGCCAAAATTTTTCTGATATCTCTTTCCGTTCTGGACTTATTCGAAGTTTCTCGAATTTTGTGAAAATCTTCCATCGTCGATATCTCATCATTAAAATTACATAAAAATAAGTTTGGCATTCTAGAGGCAATTTTTAGGTAGAATACAGTGCTGTGCGTGAACATTTTTTTAGGTCATCGGTTTGCGAGTTTTAATGCAAACATGCTTTTTTTTAAATAAACCATAGGAAACCTTAACTCTATTGGATGCAAAAATGCGTTTTTTCCAGAAATATGTTTCACTTGTAGTCAATTAGTGCATTCAATACCTTTTTTCAGAGAAAAATATGAAATTTCCACAATGCAATTGATTAGGTGCATGTCCATCAACGATTCATATTGTGCTATTAGTGAAAATCACAGATTTTGAATATCCTTCTTAAGATCATGGTTGTTTCTATGGTTTGATTCGATTTAGACCATAGTAATTAACTGTGGTCTTAGTATTCGACAATCACTTCTACTCTTCATAAATCGAATTACAGATGAATATTAATTCTTTTGAAGTTCGAAATTTGCCAACCCGAGAAATCTACGTAACATATGAATCGATGCATGATGCTTTGGTAGTATTCTATTAGAATGATTAGAAAGTATGCGAGTAAAAAATATATATTTATGAAAATAAGACCTATGACATTAAACTTTTCTCAAAATAATACCAAAAACACACAGGAAAATCTTTAACAGAAACAAAAAGTCCTAACGATACAAATACGGGAACTACTTTATCGCAAATATTCAAAAGTGTTGTTATTATTTTCAATGCATAAATTACATCAGCGAGAAACACTACGGCTGCTATTGCAAATATGAATATTGCTAACAGAACCAAGGCATTCCCTGAAATTCTGTTTTAAGTCTTCTAAATTGTTAATGTTCCTCTTGTAGAGTGAATCTTAACCCCAAAGAAAAGAATCTAGTGGCGTCAAGTCAGGAGACGAGGCGGCCATCTCACAGGACCTTCAGTCCCTAGCCAATTATCCAAATTCAACAGATCAGTGATGGTCCTTGTTTGGTGGGTAGGAGCACCATCGTGTTGAAAATAACATCTGATCTAACCTAACTTAAGTTGATCGAGAAATCCTTCAATGATATTATTGTTGATGATTTCTCCATAACGTGCTTCATTCAAATTTCATTGAAAAATTTCCAAAACCAAAATGCCACTATCTTTCAGTGCACACCACACATTGAAACCATATCTTCCTTGATGCTGCACATCAATATTAGGGTGTATCCTTTTTGACTTTTTTTCGAAATTCAAAAAAGTATAGTGTGGAAAAGTTGCATTTGGTGGCACCGAGCATCTGTGTTTTTTTCAGAATTTTTGAACAATACCTAGGGGTCGCGCAATGCCCTTAAAGTTTCTTCTGTTGTATATAAGCAACCCGCACAACAATTTCGCGATTTCAAGTATTATCAGAGGTCTAACGTCGATTTGCTTGCAGTTTGTTTATGTATATTTGTTGTCTTTGTGGTATAAAGGAATAAAAGACTACGATGTAACGAATTAGAGGAGGAAAACAAGAAATTATAAATATCAGAGTGCTATTTTTCTCGTATTTGGTTCGGTAAGGTTCTTTATACTAAGTGCGTCAAGCAGGAACAGGCTACTCTTTTCTTATTAAATGTGAAGCATTGGCAACACTGGGAGTGGGGTAGCTGCATCGTTTCTTGGCCATGTTTCACTTTCATCAGGGTCCGCTGATGATATCGTCAAAAGTATGCGATTTTTTTTTGATCAACAGAAAATCGATATTTCTAAATTAACAGTGCTAGGATGTGACGGCACTAACGTCAATACTGGTCGGATCCAAGATGTGATGCGACTCATAGAGATAGCTATCAACGCTCCTGTGCAGCATGTTGTTTGTCAACTCCATTTGAACGAGCTACCTTTCCGACATCTCATGCGATATTTAGACGGAGAAACTAAAAATCCACAAGCAACCGGTGGACCCATTGGAGAAGCTATTTTACAATGCGAAAATCGACGAGTGACGAAGTTTGACGCCATCCCCGTTGATTGGATAGAAGACACGGAAGGTTTGACAGATATTAGCACGGATCAGAAATACCTCCTACGTTTATGTACCGCTGTCTCAAGTGAACATTGTCCAAAAGAACTCAGCAAGCAGAAAACAGGCCCTGTTGTACAATCTAGGTGGTTAACAACAGCTAGTAGAGTATTACGATTATACATTAGTAACGAAAAGCCTCCGGATGCTCTTCGCCAGTTGGCTTCGTATGTAATGAAAGTTTACGCTCCAGTTTGGTACTCAGTAAAAAAAGAACCCTCGATTGCCCAGGGACCAATACATTTATGGAAGTTGATTCGACTGTCACGCTACCTGCCTCTCAAACTGCGGAATATTGTGGACAAGATTATTCAGAACAATGCCTATTTTGGAAACCCTGAGAAAGTACTGTTCGCTATGATCAATGATGGCAATCCCGACACGAGAGCTCTTGCTTGGAGAAGAATAAAAAAGGCAAGATCGACGAAGACAACACGGAAGGGAATACGCGCCTTCGAATTGCCCAAATTAAAGTATAACGCTGAGCCCTACTACGATCTCATAGACTGGTCTTCGCACCTTGTGACCGAGCCCCCTCTAACCCGATCACTATCACCCGAAGAAATAGAAGAAAATATTAGGAGTCGAGCATTCTGTGATAAAGAATTAACCGCTTTCCCCTGCCACGCTCAGGCTGTCGAAAGGCTGGTAAAATTAGTAACAGAAGCTTCTTCCTTTGTTTTTGGGCCACAATCTAGTGACGCGTACGTGAAAGCAAAACTGGAGTCCAGACAACGGATGCCATCTCTACATACCAAAAAGGACTACGCCGTTGCACAAGAAAAGCGGAAGCGCCCATAGGAAATTCTGATTTTCAAAATTTAATTTTACCAAAGCTGCATTAACGTTAAATTGTTTCCATGCTTTATTAACACTTGTTTGTAACAATATTGAATTGTCTTTAATTGTATTAATCTTCCATTATCACTTAATCCCAACAAAGCAAATATTATAATTAAAATTTTAATTTATAATGATGTTTAACTCTAATATTGTATTGTACAATAAAAGTAAAAAAAGAGCCTAACAATACAGCGAAATCCTTCTTTCATTTATACTCCATAAAAAAAACAACTGAAAACACGAGAAAGAGTTCAGAAATGTGACTTTAGAACCCTAAAACAGCTTGAAAACGCAAGATTGTTGTGCGGGTTGCCTATACAAAACATAAGAAGGCATTGCGCGACCCCTAGGCATTGTTCAAAAATTCTGAAAAAAATCACAGATGCTCGGTGCCACCCAATGCAACTTTTCCGAACTATACGTTTTTGAATTTCGAAAAAAAGTCAAAAACGATACACCCTAATGAATATGCCATCGGATTAAATTCGTTAACAAATGTTCGTTAAAGCGATTAAATATCTCATCGCTAGTGATGCGAACTTCATTGGTCCATATGACTTCTCTAAAAAAGTCTAGGCGTTCTTGGATATTTTTTATATACCAAATGGAAAAATTGGGAAACTTTCATTTTGTAGGGTTTAAACTGGTTCTCCTTCAAAATGCCGAGCGACCGACGTCTCGAAATTCCTCTTTCTACTTCTATTTGTCTACTCGAAATTGAAGGTTTGGCCGTTACACCACCAATCACATGATCGTTGCGTCCTCTCTATCACTTACATGATATTTTTCATTTCTTGGTTTTGTGAATGTGCCACTTTAAATAAGATTCTCTTTCATTCTTCGAAAAATGAATTTATTTGGCTGGTGCCTTTCAGGATACCGATTGAAATATGTTTCGGCCATTGTTGCTGAATCATACTTAGAATATAGTGTTCCATCATATAGAACGTTTCATAATTTTCATAGTAATGATTTCTATTCTGCATCTTGAAACAACTAAAGTCTCAGGTGAACAAATTCTCAAAAGTAATAATTGGAACGTACAACTAACAGGCAGCTATTTCGATATTCAACAAACATTAATACCTATACTGATACTGGAATCGTAAGTGTCAAACTTAAGATCATGGTTAATTACTATGGTCTAAATAAACATGAACTTAGATATGATTTTTAAAATCTGGGAGTTTCACTAATAGAACAATATAAATCGTTGATGAGCATGCACCTAATGAAAGGAATTGTGGCAATTTCAGGTTTTTCTCTGAAGAAAGGTGTTGAGCACAATAATTGACTACCAGTGTTATTGTTTTGGGAAGGAAAAAATTACTGCATCCAATAAGAGTAAAATTTGCTATGGTTCGTATTCAAAAAGAGCATGTTTGCATAATAACTCGAAAACCGCTGAGCTAAAAAAAAAATTTCTTACACAGCAATGTATTCTACTCAAAAATGTGCCTCTAAATTGTCAAACTTAATTTTATGCGACTTTGATGATGATCGAGATATCGACACAGGGCAGTTTCAACAACATTCGAGAAATGCTGAATAAGTTCAGAATGGAAAGAAATATCAGCAAAATTTTGGCACCACTAAACGAGTCCCTGAAAATAATATCGAAAGAGGGTGGTTAATTTTTCTCTATCTACAATATTTCACATTGCTGCTGTACTATTACATGGAAATTTGCCCAACCTGTACTTCTTCCTCAAAGTATCCATAAATTTTTAATATTTTCTATTCCTTGCATCTGTCACAGTATTTGTGTAAGAAATTGATTAATGTTATGTGTTTAATGAAAACATATTCTCTTAGATGACTCTTCGTGCAATACGTTGGTGATCATACAGTGAATGTTGTTTTTTCCGATCTACATACGTAGCAACATGCCTGCTGATATCAGTTGTAGCAATACCTACAACAGGATAGAGCTTAGAGGTGGGTGTGGTCCTCTGGCTTGCTGACTCATTAGTGGTTAAGGTTAAATACTTTGTATGTGCTGATGCCTACCAAAGAAACATATTCTGTCGCCTAGAAACAGGGAATTGTGCGCTCCACTTTTGATTAACTAGTTTACTGCAGAAATCATTTTGTCTTTTTCCTTTAGATTTCAAACTAGTGAGCCCAATAAGATTGCCTTTTATATCTAAATAGCCAATATACAAAACGCGTAATATACTGAACGCCTTTTTATATCCAACTCTATCTATACTGAACGCCTTATTATTTTCACTTCATTATTCATATATTTACTCAATAGTTCTTTATGTTACATGGAAATCTCTCATATATTACCTCAGTTATCCTTAGGGTAACGCAGCTTCCAGTATTGTTTTATGGATATCATCAACCACACAAATTTCAACACTATCACTACTATCCCAATTCAAAGGGATACATTGAATTTGAAAATCTCAACTTTCGCCAATTGAGCTAGCATAAGATGAAATTAAAAATATTTCAAGATTGATTCAAAAAAAACGAATTGTTCAATCACCCTTTAGGCATAGAAATTCAATCATCAACAACTCTAATATTAATTCACAATATTTCAAATGTCTAGTTCCAAAAGTATTAAGTATATACTTCAGAAAGATCAATATAAGCGGATCTATAGTTTCAAATTTTAAATTTTACTCAATAGTTCTGATTCGTATTAGATCAGATAAGAATCCAATAAGATTCATGAATTATAATAAACAACAAATATGAGCTTGAAACAGTAGATGGAAGAATGACTTCTCAAGTATATTAATGAAGTATAAAATGAAAATTCTTCTCAAATTAAAATTTGAGTGTTCACAACTGAACACATAGAAATTTCACCTTATGTGATTGTCCTATATGTAACTATTTTGTATAAATTCAAATTGACCAAAATTCACACAATTTGCTTACCTGAAAGAGCAAACATCTTCTGAATTGAAGTGATCTCATGGAAAGCAGAAATGAGATCCACAAATTTGTAAATTACATTATGGATCCTTGTATACAATACAATGATATTTACTATATATCAGTTTCACTGTTTCTTGTAACTGTCAATTTCCTAGATCCTGAATTGTCGAATTGGCAGTTGGTTTCAAGCAGTCAGTTTCTTATAAACTTGCTCTCTAATAATTGAAATTTCTATTCTTCAATATTACTTCTCTTCAATTCATTTTCTTGTGAATCTTTATAATATACTATGAAATGAAAATGAAAGGAAAAAATTGCATTAAAACAACTTCATATTTCCATATTACGTAATAAGCATACTTATTTTACACAGTTATATGAAATACCTATAGTACAACTACCCATTACAAAAATTGACAAATTGCTTAGCATTCTCCAAGTAGTAGTTGAATTTTTTCCAAAATATGAGTCGCATAAGTAGCAGCATGTTTCCTGTGACTTTCATAAATCTTGGATTGAAAGTTGTAGTTGTACAAAATGAAACTTCATATGCTACTTCTACATTTTTGAACATCATTTTTCCCACTATCAGACACCTATAACAGAGAAACTTTCAACTTCAAATCAATGAGGAATTCCTGTCATTCATTCAACAACCTTGATAAAATTTCCTGAGAAACAGTAACTATGAGTTATGAATGGAAGGAACTCCCAATAATTACCTTTTGTGCAAATTTGAGATCTTATTTTCTTTGGTTCAAACTTGAACATTGTCAAATACATTGAATCTCATTAACATTTTTACATTGGAATAATTGTAAAATAGAAACTTACTTCCACTTGAATAAACTGAAACGAAAATTCAAATCAATGGAATGGCTCGGTCATATTGACATTCAGCTTGAAATATTTTAATACACATATAGCCTTAAGTGGATAGCTTTCAATATTCATATGATACATACTCTAAATGACCTAACGAAAACTTTATTGAATTCCTTCCAGAAAAAATATTATTATATAAAAGAGCTCAATACCTATTAATAGCAACTCGAAGGATATCTCCCATCATTTTGTAAGATCCTCCAATTGATTCGTTAAAAATCCTAGTAATTCCAGGACATTTTTCAATGCATAGAGGTTAAAATAACCATGAAAGAAAAATGAAATATGTGAATTCTGAGTACATTTCTTGAGCATGCCTGAAAAAATTTACATTAAATTACATGAATAAACCTCAAAATACATTCATTTACCTTTCAAACATTATTGTAAGTCTCCTTAATTCCTTTGTAATATAACATTTCGTTTGAATCATATTGTTTAGGTTAGAATAACCACAGAATGTTAAATTTATGAATTTTGAAAGTCTATCGTTTCTTTCCTTAAACAAATTTTACATTAACATGGATAAAATAAACATCAAACTACGATCACTTCCCTCTGAAAGTTTATTTCAAGTTTCGTCAAACTTTTCATACAAATAAAATTCGGAATCACTTGTTTTGACAGACCGAATATAAGACTAATTGAAATAAGGTTACATTCGATTGTCACTCAGAAGAGAGAGAGCACTATATTCTAGATGTTGTTAGTACCGAAATTATGTTGATGAAAATCAAAGTTACTAACTATTTTCATCTCACTATTTTCGTTCAGAAGAGAGAGAGAGAGAGAGAGCATTAAATTTTACACGTTGGTAACGCTCACCTCCGACTGGCTCCACCCCCGTGTTTCCGTTCTATTCTTCGAAAATGTAGGTCTCAAAAAACGTCCCAAATTCGAAAATTAAGTTGTGGCATGAGGATTTCTCGTCGGGGACCCGATCTCGAGATATGTAGGAATCGTTCGAAGGTCGAATCCTTTCTCCCGGTGACCCCGTTTAAGTAGGATGGTTAAAACAAAAACCCGTATTTTGACAGCTCGAGGTTTGTTTATTTCGCGAATTTCTGGCCATCGGAGATTTTCGGAATATGGAAAGTAGAGCGAAAATTTGCGAAAGTCGGCCGATAGCCCTCCGTACGATGGAAGATTTTTCCGTTTTCCCGTGGTTTTATGAGAATCTAACTATTGCGGCGCAAAATGCGAAACTCGAGGCTTTTTCGTCGACCAGGTTTCGTAGCGATCGAAGGCGATAGAAATATTTTGTATAGCTGCAAAAGTCTATAGAAATTATCCCCTCCATCCCCTAGATTTCGGAGACGTATTTTATCTTTGCTTTTTCGGAACTTTTTCCCGGAATTTTCGCCCCATCGACCTCTCCGATCGCCCTCCGAAAGATCCGATTTATCGATTCCGAAGAAATTTCGTTGTTTCGACGTTCTGTTAGCTCGGTGCGACGTTTCGGCGAAATTTTTCGAAAAATCGTCGCGCCTCCGTCGTTCGAGCTAGGGACTCCGAATTTCGCTCAGATCTTCCTCAGACGTTTCTCTACCGGAAAAAAATTATTCGCGGGGGACTACGGACCCCGCTCGGTTTAAACTCCAACCGTCCCCCCCACTTTCCTCGAAATAAGGCTTACTGCTTTAGCATTATATGGACAATAATTTTTGAAGGATAGAATACGGCCCGTAGTGACCTCGATGTATTCAGGTGTAGGATTATTTTTAGGAGTTTCACTTGATGTTAAGCTTCCTGTCTGTTTGTTGATTGAACAGACTTTTGAGTTTTCCTGGATTTGGCTTTGTTGAAATGTTTGGGCGGTACTATGGCGTCCAATATTTAATTACATCAAAGTTGATCGCCTCTTCTATACTAATTGAAATACGAGTATTCTCTGGGAATTCCTTCTGTATTCTTATTTGAATACATGAAAGTATGAGCGATAAGAAAGACGCCTTTTGTTCTAATGAACCCCTATTATTCTTCTATAAGTTGATTTATTAGTTTCTCTTCGACAAAGTGAAAATATAGCGTTTATTTAATTGCTAAAATGAATATCCATGAGTCTAGTATGAAGGGGGTAGAAATGGGAAACATGTTGCTTGATACTTCGGAAGTTTCTCACAATTAATGCACCCTTTTATAACAGAATCATAAATTAACAACAGTTGGCAAGAACACCATAACGCCATAAAATATAATTGAATAGCCAAAACAAAAGGTTTCGATCTTTTCCACGCTAATGAATAAAATTCCATCCTCACTTATAGTCCCATAACTACAAAACTGATTCGAATATGTGCGAAAACAAATACGAGTCAAGGCATATCAAATGGGACCAGATAATATTTCTCGCAAAACAAAATTTTTCATCTGAAACCGGCAATACCGAAAATTTCGGCTATTTTCAAGATTGATGAAAGGACAGACGAATCAGTTTCTTTATTGAAGATAAACCCTGCGAGGGTAGTTAACGCCTGCGAGCAATAACGTCCAAACTCACTTAACTTGAGGTTTCAAATGAAGAAAATAGGTTTTGCCAAATATCTATTTGAAAGCTGTTTCAACAAACTGCGACAATAAAATAGAGTTTTATTATATTATAATGTTTAAAATACTAAAAATCTATAAAACTAAAAATTGTAACTGATAATTTCGAATCAAATGTTCAATTATTTCTCTATTATTTCAATATAATAATATAATCCGTATCGCTTCAAATATTGAAATAAGGTTGTTAATACAGGGTGTTACACGTGTAGTGTTAAGAAAAAAAGGTTATATAAATATAGGTCCGCAAAAGCTTCGTTACGGAGCTGTTGAAATTTCCGGTAAAAACTGTAATGCAAGCTATTTTTCACAACCTCCATCATTACACGCTCTAGATGTTAACTGAAATTCACAAGGTGTTTTCTTTTCCGAGGCCATGTCTCATTTTGCTCTATCGAACTTTTTTGAAGTTCATCAGGTGACGCCTAGGCTTGAGCAATGGTATAGTAGAATAAAACTTGATTCTCTATTAGGAGACATTTTCTGGAATTCACAGCAAGATGAAGATGGAGAAGAAGTATGAACATGAATTTATATGTTTATTTGTTGAAAATTGTTGGAATTGGAATGAAAATTTGAGTTAAAATCATGATTGAGCGTTTAAATTTTTGATTTTACTATAGAAAATATGTATTCTTTTCTTATTTTGAGATTTTAAAGTGAAATTCCTTGATTTCTCTATTATTTAGACGAAAATTAACGAAAAAATGGCAAAGAAATGGAGTTTTTTGGACACTAATCAGCGTACAATCAATTTTCGTCATGTTCGTTCAATTTGGAAACTTTTTTGACACGTGTAATTTTTACGTATCCCCAACCGTTTCCGAGTGAAAAATTATTGAATTTGAAATATTTGAATTGTATGTTATTCGCTGAATAAAAAAAATAATAGAAATACCCGACAGATATGCCCAAAATTCGCTTTTTTTATAGCTCGTCTTCTAAGACTCACCTTATACTTATTCAATATCAAACTGAAAAAAGAACAATCAAAAACTAAATAAACTTTTGAGATATCTCCATAATAAAAAGTCAAAAGTATTCAATTCTGGAGACCTAGGAGGCCATGGTTCTGGCCCATCCCGACCTATCCATTAGTTTTGAATGTACTATTAAAAAATTCCCTAGCTTCTCCACTAATATGTGCTGGTGCCCCGTCATGCATGAACCACATTATATTTCTCACCAAAAGTGGCACATCCTCGAGCAATAAAGGTAACTCATCCTCGAGAAATTGCCGATGAGCGGGACCGTTTAGACTGTTAGGCAAAAAAAATGCCCAATCAAATAATTTCCAATTATTCCGACCCAGACATTCAGTGAAAATTGTTCTTGATGATGAAATTTTTCAATCAAATGGGGGTTTTCCTCAGACCAATAAAGATTACTGTGAAAATTTGTGATAGCACTTATCGAAATGTTAGCTTCGTCTGTAAACGTTATTTTTCTATCAAAATGAGCATTTTCTCTAATTTTATCTAAGAAGCATCAGCAGAAATTTAGTCTTGAAGGACAATCTCGAGGGAGTAGAGTTTCGACGCTTTGAATATGAAACGGGTACAATAAATAGTCGTGGAGAATCCTCCAAACTTGGATATGTGAAATATTCAACTGATTTCCAATTTTTCATGTACCCACATGAGGATTTAAATCAATAAAATTCAAAACTGCTTCCTCAATATCTGGAATTCTCATAGTTTGAATTGCACCTTTGAAATGATTATTTGCAGTAAAAATACCAATTTCCCTCAACCTTCTGTGGATATTTGAAAATGTTCGCCTGTCTGGTGTTACTCGATCTGGTAAGCGGACCTGGCATAATCGCCTAGCTTCTGTTGTGTTTCCGTCAGCGAGACCGTACATGTAATGGATATCAGCCAATTCAGCGTTAGTAAATTAGCCATTTTTTCTTACAGCAATAACTTCAAAAGTCTTGAAACTAATCGTTAATTTAAGCAGACAATTCGAGCAGACACTGCTTCAGCTTTAGCAAGTGTCAAAATAAATGAATAAATGAAAAAAATCAAAGCCTACTAGTCATTTTTTTAATAAGAAGTGCTTTCAATTTAGCGAATGCATACAATCGTTAAATAATTGTTTGCTCGAGAACGATCGGAGATACGACTAAATTACAATTGTCAAAAAAGTTTCTGAATGGAACGAAGATGACGAAAATTGATGGAACGCTGATCAGTGGCGTACTGCAAAAAAGTTTGATAGAGCAAAAGAAGACATGGCTCCGGAAAAGAAAACACCTTGTAGATTCTAGTTAAAATTTAGGACGTAATAATGGAGGCTGTAAAATATAGCTTGCATTCCAAATTTGCGCTGAATATCTCAAAAACTTCAATAGTTTTGAAAAAACGAATTTTTTCGGGAAATTTCAATACCCTGTAGTTCCGTAACGAAGCTTTTGCGGACCTATGTAAATCAAAACTTTTTTCTTAAAATTGCACGTAAATTTACTCCCTCAAGTTGTGATGTACTATTATGTAACACCCGGTATAGCAAAGACCTTTTTATAAACAAAATAAATGAATTTTAAGGAAAAACAAAAAATAATAATCCACAAAATAATTAAAAAACAAATAAAATATAAAAAAAAGGATATTAAAAAAAAATTAAATAACATTAATAATATTTCATATTCGAGTTTTTTTTTATTCTTTTTTGATAACCCCTAACAAAAACGAGAAAGTATGTTTGAAAGTGTGTGTAAGAATGTATTACTTTTGAAATGTTTGATTAATATCCGTGCGAAGCCGGGGCGGGCTGCTAGTTTGAAATAAATCTTTTGTAGGCACAACTTGAGCAAAAACATGTAATAATTTCGAACAACCTGATTAACGTGTAATTTGTTTAAAATCTGAGACCTATGGAAAGCATTCGTCCCCTGAAATGTTTATTACCTCTTGTTTGTATTCCTATTAATTTTGTATCTACCTGTTAATGTGTTTATGTATTTTCAACTTAAGTTCAATACTTGTTGTCAGCTGAAGATGGTCAAGAGACCGAACTTTTAATCCTGATTTTCAATAAATATCTTGTGATAGTATAATTCATAGTTTAATTTATTATTATCATTTATTATCGTCGACTTATCTCAGCTGTTAGCTGGATATAATTAACTTTTCCCATATTCAGCAATCAAGAGGAAAGCTACACATGTTATTATTATTTATTACCGTGGACATATGCACTATCTCAGTGGTTCTTTGTCGATGTTTGCTTGATTAATCTCATAGTGATGTCGTCCATGCAATTCCTTTCTTGACCATTGCTCTTGTTTTTCAGTATCTGATAGGAATGGTAGCTTGAGCAGGTCACCACTGGTAGCAAGATATTATTAATATTATCGTGGACTTATGCACTATCCCTATTAGCTGGATATAATTCACCATTCCCATATTCAGCAATCAAAGGAAATAGGCTCGATTACAATATACTTGACATAAATTTCCTAACTATCCTACATGTATTAAGTATTACAGCTTTTTGCATTTCTATATATGTATTCTTATGCAATTCTAATTTCTTAAGGCTATCATGCAAAGTTTTGGGTAATAACCCAGTGGATTATACGATGACAGGAACAATATCTATTTTCTCGAGGTGCCACATCTGCTTGATTTCAATAGCATGGTCTGTGTATTTGGACTTTTTCTCCTGGAACTTATTCAGCACGTTGTTATTATTCGGTATAACGACATCGACCAGCATTGCTGTTCTGGCTCTCTTATCATACACCACTATGTCCGGCCTATTATTCGTCACCATTCTGTCAGTGATAACAGGCCTATCGTAGTGTAATCTCATAGAGTCATTTTCCAATACGGGCGCCGGTTGATACTTGCAATATGGCTGGAAGGTATTCAAAAGTCCGTACTTGTGTGCAAATTTCTGATGGATAATGTTGCAGACTTGATTATGCCTGTGAAGATAGTCCGTATTGGCCAGTTGCTCGCATCCGGAAGCAATATGCTGTATAGTCTCCGATCTTATATGACAATTTCTGCACCTATCTGTTTGTAACGTTCCGCCCTTCATAATAAATTTTTTGAAGTTGTTTGTAGCGATCACTTGGTCTTGGATGGCCATAAGGAATCCCTCTGTTTCCGCGAATAATTCTCCTTTCATCAACCATTTGTTGATGGCTTCTTTGTCGATGTGTGGTTGATTCATCTCATGGTGATGTCGTCCATGCAATTCCTTTCTTGACCATTGTTCTAGTTTTTCAGTATCTGGTAGGAACGGTAGATTTAGCAGGTCATATCTGGTAGCAAGATTTAGAGGTGTATATCCCTTATCAGCCAACGATACCACTCTATGGAGGTCAAAAGTGAGAGCTTTTGCCGAGAAGAATTCGCTGAGATTTTTTATCTGTTCGGTATGTGAATTGACAACATCTATTAATCCGCGTCCTCCTTCTTTCCGCTTCAAAGTTGTTCTATCACAGACGATTTTAGATGATTGTTGTACTTAGTTAGCATCGTTCGGGTCTGCCTTTGAATATCATCCAGTTCTGTCTAAGTCCATCTGATTATTCCAAATGAGTGAAGCAACACTGGAATGGCGTAGGTGTTAATTGCCTTGACTAGATTCCCCGAGTTCTACATTGACTTCAGCACAGTCTTCAGACGCTGACTGTATTCTGAACGAATCTTCTCCGTTGATTATTATCATTATTGTTATTGATTTAATTCAGCCCAATATGCAACGGTATAGCGATATTTTTCATGTATTCCCCATATGTATTGCCATTACATCATTTTGTTTCTTTAATAGTGTTTCTTGTTTTTATTTCGTTTGATCTATTGATAATTAAAACATACTTAAGTTTTCTACACAAAGCATAGGAACGCAATCAAGAGCTCCTATAGATATCATGCATTATAACGCATAAATGTCTATCTCGTTATATGTTTATAACCCGTCATTAAAAATAAAATGCATCATATCGGAAAGTGGAAAATGAAAACAAAATCGATCTTTTGAAACGTTTTCCATAAAACTTGAAAACTCTTCAATTTAATGTATCAAGTTTTCTGTTGTCTAGTATAATAATAGAAAAGATTAGAATTTATCATAAACTATTAACTTTTAGAAATCAATTCAATGCGAATTACTGAAACAATGGAGAACTTTCATGGTTTCTTAGAAGGCATCAAATGATAATACCGACACTACACCAAAAAATAAACTCGATATTCGAAACTTCGATGGTGGTAAAATAAACCAGTTCCAAATCATCACCTCAAAATTATCGAATAAGTTTCTCGCCTGTTCCATCTACCTGCAAACCCATTAAATCACATTTTGCTGAAAACCGCTCCCATAATAACTACAAAGCTACCGTATATGCCAAACCGCACTAAATTACATCCACACCCTGTGTGTGTATTCTGACCCTTTTTTCATCGATTGATCACAGTGGTTCAAGTACAAGAAAAATGGTTCATCACATTCAGCTTGTACTTTGTGGTCAAGAAAGGCCAGCTGTCAAATACGTGATCATTCCATAGTTCACTGCCTTGAAAAGCAATCAGCTCAATCTTTGCGCTTGTTCACATGACCATTTCTACCGATTACCGACAAATTAAAGGGACACCTGCTCAGTTATTTGCTTAATTCTGAAGAGATGCATCGTTAGGTAAATGGATTGGTTCCTAGAATGACGATAATCGATTTGAATCTGTGATAAAAAGAGTTTCGCCTTGTTTTATATCGGCGGAATGAATTGAATCTTCTGATCTGGTTAAGGTGGCTTTTCCAATTTCAAAGAAGAAATTGGTTCACAGAAATAGATAATTTATTTGGGAGTTTTTTAACTCATAAGAATTAATCAATACCTTTTACTATTAAATGTTGAAGGAATTAAACACATTGGTTAAAGACATTACCAAACAATTTACATTCTATCGAATGCAATTTTTACGTAGTTTTATTGTACGAGGATGGTCTGAAAAATTTCCGACCTTCACGTGAAGATGATAGCAATCGTAAATGAAACCTAGTGCATTTTTAGTATTGATCTGTTGACAACTACACACCAAAGTTTTAGCCATTTTGGATGCACTGTTGTTATGGAACATTCATATGAGTTTTTCAAGGACAATACGCCTAATCAAATGATTGAGTGATGAGTTAGATTTGTGTATCGGGACTCTGTATCAGTGAAACTTTGGACAGATAAATTTGAAAGTGGCCGTAAGAGCTTGAGGGACGATGATGTCCAAAACCTGCAACTACCGTCAATAACATTGCCAAAGTTCAACGAATGGTGATAAATTAAGGTGACAGAGATAGCAGAGATTATGAACATGTCAAACAAACGTGTTTAACATATATTAACTCAATGAACATTTTCAACGCTCTGTAGGTGCAATAAATCCCAGTTTTGGCGCCGATAAATTACTGTAAATGAAACTTCGACACACCATAATACGCCAAAATCAAAAATAGATGAATACATAATTTATTGATCCGAATTTGTAAATATTACAATAAGTAACAAATTATGCCCGAAGCGTAGTACGTATTATTATTAGATATTTCATCAGTGATTTTCAAATTTTATAAAATTTGGCATTCGGGAAATGTTGTTAGCTGTTGGGACGTGTTTCTACTAGTTGTAGAATAGACAGAGTTGTTTCTTACATGATGGCTTCATAAATTTATAAGGAAGGTCGCGTAAGTAGGTTGTTTTCGAAATGATCCTTTCAGCTTTCACTGCTTTTCCGGTTCAATTTCAATCTTAAGCATCTATTTTGGTATTTAAAGATACGAGACTCTTCTCCAGAATTTCCCAGAAAATAATTCCGTATCTAATGCGGGATTCCACGTTTGCTAGATAACACACGTTGACCATTTGGAGGTAAGCATGTAATCGAAGCATTCTAAGGAGTTAAAATATTCTGCAAATGAAACTGCAAAATTTTCTCCATGGCTGAACCAGTCATACTTAGAATCGATGGTCACACCCAGAAAATACATGCTTTAAAATATTCAATAAATTTTCCTTTGTGGATTAGATAGATTTTTTCTTAATTTTTGTTGAATGAGAAAGCTGTGTTTTTTGAGTTTAAGCTTGAGATTATTTATGTTAAAATATTTATTTAGGTAACTAAATTACTTGAAACTCTACGTCTCAGTTGATCTTGATTACTACCACTTATTATAACATTTGTTTCATTCACAACTTGAACCAGTAAGTAATCGATGGGGCTTGACAGAACTTTAGTATAAATTATATAAATCAGAAGCCAAGAATTGAACCTTGAGGAACTCATCTTTTCTAATACTTTTCAAAGTTGTTTAATATTGCGATTGATCTATAAATACTAATGTCAGTATAGTCTCCAATCTTGTGAGTTGGACTATTTTAACACACTTCAATTTTTGTGGAAATATTACGTTTTGTAGCGGGTGTCCACGCAAAATGGGACATTAAAAGTGTATGGAGAAAGAAATTACCGATTATACAATTTCATTTATTGTCTTAAATATTATTCGAGGTAAGTTTCGAAAAATTTTTTCTATGATGTGCCACTGTTGACATAATATATGGTAGAAATTTTAAGTCTGAATAATTCTTTCTCATATTATTGCTACCTGAATTCAACCTAAAGGAAGATATGAATTTTTCAATCGGAATTTTGCGATCTTTGGTTGTCTCATAAAAATACTATGGATCATTCAATATCGATTATTTCCAACTCGTTCTAAGAGACTCATTCAGCAGAACTGAATGCATCTAGAGGCTTTGCGGTATACAGGGTGTTTCCAAAGCATGTGGCAAATCATAGTACATTCAAAAATACAAAAGTTTTTTCAAATTAAACCTATTTCTAACCTACAAAGCAAAAACCAAGTAACTCTAAATTTCCAACTTTTCAGTAGAGTTATTTTTATGAAGCAAATAAGAGAGATTACGCTTACTCAAAAAGTGTTCTAACTAGAAGCTTCGAACTTGAACATTTACTACTTCTCAATTCTAGAAATTCACTGAGCGAACTAAATTCAAAATGCTTCGCGCAAAATTCAAAATGGACGCTCACTTTCGGTTACTAGATTTGGGGTTATCACATCCGCACGAAGCTTTTACAAAACATAAAACAAGTAAGTCGAAAAATTCAAGACAAAATTCAAGTAAGTCAATTTACATTTGAACATTTAATTGCAGAAACATATAACAAAGAATTAATTTTTCAGTAATCAAAAGTAACAAATATTGAACATCAAATAAACTTTCAAATAAATACAAAAAAAGGTATAGATCGCCCCCTTCAATTTGAGTTTCTTCCCCACAGTGGGCCAAGTCGTCCATGTCAGATACTGGCAGAGATTTCCTGAAAAACTGTTTCTTAGGGGGCATATGGACAGTTAGTGCATTCAAAATCTTTTCTTTTTTTTTCCTTGTTCAGACCCCGGCATGATCATTTGTTAACTGACAACTGAAGTTTGAATTTTGGTTTTAAAATATTTGACTTCTGGAACTCCGGACTATTTCGGTTTTGAAGTACAGTGATCTCGATTCTTTTCTGAATTGACACACTTTCAGGTCACGGAGAAAAGGTACAGCAGTGTTACCATTGCTTACTGCTTTTTTTTTACGGGTTTGGCAACCGTTTTCGAAACAAAAAAAGTCTTCGAAATGGAGAATGAGTGATTTATTGTACTTACTGCTTCTTCTGATTAAATTGACTTTTTCATCGAAATCTAATATCTCCTTCGACTTATTCCACTTTTTTTCGATCAGCCCATGTACCGAGTCAGCCTTCATAAATGAATGGCCAGCTTCAGAAAACTTGAAAGTAATAGTCTCTGGTCCCCATTTTTCATTAACTAGAATACAACATGCGGTAACGAGTGTTCTGTTTTTATTTTGTGCGGCACAATTGTCAGCCCAAAATACAATATTTTTTACAATTTCCCCAAGAGACTTCACGAAATTATAATATGTTTATCTTAGTCGCCATTTTCGGAATTATTAATATCTTCTGCATATCAACTGCGAAAATTTCTTCATCTTCTGTCCATTCTTCGGAACATTCTGCTTTCAATATACCTTCTTCTCTTGTGTATTTCATAGTTTCGACAAATTTCACAGTTCGCATCATCTCCTTCATTTATGTTTTCATGGTGGACATGATTCTTGTGCAATGAACATGATGGACATTCATCTTGTGATGGTTAAGTGAAGCCAATATTCTTCTGATGAAAAACTTTTCTGTAGGTTTGGTTAGGTTAGGTTAGGTTAGCTCCTAGCTTGGAGCATGCCAACGGCTCGTAACATCTCTTCTCTAGTCAAATGTCTTCTCTCCATGGTCGAATCACAAAACTTGAATCTTTTATTTGTGCCTACAACAGAAACAAAGTGCCAACTAACTGATTTTAAACACCGAATACATGAAATGATTATAAAGCATCGTCGCATCAGCTGCATTTTTAGTTTTTTATAAAAAAGAAACTGAAATCTGTTGCGGCACTCTACATAATTTGGTGAGAAATTGATGCAGGTGTTCATTTCTTAAAAAAACTCATCCGTATTGATCGTTCTGGATACGATATATCGATATTCAGAAGAGTTCCCTAGACTTTTTTGAGGTATTTAGATTGTGCGTTCGACACCACGCTAAAATCTGTGATCCTGAACAAATTGTCGAAATGCAACGCTATTGGACTCATATTCTCATTAATTCGAAACTTCTTCCCTGGTCGATACTTTCAGGTTATCGCAAATGGTGTAACATCAAATCCCACGCCTCAAGGAAATGGCGTACCCCAATGATCTGTATTGAGTACAACACTGTTTATATTAGCAATCAACGACATAGGTAATGAAATACGCCATCCAGTGAACAATGCCCTCTATGCAGACGACCTTATAATCTTTTGCCACGGAAGAAACGCTATAACAACAACCAAAATTCTTCAGAAAAATATAAACGATCTCAATTTATGGTGTGAAAACACTGGATTCAGATTCCCCATCACGAACACCAAAGTCGTCAGCTTCAGCAGATGTCGATGTGTGGTTGATTCATCTCATGGTGATGTCGTCCATGCAATTCCTTTCTTGACCATTGTTCTTGTTTTTCAGTATCTGATAGGAATTAGATTCAGAAGGTCATCTCTGGTAGCCAGATTTAGAGGTGTATATCCCTTATCAGCCAACGATACCAATCTATGGAGGTCAGAAGTGAGAGCTTTTGCAGAGAAGAATTCTCTGAGATTTTTTATCTGTTCGGTGTGTAAATTGACTACATCTATTAATCCGCGTGCTCCTTCTTTCCGCTTCAAAGTTGTTCGTATCACAGACGATTTTGGATGATGATTGTTGTACTTTGTCAGCATCGTTCGGGTCTGCCTTTGAATATCATCCAGTTCTGTCTTAGTCCATCTGATTATTCCAAATGAGTAAAGCAACACTGGAATGGCATAGGTGTTAATTGCCTTGACTAGATTCCCCAAGTTTAACATTGATTTCACCACTGTCTTCATACGCTGACTGTATTCTGAACGAATCTTCTCCTTTGATTGTATTTGGTCTAGCAATCTGGCTTGTTGGTATCCCAGATATTTGTATGTTTCGCCATCCCTCATGCACTGTATAATATCATCGTTTGGAAGTTGTGTTTCACCATCTATGACTTTTCCCCTTCGAATGTTCAGGGTCTTACATTTTTCAATCCCGAATTTCATATGAACATCTGCCGTGAACTCACTGACAGTTTTCAGCAAATCATCCAATTGCTTCTTGTTCGAAGCATATAATTTGATGTCATCCACATACAGCAGGTGGTAGATTGTATGATAATTCCTATCTGTTTTTATCTTAAATCCGTATCCTGTTCTATTGAGCATTGAGGAAAATGGGTTCATAGCTAAACAGAACCACAGTGGACTCGAAGAGTCTCCTTGAAAAATTCCACGACCTATGGGTATCTCGTCGTTTTTAATTGACTTATTGTTCATGTTGACATTCAGAGACGTGCGCCAATGTGTCATTATTGTCTTCAAGAATTCTACCAGGGCTGGGTGGATTTTGTATATCTACAGTACTTCAACAAGCCAAGAATGGGCGGTACTATCGAATGCCTTCAGATAATCGAGAAAAGCCGAATGAACATTTCGATGCCCTACGTGTGCCTGTCTCATTATCACAGAATCGCATGCCTTTAACATCTTCCACGATAACGATTGTATATAGAATGTAATACAGAATATACAATATACCGTATACACTACAAGAGATACTGAGTACTGAGTATAAGGTAAATTGTACTGAGTTATATAAGTTATAAGGGTTAAATTATAATTCTGATCGCTTCACCCTTGCTTGCTTCCGCGAAAAAACTAAGGTAGACAAATACAGTAAACATCAAATCTTATCATAACTGTAGTTCTTCACGTCCCGATATGTGATTACTGTAAGGAACTCTGATCATAATTATTTAATAGCGGCAACGCTCTGCATTATACTCGCTCTATCAGTCATTTGTTTCGAAGCATGACGCCACGAGCCGGAGTTTAGTAGTTCACCTGCTTGGAGCAACCTGGAGAGTAATATACTTTTATTATTTGATTTATTAATGTTGCTAGAAATGAAGCACTGTCTTCAGCTTAGAAATATCCTAGATTTTATTGAGGAAATGCAATCATAACTTAGTGTGATGTTCACGCCGGTTGGTAGAATTAAATAATACTTCTTGAGATATGATTCTTGAAATATGAAATTGAAACAATTGGTGATTTTTTAGTAACGCTTGGAAATGAAAGCTTTTGAATTTGGGAGGCTTTTACTTGGTAAAATTCCATTATCAATAATAAAAAACAAGTACTGTGTTTTAAGGAATTTTACTTAATAATTGCGATTCGTAACGCGTTTCACTACACCGTAGCTTCTTCAGACGAATGAATATACAGAAAAATATAAATGAGAACATAACTATAAATATTTTTGAGTAATTGAAAGCTTATCGGGTTGCTTCTTCTTAAGCGGTTATTTATGACAGGTATATCCAATAAAATTAAGGAATAGATTGCTCCCCGAAAAGATTCAATGGAGGTGAAGGGCTTAAATCGACTTGTTCATTGATGAGTCTACCTGAGTGTTTGTATTTATTGATTTCTAAAGTTTCCCAAAGATCTACCTTCCAATATTTATTATCTGTATGCAAAATTTCAAACTGTGGGTCGAAAGAATGATTATTTTCTAATAGATGATTCGCGTAATTTGAATCTGATTTTTTATTTGAAAAACTGCGTTTATGTTCCGATATTCTAATATCAAAATTTCCATGTGTTCTACCAATGTAGAAATTATCACAGTCATTGCAGTTCAATCGATAAACACCTGATTCATTGTTTTAACCTGGTTTGGTTTTATTATTTTTATATATTTGCCTAAATTATTATTAGTTTGGAAAGCTATGTTGAAATTATTGCTACTTAAGAATGATTTCAGTTTGTAATGCCAACGTAGGTTAAAGGTGTTGAATTTTGTTTCAATTTATCGACAGGTGAACTTCATTCAATGCGATTCCACTTTGTTTTTTATTTAAAATATTTATTAGTTTGGGATTGTAACCATTATTTTGGCTATTTGTATAATCAAATTTAGTTCTTTGTTGAAATTTTCTGGTGATAACGGGATGTTAATCAATCTATGAATAAAACTATTAAATGCTGACATTTTGTGTTGATATGGATGACACGACGAGTTATGTATTATAATATCTGTATGTGACGGCTTATGGTAACTTGCGAAAACATGTTCTCCATTTTCATTCGAAATTGTTACGTCTAAGAAATTTATCGAATTCTTGCTTTCTATTTCGGTTGTGAATGCAATTTTTGGATGTAATGAATTTATATGATTTTCGAAAATTTTCAACTGTCTATCTGTTCCTGTGAAGCAAATAATGATATCGTCTACATAGCGATACCAGTATAAACAATATTTACTGAGTGGATGATTATGAATTAATTTCTCCAAGTTATTCATGAATATTTCTGCTAACAAAGGTTTTAACGGATTGCCCATCATAATCTAGCCGTCTTCAATAGTATAATATTTGTTATTGAAATGGAAATAATTTTGATCTAAACAAATTTGTAATAATGAAAGAATATCTGATTTAATGATAGTATTGACATGATTCTTTTCTAATAATTCTTCAACTAAGTAATAAGTATCTTTCGGAGGAATGTTGGGAAATAGATTCTTAACATCGAAAGAAATGAGTTTGGAATTAGGTGGTATAGTGGTAACTTTGATATTGGCAATAAGTTCGTATGTATTTTTGACCGAAATCATTAATGACAGACCACGAAAAATATAAATTCATTAACTCCAATCCATAATCCCCTGAATTATATTCGTTGATAAAACTTCATAAACCTAAGTACCCTATTAGACCTGTTGTTTCTTATGTAACGGCACCTTCGTTCAAATTTTCAAAATTCCTCAACGACTTGCTAATAAAACATTGCAATTTTAAATCTAAATTTTCAGTCAAAAATTCATACGAACTTATTGCCAATATCAAAGATACCACTATACCACCTAATTCCAAACTCATTTCTTTCGATGTTAAGAATCTATTTCCCAACATTCCTCCGAAAGATACTTATTACTTAGTTGAAGAATTATTAGAAAAGAATCATGTCAATACTATCACTAAATCAGATATTCTTTCATTATTACAAATTTGTTTAGATCAAAATTATTTCCATTTCAATAACAAATATTATACTATTGAAGACGGCTTGATTATGGGCAATCCGTTAAGTCCTTTGTTAGCAGAAATATTTATGAATTACTTAGAGAAATTAATTCATAATCATCCACTCAGTAAATATTGTTTATACTGGTATCGCTATGTAGACGATATCATTATTTGCTTCACAGGAACAGATAGACAGTGGAAAATTTTCGAAAATCATATTAATTCATTACATCCAAAATTAGAGTCACAACCGATATAGAAAGCAATAATTCGATAAATTTCTAAGACGTAACAATTTCGAATGAAAATGGAAAACATGTTTTCGCAATTTACCATAAGCCGTCACATACAGATATTATAATACATAACTCGTCGTGTCATCCATATCAACACAAAATGTCAGCATTCAATAGTTTTATTCATAGATTGATTAACATCCCGTTATCACCAGAAAATTTCAACAAAGAACTAAATTTGATTAAACAAATAGCCAAAATAATGGTTACAATCCCAAACTAATAAATAATATTTTAAATAAAAACAAAGTAGAATCGCATTGAATGAAGTTTACCCTGTCGATAAATTGAAACAAAACTTCAACACCTCAACCTACGTTGGCATTACAAGTGAGAAACTGAAATCATTCTCAAGTAGCAATAATTTCAACATAGCTTTCCAAACTAATAATAATTTAGGCAAATATATAAAAATAATAAAACCAAACCAGGTAAAAACAAAAAATCAGGTGTTTATAGATTGAATTGCAATGACTGTGATAATTTCTACATTGGTAGAACACATAGAAATTTTAATATTAGAATATCGGAACATAAACGCAGTTTTTCAAATAAAAAATCAGATTCAAATTACGCGAATCATCTCTTAGAAAATAATCATTCTTTCGACCCACAGTTTGAAATTTTGCATACAGATAATAAACATTGGAAAGTAGATCTTTGGGAAACTTTAGAAATCAACAAATACAAACACTCAGGTAGACTCATCAATGAACAAGTCGATTTAAGCCCTTCACCTCTATTGAATCTTTTCGGGGAGCAATCTATTCCTTAATTTTATTGGATATACCTGTCATAAATAACCACTTAAGAAGAAGCAACCCAAAAGCTTTTAATTACTCAAGAACATTTATAGTTATATTCTCATTTGTATTTTTCTGTATATTCATTCGTCTGAAGAAGCTACGGTGTAGTAAAACGCGTTACGAATCGCAATTATTAAGTGAAATTCTTAAAACACAGTACTTGTTTTTATTATTAAATGAAAGCTTCTTTGCTGTTTCAACATTTCACTTATATATTCTATGAAACATCTTATTTATAAGATATTTATTGCGCTTTGGAATGGAGAGATTGAAATGATATTTTATAAAATAACTTAACTGCATGTCTCGTTTAATACAGATCTCATTTGTTCCTTTCCTAATCATATCACGTACATAATACATGTAATCTCCTCCTTTTATTTAATCAAAATTAGTTAAAATATAACAAAATTAACTTAAATTTAATTCAAATTAATATCTTTCAGAATTTCTTACTTTTCTTCCAAATTGAGTGGTATAAAGAGTTCTTCTACTTCTATTTGCAGAATTGGTTGTATCTGCATTTTCATCTTCATCAGAAACTGAGTGGAAGTCATCGTTCTAATTTTTTACTGCATCATCGGCCGATGAAGTATCACTATTTAGTTAAGGATTTGATTTTCACTCACTTTCCAATGTATCAGTAGGAATTATTGGTCTTTCATTTTCAATATCTAGATTTGCCTGTTCGTTAGTCACATCATTCATTTTCACTATATTTTCAGTATCAGGTTTATCAATATATTGAAATGAATTTCGATTTCGCTTCTATGCATAATACTTTGTGTATTGAAATTTTCACTAAATAATATTGCTTGTTGAATTTATTAATTACAATTTCTTCTCTAATGAATATCTTTTGATTCTTAAATAATGGTTTCAAGAATTTGGCATTTCTGTCATAATATATCTTCTGTTCATGTTGTATTCTCTGTAGAAATTGTCTTTGTTGTCTGAAAATGATATTTTGTGGTTTGAGAAATCTACGGTTAATAGGCAAAATACTCCTTGTGTCTCTACCAAAATATAGTTCAGAAGGTGATAAAATATTGTGACTTATAGGACAATTTCTCAATTCTAACAATACTGAACATAAATCATTTTATTATAAAGACATTTATTTATAGTATTTTTCACAGTTTGAATGATACGTTCTACCATTCCATTCGATTGTGCATATCGTGGACTTGAGGTATTATGACAAAATCCATAACTCTCAGCAAAATTCTAAAAATATGGCTACTGAACTGTGGATCATTATCACTAAATAAAAGTACAGGTATTCCATTTCTAGAAAAACATTTTTAATAATTTGATAATTGTTTCAGATTGTGTAGAGTTCAAAACATACACTTCGAGATATTTTGAAAAATAATCAATCAAAATAGCATACATTTTACCTTTCAATTCATAAAGATCAATGGGTACTTTTTTCCATGCAAATTCAAGACCCTAAAGTGAAGACAGTGGTTGTTTTGGGTTTTGCCCCGAGAATCTTATGCAGGTTTCACACGATCCTATGATATTTTCAATATCTTGATTAATGCCTATCCAAAAAACGGTATGTCCAGCTCGATATTTCGTTTTAACTATGCCTAAATGACCCAGCTAAAATATTACATTTTTGTTTCTCACTTTGCCAACTTTTCCTGACATATTCCATTACAGCATGAATTTCTTTAACAGTATTATTTTCTTTTCTGAAAATACATGCTTTTGCAACGATTATACTTGCTAATGCGTCAGCAATATACATTTTGCGTCCTGGTTTAAACACTAATTTCAAATCATATAACTGTAATATCTGTCAGAATTCTTTGCATTCTCATTGGACATTCACTCAAAGGTTTTTTGAATATACCTAACAAAGGTTTATGATCTGTCTCTACAATCACTTGTCTACTATATATAAATTGATGAGAAACTTTGGAACCATGAACTATTGCAAAAAGCTCCTTCTCTATCTGAGCATAATACTGCTGAGTTTGATTTAGGGATTTTGAAGACTTATTCAAAAAAATAACGATAGACGAAGAAACAATATTAAAAGAAATCCCCGTGAAAAGAGCCATAGGACAGGGAGACACGATCTCTCCAAAATTATTTACATTGGCTCTGGAGGATGTGTTCAAGGGTTTGAAGTGGGAAACGAGAGGCATAAATATAGATGGTATACGTCTGAACCATCTTCGATTTGCGAACGACATAGTTCTTATAAGTGATGATGCCGAAGATCTTTGCACGATGCTGGAAGAACTATATAAGGCTGCCTTGACCTATGGACTCGAGATGAACCTGGATAGTTATTAGTCCTGAAAATTTAAGAATCAGTATCGGTAACCGTGAGATCGAAAATGTTACAGAATACATTTATCTAGGGCAGAAAATCGTACTAGGCTTCTACCGGGATGGGGCCACACACACGATGGAAACACTGAGGGCTAACACAAACACTCTTTGTAGACGTAAATTCAAAATGAAAGAAAAACACGTGGTTCGTTGGTAAACAACGGCGGTTTGACAATATGGCGTGAGTACGGAAAGCCGGCTCCTGGCAACGCGTGCTGCAGCCGGTTTTCTGAGACAATGTGTATTCGTAGAGGTCGTTGAAGAGAAAGTGTCGGGAGTCTACGAAATGCACGGATATTTAAACCCTCGGTCCAGGTATGCCCAGAGTATGTTCTGAGCCTATCCTGGTCGAAGGGCCTACTAGGCGATCTGTGATTAAGGAAGCGTGATTTACACGGTAACACGCTTATTCGGAGGGACCTAGAGCGATCTATGGTGAGATACCGTAGTGGAAGCGGTAACAAGGCAGGGAAAATCAAACCTCTAAAATATCGAGAAGAATAAGACTAGGTTGGGCTGCATTTGGAAGACTCGGTCATATGTTGAAATCTCGAGAAATCCCAATAAATCTCAAATGGAAAACTTTTGAGATATGTATTATGCTAGTCCTCTCATACGGTCTTGTGACAATGACTCCCACCCGCGCATACGCCAACAAACCCCAGGTAACACAACGAGCAATGGAGAGATCGATGCTTGGCGTTAGTTTGCGAGATAAGATCAAAAATGAGGAAATAAGACGAAAAACACGCGTAATGGACATTTTGAGAAGAATAGCGGAACTCAAGTGGCGCTGGGCTGGACATGTAGCCCGCCAAGAACCAAACAGATGGACTCATAGAATAACGGTATGGCACCCAGGATAAACCAAGAAGAGTGTTAGTAGACCTCCGAGACGATGGTGGGATGATATCCAGAAAAAATTGGGTTCAGATTGCCTTAAATAGACAGAGATGAAAATATCTGGAAGATGCCTTTGTCCAAGAGTAGATATCCACAGGCTGAAGAGAGAGAGAGAGATACATGTGAATCCCTCCAATGTAAGATTCCTGGGTGTACACCTCGATTCGCGTCTTGTATGGTCTGTCCATGTGGATCATCTGGCTAAAATATTGATCAGAAACATCTTTGTTCTGAGGGAATTGTCTTTGCTTGTGTCTCCCAATGTTCTGAAGTCTGCTTACTGTGCTCTTTGTGAGTCTCATATTAGATATGGGCTATACTTGCATGAGGTTCATCCATCGAGATCGATCGTATTTTCAGATTGCAGAGACAAGCAATAAGAATAGTTGGGGGATTACGGTATAGAAATTGTTGTATGAACACTTTCAGAAGCAAGAAAATTCTTATTTTGCCCAGCTTATTTATCCTTGAATGTTTGTTGCATGCTTATGTTAATCTAAATAATTTTCAATTAAACAGTGATTTTCACACATGATACTAGAGGAAAGAATTGTATTCATGCACCTTTCTACAGATTACGCAAGTCACAGAATGGCCTAAATTTCCTAACTATCAAACTGTATAATGTACTACCGATTTGTGTTCGAACCATGAGTTTGAATTCAAGCATTTTATGATGAAAATTTCAAAAACAAATGTTCTTTACGACGTCAATTCGTATTTTGAAATAAATTTTGATATGTACGTCAAGTAATTTCCTTATAAGATTTTTTTTATTTACTTGTATGTATTTTATTTTGACCAGTCTACACAAATATTGCAAAACACCAATAAAATTTGATTGACTGATTGAAAAATCGTTCGAAATTTCCAAGATCACTGAGGTAATATTCAAAATTTCTGGTGATTCAATATAAATTTTCGAAATGGTCTTGAAAAAAAGGCTTGTTGACTTTTTAGAAAAATATCAACTGATGTCTCCTAAGCAGTTCGGTTTTCAAAAACACATATCGACGCAAGATGCTATCAATTGTCTTATTTCAAAAATTCATGAAAGTATTGAGAAGGGTGAACGGTCCTTGGCAATCTTCCTAGACCTTGCCAAAGCCTTCGACACTGTCGATCATGAAAGATTATTAGGAATATTGCAAGACTTGGGAATACGAGGCGTTGCTGGAAAACTTTTGGCAAGTTATCTCGAAGGACGAGAACAATATGTTATGGTTGGATGCACACTGAGCTCCCAAAAGATCGTTAAATACGGAGTACCCCAAGGCACTGTTCTTGGGCCGATCCTATTTATAATTCACATGAACGAAATTTTGAAAGCTGAAACAGAGGGTACAATCATTAGTTTCGCGGATGACACGGTTTTGTTCTATACAGGTAGGTCATGGAAAGCTGTTAAGAAAAAGACAGAAATGGATTTAAGTAAAATATTGAACGCATTTGATGAAATGTTATTGACTGTTAACTATGATAAAACATATTTTATGCCGTTTAGTTGCTATAGCAGTGGTTTACCCCTTTTCAAAGAACTCGAAATTGAAAAAAATGAAAAAACTATCAAAATTGCTACAAAAGAAACTGTGAAGTATCTTGGAGTACTAATTGATCAAAATTTAAGATGGGACTATCATATTGAATTATTGGTTAAGTCTCTGAGGAGTTTGCTCTACTTGTTTAGATTCCTTGCTAAGTTTGTCGATTTCCGTAGATTGAAGATGATTTATCACGGCCTTGTAGAATGCAGAATTATATCCGGCATCACGATATATGGTGCTGCAGCAAGCTGTTATCTGAATAAAGTGGAAATCTTACAGAAAAAAATTCTAAAAATAATTTCAAAAAAACCAAATACCTACCCCTCAGATGACTTATATAAACAAACTGGTGTATTCGATGTCAGGCAGCTGTATTTCCTTGATTGTGTAACACAAATACACAAAAATAAAAACAAACTTCAATATGTTGATCATGGATATGGGACCCGATCTTGTTCACAGGCAAAGGTCAAAACCCTTTTCTTTTCTAGAACTATATCTCAACGTTCTTTCGATTTTAATGCCTATAGAATGTATAATTTTCTTCCACTAAACATAAGAATTGTACCCAATATAAATAGTTTCAAAAGGAAGGTCAATTGTTTTCTCAGAATGAAAGATAGAAATGACATCCATTGTTTGTTTTGATCCATATAAAATTTTTTTTTTATTGATTTGTATTTCCTTGATCATAGCATACCTTTTGTGTTTCTCTGTTCGTAGTTGCGTACCCACGCACTGGCTTAGCCTTAGTGGGTAATCCTTGATGTGTTTTGTTCATTCGTCATGGTCATAATTTGTGTTTTTTTTATAGTTTGTAATGGGAGGGGGGTTTTCACATTGTGATTATGATTGAGTGTATAAAAATTATTATTATATCTGTCGTTAACCTATTTATCTGTACCCATATAAAAGAAAATTGCTAACTTTGTATTTTAGTTTAAACTCATACTTGTCTGATGATAGGCGAAAACTCAAAATAACTATAATGTTGAATAAACTTTACTATCTTAAACAATGATATTTTTGACGTTGTAATATTCGCAACCCTCATAATGTTAATTATATAGGGTGTATCACATAAGGCTTCACATGGCTTGTGGAAAGATAGACGTGACTGAGGTAATTTCTAAACACCCCCCTATCAACCCCCTGAGGAGCTTCGTTTCAGATATACAGGCAGTTTTATGAATTTCGCTTAATATTCAAAAATTCGCAACTCTGCAACTGTTTGACCGAACGCCAAGAAATTCGGCATCGGAAATCTAACCAAAGCGGGACATACATTTTGAAAATTCAGGAGCGGACTGAATAAATGTACAAAATTGTGGTTGGAGCTATACAACACCCTGATTTTACTGAATGACGAAAAATCCATCCGAAAAAAAATTGTTTTCGTTTTTTACAAGAAATAAACGTGTTTGAAACCTGTATATGAATATATTTGAATTCTTTTTCAATGTAGCATCATTTGAGACCTAAGTCTTTCCTGTTTTATCTGTGCATGGTCTTCGACTCACAATACAGGTCCGGACTATTAGTGGAATATTTTATTGTTCATATTATGAAGACTGTCGCTATCAAAATACTGGAAGCATCAATAAATGAATCATAATTTCGCGGCGTTCTGTCATAAATTTGACTTTTAAAGAGGAAATTCGTCATTTGGCTATGACAGTTAGATTTCTATTAGTCACCAAAGAATAGGTATACTGTTTAATTCAAACTAAGTGATGCATGTGCACGTGCTTGTTGAATAAATTAATAATTATTTGAAATAATGGAACTTGTGAGCGATCTGATACTAAGTGTATGAGCATCAAAACAGTTTCAGTCATTTCAATACTTTGTGAATTTTTGAAACATGCATAACCTTTCATTCTTTATAAGAAGCATCTCAATCCATTTTTAGTTTCAGACCACTGAAGCAATCATAGGTACTCATTTCTATGAGAGCGGTCTATGTTTGTCACCATAGATCTTCTGGCAGTAGACTTATATCAGTGTGAATAATTTTAAATTCAAAATTAGTAATTTGTCATTCTCTTTTATAAAAACCAAATTATAGGTTTCTTGATTACCCGAAATGTCCAAATTCTCTAAAGAAGAATATGCTGATATTCTGTTCGTCTATGGTTATTGCGACGGCAATGCCCGAGCTGCGGTTGGATAATACCAAACAAGATTTCCGATTAGTAGACTTCCTAGCCATGTGACTTTCAGTCAAACTTACCAGTTTTCGAAAACTCATGGAAAATTTCCATCTGCGAAGAAGAAACATGATCGCCTTGAAAATATTGATAACGATGACCTGGTCATTAACACAGCAATAGAGAATCCTTCCATCAGCACTTCGAAGGATCGCATATGAAATGGGCATGGTTCTCATGAAACTATGGAGAATTCTGCATAAAGAAAAACTACACCCCTATCATCTTCAACCTGCTCAACGTTTGAAACCTGGGGATGAAATTCCTCGATTGGACTTCTGCAATTATATTATCAACCATAGAAGATCCATCGGTAGGTTATACAATCATTGCGCGCTTCCAGTGAGGAATTATTTAAATCAACAGTATACGGATCGATGGAGTCGCAGAGGAGGTCCCATCGCTTGGCCACTTAGGTCACCGGATCTGAATCCGGTTGAGAGAAGGAGATTATTAGGGGGAAATTCACACTAGGAAAGAACTCTTAGAAAGAATCACAGAGAGTTGTGATTTCGTCAGAGGAAACCCTGAAGTTATACAGAAGGCATATTTTCAGACGAAATTGGGTGTCGAAAGTTATTAGTTTAAGCGGTCAGTACTTTTCTTCTGTTATTGTGTTATTATCCTGAAATATTCACACACTAGTATTGCAATCAGTTGAAACGACATGTATTTTTATATTTGAATTATGGAGGCCGTTATTTGATGTAGATCCATGATATAAATGAGATAAAAAACACAAGATTTAACTTTAATCTACACTTTATTTGAAAAAATTTGACGACGTTTCGCTGACACAGCAGCTTTATCAAGAATGAAAAACAGAATAAAGAGTATGGTATTATTAACAAATCGTAGAACAAGTTGGATGAATAACAGGAAAATCCACACCGAACCATTGTACAGTTAGCATGAAAGGTAATAAAAACTAATTAAACAAGTTAAGTAGGGGTGAATAATTCACATCTACCTGTTCATTCATAAGCTTGTCCGAATGTTTGTATCTATTTATTTCTAATGCTTCTAGGAGATCTAATTTTGAACTTTTGATTTTATATGTAATATGTCAAAGTTTTATTGAATGAATGGTTTTCTTTTATTAGGTGGTTTGAATAATTTGAATCAGATTTATTTTTATCGAAACTACGTTTATGTTCAGATGTTCTTATGCCAAAACTCCTATAGGTCCTACCGATATAAATTTTATCACAAGAACCGCAATTGAGTTTATAGATTCCTGATTTACTTGATTTTTCAACACGAGATTTATTATTTTTAATATGTTTACCTAAGTTATTAGAAGTTTTGAAAGTTATATTAAAATTTTGTTTGACGAGAAAGGATTAAATATTTGTACTTGCAGAACCGCAGAATGTTAAACTGTTGAATATTTTATAGTCTTTATGAATAGGATATACTTCATTTATTGCTTTCTGATACAGTTTTTACGAATGATTAGATCTATCACATCCGGATTATATGAATTATTAATGGCTATCTGGTTGATGATGTTTCAATATTGAATCTGTTGGACGTTTGCATTGAACAAAATTATTTTTCTTTCAACAACATTTATTACAGTAGTGAAAATGGTTTGATCATGGGAAATCCTTTGAGTCCACTTTTAGCAGAGATTTTTATGAATAATATTGAACAGAAAATTCATACACATCCACTCATTTCCAAATTTCTTTATTGGTATAGATATGTTGACGACATCTTAGTATGTTTCATTGGAACTACTCGTCAATTAGACTTATTTCTTAATTTCATTAATTCCATCCATTTGAACATTAAATTCACGATAGAAATTGAACAGAACGATTCTATTAATTTTTGGACTTAAAAATCACTAAACAAAATAATAATCATGTTTTTCGGTCTTTCGTAAACCAACACATACTGATACAATTATACATAACTACTCGTTACATCCAAATCAACACAAAGTTGCAGCTTTAAACAGCATGGTACATCGGTTACTCAATTTACCTTTATCAGTAGAAGATTATAATAAAGAGTTAAACATCATCAAACAGATAGCCATTAATAATTCATATAATCCGGATATGATAGATCTAATCATTCATAAAAACTGTATCAGAAAGCAATAAATGAAGTCCTATCATAAAGACTATAAAATATTCAACAGTTTAACATTCTGCGGTTCTGCAAGTACAAATCTTAAATCCTTTCTCGTCAAACAAAATCTTAATATAACTTTCAAAACTTCTAATAACTTAGGTAAACATATTAAAATAATAAATCTCGTGTTGAAATATCAAGTAAATCAGGAATCTATAAACTCAATTGCGGTTCTTGTGATAAAATTTATATCGGTAGGACCTATAGGAGTTTTGGCATAAGAACATCTGAACATAAATCTAGCTTCGATAAAAATAAATCTGATTCAAATTATTCAAACCACTTAATAAAAGAAAACCATTCATTCAATAAAAACTTTGACATATTATATATAAAATCAAAAAGTTCAAAATTAGATCTCCTAGAAGCATTAGAAATAAATAGATACAAACATTCGGACAAGCTTTTGAATGAACAGGTAGATGTGAATTACTCACCCCTACTTAACTTGTTTAATTAGTTTTTATTACCTTTCATACTAACTGTACAATGGTTCAGTGTGGATTTTCCTGTTATTCATCCAATTTGTTCTACGAATTGTTAATAATACCATACTCTTCATTCAGTTTTTCATTCTTGATAAAGCTGCTGTGTCAGCCAAACGTCGTCGAGTTTTTTCAAATAAAGTGTAGATTAAAGTTAAATCTTGTGTTTTTTATCTCATTTATATTTTTATATTCCTAGTAATATGTTACTATGCATTAATTTCAGCAATGTGCATCAATAATTAAAAATAATTTTTCACTCGCTTACTTATTCATAGTCTGAATTTAAAAACAAACCACCAAACTGCAGTACCTTTACCAGAGATACCGAATTAACACATCACAAGTAAGATTGGTATATTATGTATTCATCAATATTCTCATAATTTTGATAGCAACAGTCTACATTTAAGCAATAAAATATTCCACTGATAGTCAGAACCTGTATTTTGGGTCAAAGACCATACGTAGGTAAAACAGGAAAAATTGAGGTCTCAAATGATGCAACATCAAAGAAAAACCAAAATGGACTCACAAACAGATTTCAAACACGTTTATTTCTTGTAGAAAGCGAAAACAATTTTTTTTTCAGAAAAATTTTTCGTCGTTCAGCTAAATCAAAAAAATCTTTTATCACATAGTTTGTACACACTGTTTATGCGGTTCGAGCACTAGTGAACAAATCATTGAAAAAACATTATACAGGGTGTTGTATCGCTCCAAACACAATTTAGTAGATTTATTCAGTTCGGTCCTGAAATTTTCAAAATTTATGTTCCGCTTTGGATAGAACCTGCAAAGGTGATCCTGTGTGCCGAATTTCTTGGTATTCGGTGCAACAATTGCAGAGTTGTGAATTTTTGAATACTAAGCAAAATTCAGAAAACAGCCTGTATATATAAAACGGAGCTTCTCAGGGGGTTAATAGGGGGGTGTTTCGAAATCACCTCAGTCACGTCTATGTTCCCTCAAGACATGTAGAGCCTTATGTGATACACCCTGTATATCACATAATACGGCGGAATCTATTCAATTTTCTTGATTAAACCTCGTAATACTGAATAATGAATGATAATATTTGAACGAATAATATATACCAGGTGAACACTAATGAAAGTCAAATATCTCAACGTTTCAACTTAAAAATTCATACTTTACACACGGAACAATCACGAAAGCGATAAATTCAGCAGCAAATCTTTAAAATCACTAAAACTGTGATAAACAACGAGTTAAACTCCTTCTCAAGAAATGAAAAAGACATAGCAAAGGCATGACCGGTATATATTATTGCAACCTTCTATTTCTATATTTTAATTTGACATTGTTTATAACACCATTGTTCTTGTTTCTTTTCGCCCGTCGGTCTATGTGGCCTATAAAATATTCAGTGTCTTTGTTTTGTTTTCATGTTGAAAATATTTGTTCTTTATCGATGAGAACAACACAATGGATTCGTACTCAATCTGTAGCACGAAAATGTTCGATTTTTATGCTAATTTTTCTTGAATCTGTTGAAATTTCATGATTCTTTTCACAGGGAAAATTTATCATAGATAGGAAAATGCAGAACGTCTTAGAAATTCAATAATAAAAATGTTTTTTGATGAATTATACTGAATAATTGTGATTTGTAACGCGTTTCACTACACCGTAGCTTCTTCAGACGAATGAATGTGCAGAAATTATGACAACTATATATAGATAAAAATGAAAATATAAATACAAATGTTCTCATGTAATTAGAAGCTTATTGAGTTACTTATTCTTAAGTGGTTTTCGATGTTAGGTATATCCAATAAAATTAAGGAATAAATTACTCCCTGAAGAGATTCAATAGAGGTGAAAGGCTTAAGACGACTTGTTCATTAAAGAGTCTAACTGAGAGTTTGTTTTGTTGATTTCTAAAGTTTCCCAAAGATAAACCTTCCAATATTTATTATCTGTATGCAAAATTTTGAATTTTGTTCTTATATTGAAATTTCTATATGTTCTCCCAATGTAGAAATCATTACAGTCATTGCAATTCAATCTATAAACACCTGATTTAACATTTTCATCTGATTTGGATTTATTGTTTTTTATATACACACCACAAAAATTGTCGCATCACCAGATATTCTGAATTCCACAATCGATTAAGTAGCTTGACATATGAGAGGAAAATAATCTTATCTATGTAGTAACGTTTGTTTCCATATGATCTCAAACACGTCTGACACAAGAATGAGTTTATTAGAGTGTCAGTATTCATTCAATTCCTCTTCAGTTTTCAAGCGAAATTACTGGGAGTTTTCTGTGTTTCTTGTTGATTTTCGAATCTTTGAATTTATTGTAATGGCCGCTGAACGTCCTGGACGCTATTTGAGTGATCATGAAGTGGTAAGAATTGTAACACTTCTAGAGGTGTGGTGAAGCCAACTTTGCGTGGCCAACTTGTTGAAATTTAACCAAAAGACAAATTCAAGAGCAATTAATCGGTACCACGAAACAGGGGAATATGGAAGAAGAGCCGGACAGGGAAGAAATCAGATAACAACACAAGTTGATGATCGTTGGCTTCGTTTAACTGCACTAAGAGTATGGCACTGTACGGCTAGAATGCTACAAAATGAAATTGCGCCTTACAGAAATGTGCATATTTCATGGAAAACTGTTAGGAACAGGCTCAGAGAAGACGATATCAGACCAAAGGTGGCTTCTACCGGCCCGCATCTCACCAGAGAGCATCGAGTTGCAAGACTTCAGTTTGCGAGGGAACATGCAAATTGGGGTATTCCAGAATGGTCAAATGTTGTCTTTTCCGACGAGTCCAGGTTCTGTCTAGTATCAAATGATAGACGCATGCCTGTATACAGACGACTTGGGGAACGGTATCCGCAATGCAATATCCGGCAAACCGAAAACTTCGGAGGGGGCTCAGTGATGATGTGGACAGTCATTTCTTTCTATGGTCGAACTGAGTTAGTCCTAGTGAACAATGGAAGAATGACTGCGACTAGATACATCGTAGATATCCTTGAACCCCATATTGTACCCTTTGGCCCATTGATTGGCGCAAACTTCATTTATATGCATAATAATTCTCGGCCTGATGCAGCTAGAATAGTTACAGAATTTCTGCAAAATGCCGAAATTGATATTTTAAGATGGCCAGCCAGAAGTCCTGACTCGAATCCCATAGAGCATGTCTGGGACTACATCGAGTAGCAAATTCAGCAAAGTAGGGTACCTTGTAGAACACTCCAGCAACTAGAAAATCTGCTTCCTGAAATTTGGAACTCAGTGATTCAAGAGTACATCCAAAATTTGTTTGAGGTCTCCCGAGACGTATACTGGTTGTAATTAGGGCCTGGGGAAGGAACACTCGATTTTGAAAATGATTACTAACCATTCGATGCTAGTTGATTGGTCTCTTCGCGAATGTTTGAAGACATAAACTCATCTCTTTTGATTGACATATTCTCATTTTACACTTATGAAAGTAACCAAGCGACTCTTGAATGTCTAACCCAACCTAGAAGTTTATATAGTATTGTCGAAAAAGTAGGATGATGCGACAATTTTGGTGGAGAGTCTATTTGCCTGAATTATTAGTTTGGAAACCTATGTTGAAACTATTTCAACTCAAAAATGATTTCAGTTTCTCACTTGTAATGACGACGTAGGTTAAGGTGTTGAATTTTTGTTTCAATTTGTGAAACAACAGAACATATATGTGTATAAATTAAACAGACTCTCCTCTAACGAAAACCGTATTGTTAGACATTACACGAAACACTCACAAGCTCGAACAACTTGAAAACACTATGAAATGTATATATAAAAACTGCCATAAAATACAATAAATAAATAGAAAAGATGAAATTTTCTTTCAGAAATGAAAGAAAAACTAGGTACTCACAAGGTATATTCAAATTTCCTACGTAATAATAAAACGAAAGATACATATCTAGATAATTCTAGATTCCACCAATTCGAAATAACTTATAAGAAAAATAGCCAACTAATCATTACCTAGAGTGATTTAAATTTAATTCATTTTTGGGTAGTAAAGACATAGTAAGAATTCCATTTGTTTCAATAATTTTCTTGTTGATGAAAGTATACAGGGTGCTTCAACGAAAACTAAACAGAGACTATATCTACCAAGAAATTAATTTCTGATCAAAACGCAAAAACAAGTCAATTTTTGTTTCAAAATCTTTTGGAATACAAAACTTTCCTGAAATATCAACCCCCTAAGCGGGGGTTGCAATCCTTGAACATTTCGAATAGGGAAGATTGATCTAGTGATGACTCAAAAGAAAGGTGATATCTTTGTTTACATCGCTTTGAACGAATTTCCATTTTTAATTGAAAACTCTAAAAGGTACAGGGTGAGCTACTGAAAGATAGGGAAGACTATTTTCCTGAGACTATTCAAGTTTCAGTGAAGTAAAATGGAACAAATTCATGCTGATCAATGGCAGTCATCATCAAGTACCATCCTCATCTCGAATTTCAACGCCTAGAGCAGGAGTGACCACCCTTGAAAATTTGGAAGAGGGTAGATGCGTCGAAAGAAAGGTATTATCTTTGTCTGCAGGGGGTGGTCCCCCCCTGCTCTAGGAGTTAAAATTCGAGATGAGAATGGTACTTGATGATGACTGCCATTGATCAGCATGGATCTATTCCATTTTACTTCACTGAAACTAGAATAGTCCCAGGGAAATAGTCTTTCCTACCTTCCAGTTGCTCACCCTGTATCTTTTACAGTTTTCAATTAAAAATGGAAATTCGTTCAAGGCAATGTAGACAAAGATACCACCTATCTTTTGAGCCATCACTCGACCCATCTTCCTCATTCAAAATGTTCAAGGATTGCAACCCTCGCTTACGGGGTTGCAATCCTTGAAACATAAATTGACCTGTTTCTGCGTTTTGATCAGAAATGAATATCTTGGTAGATAAAGACTCTGTTTAGTTTTCGTTGAAGCACCCTGTATATACAGCCCTTATTACAAAATTAACCGAACTTTGATTGGTTTATCACTTGGCAAAAGTTTCACAAATATTTATTAAAATACTCTTCACATATTTCGGGTTGTTAGCCCATTCTCAAGAGTTTTGTTTGTTATTCTTTTAACGTGCTCTCTTTCCGCCTTTCGGCCAATGACACGCCGGGAATTATGTCACCTCACTAACCCGGGAATTTTGCCGAACCCCTCTCGTGTCAAGGGAAGGGATCTTTAATGTCCAACACATCTCTGTTAGACAGGACCGACGGCATTACATCTCTTCGGAAAGATGGATACTCAAGCGATTTCCAGAATCCCAAAAATCGCACCGACTTTGTGGGGATTGAAGCCAGGTTACTCTGCGCAGGAGACGAGCATCATATCCCATACGCCACCGAGCCGACTTATTCTCAAGAGTAATACAATACTAAATTCAAAATGAGTGACTTCACTTATGTATAACGTCATTCACTACAGGAGGTAAATTGGTTGTTGCAAATTGGCTGGTTTTTCCTATGAGCAGACGTAGTTTCAATAATCTTCAAGATGTCCATCAGCCGGCTCGGTGGCGTATGGGATATAATGCTCGTCTGCTACGCAGAGTTACCTAGGTTCAATCCCCACAAAGTCGGTGCGATTTTTCGGATTCTGGGATTCGCTTGAGTGTCCATCTTTCGGAGGAGATGTAAAGCTGTCGGTCCTGTCTAACAGAGATGTGTTGGACATTAAAGATCCCTTCTCTCGACACGAGAGGGGTTCGGCAAAATTTCTGGGTTAGTGAGGTGACAGAATTCCCCGGCGTGTCATTAGCCGAAAGGCAGAAATAGAGCACGTTAAAGGAAAAACAAACAAACAAACAAGATGTCCATCGTTTTTTCTTCATTAACTGGATGCATGACTACGATATTCTCGAATTCTTTTAAATGGATTCTATTGATTCAGTGGTTCCAAAACCCGTAGAATATTTTATGGGGGAATAGATCTTTTATGTTCTTAAACTCTTTTCTCGATGCTGATGGTGTTAATATTATTCTTGCGTAATCTGTTACATATCTTGTTGCTAACATTAGTAATATAGTAATTGGAAATTTTCGGTTAGATTTCTCCGTATGCAACGAATAAATGCTCTGCAATAAAAGTTTATGCGGTTTTTGTCTAGCCGTTGTTCTTAGCGATTAATTTTAAAACTTGAACTTCATTCCCAAAATCGACAGCTGCCAAAGGAATAGAAAGCAATCTGTGCACAAATGAATGAAAAGCTCTCAATTTGATACTCTGGAATTGGGAACTAATGTATAATAATGAAATCAGGGTACCCAAACCGGTTGGTTTTTCAAAGATTTTTCATTATTTTCATTTTCCATTGTAAACTCTAGTCTTTTAGACTCAAGAACATGTAGATTCTTGGATTCACATTTTCTTTATTATAGACGCATAGCTTTTGAAACTTTTATAATTAAGTATTGATAATATAAATTCTAATTCGTTTGAAATAGTTAATAAGTTCTCAATTATGACTTTGTACTTACCTCATAGAAGTTTCATGTAATCAGTGGTAGCCTTTATTGGAACACTAGTTATGTTGGCAACTAATCAGTAAATAAATAAATAAAAATCTAGATAGAGTGATTTATATTTTTGTAGAATTATTTTGTTTGTTGGTATTCTTCACTCTCTCGTTTGTTATGGTTTTAGACAAGGGACTTTTTTTGCAGCAGTTAGAGAGGTTCAAGAAGTTCGAAGATTTTCCAATATTTTCATTTTCCATTGTCATTGAATCGATCGAAAATAATTTAATAACTGAAAGAAACTATTGAGTTGTCTGTCTGTGTTAATCCAAATATAGAAGATATCATCTACATGTCAATGGAAAGCCCATAGGTAAACCATCTTATTATTAAACCTGAAATAACTTTGTTGGAGACATAGGTTCACAGCTGACATCGTTTCTTCTATATGAGTGGGGCTTAATGTACTATTGGATTAAAGTTGTTGATTAATTGTGGCTTTGACATCACGGCAGGGTGTAGACGGATATAGATTAATTATATCAAAGGATACTAATTTAGCATTTATCGGAATTTTTAAAAATCTCAAGTGATTGGTTAATTCTATGGAGTTTTGTATTGAGTTAATTGGATTGTGTTGTATCAGATTGGGAAGTATGTATGTTGTGAAAATATTCACATGATTTAGTAGCTGAAGCACTTCCATATGGAACAATAGGTCTCTTGGGACAATCTACATCGACAATCCAATATAAAATTGGAGCTTTCAGAGTCATAGCAGTCAATTTTAACCCATCTTGTTGCAATAAATTAGTACACTTTTTTAATAAACAACAAACCCAAGTCATATATCTAATTAAAAAATCTACGAATTTATTGCAAGAAGATGGGTTGAAAATGACTGTTATGAATGCTACTAAATTATGTGAATATTTGAACAACATACTTCCACATTTGATACAACACCATCCAATTTACTCAACACAAAACTGTATAAATTAACCAATTATTTGAGATCCCTAAAAATTCCGATAAATGCTGAATTAGTATCCTTCAATATAATTAATCTATATCCTTTTACATCCTGCCGTGATGTCAAAGCCACAATTAATCACCAACTTCAATCCAATAGTACATTAAGCACTCATATAGAAGAAATTATGTCAACTGCTGTAAACCTATGTCTCCAACAAAGTTATTTCAGGTTCAATAATAAAATATATCAACAATTAGGTGGCTTTCCTATGGGCTATACATTGTTTCCGTTATTAAGTGCTATATTTATGAAAAATTCAGAAAATAGAATTTTTAGTTCCTCCAACATCCTAATTAAGAATGTATTTTTATGGAAAAGATATGTAGATGATGTCTTCTGTATTTGGATTGGCACAGACAGACAACTCAATTGTTTCCTACAGTTTTTAAATTCTTTTCATAATCGATTCAATTTACAATAGAAAATGAAAATAATGAAAAATCTTTGAACTTCTTGGACTTGTCAATTAGTAGGGGTCATGACTCCCTTGCCTTTAAAATATATAGAAAACCAACATATTGGGATACCCTGATTCATAACAGCAGTTCCGAATCCCAGATTATCAAATTGAGTGATGCAAATCAGCTGTCTATCTTGGGAATGAAGTTCAAGTTTTAAAATTAATCGCTAAGAACAACGGCTAGACAAAAACGACATAAACCTTTATTGCAGAGCATTTATTCGTTGCATACGGAGAAATCTAACAGAAAATTTCCAATTAACTATATTACTAATGTTAGCAACAAGATATGTAACAGATTACGCAAAAATAATATTAATACCATCAGCATCGAGAAGAGAGTTCAAAAACATAAAAGATCTATTCCCCCATAAAATACTCTACGGGTTTTGGAACCACTGAATCAATAGAAATCATTTAAAAGAATTCGAAAATATCGTTCTCATGCATCCAGGTAATGAAGGAAAAACGATGGACATCTTGAAGATTATTGAAATTACGTCTGCTCATAGGAAAAACCAGCCAATTTGCAACGACCAATTTACCTCCTGTAGTGAATGACGATATACATAAATGAAATCACTCATTATGAATTTAGTATTGTATTACTCTTGAGAATAGCAGGCTCGGTGGCGTATGGGATATGATGCTCGTCTTCTGCGCAGAGTTAGCTGGGTTCAATCCGCACAAAGTCGGTGCGATTTTTCGGATTCTGGAAATCGCTTGAGCATCCATCTTTCAGAGGAGATATAAATCCGTCGGTCCTGTCTAACAGAGATGTGTTGGACATTAAAGATCCCTTTCCTCGACACGAGAGGGGTTCGGCAAAATTCCCGGGTTAGTGAGGTGACAGAATTCCCCGGCGTGTCATTGGCCGAAAGGCAGAAATAGAGCACGTTAAAGGAAAAACAAACAAACAAACTCTTGAGAATGCGCTAACAACCCGAAATATGTGAAGAGTCTTTCAATAAATATTTGTGAATCCTTTGATAAGCGATAAACCAATCATTTTAATATTTTGTGTTTCATTGATCGATTACCGGTACTTTATTGACAGAATGTAGATGGTGCCTAAGAGTAAATTATCTAACTGCTGCAAAAAGAAGTCCCTTTTCTAAAACCATAACAAACAAGAGAGTGAAGAATACCAACAAACAAAATAATTCTACAAAAACATAAATCACACTAACTAGGTTTTAACGCTGAAATGAAATATGTCTGAATTTGAAAATCAATTTAATTTCTAATACCAAAAATCTTATTCTGAAAGTGAACCAATATAGACATTGTTTTCCCAATCTTTTCTGTTTGGATGTTTAGAAGAAATTTTCTTTACTATTTTCAATAAATCAAAACCGAAATTTGATATAGTTTTGATAATTTATATTAGGGGTGCTCAAACTTGAACTGCTGGCGATCTACCTCAAAAATTTCAGACTACTTACGATCGACTCTGAGAGGCTGCAAGTATGTGTGATGCAGGGTTGTCGTACATACTCGATACACCCTACGTACCTACCTAGGTGGGGTGTACCGTAGCATATATAGATATTAGCTTTCGACACAATATATATTATTTTAATCAAGGGTTGGGTTAGGTTTAGTTAGGTTCTTCTGTATAATATCAAATAAGAAACTTATAGTTATTCAAAATTACGAGTTTATTGGTTGTTACAAAACAAAAGAGTTACATATGATGTTAAACTCAACTAAGTTGTGACTTTGGATGTTGAAACGTGGCACTGGATGTCCCCAGCATACTCTTCATAAGATTGTACGTAACCACTAAGTGGTAATGGCAAGCATGATGACATAGGATCGTCAGTTACTGGATTGCGATATTTGACTTAGTTATCTTTATTTTCAGAAAATGCAGACTCGCACTCGAAGTAAGTTGACCCAAAGATTGCCATCAGTTGAGGGGAGATTTGCCTTAGATTCGGATATTTATCTTCAGATATAAAGCACCAGAAATTTGTATCAGATGCTGTAGATTTGAGATGTATGTTTGATATAATCTGCACCAACTAATTTTCAACAGAACATGAGTTCATATTAAACTGACTTGCTTGACTACTTAATAGTAGTTAATTCTTTAGTGTTTTGCCTGAGAAAGGATAACCAATAAATGATGGTATACTTGCCAATTTATTGTTCTCATAAAAACGCATTTCAAATCATCCCAAAATATTTTATAATTTAGCCTCATACGTATCATAATTTAACTGAGGAATCCTTGCTTTCAAAGAAGGAAAATGTTTCAGATCCTTTCATTTTAGTTGATTTGTCATAAATTGCAATTTATTTTTGAATGTGTTTACTGCGCTAATCATCTCAATAATAGTTTTTTCTTAACCTTGAAGCTCCAAGTGTCATCACCTCTTCCCTCTAGAAAAGCTATCATTTCGGGCAATAATTTTTGAAACCTTCCTATAGCTTTTCCGCGACTCAACCACCTGACGTCCGTGTGAAGAACTAAATCAGTGTGTTCAGCTGACTCCCTATCTTCCAAATGCAACTTAGCTACGTGCACGGATGGAATTCTCAATTTTTGTTGCAATGCCCATAATTTCCTCCGTGTTTACATTTTTTGAACACAAATGTTGTTGATGTATAATATTTGAATTTGGGAGGCTTTTACTTGGTAAAATTCCATTATCAATAATAAAAAACAAGTACTGCGTTTTAAGGAATTTTACTTAATAATTGTGATTCGTAACGCGTTTCACTACACCGTAGCTTCTTCAGACGAATGAATGTACAGAAAATAAGAATGAGAATATAAATATAAATATTCTTGAGTAATTAAAAGCTTATTGGGTTGCTTCTCCTTAAGTGGTTAGTTATGACAGGTATATCCAATCAAATTAAGGAATAGATTGCTCCCTGAAGAGGTTCAATAGAGGTGAAGGGCTTAAATCGACTTGTTCATTGATGAGTCTACCTGAGTGTTTGTATTTAATGATTTCTAAGGTTTCCCAAAGATCTACCTTCCAATATTTATTATCTGTATGCAAAATTTCAAACTGTGGGTAGAAAGAGTGATTATTTTCAGAGATGATTCGCGTAATTTGAATCTGATTTTTTATTTGAAGAACTGCGTTTGTTCCGATATTCTAATATTAAAATTTCTATGTGTTCTACCAATGTAGAAATCATCGAAATCGAAAAAAAATTAAGGAAAATCTTCATTAGCTAGACACAATGCCACAAAACCGTTTTAGTTTCCAGTCACGGCTGGTGCTCCATCGGTTGCAATTCACACTAATTAATATATATGGGTAGCTTGTAGTGTTTTACCAAATTGAAGAAAAAATCATATGAATCTTCTCCATCAGTGGAATGATTGGCAAAAATTCATCCTTTGCCCACATGTCATTTAATACACAGCTGGGCAGTTTTTGTCATATCGGTGGATTCGTCGAACTGTGAGGAAAATTATGTACATTTCATGATATCATGTTTAAGTTTATCTACCATGTCCGTACTCATGATATCAATACGCCTTGTGACAGTCGGACGAGATAACTGAAGTTCTCTAATAGCAGACATGAATGCTGTTTCATTTTTAAAATCTCCAAATAAAGTCTCACCCGCTTCAATAAATGCTTCCTTCATAACCGATCCATCTTCGAATGGTTTCTTGTGTTTCACCAATATATGAGATATTTTAAATGACGCTTGGCTGGTCTTGTGAACATGGTTTGTTCTTCTTTCAAACAAAATATCAAATTTTTCGTTTTCTTAATTCACTCTGTGGCGGAAAATCATCTTCATAGTTTTTATGAACCGTTTTATTATGCCTCTCTAAGGTACCACGCTTAGGTATTGCAACTGACACACGACAAATGAAACGAATGCACTTATCCAACACCATATAAAAGAAAAATTCTTCCTGTCAATCGTTATCAAAATGATCCATTTTAGATTTTTTCCCTGCACTCATTTTGTACTATTTAATAATAAACTTTGTATCGACGTAGTATTTCCTTCGAGTTACAATTCAGAATGACTCCAATTCCTGCAGACTCAACACTTATATAGGCAAGAACGAGAGTGTCGAATGTTCCCGAAATTTCTGGAAAAGCGTCAAGAATAAAAAACGCGGTTTTTCTTTGACAAATACCTCGCGTTCCATAGATAAAGTAGTAGTAAGTAGTAATTTTTGTAATTTAGTTACCTACTTATACACTGGTCTACAATGGTTTTGTTGCCCTAGATATGAAAATGATTTTGGGTCTATTTATGCACACAATTCGTGAAACTATCAAAGATTTTGTAGGATTTGCTCTGATTTCTTTTTAAATCTTTATTCTCATTTTACATAACAAAAATCGTAAAACAAGAAACAAAATAACAGATATATTTATAATGTCAGTTATGTTTTGAGAAATTCGGATACATCGAAGTAAATAAAGAGGAAAATGTCGAAAATATATTTCATATTTCCATAAAACGCCTTTTATGAGCTTTTCTTCTATTATTTTTCAGGGGACAATCTCTTTTCAAAGACCAGCAGTAATCTGTCATCATGTGACAATCCCATCGACCTTGATACCTTTCTTCCATCACTTCTAGATCTTGATGAAACCGCTCTCCCTGTTCCTCACTATAATTTCCTAAATTATCCGGAAATTTATCTAAATGATTGCGGAGATAGTGTAACTTAATACTCATATTTGCTCCTAAAGTCTGAAAGTTTGTCAGCATATTTTGCACAATCTCTTCATAATTTGCTGCTTTATGGTTACCTAGGAAATTTTCGACAACCAACACAAAACTTTTCCAAGCTTTACTTTCCGGAACAGTCATAACTTTGATAAAATCTGAGTCTTTCATCAATTGCCGTATTTGAGGACCATCAAATATTCCACCTTTCAATTTTTCCATACTAAGCTTCGGAAATTTTCTGCAAATGTAATTAAAACAATTTCCGTGGTGGAAGTATGATTTTGTCTCTGCTCACCAGCGGCTCCCTTATTACGTTGGCTTTACCGACAGTTAAAGAATTTTTTACAGGCCAAACATCTTGTTCCCAATGAAGTTGCTTTGCTCTACTATCCCACATACAAATAAAACAAGGGTATTTTGTATATCCACTTTGTTGGCCAAGTGAAAAATTAACCATTTTTAAATCCACACAGATCGGCCATTGATGCTCAGAGTATTTAATTTTCTCTAAAACTAATTTTTTATTTTCATATTCTTCTTTGAGTTTCGTTGAATGGGCAATCGGAATTGATGCAAATTTATTTCCATTGCGCAATAAGACGCATTTTAAACTTCTTTTGCAACTATCAATAAAAAGACGCCATTCAGTAGATTTGTATTCTTTTAAACCCATGTCTATAAGCAGCTTCGCGATATCATTACAATACACTAATCCTTCATTTTCACTAAAAAATTGTAATAACTCTTTTTCTCGGATTCTGTATGTTGTAATTGTTACTGTTGGTGCCAATAAATTTTTTTCTTTCAATCTTGAGGCTAACAGTTCTGATCCTTGTTTTGATAAATTGAGAACACGTATTAAATCACTGAGTTCATTTTGAGAAAATAACTTATGCGTAGATGTTTCACCTTCCCATTCACTTCCACTAGTAGATGGTCCCGATTTCTGTGAATTTGGTAACATCATTGTTTCTGAGGGCATGCGAATTACTTTTGAAATGTATATGGACCGAGGGAGATTTTCACTGTGTAGAACCGGACATTTCGTAGACTGTAAGTCTGGGTATCTCCACGTTTGATTTCGATTAAAACCTTTAACATCTACTACGCAAAAGTAACAATCATCCAAATGATTCGTAGGCTCCATCCAGATCATAGGAATACCAAAGTTTACCTAATTTGTCCATTTTGAAACCAAAATATTCAACATAAGTCTCCTTGACAAAGTCTGTGATATTTCTTTTTTGTTTTTTTGGTATATAAACACCGCAAATATAACAAAATGAATCACTACAATATTTACACTTTCTTCGTGACGAACTCATATTTTAGACTAGAAGACAAATATATAAGAATGGACATTCAGTAATTGAAACAAAATATTAATCCATGACACTTTATCCAGATTTACGTGTATATGTACTTCAATATTGTCAAATAACTGAGATCTCAGCTGTTCTGTGGAGCAAGGGGTCTGAGAGTGGGGATCAGGTGATGTTTGTATGCGCGAAAAAGTTGCGCAGAAGCCTAATCATGACTGGAAAATTAAATTTTATTTCTAACAAGCTTATAATTGTTCAAAATATAAAAAATGCAAAAATCATGAAGATACGAGCACATTGAGAACTTTCATGAATATATTTGTAATCTGGGCACTTGAAAACATAAAAATTTGCGATGATATGCAGAGCAACAATAAAAAAAAATTTTTTTGTAGAGCTGTGTTATCGATCGACAGTTTGAACACCCCTGGTTCACATTGACCATTGATTTGCAAAGCGTCGTTCCGACTTAGTCAATTGATAGAGAAAATAATGTTCATGTCTTTCACATGAATTAGGTTCGCCTTCATCCTTATCTAATAGTACGTTTTTCGTGTAGTCACCCCATAAACTCCCCTTCACTAATGACTTAACCTTTCATATAATGAATCCTCGGTATAGTTTTTATCAAAGTTGAAACTGATTGGATATGGAACCGAGAAAAAATTGATCTTCGAAGCGGTAAAGTACACAAACCTGTGTTCTGCTGTTCTGGTGAGAAAAGGGATCACTATAAATAGATCATGCCCAATTAAGTCCGACAATGGAGTCAATGTAAGGTGTGACTAAAAGTTACTTTGATCTAGCCGAGTTCTGAATTAATCGATCAGAAATGATTTGGTCTTTAATATGATTGGACACATATCTCTTAGTGACATTGTGCTTTATTAATTTTCAATTATTATGTTGAATTTATTTTCGGAATAAAAAAGTAGCTCGGCACAATCATTTTAATCTATCACAAACACTGTGACTTAACAAGTAATACTTAATTTCCTTCAAGAATACTGGCAGATTATTCAAATTATCCATATAGGCGTATTTTATGTGAAGCAGAAAAAAAATTAGAATATGAATTTTGTTTATACCAGAGTTTTCCGTAGTTCTAGGGGATGTCAACATGTACAGAGTAGACAGATTTCGATGTTTTAATACTGCAACATTTTCGAAATCAATGCCAATAACTCAATTTCTTTTGAATTTATGTAAAAATGGTATTGGGATTATTCATATACTTGTACTAGAAGAAGTTTGAAACCGAAAATTATATGAGACTTTCCCAATTTTATCTAATAACTTAAAATCACAGAATTTAAACAGAATGCTTGAAACAACTTAGTATATTTCATGCACCCATTTTGAAAATTCGAGAATTAATTCTTGCAATGACAATTTTGATAAATTATTCAATGTTTTTGCATCAAATTACTACTATTGTTTTAATATAGTATCGTTTGTAATAACGAAGCAACTTCGCCGTATGAAAATTTCGAAAAGTTTGATATGGTTAATTGATTCCGCTCTCACTACGTGATCGTTCATTATGATGGCAACAGATAGATAGATCGATAGATAGTTTATAAGTTCAAAATTACAAGGACAAAGAACACCACAATATAAACAGTTTAAGGCTATGATAGAGATCTTAAAAACAAAAAAAGTACTTAGACAAATCTACAAAACAAATACACGTATTTGTGGTTTTTAGTTATATGAAAATAGAATTCTTTCTAGTCTTGTGTCGAAAAGATCCTGGAGGTTATAGAAAGCTTTTCTTATCAAAAGTGCCTGAATACTTCTTTTAAACACTTTTGTGCGTTCGTTCCTAATATGTAAAGGTAATTTATTGAAAACTTTTATGATGGTATAGTTTACATTTTCTGGAGAAATGCTCTGTTATATATGATAGTTCTTAAATTCATTCAATACCTTGTCACATAACCATGTTCTCCCATTTCAAAATGTTCGATATTGTCCTTAACAAACATTAAAGCTTCATATATGATTATACATGGCAGAGTTAGGAGTTTGTGGATGATGAAGTGATCTTTACAGCTGTCTCTAAATCCCAGGTTAAGAATAGATCTTAAACTTTTGTAATTTTAATATTCGAAGCGCCTTCCCAGAATTCCCCTCAAACAATAATCCCATATCTCATGCGGGATTCTACATTAGCATGATACGATATCAGAGCCGATTGAAGATTCACCAATTAGCTGATCAAGCAGAGTGCATAAGAATAGGCGCTCTATGTGGCTGGTCCAGTCAAGTCTGAAGTGATATGTACTTTTTCGGATAAGACCAGAATTGATCGATCAGATGACCGCCGGATACGGGCTTTAAGGGGTCGTGGTAGACAAGCTAGACTCCGAGAAGCAAGACAAATTTCGAAATACCAAGGGGGCAGTAAGATGTTTTTGGGGTGACATTATGCTGAGAGGCAAAACAGATTTGATTTCGTTTCCTGCGTGTGAACGGCTATAAATTACGAGGTCCTGGCGCTGAAGCCCATAGTGAGTCTCTGGCAAGATGTCCACGCTGAAAATTTCAGTTTCATGCTAGATGATGCTTCTCCGCATACCTGCAACCTCGCGCGACATTATCTTATCCTTATTCGAAATTAGATCACGCCAGGATATTCCAAGAATCCCACAACAACTCATCCAATCCGCCAGAATATCACCTCAGAGGAAGTCGAAAACCCATCCCAAAGCATGCCTAAACTGATTCAGGCTCGTATCAGGGCAACAGGAGTTAAAACAAGCTACTGAGGTCGAGAGTGGAGCTACAATCTCCACTAAATAGGCCTAAGAGAAGTCGAAGGAAGATCCGTTCTGAAGAACAAGACCGCTTTTTGTGCCAAATTGCAATAAAAGATTCTAGTGCAAAACAGATTTGATTTCGTTTCCTGCTAGTGTAACGGCTATAAATTACGCGGACCGAAATCCTCTTGAAATTTATGGAGTAATCTCAAAAGGAAAATTAGTTCGCGCCAAGATAATCCAAGAACCCCACAACAGCTCCTCCAAGCCGCCACACAAGTGTAGTAGAATATTACCTCAGAGGAGGTCGAAAACGTAATCAGGGCAAGAGGAGGTAATACAAGGTACTGAGGTCAAGAAAAAATACCCACTCCGTGAGAAAACAATTTTCAATTTCTTCATTACTTTCGGAAAGAGTCTCTTATTTTCTATTATTGATTTCTTTCTTGAAATAAACCTCAATTCATATTTCTTTTTCAATTGAAATATCTCAAAAATATCAACTCTAAAATGCCTTCGAAATTTCCAAAATTCCTGAGGTAATAATCAAAATATCGGGTGATTCCATATAAATTTGATTGTGTGTTGTTATTCCCTATATGTGGGATTTTCAAGTAATTATGAATGTACCTTTGAAAACATATCTGTATTAGAATAGTAGACGTGTTTTTCTTTCTGTTTCTAATTCATGTCTGTTTTTCTATATTTAAGAGAAATTGTGCAACAGTATTTCAGTTTTAACTCACAATTTATAGACTTCTGATGATGATAGAAATATACAGTGTGTTCCAACGAAAATTTGACCCCCCCTATAACTCCGAAATGAGTAACATTAGCGAAAAACACTAAGACACGTCGATTTTTGTTTCGAGGGGGAGCATTTTTCGAAATAATTCGAAACTTCTCAGATCAACCCCCTACCCCCAGCAACCCTAATTTCGAAATTCATCATGGGGAATAAGGGTCGAGTGGCACCTTACTGTAAAGGTCTGTCAATTATCCATTCTGATTTGTCATTTTTAGAATTTTAAATTAACATACAGGGTGTCCCAACCGAGGGTAAAGTTGAATTCCTGCAAATCCCAAATACTAAATGAAATCGATTTATTTTGGCATAATGCAAGCGCAGGTTTATGCTCGGTCTAGAAAAACGACCTACACTTGTGAATTTGGAGTTGGTGCAATCAACCCCCTATTTCCAGCATCCCCAACTCAAAAATCATTCGATCGAAAATAGGTCAAGTGGCACCTCGTTGGAAAGGTATTTCAATTTTCTCTTCGAATTTGGTATTTTCGAAATTCAGAATCAGCATACAGGGTGTCCCGGAGCAGGAGCACTGAAAACCCAAATAACTTTTTGAAACTGGTTCATTTCGGTATAATACGGGAACATGTTTATGTTTGATTCGAGAATAAGACTCTCTTGCGTGAATATGGAATTTTTGCAATCAATCTCTTCCATTCAGCATCCCCAACTCAAAAAATCATACGAGTGATTACAGGTTGAGTGGCAAAGTTCCAGAAAGATTTTTCTATTTTCTCAATCACTGAGGCATTGGTTTCAGTTTGGCAATCGAGGTTTTCTGGCGTGAGGATCAGGATGAGGGGAACTAACTTGATTATTACAACAATTGTTCAAAATGACCTCCGCCCACCTCCATACAGTTATACAGACGATTTTCGAACTCTCTTCTCACATTAGCGAAAACTTCAGGAGTCAAAAGTCGGCATTCTGTGATAATCCTCATCCGCAGCTCCTCCAGGTTTTCTGGTCTTGTGGCATAAACTTTAGATTTTAGATGGCCCCACAAAAAAAATCTAGGGGATTTAAATCTGGTGACCTGGCTGGCCACTCAATAGGTCCTCTTCTACCAATCCACCTTCCTGGGAAATTTTCGTCTAAATATTGGCGCACCCGAGCATCATAATGCGGAGGAGCACCGTCTTGTTGAAAACGCATTTCGTCCTCAGAAAGAGTTGGATCGTTCTGTGAAATTTCTGTCAATCTAGGATGTATGTGTTCCTCTAACAACTGTAGGTAGCCATTTCCATTCAGATTACCCTCAATAAAGAAAGGCCCAACTAGATGATTGCCAAAATTCCTACCCAAACGTTCAACTTCTGAGGCCTTTGCGTGTGGGCCTCTCTAAACCAATGAGGATTCTGTGTGTCCCAATATCGACAATTATGTCTATTCACTTCACCACTGAGCATAAAGGTGCTTTCATCAGAAAAACAGATGTTATTCAGAAAATTTGGATTAGCGTTTAGGTTTTCACTTAGATTTTCACAAAACTGTAAACGACGATCTGGATCATCTTCGTTTATTTCATGCACTAATTTTACCTTGTAGGGGTGAAATTTGTGATGTTTCACGATTCTATAGACAGTTGTAGCTGATACACCAGTCAGACGAGATAGTTTTCTGATCGAAGTAGTATTCTCCATTTGTAGATGACCCACTACTGCCACTTCCGTTGCCTCATTTCTGACAGGACATGCCACTTCATGTTTTTTGTTTGCCACCGAACCCGTAGCTAGGAATTTGTCAACCAAATATTTAACGTACTGGTGACTGACTCCCCTTTCTCTTTCAGGATGGTTCCTATCGAATATCCTTGCCGTTTCTTTGGCACAACTGTTATTTCGAAAATACGTCGATACAATTTCGACCCTTTCCTCAGTCGAATAAACCATTTTCAGATTAATTTCAACTGACGAACAACAACAATAATGAGGAATTGATCTGAATAATAATAATATTTCATTGCAAAAATGAGAAATAACAGATGACTGCACGCCAGATGGAAATGAAAAAAATGTGAACATTTTCAATGCAGAAATCAGCTTTATTTCTTCGTAATTGATGCTCAACACATCGTACCCCAATACTTTCAACAGTTTCGAATTAATTTTAGTTGATAATTTCAAATGACGATATTGAATTTTTCGAAAGCGACATCCTGTATGGAGAGCCGAACTGAATGAAATGCTTTAATCATTCTGGAATTCAAAAAACCTTTCTGAAGATATGCCACTTGAATTATTTGTATGATTTTCAAGTTGAGGATGCTGAATGGAAGGGGTTGATTGCAAAAACTCTATAACCACACAAGAAAGTCCTATTCTCGGATCAAACATGTTCTCGTATACCGAAATGAACCAGTTTCAAAAAGTTATTTGGATTTCCAATGTTCCTGCTTCGGGACACCCTGTATGATGATTCTGAATTTCGAAAATACCAAATTCGAAGAGAAAATTGCAGTACCTTTCCAACGAGGTGCCATTTGACCTATTATCGATCGAATGATTTTTGAGTTGGGGATGCTGGAAATAGGGGGTTGATTGTACCAACTCCAAATTCACAAGTGTAGGTCGTTTTTCTAGACCGAGCATAAACCTGCGCTTGCATTATGCCAAAATAAATCTATTTCATTTAGTATTTGGGATTTGCAGGAATTCAACTTTACCCTCGGTTGGGACACCCTGTATGTTAATTTAAAATTCTAAAAATGACAAATCAGAATGGAGAATTGACAGACCTTTACAGTAAGGTGCCACTCGACCCTTATTCTCTATGATGAATTTCGAAATTAGGGTTGCTGGGGGTAGGGTTGATCTGACAAGTTTCGAATTATTTCGAAAAATGCTCCCCCTCGAAACAAAAATCGACGTGTCTTAGTGTTTTTCGCTAATGTTACTCATTTCGGAGTTAGAGGGGGGTCAAATTTTCGTTGGAACACACTGTATCTGTATTAGAATAGTAGACGTGTTTTTCTTTCTGTTTCTAATTCATGTCTGTTTTTCTATATTTAAGAAAAATTGTGCAACAGTATTTTAGTTTTAACTCACAATTTATAGACTTCTGATGATGATAGAAATATAGAAGTAGCTGTCACGTATTTCAATTAAATATTTACATCAATTTTTTTTGATATAATGAACTATCGAGCATTTTCAGTAGTTTTTCAATACGAACGTAATATTAATTAACATGAAATGGCACAAAATGAATTAATGAAATCACTGAAGTAGTCAATTTTCTCTGAACACTCAAACGTATTTTCTCAGAGTGAGACAGCTATTTCCTCAGATTCGATACTATTTTATTTATTTTTCAGGTGCAAAGATATTTTCGCATAAAAATGATACGAATTATTTCGAAGCGTCTACTTCTCGAAATCGTTCAAGAAATGCACTGCAGATACTGGCGGCAAATAACGCCCAATGAAAGGTATCACGCGGGGAAGTCAATGAAGTACAACATTGTGTGGTCTCCATGAATCTTTCTTTATTGTTAGGTGTACAGAAATAAATACACCTACTTCCGAAGTGTTGTTGTACCATGCAGCTACATCATTACCCATCCAAAGGATACCGAATACAATCTATTTGTTCTTCCACATAATGTTGAAGCTATAGGCATTGAAAAATGTAGGATATCTTACATTAAATCGCTGAAACATATTGAAAATTCAAATAAACTAAGGTTGGAAAAGAATTCGCCATAAAATTCTTATCTGAACCCGATTATCTGGGTTGCTTCAAAGCGCAAGCATTTCGAGGAATATCAACGACATTCCTTTAGTGAGTACCATGATTATTAAGTGATTCGCTATAAAAACGGGAACTCGTACATTCTTACTCATAGAAGAATGTCTACAACTTTTCATATGCGGCAATGAAAGCGAAACAGTCACCATAATTGCAAAGCGATTCATTTAAGGACAAAACGCAAATACGGATTTTTCTTTGCAGAAAGATATTTGAGCTTCAAGTGCATACAGTATGACAGGGCTGCTCAAACTTGAACTGCTGGCGATCTACTTCAATATTTTTAGACTACTTACGATCGAATCTGAGAGGCTGCAAGTATGTTGTCATAAATGAAGGATGCGAATCCCTGAATGATTTGAGCAAGAAAGTTCGAAGAACCAATGGTCAAAAAATGCTTCGTTGCCGAGATACAGGGTGTTAAAGTTGAGAAAATTTTTCTATTTTCTCTCGATAAAACCTAGACTTCTCAAGATTTCGGGCTCAAATTTTCCACATAAGCTATTAAACACAATTTGAATCACCAAGTGAGGCCAAATTTTGGAACAGTATACAGGGTGATACTTTTTCATGGGCCATGTTCCATTTTTACCCTCGGAACTTTTTTTTGGTACGCCACTAGCACTAACAAAAAATAAAATCGAATAGATCATTCAATTTGAAATTTTTTTTGACTCCTGCATTTTGATCGTAACTATCACCGTTTCTGAGATATTAAATATTGAAAATAATCCAATAGTTTTCCCATATCGAAGCCATGGAGATATTATCTTAATAACTGATGCAATTTTTCAGGAATTGAGCTAAAATTTACATCAGATATCTCCTTATTGTATGTTTATAACAAAATGAGGCAGAAATTCCTGACAGTATACAGGGTGTTATTTTTTCACGTGCATTTTCCTCTTTTTGCCCCCTGAACTTTTTTGTGGTGCGCTACTGGTATATTCTGAAAACAGAATTAAACAGATTATTCAAAGTGAAAACTTTTCTGTTCCTTGTATTTTTCCGTATCTGCCACCATTTTCGAAAAATTAATCAACAACGCCCGAACAGGCTACCCTTTGCCTCCGTATATTTTTTCGGTGCATAACTGACGTTTTCGTAATCAGAAACGGATTTTTCATTCAATTCGGATAATTTTGTGCTCATCTTGATCCTCATGTCTTTCACCGTTTTGTATTGAAAATCATCAGAATTTATCGTGTCTTCCTCATATCAGAACACGTTGGTGATTTCAAAAGGCTTTGTAGGCTCTGATACAATTTTGCAAATGAAATCATAGAAAAAAAACTTGACACTTCAATGATTGTAAGTTTTGTCATTCAGTTTGTTGTGCCTACATTTGAAACAGCTGTAAGTAGTAACCAATAATCTTTGAAATGGTTTTCACTAATGCAGAAATGGCCGATATATACATTCCATGTACGGTGTGGCTGAAGGAAACGCAAAGCGTTTGTATCAAGAACGCTTCCCTAATCGAATCATTCCTGATAGGCGTACGTTTTATAACATCCACAGAAGATTGAGAGAACGGGGTACATTCAAACCGAATCATGACTTGAAAGGGGCAAATCGGACAATAAGGACCCCGGAAATCGAAGAGGCAGTCCTAAATTGTATAGATGAGGATCCTCAGCTGAGTACAAGAAAAATTGGAAGAGAGTTGAATATCTCATTTGTATTGGTCTGGAAAATTCTCCATGATTTCTTGCTTTACCCATACCGTATTCAACGCGTCCAAGCTCTACTACCCCGCGATTTTCCTCTGCGACTCAATTTCTGCCGATGGTTCCTTCATAACATTGCTCATAATCCTCTTTTCGATAGCGAAATCATCTTCACAGATGAGGCGTCCTTCTCGAGAAATGCAATCAGGAACTTTCATAACAATCACTATTGGACTGAAGAAAATCCCCATATGATTGAGGAATGTCACCATCAAGAACAATTTTCGGTTAATGTCTGGGAAGGAATAATTGGGGATTTCCTGATCGGGCCATTTTTGTTGCCAGACAGGCTGAATGGAGCCTTATATCGCCACTTTCTAGAAGAGATTTTACCTGTGTTGCTAGAAGATGTGCCGCTGCAAACTAGAAATAGAATGTGGTTTATGCATGACGGAGCACCACCGCACTTCAGCATGGAAGCTAGAGAATATCTGAATATGACATTCAATAACCGCTGGATAGGGCGTGGTGGACCAGAAGCTTGGCCTCAAAGGTCGCCAGATTTAAACAGTTTGGATTTTTTTCTTTGGGGACATCTGAAAACTTCGGTTTATAGCTCTCCCGTGAATACACTTGAAGAATTGAGGAATAGAATTACAGCATCATGTGACGTCATTAAAAATACCCCAGGAATATTTCAGAGGGTGCGCACTAATATGCGGAGACGAGCAGAAGCATGTATTCTTTCAGGTGGAGGACATTTTCAACATCTTCTTTGATTTGTTCTGTTTGTTCAATTTTTGTTTTCATCATTATGAGTTTTGTTATTGAAATCATTCGCAATTATTTATGTTGTTCATTCATTTACTTCCGATTTATACACTCAATAAAACACATTTTGAATTCGAATTCAATGATCAGGAAATGATATCACCCTTTATACGTTCTCATAAATCCTACCAATCTAGTGGTGCAGATCTTAAAATGTGAACTTCGTTTGAAATTCGAGCTCAAGGTCTTCACAAATTGCCGAAATAACATGAAAAATATCTTCAAGCTTTCAATACGGAAGGGACTATACGATTACATTTCTTGATTAATATCTCGAAAATGGTGGCAGATACGGAAAAATACAAGGAACAGAAAAGTTTTCACTTTGAATAATCTGTTTGATTCTGTTTTCAGAATATACCAGTAGCGCACCACAAAAAAGTTCAGGGGGCAAAAAGAAGAAAATGCACGTGAAAAAATAACACCCTGTATACTGTCAGGAATTTCTGCCTCATTTTGTTATAAACATACAATAAGGAGATATCTGATGTAAATTTTAGCTCAATTCCTGAAAAATTGCATCAGTTATTAAGATAATATCTCCATGGCTTCGATATGGGAAAACTATTGGATTATTTTCAATAATTAATATCTCAGAAACAGTGATAGTTACGATCAAAATGCAGGAGTCAAAAAAAATTTCAAATTGAATGGTCTATTCGATTTTATTTTTTGTTAGTGCCAGTGGCGTACCAAAAAAAAGTTCCGAAGGTAAAAATGGAACAGGGCCCATGAAAAAGTATCACCCTGTATACTGTTCCAAAATTTGGCCTCACCTGGTGATTCAGATTGTGTTTAATAGCTTATGTGGAAAATTTGAGCCCGAAATCTTGAGAAATATAGGTTTTATCGAAAGAAAATCGAAAAATTTTCACAACTTTAACACCCTGTATCTCGGCAACGAAGCATTTTTTGACCATTGGTTCTTCGAACTTTCTTGCTCAAATCATTCAGGGATTCGCATCCTTCATTTATGACATCTCATTCGGAAACACCCTGTATATAGATATTAGCTTTCCGAACAATATACATTATTTTAGTCAAGGTTTCGGTTAGGTTTAATTAGGTTCTTATTTATAATATCAATGAAAAAACTCATAGTTATTCAAAATTGCGAGTTTATTGGTTGTTACAAAACAAAAGAGTTACATATGGTGTTAAACTTAACTAAGGAGTGACTTTGGATGTTGAAGCATAGCACTGCATACTTTTCATAAGATGGTACGTAACCACTGAGTGCTAATCACAAGCATGATGACATATGATCGTCAGTTGGTCGATTGCGATATTTTGACATAATTATCTTCATTTACGAAAATTCAGACTCGCACAAATAAGTTGACCCTAACATTGCCGTCAGTTGAAAGGCTATTTGCCCTTCGGATATTTATCTTCAGATATAAAACTGATCGCTAAGAACAACGGGTATGAACCACAATTAATTGATACCTTAATAAGACAAAAACGACATAAACTTTTATTGCAGAGTATTTATCCGTTGCATACTGAGAAATCTAACAGAAAATTTCCAAATAACTATATTCCTAATATTAGTAATAAAATATGTAACAGAATATACAGAAATAGTATTAACACTATCAGCACAAATAAAAAGAATTTGGGTTCATTGTTAGTTAATAATAAAGATGAAACAAACTTATTGGATAAAAGCGGAGTATATGAAATACACTGCAGTGAATGTGAGATATTCTATTTAGGCCTAACCGGAAGTCTTTTCGGACTACTGAATCAACAGAAATTATTTCATAGATTTCAAGAATATCGAACTCATTCGTCCAAGTAATAAAGGAAAAAGTCCATCCTTTTTCCTTGAAGATTATTGAAATTATGTCTGCTCATAGGAAAAACCAGCCAATTCGCAACGACCAATTTACCTCCTGTAGTGAATGACGTTATACATAAATGAAATCACTCATTTTGAATTTAGTATTGTATTACTCTTGAGAATAGCCGGCTCGGTGGCGTATGGGATATGATGCTCGTCTCCTGCGCAGAGTTACCTGGGCTCAATCCCCACAAAGGCAGTGCGGTTTTTCGGATTCTGGAAATCGCTTGAGTATACATCTTTCGGAGGAGATGTAAGGCCGTCGGTCCTGTCTAAGAGAGATGTGTGACATTGAAGATGATCCCTTCCCTCTACACGAGAGAGGTTCGGCAAAATTCCCGGGTTAGTGAGGAAACAGAATTCCCCGGCGTGTCATTGGCCGAAAGGCGGAAATAGAGCACGTTAAAAGGATAACAAACAAACAAACTCTTGAGAATGGGCTAACAACCCGAAATATGTGAAGAGTATTTTAATAAATATTTGTGAAATCTTTGACAAGTGACAAACCAATCATTTAAATATTTTGTGTTTCATTCATCAATTTCCAGTACTTTGTTAACAGAATGTAGATGGTGCCTAAGAGTGCTGCAAAAAGAAGTCTCTTATCTAAAACCATAACAAACAAGAGAGTGAAGAACACCAACAAACAAAATAATTCTACAAAAACATAAATCATACTAACTAGATTTGAACGCTCAAATGAAGTACGTCTAAATTTGAAAATTAATTTAATTTCAAATACCAAAAAATCTGATTCTAAAAGTGAATCAATCTAGATATTGTTTTCCCAATTTTTCTGTTTGGATCTTTGAAAGAAATTTTCCTCACTCTTCTTAATAAATCAAAACCGAAATTTGATCTAGTTTTGATAATTTATATCAGAGGTGCTCAAACTTGAACTGCTGGCGATCTACCTCAAAAATTTTAGACTACTCACGATCGACTCTGAGAGGCTGCAAGTATGTGTGATGCAGGGTTGTCGTACATACACGATACACCCTACGTACCTACCTAGGTGGGGTGTACCGTAGCATATATAGATATTAGCTTTCGACACAATATACATTATTTCAGTCAAGGGTTGGGTTAGGTTTAGTTAGGTTCTTTTCTATAATATCAATGAAAAAACTTATAGTTATACAAAATTACAAGTTTATTGGTTGATACAAAACAAAAGAGTTACATATGGTGTTAAACTTAAGTAAGTAGTGACTTTGGATGTTGAAACATGGTACTGCATGTCCTCAGCATACTTTTCATAAGATGATACGTAACCACTAAGTACTAATCGCAAGCATGATGACATAGGATCGTCAGTTAATCGATTGCGATATTTTGACTTAGTTATCTTTATTTCAGAAAATGCAGACTCGCACTCGCAGTAAGTTGACCCAAAAATTGCCGTCAGTTGAGGAGCGATTTACCGTAGATTCGGATATTTATCTCCAGATATAAAACACCAGAAATTTGTATCAGATGCTGTAGATTTGAGATGTATATCTGATATCATGTGCACCAACTCATTTTCAACAGAACATGAGTTCATATTGAACTGACTTGCTTGACTACTCAATAGTAGTTAATTCCTCAGTGTTTTACCTGAAAAAGGATAACCAATAAATGGTGGTATACTTGCCAATTTACTGGAATCATAAAATCGCATTTCGAATTGTCCCATCACCCTACTTTTACGACAATACTATATAAACTTTTAGGTTGGTCATTCAAGAGTCGTTGGTAACTTTCAGCAGTGTAAAATGAGAAGATATCATTCAAAACAGATGAGTTTATGATGGAAAATATCAACAATTTTCGAATTAATGAAAAATTTAAAAATTCTACCATCTTCAATCATTAGTGAAGAGACCAATCAACTAGCATCGAATGGTTACTAATCATTTTCAAAATCGAGTGTTTCCTCCACGGGCCCTAATTACTGCCAGTATACATCTCGAAAGCCCCTCAGACAAATTTTGGATGTACTCTTGAGTCACTGAGTTCCAAATTTCAGGAAGCAGGTTTTCTAGTTGTTGGAGTGTTCTACAAGGCATCCTACGTTGCTGAATTTGCCACCCCATGTTGTCCCACACATGTTCTATGGGATTCAAGTCGGGAATTCTGGCTGGCCATCTTATAATATCAATTTCAGCATTTTGCAGATATTCTGTAACTACTCTAGCTGCATGAGGCCGAGCATTATCATGCATATAAATGAAGTTTTCGCCAATCAATGGGCCAAAGGGTACAACATGGAGATCAAGGATATCTGCGATGTATCTGGCCGCTGTCATTCTTCCATTATTCACTAGGACTAACTCAGTTCAACCATGGAAAGAAATGCCTCCCCACAGCATTATTGAGCCCCCTCCGAAGTTTTCGGTTTGCCGGATATTGCATTGTAGATACCGTTCCCCAGGTTGTCTGTATACAGGCATGCGTCTATCATTCGATACCAGGCAGAACCTGGACTCATCGGAAAAGAGGACATTCAACCATTCTGGAATACCCCAATTTGCATGTTCCCTCGCAAACTGGTGAGACGCGTTTTTTTGTAGTTTAGTTACCTACATATTAAAAATTTTTTCTTCTCGAGAACTAGGCAAAAAGCACTCGCGATCGACCGTTCGAGCACCCCTGCAGTTTAAGCCTGTCCTATTCCATTTGAAATTCCGGCAGTTTTCAGTTAAAGTTTGAATTTGTACAGATTACTCGTCATTTTCCACCTTGAGAACAGGCCGCAGTTTTTTCAATAGGTATGTGTTTAAATCTACCACTAATTCTTTTAAGTTTGGTCCACAGTGTGAAGCAAAGACATCATGTTGGGAGGTAAGAATGTCACTTTCATATTTAGATGCATAGTAAGTTCGCGAGGATGAGCTAGTGCTTTGTCCACAACTAGAACAGTTTCAAAGTCTAAATTCTTTAAATGAGTTTCGAGTTCTGAAACAAAACAATTTCGGAACAAGCCGGCTTGGTGGCGTATGGGATATGATACTCGTCTCCTACGCAGAGTTACCTGGGTTCAATCCCCACAAAGTCGGTGCGATTTTTCGGATTCTGGGAATCGCTTGAGTGTCCATCTTTCGGAGGAGATGTAAAGCTGTCGGTCCTGTCTAAGAGAGATGTGTTGGACATTAAAGATCCCTTCCCTCGACACGAGAGGGGTTCGGCAAAATTCCCGGGTTAGTGAGGTGACAGAATTCCCCAGCGTGTCATTAGCCGAAAGGCAGAAACAGAGCACGTTGAAGGAAAAACAAACAAACAAACAATTTCGAAACCAGTTGAATTATCACTTGAAACCCGCCTTCTCTTACCAGCATGCCTGAATACTGACCGATCGTTCTGTTTTGATTATTTAGAGTACGAGGATTTATCGATATGTAAAGCATCAGTGGTTTACTGATATAATCTCCAGATGGATTAGAACATATCAGCAATGTAACTCTATCTTTTGCTGCTCTAAATGCAGGGAAATACTTTTCACTTTTGGGAATGAATATTTTTTTTGGCATTCTCTTTCAAAACAGTGCAGTTTTGTCTGCACTTTAAACTCGCTCGGGTTTATATGTTCCATCAGCTACTACGTTTGCAAAATCTCTTGGATATCATTCTGTTGCGGAAGTCTCTTCTGATGCAGCTTCTTTAACGATTTTTATCAATGATTGTCGCACCTTAAATTCACTGAGCCAACCGTCCGATGCTTGAAATCCACAACTACCACAAGGTAGTGCGTAGAGACGCTTTGTCCCTTCCCGGATAATTTAACCACTCTTTTTTGGTTGCGGTCTTCGATCCATAATGACAACGTCACTTCCTTGTGGATGCAAACGACTCACCAAGACGTTAACGTTAATGTCAATCATTTCTATTTCGTATTCTCAGCTGTAACACTGATTTTTTTCGTATCGACACTCGGTTTTCAATTTTTTTAGGCAACATTATAAATAACGAAGACAACGGTAGGGGTGTATTCCTCGATCATAATTTTTGTAACGAATACAAGAAAAACGCAATAGTAGTAAGTGGCATTTAACAATGAACTTTATGCATTGAGTATTAAAGATGTTTTATTCTTGTTTTTTTTAAAGGAATGAGTGACGAGGGCATACTTTCCCACACCTGTCCTTCCTTGAGCTTATAGGCTATTGATGTGTCCTATAGGACATTTTGCAAATAGATTAATTAATTTGTAACCAGATAAGGGACAAACACAACATCCAGGCTATTGCCGGAATCAAACCAGCGACCTGTCGTGTCACAGCACACAGTTCCATCCACTTTGCTACGGAGACAACCAATAAGATTCTTTACTTAACCATTTTGTTTGATCATTCTCAAAAACACTGACCACTGCGAAGGCGGCTTATGTCAAAGGAAAGATCGAACCAATGCAGCTTGCAATACTTCTTTATTAGTCCATATGACTACGCATCTGAAAAGAACACCGAATCCAATTCGTTGATACATATAGGGTGCTCCAACGAAAACACAACATCTTGATTTTCCGGTTTTGAAGTGAAAATATGGAGATTCGCTTGAACCCGTCGATTTTTGATTCGGGGGGGCGGGACAACTTTTCCGATTTTTCATCCCCATAACTTCAATCACCTAACGGGGGTGCGCAAAACCCCCTGTTTTGAATAGGGATGAAGGATGTTGCGATACCCAATTTTGAACTATCTGACCCTAAATTTTCGCTTCAAAATTATCATCGTTAACGAAATGGCAGCAAAAAAAGATTACTTACTTCAGTGATTAGTTTATTAATTGCTGAAAATTGGCACCTTTCACTCAAATCGTTCATAAACATTAATCAACATTTTTGGTTCAATTTGACGGCATTCATTAAATCATCGAGTGACTCAGGTTGGGTAGCGTAATTCTTGGATTTCAAGTGACCCCATAGAAAAAGTCAAGTCGCGCCAGAACAGGTGATCTGGGTGGCTACTCAATATGTCCCCTTCTTTCAATACAGGCCTTAGGAAAAGTTTCATCTAAGAACTGACGCACAGGTTGAACGAAATGAGGTGGTGCGCCATCTTGTTGAAAATTGATCGTCTCATGGTCTTTTTCATTCTCCAATACTAGCACGAGGGCTGGATAAATAGCGTTATGTAATATTTCTGAATAAGTTTGGCTTTTACCGGGTATAAAAAAACGGCCGATTATGTGATTTTCATAAATACCCGCCCAAACATTACCTTTTGGGGATGCTGCATATGCTCTTCTCGAAAAAATCTTGGATTTTCATCTGACTAGTACTGACAGTTATGACTGTTTACAGTGCCGTTAAGGTAAAATGAAAACTCATCCGAAATACAGATATTGAACATGTAGTTTGGATTATTGTTAATAATTCAGATGGCCACTCCACAGAACATGAGTCGGGGATAAAAATCATCCTCATTCAGTTCCTGAACCAATCGTATCTTAAGAGGGTGAAACATGATTTCTTAAAATTCTTATTATTGTAGTGCTTGAAACACCAGACACATTGGACAATTTCTTAGTACTAAGGGTCGGACCGATCGCTACGTGACCTAAGATAGCCACTTCCCTTGCTTCGTCTCCTTCATACACCCTCTTTTTGTTTCCGCCTGAACCAGTAGCGTCAAATTCTGCAACCAGTTGTACAACGTAAGCAAAAAATGAACAAATAAAAAAAAACATTGCATACCTCGAGGTTAAATTCAACATAAGCTAGCCATCCACCAGCGTTCTTTACTGCATGGAAGTGAATGGTGCCCATTTTCATCACTTAATAAACTAAGTTAATAGTCTTCAATTTTCTTAGCTGCCATTTCTAAAACGAAAAAAGTTTCGAAGCGAAAATTTAGGGTCAGATAGTACTCAACAGGATCTTCAAAATGAGGTATATCAACAACCATCATCCCTATTCAAAATCAGGGGGTTGTACTCATCTCTGTTAGTGAATTGAAGTTACGAGGATGAAAAAATCGGAAAAGTTGTTCCCCTCGAATCAAAAATTAATTGATTAAGTTTCCGTTCGACCTGTACCGATGTAAAAACCAACATGGAGAGGCCATTCCAGATCATCATTCCCGATAGACAAGAATGTATCAGCTCCAAGAACCGTCTACTTGAGGGTATCTGTTAGTACACGCATGGCACAAAGACTGGGAAAGGTGTTGGAGCTGGTGTCTACGATCGAGGTGCCGCCAAGGAACTGTTGATCTGTCTTGGTGGGCGTGCGACTGTCTTCCAAGCATAAATATTCGTCATTGACCACTGTGCTTACCTCTTGCTTGCGAGGGGATTAACAAATAGGTCAATTGAAATCCTTACCGATAGCTGCACTGAAAGCATTGGCATCCGATACCTGTACTTCACTTATGGTGCAGAAATGTCGCTCTAACCTTGTCAAACTAGGAGAGCGGAGCAGGTCCCGTCTAATTTGGGTTGCTGTCCACTCGGGTATTGAGGGAACTGAGAAGGCGGACTCATTGGCCGCTCGAGGAACTAACCTGGAGTTCATAGGACCGGAGCCTAAGCTCGGAATTCCCCTGGAAACTGCAAGGATGGAAAACAACCGATGGCTGGACTTTAGGGTACGTGAGCATGGAATGAGTCTCCCAGGACTAAGACTCGCTCGACGTGCCATCAGTAGACCTTCCACCACAAAAGCCAAGGCCTGGCTCAAACTCTCTATGTTGGAACTAAGAATTTTAACTGCCATATTAACGGGGCACGTTCACATCAGGAAACACCTAAATAAATTGAGATTTATTGAGGATCCTTCATGTAGGCTATGTGAAGAAGATATAGAATCAATGGAACATGTTATGTGCGAGTGCCCAGCTGGGGACAGGGTCAGGATGGAAGAACTTGGATCTTGCAAAGTGAAGCTGACTGAGCTTACTAAACTCTCACCCACGAAACTCCTATCCTATACGAGAAGGACGGAAGTCGTTGATGAAATTTAGGACAAAGTGTGCCACAATAGACCACTGTTCGCAGTGGCCGGGCTGCTAGGCAGTCCTCACTCAAATATAATATCTATCTATGTACCGATGTACCGATTAGATCCACGAATAAAGAAATCTTAAACCGCGTAAATAGGAACTGGGTATTGTTTATATGAAATCAACCACAGAGGTGCAACTTCATTGTTCAATTTCTCACAATCAGTTTGTTGTGTTCAGATATTCCATCTGAAAATACAGACTGGTATGATAAATGATCTGATGGTACCTACAAAACATTCTGTGATGTTCCTGGTTGACCTTTTGTATCTTCTAAATGCTATGGTTGGGTACAAAAAGAAACGTGTTTCGTTGATTCATCATCCATGTCACACGACGGACATAAAGAATTCAAATAAGTTCTAATAATTCGATGCAGGTGGTGGCGAAGGATACATTATCCTGAGAGAAAACCAATAGCCAACTAACCTGGAGTTCATAGAACCGGAGCCTAAGCTCGGAATTCCCCTGCAAACTGCAAGGATAGAAAACAACCGATGGCTGGACTTGAGGGTACGTGAGCATGGAATGAGTCTCCCAGGACTCAGACACGCTCGACGTGCCATCAGTAGACCTTCCACCACAAAAGCCAAGGCCTGGCTTAAACTCTCAAGGTTGGAACTGAGAATTTTAACTGCCATATTAACGGGGCACGTTCGCATCAGGAAACACGATTAGATCCACGAATGAATAAATCTTAAACCTCGTAAATAGGAACTGGGTATTGTATATATGAAATCAATCATTACAACAGAGGTGCAACTTTATTGTTCCATTTCTCACAATCAGTTTGTTGGGTTCAGATATTCCATCTGGAAAGACAGGCTGGTATGAGAAATCATCTGATGGTACCTATAGAACATTCTGTGATGTGCCTGGTTGACCTTGTGTATCTTTTAAATGGTTGGGTACTAAAAGAAACGTGTTTTGTTGATTCCTCCTCCATGTCACACGACGGACATAAAGAATTCAAATGAGTTCTAATAATTCGATGCAGATGGTGGCGAAGGACACAGTATCCTGAGAGAAAACCAACAGCCTTCTTATTTATTTTCTACCCAGTGAAAGCTTCTTTGAAGGCCTCATTCCCAGTTTTTTCAGACTTAGGTCTTGTGGAATTGATTACGAAGCTTAAAGTTAATTTTTTGTCGAAGTTTAATTCATCTGTATGCGTAAGCTATATATGGTGCCTCGTTTCTATTCCTGACCAGTTCATCGGCTTCTTCATAACCCACATGGTACGAGTTATCTAGAACCCATTCAGTAGATACGCTGTGATTCTGAGCCAAGCTCTTTTACCTCAAAAATTTTAACATAACTCTTTCTCTTCTTGAAATTATCTTCCGGTCGCTAACCAAAAATCAATTCTCATTTAGTTCAGGTCGAAAAAGATTAGTAAAAGTAGCCAAATAAATGAATGAAATAAAACTATGAACCTTCTTGTAAACAATCCTATACTATAAGTTTGAGACTCCAAGAAGGTCGAGCAGTTAAGAAAATATCCAAATGATGTATTGGTATTAACTTTAACACTAAAATAAAACACGAACTGGACGAGAGCTCTGAAAACTTTGTTCAAAATTATGACCTCAGCCGTTACTATCTGCTAGTTTGGCATTATTAAAACAAATGGAATATTTGACTATGTTCTTACTACTACAAAGAAATTATATTAATAGAACACAATTTATTCGAGGAGTGCTCAAGCGATGGACTGGTCGATCGCAAGTGCTTTTTGAGTAGATTTCGAGAAGAAAAAAGTGTTTAATAAGTAGGTAACTAAAGTACAAAAATTTTTTACGTAATAAAATAACACTCTGCTAGCGGCAAAAGGCGATTCAATCAAAGGAACGCGCGGTACTTGTCAAAGAAAAGCCACGGTTTTTATTCTTGCCGCTTTTCTAGAAACTTTGGGCGGCGCGTTTGACGGGAACATTCGTGACTTTCGTTCACGCCGATATAAATGTTTCGCCTGCAGGAATTTGAGTCATTCTGAATTGCAACGTCGATACAAGGTTTATTTTTGAATAGTACAAAATGAGTGTAGAAAAATAAACTAAAACGTATCATTTTATAACGATTGGGAGAAAGATTTTTTTCTGTATGGTGAGGAATAAGTGCATTTATCTTATTTGTCGTGCGTCAATTGCAATACCTAAGAGTGGTAACTTAGAGAGGCATCATAAAACGGTTCTTAAAAACTATGAAAAGGATTTTCCGCCACAAAGTCAATGTAGAAAACCAAAAGTACGTGATTTGATATCTGGTTTGAAAAAAGAAAAAAACATGTTCACAAGATCAGCCAAACAGTCAAAAGCTGCTACGAGTGCGTCATTTAAAATATCTCATATATTGGCGAAACACAAGAAACCATTCGAAGATGGATCCATTGTGAAGGAAGCAGTTATTGAAGCGTGTGAGACTTTATTCAAAGATTTCAAAAATAAAACAGAAATCACGTCTGCTATTAGAGAACTTCAGTTATCTCGTCCGACTGTCACAAGGCATATTGAAGTCATGAGTCAGGACATGGCTGATAAACTAAAACATGATATCATGAAATGTACATACTTCATCCTTTACAGTTCAACGAATCTACCGATATGACAGACACTGTCCAGCTGTGTGTTTTCATTAGGATAGTATTCAGGGACATGTTGGCTAAGGAAGAATTTTTGACAATCAGTCTTCTGAAGGAGTAGACCCGTGGCGAAGATATATATGACGTTTTCTTCAATTTTGTGAAAAACTACAAGCAACCAGTATATAAATTAGTGTGCATTACAACCGATGGAACACCAGCAATGACTGAAAACAAAGACGGTTTTGTGGCATTGTGTCGAGCTAATGAAGACTTTCCCTAATTTTTTTCATTCCATTGGATTGAACATCCACAAGTTTTGTGCTCAGAAGTTTTAAACACAGAGGAAATTATGGGCAATGCAACAAAAATTGTGAATTCCATTTGTACACGTAGCTTGCAACGGCGGCTCTTTAAGTTGCAGTTGGAAGATAGAGAGTCAGCTGAACACACTGATTTAGTTCTTCATACGGACGTCAGGTGGTTGAGTCGCGGAAAATTCCCAGAAAGGGTTCAAAAATAATTGCCCGAAATAACATCTTGTCTAGACGAAAGAGGTGATGACACTCAGCTGTTGAAAAACGAAAAATGGCTAACTGATTTGGCATTTTTGACTGACATCACAATGCACTTACACACCATTAACTTGGAGTATCCATGTGAAGGAAAAACTGTTATTGAGATGGTTAGTGCAGTACACGCATTCAAACGTATATTGCAACTTATGATAGATCAACTGATAAGAAAGGATCTGACACTTTTTCCATCTTTGAAAGCGAAGACTCCTCAGTTAAATTATGATACGTATGAGGCTGAATTATCAAATTTTTTTGGACAATCCGAAATGCGTCTTTATGATTGCAATAAATTGGCAAATATAGCATCATTTGTGAGTTATCCTTCATGTATAAACATTGAGGAATTAACCACTGAACTAGCAAGTCAGTTCAATATGAACTCATGTTCTGTTGAAGATAAGTTAGTGTAGATTATATCAGAAATACATTTCCAAGCTACAGCATCTGATACAATTTTCTGGTGTTTCATATCTGAAGATGAATATCCGAATCTAAGGCAAATCGCCCTACAACTGACTGCTATGTTTGGGTCAACTTACTTGTGCGAGTCTTCATTTTCTGAAATGAAGATAATTAAGTCCAAATATCGTAATCGACTAACTGACGATCATATGTCATCAAACTTGCGAATAGCACTCAGTGTTTACATACCATCTTATGAAAAGTATGCAGTGCTATGCTTCAACATCCAAAGTCACTCCTTAGTTAAGTTTAACACCATATGTAACTCTTTTATTTTGGAACAACCAATGAACTCGCAATTTTGAATAACCATGAGTTTTTTCATTGATATTATAGAGAAGAACCTAACTAAACCTAACCCAAACCTTGACTAAAATAATTTATATTGTGCGAAACGCTAATATCTATATATGCTAGGGTACACCCTACGTAGGTTGGTAGGTAAGTAGGGTGTACGACAACCCTGCATCATACATACTTGCAGCCTCTCAGAGTCAATCGTAAGCAGTCCAAAAATATTGAGGTAGATCGCCAGCAGTTCAAGTTTGAGCACCCCTGCTTTAGGCGATCTCGAACTTCCGTTAACGTCAGACAGCATGAAAACCATGTACGAAGTGACAAGTGTAGTTATTTGGATTTGGTAATACCAGATATTAGTTAAGTCGCAAACAACTATTGGGAGGGTGTTATTATCTGAAAATATCGAAAATTTGAGATTTACAAAGATCAGTCTGTTCGTTCATTATCTGAAAGTTATCTTTAAAAAGTGTCGTGAAAATTTCCACTGAATCTAGGTAATTGAGTTCACATTTGTCGACATTGTATAGAATGTCATTTTAAATGTAGTGGTTAGTCATTGTTGAATCTTTCCCTCAGTTTACTTATTGAAGAACTCATCTTACTGTACGCTTTCTGAATATTACTTCAAACATATTCGATTGAACATGTGGAATGATTGATGGTACTGTATTTGATGTATCTAAAACATAAGTTTGCGCAAAACATATTTTCAAATAGATCCGGCTTCACTTTAGATGATGACGCGATGAAAAAGTGTTCTCCCATCAAAGGTGAGAGGGATGAATAGAAAAAGTTGGTGCTAACTACCTTAGCCATAAACCATAACTGACGATTTCAATTGGTCTGCTCCAAGAGTCTGTTCTTAATTTTTTCATGGAAGTAGGTTTTCGCTTTATCAAATGTTACAAGTTACAAATAATCCTAAAATGTACATATTCAGCTTTAGTTCCATCTGTTGGTTTGGGAACATTGGTGATATTGTCTGGGGTTTTGACGGTTGATTGCTTGCCTTCCTGCTTCGTGGGACCTACTTGAGCGTTGGAGTCAGTTGATGTTGTTAACCTTGAAGTCTCCCATTATGGTCTCCTCAGCTGACGTATGTTGTATTTGAATCGTGTCTACCTTGTTGCCTAAGATACTGAATGTAGGTAGTTGCTATCGTTAGGAGACCGATACAGACAACGAAGTTCTATAATATAAACAGATTTTGAATCATGCCAGGTCAAAAGCGTCATCCTTCAAAGTTTCCCTTCTTTGGAATGCTACATCTGATCTGATACAAACACAAAGCCCTACTTCAAACCAAACCTTGAGTGCAAGTCATAGCCAGTGAGACAGTGACAGGTGATGTCTGTTGTTGGCTTTATTTGAGTTTCCGTTTGAGGTAGGACATATAATTGCGTGGCTTGTAATTGTTGATGTACTGCAATCACATTCATGTTGGTGTTTCCTAGTTCTCTTAAGTTTCAAAACTCTATAACCAATTGGCTCTTCAATGGATTCTAGGGGACTAAATGCGCCCGCCAAGGGGCGTTGTTAGTCGTATAACCATTATGTGCCCCCAGAGTCTGTTCCCCCAAAGATCCTGCTGAGGAACGATTTTACCTCCGGAAAATTTTGTCCCAAGATAGGACCAGACTTAGTCACAAATGATCAATTCACGGAGCCTATAGCACAATGTCGTGCTATTATACCGGGCGACTGGAGTGGCAAGCGTCTACCACTTTTGTGACATTTCACTTATTAGTCCATAATATGTTGCAGGGATACATTTTTCAGATTTTTTGGTAATTCAAATTGAATAAGTTTGGTTAATAGCTATATGTTATTGTTTTCGTTTCTTTATTTTGTCAATAAAGCTTCAATCGGAGCCGTGAGAGCTTCAGTTTCAATGATTTCAGTTTCTTTCTCGATTTTTTAATGATAAAGGTAACAAAAATGCTCTGTAGATCATTGAATTGTAAGCTGAAATTTTATGTAAATATGGGAATCCTTAGTAATACATATACACGCAACGAAATTTAAAAGAAATCACTCGGTATTTCACATTATTGAAGGTTTTTTACCATGTACCTTTGACTCTTTGTGAAGAATGAAGTTTTTTGTTGTAAAAAAACTGGATAGTATGATAAGAAATGATGAATTATCACCACATGTTCGGGATATTGTACTTAGTCGTCACTAAGATTTGAAACTGTGAATTTCAAAATTAAAGAAACCCTATAATCATAATTAAAGATTCCTTACGTTGGATTGTCTGATGTGCAGAGGGGTCGAATAATTGCTCTCGTTGAAGAAGGGGTCAAACAGAGGGATATAGCGGCCACAATGGGGGTATTACAGGAGGTGATTTCAGAAACAGACATAATTGGTCTATCGACCACAAAATTTGAATATTGAGAATTGGCGGAATGTTCTCTTTCCGGATGGAACTCAAACTGGTGTTCGGATTCGGGTCTTTAAAGGTCGTGCAAGACATTTTAGACTCCGATCAGCAAGACAAGTTCCGAAAAACCAAGGGGGGAGTGTGATGTTTTAGAATGGCACTATTCTGGGAAGCAGAACAGATTTGATTTCGTTTCCTGTAAGTGTAACGGCTTGAAATCACGTAGACCTAGTGCTGGAGCCCATAGTGCCCACGGTGAGAATTTCACTTTTATGCAAGATAATGCTCTTCCGCATACCAGCAACCTCGCGGGAAACTATCTTGAAACATAGAAAATCGTTATTTTGGACTGACCAGCTTGTTCTCCAGGCCTAAATCCTATTGAACATTTATGATATAATCTCAAGAGGAAAATTAGATCTGGCCAGGATATTCCAAGAATCCCTCAACAGCTTATCCAAGCCGCCACAGGTGAGTTGCAGAATATCAGCCCAGAGGGGATCGAAAACCTAATCCAAAGCATGCCTAGACGGATTCAGGCTTGTATCACGACAAGAGGAGGTAGAAAAAGCTACTAAGGTCGAGAACTCCGTGAGAAAACAATTTTCAAATTTTAATACACGCGCAAAGAGTCTCTCATTTTCTTTTATATGTTTCTTTCTCAAAATGAGCCTAAATTTATTTCTTTTTTCAATTGAAATATCTCAAAAAGCATCAATTATGAAAATTTTTCGAAATCTCAAAAATCCCTGATGTAATATTCAAAATATCGGGTGATTCAATATAAATTCGGTTGTGTGTATGTGTGCTATTAGATTTTCTTGTGCTGTTGAAGTTAATTTTTCTATTTGAATGAGAAATCATCAGATCTAAAATTGATATTTGATGCTTTCCCCCTTTTTCGCATTTGAATTTTATTTTTGCTTGGTTACTGTTTATGAATTTGAAAAAATATTCAAGATGTAACGTTTAGGCAAATAAGTATGCCATCGACGAATCTACAGGGTTGTGTATATTCGAAGCGCCTATTTTATTTTTGAATGAACCAGAGAAAACACTTTTTTTTTCTTAGGTCATGAAAATCATTCAATCAGGTTGAAGTAGAATTGTTTAAATCATTTTTTGAATATGATATCTCGTAGATGGAGGCCCTTGGCGTATTGTGCCCGTTTTGCCGCATTTTCAATGTTGTTCTCAACATTTCGACCGGAATGGTAGCATTTTCTTGACAGATGTAGGTTTTCAGCACTCTTGTTGACGTCAACCTTTGATTTCGAATAACCCCAAAAAATTAGTCGGGAGGCGTTAATTGTGATAACCATTTTTTGACAGCAAACAGCCAGGGATCAATTGCTTCGAAAAAAGGATTAAAGCCGCTTGTGTGTGTTGGCGCGCCATCTTGTTGAAACCAGTAGTGCCCCATACGCTTTCGACGAATAATTGGCATAAAAAAATTACTTATCACATCGCGATAACGCTCCTGATTGACTGTAACCGTTTGGTCATTATTATTTTTGACAAAGAATGGCTGAAGGACCATTTTAGCACAAAGGCCGCACCAAACAGTGACTTTTGCATTGTGAAGAGGTAACTATTGAAAATCTTGTGGATTTTCAGTGACATAATTAGGGCAATTTTGTTTGTTGACCGTTCCGTTTAACTGGAAAAGAGCTTCGTCTTCTTTTGCCATTTAGATGACTCTCTGGGCCCATTCCAATCGATATGGCGTATTGGCAACCAACAATTCTTGTGCCAATTGAACCTTATACTGAAACAAATGCAACTCAACACGTAATAAGGCGCACTTTGCACATTATTTATTTCTTTTAAAGCACGTTGAGTTTTCACTATTGATATTGATCTGCTTGGAATGATGCTTCAAACGCGATATGTCATTAGTCGATTTGACATCGCTGCCAAAAGTTACAGTATTGCGTGATAGGCGTTTCGAATATGGGCAACCTTGTATACCAAAAATGAATTTATGCAGGCAAGTTGAAATTTAGTACTTTGTTTTCTATGCTAGACATGAATACAAGAGTAGTCTGAAAAGTTTCTGACCTAATAAAGATACAGAAAAATTTTTATGAATATTTTTTTTATTTTTCAACCTAGTTTCTTTGTAACTCTGCACACTTTTCTTAGCGATGTTTTCATGTCTGTAATCCGTTCAAAAATAGTACTCGGTGGTTTTCTCTGCAAAAAAGGGGTACTTTTTTCTATTCGCGCTTCCCAGGAATAGGCGAACCTGTTACACCACATGATTAGGAAAGAAATGAGGTGTCGGTTTACTCGAAGAAGGACAAATTGTAGGATGTTGGACGGAAGAAACGAGTTCCACAGCTCACAGGCCCTTCAAACTAAGGTATTCTTATAGAAAGAGGTTCGAGAGATCGTTGAATGTACCGCCATATGATAAGAACTCCTTGCCAGCCTAGTGTTGCGGCAAAACATGATTTTTCCCTGAACAAGGTCTTTCAGCTCCTTGGAGCACCTTCCGTGGAAGTTTCTGTAGAACAAAGCAACTTGTCTTCTAAGAGCCAGAGGTCGGAGATCGTCGGTGATCTCCGAGTGGTCGATGAGGCGCACAGCCCGTTTTTGAACACTATCCAACATCCACAACGAAAGCAGGTCGAATTTGTGCCTTATATAGAAGCAACAGCTAAGATGACGTGAAGTATCGCTTGGCTCTTAGAGGAAACTAAGTTTAGCTGATGCCGACTCAGCTATTGCTGACACATGTTTCATGCCAGCAGGACTGGGAGTTGACCGTTATTCCGAGAAGGTGCATCGAATCTTTGGATGCAATTTGTTGGTCTTGCATTATTAGAGGAGGTTCTCCAGCGGGGACCTTTCTAGAAAACGTAGTTGCACTCAGATATCCTCTAGAAGTCAGAGTTTATGTTATCAATTTGTTGATATCTCTGACGATGAGATTCCGCAGCTGTAATCAACCGCAGACTACTGAAAAACGAAAGCGGAGTACAATCGTCTTCAAAACCGAAGATCTTGTTCTGTGTAGATGACAGAAGATCGTTTATCTGCAACAGAAACATGGTTGGCGAAAGAATGGATCCCTAAGATACTTCTGCTTGCAACTTGAAACAATCAGATGTTATACCGTCGACCAGAACTTGTATTGATTTATTTGAAAGAAAGGTACTTATCCAACCCCGAAATTTTTCGGGAAGCCCATACGCAGCAAGTTTATTCAACAAGGCTGCATGCTAAACCCTATCGAAGGCTTTAGAGATGTCGAGGGCTATTGCTTTAGATTCTCCATGTTTTTCCATCGTTGATGTACAAAATGAGTGACGCAGGCGAGCAGATCTTCTGTCGACCTTTGCCTGCGAAAACCATACTGATGTTCGTTAATAATTCCCTGCAACTCAAGATATTTGATGAGTTCATAATTTATGACTCTCTCCATCACTTGGACATAATGGAAAGAAGTTCAACAGGGCGGTAGTTTTGGTGTAATTACTTTTTTCCTTTCTTTGGGATCGGTTGAATTCTCGCCATTTTCCAGCTGCTCGGAAAAGTCTGGCTTTCATAAGAAATCTGAAACAGAAGGTTAAGGATGGGTGCCAGTTCGGGAGCACACTTTCTCAGGACGATTGGCGATATTTCGTCTAGACCAACTGCCTTCTTGCAGTTTAGCTGCTCCAGAGCCTGTCTCACAGTGCGGACTCTAAATTTGATTTCTGCCATGGAAGAATTTGTAGGTGGAATGTTCGGTGGTATTTCGTTAGATGAGCACAGATTTCTTTGAGGCTGAAATTTGCACTGACTGTCTTCGCTATAGACCAGAACTGTCTAGTCCCGCTTGCCTGTTCAAGGAGTTTATTTGTTACCCCTTCGTTGAAATTGGCCTTTGCCCTTGCAGTTGTCAGGTTACATACGTTCCGTATTCGTACGAAGGTTGTTCTCGTTTCTTCTATTGGATTCATCTTTTATGACTTTTGAGCTCACGAAAGTGATTGTCTTTTCATTTGACGAAAAACTCTGTCCTCCGAACTCAATTTGTAGATGACGGGGACAAAAAGGAGTCTCTTGGGGCTTGATCTGGTGAGTAAGGTGGATGATCAAGCAATTTAAATCGTAATTCGAGGATTTTCGTTATGGAAACCGCTGAGGTTTGAGACAGTACGTTGTTTTAGTGAAGAAAGATTTTGTTTTTCTGTAAATTTTGTCGTTTTCCGCATGGTCTGCTTTTATCTTGTCAAGTAATGATAAGTATTTTCAATGAAATAAAACTAAAGTATTTAGATTTTCACTATATTAACAAAACTATGACCGGTTTCACCACACTGTGGCTTCATCAGATAGATACAAACTAATGAACAGAGTTATTCCTTATATATTAGTCTTATTTCCTACTTAATATTACAATAGGTACAAGAGGTATGCTGGAAAACCCATCGGAGTTGCTTACTTTATGAATTGAAAAGATTGAGTAAAGGAGAAGGATTTCGATCTAATTGACTATTAAGTCTAACCTAACCTACCTGAATTCTTTTCTTTGTTGATCTCTAAAATTTCCAATAGATTGAGTTTTTGTCTGTTATTTTCATTGTGTAACACAATATAAGGAATAACTCTGTTCATTAGTTTGTAGCTATCTGATAAAGCCACAGTGTGGTGAAACCGGTCATACGTTTGTTAATATAGTGAAAATCTAAATACTCTAGTTTTATTTCATTGAAAATATGTATATCGATTTTCGTCAAGTAACGACCTTCTCAATCAAATGAATGATAAGTAGTATGCTTCTGTGTTGTTTTTTCTTTTTAAAAATAATCAATTAAAATAAATCCACAACTTTCCGTAAAGGAAGTTGCCACCACTTTCCCAACAGAACAGTTTTTGCTTCTTTTCCAACCAGTTTCGCCTTAGTAGTGCACTGGATGGACTGCATTTTATTTTTAGTGTATAATGGTGTGACCGATTTTCATCTATCGGCGCCAAAACTCGGATCTATTGCGCTAAGGTATCATAGGAAATTTTCTTTCAAATCCGTTTTTGGTTTTATGTGAGCAAACGCGGCACCCAATGCACCCAATATTGATTTAATATAAGACAAACATGTCTCTTTAACATGTTGATAAACTCTGCTTTCTCTCTCACTTTAATTCGGTGTTATCTAGAATGAAACCAGAATGAATTGTATTCTCCACACGCAAAATTCCAAATCTCACACAAAATCAACAAAAACATATCTCGTCAAGGTGGAACCCAATTCCATATCTCCAGTTGAAAAAATTACAATTTCTCATTTCTTCTTCCCGGTAATTCAACGACTGTTTAACCCCTCCAGTCATAAAGTATCGTACCAATCGCAGAACTAACACCCTTCCCAACTATCAAACTTCAAGGACTTTGAAATTGTCGAAATTATAATCCCCTCCTCGATCGTATGACAAATTCAAGAAATTGTTCGCAATCATATTCTCATAAGAAGAGCACCGGAGCGTTTTATAACCGCACTTAAAAACTCCGGTTGTTTTCCCCTCAACGTCAATTCTGTGGTTCACAAACCGTGAACGCCTGGTTGTATAATCACTTGGATTTCTCTATTAATTAGTGACGTAAGAGAATATGGCGTGTGCTACCTTCGTTTGTTTTCTTCGATGGTGAATTGTTGAAGCTACTTTGATAATAATCGAGATCTAATTGGGAAGTATGAGTGGAGATCGCGTTTTTTCTAGTTATCCAACTGAAATCTGAAACGAGGAAAATTATTAGCGTTCGTGTTGTTTGTTATCTTGTTCTGGGTAGAAATATGAGGAAGAATCTCTGATTATAATCAAGATTGTTACTAGGAAATGATAATGGTAGTTTGTAATGTTAAGCTTACATGTTACATATTTTCAATAAATCATTTCAATTTATTTTATTTCATTAATCATCTATAAATATGGTGAATGGGAATGTGCGAAAAGTGTAGAATGGTTAATATTAGTTGTGAATATTATGAATACTAAGAATAATATTGACGAGCTCTTTGAAGAACAGATTTTGATATACAATTTAATGAATCTGTAAAAACAATTCTTTCAACGAAAACATTCTTCTGTACATTCTGTCAAAAGGTATTAATGGTCAAGGAAACACAAAGTATTTATTTTTCATCCAAGATTATTGTATCTGCTTTAAAGTAGGCCCCTTTTGAAACAATATATTTACGCCAACTAAAAATCCAATTATCAAAACATTTTTCAAACGCTTATTTCTGAATTGACTTCCGCGAATTCTCTTCTACGTCTTCTATACAGGGTGCTTCAACGAAAACTAAACATAGGCTACCAAGTTATTTATTTCTGATCAAAACGCAAAGACAGGTCAATTTTTGTTTCAAGGGGGTCATCTTTTGGGGTACAAAACTTGCCTGAAATATCAACCCCTTAAACGGGGGTTACAATCCTTGAACATTTTGAATAGGGAAGATGAACTGAAAGATAGGGAAAACTATTTCCTTAAAACAATTCAAGTTTCAGTGACATAAAATGGAACATATCCATGCTGATCAATGGCAGTCATCATCAAGTACCATCCTCATCTCAAATTTCAACCCCTATAGCAGGGGTGACCACCCTTGAAAATTTGGAAGAAGGTAGATGGGTCGAGTGATAACTCAAAAGAAAAGTATTTTCTTTCTCTGCATCCCCGTGAACGAATTTTTATTTTTGATTGAAAACTGTAGATACAGAGTGAGCTACTAAAAAATAGAGGAGACTATCTATCGCCCTGGGCTATTCAAGTATTAGTGCAAAAAATGGAACAGATTCATTCCAGATCAAAGGCTGTCATCTTCGGAAACACCATTCACATCTCAAATTTCAATCCCTAGAGCAGGGGTGACCACCCTGTGTTATTTTTAAAGCAGAAGATAGGTCCAGTTGTAACCTTCGATAGTCTTCTCTATTTTTCAGTGGCTCACTCTGTATCTTCTACATTTTTCAATCAAAAATGAAAATTCTTTCTTGGGAATGCAGACAAAGATAATACCTTTCTTTCGAGTTACCACTCGACCCATCCAAATTTTCAAGGGTTCTCACCCCTGCTCCAGGGGATGAAATTGAGAATGACCCCCGCTATTTGGAGAAAGAGGTTGTAGTTCAGCAGGATGGAGCGCTTCGCATTTTGCACGTCCTGTTCAACGATATCTAGATCGAGAATTTCCTGATCCACGGATCGGAAGAAGAGGCCCTACAGAATGGCCCCCTTGTTATTAATTCCTTCCGCATCTTGCACAACAAGTTCGAGTATTTTTGGATGATCATTTTCCTGGTCGTTGGATTGGAAGGAGAGGCCCAACGGAATGGCCCCCACGATCTCCGGATCTCAGTCCATTAGACTTTTTCCTATGGGGCCACCTCAAAAGTATAATCTATAAAACTGAACCAGCTGATTTGAATGACCTGAGACAGCCCTTCGTCAATGCGTGAAACCAAATCACACCTGAAATTTTACAGAATGTCCATGAACGTTTTACCAAAAATTTGTTTATATGCATGGAGGTTGGTGGCAATTCGTACATTTACATTAAGTTTTAGTGACTTCAGTTCCGTTCATTTTATCGGGTAATAATGTACAACTTCTACTCATTAATTTTCTCCTTTCGTTTATTCTCCTCTTTATTTTCAGCCATTGTATTAGTTTTTTTATCTATTACATTTGAAACCGGATGTCTCAAACGAGTCACTGTATTTCAAAAGGTGTTTATTCAGTGAAAAATCAACCCCTGTTTGATACTGGTCGAAGATAGATGGTATACCATGCATTGTTTCTTCAGTCACTTTTCCGTTTTGCATCCTCAAACTCCTATGGAACTCAATGAGAATAGAATTATTGCGAGAAGTCATTAAGGCAATAGAAATCCTTTTTTTGAAAGGTATCCAACAACTGGTTCGAAATATTACCCCTGCTCTAGGGGTTGAAATTCGAGATGAGGGTGATTTCCGAAGATGACATCTTTTGATCTAAAATGAATCTATTGCGTTTTTTCGCACTAATACTCCTATAGTCTTCGAGCAATAGTCTTTTCTATTTTTCAGCGGCTCACTCTGTATCTTCTACAGTTTTCAATCAAAACTGAAAATTCTTTCACGGGAATGCAGACAAAAATAATACCTTTCTTTCGAGTTATCACTTGATCCATCTACCATCTTCCAAATTTTCAAGGATTGTCACCCCTGCTCCAGGGGTTGAAATTCGAGATGAGGATGGTACTTGATGATGACTGCCATTGAACAGCATGGATCTGTTCTATTGTACTTCACTGAAACTTGAATAGACTCAGAAAAATAGTCTTCCCTATGTTTCAGTTGCTCATCCTGTATCTTTTACAGTTTCCATTAAAAAATGGAAATTCGTTCAAGGAAGTAGACAAAGATAACACCTTTTCTTTTAAGTCATCACTCGACCCATCTTCCATATTCAAAATGTTTAAGGATTGCAATACCCGCTTAGGCGGTTGATATTTCAGGCAAGTTTTGTACCCCAAAAGATGCCCCCCTTGAAACAAAAATTGACCTGTTTTTGCGTTTTGATCAGAAATGAATATCTTGGTAGATATAGACTGTATTTAGTTTTCGTTGAAGCACCCTGTATATTCCAACGGGAACCTCGAAAGTGATAATTTGAGTTTTGGAAAAAGGGAGAGAATCGGCTGGAGCCATATCAGGTGAATACGATGGTCGTCCGATGGTATTTGTTGAGTTGTTTGTCGGAATTTTATTCATAATGATAGCCTGCATGCGTTATCGTCGTGAAAAATCCATGTAATTTTTCGAATTAGCTCTCACAAACGCTGCATAATCCTCAGGTAATATTCTTTATGTACCGTCTGACCTTATGGTAGGAATTTCAGGTGCTCAACACCGCGATAATCAAAGAAAACAGTCAAAACTACCTTGACTTTTGATCAGCTTTGACGTGATTCTTTCGGTTTTATTTGGGATGGAAGGCGCCATTCTAAAGCTTGATGACTGACTTTCATATCAAACTTGTAGACCCATGTCTCATCATCAGTTACACTGCATCATACATATGGGGTCTGAACTGACTCCTTCTAGCATTTCTTCAGCGAGCTTTAAGCGATTCAATTTTTGAACAAAATTCAGGTATCGAGCTGAAATTCGACACTCGATTGATTTTTCATCAGCTACACGATGACATATTAAGAAATTGTCAGTTGCTTTACAGGGTGATATATTTTTCGGTGTCATGTTGTCTTTTTACCCCCAGGACTTTTGTGCAGCACATTTTATAATATTTTCAAATTACTCATTCAATCCAAAAATTTTCTTGTATCTCGCATTTTTGTCGTGTCTGTCACCGATTTTGAGGAAAAAAATAAAATACGATTTATGGAGACAGTAAGGTCTCTTTTTTGGGGGCTAGTGTTTATCCGGTTTTGTCTGGAATGCTCATGTTGAGTATTTGGCTTCTAAGATAAGTAAGATTGTATATGTTCTTAGACGTCTGGCTTAATTGTTTCTCCAATGATTCTGAGGATGGTTTTTTTGCGTTGATCGAGTCTTCCCTAAGATATTGTGTGGTAGTGTGGGGTGGTTGTTCTGGGCGTGACTTAATGTATTGTCTCCAGAGGAGGGGTGTCAGGGTGTTGGGAGGTCTGGGCTACAGGGATTGCTGAAGGAACACCTCCAAGCGGCTTGGCATACTTACCTTTCCTTCTCTTTATGTACTTGAGTGTCTAGTGTATGTCCACAGCAACTTAGCAACTTTTAAAATAAACTCTGATGTTCATTCTCACAACACAAGAAATAAATTTCATATAAGAATATATGTCTCGAATCGGATGGTTTCAAGAAAAAGCTCAGGAAGATTCTTCCTCGGGAGGTTTTATACTCAGTTGATAAGTTTTATAATGTCAACTTTTTGTGAATTTTTTATTGTCTACCATTTGTCACTTGTATTCAATTATTTTATCGTGGATGTGTATTTCAATGTATTTTTATTCTATTTCAATTCAAGTCATTTTCAAATTGATTATATTCATCCTATTACTTTTTGTATTTTATCTGAGGTTTCATTCATACAAATTCGGTTGTTCTTTCTGTCCTTTGATATGTATTGTAATCAACTCACTGACCTATGCAAACACTTTTATATTGTGTGTAAGGCATTAATAAATAAATACTGAATACTGAATATTGAATTGAATTGATCGAGATAGCTGAAACCCTGAAGACATCCAAGGAACGTGTTTGTTTTATTTTGAAATAATGTTTGGACCTGCGAAAACTGTGTGCGAAATGGGTGCCCCTCTTATTGACTCTCGATCAAAGACAACAACGAATCGATGATTCAGGACACAATTTGAAGGTAATTAACCGTACTAAAGCCGAGTTTTAACGATACCAAAAATTTGGATGAAAAATAAATATTTTGTCTTTCATTGAGCAATTTCCGGTACTTTTCTGAATGAATTTATCTTATGGTCAAGATTTCTTTCATTGAAATCGGGTAAAAAAGAAATTAGCATTATTGGCACCCACAAAAATCAACCTTCATCATCTAGGAAGAACCAAGGAAATCATTATCGCTCCATAATTAATTTTAAATATGACACGTTACCATTATGATTCATTTGAATTTTGAGAAAACAAAAAATGTATAAAAATGCGAAATCTTGCATCATTAATTGAAGGCTACACATAAATGAGACAATGTTTGAGCTAATAAAGTCGATTCCATGTTTTTTTCTTCATTTAATACATCTTGTTCGTAAAAACCTGCTACAAGGTTATCAAGGAATGAACATATTTCAATAGAAAAATTGCAGCATAACTCTATGTTCCTTTTTGAATTATGAATAATTCTTATATAATATATTAACATCTCTGTTTAATTTATGTTACTCTGATTTTTCTAGCATTGATATTTTCCATGTTATATAATAGAATTCACAGGTCCGAATTGATTGATAATGAAAACAAGTAATGTGTTTTTAAGAATTTTACTTAATAGTTGTAATTCGTAACGCGTTTCACCACACCGTAGCTTCTTCAGATGAATGAATGTACAGAAAATAGGAATGAGAATATGAATATAAATGGACTTAAGTAATTAGAAGCTTATTGGGTTGGTCCTTCTTAAGTGGTTATTGATGACAGGTATATCCAATAAAATTAAGGTATAGATTGCTCCCTGAAGAGATTCAATAGAGGTGAAGGGCTTAAATCGACTTGTTCATTGATGAGTCTATCTGAGTGTTTGTGTTTGTTGATTTCTAAAGTTTTCCAAAGCTTTACCTTCCAATATTTGTTATCTGTATGCAAAATTTCTAACTGTTGGTCGAAAAAGTGACTATTTTGTAGGAGATGATTCGCGTAATTTGTATCTGATTTTTTATTTGAAAAACTACGTTTATGTTCCGATATGCTGATATTAAAATTTCTATGTGTTCTACCAATGTAGAAATTATCACAATCTTCGCAATTCAATCTATCAACACCTGATTTATTGTCTTCATCAGATTTGGTTTTATTATTTTTTATATATTGGCCTAAGCTATTATTAGTTTGGAAAACTATGTTGAAATTATTGCTACTCAAGAATGATTTCAGTTTCTCACTTGTAATGACAACGTAGGTTAAGGTGTTGAATTTTTGTTTAAATTTATGGACAGGGTAAACTTCATTCAATGCGATTCTCTTTTGTTTTTACTTAAAATATAATTTATTAGTTTGGGATTGTAACCATTATTTTTGGCTATTTGTTTGATCAAATTTAATTCTTTGTCGAAATATTCTGGTGATAACGGGATGTTAATCAATCTATGAATACTGACATTTTATGTTGATATGGATGACACGACGAGTTATGTATTATAATATCTGTATGTGACGGCTTATGGTAAATTGCAAACCATGTTTGTTATTTTCATTCAAAATTGTTACGTCTAAGAAATTTATTGAATTATTGTTTCCTATTTTGGTTATGAAACCAATTTTGGATGTAATGAATTTATTTGATTTTCAAAAATTTTTAACTGTCTATCTGTTCTTGTGAAGCGAATAATGATATCGTCTACATAGCGATACCAGTATAAACAATATTTACTAAGTGGATGATTATGAATTAATTTCTCTAAATTATTCATGAATATTTCTGCTAACAAAGGACTTAACGGATTGCCCATAATCAAGCCAGTATAATATTTGTTATTGAAATGGAAATAATTTTGATCTAAACTAATTTGTAATAATGAAAGAATATCTGATTTAATGATCGTATTTACATGATTCTTTTCTAATAATTCTTCAACTTAGTAGTACGCATCTTTCGGAGGAATGTTGGGAAATTGATTCTTAACATCGAAAGAAAAGAGTTTGGAACTAGGTGGTATAATAGTATCTTTGATATTGGCGATTAGTTTGTATGAATTTTTGACCGAAAATTTAGATTTAAAATTGCAATGTCTTGTTAGCAAGTCGTTAAGGAATTTTGAAAGTTTGAAAGAAGGCCCTCAACGACTTGCTAATAAAACATTGCAATTTAAAATCTAAATTTTCGGTCAAAAATTCATACGAACTCATTCCAATATTAAAGATACCATTATACCACCTAATTCCAAATTCTTCTTTCGATGTTAAGAATCTATTTCCCAACATTCCTCCGAAAGATACGTACTACTTAGTTGGAGAATTATTAGAAAAGAATCATGTCAATACGATCACTAAATCAGATATTTTTTCATTGTTACAAATTTGTTTAGATCAAAATTATTTCCATTTCAATAACAAATATTATTATAGTGAAGAGAACTTGATTATGGGCAATACGTTAAGTCCTCTGTGAGCAGAAATAGTCAGGAATAATTTAGAGAAATTAATTCATAATCATCCACTTAGTTAATATTAAATAATATCGTATCTGTCACCGTTTTGGGGAAAAAATAAAATACGATTCATGGAGACAGTAAGGTCATCCACTTAGTAAATATTTTTATACTGGTATCGCTATGTAGACGATATCATTATTTGCTTCACAGGAACAGATGGACAGTTAACATTTTTCCAAAATCATATAAATTAAGATTTCTAAATACTTACAACATGTTTTGATAAGCAATTATTGTATTTCATTTGAGTTTTCTGTAGGTAGGTTAAACGCTTGATCTACTTCTTTTGAGAATCGTTTTATTTTGTTTTCATCAGATTAGTATAGCCTAGCCTATTTTCGAAGTGATTTTGTATTATTTGGTTTTCACTGCTTTGCAACCTGTTAGACATAACGTATATTATGATTTTTGAGTTATATAGGCATCACGCCTCTACTCTAATTTATATTAAATAATAATAAAATAAATTCATTACATCCAAAAATTGGATTTACAACTGAAATAGAAAGCAATAATTCAATGAATTTCTTAGACGTAACAATTTTGAATGAAAATGTCAAACATGTTTTCGCAATTTACCATAAGCCGTCACATACAGATATTATAATACATAACTCGTCGTATCATCCGTATCAACATAAAATGTCAGCATTCAATAGTTTTATTCATAGATTGATTCACATCCCGTTATCACCAGAAAATTTCAACAAAGAATTAAATTTCTTTAAACAAATAGCCAAAATAAGGGTTACAATCCCAAACTAATAAATAATATTTCAAATAAAAACAAAGTAGAATCGCATTGAATGAAGTGTACCCTGTCGACAAATTTAAACAAAAATTCAACACCTTAACCTACGTTGGCATTACAAGTGACAAACTGAAACCATTCTTGAATAGCAATAATTTCAACATAGTTTTCCAAACTAATAATAGTTAAGGCAAATACATAAGAAATAATAAAACCAAATCAGATAAAAACAATAAACTAGGTGTTTATGGATTGAATTGCAATGACTGTGATAATTTCTACATTGGTGAAACACAGTTTTTTGAATGAAAAATCAGATTCAAATTACGCGTATCATCTCCTAGAAAATAGTCACTTTTTCGACCCCCAGTTTGAAATTTTACATACAGATAATAAATGTTGGAAGATAGATCTTTGGGAAACTTTAGAAATCAACAAACACAAACACTCAGGTAGACTCATCAATGAACAAATCGATTTAAGCCCTTCACCTCTATTGAATCTCTTCAGGGAGCAATCTATTCTTTAATTTTATTGGATATATCTGTCATAAATTACCACTTTTGAAGGAGCAACCCAATAAGCTTTTAAATACCTAAGAACATGTATATTTATATTCTCATTCTTATTTTCTGTACATTCATTCGTCTGAAGAAGCTACGGTGTAGTGAAACGCGTTACGAATTACAATTATTAAGTAAAATTCCGAAAAGCACATTACTTATTTTTATTATTGATAATGGAATTTTACCAAGCGAAGCCTCCCAAATTCAAATCTGAATTGGTTCCTTGATTTCTCGAGAATTGAATTAATTTAAAAATTGAATAGAAAGATCTTTTCGTAGGCTAACTTAGTGAAACAAATTTTGTGACGAAATTTTGTGAGGTAGTTCAGTTTATGAAATAATGACAACTGCATAGACGGCAGCTTTTGATCAGAGAGCTTAAGCAGACGTGGGCTAGAGATAACTGCTAAAATAAGATTCCGAAAAAATATTAGTTGGCCACCACATAGTTTTGTAATAAACGATTGAATTTGTTCAAACTAAGAAACACAAATTTCACTGAAAGATTTCACTTTAAGTAAGTTTTTTGAGGCAAGGAAATACGAGATATATTTTCAATATAATTATATTCTAAAGAAGGGTTAGTACTTACTATCTAGAAATTTACAAAATTCACTGCTCAATAAAATATTGTGATTTTCGTGGAGAATAAGAAAATTAAATTACAGTTTGAGTAATTTATTTGATGTTGATATTCGTAATATAGGTTGCAAGGGAATACTTGACTCAAATAGTTAGTTGTACTGGCCTTATTTTCTGTACTGGCAGGAATGTGTTAATGTTTTCTAGTTGTTGCAGAATAATCGATTAGACAAGCCAATATGTCTATACGAAAGGTTGTACGAGTGATAAGGTAGGTAAAGAAAGGTTGTTTGATCCTACCCAAAGGCCCTATAAACGAAATGGCCATTGTCAGCAATTTACATGCAAGAATCATGATGGTAATTCAAAGAATATATTGAAAAGGAACTCACCTGTTTGAGGGTCTAAAGGTATAAGGTATTTAATCTGCGAGTAGATAATAGGAAACAGCGTCGAGATTCGATATTCGTTTCGATATAGTTAAGACGAGAAGCTAAAAGAATGCATATTTATAACATTTGAAATAATACATAAAAATAAGATGACTTACAAGTAAATGTCTTTTCCAAACCAGAATTTTGAATATATATATATATATATATATATATATATATATATATATATATATATATATATATATATATACGCGGCCATAACTAGCGATTTCCAATTGAAGTGAAATATTTTCGAAGTGATACCATTTCCGGTTATACCGGAAGTGGGTCATCACTTTGTTATTTCAAATGGCAATCTACCATTTTCATTATACATCTAGAACCGACATTTGAGCAAGGCATAAAATACCCAAGTTGTTGCGACTTATCTGTCAATACTTTTGACAGATTTAATTATTTTTGTTATAAACTCGATTTTCGAGGAACATTAAAAAAAATAGTTACTCGTAGATCTTTTGCACTACAGACACAATTTTCACTTGGGTGGATAGAAAAACGATCAAGTAATTTTTTAAGCAGTCTACACATGTCTAATGTTCATTGCGTTGTTTTGTATGATTTTTTCAATTTGGCCTTTTTCAAACATCAATAACTCAATTTTTTCAAATGGCACGTTCCAATTTTTATATCGCCATCAGATGAAACGGCGTCAAATTTCATATGGAGTTGTATCAGCATGTACTATACCCATCTCTTATAGTTCCGAATTATTTGGGAATATATTGAATTTTGATGATTTTGCAAGAACTTACAGAGAACGCTTTGAAATATTTGAATCAAGTAGCTGAACTGGCTACGCTCACCTGACAGGTGCCTAAAATTAATGTACTGGTAAATTCGTTCATTCGAATTTGATATTTCAACAAGAATTGTTGGTAATTTGAAGTGAAAGTTTTTGAAAAACACCAGATTGATAATAAAATGGCTGATTATTCAAACGAGGATATGTTTAATCTCTTTTTAATTCATGGCTAACGTCAAAAAGTGGTGGATAGAACTTGCAGGCAATTCAATCACCAATTTCCAAATTTGGCGCCTATGAGTAAAACAAAATTTCGAAGGATGAGAAGCAATTTTCTGCAATTTTGAGGAACAAGATATATAGAAACTAGAACAAAACCAATTCTCGAGGACGATGACAATCGAATTAATACGCTAGCGTATTTTCGTGCCAACCCACATGCATCCATTAAGTCAGAATCAATGGATATTGGATTGAGTTATACTTGCATTCAAAGGATTAAAAAACATAACATGCACCCATATTATTTTATCAGACCACATAAATTGAAACCAACTGACCTTCCCAAGCGGCTAAATTTCTGTGAAAATTTATTAATTCGGCTTCAAGAAGATGAGACAATTCTGCGAAAAATTATATGGTCTGATGAAGCCAAGTTCTATGAAAGTGGAATAAACTACAGGAGAAATCGCCAATTTTTGGGCCACAGAATATCCACATTTTTTTGAGTTTATTCATTTCCAAAATAAATTCAACGTGAAGGTTTTTGCAATTTCAATGGATGATTTGTTGGCTCATCACATTTATGAGGAAAATCTTAATGGACAAAGATACCTGGAAATTTTGAGAGCAACATTAGCAAATTTTCTAGATGGATTATCCCTTAACATTCTGAGGAATTGCTATTACCAAATGGATGGTGCACCAGCACATTAAACACGAGCTGTAGATCGGCAGCTAACAGAAATGTTCGAGGATAGATGGGTGAGGTAATCAAGGTCCAAATTTATGGCCTCCGCGTTCTCCGGACCTGACGCCCCTTGATTTTTATTTATGGGGCAAAATCAAGAGTGAAGTGTATCTTATTCCTGTAAGAAGAAAAGAAGAGTTACTAGAGCGCATTCATAATGCTTTTCGTAATATTGATCCTGAGGAAACTAGGAGGGCAACTCATCATGTTCGTAATCGAGCTGTCAAGTGTATCGAGCAAAATGGGGCCCATATTGAACATTTATTCAGATCGTAAATTAGTTTTCTCCTATGATGTTTGCTATCATTTATTCGTATTTATGTAATTATCTTCCATGGTTGGTTTTCGCTTAGTTCCTACAATTTTTATTCATCCGAATTGTAGAAAATTGCTTCTAATGCTTCGAAATTTAATTTTACTCATAAACGGTAAATTCGGAAAGTGATTATTGAATTGCCTGCAATGTCTACTCACTACTTTTGACATTCTTAAATGAATTAAAAAAGATTAAATATATTTTCGTTTGAATAACCAGTGGTTTTATTCCAAATGTGTTTTTTTTTGGAAATTTTCAATCTGAAATAACGATCATTCTGGTTGAAATATCAAATTCGAATGAACAAAGTGACGAGTACATTAATTTTAGGCATCTGTCAGGTGAGCGCAGCCAGTTTAGTTACTTGATTCTAATATTTCAAAGCATTCTCTGTTAGTTTTTGCAAAATCATCAATATATTCCAAAATTATTTCGGAACTATAAGGGATGGGTATAGTACATGCTTATACAATTCCTTCTGAAATTTGACGCTTCATCTGATGGCGATATAAAAATTGGAACGTGCCATTTGAAAAAATTGTGTTATTGCTGTTTGAAAAAGGCAAAACTGAAAAAATCATACAAAATAACGCAATAATTATTTGACATATGTAGATTGCTTAAAAAATTCCTTATTCCTTCTTCTATCCACCCAAGCAAAAATTGTGTCTGTATTGCAAAAGATCTACAAGTTACATTTTTTTTTAATATTCCTCGAAAATCGAGATTATAACAAACCTTTCTCAAATGTCGGTTCTATATGTATAATAAAAAAGGTAGATTGCTTGATATTGCAATCGGAACTTAAAAGTTTTTAACGGACGGTCCGGTGGATATCCTGTATATATATATATATATATATATATATATATATATATATATATATATATATATATATATATATATATATATATATATATATATATATATATATATATATATATATATAGGGTTTTACCCCGACGAGTTGCCCATATATTTGTTCATGCAATCAAACTGATTTCATGAAAAATATAAATCCACCACCCGGCAATTAATACCATTGCCAGGCAATGATTATAATCAAAACATATCCTGGAGTAATTATATATTAGGATAACGTTAAATGTTATGAGAATATATCAATCTACCAGAATATATACATACTATAGCATCATCAGACAATGATATCAATGTACCAACGAGTAGTGTCAGAGGCTTTCTCCCGGAAAAATCCAGTGTACGGACCTTAGTCAAGTAACACTGAATGTTACTCATTAATAGTTTCCTTTGTGTGAAGTGGTGAACGATCGAATAGAATACTGCTCTGAATATAAATATGACAAAATTGTCAGTTAATTATATTACATTTATATAAACAAATAAATAAAATATGAAATGAGATTCTGAGCAGTATAAACTAAAGAGAAAACCTATGACTCTACCTCATTATTATTTTCGGAAAGAAACCTACGAAGAATATTACAAGATTTGATGACTGTTATCTTTTGTAACTGTTCAAACAAATTTTTCTTCAGACCCAAAATCTCAATACTTTTGTGAAGATTTCTAGGAATAACGCCTGTTGTAGAAATAATAATCGGTAGAATAAATATTTTCTTCATTTTCCACATTTTTTAATCTCGTCGCCAAGCATCATATATTTAGAAATTTTTTCATTGTATTTATTTTGTATATTATGTGTGTCGGGTATAGCAATATCAATTATATATGTTATTTGATTCTGTTTATCATTAAGAACGATATCTGATCTATTGTGTTTTACAGCTCTGTTGCACAGAATTGTTTTATCAAAATAAAGTTTATATTTGTCATTTTCACAAATAATCTCAGGTTCATATTTTTGAAATTTTTTCTTTTGGCAATTAGGTCGTGTTTAATTCCTAGATTGAAGTGAATAATATTAGCGACGGCATTATGTCTTTCTAAATAATCTGTTGAAGCAAGGACTGAGCAAGATGATAATATATGAAAAACTGTTTCTGAAGAACAGAAACATCTACGGCAAGAATCATCTATATTTTGTTTGATGATATGTTTTCTATAATTCCTTGTGAAAACAACCTGGTCCTGGATCGCAATTGCCAAGCCTTCTGTTTCAGCAAACAATTCTCCAGATACTAACCATTTATTCGATGCAATTTCATCAATATAATCATTTTTCAATTCTTTAGGGTGCTTTCCGTGTAATTCCTTCTGCATCCAACTTTCTCTTTTAGAATTATCATCAAATATATCAAAATCTACCTTTTGCATTGTCAAGTTCAGAGGTGTAAGATTATAATCTGAAGCAACAACAATATCATGTAATTTAGACGTTCTCTGTTTATCATGAAAATGGGAACGTAGATGAAAAATCTGTTTACTATGAAGATTATTCAAATCAATTAATCCACGACCTCCAAGATGTCTAGGTAGTGTAACTCTCTGAAAAGCTGACTTTGGGTGGTGCTTATGATATTTACAGAGCATTTTCCTCGTTTGACATTGTAATTCATTTAGATCAGTTTTAGACCATTTAATAATTCCAAAAGAAGATGTAAGAATAGGAACAGCATAGGAGTTGATAGCTCTGAAAAGGTTTTTACTAGTTAAATAACTCTTGATGATAATTCTTAGTCTTTTGTAATATGAACTTCTAATAATTTCTTTAGTGCTGCTATGGTTAATTGTCTTCTCTTGACAAAATCCAAGATATTTATATGTATCTCCTTGATGCATTGGCTCGATTTCGATATTGGAAATCTTTATATAATCAGAGGTGATCTTTCCTTTTCAATAGAAAGATTTTTACATTTCGGAAGCCCAAATTTCATATGAATATCATTGGAATAGTTGAAAGTAATCTCAAGTAGACTTTTCAAATGAGATCTGATTCCGGCATATAATTTAATATCATCTAAATAAATTAAGTGACTTAATTTGAATTCAGTTAATAAACTCTTTATTTTGAAGCCGAAACTAGTAGCATTTAATTCATGAGATAATGGATTGAGGCAAAGACAAAACCAAAGAGCACTTAAAGAATCACCTTGAAAAATGCCTCTTTTGATTGGAATTACTTCGGATTTTAACGATTGTTTTGAAATATTTAAATGAAGATTGGTTCTCCAATTTTTCATTACGAATTCAAGAAAATGACGAAGTGTCTTATCAATTTTATAAATTTCCAAAATTTCTTGAAGCCATGAATGGGGAGAACTGTCAAAAGCCTTTTGGTAATCAATGAAGGCTGTATGAATATTTCTCTTCTTAGTTTGTGCTTGATTCAAAGCAACAGAATCAATTACAAGTTGCTCTTTAGTACCAAGGTGTTTTTTTCTACATCCTTTTTGATGTTCGGAAAGAATATTATAATTCTCCAAATGTGCATAAATTTTTTGGGTAATACATGCAGTTAGAATTTTATATATTGTTGGAAGGCAAGTAATTGGTCTATATTGAGACGGATCAATAGTATTATCACTTTTCGGTTTTAAATAAGTAATTCCTTGTGTGAAAAATAAAGGAGTAGCTGAGGGTTCTTTATTATAAATGAAAAATATTCAGCCAATTTTTTTTATATATATATATATATATATATATATATATATATATATATATATATATATATATATTCAATCGGTATCATTTTAGGCTCACAAATTAAATTACCATTGACAAGATGAAAATCCAATCACGATCGATTCTTTGTCTCGGTCTTTCAATCCGTTTTTCCTAATATCGATAGGAAATCATATGACAAATGAACAGCATCTGCCAGTGAAGTCTGCAGATAATATTTCAAGGGTCAACATCGATAATGATTCATATTTCAATTTTGTTTGTTTGTTTGTTATTCCTTTTACGTGCTCTATTTCCGCCTTTCGGCCAATGACACGCCGAGGAATTCTGTCACCTCAATAACCCGGGAATTTTGCCGAACCCCTCTCGTGTCGAGGGAAGGGATCTTTAATGTTTAACACATCTCAGTTAGACAGGACCGACGGCTTCACATCTCCTCCGAAAGATGGATACTCAAGCGATTCCCAGAATCCGAAAAATCGCACACACTTTGCGGGGATTGAACCCAGGTAACTCTACGCAGGAGACGAGCATCGTATCCCCTACGCCACCGAGCCGGCTATATTTCAATTTTATTCATTCAAATTATCTTTGTATCACGTGTCCGTAAGATGGAAATAGATATCCGATTTTATTCGAATAATAATTTGAATTATGTTTAAGAAATATTTCAATGATGGGAAAGATTTTAAATTTCTACAATTTTTTTATTCAACATTTCTTCCTTCTAGGAAAATAGAGCGATTGTAATGATCAATAATTTTTCGATGTCATTTTTATGATAAGATTTCTCTTCAACTTCAAAATTGGCTTCAATTTCGGCGATTTCCTATTCATAAATATTCAATTTTTTTCCAGCAAGCATTATTATTATTATTATGGTTATTGAACATTTACAAAAGCCAAGATGAACCTATATGGCTCAAACTACAAAAATACAATTGATTGCAATACATCAGTGAGTGAAGGATGAGAAAGAAAAGAATAATGAAATTCAACCACGATTAACCCCTAGAAAGTCTATGTATTGTTCCGCGTAGACCATCGAAGGTATTTTCGAACATATTAACACTTGAACTGTTAACTGCTTCATCGGGCAGCTTATTCCATGAGTGATAAGTTTTCTCTGTATAACTTGAAGTCATGACCTCGAAGACGTGTGCTGATATTCAGACGAAACATGGTTGAAAGTTCTACTCCAAACAGATTGTTGAGTGCCCTATATGTGACTATGAGGTCACCACGAAGTCGTCGATCTGCAGCAAACAGTGGGAGATTCAGAAGACGAAGACGATACTCGTTTGAAGGGAGAACAACTCCGAAGGTCATTCTCGAAACTCTCCGCTGAATAGATTCCAGCTAGTTTATGTTGCCAAGCAGATGAGAATTCTAGACAGGTCCGGCGAGTGCCAAAATTGGTCTGATGTAGGTGGTGAAAAGGACGCGACAGGTATTGATGCTGCATTTCCAAAATACCTTCTCCATAAGAAACGACGTTCTGGAATTTCTTGTGCATAAGGAATGGATGTGGTCAGACCAACTGAGCTCCTCTGATATTGTAACTCCTAAGTCGATATGGTTTTTGTAAAGTATGATGGTTTTGTAGTGGATCAGCGTAAATCTTTGTGTCATCTGTGTACATGGAATATGTAGAGGTAAAAAGACTAGGTAAATCATCCGTATAAATCAAAAATAGCAAAGGACCCAACACGGATCCTTGCGGGAGTCCGCTCGAAACTGGTTTGGGTGCAGAAAGAGAGTAACCAACGCGCACACAAAACTCATGGTTAGAGAGAAACGTGGCAATTCAGGAAAGGACATCACCGCGAATACCGAAGTCTTCCAGTTTCGCGAGAAGAAGTCTACGTGGGACTTTATCGAACGCTTTGGCGAAATCTAAATGAATTACGTAAATGGAAGTCCCTGAATCGAGCGCAGTGGTCCAGTCATGGAGACATCTGAGTAGATTAGTGATCACAGACCGACCCTGTACGAAGCCATGCTGGTTTTCTGGTATGATATTGTTATCGATTGTGAATTTAGTCGATGCGATTTTTTGGATTCTGGGAAGCGCTAGCGTATCCATCTTTCGGAGGAGATGTAAAGCCGTCCTGTCTAACAGAGATGTGTTGGACATTAAAGATCCCTTCCCTCGACACCAGAGGGATTCAGCAAAATTTCCGGGTTAGTGAGGTAATGAGTGTCATTAGCCGAAAGGCGGAAATAGAGCACGTTAAAGGAATAACAAACAAACAGTCCATAATGTGAAATATCGAGTTATTCCGAATGAACTTGGTTGTGTTCAACAGCAATGTGAGATACTCCAAATATAGAAAAATCACCTTGCCATCTCCATCATCATCATACATTACTTTCGAAGATAATTCATTGGTGAAAACAGATTGCAGCTTTGTCCTTTTATTTTCAAGTTATTCAGGATTTCTCGAAATTTCGAGATTTTGGTGTATGCCGAAAGTTTTCAATAGAAACAGCGACATACTCAAAAATTTTCATTTTTCAACAGTTTTTAAATTATAATATACACGTATTTTTTTAATGTGGGTCATAAGTGAATTTGAATGAAATGAGAGGAGGTTTTTTTTCTTTACAAATATACAGTGTGTTCCAACGAAAATTTGAACCCCCCTATAACTCCGAAATGAGTAACATTAGCGAAAAACACCAAGACACGTCGATTTTTGTTTCGAGGGGGAGCATTTTTCGAACTAATTCGAAACTTGTCAGATCAACCCCCTACTCCCAGCAACCCTAATTTCGAAATTCATCATAGGGAATAAGGGTCGAGTGGCACCTTACTGTAAAGGTCTGTCAATTCTCCATTCTGATTTGTCATTTTTAGAATTTTAAATTAACATACAGGGTGTCCCAACCGAGGGTAAAGTTGAATTCCTGCAAATCCCAAATACTAAATGAAATCGATTTATTTTGGCATAATGCAAGCGCAGGTTTATGCTCGGTCTAGAAAAACGACCTACACTTGTGAATTTGGAGTTGGTGCAATCAACCCCTATTTCCAGCATCCCCAACTCAAAAATCATTCGATCGAAAATAGGTCAAGTGGCACCTCGTTGGAAAGGTATTTCAATTTTCTCTTCGAATTTGGTATTTTCGAAATTCAGAATCAGCATACAGGGTGTCCCGGAGCAGGAACACTGAAAACCCAAATAACTTTTGAAACTGGTTCATTTCGGTATAATACGAGAACATGTTTATGTTTGATTCGAGAATAAGACTCTCTTGCGTGAATATGGAATTTTGCAATCAATCTCTTCCATTCAGCATCCCCAACTCAAAAAATCATACAAGTGATTACAGGTTGAGTGGCAAAGTTCCAGAAAGATTTTTCTATTTTCTGAATCACTGAGGCATTGGTTTCAGTTTGGCAATCGAGGTTTTCTGGCGTGAGGATCAGGATGAGGGGATGATGGAGAAACTGATTGGATGCTCATCTAAACAGGAAAACGAGATTTATTGAACTTGTATTCAATTGAAAACAAAAAACTAACTTGATTATTACAACAATTGTTCAAAATGACCTCCGCCCACCTCCATACAGTTATACAGACGATTTTTGAACTCTCTTCTCACATTAGCGAAAACTTCAGGAGTCAAAAGTCGGCATTCTGTGATAATCCTCATCCGCAGCTCCTCCAGGTGACCTGGCTGGCCACTCAACAGGTCCTCTTCTACCAATCCACCTTCCTGGGAAATTTTCGTCTAAATATTGGCGCACCCGAGCATCATAATGCGGAGGAGCACCGTCTTGTTGAAAACGCATTTCGTCCTCAGAAAGAGTTGGATCGTTCTGTAAACTTTCTGTCAATCTAGGATGTATGTGTTCCTCTAACAACTGTAGGTAGCCATTTCCATTCAGAGACCCTCAATAAAGAAAGGCCCAACTAGATGATTGCCAAAAATTCCTGCCCAAACGTTCAACTTCTGAGGCCTTTGCGTGTGGGCCTCTCTAAACCAATGAGGATTCTGTGTGTCCCAATATCGACAATTATGTCTATTCACTTCACCACTGAGCATAAAGGTGCTTTCATCAGAAAAACAGATGTTATTCAGAAAATTTGGATTAGCTTTTAGGTTTTCACTTAGATTTTCACAAAACTGTAAACGACGATCTGGATCATCTTCGTTTATTTCATGCACTAATTTTACCTTGTAGGGGTGAAATTTGTGATGTTTCACGATTCTATGGACAGTTGTAGCTGATACACCAGTCAGACGAGATAGTTTTCTGATCGAAGTAGTATTCTCCATTTGTAGATGACCCACTACTGCCACTTCCGTTGCCTCATTTCTGACAGGACATGCCACTTCATGTTTTTTGTTTGCCACCGAACCGTAGCTAGGAATTTGTCAACCAAATATTTAACGTACTGGTGACTGACTCCCCTTTCTGTTTCAGGATGGTTCCTATCGAATATCCTTGCCGTTTCTTTAGCACAACTGTTATTTCGAAAATACGTCGATACAATTTCGACCCTTTCCTCAGTGGAATAAACCATTTTCAGATTAATTTCAACTGACGAACAACAACAGTAATGAGGAACTGATCTGAATAATAATAATATTTCATTGCAAAATGAGAAATAACAGATGACTGCACGCCAGATGGAAATGAAAAATGTGAACATTTTCAATGCAGAAATCAGCTTTATTTCTTCGTAATTGATGCTCAACACATCGTACCCCAATACTTTTAACAGTTTCGAATTAATTTTAGTTGATAATTTCAAATGACGATATTGAATTTTTCGAAAGCGACATCCTGTATGGAGAGCCGAACTGAATGAAATGCTTTAATCATTCTGGAATTCAAAAAACCTTTCTGAAGATATGCCACTTGAATTATTTGTATGATTTTCAAGTTGGGGATCAAACATGTTCTCGTATACCGAAATGAACCAGTTTCAAAAAGTTATCTGGATTTTCAATGTTCCTGCTTCGGGACACCCTGTATGATGATTCTGAATTTCGAAAATACCAAATTCGAAGAGAAAATTGCAGTACCTTTCTAACGAGGTGCCACTTGACCTATTATCGATCGAATGATTTTTGAGTTGGGGATGCTGGAAATAGGGGGTTGATTGCACCAACTCCAAATTCACAAGTGTAGGTCGTTTTTCTAGACCGAGCATAAACCTGCGCTTGCATTATGCCAAAATAAATCTATTTCATTTAGTATTTGGGATTTCCAGGAATTCAACTTCACCCTTGGTTGGGACACCCTGTATGTTAATTTAAAATTCTAAAATTGACAAATCAAGGTGGAGAATTGACAGACCTTTTCAGTAAGGTGCCACTCGACCCTTATTCCCTATGATGAATTTCGAAATTAGGGTTGCTGGGGGTAGGGGGTTGATCTGAGAAGTTTCGAATTATTTCGAAAAATGCTCCCCCTCGAAACAAAAATCGACGTGTCTTGGTGTTTTTCGCTAATGTTACTCATTTCGGAGTTAGAGGGGGGGTCAAATTTTCGTTGGAACACACTGTATATCATGTTTGACAGTTTCGTTCGTAATTAATGTACTGATTTTCTTCTATTCAACAATTACCAGAGTACAACATAAAATTGAATCTATTTCGAGTATAAGACGTAATATTTCTAAGTGTTTGTCATAGTTCTTTGGCAGCATCAATCTTTTAGAGAAGCTCAAATTACACCGTGTGTCATTCAAATTATGAAAACGTGAACGAAATAGGTAAAAAATAAATTAGCCGCGATAAAACAATGTGGTACTTTCGGTTCATCATCATTCTTATTCTTAATGACAGAGTAAACAGGTCTTCCCGATGTTTAGCGATTATTATGTTCAACGGAGTAAGGTGAGGGCTCGTGCTGAATGGATTCGTTGATCGCTGCAGGAGGGCACCCACCCGTGCGATATTCGGTTTGGTCCGGTGCATCCGTTAGACCTCTCCTGCAGGCCGATGACTCTAGGAAACCATCTGAATATTTCAAGGAAATGTATGAAAATAACTGCTAGTCTCAATAATTCTTTTTGATCTCTCGAAATGTACTAATATAAATATTGTGCCAACTTCGACAAAGAAGCATACAAGTTAAGGAAGAAAACAGTCATCAAACATGATTTCTTTGCTATTAGTATTTTTATTATACATACAGTGTGATTAATTTTATGTAGTAGGACTCTAACAGTCTATAAAATGCAATTAAACAATTTTCTCGCCATGAACATCCGTAAAATAGTTAATTAATTCCGCCGTAACTACGTGATACTTAATCATGATGATAATGAGAAATTAAACTACGGTGTGACAGAAAAAATATCCGGAAATTTATGATAAAATGCAAAAATCTTTATCTACTTCAATATTTATTGAATTTTTTCTAAAATATGCTTCATTTGAAGTGATACACATGTGCCTATGTTTTTTCAAAATTATCGAAACATTTTTTATAGGCGCTTTCAGTCTGGACAATAGAAAAAAGTCACACGGAGTTAGATCAGGCAAACAAACCGGCTGCTCGATGGCATTTATCGAGTGTTTGGTCTTAAAGTAGTTCATAACCGTGGCTGGATGAAATGGTGCATTATCGTCATGCAAAATCCACGAATTGTTTTGCGACAAATCCGGCCGTTTACGACAAATACTTTCACACAAATGTCCCAATACGGTTAAATAGGAGTCCTTATTGACCGATTGATCTTGCTGAACGAATTCATGATTGACACCAAGAATTTTCGTACGAATTTGGCGAGGTTTTTTCGGTTTTGGCACATTTTTTTCCACCCGTTCCGATTACTGTAGGCTCGTTCCTGTGTCCTATTCATAGACCCATGTCTCGTCAGCAGTTATGATGTGTCCCATGAACGTTAGCGACCAACAATCGGAAGGCCACAGGAACAGATAATATCCACAACTTCTGGTACAAGAAGTTTGATAAGCTCCATGGAGTACTAGCGAATCAGCTCACGTATGTTATTCAACATCCCAGGAAAACATCCACTTTCCTAACACAAGGCTGAACATATATGCTCCCTAAGAGATATTGAGACCTATCCGTCTCTACAAAATACTCACCTCTTGCATATTCAATGGAATATACCAACAGCTAGACGACAACAATATATTAGCTGAAGAGCAGAATAGATGCAGAAAGAAACACCACGGGTGCAAGGAACAACTCATCTTCGATTCTGTGATAATAACACAGGCACACGTAGGGCATCGAAATGTTCATTCAGCTTTTCTCGATAATCTGAAGGCATTCGATAGTACCGCCCATTCTTGGCTTGTCGATGTATTGCAGATATACAATATTCATCCAGCCCTGGTAGACTTCTTGAAGACAACAATGACACACTGGCGCACGTTTCTGCAGGCCAACATGAACAATAACCGACGAGATACCGATACGTCTTGGAATTTTTCAAGGAGACTCTTTGAGTCTACTATGGTTCTGTTTGGCTATGAAACCATTGTCATCAATGCTCAATAGAACAGGATACAGATTTAGGATACAAACAGATGGGAACTATCATAAAATCTTCCACCTGATGTATATGGATAACATCAAATTATATGATTCGAAGAGGAAGCAATTGGATGATATGCTGAAAACTGTCAGTAAGTTCTCGGCAGATGTTCATATGAAATTCGGGATTGAAAAAAGCAAGACCCTGAACATTCTAAGAGGGGAAGTCATAGATGGTGAAACACAACTTCCAAACAGTGCATGAGGGATGGCGAAACATACAAATATCTAGGATATCAACAAGCCAGATTTCTAGACCAAAAACAGTCAAAGGAGAAGATTCACTCAGCGTCTGAAGAATATGCTGAAATCAATGTTGAACCCGGGGAATCTAGTCAAGGCACCCACGCCATTCCAGTGTTGCTTCACTCATTTGGAATAATCAGATGGACCAAGACAGAACTGGATGATATTCAAAGGCAGACCCGAACGATGCTGACAAAGTACAACAATCATCACCCAAAATCGTTTGTGATAAGAACAACTTTGAAGCGGACAGAAGGAGGACGCGGATTAATAGATGTTATCAATTTACACACCGAACAGATAAATAATCTCAGAGAATTCTTCTCTGCGAAAGCTCTCTCTTTTGACCTCCATAGAGTGGTATCCTTGGCTGAAAAGGGATATACACCTTTAAATCTTACTACCAGAGATGACCTGCTGAATCTACCGTTCCTATCAGATACTGAAAAACAAGAGCAATGGTCAAGAAAGGAATTGCATGGACGACATCACCATGAGATTAGTCAACCACACATCGACAAAAAAGCTTCTGACAGACGGTTGATGAAAGGGGAAGTATTCGCGGAAACAGATGGATTCCTTATGGCCATTCAAGACCATGTGATAGCTACCAACAACTAGAAAAAAATAGGAGACCATACAACATATTATGTCCGGCTGCGAACAACTGGCCAATACGGACTATCTTCACAGGCATAATCAAGTGTGCAACATTATCCATCAGAAACTTGCACACAAGAACGGACTTCTGAATACCTTCCAGCCATATTACAAGTATCAACCGGCGCCCGTATTGGAAAATGACTCTATGAGATAATACTACTATAGGCCTGTTATCACTGACGGTGACAAATAATAGGCCGGACATAGTGGTGTATAAGAGAGCTAGAACCGCAATGCAGGTGGATTTGGACATACCGAATATTAACAACATGCTGAATGAGTTCCAGAAGAAAAAGTCCAAATACACAGACCTTGCTATTGAGATCAACCAGATGTGGCATCTCTATAAAATAGATATTGTTCCTGTCATCGTATCCTCGACTGGGTTAAAACCTAAAACTTTCAATTATAGACTTAAGAAATTAGAATAACATGAAAATATCTATATAGAAATGCGAAAAGCTGTAATTCTTGATGCATGTAGGTTAGCTAGGAAATTAATGTCAAGTATATTGTAATCGAGCCTATTTCCTTTGATTGCTGAATTTGAGAAAGGTAAATTACATCCAGCTAAAAGCTGAGATAGTGCACAAGTCCACGATAATAATAATAATAATAATAATCAGACAGAACTGGATGATATTCAAAGGCAGACCCGAACGATGCTGACAAAGTACAACAACCATCATCCAAAATCGTCTGTGATACGAACAACTTTGAAGCGGAAAGAAGGAGGACGCGGATTAATAGAGATTGTCAATTTACACACCGAACAGATGAAAAATCTCAGAGAATTCTTCTCCGCAAAAGCTCTCACTTCTAACCTCCATAGAGTGGTATCGTTGGCTGATAAAGGATATATACCTCTAAATATTGCTACCAGAGATGACCTTCTGAATCTACCATTCCTATCAGATACAGAAAAACAAGAGCAATGATCAAGAAAGGAATTGCATGGACGACATCACCATGAGATTAATCAACCACACATCGACAAAGAAGCCTCCAAGAAATGGTTGATGAAAGGAGAATTATTCGCAGAAACAGAAGAATTCCTTATCGCCATCGAAGACCATATGATCGCTACAAACAATTACAAAAAATTTATTATGAAGGACGGAACATCACAAACAGATAAGTGCAGAAAATGCCATATCAGATCGGAGACTATCCAGCATATTACGTCCGGATGCGAACAACTGGCCAATACGGAGTATCTTCACAGGCATAATCAAGTGTGCAACATTATCCACCAGAAACTTGCACACAAGTACGGACTTCTGAACACCTTCCAGCCATGTTACAAGTATCAACCGGCGCCCGTATTGGAAAATGACTCTATCAGTTTATACTACGATAGGCCTGTTATCACTGACAGAATGATGACGAATAATAGGCCGGACATAGTGGTGTATGATAAGAGAGCCAGAACAGCAATGCTCGTGGATGTCGCCATACCGAATAATAACAACGTGCTGAATGAGTTCCAGGAGAAAAAGTCCAAATACACTGACCTTGCTATTGAGATCAAGCAGATGTGGCAACTCGAGAAAATAGATATTGTTCCTGTCATCGTATCCTCGACTGGGTTAATACCCAAAACTTTGCATGATAGTCTTAAGAAATTAGAATTGCATAAGAATACCTATATAGAAATGCAAAAGCTGTAATTCTTAATACATGTAGGATAGTTAGGAAATTTATGTCAAGTTTATTGTAATCGAGCCTATTCCCTTTGATTGCTGAATCTGGGAAAGGTAAATTATATCCAGCTTACAGCAGAGATAGTGCATAAGTGCACGATAATAAATAATCTATTATTGTTTACATTTTATGTTTGCCTTCGCATTTTATTGGTGTATCTTGTGATTTCCTATTTGAAATAAATAAACTTATTATTACAATATTGAATTGCTTAGTCAATAAAAGGTTTGAAAAATCTAACGACACAACACATCAAAATTCAATTGAAAAGGGTTGCAAACGACGAATTAAAATATTTGAGACTGATACGAAAAGCCTATCATATTTTATTGTACACTGAAGAAAGTAAGGTTATTTCAAAGAGTCTAGTCGTACTGGCAGATTCTTCATCTTCAATCTTGGAAAGCAGCGCAGATCCGTACTTTAATAAAAATGTATAACAGCCGTTCATATAAATTTCTAACTATGGAATGGTCTTGATAAGATTGAAGTAGATGTTACTTAAGTGTTCGGTGTCTTGCTTAAAATTTGAGGAGGTGCTATATTTTTTAATCAGAATCATTTCCGCGATTCTTCGCTACCTATGATTTGGTTCAGTCATCAGAATTTCAATGTCATCAATATCAAAGTTGAAAAATGGTGTGATACAAGAGCTGTCTGATCAGTGTTAGCATAATTGCAGTCAGATTTATGTTAAGATACACGTTTATTCAAGTATTGTTTGCTTTGGCCAAGCCAATGTAGCACCCATCACAATGCAGGCAGTTTATTTTGTATATAGTGTTCGCTACATGTTCTTTCTTAATTTTATTTTCAAGTTTTGTGAAAAGGACTTTACCCACTGTCTTGCAATAATAAAAAGCAATGTCCCGGCTATTCGTGGAATGATTTTTTCAATCTATCTGATAGCCCAGGTACATAAGGCATTAAATTTCTTTTTTTAATATTATCAGGATCATTCTCAATATTCACTCTACCACTTCTGGTATTATTAAAGACTCTGTTTATTAGTTTTGAAGGGTGCCCATTCTCAAGAAATTTTCTCTTCAGTTTTGCCAAATTTTCCTTTTGGTGAATCTCAGCACTAAGAGATAATATTCGTTGCTTCTCCTATTTTATCGAATTGATTTTTTTGATGCTGAAAAATGATAGTGCGATTTGTATTACTTGGCTTTCTATACATGTTTGTACTGAGATTACCAGAATGCCAAGGATACTTTTTCGTCACAGTAGTATGTACGAGATTTATTAAAAATCAGGATTTCAATTTCGGTCTCTCGACCACCTTCAACTGATAACAAGTACTGAACTAAATTTGAAAATACATTCATACATAAACAAGTAGATACAACGTTATTAAGGGTGCAAACAAGAGGTAAAAAACGAATCATGATTAAAGCAAGTAAAAGTTGAAGATATCAAAAAGGGTGAATGAACCGGACCAAATAGTCGTTCAGAAGATTATCTCTATGAGGGTTTGTTGGAGAAATCTAACTTTCGTCCCTTAGGTATTCTGTGAATGATTTGAAGTTGATTTATGGATGGGAAATGATCACAAGTTTCGATGTGAAATGAAAGTAAATTCGTCGGTTCTCTGGTTATTATAATCTTATTGATGCTCTTTGTATCTAGTCTTGAATAAACGACCAGTCTGACATATAAAGACGCTTTCACAATCCATACAGGACAATTAGTAAAATCTAATATTGTGAAATCTATCAGTTCTATTTTTAATATTGAAAAATTATTTAGAGAGTTTCGTGGCCTTTGAAAGGATTTTTTTATGCTGTGTTGAAAAAAACCTCAGCAATCTTTTCGCTAATAGGGCCAAAGTATGTTTATGAAATGTATTCATCTGTGTTAGTTAATTCTATACGAGAGTAAATATTATGATATGCCATTTGTGTTTGTTTCTTGCTGATCGTTCCGTTTAATATATTTCAGGGATAAACATTGTTCTTAGCTATTTTTTTAATAGTTGACACTTCCCTGCACATATTTTCTTCGGATAATGGCAGAAAAAAAGCCATATGAGTCTTTGAACTGAATTCAGCGTATTTATGAGATTTTAGGTGTGTTAAGTCTTAAGGGATGGCTAGATCAGTAAAGGTGTATTTTGGATACATATTGAAGGTTTGTGTGTTATTTTTATGAATGATTGTTAGACCTAAAAGGTGAATTTGATTATCGACTTTTTTCTCTCTAGATTTAGATTGATATTTGTATGAACGCTATGGATGTAAATTAAAAATTAGTGTTAACAATCACATATAAAAGTAACACACTAAGTTTTGATATATAATGACTGATATTTGCATCCCTTATGAAATACCTTCTTATAATTCGTTTATTACCACTTTTTTGCACCCTCATTATTTTGTATGAAATATAAGCAAAGAATTGCCTACATATGCAAGATACAGAAGATACTTCAATGACTCTGGCTATATCAGTCACCTTCATTTCTCTCTCGAGAGTCATGATCCGAATCGATGAAATCTGTTGGTGATGCCTTCAACAGCTTTGTTAACACTGTCGCTTATTATTTTGATGTATCCTTTCCGTTACGAATCTGATAATATTGCATTCTATAAAAAATACAAAAAAATATATGATGGAATATTATAGGCGGTAAAAATACTACATAATGTAAAGTTGTATGAGACAGCTTCGAATAAGTCTAAGGCAGTATGGTCAATAATCAACAACATAAACAACTCAACTCCCAGAAGCAGTAAATATGAAAACAAAATTGGTGACTCGTACTTAATACTCCTTCTAATCACTTCCATGATCAATTACTAAGTATCTCATCTGAAATGCTTCAAAGAATACAACATAGGAAATCAAGGGGTGGGTTGCTTCCTCCTGCTAACTGGGTTGGCCAGTCTATGTTTTTAACTCCTGGTACTGAAACGGAAGTATTTAACGTTATCAAAAATGCTAAATATCCAAATTTCAGTGGCGTTTACAATGTCACGATGAATCTATCTGAAAATGTTCCCAAGTGTTGCCGGTTCTAACCTTGTTGATTAATAAATCAATGTTTGAAGAAATACTTCTAGCCCTACTAGAAGTAGCCAGAATTCAAAAGATTTTCAAGAAAGGAAATGAAAGACTTACAGAAAATTATAGGCCCATCTTATTTTTGCCTGCTATTTCTAAAATATATGAGAGAGTATCGTTCAATAAAATGGTTTTATTCCTCGAAAAATATAATATTCTTACTAATTCTCAACATGGATTTTGTAACGGTAGATCCACTCACACAGCCATTATAAATTTCAAAAATCAATCCATAAATGCTAATGAAAACTATGTTGCAATTTTCATTGATCTCAGTAAAGCCTTTGACTTAGTTTTACATTGCTTGTTATTAGACAAATTGTACCGTCTTGGTTTCCGAGGACCCATTCATAAACTGATAAAATCCTATCTCTCTGATAGAGTTCAGTTCGTAGATTTGGTCGAAATCAACTGTGGCAAATAGTAAATGGTATGCCTCAGGGATCAGTACTGGGCCCGCTTCTTTCGTACTGTTCGTGAACGATATGTCAGATATTTTGAACGGACTTGGTAGTTTGTTAGTTTGCTGATGATAATACATTATTATGTGCTGATGCATCAATTACTGGAACAACAAACAAAGCTCAAATTCCTCTGAACACATTTTCGGTTCGATGACAATCAATTGTTTTTAAACGTGTCAAAACAGTTTCTCTTAAATTTTCCCCCATGAATTCAATTGCTACTGATTCATCTAGTTACTAACTAAGAATAAACAATCAATCAATCCAACAGGTTCAGTCAACGAAGTTCCTAGGCATCACAATTGATAACAATCTTAGCTGGTGCCACCACATCAATCAGTTGTGTTGTGTGCTGTTTCCTGCTTGTTATGCTTTGCACATATTGCGTGTTTCAACTAATAGGGAGGTGTGTATGTCATACTATCAGGCACATTTTAGATTCAGAATTACGTATGGGATTTTGTTTTGGGGTGGTTCTCATGTCTGTGACAGAATATTCAAGTTGCAGAAGAGAATTAGAAATATAATGAGAGTTTCTCGTAGAACTTCATGTAGAAGTCTCTTCCGAGACTTGGGCTTATTACCGTTGGCTTGTATATATGTTTTGAAATTATCTAAGTATGTAAAACGTAATTTTAACTTTTTTCTGCCAAATAGATTTTTTCACCTATATGAAACACGAACATCGGAATTCCTCGCCATATGTCAACACATTCTATCTAGCTATAAGAAGAAACCCAAATGTATGGGAATTGAAGTATTTAATGCTCTATCCCAACAACTTAAGGTGATCAATGATATAGGACGGTTTGAGAAAGCAGTAGAAGAATTTTTGCTCTCAAAATGTGTCTATACATTAAATGAATTTTCGCAATTATAATTATAGAATGTAAGTTGTTTATTTATTATTGAACTTTCCTTTTCTTCACTTGTTGTCTCATACTATGTTACCTGCATTGATTGTAATTGTATTGTAATATTTGTAGTCAGAGAACAAGAAAATTTATTATTATTATTATTATTATCGTGGACTTATGCACTATCTCAGCTATTAGCTGGATATAATTTATATTTCCCAGATTCAGCAATCTAAGGGAATAGGCTCGATTACAATATACTTGACATAAATTTCCTAACTATCCTACATGTATTAAGAATTACAGCTTTTGCATTGCTATAAAGGTATTCTTATGCAATTATCATTTCTTAAGGCTATCATGTAAAGTTTTGGGTATTAACTCAGTCGAGGATACGATTGCAGGAACAGTATCTATTTTATAAAGGTGCCACATCTGCTTGATTTCAATAGCAAGGTCTGTGTATTTGGACTTTTTCTCCTGGAACTTGTTCAGCACGTTGTTATTATTCGGTATGGCGACATCTATCAGCATTGCTGTTCTGGCTCTCTTACACTCTCTCATACACCACTATGTCCGGCCTATTATTCGTTACCATTCTGTCAGTGATAACAGGCCTATCGAAGTATAATCTCATAGTCATTTCCCAATACGGGCGCCGGTTGATACTTGTAATATGGCTGGGAAGCATTTGGAAGTCCGTAGTTATGATCTAGTTTCTGGTGGATAATAACTCGATAACATACTCGATTATGCCTGTGAAGATAGTCCGTATTGGCCTGTTGTTCGAATCCGGACGTAATATGCTGTATAGCCTACGAACTTATATGGCATTTTCTGCACTTATCTGTTTGTAATGTTTCATCCTTAATAATAAATTTTTTGTTTTGACTTGATCTTGAATGGCCATAAGGAATCCTTCTGTTTCCGAGAATATTTCTCATTTCATCAACCATTTGTTGGAAGCTTCCTTGTCGATGTGTGGTTGATTAATCACATGGTGATGTCGTCCATGCAATTCCTTTATTGACCATTGCTCTTGTTTTTCAGTATCTGATAGGAACGGTAGATTCAGCAGGTCATCTCTAGTAGCAAGATTTAGAGGTGTATATCCCATATTATTATTATTATTCATGGACATATTATTATTATTATTGTTATCTATCTGTTTCTATATGTATGTATTTTCAACTTTAGTTCAATACTTGTTGTCAGCTGAAGATGATCGAGAGACAGAAATTGCAAGCCTGATTTTCAATAAAACTCTTGTGGTGGTATAATACATAGTTTAATTTCTTCTTCATTATAAACATGCTCCCACAAGCGCTGGATTTTCGAGGTGTTTGAATATTCGATTTCAAGAAAAGAGAAAAAATAAACAGTGTTTTATCTTGAGATAGACGATTTCGGCGTAGAAAGCTGACCCACGACAATTTATTGGGAAGGTGGATCGAGTGCTATCTATGAGAAACCTTCTAATTCACTTTTCGAAAACTCGATTTTTATGAACATTAAATATCATCAAACAGTCAGAACATAACGAGAGTTTGTTTCGCAACGAGAATTTGACAATGGTTAAAATCAAATTAAGTTCTCAAAATAATCTCATTCGACAATGATAAAATTTTAATTTTCTGCTATCATTCTTTAGTGCCAATTCTTTTCCTCAAGTTTTCGTTAGTTTGTTTGTTATTTCTTTAACGTGATGTAATCAGTTCCAAGTCCACCAATATCCAACAATCAACTTTACCAACAAACAACGGACTTCTCATAAATAAAACAACGAATGGATCCTTAAGCTTATAATTTTTTTTTTCTTTAATACATTCCAACGTTTCGACACCAGTTATGTGTCTTCCTCAGGGAACTACAAATAAATTTACATTTGTAGAGGGGCAAACCGAAAATGGGACGAATAACATACAAATATTGCTGTATCGATGTACTTACATCGATTAAAACTTTAAAGTACAACTTCAAGTTGAAACTATAAAAATCGTTCGCTGAACAAGAGGAAAATAAAAAATTACATGTAGGTAACAAAACTTTAAGTTGAAATTATTAAAATATTTCGTTCAACTGAGAATATAAAAACTACATGTAGGTAATAAACCTTTAAGTTAAAAACATTGAAAATCTCTCGTTCACAAGTAGTTATCACAACAGGTTAAAACACAAAAGAAATTGATCGAGCAAAGAATTTCTGTTTAACAAAAAACCTTGTGTTAATTGACATAATATCCGTCGTATAAATTTCAAAATACACTGCTACATAAGAAGAAGAAGTATATTCTATGTCAATACAAAATTCACACGCAAGAAAAAGAAAAAAACCAATGCATACAACGTGACCTCATACACTATCTAAACTATAAAATTATGATATGTCAAGCATAATATAAACAATTCAATCTTTAACGTGCTCTATTTCTGCCTTTCGGCTAATGATACGCCGACTTCTGTCACCTCACTAACCTGGGAATTTTGCCGAACTCCTCTCGTGTCGAGGGAAGGGATCTTTTATGTCCAACACATTTTTGTTAGACAGGACCGACGGCTTTACGTGTCCTCTCAAAGATGGACACTCAAGCGATTCCCAGAATCCGAAAAATCGCACCGACTTTGTGGGGATTGAACTCAGATAACTCTGCGCAGGGGACGAGTATCATATACTCTACGCCACAGAGCCGGCTTCCAAGTTTTTAATCCGCCAGGAAATGTGATGAATTAAAATATTGATGAGCATCAATGTTCTTATTCAACCATCTGGTAATGATGAATCTGTCTTTCATTTTCGCAATACTGTTAAGTTGTTTCAATTCATTTGACTAGTAATTTTCAGCAACGGGTTCGGTGGCTAACAAAATAATGAAGTCCAACAACGGACTATACGAAACGAAGCAACTGAAGTGGCATTTTTGGACCATCTACAAATTGAAAACACTACTTCCATCAGAAAATTATCACGTGTGTCGAGGCATAAATGGAACATCGAACAGAATAACACCACTGCATCAACAGAAATCATTTCATAGATTCCGAGAATATCGAATTCATGTATCCAGGTAATGAAGGAAAAATGATAGACATCTTGGAGATTATTGAAATTACGTCCGTTCATAGGAAAACCAGCCAATTTGCAACGATCAACTAGACTTCAATTTAGCTCCAGTTATGAATGCCGTTATACATAAGTGAAATCACTCTCTTTGAATTTAGTATTGTATTACTCTTGATAATGGGCTAACAACCCGAAACATATGTCAAGTATTTTCAATTAATATTTGTGAAACCATTGCCAAGTGATAATTCAAGCATTAATTCATTATGTTTCACCAAGTGGTAATCGAGAATTCCATATATATGAACATTTGTGTTTAGATGTAAAACCACAACGCCATATTGATGTGTAGCATCAAGGAAGATATGGTTCCAATGTGTGGTGTACACTGAAAGATAGTCGCGTTTTGGCGTTTGATCAACTTCCGTTAGCACGAAGATTTTTTTTTTCAACACGATGGTGCTCCTTCCCACCAAACAAGGGCCATCACTGATCTGTTGAATATGAATTTTGGACATAATTGGATAGGGACTAAAGGTACTGTGACATGGCCGCCTCGTTCCCCTGACTTGACGCCACTAGATTTATGTCATGTTGAGGATTCACTCTATAAGAGGAACAGTAACAATTAAGAAGAGTTTAAACAGAATTTCATGGAATGCCTTGCTTCTGTTAGCAAAATTCACATTTACAATGCCTGCCGTAGTGTTCTCGTCGATGTGATTTATGCAACGAAAACAATGGCAATACTTTTGAATATTTGCGATAAAGTAATTTCCATTATTCGTAACGTTAGGTATTCTTGTTTCTGTTAAAGATTTTCGTATGTCTTTTTGGTTTTCGTTTAAGAAAGGTTTAATGTCATAGGTCTTGTTTTTCATAATAATATAACTCGCATAACTTTCTAATCGTTCTAATAAAATATTACCAAAGCAGCATGCATGGACTTATATAATACGTAGATTCCTCGGGTTGGCAAGTTTCAAATTTAAAAAAAATTAATGTTCATCTGTGATTTGATTTAGGAAAAGTTGAAATAATTGTCGAACTTCAAGACCACAGTTTTTTTTATTTTTTTCTTAGTAAGTGTTTCATCATATTTTGTAACAAACAATCGATATAACGAAACTGAAAACGCTAAAATGTCAATATCATACAAATGAATAAAATGCAACACAAAACCACAACAAAAGTCAATTAAAAAATACACTGATTTGAACGAGAACAATTCAATTAGATTAGGCTCTCCTGCCCTCACATTATTCGTAGAACTCATTCATGGTATAGGGTTCACATTCTATAAGGAGATAGCGTATCCTTTTCCAAAGAGCTGGGTCCTGGTGACTTCCTGATCCTACCTAGGTAGTGAGTCAATGAGTTCAGTGGATAGAAATAGTGGTTATTTCTTCTGGTATTATTTGTATTGCAAAATTGTTCGAAAAGGTAGCCATGCTTTCGCACGAGCATAAGACATCGAAAAATGTACAGCCCTCTTAAGGTAAGCATACTATTCCTCCAGACGACTCCCCTACATGATTCCAAATAGCTCATGCGAAAAATCGTTCTTAAAGCTTGTTTGTGCTTCGCAAAAATCCAGTCTGAAAACGAATTACCAGCCCAAAAAATCTACACCATAGTTCACAAGTGATTCAAAGTTGGAAAAATACACTATCCTCAGAGTATTTGCATCGACATGGTGTTTCAAGATGTTCAAAGAGTATATCACAGTGTTGAGCCTACCCTCCAGATACTCCACATGAGTTCTCCATTTCATATTGGTGTCCTGTTGTAAACCAAAAAATTTAGTTGACTCACTAATCGATATATTTGAGTCCTGAACCAGAATAGATGGAGACTCGGTTTAATCCGGTCTATTAGTATGGAAAACAACACATTCAATTTTGACCATATTTAGAATTGTTAATTAGTATAGTCTACACCGAACCAAAATTTAGAAATAACCATGATATCAAAAAGGATCTTTAAAATCTGTGGTTTTAGTGATTGATATATATATATATATATATATATATATATATATATATATATATATATATATATATATATATATATATATATATATATATATATATATATATTTTATTTCTATATTTTGGTTCGTTTTAAACTATACTAATTAACAATTCTAAATATGAACAAAATTGAATGTGTTGTTTTCCATACTAATAGACCGGATTAAACTGGATTGAAATATATTCCCGGTCGCTATTGCACAAGTAATAATGTAGAGTACAAAAGTTTCAGTTCTAATCTTGCACTCCATGAGTTCCAGAAAAAGAAAACTAGCAGAAAAATATTTTACTAATCATACCTCACTCTTATATGTCTAAATTCACTTGAATTTGAGAAAAGATTTCACACAGCAAGCAAGGACATAAAAAGGACTAAGGAGATAATCTAAAATTACATAACCTGCGATATTTCCTATTTCTCGGAGATGTTTATAATCACTTCCTTGTTCTTGATTGAATAATATAAATCGTTGATTGGCATGCAAGTAATGAATGGAATTGTGGAAATTTTCGGTTTATCTATGAAAAAAGGTATTGAAAGCAATAATTGTTTACAAGTATTATATACTTCTGAAAAGAAAAAAATTGCTGCATCCAATTGAGGTAAAATTTCCTATGGTTTGCAATTGAAAACAAGCATGTTTATATTAAAACTCGAAAACCATTGGGCTAAAAAAATTTTTTCACACAGTACTGTATTCTACTTAAAAAAGTGCCTGCAGAATGTCAAACTTATTTTTATGTAACTTTGATGATGATCGAGATATCCGCAATGGACGATTTTCACAAAATTCGAGAAATTCACGGAAAGAGATATCAGAAAAAGTTTGGCATCACTAAATTAGTCCCGGAAAATAAGATCGAGAGAGGGGGGTTGATTTTTCTCTATCTGCAATATTTCACATAGCTGCCGTACAAAACATCGAAATTTGCCCATCCTGTACGTCAACACCAGTTATAAGTGACTTAAACTTTTCTCTATGTCACAAACTTGTACCAACTACTTCTCAATTCTCTGTATAACTAAATGATATAAAATTGGGGAGAACAAACTTCCAAGTATTCCGATATCACTTGAGAGAAATCCATAAAGTTCATTCATATAAATAATAGTGAACTATCTTCTAAACAATGGCAAGCAATGTTCATTAAAACTTTAAATAACAGAAGTTTTAATGAGTATCGCGATTACCAACAAACTTCTTGAGCTATATGTGCTCAGTGACCGGCACGGGCATCTTCTGGAACAAAATACCGGCACATCCTGTAGCACGTGCCCAACATGGAGTAGAGCTCATCAATATCACCTTATCTAGATGTTGGGCTCATTCCAAGAAAATGGAGAGGGGTATTGTACCGGTTAATTCACTGAATTATATGTTGAATAATTTATAATAGTTGTAATAACGTAATAATATGTGAAAATTATACAGATGATGATAATATTTCCATTTCTGATGCAGACTTTAATGACAGTGAGCAGACAAATTCTAACTATGAAAATATATTTATTTCGATTTTACTATGTTACACCATTATCATTTATATATCATGGAGAACAAATGATTACATCACTATGGTTCTGTATAATCCAGAAGATTGAACCCTTGAATCTACTAGCTGTTTCTTACGAAGGCGGACATAATTCAGGTTGTCGTTCCTTAGTTAAAGTAATAAACTTTCTTTCTTAGAGCCCACTTATAGATTTGTCCCTAAAGTATGGACAGGAAATACTTTTTTGATATTTTCATTTCGATAATTTAACGAGGGCGTTGATGTAAGTATTGAAAAATCGACATTGAAATAAATAATTATTTTCTCAATACCCGTTTTGGTAAACAACTTTTTATCTCTTATGATTTCTTCGAATAATGCATATTATATTTTTTGTGCGAAATACTATACAGGGTGTCCTCTAAACTCTATAACAAATTTCAGAGGATTCCTGAAGTAATTCATTCGAAGAAGATATATATATATATATATATATATATATATATATATATATATATATATATATATATATATATATATATATATATATATATATATATATATATATTAACTTGACAATGCAAAAGGTAGATTTTGATATATTTGATGATAATTCTAAAAGGGAAAGTTGGAAGCAGAAGGAATTACACGGAAAGCACCTAAAGAATTGAAAAATGATTATATTGATGAAATGGCATCGAATAAATGGTTAGTATCTGGAGAATTGTTTGCTGAAACAGAAGGCTTGGCAATTGCGATCCAGGACCAGGTTGTTTTCACAAGGAATTATAGAAAACATATCAGAAAGACATAATGCCGTCGCTAATATTATTCACTTCAATCTAGGAATTAAACATGACCTAATTCCCAAAAGAAAAAATTTCAAAAATATGAACCTGAGATTATTTGTGAAAATGACAAATATAAACTTTATTTTGATAAAACAATTCTGTGCAACAGAGCTGTAAAACACAATAGACCAGATATCGTTCTTAATGATAAACAGAATCAAATAACATATATAATTGATATTGCTATACCCGACACACATAATATACAAAATAAATACAATGAAAAAATTTCTAAATATATGATGCTTGGCGACGAGATTAAAAAATGTGGAAAATGAAGAAAATATTTATTCTACCGATTATTATTTCTACAACAGGCGTTATTCCTAGAAATCTTCACAAAAGTATTGAGATTTTGGGTCTGAAGAAAAATTTGTTTGAACAGTTACAAAAGATAACAGTCATCAAATCTTGTAATATTCTTCGTAAGTTTCTTTCCGAAAATAATAATGAGGTAGAGTCATAGGTTTTCTCTTTAGTTTATACTGCTCAGAATCTCATTTCATATTTTATTTATTTGTTTACATAAATGTAATATAATTAACTGACAATTTTGTCATATTTATATTCAGAGCAGTATTCTATTCGATCGTTCACCACTTCACACAAAGGAAACTATTAATGAGTAACATTCAGTGTTACTTGACTAAGGTCCGTACACTGGATATTTCCGGGGAGAAAGCCTCTGACACTACTCGTTGGTACATTGATATCATTGTCTGATGATGCTATAGTATGTATATATTCTGGTAGATTGATATATTCTCATAACATTTAACGTTATCCTAATATATAATTACTCCGGGATATGTTTTGATTATAATCATTGCCTGGCAATGGTATTAATCACCGGGTGGTGGATTTATATTTTTCATGAAATCAGTTCGATTGCATGAACAGATATATGGGCAACTCGTCGGGGTAAAACCTCCTATATATATATATATATATATATATATATATATATATATATATATATATATATATATATATATATATATATATATATATATATATATATATATATATATATATATATATATATATATATATATATATATATATATATATATCCTCTGAAATTTGTTATGGAGTTTAGAGGACACCTTGTATGGTATTTCGCACAAAAAATATAATATGCATCATTCGAATATATATATATATATATATATATATATACACAGGGTGCTTCAACAAAAACTAAAAAGATGCTATATCTACCAGGACATTCATTTCTGATCAAAACTCAAAAACAGGTCAATTTTTGTTTCAAGGGAGACTTCTTTTGGGATATAAAACTTTCCTGAAATATCCAACCCCTAAGCGGGGGTTGCAATCCTTGAACATTTTGAATAGGGAAGATGGGTCGAGTGATGACTCAAAAGAAAGGTAGTATCTTTGTCTACATCGCCTTGAACGAATTTCTATTTTTAATTGAAAACTGTAAAAGATACAGAGTGAGCAACTGAAATATAGGGAAGACTATTTCCCTGAGGCTATTCAAATTTCAATAAAGTACAATGGAACAGATCCATGCTGATCATCATCAAGTACCATCCTCATCTCGAATTTCAAACCCTAGAACACGGGTGACAACCCTTGAAAATTTGGAAGAGGGTTGATGAGTCTAGTGATACCTCGAAAGAAAGGTATTATCTTTGTCTGCATCCCCGTGATCGAATTTTCATTTTTGATTGAAAACTGTAGAAGATACAGAGTGACCAACTGAAAAATAGAGGTTTTTTTTCATATAAATGAATCCGACACAGCAATAGTTAAGGCGGTTATTGCTATTATCGTTTCATGAAAAAATTTCATATAAACCAAGGTCCGCAAATATTTCACTACCGATATACAGTGTGTTGAAGTTTAATCGAAAGATGCAGTTAAATTTGAAATTTTTGTAAACCGCTTGAGATATTCAGATAACACTTTGGGGGTGTCGAAGGCTTTCAGAGACGCATAATTTTCAATACGAAACAATATCTTGGATATTTTGGAGGTTGTAGATCCAGCAAAATGAATTAATGAGAATAATTACAAAATTCAGTGAATATGCTTCAATAAGAACTTTGTTGGATTATTTTAAATGGCTTCCTGTTCGGCGGTTGATACAGAAAGCCAACTTGACTTTGATTTATAATTTTAAATAGGGAAAGATGCCGATTCATCTGAAGAAGATTTTGGAAAAGAAGGAAAATTACCTCAATAGCAAAGCTTGGTAGAATCAAAACGTTAATGGTCAACGCGGGCGGTGATGACGTTTTTGCAGAAATCATTATTTTATAAGGGCATATTTTCATGAAATGCTTTGACAATGAAAAAAAGGAGCTTTGTCTAAGAGTCTTCAATGGTAAAATACCTGACTTGTTGAGAATGAGAACTAACTATTTGTAATTAGGAATATTGTGGACAAATAATATATTTGAATTGTGGAGGCCGTTACTTGATGTAGATCCATGATATAAATGAGATAAAAAAAAAGTTTTAACTTTAATCTACACTTTATTTGAAAAAATTCGACGACGTTTCGCTGACACAGCAGCTTTATCAAGAATGACAAACAGAATGAAGAGTATGGTATTATAAACAAATCGTAGAAAAAGTTGGATGAATAACAGGAAAATCCACACCGAGCCATTGTACAGTTAGTATGAAAGGTAATAAAAACTAATTAAACAAGTTAAGTAGGGGTGAGTAATTCACATCTACCTGTTCATTCCAAAGCTTGTCCGAATGTTTGTATCTATTTATTTCTAATGCTTCTAGGAGATCTAATTTTGAACTTTTGATTTTATATGTAATATGTCAAAGTTTTTATTGAATGAATGGTTTTCTTTTATTAGGTGGTTTGAATAATTTGAATCAGATTTATTTTTATCGAAGCTACGTTTATGTTCAGATGTTCTAATGCCAAAACTCCTATAGGTCTTACCGATATAAATTTTATCACAAGAACCGCAATTGAGTTTATAGATTCCTGATTTACTTGATTTTTCAACACGAGATTTATTATTTTTATATGTTTACCTAAGTTATTAGAAGTTTTGAAAGTTATATTAAGATTTTGTTTGACGAGAAAGGATTTAATATTTGTACTTGCAGAACCGCAGAATGTTAAATTGTTGAATATTTTATAGTCTTTATGAATAGGATATACTTCATTTATTGCTTTCTGATACAGTTTTATACGAATGATTAGATCTATCATATCGGGATTATATGAATTATTAATGACTATCTGTTTGATGATGTTCAACTCTTTATTTTAATCTTCTACTGATAAAGGTAAATTGAGTAACCGATGTACCATGCTGTTTAAAGCTGCAACTTTGTGTTGAATTGGATGTAATGAGTAGTTATGTATAATTGTATCAGTATGTGTTGGTATACGAAAGACCGAAAAACATGATTATTATTTTGTTTAGTGATTTTTGAGTCCAAAAATTAATGGAATCGTTCTGTTCAATTTCTATCGTGAATTTAATGTTCAAATGGATGGAATTAATGAAATTAAGAAATAAGTCTAATTGACGAGTAGTTCCAATGAAACATACTAAGATGTCGTCAACATACCTATACCAATAAAGAAATTTGGAAATGAGTGGATGTGTATGAATTTTCTGTTCAATATTATTCATAAACATCTCTGCTAAATCGTTATACAAGACAACGAAAAACTGTCAATGCTTTCCTTTTTTTGTTGCTCTCTTATTTCCTGTACACCCAATTGGTAAGTTTTTTCTCTTACTTATCTTATCGTATCATATATTTTCGATCATATTGTTGCGAGTATCTTTGCGAAAGAAAGAAGCAGGGTTTCCGCATGAAATAGGAAAATTGTAACAGCTTCTCCTAATAAAAAACAGTCCGCTAAATCGTCAAAATCAATACGAAATCGCCAAAAACTTCAACGCTTGTACTAACTGTCTACTCACAAGTTCTCATTCTACGAAGAAATGTCTTTCTTCAAAAAGGTGTAAACATTGCAGATGTTTACATCACAGTTCACTATGTTTTCGAAATAAAGAGCCGAATAGGCATACTGAATTTATTGTATTCCAATCAGAAAACGAAAACGATATACGATACAGTTTTTCTTTACATATATTTTTCGGAAACCTATTTACTATTTTACTTTTCAAAGTAGATCCGTTGACAAAAATTACGTTTGGAATTGGGCGTCCCTTTCCATCTCATTACTCTCTTTTTTTGTCGGCGAATTTTACGTTGTTAGAGAATTCATTTACTTCTGATAAATAACACAGCTGTACAAAAAAATTTTTTTTTATAGTTGCCCTGGATATCATCGCAAATATTTATGTTTTCAAGTGCCCAGATTACGAATATATTTATGAAAGTTCTCAATGTGCTCGTATTTTCATGATTTTTGCATTTCTTATATTTTGAACAATTATAAGCTTGTTAGAAATGAAATTTAATTTTCCAGTCATGATTAGGCTTCTGCACAACTTTTTCGCGCATACAAACATCACCTGATCCCCACTCTCAGACCTCTTGCTCCACAGAACAGCTGAGATCTCAGTTATTTGACAATATTGAAGTACATATACACGTAAATCTGGAAAAAGTGTCATGGATTAATATTTTGTTTCAATTACTGAATGTCCATTCTTATATATTTGTCTTCTAGTCTAAAATATGAGTTCGTCACGAAGAAAGTGTAAATATTGTAGTGATTTATTTTGTTATATTTGCGGTGTTTATATACCAAACAAACAAAAGAGAAATATCACAGACTTTGTCAAGGAGACTTATGTTGAATATTTTGGTTTCAAAATGGACAAATTAGGTAAACCATGGGTTCCTAATAAAGTTTGTAAGTCCTGTGTTGAGTCTTTACGGTTGTGGAAAAAAGGTGAACGTTCTGGATTAGACTTTGGTATTCCTATGATCTGGATGGACCCTACGAATCATTTAGATGATTGTTACTTTTGCGTAGTAGATGTTAAAGGTTTTAATCGAAATCAAACATGGAGATACCCAGACTTACAGTCTACGAAATGTCCGGTTCTACACAATGAAAATCTCCCTCAGCCCATATACATTTCAAAAGTAATTCGCGTGGCCTCAGAAACAATGATGTTACCAAATTCATAGAAATCGGGACCATCTACTAGTGGAAGTGAATGGGAAGGTGAAACATCTACGCCAAAGTTATTTTCTCAAAATGAACTCAGTGATTTAATACGTGATCTCAATTTATGAAAACAAGGATCAGAACTGTTTGCCTCAAGATTGAAAAAAAAAATTTATTGGCACCAACAGTAACAATTACAACATACAGAACGCGAGAAAAAGAGTTATTACAATTTTTCAGTGAAAATGAAGGATTAGTGTATTGTAATGATATCGCGAAGCTGCTTATAGACATGGGTTTAAAAGAATACAAATCTACTGAATGGCGTCTTTTTATTGATAGTAGCAAAAGAAGTTTAAAATGCGTCTTATTGCACAATGGAAATAAATTTGCATCAATTCCAATTGCCCATTCAACGAAACTCAAAGAAGAATATGAAAATGTAAAATTAGTTTTAGAGAAAATTAAATACTCTGAGCATCAATGGCCGATCTGTGTGGATTTAAAAATGGTTAATTTTTTACTCGGCCAACAAAGTGGATATACAAAATACCCTTGCTTTATTTGTATGTGGGATAGTAGAGCAAAGCAATTTCATTGGGAACAAGATGTTTGGCCTGTAAGAAATTCTTTAACTGTCGGTAAAGCCAACGTAATAGGGGAGCCGCTGGTGAGCAGAGACAAAATCATACTTCCACCATTACATATTAAGTTAGGTATGATTAAGCAATTTGTAAAAGCATTGAACAAAGACGGGAATTGTTTTAATTACATTTGCAGAAAATTTCCGAAGCTTAGTATGGAAAAATTGAAAGGTGGAATATTTGATGGTCCTCAAATACGGCAATTGATGAAAGACTCAGATTTTATCAAAGTTATGACTGTTCCGGAAAGTAAAAATTGGCAAAGTTTTGTGTTGGTTGTCGAAAATTTCCTAGGTAACCATAAAGCAGCAAATTATGAAGAAATTGTGCAAAATATGCTGACAAACTTTCAGACTTTAGGAGCAAATATGAGTATTAATTTACACTATCTCCGCAATCATCTAGATAAATTTCCGGATAATTTAGGAAATTATAGTGAGGAACGGGGAGAGCGGTTTCATCAAGATCTAAAAGTGATGGAAGAAAGGTATCAAGGTCGATGGGATTGTCACATGATGGCAGATTACTGCTGGTCTTTGAAAAGAGATTGTCCCTGAAAATTATAGAAGAAAAGCTCATAAAAGGCGTTTTATGGAAATATGAAATATATTTTCGACATTTTCCTCTTTATTTACTTCGATGTATCCGAATTTCTCAAAACATAACTGACCTTATGAATATATCTGTTATTTTGTTTCTTGTTTTACGATTTTTGTTATGTAAAATGAAAATAAAGATTTAAAAAGAAATCAGAGCAAATCCTACAAAATCATTGATAGTTTCACGAATTGTGTGCATAAATAGACCCAAAATCATTTCCATATCTAGGGCAACAAAACCATTCTAGACCAGTGTAAAGTATCGTTTCGTTTTTTTTTGCGGTAAAATTATAAGCACACCTGTTCATTTCCCGATTTCAAATCTCCTCGACTTCGGGTTCCCTACATTGTTGCCAGCTTGTAAGAGCGTATTTACTTATCTGTTCGCACTTACTTTTACGTACATTTCATATTTCTTTAGCGCTATATTATTCGTACTTCATTATGCCGGAAACGGATAAGGAAAAAATACTTCGTCTTAAGGCCTTGCGTAAAAATATTCTCGATAATATTCAAGCAGTTTCCGATTACACGGTTGATCTGATGGACACACCTGAAAACTTTTCCAAATTTAAAGTTAAATGTCGGAACGTTGAAAAATGGAGGAAAGATTTTGAGAAACTACATACGAGCCTTATTGCTGTTTTGGCACTACAAGAAAACGCAGATACTTTTCTTCCTGCAGAACAAGAAATTTGCAATACTTTTTTGAATAACTGCGAAACAATTGAAGCTATGTATTCAGACATTTTTGAGCAAAATGATGATTTAGATCAATCCAATACAAATCGCTTTAATGTGAAACTACCCAAAGTTGATTTAATTATTTCGACAGTGAAATTAAAAACTTTCCAACTTATATCGAAATGTTCAACGCCCTTATACACAAAAATAACACAATTTCAAATATTGAGAAGTTTAATTACTGGATATCTTCTATTAAAAGTTCAGCGTTGTCTATAGTAAGAAGTGTTTTAGGAGGTAATTATAAAATCGCATATGATGCGTTAAATAAACGATTCAATAATAAACGTATTATAGCGGCTTCCTATTGGAGGGAATTAGAATCCTGTCAACCTATATCGGGGGATAAAAATTTACTGCACTTGATCGATAAGTTTGATGAAAATTTATCTGCTTTAAAGGCACTTGGATTACAAACAGAGCAATGGGATTTTATTCTAATCAGTATGATGTTGGATAGATTAGATGAGCATATTAAAACTATTTTCGAAATGGGTTTCATGTCTAATGAGATACCTAGTTATCAAGAATTGAAAGATTCCCTAATCAAACAATGCAATGCAATAAACGCTGTTACGGTGACAACAAAAAATATTCCGAAATTTTCATTTTCTATAGACAAGCAATTCAATAAAAAGGCACTGTTTGTTAATACACAGGAATCTTTGAAGATGTTGCCAGATTTAAAGTCCGAGGGTCCATCTAGATCCTCATATCCTTCTTGTTTTGTCTGTAATCAGTATCATGCAGCCTACCAATGTCCACAGTTTATTTCTAAGTCTCCGAAAGAAAGAATACGCACACAAGAAGACGAACCACTTATTCTCAAAATTTTCTTTTCATTACGAAATAAAATTAATATTTCACAATTTGAAACGTAAAGCCGAATCCGGTGTGTGAGTGATAGTGCCGAATCGTGGAAAACTTTCATATCGACGAGGGCGAAAATTCTTCTACAAGACAACGATAAACTGTCATTGTTTTCCTTGTTTTTTGTTGCTCTCTCATTTCCTGTACACCCAATTGGTAAGTCTTTTCTCTTACTTATCTTATCGTATCATATATTTTCGATCATATTGTTGCGAGTATCTTTACGAAAGAAAGAAGCAGGGTTTCCGCATGAAATAGGAAAATTGTAACAGCTTCTCCTAATAAAAAAAACAGTCCGCTAAATCGTCAATTAAACATTTGGTTATTACGGTAGATATCTCGCTTTGAAAATTTACAACCCGTCTATCTCGATTCAAAAGTTAAGGGTTTTATCGAAACATTTTTCAATCAATTTGTCAACAATAACGTGCCAAAGAATAGTATGAAAACCGCATAGGTTTATCTCACTCTTCATGGTGGCTACACTCAATTGTCTCATGAGGATTTTCTTCATCCACACGTGATCGTTCTTGCACAGTATATTTGTAGTAGCCATTAGCTAAATTCGAGCTTTCTGTAGATCTTAAGCTTTGAAGGCTCGAATTCTCTCCATATATTACGAGTATTACAGTTGCTCATGAAAAACTCTCCAAGCAGTCGAATTTCGATACGCCTACATGTAGTGATAGCCTTCGAGTACCGCAGTATTATGGACTCTGACCAAATTAAGTTCTTCAATTATGGAGAGAACCATCTGGTTCAGAATTTCGGTCTGATTAGCAATTTATTGTAGAAAATGATTGTATACCTGAAACACCCCGTATGAATGAGAAATAGCAACGGTCCAAAAACAGACCCCTAAGGGGCACCCATTTCTATGGGCATTACCCACGATGCTATGACATTGAAAGTGTCACATTGTTGCCTGTTAGACAAATATGAAAATATAAGAGACATATCACTTCTAGAAAACTTATATTAGTCAAACTCAGTCTACAAATTTCAGCTTTTTGAATATCGAAATAAAGTGCTTCAGTATATTTTTTTTTCAAAAGAAAGAATTACGCCTAGTAATTTATTTATTGCTATTATTGTAGATCTCTCCTTACAACATCTGAACTGAAATGAATTAAACAGATCGAATGAATCTAAATGGTGAATAATCTCTAATGCCTCTTCGAAATTTTCAAGACCCTATAGTTGTTTGGCAAGTTTGTACAATTCTAATTGAAGTAGTATATTGATGTATAACAGTTAAATCCTCATCCAGGAAAATATATAGAACAGAATATTTTTCTTACGATAAACGATGAAATGCATATCATTTCGAATCCAAGAAGAATACCTCATTTTAACAAGGTAATAGCATTGTATGCCTCAGTAAAGACCATTATAAGGAAAACTGCATGGTATATTGGAAACACTGAACATAATGGAAATACCTAAGGATCCTTGATCACAGGCATATAACAAGGATTGTTGGAACATACAGATTCTCCGAAGTTATACGGACTACATAAACTACAAAGAGAAGAAAAATCCGCTACTCGAGTCGTGTCATATATAAGTACACATTCAAACAAATCAATGAAGTTATTGAATCAGAAATTTATTGATCTCACAAAATGCTGTTCCAAACACACGATTTTGAACATATTAATCTTGTTCAAAAACTTTCTAGGCTCTTAAACAAACAATATTCCAAATTAGATTCATTTGATATAAAAAATATGTATCCAAATATTCTAGAGGATGAATGCGGATAATCAGAGAAATATTTACCAAATAGAAGACGCTGCCACACATTGCTGATGAGTTTTGTAACCTTCTAGAAACCTGCCTATCTCAAAATTAAAATCAAGTTCAATTAAAATTTTACCAAAACATTTCAGGACTTTCCATAAGATCACCCCTTAGCTCCTTTTCAGCAGACATATTGAGGTATAACTCACAGAGAAGTATAATATTAAATATCCACTTAGCAAAAAGATATAAAGTATTCTGGTACCGATAGATTGATGATATTTTGTTAGGTTTGCAGGGCTCAAACAGCCAAATTGATAAATTTCTGCAATTTCAGAATGAAGTTCATACCAACATGAAAGTAACAACAGAAATAGAAATTAATATCTCAAAAATTTTTTCAGACAATAACAAAATCGACTAACCATTATATTTATAACATCCATTAAACAGAAACCTTCACAGACCCAACCATTCCCTATTCATTCAATCACTTAAATCACAAACTAGTTTCTTATAACTCAATGACCCATAGGGCCTCTATAGACAAAATTATCCAACGTAAAGAAAAACATCAAATTACTCAACTATATTCCATAAAAGATACTTCCTTGTAAAATACGCTAGTTTAAAATACGCCTGTTCTCTCTCCAATAAATTGAGCAACTTTTTTCTACATTTAAAACAACCACCTCTTTCTCAAGTATGAACTCGAGCAGATTATTATTCAATGCTGGACGAAAAACAGACAAATTCAAAATAAATACTATGACTGGTCGAAAACGTATGGAACAAAATTCTATTGCACTGGTTATTGATAATGTTACGCATAACGATCCCAAGGATTTGGCTGAGATTTTCGCTAATCATTTCACTACAGTTGCTGAATCTTCCCTCAACAGTTATTATAAAGACTCAATGTCATCCTCATGTACGACGTCACGTATGTTAGACACAACCTTTTTCTTCCACCCAGTCCTGGAGCATGAAATCCATGATGTTATAAGATCACTCAAAAACAACAAAGGTTCTAGTGTTGATTTCATCTCAGCACAAATTCTGAAGATGATAGGTACCGATATCAGCTGACATTTCGCTCATGTTATTAACCTGTCAATTAGCACAGGCGTAATTCCTCGTATTCTGAAAAAAGCAATCGTCATTCCTATTCATAAAAAGGATGATGTACACGATATCATGAACTATAGACCTATATCTATCTTAAGTGTCTTTTCCAAGGTTTTTGAAAGAATAGTGTTTGATAGAATGATGAAGTACCTAGATAAATTTCAAATACTTGATACTGCACAACATGGTTTCAGAACTGGCCGCTCGACTCAAACTGGAGCATTGCAGTTCTTGGAGTTCGTCTATCGTTGCCTTGATAATGGTCAATATGTTGCTGGATTGTTCTTTGACTTGTCTAAAGCGTTTGATAGTCTTGCTATCCAGTTTATATTGGATAAATGTTATAATCTTGGATTCAGAGGCGTGTTCTTGAACTGGATTCGTAGTTATCTGGAGGACAGAACTGCCTCAATCAGGGTTCACGACTCGTTCTCAAATGAACAGTACTGTAAATTAGGAGTACCCCAGGGTTCTGTCTTGGGGCCACTTCTATTTCTGTTATTCATCAACGATCTGCCACCAAATTTGAAAAAAATATTCTACAGAAAATCTAATATTCGCAATTTATTATCAAAATAATCTGGTTGATACTGTTCGCTGATGACTCTTCCATAGCTATTACTGCTGAGACTCTTGAGGAGCTTCAAAAGTTATGCGAGCTGCTGGTGGAGAGTTTCGTAGAATGATGCCATTTTAATGCTATTATGATCAATGTCAACAAGACGGAATGCATTCACTTCACTCTGTCGTCTTGTGATCAGGGTAGCATAACAATAAGGTATTTAGATACAGTCATCTCTTCGAAGGACACCACTAAATTCCTCGGCGTTCACATCGATAGGAATCTGAAGTGGAGTGCACATATCGATGCGATTTGTAAGAGGCTGAATAGTTCCTATTATGCCCTAAATAGAATCAAGAGTTCACTACCTCTAAGTTCCCTTGTGAACGTTTATTACAGTTTGGTATATAGTCACCTGTCCTATAATATCTTACTGTGGGGAAATTCCTCAGACGTAGGTAGAGTTTTCATCATCCAGAAAAGAATTCTGCGAATGATGTTCGATACAGCTCCACAATCTTCATGTAGACCGTTGTTCCTGAAGAATGGTATCCTCACATTGGCGTCTATTTTCATTTTGAGATGCCTCGTTTATATTAAAGAGAATGAAAGTAACATGACTAAACTTCCTAACTTTCATTCCCACAATACTAGAAATAAGGAAACATTATGTATCTCTAAACACAGAACTTCTAGATTTGAAATGTCGCCCCTGTACCAGGGTATCAGATTGTTCAATCATCTTCCACGGCATATACAGGGTCTAAGTGTAAATAGATTTAAGGTAGCAGTTAAGAATTTTTTTTTAGTAAAATGTTTTTATACTGTGAATGAGTTTCTATGTGTTGATTTAGATAATGTCTAAATGTCTTTTCTATTGACCTGTCCTATACATACTTGTGATGTCTTAAGGGATCAATAAATTATTATTATTATTATTATTATTATTATCAAGTGTCTATAAAATTGCTTGCCGTAAGTATCGGCAGCTTATGCTGTGCGGACAGGTGGAATTTCGAAGCCAGATTCAAAGAACATTTATCATCTGACAATAACTCTCCAATATGTCAAAATATAAAAACCACAGATGATATCAGATAATATCAAAATTCTTCATAATTGCGACAAAGGAAAGAGAATGGATGTGTTGGAATGTTTGGAAATCAATGAACTTTGTGAAAACCCAAGTGAAGGGAATGTTTGGTCTAGAGCCCTATTTTTGGGGTATTTTTCAAACTAGGATAAAAAAATTCAAAACATTTTTACCATCCATTTATTTATTGATCCTTAAAGTATATAAAAAAAAATTTAAAAAGTAAAATAATTCATCCAGTGACAGGCTGCTGAAGTGGGGGTTGACAGTCAAACCGTGCTCCCTAGTTGAAATGATTTCAACCCTTGTAGTGATCTAAATCGAACAAACAAAATCTTAATTAGTAAAATTGTCGCTATCTCTTGGACCTTGGCCGAAAAAAAATCACAAAATGGCGTCCTCTTGAAAAAAAAAATATTTAACCCTGTTTTTCGACCTTTACGAATTTCAAGAATACTTCAAATTAACATTTTTCAAAATCCAAGGTCCAAGTGATAAAGAGATGTTTAAAGAAGATTCTCACAGAATTTCTAAGGAATCGGTCAGATAGAATTTGAGATATCGTGTCAGCCACCTCAACAAAGTTTTGAGAAAAACACGTTTGAAGTTTGAGAAAGATTTCTAGTAGAACAACTCAGATAATAATATTAAATACTCACTTTGAAATGATCGGCGAACGCATATCCATTGATTGGACCTTCTTCTTTCTCAAAATCGAGATTTTATCAACTTCTTTTTTCTAAAAGAGCTGTTCTGTTCGCTTTCGAAGTAGCAGAAGCTCGTAGTTCAGAGCGATTAATCATAAGCTCGTTACGTCTAACAGCAAATGTATGAGCTTCAGTACCAACGATGATACCCCTGAGTGTCATTATTTCAAAATCTTCAAAAAGTCTCATTAAACATAGCAACGGCTAAATAATTGCAATTTCTATAGTTTGGGTTACAGCGTGAATATGCTTTGGTGCAAGAGTCTATATCAAGGAATTGAGGGATTCATTATTATTTTGTGTTTCGGATCCTAAACATCGTTCTAGAAAATCATCAGATGATAAGCTGGTACAAATGGGCTCAATCACATATAATACTTTAACACGCAGCTAGTCGACGAACCGACAAGAATACCTGATCATCCAACCGACTTCTCGAACACCTTGAATCTCTTTTTGATTTTGGAGTGGAGGTCTCAGCACCGCTAAGCAACTCAGACCATAACCTTATATCTGCTACTGGAACTATTGGGCTGCGGCTAACACAAGAACCTAAACCACCCAGATGCATTTAGCATTATAACCGTGCTAATTGAGATGAGCTGCAAGAATTCTTTTCGTGCTTCCCATTCAGTGATATTTCTCTTTCAGATCCTGACATCAATGTGGGCACTAAATCTGTTGCAGAAATCATTCATGCAGGAATAGATCTCTACATCCCTCATTCCATGAAAAGAAAAACAGCGCAAAAGCCATGGTTCAACAAAGAGTGCGAAAGTGCCTCTGCAGCCAAGAGCAGAGCTGACAAGTCATAGGAGATGAATCGAACAGAGGAAACAAGAACGTACGAATACGGAACGTATGCAACCTGATAGCTGCAAGAGCAAAATCCAATTTCAACGAAGGGGTAATTAATAAATTCCTTGAACAGGCAAGCGGGACTAGACTATTCTGGTCTATGGCGAAAACTGTCAGTGCCAATTTCTGGAAATCTTCGTTTCCGCCTCTTGTTAGAGAAGACAGAAGTATAGCATCATCTCCGAAAGAGAAAGCCGATCTCGTTGCTTTCTTGTTCTCAAGAGTTCTGTGCTGGATTCATCTAACCCAATGTCGCCGAAAATTCCACCTACAAATTCTTCAATGGCAGAAATCAAGTTCAAATTCAGCACTGTGAGACAGGCTCTCGAACAGCTGAACTGCAAGAAGGCAGTTGGTCTAGATGAAATACCACCAATCGTCCTGTGCTCCCGAACTGGCACCCATTCTTAAACTTTCTTATGAAACTCAGAATTTTCTGAGTAGCTGGAAAAAAGCGATAGCCGATCCCAAAGAAAAGAAAGAAGTCCTTACCCCAAAACTACCGGCCTGTTGGACTTCTTCCCATCATGTCCAAAGTGATGGAGATAGTCATGAATGATGATCTCATCAAATATCTTGAGCTGCAGGGAATTATTAACAACCGTCAGTATGGTTTTCGCAGGCAAAGATCGACAGGTCTGCTCGCCTACGTCACTCATGTTTGTACATCATCATATGACTGTCCATTGAACGACCGCTCGAACCTCTCTCTATAAGAATTTCTTCGTTTACAGAGCCGGTGAGTTTTGGAACTCGCTTCCGTCCAACATCTTTCCAACATCCTACAATTTGGCCCCTCTTCAAGAAGCGAGTAAACAGACACAATTCTTCCCAGGCGCCTACTTATGTGGTGTGATAGGTTCGCACAAAAAAAATCCAGCAAAGGGTGCTCGTGGACGAAGCCTTTAAGAGTGTTGTCGGCGGCTTGTTGTCATTTACACCATATTGATGAATCCATTACGGTAGTACATGTATTGTGGATCCTCGTCACTTGAACTCCGATGGCAATAAGTAGCCCATACTTCACATTTCATACTCTGCACACAGTCATTATGCCGACGAATTGCCAGACCGTAGTATAGATTCAGCTCATTGATAACTTTATTTGTCAATTTACTAGCTCCTCTGCCGCCAATACCACTATTGTCTTACTTTGGTTTGAGTAACGTGGCACGTTTTTGGACATACCCAACACACTCTTTTTTTACTACAACTGGATTAATATCTTTTGGGTCCATATCAAGAATACCCTTGAATGACTTGGAGTCTCCATCTCAAATATATTTTAAATATTTTACTACGTGCTCTTCGACCGTTCAACCACAGAATCTACCTCCATTTTTCCAGCACTTTCCCAGTGATTGATGGTGCATGAATCTTCATGTTCCTCATACCAATCTTAATAAGCTTGAGGATCAGAGTTCTTCTTACCTTTTCACAGACAACAACCTTGGCAAAAGCTAGATTTTACGACAGTATCGACAATATTTTTACTATACTTACCAACTAGGATTGTAACACCAAAAGGAGAAGTGAATCCTCGCTTCCTCCAGGTACCATCTCCAGAAACCGTCAAGTGTTTTGGATTTTCATGAAGCTCAGATACAGATTGTAACTCTTGCTCTTCTTTTACCGCTCTATACATTATTTGATCGTAAATTGCTCTTGTGGTTGAATGTAAATTTTCTAGGCAACTGTAGTGAGTACTGATGCATAAACCTTGGCATATATCCATGACACTACAAAAACTATTTATTCCGTCTCGTTCTACTCCTAAAAGTCTCATAGCTGTTACGATTCGACGATTAATTTCATATGCTTTAGTCACCAAAGGACATGATTGAATGTGCTCATTATTTTCAAATCTGCACTGCAACACAATTTTAAATCCTAGACCACGTGGTGCTGTTTGGAAAATTCATTTTCTTTTTCGCAGGTAGCACATGGAATTAAAGTGGAGAGAGTTGGAAAAACTGAATAAAATTCCAGTAGACTAGCCTAAATTTTTATCAATTATTATCTCCTCGTCTCATTAATTCATTAATTTGGCTGCAGAAGGACTTGTAAAACTAGTTTAACTTACTACGGTGAATTGATTCAATGAAAATCGTCTCTTCGATCTGGAAGATTACAGCTTCCCCGTGCACATTTCTTATCCATTTTTCTATAAAGATTTTTAAAAAACTAAAGAACTTGTTATTTATTAACTATGCATTGAACAGGTGTTTACTTACCGCCAAGATCGAAACTGAAGTGAACAGAAAAATATATAAGTAATAATTTGTAAATTATACTATGGAGAAGGGTTGCTCAAACGGTCGATCGTGAGTACTTTTTGAGTACATCTCGGGAAGAAAATAACTTTTAATAGGTTGGTAACTAAGCTCAAAAATTTATTACGTGATAAAAAAACACTCTGCTAGCGGTAAAAGGCGGCTTTATCAAAGGAACGCGCGGTACTTATCAAAGCAAGGCCGCGTTTTTTATTCTTGTAGCTATTCTAGAAATTTCTGGCAGCACGTTCGACAGGAACTTTTGAGACTTACGTTCACGCCGATATAAATGTTGGGCCTGCAGGAATTAGAGTCATTCTCAATTGAAACTTACAACGTCAATACAAAGTTTATTATTGAATAGTACGAAATGAGTGCAGCGAACAAATCATAACATTATCATTTTAATAGCGATTGATAGGAAGAATGTTTCTTTTCTATGGTGAAGGATAAGTGCCTTTGTCTTATTTGTCGGCGTCAGTAGCAATACCTAAACGTAATAACTTAGAGATGCATCATAACACGGTTCATAAAAACTATGAGAAGGATTTTCCGGCCCAGAGTGAATTAGAAAACTCAAAAAAAAACGTGATTTGATATCTTGTTGGAAAACAGAACGAACCATGTTCACAAGACCAGCCAAACAATCAGAATCTGCTACCATCGCGTCATTTAAAAACTCTTATATATTGCCGAAACACAAGAAACCATTCGAAGATGGATTGGTTGTGAGTAAAGCATTCATTGAAGCGGATGAAACTTTATTTGGAGAATCTAAAAATGAAACAAAAATTATGTCTGCTATTAGAGAACTTCAGTTATCTCGTCCGACTGTCACAAGGCGTATTGAAGTAATGAGTCAGGACATGGAAGAAGAATTAAAACATGATATCATAAAATGTACATACTTTTCTTTATAGTTTGACGAATGTATGTGTATTTGTATTCGGATGGTATTCAAGGTCGTGTTGGCTAAGGAAAAAATTTTGACAATCATTCCTCTGAAGGGGAAGACCCGTGGGAAGATATCTATGACGTTTTCTTCAATTCTCTAAAAATTACAAGCTACCAATATATAAATTAGTGTGCATTACAACCGATGGAGCACCAGCAATGACTGGAACCTAAAACGGTTTTGTGGCATTGTGTCGAGCTAATGAAGATTTCCTTCATTTCTTTCATTTCATTGCATTATACATCAACAAGTTTTGTGTTCAATAGTTTCAGACACGGAGGAAATTACGGGTATTGCAACAAAAATTGTGAGTACCATCCATGCACGTATCTTGCAACAGCGGCTCTTTAAGTTGCAGTTGGAAGATAGTGAGTCAGCTGAACACACTGATTTAGTTCTTCCAACGGACGTCAGGTGGTTGAGTCGTGGAAAATTCCTAGAAAGATTTCAAGAATCATTGCCCGAAATAACAGCATTTTTAGACGAGAGAGGTGATGACACTCAGATGTAGAAACACGAAAAATGGCTGAATGATTTGACTCTTTTAACTGACATCACAATCAATCACTATTGATTTGGGGCTTCAAAGTAAGACAAAAACTAGCACTGAGATGATTAGCGTAGTAAACGCATTCAAAAGTAAATTGCAACTTATGATAGATCAACTGAAAAGAAAGGATCTCAAACATTTTCCGTCTTTGAAAACGAGAATTCCGCAAGTTGAATTATAATATTTATAAGGCTAAATTATCAACTATTTTAGGACAATTCGAAATGCATTTTTATGATCGCAGTAAATTGGCAAATATAGCATCATTTATGAGTTATCCTTTCTCATGTGAAAGCATTGAGGAATTAGCTACTGAAATAGCAAGTCAGTTTGATATTAACTCATATTCTGTTGAAAATGAGCTGGTGCACGTTATATCAGATATACATCTCAAAGCTACAGTATCTGATTTTCTGTACAGTATCTGGTGTTTCATATCTGAAGATAAATGTCCGAATCTAAGGCAAATCGCCCTTCACCTGACGACAATGTTTGGGTCAACTTACTTGAGTGTGTGCATTTTCTGAAATGAAGAAAATTAATTCAAAATATCGAAATCGACTAACTAACGATCATATGACATCATGCTTGCAATTAGCACTCAGTGGTTACGTACCACCTTATGAAAAGTATCCTGACGACATGCAGTGCCACGCGTCAACATCCAAAGTCACTCCTCAGTTAAGTTTAACAACATATGTTACTCTTTTGTTTTGTTACAACCAATAAACTCTCAATTTTGAATACCTATGAGATTTTCATTTATAGTATAGAGAAGAATCTAACTAAGCCTAACCCAAACCTTGACTAAAATAATGTATATTCTGAGGAAAGCTAATATCTATATATGCTACGGTACACCCTACATAGGTAGGTAGGTAGGTAAGGTGCATCGTGTATGTACGATAACCCTTCATTACGTATACTTGCAGCCTCTCAGAGTCGATCGTAAGTAGTCTAAAAATATTGAGGTAGATCGCCAGCAGTTCAAGTTTGAGCACCCCTGCTAAAGAGATACACACTTTCAGGTATATTTTGTATGGAAAGTTCCAGATATATTGGGTACGTACTGTTATTCAAATATACATAACGAACTCAAGTCGGATATAAAATAATTTCTGGAAAACATCTGCCGATCATTGTGTGATTACTCTGCTCGGCAGGCTAAGGTGGCGCGTCACAAAATCCACTGTTTCTCTCAAAATAATTCGAATTTCGAAAGAACCTTTCAAGGGCGTATTTTTTGAAGTCCAAGCTTTGAAAATATGCAAAACAAGTCGATTTTTTCAATTTTCTAGGCAAGAATGCCCCCTGAAATCAGCTAGAATTAATACCTCTCCACTAGTCAATATCAAATAAGACTAGTTTTGCCGGCTCGGTGGCGTAGATGATATGATGCTCGTCTTCTGCACAGAGTTATCTGAGTTCAATGCCCACAAAGTCGGTGCGAGTTTTCGGATTGTAGAAATCGCTTAAGTATCCATCTTTCGGAGGAGATGTAAAGCCGTCGGTCCTGTCTAACAGAGATGTATTGGACATTAAAGATCCCTTACCTCGACACGAGAGGGGTTCGACAAAATTCCCGGGTTAGTGGGGTGACAGAATTTCCTGGCGTGTCATTACCAAAATTCAGAAATAGAGCACGTAAAAGAAAAAACAAACAAGCAAGACTAGTGTCTATATAAATAAATTAATTACCTGTAGTTGACCACTTGAAAATGACCTAATCGAAATCGTTTCTACTCATAAAATTAAATTGTGTAAAGTATAAAATATATTTTACACCTAACAAAGATATATGAAAGAATCCATTCAAACATACACAACGACAAATTAGAATTCAAGACGTCCTCAAATCTAGTCGGTGAAAAGTAAAATCAAAACAATACCTACACGTGAACAACATCCGAAACGGTGTGATTCTAGGCGTAAAGCGATACGGTTTCGGGTAGGTCAGGGTCGAGGGTAGTTCGGATCACCGGCCATCCGTTTAGCGTGTAAACGGAGTAAAATGGTAACAGTTCAGTGTGTGGCCACCGAAGAGCATCCAAGGGTGGTGTGATTTTTTAATCCGCCGTCGACTCAGCTTATCAGTCACTTTCGATGGTATCGATGTGTGAAATCGTTCGAGATTCACTCATTGTGAATTCATACACAGTTGTTGTGTCTATAATCTTTTTGTAATGTCTGTGATAGAATGAGTAGAGCTATGGGATTTTGTGAGCAATGGTTACGAAATATTCAACTCATACGCAACTGCTAGCCGTGTGAAAATACAGGGTTTTACTTAATAGTATGTCTGACCTTAAGGGGGTAAATCTACATGCAATTTTAAGAAAAAATGTTCATATAAACATACTTCCGCAAAAGCTTCGTAACGGAGTTACAGGGAGTTCAAATTTCCAGGAAAATTGGTTTTTTCTTTAAAACTCTTGCAGTTTTTGAGATATTCAGCCCAACTTTGGAATGAAAGCTATTTATCATAGCCTCCATCATTACACGTCCTAAATTTTCAGTAGAATCTATAAGGTTTTTACTTTTTCGGAGCCATGTCTTTTTTGCCCTTTCAAACTTTTTTGCAGTACGCCACTGATCAGTGTGCAATCAATTTTCGTCATCTTCGTTCGATGTAGAAAAATTATTAAACGATTGTAGGTATTTGCTGAACTGAAAGCGCTTCTAATTAAAAATTGACTAGTGGGCTTTGATTTTTTTCATTCATTTATTTATCTTGACAGTTACTAAAGTTGAACCAGTATCTGCTCGAATTGTTTATTAAATTATCGATTAGTTTTAAGACTTTTGAAGTTAATGCTTGGCTAATTTTACTAAGCCGAATTGGTAGATATCCATTACATGTACGGTCTGGCTGACGGAAACACAACAGAAGCTAGGCGATTATATCAGGTGCGCTTTTCAAATCGAGTAACACTTGACAGGCGAACATTTTCAAATATCCACAGAAGGTTGAGAGAAACTGGTACTTTCACTACAAATAATCATTAAAAATGTGTAACTCAAACTATGAGATCTCCAGATATTGAGGAAGCAGTTTTGAATTTTATTGATCTGTATCCTCATGTGAGTACAAGAAAAATTGGAAATCAGTTGAATATTTCAACTGTTCCAGTTTAAAAGATTCTCCACCACTTTTTTTTGTACCCGTTTCATATTCAACTCGTCCAAACTCTACTTCTTTGAGATTTTCCTTCAAGACTGAATTATTGCCGATGTTTTTTAGATAAAATTAGAGAAAATGCTCATTTTGCTGGTGAAATAATGTTCACAGACGAAGCTAACTTTTCGAGAACTGCTATCACAAATTTTCACAATAATCATTATTGGGCTGAGGAAAACCCCCATTTGATTGAAGAATCTCATCATCAAGAACAATTCTCACTAAATGTCTAAGTAGAAATAATTGGAAATTGTTTGATTGGGCCATTTATTTTGCCACAGACTAAACCGCTTATCGGCAATTTCTTGAGGAGGAGTTACCTTTATTGATCAAAGATGTGCCATTTTTGGTGAGAAACATAATGCGGTTCATGCATGACGCTGCACTAGCTCATTTCAGGGGAGAAGCTAGGGAATTCTTGAATAATACATTCAACAACCGCTGGATAGGTCGGGGTGAGCCAGAATCATGGCCTCCTAGGACCTCAGATGTAAATAGTATAGACTTTTTCTTATGGGGATATCTCAACAGTTTAGTTTATACCACTCCAGTGAACTCTGTAGAAGAATTGAGAAATCGAATAATTATCTCTTTTGACACGATAAATAATACTCCAGGAATATTCAAAAGAGTGCGTGATAATATGCGAAGAGGGACAGAGACCTGTATTCTTGGAGGTGGAGGACACTTCCAGCAATTTATTCAGTTCATAATTCTTCTATCTTTTAGTTTGGTATTGAATAAGTATAAGTTGAGTCTCAGAAGACGAGCTATCAAAATAAAAGCTAATTTTGGGCATACCTATCGAGTATTTCTATTATTTTTTTTTATTCAGCAAATAACATACAATTCAAAAAAATAATTCAGATTCAATAATTTTTCACTCGAGAAGGGTTGGAGATACGAATAAATTACAAGTTTCAAAAAAGTTTCTAAGTGGAAAGAAGATGACAAAAATTGATTGTACCCTTATCAGTGGCGTACTGCAAAAATTTGAAAGGGCAAAAGAGACATGGCCTCAGAAAATATAACACCTTGTGTTTCAGTTAAAATCTAGGGCGTGTAATGATGGAGGCTGTAAAAAATAGCTTGCATTCAAAATTTGGGCTGAATATCTTGAAAACTATAGGAATTTTGATGAAAAACTCGATTTTTTCCAAAAATTTCAAAACCCTGTAGCTCCGTAACGAAGCTTTCGCGGACCTATGTTTATATGACCTTTTTTATCATAATTGCTTGTAGATTTACTACCTCAAGTTGTGACATACTATTATATAACACCCTGTATACATTATATTCCTTGAAAAATGTTGAATGATTCTCAGGACTAAAATTCTAGTCAATATAAAATTCCACAAAATTACAGATTTGTTATAATAGGTAATGAAATGAATTATCTTCAAATTGTTGTTGAATGTAATTTATCAACGGCAGTTTCTAGTAAGAGCATTTATGGGGTATTATGGATAATAAATCATAAATGATTATCTTGAATCCATCATTGCTACTTCAAGGTATCATGCTTACAGAAATACTGCTTTCAAATTTTAAATATGTTGGAATTGTTCTTATTTATTTTTTTTATAAGAATATGACGTTTTCAATTCTTTTTATCTCTAGAACTTGTAGAGCAGGATTGCTCAAACGGTCGATCGCGAGTGCGTTTTGAGTAGATATCGAGAAGAAAAAAATTGTTAATAAGTAGGTAACTAAACTACAAAAATTTGTTACGTGATAATTTAACACTCTACTAGTGGCAAGAGGCGGCTTTATCAAAGGAACGCGCGGTACTTGTCAAAGAAAAGCTATTCTAGAAATTTCGGGCGGCGCGTTTGATGGGAACTTTCGAGACTTTCGTTCACGCCGATATGAATAAAGCGCTTGCAGGAATTGGAGTCATTCTGAATTGTAACTTAAAGGCAATACTACGTAGATACAAAGTTTATTATTGAATAGTCTAAATGAGTGCAGCGAAGAAATCTAAAACGTATCATTTTAATAACGATTGGGAGGAAGAATTTTTCTTTTGTATGGTGAAGGATGAGTCCCTTTGTCTTATTTGTCGTGCGTCAGTTGCAATATCTAAGCGTGGTAACTTAGAGAGGCATCATAAAACGGTTCATAAAAACTATCAAATGATTTTCCGCCACAGAGTGAATTAAAAAGACGAAAAGCACGTGATTTGATATCTTGTTTGAGAAAAGAAAAAACCTCGTTCACAAAACCAGCCAAATAATCAAAAGCTGCTACGATCGAGATATTTAAAATATCTCATATATTGGCGAAACACAAGCAACCTGTCGAGGATGGATTGGTTGTGAAGGAAGCAATTATTACCTGCCAAGCTGTGTATTTTTATTCAGATGGTATTCAATGACATGTTGGCTAAGAAATAATGTCTGCTATTAGAGAACTTCAGTTATCTCGTCCGACTGTCACAAGGCGTATTGAAGTAATGAGTCAGGACATGGCAGATAAATTAAAACATAATATCATAAAATGTACATACTTTTTTTTATAGTTCGAAGAATATATGTGTATTTTTATTCGGATGGTATTCAATGGCGTGTTGGCTAAGGAAAAATTTTTGACAATCATTTATCTGAAGGCGAAGACCCGTGCGAAGATATATATGAAGTATTTTTCAATTTTGAAAAGAATAACAAGTTACTAATATATAAAATTAATTTTTTTAATTCCATTGCATTATCCATTAACAAGTTTTGTGTTCAAATATTCAAAAATTATCGTCTTTGCAACAAACAAAGTGAATTTCATCCATGCACGTAGCTAACGGCAGCTCTTTAAGTTGCAGTTGGAAGATAGGGAGTCAGCTGAACACACTGATTCAATTCTTCATACAGACGTCAGGTGGTTGAGTCGCGGAAAATTCCTAGAAAGGTTTCAAGAATTATTGCCCGAAATAACAGCGTTTCCAGACAAGGTTCACCAACCTCGGTGTACATAAACCAGAATGCTATAAGAAACCATGCGACTGTCCGGTTGTTGTCAAAGTAGAATCCGTTAAATATTTGGGTCTTTATATTGATCAACTTTTGCGTGCACACTGAGTATATCATTGGTAGACTGAGGAGGCTGTTTCATGAATTTTACAGCTTGCGGGAAGTTTTGGGACCTAGTAATATAATGATGGTTTATGATCAGGCCCGCCGCTAACGGTTTGAACGCCGTGTGCAATTCCTATCGTGCCGCCCCTATCTAACTACAAAACCTAGGTGTTTGTGAAAAAAAATGCTGTAAAGTGAAAAACTATGTTATATTAGGTTATTTTATACAAGATAGATACACTAATACGACATTAAATGAAAAAATGAAGGCAAGAAAGGTGCAGTTTATACATATTATGTAGGTAGGTATAGGTATTAAGTTATTTTACAGAAACTGCACCTTTCTTGCCTTCATGTTGGCAAAATCATCTATAATTTTTTTGGTGTCTAGTCTATTGAGAATCTCATGTTCAATTGAAATTATTGCTAAATTACTTAGTCTTTGCTGGTGCATAGTTGATCTCAAATTGTTTTTTATTATTTTTAACTTTGAAAACTGACCTTTCACCAGATGCAACTGAAACCGGCAATGTTAGTAGTATCCTTAGCGCTATTGCTATATTCGGAAATGTTGACATTAATTCATTAGCAAAAATGTATAGCAATAGGGTTTGTGGATCATTAGACTGGTTTTCAGTTAAATGCAACTTTAAAGCATTGATTTCATTAAACATATCTATACCGTCTATATCTGCGTCACTACTTGAACTATCTTTTAGTTGGAATGTCCCCCTTTCGTTACTTAAGTTACTTTTGTTACACTCTGTATTAATTTTAATACATTTTTTAATAAATCTTTACTTTAAGTTTTTCAGTAAAATAACCTTTAAATTTAACATGAATACCTGCTGTTTATATGAATGCGCCCATATGCTGATTAATTAAACAAAGACACTTACCATAATTATGATTTTTTGCGCCGACGGATAATATAAATAATTTTCTAAATTATTTTTATAGTCACACTTCGCACAAACATATACAGAATATTATTAATTTTAAGTACCCTGGACCGTTTCCGGATCTCACATTAGGGCTATAACCAAATAATTGAAGTTTGTTGTTCACTCACATCCCTTTCGCATTTGTGTTAAATAAATAAAAACAAAGAAATGAGTATATAGTTTTAAGGGGATTTCCCCTGATATCTGTGGGATTTCCCTATTTCGCATAGAGCACGATGCGGATTAACTTTGTTCTCATGAATTTCAATAGATGGCGCTATGTAATGCTACGATATAAAAGAAATGTTTGGGCGCCGTTCATCATATTATTTTTATAAGGATAATCTTTTTAGTATTGTGAGGTGACAATGTCTGAATTTTAGTCGATGATTGTCTGATTTGCCGCCCCCTGAATGCGCCGCCCGCTTACGGCGGGCCTGTTTATGATTCTATTATAGAGTCGGTGCTTAGGTACGGTATAACGATATGGGGAAGTATGTATAGTACACCGCTGAAGAAATTTGAAGTTATTCAAAAGACTGTTCTGAAAATAACACTGAGAAAGGATTGGTTATACAGCACTGATAAACTTTTCGAAGATTCCATGCGATTTAATTTGAGCCAAATATATGTATTTCAATGTTTATTACGAACGTTCAAGAATGAAAAAAGACTAGTTCAGCACCCTTATCCAACAAGGTATAAAATAAATGAATGTAGTTTTCTTTAGGGGATCACATCTTCAACGTAATTATTTTTACTATGGGCCGAAATTTTATGGAGTTGTTCCGTTAGAATTGAAAAATATTAACTTCAAAAACAAAAACCATAGAAACAAGTTAAAATATTTTATCATTTAAATGAGATAAAAAACACAAGGTTTAACTTTAATCTACACTTTATTTGAAAAAATTCGACGACGTTTCGCTGACACAGCAGCCTTATCAAGAATGAAAAACAGAATGAAGAGTATGGTATTATAAACAAATCGTAGAACAAGTTGGATGAATAACAGGAAAATCCACACCGAGCCATTGTACAGTTAGTATGAAAGGTAATAAAAACTAATTAAACAAGTTAAGTAGGGGTGAATAATTCACATCTACCTGCTCATTCAAAAGCTTGTTCTACGATTTGTTTATAATACCATACTCTTCATTCTGTTTGTCATTCTTGATAAAGCTGCTGTGTCAGCAAAACGTCGTCGATTTTTTTCAAATAAAGTGTAGATTAAAGTTAAACCTTGTGTTTTTTATCTCATTTATATCATGGATCTACATCAAGTAACGGCCTCCACAATTCAAATATTTTATCATTTCCAATTACCACAAATTTTTACAAGTAAGTAGTAGTAAGTTTTCTTTTCTGAATTTTCACATTTTTGCACTCCACTCCGTTCCCTTGCTGGTTGTATATGAAAACCAAGCAAGTTCTAGTTTGTGTGAACATTATTCTAATTTTTTTTTATAAACTGTGACATAGAGGCTATTTTGGTTGCCTAGGTCACATTATCATTTGTAAAGAGTTTGTATTTTGGAATTGTGAATAAATTGAATTTGAATTTGAATTTGAAATTTGAAATTTGAAATTTGAATTTGAAAAGAGGTGATGACACTCAAATTTTGAAGAACGAAAAATGGCTGACTGGTTTGGCATTTTCGACTGACATCACAATGCACTTAAACACCATTAACTTGGAACTTCAAGGTTAAAGAAAACCTATCATTGGGATGATTAGCGCAGTAAACGCATTCAAAGTTAATTGCAACTTATGACAGATCAACTGAAAATAACGGATCTGAAACATTTTCCGTCTTTGAAAGCAAGGATTCCTCAGTTCAGTTGTAATACCTAATATGGGGTTGAATTATCAAACATTTTGGGACAATTCGAAAAGCGTTTTTATGAATGCAGTAAATTGCCAGTTTTATATCTGAAGATAAGTATCCGAATCTAAGGCAAATCGCCCTTCAAATGACGGCAATGTTTTGGTCAAGTTACTTTTGCGAGTCTGCATTTTCTGAAATGAAGATAATTAAGCCAAATATCGCAATCGAATATCTGACGATTTTATGTTATCATGCTTGCGATTAGCACTCAGTGATTACGTACAATCTTATTAAAAGTATACTGAGGACATGCAAAAGCACTCCTTAGTTAAGTTTAACACCATATATATCAACTTTTGTTTTGTAACAACCAATAAACTCGCAATTTTGAATAACTATGAGATTTTCATTTATATTATAGAGAAGAACCTAACTAAACCTTACCGAAACCTTGACTAAAGTAATGTATATTGTGCGAAAAGCTAATATCTATATATGCTACGTTTTACACTACGTAGGTAGGTGAGAAGATCAACAATATCTTCAACTTTAGTAGAGGGAGCCAGACGAGAAACGTAGATCTCTATAGTTCTCGGAACAGCGGTCAGTAAAGTTCACCTGCACTTCCCTGAAATAGGTTTTGAGTAAGTCGAGGTATTCCTCAAAGCAGAAAGTTGCTTCCTTCCAGTTGATTTGGCTGTTCCAGCACCGATTGCTTTCATCACAGCCTGATTTATACCATATACCACACCTGAGGGAGTGTAAAACGACAAGTTTTATAACTCAATTTGTTTCGATTCTTGGTAATAGTTTACTCACTCTTAAGAACTGCCTCTCTGTAGATGCCAAACTTGCCGGAGTGGCCGAAAAGCGTTTTTATGAATGCAGTAGATTGCCAGTTTTATATCTGAAGATAAGTATCCGAATCTAAGGCAAATCGCCCTTCAAATGACGGCAATGTTTTGGTCAACTTACTTTTGCGAGTCTGCATTTTCTGAAATGAAGATAATTAAGTCAAAATATCGCAATCGAATATCTGACGATTTTATGTCATCATGCTTGCGATTAGCACTCAGTGATTACGTACCATCTTATTAAAAGTATACTGATGACATGCAGTGCTACGCTTCAACATCCAAAGGCACTGCTTAGTTAAGTTTAACACCATGTGTAACAACTTTTGTTTTGTAACAACCAATAAACTAGCAATTTTGAATAACTATGAGATTTTCATTTATATTATAGAGAAGAACCTAACTAAACCTTACCGAAACCTTGACTAAAGTAATGTATATTGTGCGAAAAGCTAATATCTATATATGCTACGTTTTACACTACGTAGGTAGGTGAGAAGATCAACAATATCTTCAACTTTAGTAGAGGGAGCCAGACGAGAAACGTGGATCTCTATAGTTCTCGGAACAGCGGTCAGTAAAGTTCACCTGCACTTCCCTGAAATAGGTTTTGAATAAGTCGTGGTATTCCTCAAAGCAGAAAGTTGCTTCCTTCCAGTTGATTTGGCTGTTCCAGCACCGATTTCTTTGATCATAGCCTGATTTATACTATATACCACACCTGAGGGAGTGTAAAACGACAAGTTTTATGACTCAATTTGTTTCGATTCTTGGTAATAGTTTACTCACTCTTAAGAACTGCCTCTCTTTAGATGCCAAACTTGCCGGAGTGGCCGAAAAATCTCAGAATTTTTCTGCACGTGAGTCATTCACGTAGTTATCTATCTCATATCGTCCCATACCATCTTTCAGTGCGGGTACAGACGACTCTTGATATAGACCTAGTAGGTCTATCTCGAATAGATTCGACTTCAAGTCACCACAGTCGTCTTGCTTTGATGCATTAATTCTTCATGAAAGATGTTTCCATCTTATGGCGACGGTTATTGATCATTTTGATCTTTCTCAAACATGTGAAAAAAGTAGATACCACTGAAATTGTTCATCGAAAGGCTTTATATTTTATTGTTAGTAAATAACGAAAGTTCAGAATTTATTTCCTAATTCTTATAATTATTGATTATAATATCACAAAATATTTGCTAAAATGGCAAGAAATATCTTATAATTAATTATGGAAAACGTTATGAGAATTTTAGAAAGATTCCCGAACAAGGCGGGTGCGTCCTGAACCCTTGTTCGACTTCTGGATCATTTTTTAGTAAAATTCAGGACACCAAACTAATAATAAATATCATTTTTGCCGCCTTTCCAAATGCCTCAGTACCGCTGTTACAATCAAGATGAATTTCATATAAATAATGTCCCAGAATATTCATGAAGTTCACATCATTAAAACTTAATCAGTGCAAATATCCAACAGAGACAATTCCATTTTTCATTCAAATGGAATGAATAAGTGGCTTCTTTAGTGAAATTTTAATTTTTAAATCTCAAAGTACATATTTTTTGATGTCTGGTTCCGCGTAGTTTCGAATGAAGCCATCTGGTCAGAATAATTTTACATGTTTCGATTTATTAATTCGATTGTTAAGAAAATAAATCACCAACTGATATGAGAATATGGAATTACATCTATCTTGAGCGGATCACACACGTTCCGATATACCTGTAGGTGTACCATTGCAGGTAAACCATAGCATGTATGGTAACTAGTATTTGAGAAATTACACGGATTTATGGATTTATCGGTTGGCTTAGCATCTCAAGAATTCCAAGTAGTTGTTACAAGTAATTTCAAATATTTAGTATACTTTGACAGTATGCTTTAAAAAAGATTTCGATTGCTAAAGGTTAGTTTAGTTTTTATTGAGTCTCAGTTCTAGATAACAACATAACAAGTCCGAACTTAAATAGATTAGGCATTGCTACATTTAACTCTGAAGGATCACTGAATAACCACCAATTCACTTCATCTCATCCAAGACGCATACAGACCGAAAAACTCCAGTACCATTGTGTTTCACACAGTAGGCGGGTTGATTGAAAGGTCCTTAGGTAACAAGAAGTCAACTCTGGAGCATTTGCGAAAGAAGCTGCAATAGACAAAACCTTCTCCTCCAATATTAGCTTGACGCTGAAGGAGAAAAATATATCGGTTCGTTAATGGATGGATATTCACTAATAGTCTCAAAGAGGGATCCGAGTAGGTGTTTGAAAATCCAGAATATACAGAAACTCGTTCAGCATAGATTGCTTCGCAGTCTCAATTGATTTCAACTACATAGGATGTAACTAATCGTCTTCTAAAGGGAAAAATTGAAGCAATTCTTTTTAATAGATTACTAATGGCCCTCCGTATCGAAAGAAGGTAGTGTTATGAAAGCGAACCCTTATGAGATAGAGATTATGGTCTTGACATAGAAAAAGATGCTGAAATTTATTGAGGAACCTGTTCTCTAATTCAAAACTTGGTTTCTCAGCTTAAGTGAAATACTAGGAAATAGTTCTAGACAGGAATACACAAGATAAAAATGATTCAGTATATCAAAGTCAGATCTATGGCAATAACCCTGAGATATAAATACACAGCACTCAATATGATGATCAAGATCATGGATACAATTCTTTTGGATTGTGAGGTCATCTTCCTTTTTTCCTCATGCACGGTGCCCTACAAGGCCGACTCGCTCTTCAGAGGGATACTCAAAGAGTATATGTTTAGTTATTTCATCAGTTTTTAGACAATCATAGCATTGTATGAGATGCGAAAGTCTCATGAAGTGAAGGTTTTCACTGAGTAAATGTCCTGTTAGTAGGCCAACTACTATCTAAGTATACTTCTTGTTGAGACAGTAGTTCATGTATACTCTTCTTTGATTTGAGCTCTCTCATGAGCCTTTCGATTCGTATCAATACCAAGATGCTTGCCCAGTAGTTCAAGACTTCGGTAGTGTTCCAGTCTCGAAAAATGAATAGCATACGGGTTTAGGGAATATGTGAGTACATAATAGGTTCTGATCTCATCGTCCTAACAGTTACCGCCTCTTTGACAAAGCTATCTGCTTCCTCTATTCTGTCGATACCTCGATGGGTTGCACCCAGAATATAATTACTCTATTTGTGGAACTAAGTTGTTGTAGTGCTCATTTGCATTCTTCAACTAATTTGGATATATCTCATAGATTTTTCGTATAGCGTTTATTTCGACGTATGTTAAAGTTACGTGGTCTACTAGGGCAATCGTAATGTTTCACCTGGAGCCGTGAATATCGCAGCCTATACCCGTACCGGTTTTAGACCCATCTGTAAGCGAAGTGGGACCCTGTTGGACGAGTAGAGCAAGAGATGTATGCTCAATTTCTCTTGGAAGAATGACAGCCTTTAAGGGTAAGTGAAGAGTGGCTCTCATTCAATCTTCTTTTATGAGAAGACCAGCTCGAAGTTCTCTCTTTATTGAAGGTTGTGAAGCGTCCAGTATTCATATTTCAGTCCCCGCGTAAACCTTCTTCCTGCAGCCTCAATAGATATTCATGATCGTCTCGTATATCATTGTGTGTATAGAGGGCCCACCAGACAACTCTAGAGAACGTGGTTATCAATCCCAAGGCTCGCGTCTGCCTTTAGATCCTGCTTACTTCATTTCACTTGATTTACTTGTGCAGTGCAAGCAACCATTCGATGGCCGCATATGTTGCGAGCCGTCTAATCACCGTCACGTATAATTGATGCAAAACGTTTGGTGTAAATTACCAGCAGAGCCCAAACGACTTGCGCCAAGTCCAGAGTGTGTTCTGCGCTATTAGCTCTTCTCTTTTGATGGAGTTGTCCAACTTTGATTTGGTTTTCAGCATTCCACTTGCTTTACAAGTGTTAGATTCTCGTCAAGTAGAATTGGTAGCTTTGACGGCTCGGTGGCGTATGGGATATGATGCTCGTCTCCTACTCTAACAGAGATGTGTTGGACATTAAAGATTCCTTCCCTCGACACGAGAGGGGTTCTGCTAAATTCCCGGGTTGGTGAGGTGACAGAATTCTCCGGCGTGCCATTAGCCGAAAGGCCGAAATAGAGTACCTTAAAGGAAAAACAGAATAGGTAGCTTGAAAGACGGCAGTTCCTTTTGCGAGTGAATATTTTTATGGTTATTTTTGTTGAAATTGTCAGGCAGATCGTTTCTCTGCGCCATTGTTCAGTCGTTCTAGAAACATTCTACTTAATTTCGCAAATAGTGCAGAGATTTTTTTCCTTAAAGAAGGAGTACAAAATCGTCGGCTTAGCCTATCACAGAGAACCCAGCATGAAGCCAATCAGAAGCCTGACTGATTTTAGAGGAATGGAGATAAAACTCTCTTCTAAGGATCCCTGCTGGTGGTCACTAAGACAGTCAACTTGTTGATGTGAGCCTCGATGCACCTTGTTGATAGTAAACGTCCTATTCATGGTGTGTTCTACTCCTCTATTTGCAATAGCTCCCGCCTATTGATTTATAAAGTGTTTAGTCGAAAGCTCCTTGTCTATTTAAGAATATTTCATGAATGATTTCGGCTTGTTCTAATCTTTTTTCAGTGAAACCTACTATGGAGTGAGGTGCTGAGATTTCGAGGAATTTGTTCCAAAGGAAACAACTTTTGATAATGAATTTTACAAGGGGGCTCAGAAACGTTTCCGAAATGATATGTGAAGGGACCTGAATAATCAACTAACGGCTTTCTCCTTAACCACCAAGCCGCATTTGAGTTGTGAAATTTTGGCCGAAGTCTATTCATAGCCACATAACTCACCAGATTTTTGAACCATGCGACTTTTGGCACTTCCCAATGAAAAAATTAATACGCTGCAGCACTTTTTCTGTGATTATTGAGATTACCAGGATAGAACAGCTGAAAGTCGTTCCAAATGAAGCCTTTCAAAAATATTTCCAGTAATGAATTCAACGCTGGATTGAGTGCATTGCTTACCTATGACATACTTTGAAGGACATTGATTCAAATTTCAATCAACTTATCTACTTTGTTTTTAATAAAATAATTCACTCAATTTCTTGTATACCTACGTGCTTCTCCTAGCATGAACGAAGTGATAACAAACTGATCATTACAATTTTTATTTCAAGAAATCTGTCGCTGTAGACGATGAGAAGAAATAAAAATCATCATCGATAATAATGTCGAACGAAATTTCTTTCTCGAAGTATAACGAACTTCCATCTCCATATTCTCCCACTCTTTATTAGTAATTTCTAATCATAATTTCATTTCCTCCTTGGGCCCGGCAGCGTCTGGGTCGGTCCGCTCTATCAACCAACTGTGACCCCGCTTCCGGTGGGGCACGTGCGCAGCCTTTCTTACCTGAGATCCAACGTGCTCTATCCATCTCTGCAATCACGCATTGTCTTCTCTGGTGAAGTCATTGTTGTAATTATCAACATCCTATGTGGAGCGTATTAGATATGTCTAGAACATAGGCGGAGGTAATAATCTTAAAAATCAATGATCTTGGCGGGATAAAAGAAATATGGAAGAAATCGATTATGGTCCTAATGCAGGTGCTTTAAAAAAAATAATATACACTAGCTCGTTTAATAAAGTAAGCCATCTAACGAAATATTTAGAAAAATCGGACAATTTTCCGTTATAACTTTCGCAATTTTGGAGCTACATCATTCGTTCTTACTTCATTGGAAAGCCAATGGATTAGGTTTTTCGGAAATTTCGAAGTTTTACTTCCGGTGAAATCCAATATGGCTGACTATTCGAAAATGATCAAGATTTCAAGATCGCTGGAACGTTTTTTTTTCACTGGGGCTTCTTCTTCAAGTGACATCTCCGAGTCGAAGGTTGGCAATCATCATCGCTATTTTTACCTTAGAAGCGGCCGATTTAAAAAGTTGGTTGGAAGTGCATCCAAACCACTCTCTCAGGTTCCTCAGCCATGAGATTCTTCTCCTTCCTATACTTCGTTTTCCCTGTATTTTGCCTTGGATAATCAGCTGTAGGAATTTATATTTTTCACCTCTCATAATATGGCCCAGATATTCCAATTTACGTTTCTTGAGTGTGTTAGCAACCTCTCCTTCCCTGCCCATGCGTCTCTGAACTTCTGCATTTGTTACTCGATCCATCCATGATATTCTAAGAATCCTCCTATACACCCACATTTCAAATGCTTCAATCTTTTTAAGAATTGCGGCATTCACTGTCCATGCTTCCGCTCCATAAAGGAGAGTAGAGAAAACATAACATTTAGCTAAACGATGTTTTAATGCCATACTTAGATCTTTACTAAGAAAAACTTTGTCCGTTTTTATGAAGTTGGCTCGGGCTTTTTCTATTCTTATTCTTATTTCTTGGGTGTATTCATTTGTGCTGTTCACCATTGCTCCAAGGTAAGTATATTGCTCCATTCTTTCTACATTTCTGCCGTTTATAGTTAGACTAACATTTACAGGATTGTTCTTTGAGATTACCATGAATTTTGTCTTTTTTATGTTTAGTGATAACCCATATTCCTCACTGTAAGTAGATACTCTGGTCATTAGTCTCTGCAGAGCTTCGATACTCTCCGCTAAGATTACTGTGTCGTCCGCATATCTTATGTTGTTTACCCGTGTTCCACCAACTGTTATCCCACATTCTTCGTTTTCCAGAGCTTTCTTAAGTATTTCTTCAGCATATGCATTGAAGAGTGTCGGCGATAGAACGCATCCCTGTCTTACCCCTCGTTGTATTTCAATTTCTTCTGATGTGTGGTTGTCCATGCATATTATAGCTTTTTGCTTATAATAGAGATTAGTGATGATCTGTACGTCTCTACTATCTAGATGTTTTGATTTAAGGATGTCTATCAGTTGATCATGACGAACTTTGTCAAAGGCTTTATTATAGTCTATGAAACATGCATAGACCACTTTGTTGACATCGAGACATCTTTGAGTCAACACGTTGAATGCGAAGAGGGCTTCGCGGGTTCCCAATCCCCTTCTGAATCCAAATTGAGTATCGCTTATATCCATGTCAAGTTTATGGTATATTCGATTATGGATAACCTTGAGGAGCAGTTTGAGAGTGTGTGACATCAGACTGATTGTACGATGATCACTACATTCTCTAGCATGTGGTTTTTTTGGTAAGCAGATGAGAGTAGATACTAACCATTCTCTTGGAATATTTCCAGTTCTGTATACTTTATTGAATATATTGACTAAGAAACCGATATGATTGTCGTCAATTAATTTGAGTATATCACTTGCCAATTGATCTGGTCCGGGGCTTTTTCCATTTTTCATGTTCTTTAATGCATGTTTCGCCTCTTCTTTAGTAATATCTGGGCCTATCTCTTCACAGTATGTGTTAATTTCTTCTGGTTCAGTTCTGTTATCCATAAATAATTCTTCTGTGTATTCCTTCCATCTTTGTAGTTTGTCTGCTGTATTCATTAAGATCTTACCTTCTCTATTTACAAGAATAGTGCTTTGATTTTTTCTCTGTGTGCCTGCAAGCTCTTTCACTTTTTTGTGTAGGTTGAACATGTCATATTTTCTGTCTAAGTCCTCAATTTCTTTGCATCTGTCCTCGTAATACTTTTCTTTTGCTTGACGAATCTTTACTCTGATTTCCTTTTGTAGTTGTTTGTACTTTTGAGTGTTCTGACTTTTATAAAGTCATCTCTCGTTCATCATTTTTAATATTTCTTCAGTCACTGGGGCATTCAGTCGATATTTCAGTCATGTTCCAAGAATTGGTAAAAAAGTAGCGTGAAGAATTTGTTTTTTTTCTGATTTTCAGCTGAAATCGAAATATTTTTTCACCCCATGGCGTTGGCATTACTGAAGTTGTTGTGTTTTTCATGGATGTTCTAGGAGGACAAAAAACCATTTTTTACTGAAACCAACCAAAAATTTTATTTTCGTTCGAATTCAAAATGGCCGTCACTAAATTGGATTGTGCCAATTGTCGTCAGTAATGCTTCAGTCCTCCCGTTGTGAAAGTTCTGAACATAGACTGCATGCATTAGCTCTATGATAAACAAAAAATAATGAAATGTCATTGAGCTTTAGACGACATCTGGTTTGAACTCAAATTTTATCTTGGGGTTGGTTGTTTTTGACGTTTAAAATTGTAAACAATGGTTTTAACAAATTAGGATAAACGTTTCATTGAATGATCTTGAGAAAAATTTCGGACAACAGGGTCATTAGGAAGAAGACCCGGTACTGGTTCCACTATAACTTTTAGAACCTTTTTCATAATCTGTTTCATGCATCAACTCTACATTTTTTGTTCTACAAACTCAATTAACAATTTTGGAATAACATTCAGCGATCTTCTGCTTTAGCAGTCAGCCCTATCAGAACTCTAGGAACCAGATTGACTGTTTCCCAAATGTCTCAGAGATGCTACATCTCGAAAACCTCAGTGAGAAGAATAATAAGGCACGATTTGGGTCTTAAGTATTTTTGGAAGCACTATAATTTTCAATTGACTCAAACTGTCAAATACCGCAGATTCGAGCGATGTAGAAATTTATTAAATAGATGTAGAGTACGTAGACAAATTGAAAATATCTGGTTCAAAGACGAAAAAATTTTCAGTATTGTCGCACCGAAAAACAGTCAGAATGACAGAATTTGGTTTCCGACGAATGAAATCAAGAGGAATGTGCCTTTAATTCGTTTGCAGGGGGAAAGACAAAAATTTTCCAGGCATGTAATAGTCTCTGCCGGTTAGTCGAGGAACTTAAAATCAAATATCATTTTATAGAACAAGGCATAAGATTAGATTCGGAAAATTATTGTCACATAATTCTCGATTATATTGAGTTCACTTTCATGCAAGTGAATTATTACTGTTTATGTATGACATGAATATGTACAATTGCCACCAGCTGAAAATGAACGGTTGAGAAATTGAGTAGCTTTTTGGATGATATTTATTGGTTCAAATCTTCTTTGGAATTCTACAATTTTTTCCATGTTCTTCTGACAACGTTTGTCCAAAAAATTAACAACCAGTACTATATCACAAAAAAACGCTACTTACTTTCAACTGGCCGTCAGTGTACAGGGTGTCTCAAATCAAATGTATCTAAATGAAATCTATTTCAATTAATTTTAGGATAGAGCCAGATGTCATTACATTCACTATACTATGGATTATCTAAGACGACGCGCAGACGATATCATCGAACCAGAACAATGGCCTCCAAATAGTCCAGATCTTAATCCGTGCGACTATTTGCTGTGGGATCATTTGGAAGAAATTGTGTATAAAAAGGGTACTATTTTTAATAATTGTGAGGAGCTGAGGCAAAAATTGAAAAATGTTGGAACAATCTTGATCAATAAATAGTTTCGAGATCCATAGAGAGCTGGAGAATTACTTGATTCTTTTTGTTGAATGTTTTTACTCGTGTAATTTATTAAATAAAATCATGTCATATAATTATTCTCACAAATTTTTTTAACAGTTGGCATCTCTGAGATATTTGGGAAACTGTCATCCTGATCTTCTTCTTAATGACCCTGTTGTGCAAAAATTTTCCTCAAGATCATAGATTGTACTTCTTTCGTAATTATGTGCTGGAAAATGGTGTAATATTTGCCTAGCAGTATAGCCACGCACAAATAAATATTCAATGAAACGCTTATCCTCATTTGCTGAAACCATTTTCAACAATTTCAAACGTCGAAACTAAGCAACACCAAGATAAAATTCAAAGAGTTCAAACCAAAGGTCGTCTAAAACTCGATGACATTTCATAATTTTTGTTGGTCATAGAGTTAATGCATGCAGTCTATGTTCAGAGGTTTCACAACGGGACATGCATATGATGGTGGAAAGAGAAACATTATTGACGACAATTGGCACAATTCTGAATCAATATTCTAGTTCGAACCCTCAGAATGATAGAAAAGGTTCAATCTAGTGATTGAATTACGTCTAGTTGATTCATTACGACCGCGAAAAATTTTTTAATGCGCGGGAAAAATTGTTAATATTTGAGGAAGTCGGCCTTTATTTATTCGAACGAAAGTCAAATTTCAGGTTGGTTTTAGTGAATTATGGTCCTTTTTCTTCTTAGGTTATACATGAAGAACACAACAACTTCAGGAATGCCAACAGGTGAAAAAATATTTCGATTTCAGCTGAAAATCAGAATGAAAGAAATTCTTCACGCTACTTTTTTACCAATTCTTGGAATATTTTTGAAATCAATATGTCAAATTATTCAGAAAAGACTGAATTATCGACTGAATGCCCCATTTGAATTTTTTAGTGAAAAGAAAACGTTCCAGCGATCTTGAAATATTTCTCATTTCCGAAAGAGTCAGCCATATTGGATTTCACCGGTAGTAAAATTTCGATACAATTTCTGAAAAACCTAGTCCTTTGGCTTTCCAATAAAACAAGAACGAATGATTTAGCTCTGAAATTGCGAAAGTTATAATGGAAAAAAGTTGTCCGGTTTTCTCTGGCGCACCCTATATATAAGCTCATTATTCACGGGGTATACCGGGTGTAACTGGAAAGAGGCTCGCCCCTAAAACTTTTTTGCTATCCAATATTTTTCAATGAAATTTCTTGAAATTAATTAAAAATTTACTTCAAGTTGAATGGCACTGACAGTTTATCTGAAACGCTTCCTGTTTCACCGGAAACGAGCCAAACTTTTAACTTTTAAATGGCTCACCCTGTTTATTTTTTGTGAAATCGAATGAAAATCTCTTTGTCAATACATTCAGTATATTTAAAGATGTATTTTCCGAATTTTTAAATCATTCTTGATAAATTTGTTCTCAAGTCTAGGTGGCTATGACGACTCAGCTGGTTCTAAAATTGTAATGCACATAAAGCATAAACGCAAAACCTTAGCTTTTTTTGGCATGGCGCACATACTCATCATCGTACATTCCAGATGAATAAAAATTTAACAAAACACATAAATAACGCAAAATACACAAATGGACCATAGATGGAATGTCATCAAATCAATTGAGCATAACTTCACAACAGGTTTTAGAAGAGACCCCCATTCTGTGCCTGACACAGAGCCTATTGCGGCGAATGGTAGCCCGTACTATATTTTCCATTTGATTTGAAAAAATTTCATTTATTGCTCCCCGAACTCCATTCTCTAAATCCTCTCGATTATCTGAAGCAATTCTATGAATACGATGTTTCACATGGGCCCACAAAAAAAATCTAATGGGGACAAGTCGGGCGACCGAGCTGGCCATCTTGTCGGGCCGTTGGTGCCTATTCACCTTTCATTTAAATTATTATTTAGGTATTGAACAACTTCCCTACATTTGTGCGCTGGTGCTCCATCTTGTAGAAAATTAAGTTGTTAGCAACAGTCGGTGGTAACCAATCAGTCAGATCGTTTATTTCGTTTTGTAAAAATCCTAAATATCTTTCCCCTGTTAATGGTCCATCAAAAATTATTGGACCTATGAGATGTGACCCTACCATTGACATCCATACATTAAACCCAAATCGCTCCTGGAAATTATCTTCACGTACTAAATGCTCGTTTTCGAGGGCCCAATAGCGCGTATTGTTTCTATTGAACATTCCGTTGTTAGTAAATCGGGATTCATCTGAATATAATATTTTATAAGGATCTTTGGATCCATTTCCATCTTTTGAAGAAATTGGTTGCAATATTCTAATCTTCGGCCATTATCATTTTCATAAAGGTGTTGATGAAGATTGTATTTGAACGAGCGAAATTTATGCTTCTTAAGAATTCTCCAAACACTCTGATGACTTATCCCTATTTCTTGTGTGATTTCTCTGGTAGATGCCGTACAATTCAAATTAATGTACGCTAATACATCAATTTCAGAATTTTCGCTTACTATGAAATTTTGATTATCTGCAACAACCGGTTGCTGACGAAACTTCACTTCCAGTTTTGGAAAATAGTACCTTGAAGGATGTTGCCGTTTTGGATAGCATTCAGCGTATAAAATTGCTGATGCTGTAGAGTTTTTTCGGCATTCGCCTTAAATGAGTAGCATATCTACTTTTTCATTATTTGTGTACAGCATTTCGTCTGTTTTTCTGCCGTGAAAATTCAAAAACTCTGAACAATTTATACCAACTCACCGATTCAGATGCAACACAATCTTATCTTAAGACATTTAAAATTGAATAAAAAAAATTCTATGATCTGTGATATATCTGTGATAGGATTTCAATGCATTTCCAAAGCACTTCAGATAATGAGTTGAAAAACGAGTATAATACTATGTCCAGGACTACGAATGAAAAATTATTAATTTGGTATCAAAATATTCGTAAAAATATTCTGCGTATTATAGTGCTAATGAGCCTCTATTATAGCTTGCGGAAACAAGATTTTTTCTAAAGAAACAATGTTAGGAATGATACGAAGCCAATAACAGAATGAATTCCACAGTTTCAGTGATGAATCCAAATGCACTCGATTTTGGTCGATAAATCACGCAGTTTTTTTGTCGTCATAGCCACCTTGACTTGAAAACAAATTCATCAAAAAAAAATTAAAAATTCGACAAATTCGTCTTAAAATATGCTGAACGTATAGACAAAGAGAGTTTGATTCGATTTCTCAAAAAATATACAGGGTGAGCCATTTGAAAATCAAAACTTTGGCTAATTTCCTTTGAAACCGGAAACGTTTCAGATAAACTGTCAGTGCCATTCAAGTTGAAATAAATTTTTAATTAAGTTCAGAAAATGTCATCGAGAAATATTGGCTAGGAAAAAAGTTATAGGGGCGAGCCTGTTTCATCAAGAAGATGGAATGGTAATTTATATGGGATTAAATAGGAAACGTTCTTAGGTGATAAAATAAGAAATAAATGTATAAGAAAATCAATTCAATTAAAGTTCTTGATCATATTGATTAACACCTTATATATTTATTTATATTTAGATTCAGAGGAAAAAACTTTCTTAGAAAAAATCAAGAAAAATGCTTTTCCTCTTATGTCGTCTTCATAAAAAATGACAATAATTATTATCACCTAAATCAAATTATTATCGAATTCATAACCAACATGACAGGTTGACAATTATTGTCAAGTATTTGTTGAAGTTTTGATTTTTGCACGAACGAGAGAAATTTTTTTATTGAAACTATAGCAAGTGTTGAAAATGAGTTCCATTCTCCTCCTGACAATAACCTAATAATTTCTTAGAGAATTCTGCAGAAATTGTGGGGGTATCAAATTGATTTTTTCTTTTATGCGACGCCTTAACTCATGTAGATTGGCAGGTCGTTCTCTATAAATTCGGCATTTCAAGTGGCCCCATAAAAAGAAGTCCAGAGCCGATAGATTTGGTGATCGCGGGGTCCACTCGAACGAACCTCTTCCACCGATCCATCTTGCGGAAAAAACTTCATCTAGATAATTTCGAACATCTACCGCAAAGTGCGTGGGAGCTCCATCTTGTTGAAACCATACAATATCAGCTGGGGTTAACAGATTATTTAAATTTGGAAATAAAGCTGTTATGGCTGGCGCAATTTCATTTCTTAATAATTCTAAATATCGCTCTCTATTTAAGTTCCCTTCTATAAAAATAGACCAATTATGTGGTCACCGATAATACCGGACAAACATTAAATTTTTGTGGATGTTGTGTATGAACCTCTCTAATCCAATGTGTGTTGTCTCTCGACCAAATACCGTTGAGGCAGGACGTGGCTTCATCCGAGAATACGATTCTATTCAAAAAATTTGGATTCGCCATAATCATTTCCATGAAGGTCTCAGAAAATTGAACTCTACCGTCAGGATGGTCTTCAGTAAGCTCATGGACGTAATAGATTTAATATGGTTTCATTATTTCTATTTTCAGTATCCTACAAACTGACCTCTGAGAAATATCATGATTAAAGGCTAGTTTATTCGTAGAAACCTGAGGATTTCCCTCAATTGCCAGTAAAATGTTCAACTTTGTTTCTTCGTCAGTGGCAAACTTAGGACGTCCTGCTCTGGGTATATCTTTCTCTTGCCGACTTGCTTCATATCGTTGAATAGTTCTGCATACTGTAGATTTACTTATTTGATGATCTGAAAGAACAGTATTGAACAGACTGCGAACTTCTTGGTAAGATTGTTGTGTGTCACCATATCCGCGCATCATCAAAACCTCGATCCATTCTGCTTCAATAAGCTTGAATACCATTATTAGGAATTGAAGTGCAAAAATCTAAACTTCAACAAATACTTGACATTATTTGTCAACCTGTGCCGCTGATTATTTATGCAAAAGTAATTTGATTCAGGTGATATAATTTTTATTATTTTAATTTTTATGAGCTCGATACTGAAAGAAAATGTTTCTTTTGATTGTTTCTAAGAAAGTTTTTTCTGCGAATATAAAAATATATAAGCATATAGGTTGTTATAGTTGAAATTCACATTTTTTGTCATTTCCGACTATACCGGAAATACTAGCGAGCACCAAATATCCGCACTGAATTCTTTATTTTTAGCAATGTAGGAATACAAATTTTCAAAAAAAAACGCTCGGTAAATAACTGAGATAATTAACCGTTCCTGTACTTTTGCCTAACCCTGTATATAGCAGTAGTGGGTACAGTGATGCATTCGAAGTTACTTCTTTAGAATCTTAGAATATTCTAAAACTCACTGACTTATCAAACGGCCCTATGAAACACAAAGGATTCAATTTGTTGTCAAGTGTTATTAAGAAAGCGGACAAGGTAGAGTGATCATTCCCTCATTAAAAAAATAAATAGTCTCTCGAATCACCCTCTGATATTTTCATTGGACTTATCCGTTCTTGGACATTCCCATGCTCGCAAACATGTCCCACTCTCCTTCCTGTCCACGCGGCTTCGAAAAGAAAGGCGGACAGACAATGATGTTAATTTTTTTAATATATTTCTGAAATCAAGAACCGTAAAGTTCAATTTATTCATTCAGCTCTTGGCACAAAAACTCCAACGGAATTAGCTTTCCTCTGATTTAATTAACATGATTTTAACTCATAATTCTCTTCATTCAACTGACCGGAAGTGAGTCGCTAAATTTGAATTTCAATCCTATACGTTTTTCCTCATCTAGTTTCGGAGAAGGGTATCGCGTTACATACTTACATACATGAGTATGACTGTAAATTAAAACGAAGGGGTACACGAGAAAAATTTCCGGAAAAATATTTGTTGTTTGTCATGAATGATAATTACGGTAACGGAAGTTATCAATTTTCTGAATTAGAGGAGTTCCGGTTGGTGCAGTACCTAAGGGAAAATTAGATTTTCTGATTAAATGGTAGGAAAGAATATCCCGAAGGAAAGTTGAAACTCCCATCTATACCGGGTATTCATTTAGTGCATAATCGAGTCTTTACTTTTTCTTTGTTGAATATATTGGAGAGTTATATAGTGTGTCATGTGACTAAGCTATGGCTCCTGCAATTGTTGTATATATATATATATATATATATATATATATATATATATATATATATATATATATATATATATATATATATATATATATATATATATATATATATATATATATATAGGGTTTTACCCCGACGAGTTGCCCATATATCTGTTCATGCAATCAAACTGATTTCATGAAAAATAAATATAAATCCACCACCCGGTAATTAATACCATTGCCAGGCAATGATTATAATCAAAACATATCCTGGAGTAATTATATATTAGGATAACGTTGAATGTTATGAGAATATAATCAATCTACCAGAATATGTACATACTATACCATCATCAGACAATGATATCAATGTACCAACGAGTAGTGTCAGAGGCTTTCTCCCCGGAAAAATCCAGTGTACGGACCTTAGTCAAGTAACACTGAATGTTACTCATTAATAGTTTCCTTTGTGTGAAGTGGTGAACGATCGAATAGATTACTGCTCTGGATATAAATATGACAAAATTGTGAGTTAATTATATTACATTTATATAAACAAATAAGTAAAATATGAAATGAGATTCTGAGCAGTATAAACTATAGAGAAAACCTATGACTCTACCTCCTTATTTTTTTTGGAAAGAAACCTACGAAGAATATTGCAAGATTTGATGACTGTTATCTTTTGTTACTGTTCAAACAAATTTTTCTTCAGACCCAAAATCTCAAAACTTTTGTGAAGATTTCTAGGAATAACACCTGTTGTGGAAATAATAATCGGTAGAATAAATATTTTTTCATTTTCCACATTCTTTTAATCTCGTCGCCAAGCATCATATATTTAGAAATGTTTTCATTGTATTTATTTTGTATATTATGTGTGTCGGGTATAGCAATATCAATTATATATGTTATTTGATTCTGTTTATCATTAAGAATGATATCTGGTCTATTGTGTTTACAGCTCTGTTGCAAAGAATTGTTTTATCAAAATAAAGTTTATATTTGTCATTTTCACAAAAATCTCAGGTTCATATTTGTAAAATTTTTCTTTTGGGAATTAGGTCATGTTTAATTCCTAGATTAAAATGAATAATATTAGCGACGGCATTATGTCTTTCTAAATAATCTGTTGAAGCAAGGACTGAGCAAGATGATAATATATGAAAAACTGTTTCTGAAGAACAGAAACAACTACGGCAAGAATCGTCTTTATTTTGTTTGATGATGTGTTTTCTATAAATCCTCGTGAAAACAACCTGATCCTGGATCGCAATTGCCAAGCCTTCTGTTACAGCAAACAATTTTCCAGAAACTAACCATTTATTCGATGCGATTTCATCAATATAATCATTTTTTAATTCTTTAGGATGCTTTCCGTCTAATTTCTTCTGCATCCAACTTTCTCTTTTAGAATTATCATCAAATATATCAAAATCTACCTTTTGCATTGTCAAGTTCAGAGGTGTAAGATTATAATCTGAAGCAACAACAATATCATGTAATTAAGACGTTCTCTGTTTATCATGAAAATGGGAACGTAGATGAAAAATCTGTTTACTATGAAGATTATTCAAATCATATATATACACGGTGCTTCAACGAAAACTAAACAGAGGCTATATCTACCAACATATTCATTTCTGATCAAAACACAAAAACGGGTCAATCTTTATTTCAAGGGGGACATCTCTCGGGGTACAAAACTTGCCTCAAATATCAACCCCCTGAGCGGGGGTTGCAATCCTTGAACATTTTTGAATAAGGAAGATGGATCGAGTGATCACTCAAAAGAAATGTGGTATCTTTGTCTACATTGCCTTGAACGAATTTCCATTTTTAATTGAACTGTGAAAGATACAGGGTGAGGAACTAAAAGATAGAAAGACTATTTCCCTGAGACTATTCAAGTTTCAGTGAAGTAAAATGGAACAGATCCATGCTGATCAATGGCAGTCATCATCAAGTACCATCCTCATCTCGAATTTCAACCCCTGGATCAGGGGTGACAACGCTTGAAAATTTGGAAGAGGGTAGTTGGGTCGAGTGATAACTCGGTAGAAAGGTATTATCTTTGTCTACATTCCGAAGAAAGAAATTTTATTTTTGATTGAAAACTGTAGAAGATATAGAGTGAGCTACTGAAAAATAGAGGAGACTATCTATCACCTTCAGCTATTCAAGTATTAGTGCAAAAAAAATGGAACAGTTGAAATTTTAGATGTGAATGGTGTCTCAGAAGATGACAGTCTTTGATCCGGAATGAATCTGTTCCACTATTCAAGTATTTTTGCACTAATACTTGAATAGCTCAGGGGGATTGGGACAGGAATCTGTAACAATGGAAAAAGAAAACCAGCAGAAAAATATTTCAACTATCATACCTCTACGTCTACACAAATCTATGAAAAGATTTTACATAGCAAGCAAGGTCATAAAAAAGACTAAGGAGATAATCAAAAAGTACATAACCAGCGATATTTCCTCTTTCGCGGAGATGTTTTTCCTTCGCAGTGTGAGTCTCCTGAAACATAATTACTTCCTTTTTCTTGCTTGCTAATTTTGAAGTATAATTGCAAAGAAACCCTTCAATATTCATACTCAACAAAACAATTCCCTCTCTGTTTGACCGAGAGAGCCCCGATGGCCAGGTTCAGTCTTCCAAGAGATGCCTATTATGATCTACAGATGTTTCAGAATCATTATGAACCCAATAATTTGGGTTGACATCGCCCATATATTATTTCTTCGTGGATCTTGTTTAATTTAAAGAATTTGCGAAAAAATTTTGACAGTCGTTCGAAAAATATGACAAATGTCAATTGTTAATCGAATTCAATGAAAGAAGAACAGAATTACATCTCGAATGATATCTCACCTGTCTCAAATATTTTCATTGGTCCGTCATTCTGAAAATATTGAGAATTGAGATTTACTTGGACATTTCAAATAATAATTTCAATATATTATTTCTTCGTGGATCTTGTTCAATTTAAAGAATTTGCGAAAACATTTTGACAGTCGTTCGAAAAATATTACAAATGTCAATTGTTAATCGATTTCAATAATAGAAGAACAGAATGACATCTCGAATGATATCTCACCTGTCTCAAATATTTTCATTAGTTCATCATTCTGAAAATATTGGGAGTTGATCTTTACTTGGACATTTTAAATAATAATTTGAAATTTACTTTAACCTCAAATCTATCTCAGCTTTAAATAAAAATTTTACACTTGAATCTATTTTACACTTAAATCTGTTTTACACTCAAATCTATTTTACACTCAAATTTTTTTACACTCAAATTTATTTTACACTCAAATTTATTTCAATCTCAAATTTCTTTTATACTCAAATTTATTTTACACTCAAATTTATTTCACACTCAAATTTAGGTCTTCTAATTCAAATTATTCAATATTAGGAAGTCTTCGAGATGTGGCTCAAACTATTTCTTATGACGTAAGGATATTTTTAATTTAATTATCTCATTTAATTTTGATTTGTTCTTTAAATTTATATGATTTTTTTTAATTTTCAAGAATTCATTCGATTAATTTTTTAACTTTACCTGCAAGAATAATATGATCAATTTCTAGATTAGCTGAAACTAATCGAAGACCTTTTGATTTTAATTAATGTAGAATATAGAAGTGGAGGTTTTGCATTCATTTTTGAGAAATTATATTATTAGCTAGACTTGTAAATTTTTCTTGATTAATAATTTATTTATTAATTTTTTAGCTTTTTTTAGAGCTACTTATTCTAATAATTTCGATTCTCGATATTTGCCCTAAGGAGTTTCGCACTCCCTCTAGGGGGAACATTCACTGATATCTTCGACATCAAAAGGGTTCTACTCTGATGTGACCCTTTCCAGGTTAATTTACCGCAAGAAAAAGAAGTGCCTTAATATTCCATCAAAATATACAATCATTAAAACACAATACATCTGAAATAGAAGTCACTTCGAAAGCGCTAGATGAAACACCGAAAATCCTCTGCTTCTCAGAAGACTGGTGCACTCAATATGAAAGACCATTTGTGTAAATAGAGGAAAATAAACAAATTGCTTCTTATTCGCAAACAATCAGATCGCACGGTGGGTGCATATTACCCTGAACTTTTCGCATCGAAATATCAATTTCGGTGTTCGCGAGATTCAGGAACTCTAATCTTGCGAAATCTCGCTATTGTGCGAGATCTCGCACTCTAAAGAAATGATCATCGAAAATGTACTAAAATTCCTATCATTTATATTTCTATTAGTTCTAATTGTTCTTCAGGAGCGAAATGGAGAAATAAAATCTCAAACTAACCAGTAATTTATTCGAAAGTTAACATATTATTCTAAAACTTGAAAATAACTCCTCAAAAAGCATAAAGTATCAAGGGTTTTATCTGCCAGCCGACTCCGAATGCTGCAAGCCAGATAATCAGCTGAGGAAAACGCCCGTTCTGCCTCGACACTAGTTGGTACTACAGAAAAAAGACATTGGTGAGCGAACTGTAGATTTTGTCTTTTTGACTCTCGTGTCTCGTACTAATTGATTTCTTTCTTCAAAATCATATCAAGGGACGATGACAAAGGTACCACACGTTTTTGCGAACGCTCTTTCAATTGCATTTCCAATTCCTTATCAAGACTGAGGGAAGCGTTCGCTATTTCAGGCTGTAACTTTTTTTTCACAGCAGCTAATGGTTTTGAATCGTCATCACTTTCATTCATCGCTTTATCTGCAACTGAAAATGTACAGGGTTTGTTTTGTATATTGACTGCAATATTGTCAACTTTGGTACTGTTCTTGTGTAATCTTCCGATTAACTTCAATATTTCTTTCTTGATTGAAAATCAGGCGGTTTGGAAGTTTGATCACTAGCAGACTGATTGAAATATTCGTCGTATTGGACAGGGTCTGTCAAATAATACAATGCTGCGGTCATAAATGTTCGGCGTTCATTAATCCTGTGCCTCATAGATTCAGCAAGTTTTAGAGCTACTGGTGTTCCGAGTTCTTCTAACTTTTTCACCATAAATTTCAGAGTAGTTTCGGCAGTTAACAAATCTGAATTTCGACGACATAGTACTTCCACTGCTAGTTTTATAGGCTGAAATGCGAGTTCTAAATCTGATAAAGCACGATATTCTTCGTCTGAGAAACTATGATTTGTATTCGATCCAAGATTGCAATCATTCAATGCTTTGCTCACACATTGCTTCACCTTATTGAATGTAGAAATCATATCTGCAAGACTATACCAGCGTGTTTTACAGTCCAGCACGAGTTTCACATTTTTACTGAATTCGTCCTTCATATATTTCTGAAGAATGTCATTCGTCGTTGGTGATTATTTAAATAGCTGGACTACTTGTCTCACTTTTTTGATTAATTTTAAGTCTTCTATGTAGAATGATGGTTCGCTTTCATCATTTCTGCATTGCTGAATCCGTATCTTGTTGAATTCAAACGGTGTGACAGTTGTTGTTTGCTAATTCACAGTGGCCGCGTTAAGCCGGATTTTAGTTTGCCATAATGAGATGGAGTGTTCTTAAAATGAACTAGAGTAGGCTCTATTTCATACATTCTTAGGATCTTTATCAGCTACTCATGCGGTACGGAATCAAAAGCCATCTGGTAGTCTACGTGAGCTGTGACGAGATTTCTCTTGTTGGAATAAGTTTGATTGCTGATTATCTGAATCTATAATAAGTTGACTCTGTGCCCGGTATAAAAATCATCAGCTTTGATGGCGTTAAGATCTACTTAGCCTTAAAAAGAAAACTGAGTCTAGTAGAAGAAATCATGGTCATGCCGGCAAACTCCGGTGTTGAATGTATGCCAAATGGGTGCATGTTCTTTTCTGGGAAAATTCCATATCCCTGAATGATTTGAGGAGGTTTCCCAGCAGTGATCTTTCTGGGGGACGTTGTTAATTGCATCTTGTTCACGTTGACATTTACTAAGTTCAACTGATCCCACTATAATATCATCTCTAAGTCTAAATTCAGGTACATGCTCTGTTAGTATCTTTGTCAGTGTGAGTCATCAACAGTTATATGACACTGACCAGAAAATGAGAAAATCTACTGAAGAGAATACTATTTATTCAACCACTCAATTTCTCGGTAAGTCCATATGCGATTAGTTTATTGAGATATCAAGAGAAATGGCTCTTGATGCGTCAAACTTTTCGATTGTTGATGTCCATGAATACGTTATGTATGCAAGGAGGTCAGCATTTGATCACCGTATCGACGATCAGTGATGATACCCTGTAACTCGAGATATTTTATGACCTCATCGTTTATCACTCTTTTCATGAGTTTCGACGATAAAGGGTAACAATGCGGTGAGACGATAATTTTGGGGTAGGCATTTCATCCCTTCCTTTGGAATCAGTTACTTCAGTAACTTTACAACGTTGTCAAAGTTACGTCTTACTTGTATTTCGAGATCCTCCATCGAATATATCGGCAAACTATAAGCTTTCCACTATAGGTACCCCCATCGATGAAGTAAGATGCGGAGATCTTGCAGACCAATTCCATGGACACAGCCTTGTTAAGTATGTGTCGTCAAACAAGTTGAGAAATTCTTCCGATACCTGAGGTGCACACCAGGAATTCTGGAACAAATATGGTTGAAATATCTAATTATTTTATACAATTCAAATTTCCTTCTTAATTGAAATATTGACATCGAGCCATATGACCCTTCATTAGAATCTGGGTTTTCTTGGATTTGAACTATCAACGCGATTTATGGAAGATATTAATAAAAATTTGTAGGAATGGAATTATTTTTGTCCAAAATTTTATTGATTGAATAAGTGCTATACCCTGTAGCGTTGTAAAATTATTAGTAAATTCACAAGAAATTGAAAGTGAAATATTTCTTGAAATCAGTTCACGGTGTATTACTTGAATACAATTTTGACTTTCAAGTTCATATTCATTAAGTGGTGATTACAACAAGGTACCATATTTCTAAACTATTTACTTGAATGAGGACTTATTTAAGAAAACGCCAATTAACTCGATAATTATTTATTTCAAAATATCACCCTACATTTAGAATCATAATTATTTATGCAAGTTATGTATGAGCAGTGTAACTATACTTACTTGATCAAATTCTTCGTATATTATACCGATAATCTTCTGCGCCCCTGGTTGACCGGTGAAAATTGTCTGATTTTCCTCCCAGACGGGTTCTTTCTTTTTCCGCTTTGAAAGTGGAGAAGTGATTATCAATGTATGACTCTTCACAATTATTCAATTATTTTCTCGTGTGAGAAATTTTGTGCCTTCAAGATTTGGAATCTTTTAGACGTAGCTATGTATGTCTACATAATAGACACTTTTGAGAGAGAACGCTGTCTTCGGACAGGTATGTTTTCACTATATTTCAATTTTGAAATTACTTTTATAAAAATCAGTTTCTCAGAAATTCAAAGGAAACATTTCTAGGTTATCGTTTATTTTGAATTTCATTCTAATAAGTAAATTTCAATTCTGAAGCATTTCAATTTTTACAATTTCCATTAGTTTTTATCAGTTATTTGAACTGAAATTCACAGGGATTTAGGAGATTCTTAGAAGAGTTCTGAGGAAGAAATCATAACGAAGTTTTTCGGACAATCTTTAAGAAAAACTTCTTGATTGAGGTTCCTATTACCTACCAGCCTTTTCGTCAATATATTGACGAGTTATACCTACCTAATTTCGACAACTACAATTTTGGTATTCCTCATTTGGAAGAGTCAGTCGTTTGGCCCAAATTTGATGAACTCAACTTATTGACTCGACGCAAGCAGCAGCTTCTGTCACCCTGACATCTCCTCGAAGGATTATTAAATAAACCTGATATGTATCAATCTCCCTTATATTGATATTTTACTGTGAAAATACCACAGAACATCTCTCTTGTATACAGATATATCCACCGGGAACGTCCGTTAAAAACTTTTTAAGTTCCAATTACAATTTCAAACTGAAATTTTATACGCGGCCATAACTAGCGATTTCCAATTGGAGTGAAATATTTTCGAAAAGATACCATTTCCGGTTATACCGGAAGTAGGTCATCACTTCGTTATTGCAAATAGCAATCTACATTTTTTATTATACATCTATAACCGACATTTGAGCAATGCATAAAATACCCATGTTGTTGGCACTTATCTGTCAAATCTTTTGACAGATTTAATAATTTTTGTTATAAACTCGATTTTTGAAGAACATTTAAAAAAATTGTAGCTCGTAGACCTTCTGCATTACAGACGCAGTTTTTGCTTGGGTGGATAGAAGAATGATCAAAGAATTTTTTAAGTAATCTACACATGTCAAAAGTTTATTGGGTTATTTTATATGATTTTTTCAATTTGGCCTTTTTCAAACAGGAATAACTAAATTTTTCCAAATTTCACGTGCCAATTTTTATATCGTCATTAGATGAAGCGTCATATTTCAGATGGAATTGTATAAGCATGTACTATACCCATCTCTTATAGTTCCGAAATAATTTGGGAATATATTGAATTTTGATGATTTTGCAAGAACTAACAGAGAATGTTTTGAAAATTTGAATCAAGTAGCTAAACTGACAGGTGCCTAAAATTAATGTCCTTGTCACTTCATTCATTCGAATTTGATATTTCAACAGGAATTGTCGTTATTTCAGATTGAAAATATCCAAAAAGTACATCACATTTGGAATGAAACCACTGGTTATTCAAACTAAAATATATTTAATCTTTTATTAATTCATTTTGGAATGTCAAAAAGTAGTGGGTAGAAATTACAGGCAATTCACTAACCAATTTCCAAATTTACCGTCTATAAGTAAAAATAAATTTCGAAGCATTAGAAGCAATTTTCTACAATTAGGATGCCCTCCTAGTTTCCTCAGGATCAATATTACAAAAAGCATTATGAATACGCTCTAGTAACTTTTCTTTACTTCTTACAGGAATAAGATACACTTCACTCTTGATTTTGACCCATAAATAAAAATCAAGGGGCGTCAGGTCCGGAGAACGCGGAGGCCATAAATTTGGTCTTTGATTACCCCACCTTCTATTTAAAAAATTTCTTAATGTTCTTTTCAAAATTTCCAGGTATCTTTGACCCTTAAGATTTTCCTCATAAATGTGATAAGCCAACAAATCATTCATTAAATTTGCAAAAATGTTCACGCTGAATTTATTTTAGAAATCAATAACTTCAATGAAATGTGGATTTTCTGTGCCCAAACATGTCGATTTCTCCTGTTGGTTATTCCACTTTCGTTGAACTTGGCTTCATCAGACCATATAATTTTTTGCAGTATTGTCTCATCTTCTTGAAGCCGAATTAATAAATTTTCACATTTAGCCGCTTGGGAAGGTCAGTTGGTTACAATTTTTGTAGTCTGATAAAAGAATACGGGTGCATGTTATGTTTCTTAAGGATCCTTTGAATGGAAGTATTTCTCAGTCCAATATCCATTGATGCTGACTTAATGGACGCATGTGGATTGGCACGTAAATACGCTAGCGTATTAATTTGATTGTCGTTTTCCTCGAGAATTGGTTTTCTTCTAGTTTCTATGTATTCTGTTCCTCCAAATTGCAGAAAATTGCTTCTAATCCTTCGAAATTTTGTTTTACTCATAGGCGCCAAATTTGGAAATTCGTTATTGAATTGCCTGCAAATTCTATCCACCACTTTTTGACATTCGCCATATATTAGAAAGAGATTAAACATATCCTCGTTTGAATAATCAGCCATTTTATTATCAATCTGGTGTTTTTCAAAAATTTTCACTTCAAATTAACAACAATTCTTGTTGAAATATCCAATTCGAATGAACGACAAGTACATTAATTTTAGGCAACTGTCAGCTGAGCGTAGCCAGTTCAGATACTTGATTCAAATATTTCAAAACATTCTCTGTTAGTTCTTGCAAAATCATCAAAATCTGAAATATTCCCAAATTATTTCGGAACTATAAGAGATGGGTATAGTACATGCTTATACAATTCCATCTGAAATTTGACGCTTCATCTAATGACGATATAAAAATCGGCACGTGCAATTTGAAAAAATTTAGTTATTAATGTTTGAAAAAGGCCAAATCGAAAAAATCATACAAAACAACGCAATAAACATTTGACATGTGTAGACTGCTTAAAAAATTCCTTGATCCTTCTTCTATCCACCCAAGCAAAAATTGTGTCTGTAGTGCAAAAGATCTACGAGCTACAATTTTTTTTAACGTTCCTCAACAATCGAGTTTATAACAAAAATAATTAAATCTTTCAAAAGTATTGACAGATAAGTACCAACAACTTGGGAATTTTATGTCTTGCTCAAATGTAGGGTTCTAGTTGTATAATAAAAAAGGTAAAATGCCATTTGAAATAATAAAGTGATGACCCACTTCTGGTATAACCGGAAATGGTATCACTTCGAAAATATTTCACACCAATTGGAAACCGCTAGTTATGGCCGCGTAAAAAATTTCAGCCTGATATTGTAATTGGAACTAAAAAAGTTTTTAATGGACGGTCCCGGTAGATATCCCTGTATATGTACATATATTTTCTCCTATTTCCCGTGAACAATTTCTACTTTTTCATTCAAAATAAAGTAAAAGGTGTAAATACAAAATTTACTAGGTTAGTCCAGAATCAGAGATTCTTTTATTATTAAGGTTTACATTATAACTCAATGTGAACCAAAGGTGATCAGCCAAGGTAACAATTGTTTTCTATGAATACCTAATTTAACTTCATACACATTTATAATCGATAGACTTATTTCAGAAGAACTATATTTGATATAATTCCATATATCATTGATTTTTTAAATAATATTCACTGAAAGTATGGAACAATTAACTATTCTTGTAGTTGGACACTAATAATTTTCTCATTAAACAACCAGCTATTTTGAGATTCAAAGTCTCCATAACCTCAAAATTTTTTTGTTCGTATTTTTCCTAAAAAATGAACTGGCGTCTTTTTCTCATAATTTTGAGTGAAAATCGTCAGTTATTCCACACATCGAAAATCAGAAAATTCAAATTTAGTGCAATTCAAAATTCACGACCCAGCTGCCAGGCGAAGAGCTACCGCGCTATGCTTTGCATAATACTAAATAAAAACTTATATTACAACCCTGAATATAAAATAGCATCAGAAAGTAAGTTGCACTGATAAATAATACTGTTCTCGTTAAACTGAAAAAACTTATAATCTTATTCAAATCTGGGTCAATTTTTTTGGCAATATAATTTAGAAAATTTTATTAAAAAAGCACATAGCTGAATGGTGATTAATTTTATATAGGATAATTCTTGACAAAGAATGCCCTTTAATGAAACAAATTAAAAAGTACTCCATTCCATTTGAAATAGTAAAGTTACGGTCTATGTCTAGTATAACCGGAACAGAAGTGTTATCGTTTTGAAAACAATTGCAAATTTTAGCTCAGTGTCCATTTATTTGAATCCCAAAATTAGAAATTGGTCGATAAAACTGTTCCCCAGATATTAATAATGGGCCCTTTAGCGCGGACACCCCATATATAAAAAATATATTGTATTAAGATAAGCGGAAAAGTCATAATCATAACTTATTATTTCTCAACTATGATTTTCTGTGTTGCGTGTGTATCCTTACATTCTATCGTCAAAATGCTTAATAATTTCTTGGCATATGTTCTTCCGACTCACTCGTTAGACTCTGAACATCTATTACTAGACACAATAGTAGGGTGGCAAGAATAATTCGTCGGCGGGAAACCGGTAATTTAGTCAAGCTGAATGGAAGCACCTTCCAACGAAAGATAAGCATCAATGAAATTTTGTTCTAAGGGTTCCAATTTCATCATCATTTTTCCATCTACAATGATCGATATCTAACCATTACTTGTATTTATCCAGAGCTTAGAAATCAAGTTACGAATGTTAGAAATTTAGAGAACATCTATATTGTGTCAAAAAGTACTTGGAATTGATTATTCAAAAAATACAACATAGGATATCTAGGGGTGGGTTGCTTCCTCTTGCTAACTGGGTTGGCCAGTCTATGTTTTTAACTTCTGTTACTGAAACGGAAGTTTTTGACGTTATTCAAAGTGCTAAAATTTCAAATTCCAAAGGCGTTGACAATGTCACGATGAATCTACTTAAAAAAGTCGCTACCCTAGTTTTGCCAGTTCTTACCCTGTTGATCGATAAATCAATGTTTGAAGAAATATTCCCAGCCATACTGAAAGTAGCCAGGATTCAAATGATTTTCAAGAAAAAAAATAAAAGACTAACAGAAAAATACAAGCCCATCTCATTGTTGCCTACTATTTCTAACATATATGAGAGAATTTTATTCAATAAAATGGTTTTATTCCTTGAAAAATATAATATTCTTACTAATTCTCAACATGGATTTCGTAAAGGTAGATCCACTCAAACAGCCATTATCAATTTCATTAATCAATTATGAATATAATATAATATGAATCCATAAATGGGGTGTAATAGTCCGATTTCTCGAATTAATCATTTATATCTTTTAAACTCAGTTTTCATAATTTAATTAATAATTTAATCTCATTTCATCAAGTAAATATTCGAACAGTTTGAAATTCGAATTAGGAATCTACAGTTAACGATACCCAATGAAAATTATAGTTATATCCGTAAGGTGTCGCTGCTATTGATCTAGGTTGTTCGGTTAATTGTGAAGTCAGTACTTGAAAGAAGATCGTTTTCTCGTTTCTGTGGGAGAACGGAAAACAGTAACTCATTCTATGTTTCGTTTCCACTTTATTGTTGTGAAGAAAATGATGTCACTTTTGTATTAATTTTTTTGAATATCAATAGTTTTTTTTGATAGAACCAAGTCCATATAACTTTCGAATTCATTAGATTCTTTCTCTTGTCCATTTAGAAATCTTCGGAATCATTTGTTATTTTATTGAAGCTGTGTTGAAGCGATTGGAGTGAAAAATTTGCAGAAATTGAAATTAAGTATTCATTGATTTTCTGTATAAATTCCAATCGTCTGAGGCGTTATAAGTAGGCGGTAATTTTGCCGGATTTTCTCGACAACCAATTCGATTAGCAAGTGGAGAGATTTCGAATTTTCTTTTGTAAATTAACCTATATCGATATCTGCTATTGCAAGGGTAAGTCAAATTCATTCTGTTCATTTTAAAAATATATATTCGAGAGATATGGTATTGTTATAGATTTTTTTCTTCAACGTCAAGATATTTGAGTTTTCAACTTTATGCCAAACCTTGTTATTTTACGTCTGGGATAACCACGTTTTTGGGGAAAAAGTCTTGCCACCTAGGGCAGTCACGTTGCGAACGATATTCAGCCAAACAAGTAACCTGTAAGCTGTACGATACAGGAATACCAGAAAACTGATGTAAAACACCAAATCGAATCATCGTGGGATACGATGACAGGAACAATATCTATTTTCTCGAGGTGCCACATCTGCCTGATCTCAATAACAAGGTCTTTGGTCTTTGGACTTTTTCTCCTGGAACTTATTCAGCACGTTGTTATTATTCGGTATGGCCACATCCACCAGCATTGCTGTTCTGGCTCTCTTATCATACACCACTATGACCGGCCTATTATTCGTCACCATTCTGTCAGTGATAACAGGCCTGTCGTAGTATAATCTGATAGAGTCATTTTCCAATACGGGCGCCGGTTGATACTTGTAATATGGCTGGAAGGTATTCGGAAGTCCGTACTTGTTTGCAAGTTTCTGGTGGATAATGTTGCACACTTGATTATGCCTGTGAAAGTACTCCGTATTGGCCAGTTGTTCACAACCGGACGTAATATGCTGGATAGTCTCCGATCTTATGTGGCATTTTCTGCACCTATCTGTTTGTAATGTTCCGTCCTTCATAATAAATTTTTTGTAGTTGTTTATAGCGATCACTTGGTCTTGTATGGCCATAAGGAATCCCTCTGTTTCCGCGAATAATTCTCCTTTCATCAACCATTTGTTGGAGGCTTCTTTGTCGATGTGTGGTTGATTAATCTCATGGTGATGTCGTCCATGCAATTCCTTTCTTGACCATTGCTCTTGTTTTTCAGTATCTGATAGGAACGGTAGATTCAGAAGGTCATCTCTGGTAGCAAGATTTAGAGGTGCATATCCCTTATCAGCCAACGATACCACTCTATGGAGGTCAGAAGTGAGAGCTTTTGCTGAGAAGAATTCTCTGAGATTTCTTATCTGTTGGGTGTGTAAATTGACAACATCTATTAATCCGCGTCCTCCTTCTTTCCGCTTCAAAGTTGTTCGTATCACAGACGATTTTGGATGATGGTTGTTGTACTTTGTCAGCATCGTTCGGGTCTGCATTTGAATATCATCCAGCTCTGTCTTAGTCCATCTGATTATTCCAAATGAGTAAAGCAACACTGGAATGGCGTAGGTGTTAATTGCCTTGACTAGATTCCCCGAGTTCTACATTGACTTCAGCACAGTCTTCAGACGCTGACTGTATTCTGAACAAATCTTCTCCTTTGATTGTTTTTGGTCTAACAATCTGGCTTGTTCGTATCCCAGATATTTGTATGTTTCGCCATCTCTCATGCACTTTATAATATCACCGTTTGGAAGTTGTGTTTCGCCATCTATGACTTTCCCTCTTTGAATGTTCAGGGTCTTACATTTTTCAATCCCGAATTGCATATGAACATCTGCCGAGAACTCACTGACAGTTTTCAGCAAATCATTCAATTGCTTCTTGTTCGAAGCATATAATTTGATGTCATCCATATACAGCAGGTGGGAGATTGTATGATAATTCCTTTCTGCTTCTATCCTAAATCCGTATCCTATTCTATTGAGCATTGAGGACAATGGGTTCATTGCTAAACAGAACTATAGTGGACTCAAAGAGTCTCCTTGAAAAATTCAACGACGTATGGGTATCTCGTCGGTTTTAATTGATTTATTGTTCATGTTGACCTGCAGAGACGTGCGCCAGTGTGTCATTGCTATCTTTAAGAACTCTACCAGGGCTGGGTGAATTTTGTATATCTGCAATACTTCAACAAGCCAAGAATGGGCGGTACTATCGAATGCCTTCAGATAATCGAGAAAAGCTGAATGAACATTGCGATGCCCTACGTGTGCCTGTTTCATTATCACAGAATTGATGATGAGTTGTTCCTTGCACCCGTGGTGTTTCTTTCTGCATCCTTTCTACTCCTCTGTTTATATATTGTTGTTGTCAAGGTGTTGGTATATTCGATCGGATATGCATGAGGTGAGTATTTTGTAGAGTGTTGGCAGGCAAGTGATTGGCCTATATTGAGACGGATCCTGTGTTCTATCGCTCTTAGGTAGCATATATGTTAAGCCTTGCGTTAGGAAAGTGGGTTTTTTCTTGAGATGTTGAAGAACATACGTGAGCTGTTTCGCTAGGGCTCCATGGAGCTTATCAAACTTCTTGTACCAGTAGGTTATTATTATTATTATTATTATTAAAGTAATTTAAGGCTGAGGTCAAGTCCTATAAAAGCCTAATAACAAAAAAATAATTTCTATAGTATTGCAAGCACAGCTTAGCCATAATTAAATATGCACACATATATAATAACTAAATCCACTTATGTCAAAAACGAAATCTAGCTTCTAGACGAAGATCTCACACACTGAGATTAAGGGACTCTGATCTAGCTAGGCATAGGTATTAATAGGTAGTGTCAATTGTATTTTTCTTCAACTAGAACTTTTATAATTTGATCTCATTACACGTCATTAGTTTAGTTTCGTAGTTCTAGTAGAATTGAAATATTTCTCCAATTTTAGGGAAAATTAGAAACAAAACCATCACAGGGGATGAAAAATGTGTTGCAATTTTCATGGACCTCAGTATGGCCTTTGGTTTAGTTCAAACTAACTTGCTATTAGACAAATTGTACCGTTATAATTAAGATCCTATTTCTCTGATAGAGTTCAGTTCGTAGGTTGGGATGGTTCGAAATCAACAGTACTGGTTACGCTTCTTTTTTCCTGTTCGTGAACGATATGCCACATATTTTGAACGGGCTTGGTAGTTTGACCATGTTTGCTGATGACAATACATTATTATGTGCTGATACATCTATTATTGGAACAACAAACAACGCTCAAATTCTTCTGAAAAAAAAATCCAAGTGGTTGGATGACAATCAATTGTTCTTAAACGTGTCAAAATCAGTTTTACTTAAAACTTCCCATAAGAATTCAATTGCTACTAATTCATCTAGTTACTTACTAAGAGTAAACAATCAATCAATCCAACAGGTTCAGTCAACGAAGTTCCTTGGCAATACAATTGATAATCATCTTAGCAGGTGTCACCACATCAATCAGTTTTGTTGTGTGCTGTTTCCTGATTGTTATGCTTTACACAGATTGCTTGTGTCGACCAATGGGGAGGTGTGTCTGTCATATTATCAGGCACATTTTAGAACCAGAATTACGTATGGGATTTTGTTTTGGGGTGGTTATCATGTCTGTGACAGAATATTCAAGTTGCAGAAGAGAGCTATTAGAAATATAATGGGCGCTTCTCGTAGAACTTCAAGTAGAAGTCTCTTCCGAGACTTGGGCTTATTACCGTTGGCTTGTTTAGATATTTTAGAACGATCTAAGTACAGTACAACCTCTTTAATCCGAACACACTCAAATCCGCACATTCAGTAATCCGAACAACGAAACTTTGAAATCACCCACCTCTATAATCCGCACATTTATTTTTTACCGTCTATAATCCGAAAGCCGTCAATAATTTCATCGATTGAAAGTATCAGAACTTGCAATATCTTGTCTGAATACTCGCTTCACTTGTGCAGATTAGATCATCTTCTCTCATAGCGCGGATAGCGCCTGATATCTGTACTAATCATGTCGCGTCGTCATAAAACGTTAACATTGCAGCAAAAATGCCAAAATTTTAAAGAATTAGATAATGGAAAAAGTGATTCTGAATTGGCCAAAATGCACTCAATTGGAAAATCTACAGTATGCGATATAAAGAAAAAAAAGAAAATCAATTGATAATTTTATATGTTCTTCTGATTCTGGTCCTGGGAAACGGCGTACGCTACTAGTGAAAATTCGAATGTTGAAAATGCTCTATACCCTTGGTTCTTACAAGAACAATCTCGACATACAACTTTATCTGGTGATCTCATGTGTGAGAAACAAGATTTTTTACACCAGTATAACAGGTAGAGATGATTTCAAGGCAAGTCAAGGATGATTGGAAAAAGAAAGACATGGAATTCGACAACTTACCATATTAGAAGATAAATTGTCCTCAGACGTTAGTGTGGTAGAACCTTTGAAAAATTAATTTCTTCAAAAAATACGGGAGATGGATCTAGTGCCAGATAAAGTTTACAAAGGAGATTAAAGTGGGTTATTTAGGCGAATTCTTCCAAACAAAACACTAGCCGATTCTGCTGAAAATTCAGCTCAACTAGAGAACTTTTTTATAAATGGTTCCACAAACAATTTATTCCTGATGTGAAAAATAAAATGAACGAGCTGAAATCACCACAAAAAGCTCTACTCTTATTAGATAATGCTCCTGGACATCAACGAGAAGAGGAATTAATCAGTGAGGACCGAAATATTCAATCCATGTTTCTACCTCCTAATTGAACTCCATTTTTACAATCAATGGATCAACATGTAATACAGAATGTGAATTTGCATCTTCGAAAATCTTTGCTACTGAATATTGTGGGACAAGAAGACAATGACGTTTCGCAGTTATTGAAGCAATTGGACCTCAAACATGTGATGTTTTCTCTCAAAAAGACCTGGTCATCTTTGACCCAAGAGTTAATTCACAAGTCATGGAAGCATTTATGGCCCCCAAAAGATGATGATTATGACGCAGGTGACCTGTTGCCTCTTTCACGGTTGAAAGAAAAATTTTACTAGAGAAAGAAGAGAAAAATCGCGATCTACGCATGATGACAGATGTGCTAGCAAATGTATCTGGTCAAGAATGAACAACTGAACACATTGAAGAATGGGTTGTAGGAGATATTGAAAATTATCTGTCTGAAGCTGAAATAATCAACAACATAGAAAGTGACGTGTATACAGAATAACTTGAAGAAGACGATGTCACTATAAATTCAGCTCTCTTGTGTTTCAACAAATGTTTGGAATGCTGCACAGAAAATGATAACCCTCAGCACCAAATATTATTTTATGAATCGAGAGAAGAAGCTGCAAATTCTCATCGTCGTTCGTTCAAACAGAAAACGAACCAAGACTTCAGAACCTAAAAAAATGATCTGTGAAATGTATCACAATATATGTAGTTATATTTTCATGTTTTCTGCGAATCACAATAATTTTGAGTTTTTCAATAAATATTTCACGTTTTTCAGGCCTATCTTTTCTTTACTATTTCATTTTGATTACTTCGATAATCCGAATATTTCAGTAATCCGAACAGGCCCTGGTCCCATATAATTCGGATAAGAGAGGTTGTACTGTATGTAAAACGTAATTTTAACGTTTTTGTGCCAAATGGATTTTTTCACTCATATGAAACACATCGTAATTCATCGTCATATCTCACCACACTTTATCTAGCTATAATAAGGGACCCAAATATATGGGAATTAGAGTATTTAATGCACTACCCCAACAACTTGAGGTGATCAATGGTATAGGACACTCAAGATATTTCTATACATTAAGTGAATTTTCGCAATTATAATTATAGAATGAAAGTTGTTTATTTATTATCGGAACTTTCTTTTTCTCTACTTGTTGACATGTCCCATACTATAAACCTAAAATGATTGTATCAGCGTTTGGAGAATACTTCTCATCAGTAAATAACAAATGTCTTCATCAGCATTTCGGGAATAACATTTCACAATGCTGCACATCGTCAATAATGAAAAGTTGCAATTTCTTTTTTTTTCCGGTTACGGAAGGTGAGATTATATCAACCATTAGACTACTTAAATCAAAAAAAAGTACTGGTATTGATTGTATTTCTTCAAAAGTTTTGAAGTGTATAGCTGAGCAGATTGCTCCCCATTTGTCTTTCATTCTAAATCTCTCTATCTCTACAAGTAAGTTTCCAACTGCACTTAAGGTATCAACTGTTATTCCAGTATTCAAAAGGAACGACACCAGTAATATTGCCAATTATAGACCTATATCTATTTTGAGTGTGTTTTCTAAAGTGTTTGAGAGGATTGTTCTTGATCGGATGATGGACTTCATAAATAAGTTCAAGCTTGTGACAGACTGTCAACATGGTTACAGGCGAGGCAGATCTACGCAGTCAGCTGCGATTTCTTTCGTAGATCATGTTTATAAAAGCCTGGATGAGGGGCTATATGTAGCAGGCCTGTTTTTTGATCTTTCCAGAGCGTTTGATACCCTCAACTTAAATTTCATTCTGAATAAACTGTACAACTTAGGATTTAGTGGCGTTTTTCTGGATTGGATAAAAAGTTACCTGTCAGACAGAGTTTTTCGGGTTAAGGTACAGGACAGTTGGTCCAGTGATTACAATGTAAACTTGGGGGTTCCTCAGGGGTCCGTGCTGGGACCTTTGTTGTTTCTTCTTTTCATTAATGATCTACCAGATCATATTATAGTAGAGATATTAATGCTAATCATTATTTTTGTTGATGACACTTCATTTGGTGTCACATCTTTTCTTCTGAGAAAGGCATATTATTCTATTAAAGAATTTATGGAGGATGATACTCTCTCATGACATGTCCTATATACCGATCTATCTTGTAGGATAAATAAATATTATTATTATTATTATTATGTTACCTGCATTATTTGTAATTGTATTGAGATATTTGTAGTCAGAGGATAATAAAATTCATTATTGTTATTATTATCTGCTCAAAATATGCTCGATTCTGTCTGTTCACACAAGCGCGTTTTCCGAATTTACAACGGATAGAAATACTGAACAAAGAATTTATTTGTATTGCAGATAGAATGAAAATGTTACAGACGGCTTACGATGAATTAACTTTATCAAAAATATATGCGTATGAATTATAGAGCAATAAGCAGCGTCCGAGATATAATGGAAGATTTGCCTCGCATTGGTCGGCCATCAACATCTTCAACTGAAGTGAATATCGATAAAGTGAGGGATATAGTAATTGAACATGGCCAGTGGAGTTTGAGAGAGAAAAGCAACAAACTTTCTGTGCCTCGCGAAATAATTCGTACCATTTTAAACGATTGATTGGGCATGAAACGGGTTTTTCTCTCGACTAGTTACAACAGACCTGAATTTCCTTCGAAAACTTGAATCGTGTAAGGGTCGCTGAAGACATTCTAGGACAAGTCAATTCCGATCCCACATTCATGAAACGCATTGTAACTGATGTTGAGACATGGCTTTATGAGTGACTCTTTCCAACTGAAACGAAACCGAAAAAAAACACGTTGACTGTTTTCTTCGATTATCGCAGTGTTATGCACTCAGAATTCTTGGCAGAGGGTCAGAAGGTAAATAAAGAATATTACGTGAGCGCTATGCGGCGTTTAAGTGAGCAAATTTGTCGAAAAGGCCAGATTTTTGGAAGAAATCTCATGGATTTTGCACAAGGATAAGCACCATCTCACAAGGTTATCATTGTGAATGAATTTCTGACCAAAAACGCAACAAATACCATCGAAGTACCACCGTTTTCCCCTGATATGGCTCCAACCGTTTTTTTTCTTTTTCCAGAATTCAAATTACCACTTCGAGTTAACCGTGTTGAATCAATGGAGACATAAAAGAGAATTCACGTCGAAAACTGAAGTCGATTCCGGGAAAAGCGTTTGAAAAATGTTTCGATGATTGGATTATTCGTTAGCGTAAATGAATTATTTCGGAAGGAGCCTACTTTCAAGGCGATACAATAAATTTGGTTGAAAAATAAATATTTTGTGTTTCATTGTCCAATTTCCGATAATTTTTTGACAGAATGTATATCTTTTTACTATGAAATAAATATTTCTTTCTGCTAATAGCTTCTCTCATCCAAAGAAGACCCGCTGATTTTTTAATATCGTCTCTCCACCTTGTGTTTGGCCTGCCGATACTCCTATGCCCCACTCTTGGCCTCCATTTCCATGACCCTCTTGGTCCACCGATTGTCATTTCTTCGAGCTACGTGACCTGCCCATGACCACTTTAGTTGAGCTGCCCTCTCCATGACATCTGTCAGCTTGGTTTGTTCTCTTATCCAAGTATTTCTTATGCGATATGATAGTTTAATATTTAATATTATTCTCTCGTGGGCTCTTTGGGTTTTCGTCAATTTTTGGGCCAACTTCTTAGTAAGACACCATGTTTCGGCTCCATATGTAAGCACAGGAAGAATGCATTGGTTGTAGAGGTTTTTCTTGAGGTTGTGGGGTATATCTGATGTCAGGACATGTTTTAATTTGCCAAATGCCGCCCACGAAAGGGACACTCTTCGTGTAATCTCGTCAGTCATGTTGTCTTTTTTAGTAGTTAGTTTTTGTCCCAGGTGTATGTAGTTTTCGACATTCTCTAGTTGTTGACCTTCTACGTGGATTACGGGATTATTGTTTGTGTTTGTCATTATCTTCGTTTTGCTGATGTTCATTTCTAGTCCAACATTTTTTGAATGGTTGTTCAAGTCTAGGATCATATCTTGTAATTCTGGACGTTACTACTTATTAGTACAATATCGTCGGCAAAGCGTAGATGATGTAGAAGTTCGCCATCAATGTTGATTCCTTTCTTATGCCAATCCATTTCTCTAAAGATTTCGTTCAAAGCTGCAATAAATATCCCCGGTGACACTGTATCTCCTTGTCGAACACCTGGTTTTATTGGAATGTCGTTGGTTTTATTCCATAACTGGACATGCATTATGGCGGAAGAATAGATGTTTTTTATCAGGTTCGTGTATTTGCTGTCCACTCTACATGCATTAAGAGAATTAAGGACTGCCCAAATTTCTATACTGTCGAAGGCCTTTTGGTAGTCTATAAAGGCTATATAAAGTTCTAAATTATACTCATTACACTTTTCTATTAGGTGTTCAATTGCATGAATATGATCCAGCGTACTGAACCCAGATCTAAATCCAGCTTGTTCACGGGGTTGCTGGAAATCTATTTTTCCCGTTAATTTTTTGGTAATTATTTTGGTGAATAATTTATATAGCTGGGATAAAAGGCTTATTGGTCTATAATTACCAAGGTTTCTTATGTCGCCTTTTTTGTGGAGAAGAATTACTTCAGCCTCAAGCCATGCTTGGGGGACTTGACTTTGATCCAAGCATTTGTTGAACAATATTACCAGTTCTTGTTTTAGGCGAGGACTTCCACATTTGAGCATTTCTGGAATTATGCCATCTGGTCCAGCCGCCTTGGAATTTTTAAGATTATTCAGGGCTGAGTTTAATTCATTAACAGTATTATCCTCAGAACCGACATCACATATTTTTCTCTTTCCATCTTCCTTTTGCTGTGCGTTTGGTTGTAATTTGGAATCATGTAATTCTTTATAAAAGCTTTCTATTAATTTGAGCATTTGATCTCTATTTGTAATGACCTTCCCAGCTTTGTCTTTAAGTGATGTCATTTCGCTTCTTCCTATACTAACATGTCTTTTAAAAATTTTTGGGCCTTCGTTATTCTCAATAGTTTCTTTTATGATCTTGGTATTAAATTTCCTAATGTCTTTTCTGATTTCTCTTCTTATTAATTTGTTCAGTTCAGCCCATTCGATTAAGTTCCTATCTTTGTCTGGTTTTGATTTCCTTCTTTCTTCAAATAATTTCGCTGTTTCGTCACTTATTTTTCTTCGACTTCTTTTCGTCACTGTTGTTACCTCACTTGCGCTTTCTTAAATGATGTTGCTTAATTCATTTGCATGTGAATTTAAGTCGGTATGTCTTAGAGTTGGGGGTGCCTTATCAATATTTTCGTCTATTTTTAATTGGTACTGTTCTTTTCTATTGATAAGGACTTCAGGGTCTACTCTCTTTTGGGGCTTCAACGTTGAATTTCTCTTATGTGTTTTTATTCTGACCTTTGCTCGTATCATTCTGTGGTCACTTCCCACATTTACCCTGCTGACTGTAGCGACATCTTCTAGTATGAGAGGGTTACTCGAAATTATAAAGTCAATTTCGTTTTTATTTTATTATTGATTATCTATAGAATATACTTCCGTCAGTGAATTATGACCCAATAAAGAAAAACCTCAAAAATAACTCTAACCACAAATAAATGATTAACTCTGCAATGGATCAATATCTTTCCTTGAAGAATCGTTAAACCTACAAAACCCAGGCTGAATAATTAAATTTTTAGACTCATTGATTCTTAGGCGTAGGTACCGCTCATCAAATGCTAAAATTGATTAAAAGAATTATAAAACTCTGAATAACCTGTTGAAGAGACGCATTTTCCAAATAAGAAGACACAAATAACAAAATATTTTGGACTCCGATGATACTAAACACTTCTATACATACAGGGTGTTACATAATAGTATGTCACAACTTGAGGCAGTTAAACTACGTGAAATTAAAAAAAAAAGTTCAAAACTCCTGCAGTTTTTGAGATATTCAGTCCAAATTTGGAATGCATGCTATTTTTCACAGCCTCGATCATTACACGTCCATGTCTTCCTTTGCCCTTTCAAACTTTCTTGCAGTACACCACTGATCAGCGCACAATCAATTTTCGTCATCTTCGTTCGGTTCAGAAACTTTTTTGACACCTGTAATTTTTTTTGTATCTCCAGTATCTTTTCGAGTAAAAAATCATCGAATTTAAATTGTATGTTATTCGCTCAATAAAAAAAATTATAGAAATACTCGATAGGTATGCCCAAAATTTGCTTTTATTTTGATAGCTCGTCTTCTGAGACTCAACTTATACTTATTGAATATCACACTGAAAGAAAGAATAATTAAAAACTGAATAAATTGCTGGAAGTGTCCTCTACCTGCAAGAATACAGGCGTCTGTCCTTCTTCGCATATCATCACGCACTTTTTAAACTATTTCTGGGGTATTTCTTATCGTGTCAAAAGAGGTTATTATTCGAGTTCTCAATTCTTCTATAATGTTCACTGGAGTAGTATAAACTAAATTTTTGAGATATCCCTATAAGAAAAAAATTAAACTATTTAAGTCTGGGGACCTAGGAGGCTATGGTTCTGGCCCACCTAAACCTATCCATTGGCTGTTGAATGTATTATTCAAGAATTCCCTAGCTTCTCCACTGAAATGTGCTGGTGCCTCGTCATGCATGAAAAACATTATATTTCTCACCAAAAGTGGCATATCTTCGAGCAATAAAGGTAACTCCTCCTATAGAAATTGCCGATAAGCGGGATCGTTTAGTCTGTTAAGCAAAAAAAATGGCCCAATTCATTAATTTCAAATTTTTCTGGCCCAGGCATTTAGTGGAAATTGTTCTTGATGATGAGATTCATCTTTCAAATAGGGGTTTTCCTCAGCCCAATAACGATTATTGTGAAAATTTGTGATGGCAGTTCTCGAAAAGTTAGCTTCTTCTGTGAATATTATTTCACTATTAAAATGAGCCTTTTCTCTAATTTTATCTAAGAACCATCGGCAGAAATTCAGGCTGGAAGGAAAATCTCGGGAAGTAGTGTTTGGACGCGTTGAATATGGAACGGGTACAATAAAAAGTCGTGGGGAATCCCCCAAACTATGTGAAATATTCAACTGATTTCCAATTTTTCTTGTACTCACATGAGGCTTCAAATCAATATAATTCAAAACTGCTTCCTAAATATCTGGAGTTCTCATAGTTTGAATTGCACCTTTCAAATGATTGTTTGCAGTAAAAGTACCAGTTTCCCTCAACCTTCTGTAGATATTTGAAAATATTCGCTTGTCTGGTGTTACTCGATTTGGAAAGCGCACCCGATATAATCGCCTAGCTTCTGTTGTGTTTCCGTCAGCCAGACCATACATGTGATGGATATCAGCCAATTCGGCGTTAGTAAAATTAGCCATTTTTTCTTACAGCAATAACTTCAAAATTCTTAAAACTAATCGTTAATTTAATGAACAATTCGATCAGACACTAGTTCAACTTCAGCAACTGTCAAAATAAATAAATAAATGAAAAAAATCAAACCCCACTAGTCATTTTTTAATTAGAAGTGCTTTCAATTCAGCGAATACATACAAGAGTTCAATAATTTTTTGCTCGGGAACGGTTGGAGATATGAAAATATACACCTGGCAAAAAAGTTTCTAAATTGAACGAAGATGAAGAAAATTGATTGTTTACTGATCAGTGGCGTACTGCAAAAGAGTTTGAAAGGGCAAAAGCCAACATGGCTCCGGAAAAGAAAACACCTTGTAGATTTAGGACTTGTAATGACGGGGGTCCTCAGAGCTCGGTCCTGGGACCTCTCTTTTTTTTGGTCAACATAATTGATCTTGTTGTAGGTATATGAACAAATATTTACTTGTTTCCTGATGATTCCAGCTGTTGGTGCATGGTGCAATGCCATGACTCAACATATGGATCTGCAACAGGATATAGTTTCTATAAGGAACAGGACCATCAAATGGCAAATGCCTCTTCAGGATGATAAATCCTCATTAGTCCACATTGAAAGTAGTAATCGAAGACATCCATACTACATTAACTGGACCATTGTCAGATTTTATTTTCAATTAAGGGATCTTGGAACTGTCGTAACAGAAAATCTTAAAAGAGAAACACATATAAACAGCGAAGTGAAGAAATAAAACAGCCTGCTACCTTTAATTACTAAAACTTTCGATAATATGACTCCTGAAATGATCCTAAAAAAAATCGAACCACACTAGTCATTTTTTAATTAGAAGTGCTTTCAATTCAGCGAATACATACAAGAGTTCAATAATTTTTTGCTCGAGAACGGTTGGAGATATGAAAATATTACACTTGGCAAAAAAGTTTCTAAATTGAACGAAGATGAAGAAAATTGATTGTTTACTGATCAGTGGCGTACTGCAAAAGAGTTTGAGAGGGCAAAAGCAAACATGGCTCCGGAAAAAAAATTACCTTGTAGATTTAGGACTTGTAATGATGGAGGCTTGGAAAATAGAGTGCATTCCAAATTTGGGCTAAATGTCTCGAAAACTGAAGGAGTTTTGAAGAAAAAACCACTTTTTTCCTGAAATTGCAGCACCCTGTAGATCCGTTACGAAGCTATCAACCTATGTTGATATGAACTTTTTTTTCTTAAAATCTTACGTAGTTTTACTCCCGCAAGCTGTGACATACTAATATGTAATACCCTGAATATCAAGCGGAACACTGAATTCTTGGCTGATCTACTTCATCCTAAGAGATAAGCTAACCGGTACTGACGTGGCAGAGTGCTTCGCTACGCAGTTTCAAAATGTGTTTACCCGGAAAACTTGAAATGTGTACCGACTTTAGATCCAAAGAATTATAAGGGCCCGTCTCTAACAACAGTCGTTTTTCATCCCGGGAAAATTAGGAAAGCTATACTGTTATTGAGAGGTGATGGTTGCCCAGTTGAGGACAGAGTTCCTGGTGTATTTCTCAAGAGGTGTAATACAACCTTATCTGGGTCTTTGGCGGTCGCTGAAACCACCATACTAGTGCCCATCTAGAACAAATGAAACAAGCAGTTACCGAAAAATTATAGCTCCATCATCTATGCAAATTGTATGGAAAATATTGTAGTTTGGTCTGGTTTTTCTTTTGGAGAACCGCGTGATTCCACCATCCCAGCATGGTTTTGTGCCAGGAAGAACATCTGTGACTAATATGCTTTCCAAACTGCAGGACATGAGGCAGGCGGAAGATATGTTCAGCCTGGATTTTGAGAAAACCTTTGACAAAACACCTGATAATGGAGCTGAAATTAGACCACTCTAACATGGAAGAGGATCTGCCCAACTTCTTGAATGATTTTATACAGGTTTGTCACTTTTACGTTCGAATCGGCTCGGGCAGAGTTCTCAGAGCTCGGTCCTGGAACATCTCTTTTTTCTGGTCACCATTATTGATCTGTCGGTATATGAACAAATATTTCTTTGTTTGCTGATGATTCCAGCTGTTGGTGCATGGTGCAATGCCATGACTCAACATGTGGATCTGCAACAGGATATAGTTTCTATAAGGAACAGGACCACCAAATAGCAAATGCCTCTTCAGGATGATAAATCCTCAATACTCCACATTGAAATTAGTAATCCAAGACATCCATACTATATTAACTGAACCATTGTCAGAGTTTATTTTCAATTAAGGGATCTTGGAATTGTCGTAACAGAAAATCTTAAAAGAGAAACACATATAAACAGCGAAGTGAAGAAATAAAACAGCCTGATACTTTTAAATACTAAAGCCTTCGATGATATGACTCCTGAAATGATCCTAAAGCTGAACAAATCAAATTTCAGACCGTGGCGAATACGACCAGAGTGTATGGAGTCCTACCTTTGTTAAATATAAAGAGGCACTAGAAAGAGTGCAGCGAAGGATCAGAAAGCTCCCGACAGCGCTGAGAAAGCAGACTCCAAAACCAGAATCTTTCGTATCTTACCCAACGAAGATTGAGAGGTGATTTGATTGAAACTTATAACATCCTTCCAAGACACAAGAGTTGCGACCAAGATATTCTCGAACTTTCAGACTCCTAACAACTGAGAGGTTACCACTTGAGACTTAAAAGAAGGGAAGTGCAACAAACAGCTCCGAAAAAACTTTTTGAGCAACAGAGTAGTCTACTTATGAAGTAGACCGAATGAGCAGAGTCTTCGAGTTTGTTCCGTGAATGCATTCAAAAACTGGATGGATCGAGAGATGGAGATGTGAAACAACTCCCTGGTGCATTATGGGACCTAAACATCTAACTGGTGTTGCGAATGTGCTCTATTTGTTTTTTCAATTATATGTATCAACGGCTCTGCCGCGCTCTGTTCAGCACAATAATAATAATAAAACAACTTTCATTCCGTTTTCATTTCCATAGAGTTAAACACTCCACCATATTGGATTTCGATATTGCAATCTCAAAACAGGTGCACTCCAGAATTCGATAATGTTTGGATACTTGCTCTAAAGACTTTTCCAAAGCTAATTGTTCGCGAAGATGTGCAAGAATGATTTGCATAGGACACGAATATTGCTTGTAATTCTCAGTGCACAATTCAATTCAAAATCAATTCTTTTCGCTTAGCACTATTCAACCAAACGAAACAACAGTAATAGAATCTAAAATATCAGAGCGAAAGCAATGGTTCAAAGAGTGTGAACATCGGCAGTAGATCGGCTGATTTCTGTTTTCAACTAGTTCCTCAGTTTGTGGATGTAATCTATGAAAAGTCAAGGCTAACATCAAGATATTTGAGATGGAAATTACGATTCAATAGATGAAAGTGTGATACTTCAGTTTTCGAAATAATAAGATAGACAACTTCCCTTATGAAACTTGTTCTGAACTTCCAGATCAGCAATCAACATTGGTTCAAAATAAGTTAGACTGAAATTAAGTCATGTACAACAAACTGAAGAACACTATGTTTTAATATGTTGAGTACCTAACCTAACCTAGCAAACACAAAAATAACGTCAATTACCTTCATTATCCAATATCAGTAAAGAGCATATTCTTTAGTGGTTTTTAATTTGTTATCGCACATGCACAATTGTATGTAAACAGCTGAAAGTATTGTTTCTAAGAAGAGAAGGCAACAACAACGAAATTTACAACTGAAATTTTTTCATGTCTGTTCTCTTTCCGGTAGGGAGGTAATCCAAGCGGAAAAGAAAGAAGGGAGAATATGGATAAAGTAACTGGCATCTTCTTCATTTCCCGAAAACTGGGACAATATAATTGTATGTGTGTGAAGGTAAATATGACCAGTTCCCCAAGTAGTTCCACTCAAGATTTTTTGCAAGAAGATTTTGTATATAATTATTATCATTAAACATTATTTAAGGCTTCGTATAATAATTTTATGAAACTCGATCAAACTAAATAAAAAGAAAGAAAAACAATGGAATAGAAAAACTACAATTCTTGTAACGACAATAAAAGGGCATTGAGAAAATGCAAACCAAATTATTGTTTTCTTACAATATAAAAGTATTTGAACAAATTGCAGGAATGTTCAAAGATCCCATGTGTGGTTTATGATAATTTTCGTTAATATAGAACATCAGATCATCTCAAACTTGTAATTTTGAAGCATCGACGTAGTTTCGACAATACAAAACAGATTGAAATCATTTCTGCAATGTATTTAAAAAGGGCGAATGTCGGATCATACATTCAGGAAGAAGACGCCTTCAACTGATTCTTTCGAAACCATTTAATAGATTCAGAAATATTTTCAATGTAATAAAACTAAAGTATTAAGATTTTCACTATACAGTGTGTTCCAACGAAAATTTGACCCCCCCTCTAACTCCGAAATGAGTAACATTAGCGAAAAACACCAAGAAACGTCGATTTTTGTTTCGAGGGGGAGCATTTTTCGAAATAATTCGAAACTTCTCAGATCAACCCCCTACCCCCAGCAACCCTAACTTTGAAATTCATCATAGGGAATAAGGGTCGAGTGGCACCTTACTGAAAAGGTCTGTCAATTCTCCACCTTGATTTGTCATTTTAGAATTTTAAATTAACATACAGGGTGTCCCAACCAAGGGTGAAGTTGAATTCCTGGAAATCCCAAATACTAAATGAAATAGATTTATTTTGGCATAATGCAAGCGCAGGTTTATGCTCGGTCTAGAAAAACGACCTACACTTGTGAATTTGGAGTTGGTGCAATCAACCCCTATTTCCAGCATCCCCAACTCAAAAATCATTCGATCGATAATAGGTCAAGTGGCACCTCGTTGGAAAGGTACTGCAATTTCCTCTTCGAATTTGGTATTTTCGAAATTCAGAATCATCATACAGGGTGTCCCGAAGCAGGAACATTGAAAATCCAAATAACTTTTGAAACTGGTTCATTTCGGTATACGAGAACATGTTTGATCCGAGAATAGGACTTTCTTGTGTGGTTATAGAATTTTTGCAATCAACCCCTTCCATTCAGCATCCCCAACTTGAAAATCATACAAATAATTCAAGTGGCATATCTTCAGAAAGGTTTTTGAATTCCAGAATGATTAAAGCATTTCATTCAGTTCGGCTCTCCATACAGGATGTCGCTTTCGAAAAATTCAATATCGTCATTTGAAATTATCAACTAAAATTAATTCGAAACCGTTAAAAGTATTGGGGAACGATGTGTTGAGCATCAATTACGAAGAAATAAAGCTGATTTCTGCATTGAAAATGTTCACATTTTTTCATTTCCATCTGGCGTGCAGTCATCTGTTATTTCTCATTTTGCAATGAAATATTATTATTATTCAGATCAGTTCCTCATTATTGTTGTTGTTCGTCAGTTGAAATTAATCTGAGAATGGTTTATTCCACTGAGGAAAGGGTCGAAATTGTATCGACGTATTTTCGAAATAACAGTTGTGCCAAAGAAACGGCAAGGATATTCGATAGGAACCATCCTGAAAGAGAAAGGGAGTCAGTCACCAGTACGTTAAATATTTGGTTGACAAATTCCTAGCTACGGGGTCGGTGGCAAACAAAAACATGAAGTGGCATGTCCTGTCAGAAATGAGGCAACGGAAGTGGCAGTAGTGGGTCATCTACAAATGGAGAATACTACTTCGATCAGAAAACTATCTCGTCTAACTGGTGTATCAGCTACAACTGTCCATAGAATCGTGAAACATCACAAATTTCACCCCTACAAGGTAAAATTAGTGCATGAAATAAACGAAGATGATCCAGATCGTCGTTTACAGTTTTGTGAAAATCTAAGTGAAAATCTAAACGCTAATCCAAATTTTCTGAATAACATCTGTTTTTCTGATGAAAGCACCTTTATGCTCAGTGGTGAAGTGAATAGACATAATTGTCGATATTGGGACACACAGAATCCTCATTGGTTTAGAGAGGCCCACACGCAAAGGCCTCAGAAGTTGAACGTTTGGGCAGGAATTTTTGGCAATCATCTAGTTGGGCCTTTCTTCATTAAGGGTAATCTGAATGGAAATGGCTACCTACAGTTGTTAGAGGAACACATACATCCTAGATTGACAGAAATTTTACAGAACGATCCAACTCTTTCTGAGGACGAAATGCGTTTTCAACAAGACGGTGCTCCTCCGCATTATGATGCTCGGGTGCGCCAATATTTAGACGAAAATTTCCCAGGAAGGTGGATTGGTAGAAGAGGACCTGTTGAGTGGCCAGCCAGGTCACCAGATTTAAATCCCCTAGATTTTTTTTTGTGGGGCCATCTAAAATCTAAAGTTTATGCCACAAGACCAGAAAACCTGGAGGAGCTGCGGATGAGGATTATCACAGAATGCCGACTTTTGACTCCTGAAGTTTTCGCTAATGTGAGAAGAGAGTTCGAAAATCGTCTGTATAACTGTATGGAGGTGGGCGGAGGTCATTTTGAACAATTGTTGTAATAATCAAGTTAGTTTTTTGTTTTCAATTGAATACAAGTTCAATAAATCTCGTTTTCCTGTTTAGATGAGCATCCAATCAGTTTCCCCATCAACCCCTCATCCTGATCCTCACGCCAGAAAACCTCGATTGCCAAACTGAAACCAATGCCTCAGTGATTCAGAAAATAGAAAAATCTTTCTGGAACTTTGCCACTCAACCTGTAATCACTTGTATGATTTTTTGAGTTGGGGATGCTGAATGGAAGAGATTGATTGCAAAAATTCCATATTCACGCAAGAGAGTCTTATTCTCGAATCAAACATAAACATGTTCTCGTATTATACCGAAATGAACCAGTTTCAAAAAGTTATTTGGGTTTTCAGTGTTCCTGCTCCGGGACACCCTGTATGCTGATTCTGAATTTCGAAAATACCAAATTCGAAGAGAAAATTGAAATACCTTTCCAACGAGGTGCCACTTGACCTATTATCGATCGAATTATTTTTAAGTTGGGGATGCTGGAAATAGGGGGTTGATTGCACCAACTCCAAATTCACAAGTGTAGGTCGTTTTTCTAGACCGAGCATAAACCTGCGCTTGCATTATGCCAAAATAAATCTATTTCATTTAGTATTTGGGATTTGCAGGAATTCAACTTTACCCTCGGTTGGGACACCCTGTATGTTAATTTAAAATTCTAAAAATGACTAATCAGAATGAAGAATTGACAGACCTTTACAGTAAGGTGCCACTCGACCCTTATTCCCTATGATGAATTTCGAAATTAGGGTTGCTGGGGGTAGGGGGTTGATCTGACAAGTTTCGAATTATTTCGAAAAATGCTCCCCCTCGAAACAAAAATCGACGTGTCTTGTTGTTTTTCGCTAATGTTACTCATTTCGGAGTTATAGGGGGGGTCAAATTTTCGTTGGAACACACTGTATTAACAAAACTATGACCCACACTGTGGCTTCATCAGATAGATACAAACTAATGACAAGTGTTATTCCTTATATATTAGTCTTATTTCCTACTCAATATTACACTAGGTACAAGTACAAGTGGTATGTTGGAAAATCCATTGGAGTTGCTTATTTTATGTATTGAAAAGATTGAGTAAACGAGAAGGATTTAGATCTAATTGACTATTAAGTAAGCTACCTGACTTCTTTTCTTTGTTGATCTCTAAAATTTCCAATAGATTGAGTTTTTTCTGTTATTTTCATTGTGTAAAATTTTGAAATTATCATTAAAGTGATGGTTTTCTTCAAGTAAGTGATTAGAATAATGGGAATCTGATTTATGATAATTAAAACTACGTTTGTTCTCGGATAATCTAACTTTGGAGGAAGTACTACGAGGCAAAAAGAAATGGTTGAAGTTAGACATCAAGTTTCAATACAGCCAACAAGACAACTACAACATCTTTTTAAAGGTAATCCATTCGGAGTTGCTTCATAGATTGCATTCAGTAGAATTTGACATTTTAGATTCCGGAACAAGCTTCAAAGTTCATTCATTAATTCACAAAAAGTATAAAATTCAGTTACGAAAATTAAATAAATTATTGAGTAATAAACCTGAAACTTCAAAAATCAAGTCCAAATTTTCCGATCACCAATTTTATGGTAGGTTCAGTAATCTTTCAGAAGATAATTTTTTCGAAGATGAAGTTTCACTTCTAGAAAAGGGTTTCAAACACAACTTAGAGTCAAATAACGCTCGTCTCCATTTCGATTTGCTAGGAATTGAAACCGAAATAGCCCTAAATTATTCACCACAAGCAAAACCCTTAAAATACTCTTCAGCTTTACAACTTCAAAAAGAATTCAATAGTTTTCAACCTAAGAAATTCGGAAATACAACTTTAAAGTCCATTAAATCTAAGTCCGCATCTGAAGATATCATATTCACCAAAGCAGACAAAGGTCATACAGTCATAGCCTTAAATAAATCAGATTATTTATTGAAAACCCAAAATTTTATTGAATCAGATTGTTATGAAGAAATTGATTAAGATCCAACTAATAAATTTCAACCCATAGTAAAACCGCTTTAGAGTATGTCATGTCTATAACACCTACAAACCTAAAATATAGACTTTTCATTGACAACCCGCAATCACCAAAACCTTACTCCCTTGTTAAACTCCATAAAACAGGACATCCCATTAGACCAGTAGTTTCATATTTTCAAGCTCCAGCTGCAAAACTTTCACGCTTCCTCATAGACATCATTCAACAGTACGCTAATTTTGAACCTAAATTCTCAATAAAAACTCTTCAGTCCTAATAAATAATATTCAGCACACGATACTACCACCGAACGCTAAACTTATGTCATGGGATGTTGTAAATCTCTTCTCTAGTGTTCCACCTAGTGATACAGTGAAACTCATCAACAACGCCCTTCACATTAATGAACTCAATCCGATAATTCAATCAGGAATCTTACACCTTTTAGAAATTTGTTTAGAACAAAATTATTTTAACTTCAATGGAGTATTATATAATAGTAAAGAAGGTTTAATCATGGGTAATCCTCTGAGCCTTCTGCCCGCTGAAATTTTCATGGATAATATTGAAAAAACTATTCAAGAACATCTGTTATTCAAACACTTTATTTATTGGTTTAGATATGTCAACGATATCCTTCTTTGTTTCACTGGGACAAACAGATAATTAGAGCCATTCAAAACATTCATTAACAAAATTCACAATAATATTGATTTCACGATAGAGATAGAAACAGAAAACTCCACTAACTTTCTGGGCTTAACTATTACTAAAATTAACGGCAAACATGATTTTTCTATTTTTCATAAACCATAGCATACAGATATTACTATTCACAGCTCATCTGCACATCCTTATCTACATAAATTAGCAGCTTACCTTAGTATGGTACATAGACTCATTAATATCCCAATGTCACAAAATAATTTCATAAAAGAGCTAAATATAATTAAACAAATAGCAGTGAATAACGGTTACAGTCCAATCATGATTGAGAACATGATTTCACGCAAAAAATTCAAAAGCATTCCAAGAAGTATTTCCAAGTATTAAAAGTTCCAATACTAAATAAAACAGCTTAACTTATATTGGTAATCCTAGTCTAAAATTAAAATCATTTCTCTAGCATTATAAATTTCAATATAGAATTCCGAACTGATAATTCTTGAGGCCGACATATCAAAAACTGCAAATTTAAAATTGATAAACGTAATAAATCCGGTGTTTATAAACTGTCTTGCGGGATTGTAATAAAATTTATAATGGTAGAACTTTCAGAAATTTCAAAGTTAGATTATCCGAGCACAAACGTAGTTTTAATTATCATAAATCAGATTTCCATTATTCTACTCACTTACTTGAAGAAAACCATAACTTTAATGATAATTTCAAAATTTTACACAAAGAAAATAATAGACAAAAACTCAATCTGTTGGAAATTTTAGAGATCAACAAAGAAAAGAATTTAGGTAGGTTATTTACTTTTTACTTTTTAATTTACTTTTCAATACATAAAGTAAGCAACTCCGATGGGTTTTGCAACATACCCCTTGTGCTTGTAACTATTGTAATATTAAGTAGGAAATAAGATTAATATATAAGGAATAACTCTGTTCATTAGTTTGTATCTATCTGATGAAGCCAGAGTGTGGTGAAACCGGTCATAGTTTTGTTAATATAGTGAAAATCCAAATACTTTAGTCTTATTTCATTGAAAATATGTATATTGATTTTCATCAAGTAACGACCTCCTCAATCAAATTAAGATTCAGAAATTTTAGGAACATACTTCACCATCAGTTGCTTTTCAATTATTCATCATTACTTGATTATTCCCCAAAATTACACACACAACAAGCTCTATCTAGATTATACCTCCCACGTACTTAATTATCAAAATAGTGGAACATAAATAATTACATTATTTATTATATTAACCAAATATATCGAATTATGAACACTAACTAATACGAAAAATTCACTCCTCCAATATATTTCAGACAAATATGTAAATATTTCGCGAATAATATTTCCAAATTGAAATGCAAAATTTCTTTCAGACCTCAAAATGAGTTGATATCAGTCTTAATGATCACTAAAAGAATAAATCACACTATAAATTATTTTGTGCGGATTGCAGTAATTTCAACATAGGCCAAGCTGATTGTGTCTTCAAATTTAAATAGAGAGAACATTACATTTCATCAATTGAAAATGAACGAGATTCAACATTGGCCACCCGCTGCTTCTAAATGGACACTTTTTTCCTAGTAATAATAATTATACACTACGCCCCAACAAGTAAAAAAACACCCTAGTACCAAAAATCAGTTGAAATATGCAAATCACTTTCCAATAACAACTCACAAACTGATTTAAGTAATTCCCAAAATTTTTTATGTATTGATAATACTAATAATGTCTTTATTAACAGAAAACCTCTTTTACCAGTAGCCTATATACTTACATGAACAATAAAACTGAAAAATACAGTTTCACAATACTATAACGTTGGCTCAATAAGGGCAGTGTCTTAGCACAGTTTTGAAATAATTTAAGCTCTCTCAGAAAACATCGAGATCAATTTGATTTAAGCTTTTCACAATTTGAGCCAACGGAGAATGAATTCCATGATTTTTTCTATGGAATTCATACAATAACAGACGTTTCCCTCTAATACTCATTGAGGGAACATATACTGGATGATTCAACAGTGGCGCGGTGCTTTGTAGCTCGTACACTCTTGAAGATTTCATTTTTGTTCGAACTGTATTGTATTTACAAAATGAAAATCTACTTCAGCAATTTATTTTTAAGTAAACAGGGTGTCCAATTTTCTATGAAAAAATCTCGGGAGGTTGTTTCAGATTGGAAGACCACTTTTTTGTTGAAGATTCAAGAACGTCCTAAACTATGCTATAATGTCTTTAAGGAATAATTTTTTTTGGTGAGTAGTTTCGTCACAATTTTTTTTTTCCGTAAAAATTAATGAAAATAGTCTCTCACGTCATCGCATTATTCATGTCAACGCATAAAATATTGTGCTATATTTTCACAGGAGTAACCTTATCTTTATCTTCGACCATTTTCAAGATAAAAATTAACAAAAATAATAAAATCAGAGGTTTCTAAAGAAGAGTTTATTAGTTCATATCATTATACTTGATCAGAGAAATGGAGATATTTTAAGGAAGTCGTTTCTGAAATACCTAATAGATTGGTTTTTGGTGAGATGATCTATAAGCTGTTGAACTATTTCAATAAGTGTTCAAAATGTTGCCGGTTTCTTTGTAGACCCAACTCAATCCTTCTGAGGAAAGACCGTTGAACTCTCGACAACAATTGCTGATTAACCGACTGAAAGGCATCGACTATTCTCTGTCTCATATCCAACTGTGTTGTAGAAGGAATTTGGTAAACGATGCCCTTAATATAACCCTACAAGAAAAAATCTAGACTTTCGAGGTCCGGAGACCTAGCTGGCGATCTAACAGGACCAACACGTCCTATCCATTTGTTTGAAAATACATGATTCAAATGCTCCCTAACCTGATGTGGGTAATATGTTGGTGCTCCATCCTGTTGAAACCACAAATCTTGTCCAATATGCTCCGTTACATCGGCAAGTAACATTGGTGGATGATTTTTCAGAAAATCTAAATACATTTCACTATTGAGGTACCCGTCGAATTAGCCTAATTAGATATCCATTTACTATAGCGGCCCATACACCAACGATGCTAGTGATATATTTGTCTCAGGTGTGGATTTTCCGTGGCGTAATAATGAAAGTTGTTCTATTATCAAGCCCATTCTCGTCCGAGAAAAGAACTCTCCTAAACATATTTGGTTTTTTCCGCTACTTTGTCACTAGCCCAATTGCAAAAATTGATTCGATTTTCATAGTGTTGATTGTTCAGTTCCTGGTTCAGCTCTATATCATATGCATGAAATTTATTCATTTTCAAGATTCTCTGGACGGAAGTTTGACTTATATCTGTTAACTGAGAAATCTATCTTTGGCTTTTATATGGGTCTTCTGTCACTGTCAACAGAACTGATAACTGGTTGTCTTCAGCTGTACAGTTTTTGGTTTTTCATGTTTTCTGTTAGCGATAAATCCCGTTTCGATAAATCTAATTAGAAGTTTTTCAAAGCATCTTGCACCAGGATGCCTCTTATCAGGAAATCTTTGTGCATAAACTCTACTTGCCCACAAAGAATTTCTATCACACTCGCCCAGAATGAAAATCATATCAACCATTTCTTCTTTGGGAACTTCATGGCATTCAATTGAGAAAATTGGGTTCAAACCTCACTTTAACAATGTTTAATAACGAAACACTAATAAGTTCACTATGTAAAATGCAGAATATGATATGTCCGGACACACAGAAGGTACAAATAAAAAAATGTCAACACATACCTCGAATTATGTTTTAATCCTCTTGATTTTATCATTCTTTAAAAGAATTGTCTTGTTTAGGTTCAATTTTTACTACTTGAATCATTTCACAAATAATGGAATATTTCGAAAATTATCGAACATGAAGATAAGGTTACTTCTGCAAAAATATAGCACAATATTTTATGCGTTGACATAAATAATAAAACACGGGGTATTCCATGTAAAAAATCAAGATATAATATTTTTAAAATTACAATATTCAATAATTTTTTTGAGTCACTCCTGTAGAAAATGGGGATAATCTATTTCAATTCATCAATGAAGCTATCCTTGAGCAATAAGAAAACGAAAGGAAAAGAGTATTTTCATCCTCTACATGAGGATGATGTGAGAGCCAATTTTCATGAATTTTTACGGAAAGAAAATATTGTGACGAAACTACTCACCACAAAAACTTATTACTTAAAGACATCATAGCAGAGTTTAGGCCGCGAGTAAGTCTTGAACAAAAAAGTGGTCTTCCAAACTGAAAAAACCACCCAAGATATGTTCATAGAAAATTGGGACAACCTGTTTACTACAAAATAAATTGCTGAAGTAGATTCTTACTTTCTAAATACTATACCGTTCGAACAAAAATGAAATCTTCAAAAGTGTAGGAGCTACAGAGCACTGCGCAACTGGTGAACCACCCAGGAGAAAGAATAAATTCAAGAGATCAGAGCTGTAGACGATACCATTCAGAACTTTGAATGCAAACATTGTACGGAGGTAGGACCTACGGCTGATAAGATGGAGAAGTGAAAGTAATGTCAGATGATATTCGTAGGTATGTAAATCGAACTCGATAATACTATTGGAACAAACAAACTTAATGATTTTTTTGAATTCTTCAAGTCTGTGTGTTACGTATACGAGGGCCCAAATCAGAGAACCATATTTCATTCCATAATAGGTCTGACTACATAAAGGATTAACAAACATCTGATATTCACGAATTCTTCAACATTTCTTTCTAGAAATCCAAGCACTTTATTTGATCTCAAAATCATATAGTCAATGTGCAGGTTGAAAGATAATTTATTATCCACGAGAATTCCCAAATCTTTCCAATTTATAACGGATTCGATCAAGCCATAGTTGAAGCTATATCACCCATTTCCAGGGTCTTTTTGCCTTTAAAATCTGGTTTCTTTATATTTTGCGATATTAAGAGATATGCCGTTTATCTCGCACCATTCATGGAAACTGTCTAGATTCGATTGAAAGTTCTAGTTCATCTAATACTGTTTCTATACTTTGATGAATAAAAGAAATAGGATAGGTCCCTAATGGATCACCTGCCCTACTCCTGATAATACATCAAGTGGTTCAGATATGTCCACTTACAATAATCAGTTGTTTCCTACCTAATAAAAAGGTTCAATACAATAAAGTAATGGATCAGCAATACTATAAATGTACCTTGATTTGAAGATTTGCAAGTAAACTTTAACTCTATCATATGCCCTCTTTATATCCTCATATATACACACAACCAAATTTATATGGAATCACCCGATATTTCGAATACTACTTCAGGAATTTTTGGAAATTTCGAAGGATCGTTATAAATGATCCTTTTTGAGATATTTCAATTGTGAAAGAAATGAATTAAGGTTTATTTTAAGAAAGAAACAAATAAAAGAAAACAAGAGACTCTTTCCGCATGTAGTAAAAAAATTAAAAATTTTTTTCTCGCAGATTAGGTGTTGTTTACTCGGCCTCAGTAGCTTTCATTACCTCCTCCTGCCCTGATACAAGTTCGAATTCGTCTAGGCATGCTTTGGATTAGGTTTTCGAACTTCTCTGGGGGTGATATTCTGCCTCTCTTCTGTAACGGCTTGGATGAGCTGTTGTGGGGTTCTTGGATTATCCTGGCGTGATGTAATCTTCCTTTTGAGAATATCCCAGTAATGATCAATAGGATTTAGGTCTGTAGAGCAACCTGGTCAGTCCAGAATAGCAATTCCCTCTGTTTCAAGATAATGAAAGAAAGATAATGTATGCGGAGGAGCATTATCTTGCATAAAAGTGAAATTCTCACCGTGGGCACCTCGCCAGAGTTTCACTATAGGCTCCAGCACTAGGTCCACGTAATTTTCAGGCGTTACACTCGCAGGAAACGAAATCAAATCTGTTTTACCTCCCAGCGTAATGCCACCCCAAAACATCACACTGTCTCCTTATTATCCCGGAATTTGGAGAATATGGCAGGTGAGGTAAGACTTCCCATTTGAGCGTTTCCAATTAGGTTTTAACGGGTTTGGCAACGTGAAGCCGAGCGTTGTCATGCTGTAGAATTACTTCAATCGCATCAATTGAGTTCGATATGGTTCCCCAGTGAGGGTTTCGTTCGGTTTCAACAACTCATAATAAATAACACCGACTTGGTCCCACCAAATACACAGCATTACTTTCGCAGCGTGAATATTCAGTCGAGGCGATGACGTAGAAGCATGACCGGGTACTCCCCAAGATAATTTTTTTTTCGATTGCTGTAATGATTCCATTTTTCTTCGCTCGTTACGATGCGACGAAGAAAACTCTTTCTCTTTTGCCGCTGAAGCAGTTGTTCACTGGCAAAAACGACACTCAACGTCTCTTGGCTTCAATTCATAAGGAACCCAAATTTCATGCTTTTGAATCCTTCCCAACGCATGCAATCGCTTGGAAATGGCCTATAGGGGTAACTCCTAAGGCTGAAGCAAACTCTTCTTGCGTTTGGCACGGATCCTCATCGAGCAATGCCTTCAATTCAGCGTCTTTGAAGATTTTTGGCCTTCCTTCAAGGAGACGGTCGTCCACATCGAAATCACCGTTTTTGAAGCGACGGAACCAATCCCGGCACGTTGTTTCACTTAGAGCAGCATCTCCGTAAACTTTTTGGAGCTCTCTATGAGCTTCAGCCACCGTTTTCTTCGAGTGAAAGAAGAAAATCAACACTTCCCGCAAATGACGATTATTTAGCACAAAATCAGACAATTTCTCACAACTTAATGTATATGACGCAAAAACAAAATCACTATTTTGCACCGTAGTTTGTTTACCATATGTCTAAGCTTTGTTCAAGACGTTCCTGATATACAAAAATCGACCAGCACTTACTGCTAGAGCCATCTATTGACAAACTGCGAGACCTTTGTTGCGCACCTAATAAGAGTATCTAAGATGTTGACTCGACGACAAACCAAGCAGAAAAGGTCGAAAAATTGGATATTTAAGTACGTAAATAAGGCAAAGAAACGTATCATGGCCGATCTTTCGGAAATGATGACCTGAACAAAGATAACCACGCTCTAATTTAATCGGAATTTTGTCCCTATGAAACAGTGGCGTGAACGGAACATTTTAAATGCTACATCTTCATACTTTCCCATTTCCTTTGCGCAGTAGCAAGGGTGACCACCCATTAAACTAATTTCAGATATTTCGATACTAACACTTTGAATATGGAAAATTCACGCGTTTCTTGTCATTTTGAGATTGTAACAATCGGTACCAATCTTCAAGCTCGAGATATCATAACATTGATGATGCATGTACGTACAGAGAAAAAGAAAGAAAGTTATTTTCTACATTGCATTCTTTAAAATCCTATGCCGTTATAATGATCAGAAATGAGATTTACACTTTTGTAGGCGATTTGTTGAATTACATTCTGAACATTCGTAACGACATATAATTGCTGGCACATTAGCGAGCATCCTCTAGTGATTATCATATGAAATGAAAAAATATTCCTTCCTGAGCGGAGAGACAATGCCAGGGGCGCGGGGCAGTTCAGTTCCGGTGGAGATTCGACTCACTCATTCAAAAGAATCGGCCACTGTGACCGGGTTTCCGGTGGACAGGAAGACTGCCCGACAAGGTAGCAATTGAATTTTCCTCCCAAGTAATGTAACTTCGGACAATATACAGGGTGTTTCCGAATAAGATGTCATAAATGAAGGATGCGAATCTCTGAATGATTTGAGCAAGAAAGTTCGAAGAACCAATGGTCAAAAAATGCTTCGTTGCCGAGATACAGGGTGTTAAAGTTGAGAAAATTTTTCGATTTTCTCTCGATAAAACCTAGACTTCTCAAGATTTCCGGCTCAAATTTTCCACATAAACTATTTAACACAATCTGAATCACCAGGTGAGGCCAAATTTTGAAACAGTATACAGGGTGATACTTTTTCATGGGTCATGTTCCATTTTTACCCTCGGAACTTTTTTTTGGTACGCCACTGGCACTAACAAAAAATAAAATCGAATAGATCATTCAATTTGAAATTTTTTTTGACTCTTGCATTTTGATCGTTAGTATCACCGTTTCTGAGATATTAATTATTGAAAATAATCCAATAGTTTTCCCATATCGAAGCCATGGAGATATTATCTTAATAACTGATGCAATTTTTCAGGAATTGAGCTAAAATTTACATCAGATATCTCCTTATTGTATGTTTATAACAAAATGAGGCAGAAATTCCTGACAGTATACAGGGTGTTATTTTTTCACGTGCATTTTCCTCTTTTGCCCCTGAACTTTTTGTGGTGCGCTACTGGTATATTCTGAAAACAGAATCAAACAGATTATTCAATGCGAAAACTTTTCTGTTTTCTGTATTTTTCCGTATCTGCCACCATTTTCGAGATATTAATCAAGAAAAGTAATCGTATAGTCCCTTCCGTATTGAAAGCTTGAAGATATTTTTCATGTTATTTCGGCAATTTGTGAAGACCTTGAGCTCGAATTTCAAACGAAGTTCACATTTTAAGATCTGCATCACTAGATTGGTAGGATTTATGAGAAAGTATAAAGGGTGATATCATTTCCCTGATGAGTAAATGAATAAACAACATAAATAATCGCGAATGATTTCAATAACAAAAACTCATAATGATGAAAACAAAAATTGAAGAAACAGAACAAATCAAAGAAGATGTTGAAAATGTCCTCCACCTGAAAGAATACATGCTTCTGCTCGTCTCCGCATATTAGTGCGCACCCTCTGAAATATTCCTGGGGTATTTCTGATGACGTCACATGATGCTGTAATTCTATTCCTCAATTCTTTAAGTGTATTCACGGGAGAGCTATAAACCAAAGTTTTCAGATGTCCCCAAAGAAAAAAATCCAAACTGTTTAAATCTGGCGACCTTGGAGGCCAAGCTTCTGGTCCACCACGCCCTATCCAGCGGTTATTGAATGTCATATTCAGATATTCTCTAGCTTCCATGCTGAAGTGCGGTGGTGCTCCGTCATGCATAAACCACATTCTATTTCTAGTTTGCAGCGGCACATCTTCTAGCAACACAGGTAAAATCTCTTCTAGAAAGTGGCGATATAAGGCTCCATTCAGCCTGTCTGGCAACAAAAATGGCCCGATCAGGAAATCCCCAATTAGTCCAACCCAGACATTAACCGAAAATTGTTCTTGAAGGTGACATTCCTCAATCATATGCGGATTTTCTTCAGTCCAATAGTGATTGTTATGAAAGTTCCTGATTGCATTTCTCGAGAAGGACGCCTCATCTGTGAAGATGATTTCGCTATCGAAAAGGGGATTATGAGCAATGTTATGAAGGAACCATCGGCAGAAATTGAGTCGCAGAGGAAAATCGCGGGGTAGTAGAGCTTGGACGCGTTGAATATGGTATGGGTAAAGCAAGAAATCATGGAAAATTTTCCAGACCAATACAAATGAGATATTCAACTCTCTTCCAATTTTTCTTGTACTCAGCTGAGGATCCTCATCTATACAATTTAGGACTGCCTCTTCGATTTCCGGGGTCCTTATTGTCCGATTTGCCCCTTTCAAGTCATGATTCGGTTTGAATGTACCCCGTTCTCTCAATCTTCAGTGGAAGTCAGAAAACGTACGCCTATCAGGAATGATTCGATTAGGGAAGCGTTCTTGATACAAACGCCTTGCGTGCATTGCGTTTCCTTCAGCCACACCGTACATGAAATGTATATCGGCCATTTCTGCATTAGTGAAAACCATTTCAAAGATTATTGGTTACTACTTACAGCTGTTTCAAATGTAGGCACAACAAACTGAATGACAAAACTTACAATCATTGAAGTGTCAAGTTTTTTTTCTATGATTTCATTTGCAAAATTGTATCAGAGCCTACTAAGCCTTTTGAAATCAGCAACATGTTCTGATATGAGGAAGACACGATAAATTCTGATGATTTTCAATTCAAAACGGTGAAAGACATGAGGATCAAGATGAGCACAAAATTATCCGAATTGAATGAAAAATCCGTTTCTGATTACGAAAACGTCAGTTATGCACCGAAAAAATATACGGAGGCAAAGGGTAGCCTGTTCGGGCGTTGTTGATTAATTTTTCGAAAATGGTGGCAGATACGGAAAAATACAAGGAACAGAAAAGTTTTCACTTTGAATAATCTGTTTGATTCTGTTTTCAGAATATACCAGAAGCGCACCACAAAAAAGTTCAGGAGGCAAAAAGAGGAAAATGCACGTGAAAAAATAACACCCTGTATACTGTCAGAAATTTCTGCCTCATTTTGTTATAAACATACAATAAGGAGATATCTGATGTAAATTTTAGCTCAATTCCTGAAAAATTGCATCAGTTATTAAGATAATATCTCTATGGCTTCGATATGGGAAAACTATTGGATTATTTTCAATAATTAATATCTCAGAAACGGTGATAGTTACGATCAAAATGCAGGAGTCAAAAAAAATTTCAAATTGAATGATCTATTCGATTTTATTTTTGTTAGTGCCAGTGGCGTACCAAAAAAAAAGTTCCGAGGGTAAAAACACATGGCCCATGAAAAAGTATCACCCTGTATACTGTTTCAAAATTTGGCCTCACCTGGTGATTCAGATTGTGTTTAATAGCTTATGTGGAAAATTTGAGCCCGAAATCTTGAGAAGTCTAGGTTTTATCGAGAGAAAATCGAAAAATTTTCTCAACTTTAACACCCTGTATCTCGGCAACGAAGCATTTTTTGACCATTGGTTCTTCGAACTTTCTTGCTCAAATCATTCAGGGATTCGCATCCTTCATTTATGACATCTTATTCGGAAACACCCTGTATATTTCGATTTTTTTTGGATGAATTTGATTGAGGATCGTTCGAGATGAAGGTCTTGACAAGTTAATTTCAGGATATTCCAAATCAAACAAGCCAGAATCATAAAGTATTCTTTTTTTGTATGTTTTAATCGCCTCGAACAACTTCCAAATAATAATTTGAAGATTCGTTGCTATATTATTGGAATTAAATGAAAAATTCATGAACATGAGAAAACTAATGTGGAAAATTATTAACAAAATGGACTTTTCGATATAGTTCGGCCTATGGTCTATTCGGTAAAAGACGTAGAGTAATAAGAGCTCATTAATAATGAAAATCCTTTAGAAGTTTGGTACATGGGCAAATTCTGAAATACATGTAATTTCTATGATTTTATCTGGGAATAGTAACAATTTATTGCCGGATCTTGATAGAAACACCCGTAAAATTCTCCAGAAAGAACTCAACTTCCTGACAACAATCTTCTCTGTCCTTTATGTTGCTTGCATAGATTGCTGTCCTCGTTTCAAATGAAATGCTTCCTCTATACACCTGAAATTTGTAGTCAGTAACGTAGACGAATAAGTGTTTTAGGGTTCTCTTCAAAAATGAAATTGAATCAATTGTTAACTTACGTATTTAAAGACGACAATAATGTAATGCGGATATCCAGACAGTTACTTTTACCAAAACTAATTATTTCATGAATTTCATGCATATTCAACTTACGCTTAATGCTATGCGTTAAAGCAGGGGTGCTCAAACGGTCGATAGCGTGCATTTTGAGTAGATCTCGAGAAGAAGAAAATTTTTAGTAAGTAGGTAACTAAACTTCAAAAATTTATTACGTAATGAAATAACACTCTGGTAGCGGAAAAATGCGGCTTTATCAAAGGAACGCGCGGTACTTGTGAAAGAAAAGCCGCGTTTTTTATTTTTGCCACTTTTTTAAAATATTCGGGCGGGAACATTCGAGACTTTCGTTCACGCCAATATAAATGTTTCGCCTGCAGGATTTGCAGTCATTCTGAATTGTAACTTGAACGCAATTCTACGTCGACACAAAGTTTATTATTGAATAGCACAAAATGAGTGCAGCGAAAAAATCTAAAACGTATCATTTTAATAACGATTGAGAGGAAGAATTTTTCTTTTTATTGTGAAGGATAAATGCATTTACTTTGTTTGCCTTGCGTCAGTTGCATTACCTAAGCGTGGTAACTTAGAGAAACAACATAAAACGGTTCATAAAAACTATGAAAGGGATTTTCTGTCACAGAATGAATTAACAAAAACGAAAAGTACGTGATATCTTGATTGCAAAAAAAAAACAAATAATGTTCACAAGATAAGCCAAATAATCAAAAGCTGCTACGATCGCGTCGTTTAAAATATCTCATATATAGGCGAAACACAAGAAACCATTCGAAGGTGGATCAGTTGTGAAGGAAGCATTTATTGAAATTGATGAAACTTTATATATATAACAGAAATCATGTCTGCTATTAAAGAACTTCAACTATCTCGTCTGACTGTCACCAGGCGAAATGAAGTTATGGGTCAGGACATGGCAGATGAACTAAAACATGATATGATAAATCTACGAACGTTTCTTTACAGTTCGACGAATCCACCGATATGACAGACACTGCCTAGCTGTGTATTTTTATTCAGATGGTATTCAATGATATGTTGGCTAAGGAAGAATTTTCGACAATTATTTATCTAAGGGAAAGACCTGTGGCGAAGATATATATGACGTTTTCTTCAATTTTGTAAAAAACTTCTTCTTCTTCAAGTGCCATCTCCGAGTCGAAGGTTGGCAATCATCATCGGTACTTTTACTTTAGAAGCAGCCGATTTAAAAAGTTGGTTCGAAGTGCATCCAAACCACTGTCCCAGGTTCCTCAGCCAGATTCTTCTCCTTTCTATACTTCGTTTTCCCTGTATTTTGCCTTTGATAATCAGCTGTAGGAATTTATATTTTTCACCTCTCATAATATGGCCCAGCTATTCCAATTTACGTTTCTTGAGTGTATTAGCAACCTCTCTTTCCCTGCCTATGCGTCTCTGAACTTCTGCATTTGTTACTCGATCCATCCATGATATTCTAAGAATCCTTCTATACACCCACATTTCAAATGCTTCAATCTTTTTAAGAATTGCGGCATTCACTGTCCATGCTTCCGCTCCATAAAGGAGAGTAGAGAAAACATAACATTTAGCTAAACGATGTTTTAATGCCATACTTAGATCTTCACTACGAAAAACTTTGTCCATTTTTATGAAGTTGGCTCGGGCTTCTTCTATTCTTATTCTTATTTCTTGGGTGTATTCATTTGTGCTGTTTACCATTGCTCCAAGGTAAGTATATTGCTCCACTCTTTCTACATTTCTGCCGTTTATAGTTAGACTAACATTTACTGAATTGTTCTTTGAGATCACCATGAATTTTGTCTTTTTTATATTTATTGATAACACATACTCCTCACTGTAAGTAGATACTCTGGTCATTAGTCTCTGCAGAGCTTCGATACTCTCCGCTAAGATTACTGTGTCGTCCGCATATCTTATGTTGTTTACCCGTGTTCCACCAACTGTAAAAAACTACAAGCTACCAATATATAAATTAGTGTCCATTACAAGATCTGTCCATGTAACAACCAATGAATTCGCAATTTTAAATAACTATCATTTTCATTGATATTATAGAGAAGAACCTAACTAAACCTAACGCAAACCTCGACTAAAATAATGAAAATTGTGCGAAAATCTAATATCTATATTCTAAGGTGCACCCTATCTAGGTAGGTAGGTAGGTAGGGTGTATCGTGTATGTACGACAACCCTACATCACACATACTTGTAGCCTATCAGAGTCGATCGTAAATAGTCTAAAAGTATTGAGGTAGACCGCCAGCAGTTCAAGTTTGAGCACCCCTGCATTGAAGTATATAATAATTAAATAATGATTATGATATTTCAGATAAATTAATGAAATTAGAAAATTATAGAAATGAACATTCATATTATAGAATAATAAAGCTAAATTTTCCACATGAGTTTTAACCTAACCGAACAGAATGATGAACAATGTTTATATGGGCAATTATAGACCTATCTTTATCTTGAATAACCTCAGGAAATTTTTTGAACAACTTATATGTATACAAGACTGGACAATTTGTTAGGACGAAAAATGCTTTTTCTGAATCTCAAAACGGCTTCAGAAATGGAAAGGGCATCATCAGGGCGGTTCACAAGGCTTTGTGTACGATTTTAGAATCACTCAATAACAACAAACTTACAGTTGTAATGGCGATAGAACTAACAAAAGCTTCCGATAGCGTCGACAGAACTATTTTATTGAAAAAATTGGAAATCTACGGCATAAGAGGAGTTGTTCTTAAGCTATTCGAGAGCTATTTGTCTAATAGGCCACAATATGTATCAGAAAGAGATAAACACGGTGAAACCCGTCGTCTAGTGTGCAGTTTTCGAAGAGAGGCATTCCTCAAGGAACCATTCTCGGCCCGCTCTTTAAAGACCTTGTCATTCAGTTTGCGGACGACACAATTTCTAATACGAGCTCTGAAAATGATGATACCCTCAAACGAAAAACATAAAAAGATATAAGTGATCTCTCGACAATTACTTCAATAGAAACAACCTCATGTTGAATTCTGAAAAAACTCAGTTCTTCTAGATTAGATTGGAGTTCCCATACTCAGAACTTGGCGGGCCAGATTTTTAGTTATGTATACGCTCTGCGTATATCATGCTTATGTAGAATCTAGGGTTCATTATGGCATAATTCTTTGGGGGTTGCAAGTGGTGTGAATCGCATCTTTAAGTGCGAGCCTCTTCGAGGCTGTAATCTTTGTAAGAAGCAACCCCGATCGCTTATCACAACGTGAGCACCCATATATAACTCGACACAGGACGAATTTGAAATGAATTAAATACAACTATGCATATTTTTGAAAGAATGCAGAACACATAATTGTGAAGATATACAACAAAATAATCTATTCGATTCGAAATAGTGATATTAAAATTTTGAAAAAATATTTATTCAAAATTTTACTTGAAGGTACGTACTACGACCTACAAGACTTTTTCAACACACAGGCTCAGAATTCAAAAGGTATGGTGCAAATTCTGAGCAAATATATGGGCTGTTATAAATAATATTATATGTCAGATGAATGTATGTAAAGTTTCCATGTTCTTGATTTCACAATTATGATGTTTCATCTAGATGGAATATCAGTATCTAATAAACTGAAATAAAAATAATATACACTATAGTAAGAAATCTACACATGTCAAATGTTTATTGCGTTATTTTGTATGATTTTTTCAAACAGCAATAACTCAATTTCAATCAGATGAACTATACCCATCTTTTATAGTTCCAAATTAATTTGGGAATATATGGAATTTTGATGATTTTTCAAGAACTAACAGAGAATGCTTTGAAAATTTTGAATCGAGTAGCTGAACTGGCTACGCTCACCTGACAGGTGCCTAATATTAATGTACTTGTCACTACGTTCATTCGAATTTGATATTTTAACAAGAATTGTCTTTATTTCAGATTGAAAATATCCAAATAATACAACACATTGGAATAAAACAACTGGTTATTCAAACGAAAATGTATTTAATCTTTTTTTAATTCATTTCAGAATGTCAAAAAGTAGTGGGTAGAAATTGCAGGCAATTCAATAACCAATTTCCAAATTTACCGTCCATGAGTAAAATAAAACTTCGAAGCATTAGAAGCAATTTTCTACAATACGGATGAATAAAAATAGGAACTAAGCGAAAACCAATCATCGAAGATAATTACATTAATACGAATAAATGATAGCAAACATCATAGGAGAAAACTATAGCCTAACCTAACCTAACCTAACCGTGCAAAACAGTGCATCGAAGCGAAAGGAGACTATTTTGAATAAGGAATTATGCCAAAAAACCATTTGCTTTCCTTATTTCTGAAAAGTCCTGTATACTTTGAGAGAGACTGTGAAGCACAAAATTGCGAATGGAATAGGACGACATAGGTTCGAACAGAATCAGGTGACATTCAGTCAGTCGCTCGAATCGCAAGATGAAAATTTGACTTGAACCAACTTGGAGCAAATTTTAAATTCACAGCTTAATGAGAACGAATCTTCAAGCAGCTCTGGAAATGTGCCTTTTAATTTTAAAGATCTCAGAGAAAGTGTAAGAAAGGCAAATGAGCTTTGTGATTTCATTAGGAAAAAAAGTCTTATTTTTAAGAGGCAAATTGCTAATGCCAATGCTTAATATCAGTCTGAATTGAAGAAGCTTTTAAAAAGTGCCAAGAAAATAAATTGCACAAAATTCTTTGAGCCATTGCTGAAGCCTGAAGATAATAGCACAGGTCGGCAACAAAAATGCTGTCTGGATATTTTCAACTGATTTCTATGTATTTAGGTGTTCTGAAAACAAAAAACATTCTCAAAAATTCTAGAATGTAAGTTTATTTTACAAAACGCTAAATTTTATTACAAAAAACGGATTTTTTTGGGCTAAAAAGGGATTAACTTGTAGTATAAATGATAGGTATAATTTTATTTTAATTACTGTTTCAAAATGTGTACAGGACATAACTATAATTAATTTCTGAATTGTGAACACCCTGTTTGACCTACATTAACAAGTGAAAACATGTTGTAACCTGAACGTGAACTCTTCGGATAGTTTCTGTTACATCTGTGGAGAATATATGACATTGAAGCAACAAGTTAATATTACGGACTTTGTAAAAAAAGTATACTTCGCGTATTTTGGCTTCAACCTTGGAGATCAGGATAAAGTATGGGCACCTCATAAAGTCTGCAAACGATGTGTTGAAGACCTTCGAAATTGGTTTAAGGGCAAGAAAAAAGCTTTCCGATTTTGTTCGTGTAATGTGAAAGGGTATAATTCAAAACGGAATCAGTCAATTTCATACCCCAATCTGCAATCAGCTATTCGTCCCATCCCTCATGGGACCGAAATACTAGTGCCCAAGGTCCCTGCTACCTTGGAAGAGGTTCCAAGTTCTGACGAAGATAGTGCTGTACCTACACCCGATGGCCATTCAATTTTAGAATTTGAAGGTGACAGAAGTCCAAAATTGTTTTCCCAAGGCGAGCTTAATGATTTGGTAAGAGACTTGGATCTTCCCAAAAACGCTGCTGAGTTGCTTGGATCAAGGCTCAAAAGCAGGAACTTACTTTTGCCGGGAGTGTCCTCCTCCTAGTTTACTTTCTACTTTGCCTAAAAGGACGAGTTGGTTTATTGCACCAATATTGACGGTTTGATGAATACATTTAAGATCTCATACGACCCAGAAGAGTGACGTATTTTTATAGATTCTTCAAAAAGAAGCCTCAAAGCAGTTCTGCTTCACAACGGCGGTTTCTATGCTTCCATTCCCGTCGGCTATTCCGTACACCTCAAAGAAACCTACGAGAACTTGGAATTGATTTTTTGTAAATTAAAATATAAAGACCACGGTTGCCAAGTGTGCGGTTCTTTCAAAATCTTGGGCATGGCGCTCGGACAGCAATCTGGGTTTACCAAATTCCCTTCCTTTTTGTGTCTATGGGGTAGTAGAGACCGAACAAATCACTGGACCAAATATTGTTGGCCTGCGAGGGATCATAAAGTTCTTAAAGTTGGCGTAAATAATGTCCTACATGAAACTTTGGTGCCTCCTCATGAAGTTCTTTTACCACCGCTTCACATAGAGCTGGGATTGATGAAGCAATTTGTAAAGTCACTTCCAAGAGATGGAAATTGCTTCAAATATTTAATATCAAAATTTTCTGGCCTCTCGGAGGCGAAGTTGAAGGAAGGTGTTTTCGTTGGACCAGATATTAGACGGCTTATGGCTGATCCACTATTCGTCACAACCATAACGGATCCTTAAAGAGAAGGGTAGATTGCCTTTAGGGAAGTAATAATAAAATAAATTTTTAGGCAATAACGAAGACCCTAACTATAAACAAATCGTCAAACGGATATTAAAAGCATTTCAAGCTTTAGGTTGCTTAATGAGTTTAAAAGTACATTTTCTTCATTCCCACCTCGACTATCTTCCAGAAAATTTAGGAGACTTGAGTGAAGAGCAAGGTGAACGATTTCACCAAGATATTAAGGAGATAGAAAAAATACCAGGGAAGATGGAGCGTCTCAATGATGGCAGACTACTGTTGACGCTTGAAAGAGACCTCCCAGATGCTTCCAACATGCGAAATTATACCAAAAGGAGTCTCACTGGGAAAAAGAAATGTGTTTAGTACTCACTAATTAATGTATTTTAGATAAGAAATAAGTTTTGATACGCCATTATAAATTACTTTATTAAAAAAAAAATTATGTTTTATTTTAAGATAATGACTTGTTTAGCATAGACAACTTGACATTGTCAGAAAACGTGACGTGCTAGGACAAAATAAAAGACATTTTCGAATTCGGCACACCCAAAAATATGAGAATTACACAAAAAAGCCAAAACAGCTCTCAACTTTTTTTTTGCAGACTTGTGTAATAAATCAATATGGTCAAAAATTTCAATTAAATAGATTTTTCGATATATTTATCATCTATTTTGTCACCTAGAAACGTATCCTCTATAATCTCATATAAATTATCATATTCAAGGCATATTTACAGAATATATACCCGGCGAGTAAAGAGCTTAGACCGTATTTCTAACAATAAAAGTTTCCCAAAAAATCATTAGTCGAACAACTACTCGCAACCTGTCTGTTTATTTTTTCTGTAACAACCTGAAACATTTTTTATAAACGTGAACACATGTGTCCCATTGACTCACAATGAGTCAAGAAAATTAGAAACATAGTTCGACTTGGAGCAATTTGAATGTTAATGATTTCCGTGGCATAAGGAAGGTCGGTTAGGGTAACGTAACGTAACGTCTTCGCCACCTGATCGAGGGTGCGTTGACTTCGCGGGGCCATTCCCGCCAAGACAAGAATTATACGCCATATGGTACTTTCTTTGGAAGTCTAACGTATATTCAAGAGGGGTTGATAAGAAATCGTTGACATTTCGAGCAGAAGCCTTTAAATATTAAGCGGGAATTTCAGGACGAAATTATTCTTAATGCCAGATGATTTATATCTGTTCTATATTTATTGTTGATGAGAAATTATATATATATATATATATATATATATATATATATATATATATATATATATATATATATATATATATATATATATATATATATATATATATATATATATATATATATATATATATATATATATATATATATTTTTTTTTTGAAAAGTTTTAGATATTTAAATTAGTTCTATTTTTCAGATAAGTATTTTTAAAGTTATTAACAGTAAGTCCACATAAAATTTCCTACCTTTATTAATTCATTTTTCAGGAAAACGTTTTATAAAATATATTATTGACAACTGTCAAATTTTCGAAATCCAAAAATGAATTCTTCATATGAATATAACTCTGATGATGAATATAATCCTCCTAAATATCCTTGCGATTCATATAATAGATATTTCCTGGAGAAGAACTTCGAAATCTGCACTTAAGATCGTTAAGATGCAGGACCATCTGATTCTCACACTTTCATATCATCTGATTCAGGTAACGTTGCAAAGAAAATTATTTCTGGGCCCGTTGATTACTGAATTGATGAACTATACATTCATATCATACACGAAGTAAATCTAAGGGATCTGACATTTCTACTTGTTCTGTCTATTCTTCAAACAACAAAAGATTTGATAACTGTTATAATCATGTAAAATCACCTTGTTCCTCTAATCTTATCATATCTTCATCACCTAATTCAGATCTTCACAAACCTAATAAAAAATAAAACGCATGAAATGGACTTATGCAATGAATAAATTCATTATGTTTTGTTATTAAAGAATAACAAATTATGGAACAAATAAAAAGGGTACATGTCTAAACTATATAATATGTTCAAAGAAAAATTCCCAATTGCTGTATTCAGAACAAAGCTTTGCGAATCGAAGACGGTATATTGAAAATAGAAACTTTATATCTGAATCAGAATTAAAATCAATCAAAAACAACATTCAACAAGAAGAACATTTGAATTCTGAAATTTCAGATGAAAACCTAGTCCCATTCATGAAAAGCATCGAAAATAAATCAGAAAATACAAAAGATATAGAAAATTTATTTCTCAATCAAATGAATTTATTTGAAAATATTGACCCAACTATAAGACCTAAACTTCCTAAATTTCATTATTCAAAGAAAATTTTCGATTGTATAAACGAGCTTAATGAGAATATTCTTCCAAAGCAACTTGTTAAAATAATGAATATTTATACACTTCATCTGATTATATATTGTGCCGCTATTACAGTAGTTAAACATTCTGGATACAAATTAGAAAATTTTGGATCTAATTACAATATCAAGAAAAAACCTTCATGGCAAAAAAGGTTAGAAGGTAAAATTTCTTCTATCAGATGTGATTTAGGAAGATTGACTCAATATTCCAGAGTAATCGATATTCTAACTGATTATTGGTCTTCAATTAGGGCAGTGCCAAGGCAACACAATTCCAATGCAAGTTGGATTTTAAATGAAAGGTCTCGATTTTCTAAAATTGAATGCATGCAATTTGAAAAATTTTCAAACGAAGATATAACATCAGTTATCAAACACACAAAAAATTGGAAATCTCCAGGTGTTGATGGTATTCATAACTTTTGGTTCAAGAAATTCTCTTGCGTTCATGAAAAATTGGCTGAATATTTTTCATTTATAATAAAGAACCCCTCAGCTACTCCTTTATTTTTCACACAAGGAATTACTTATTTTAAACCGAAAAATGATAATACTATTGATCCGTCTCTATATAGATCAAATACTTGCCTTCCAACAATATATAAAATTCTAACTGCATGTATTACCCAAAAAATTTATGCACATTTGGAGAATTATAATATTCTTTCCGATGTAGAAAAAAACACCTTTGTACAAAAGAGCAACTTGTAATTGATTCTGTTGCTTTGAATCAAGCTCAAACTAAGAAGAGAAATATTCATACAGCCTTCATTGATTACCAAAAGGCTTTTGATAGTTCTCCCCATACATGGCTTCAAGAAATTTTGGAAATTTATAAAATGGATAAGACACTTCGTCTTTTTCTTGAATTTGTAATGAAAAATTGGAGAACCAATCTTCATTTAAATATTTCAAAACAATCGTTAAAATCAGAAGTAATTCCAATCAAAAGAGGCATTTTTCAAGGTGATTCTTTAAGTGCTCTTTGCTTTTGTCTTTGCCTTAATCCATTATCTCATGAATTAAATGCTACTAGTTTCGGCTTCAAAATAAAGAGTCTATCAACTAAATTCAAATTAAGTCACTTAATTTATTTAGATGATATTAAATTATATGCCGGAACCAGATCTCATTTAAAAGTCTACTTGAGAATACTTTCAACTATTCCAATGATATTCATATGAAATTTGGGCTTCCAAAATGTAAAAATCTTTTCTTGAAAAAGGAAAGATCACCTCTGATTATATAAAGATTTCCAATATCGAAATCGAGCCAATGCATCAAGGAGATACATATAAATATCTTGGATTTTGTCAAGAGAAGACAATTAACCATAGCAGCACTAAAGAAAATATTAGAAGTTCATATTACAAAAGACTTAGAATTATCATCAAGAGTTATTCAACTAGTAAAAACCTTTTCAGAGCTATCAACTCCTATGCTGTTCCTATTCTTACATCTTCTTTTGGAATTATTAAATGGTCTAAAACTGATCTGAATGAATTACAATGTCAAACGAGGAAAATGCTCTGTAAATATAAGCACCACCCAAAGTCAGCTGTTCAGAGAGTTACACTACCTAGACATCTTGGAGGTCGTGGATTAACTGATTTGAATAATCTTCATAGTAAACAGATTTTTCATCTACGTTCCCATTTTCATGATGAACAGAGAACGTCTAAATTACATGATATTGTTGTTGCTTCAGATTATAATCTTACACCTCTGAACTTGACAATGCGAAAGGTAGATTTTGATATATTTGATGATAATTCTGAAAGAGAAAGTTGGATGCAGAAGGAATTACACGGAAAGCACCCTAAAGAATTGAGAAATGATTATATTGATGAAATCGCATCGAATAAATGGTTAGTATCTGGAGAATTGTTTGCTGAAACGGAAGGCTTGGCAATTGCGATCCAGGATCAGGTTGTTTTCACGAGGAATTATAGAAAACACATCATCAAACAAAATATAGATGATTCTTGCCGTAGATGTTTCTGTTCTTCAGAAACAGTTTTTCATATATTATCATCTTGCTCAATCCTTGCTTCAACAGATTATTTAGAAAGACATAATGCCGTCGCTAATATTATTCATTTTAATCTAGGAATTAAACATGACCTAATTCCCAAAAGAAAAAAAAATTACAAATATGAACCTGAGATTATTTGTGAAAATGATAAATATAAACTTTATTTTGATAAAACAATTCTTTGCAACAGAGCTGTAAACACACAATAGACCAGATATCATTCTTACTGATAAACAGAATCAAATAACATATATAATTGATAATGCTATACCCGACACACATATTGTACAAAATAAATACAATGAAAATATTCCTAAATATATGATGCTTGGCGACGAGATTAAAAAATGTGGGGAATTAAAAATATTTATTCTACCGATTATTATTTCCACAGAGGTGTTATTTCTAGGAATCTTCACAAAAGTATTGAGATTTTGGGTCTGAAGAAAATTTGTTTGGACAGTTACAAAAATAACAGTCATCAAATCTTGTAATATTCTTCGTAGGTTTCTTTCCGAAAAAATAATGAGGTAGAGTCATAGGTTTTCTCTTTAGTTTATACTGCTCAGAATCTCATTTCATATTTTGATTATTTGTTTATATAAATGTAATATAATTAACTGACAATTTTGTCATATTCATATTAAGAGCAGTATTCTATTTAATCGTTCACCACTTCACACAAAGGAAACTATTAATGAGTAACATTCAGTGTTACTTGACTATGGTCCGTACACTGGATTTTTCCGGGGAGAAAGCATCTGACACTACTCGTTGGTACATTGATAACATTGTCTGATGATGCTATAGTATGTATATATTCTGGTAGATTGATATATTCTCATAGCATTTAACGTTATCCTAATATATAACTATTCCAGGATATGTTTTGATTATAATCATATATATATATATATATATATATATATATATATATATATATATATATATATATATATATATATATATATATATATATATATATATATATATTAATATATAGTTTAATTTACTAACCCTTCCTCTATAAATCTATAAATATTTGATTTTACTGGGAATATGGGTTAAACATTAACAAGATTTAATCTTTGGTTACATATAACTAGCAGTAATTTTATGCGTTTCGGCTTATGCATCATCAGATAATTTATATCTTGAATATAAAAATATCTTCCGCGACAAACTTCGCGAGGAATCTACATAGGTAAACTTGAGACAAAAAAAATTATTCAAAAATCCGTAGATCAATGAATAATCCTTCCTGACAAGAACTAGTTCCCAAATCTGCCCACCATGCACGCAGTCCCCAAGAGCCACAATAGTGCAAATAAGCAGGATGCCGAGAAACGAAGCGGCATACTGCAGTTTCGCCCTTATTAGGAGCTCATCAATGTCGCATATCGCTTTTCAGCATGCTATCAAGATTTTCACATCGGGGTAACCGAGGTGCGTCCTTTCTGGAACCGATATATATATATATATATATATATATATATATATATATATATATATATATATATATATATATATATATATATATATATATATATGCCGCCCACTGTATTTCAAGATGGCAGAGAAAGCCGCTTCACGTCATCTTTTTAATTGGTTCGGAGCGTGTAAAATCAACCCTCTACCCTTTATAGCACCTAACTCGAGATTGATTATAAGGAAACAGGGTCTAATGGCATATCTTCGGAAATGTCTTTTAATTATTTCAAAAAAAAGTATCTTCATGAATTTTAAATATAATACAGTTCGAACGCAACGAAAATTTGTATTTCACCGAAAATTTGACAATGCTAAATTACGTCATCCTACCTACTCCATACAATGACATAAACTATTCTCGGATTCTCTTCTTGCAATTTGAAAAACGTTTGGAGTTAATAGTCTGCATTTGGTGATCATTCTTCTCCGCTGCTTTTCCAAGTTTTCAGATTGTGTAGCATAAACTCACGATTTAAGATGACTCCATGAGAAGATATCTAAAAGACTCCAATCAGGTGATCTGGCTGGCCATTCAACTGTTCTTCTTCTGCCAATTCACTCCATACTCCGAAATCCATTAAAAAATGACATGTCTCTACTCTTTCAGCTACAATCAATCTTTCTTGATATAGCGGGAGTGGCAAATTTTCGTTGGAATACAAACTTTCTATGTTTTGCGTTTTTATGTGGGATATTAAATGTGCATTAAGATACTACTTTCGAATAAAAAATTAGAAGACCATTTCAAAGATATCTAAATCGACCAACTTTCCCCATAATGAATTTTGACTTACGTGGTGCTGAGGGTAGGGAGTTACTTTCACATGCTCCGATCCTACCCGGGAATTGGTCCCCCTACATTCTAAAGTAGACGTTTTTTTAACTTTTTCAGCCAGAATTAGTCCATGTTGAGATAGAGGGGGCTATTTTTCGTTGGAACATGAGTACTATTTTCATTTCGATTATTCTCGAGCTATTCTTATCGCTAGTGGATTAATGGATGGAAAAATAATTCTTTTACATATTCAAACTTCTTCTGAATGAATTTCAATTTTCGATTTTGTGCGTCAATTACTTGGCGCAGTCTACAATAGAAACATAACTGACTAAAATTAAAAATCGGCGTGTCTTGTAATATTCCATATAAAATATTGCCCGATGTTTCACTGAATTAATCAAATTATTGAATGAAACCAGCTACTAATAAAGGGATAGAACAATTTCTAGGATAGATAAAAATGCGATGTCATAAAAATTTCGGTTAGAATATTATGAATCGACTGGTCGAAAGGTGTGCGAATCTTTGTGGAAATGCATACACCTGACTCTTTCAAGTAACCGAATTCCCACGTCAAAGAACCTATTACCGTTAATTGGTGATCAAATTTGATGAATTAGGTGAGAATGTATATTTCACGGCCATGATTCGGGGGCTACTCAGGATATTGCCAAGTTCCGGTGTCTGAAGGGTCCCGCTGTTTAACAAAACGGATCGGTCATACCCCAATAGCGTTTTCTGAACTGTTGCACCCAATCAACGAATATTTTCAATCATATTGGATGTATTTGCTGACTTTCTGTGTAACATCCACTTGGTAGTTATACATATATACTGGGTGATTCACCAGTGGCGCGGTGCTCTGTAGCTCGTTCACTCTTGAAGATTCCATTTTTATTCGAACGGTATTGTATTTAGAAAGTAAAAATCTACTTCGCAAATTTATTTTTGAGTGAACAGGGTGTCCCAATTTTCAATAAAAAAATTTTGGGAGGTTTTTTCAGGTTGGAAGACAATTTTTTTGTTGAAGATTCAAGAGCTACCTAAACTCTGCTATAGTTTTTTTAAGTAATAAGTTTTTTTGGCGAGTAGTTTCCTCCCAATATTTTTTCCGTAAAAATTCATGAAAATAGGCTCTCACATCATTCTCATGTAGAGGATGAATACTTTTTTCGTTTCGTTTTCTTGTTGCCCAAGGATAGCTTCATTGATGAATTGAAATAGATTACCCCATTTTATACAGAATTGACTCAAAAAATTATTGAATATTGTAATTTTAAAATATCTTATCTTGTTTTTTCAAATGGAACATTCTGTATTTTATTATTCATGTCAACGCATAAAATATTGTGCCATATTTTTGCAGGAGTAACCTTATCTTTATCTTAGACCATTTTCGAAATAAAAAAAAATAAACTAAAATAATAAAATCAGAGGTTGCGAAAGAAGAGTTTATTAGGACATATCATTATACTTGATCAGAGAAATGGAGATATTTTGAGGTAGTCGTGTATGAAATACGTAATAAATTGGTTTTTGGTGAGATGATCTACAAGGTGTTGAACTATTTCAATAAGTATTCGAAATGTTTCCCATTTCTTTGTAGACACAACTCAATCCATCTGAGGAAAGACCGTTGACCTCTTGACAACATTTGCGGATTAACTGACTGAAAGGCATCAACTATTCTCTGTCTCATATCCAACTGTGTTGTAGAAGGAATCTGGCAAACGATGTCCTTAATATAATAGGACCACCACGTCCTATCCATTTGTTTGGAAATACATGATTCAAATGTTCCCTAACCTGATGTGAGTAATGTGCCGTTGTTCATCCTGTTGAAATCACAAATCATGTCTTATATGATCTGGTAGATCGGAAAGTAACATTGGTAGGTGATTTTGCAGAAAATCTAAATATATTTCACTATTGAGGTGCCCGTCGAAAAAGTGCGGCCCAATTAGATATCCATCTACTACAGGGGCCCATATATTCAAGGACCAACGATGCTGGAGATCTATTTGTCTCAACGCGTTGAAATGGGCGTACCACAGGGTACAGTCTTAGACCCGATATTATTCTTAATATATATTAATCATCTCGGGAGTCTTAATGTGGGCTGTGATACTATTTCGTATGCAGACGACACGATGGTGACTATTAGGGATCGGACGTGGGAAGGTGTTTACGCAAAAGCAGGACTTTCAATGAAAAACTTTTTTTTATTCTCAAATCAGAGTTTATTAAGTCTCAATGTGAAAAAAACTGAGTGTGTTACTTTCTCTGCCACAGTTATGGACCAGAATTAGAATTCGGTGAAAATTCATGAAGTAATATGCGAAGAAATCCATAATTGTTTGTGTCAATGCGTTGGGAGAGTAGACTCAGTTACTCACCTAGGTGTAGAAGTGACCAACATATGAGATGGGAAAGCCATACTCACAGACTGGCCAAGCGACTCAGAATTTAGCTGTGTAAATTCTACAAAATAAAAGAAATTTTAAATAGTTTGGTGCTTGTTTTATTATATAATGCACTGGTCGAGTCTTTATAAGATATTGTATTGTTGTCTGGGGAGGATAACGCGAAAATGCTCTGGTTTCGTTGAAGGTTTTTGTTGAAGCTGCTAAGCAGAAAAATTTTTGGTACTCCTTATGTACACACGACACTAACACAACATAAACAGACAAGCTCTTGCTAGTGTAATAGCGACAAGGAAACGAGTTTTTCCACAGATTTTTTTTTTGTTTATTGAATCATACGCAAGATAGTATTGTTCCCCAGTTAAATTTCCTGTGCTCACACTTTAGGGGCAATCGTAGGAGGCATGATACGAGTTTAGATGCCTGATTAAGGAACGGGCATGGTCTGTTTTTTCCGCTGGTATTCTATTTATTCGCTTATTGTGTTTTTCTGACACTCACCAAAATTATAGATTTAAGCATTTATTTTAAATACAATTATTCGAATTTTTGTAAATCCTCTCGTTTCAAAAGAATTTATACTAAACAAGACATCATAATGGAAAAATTGTTGTTAATAGAAAAGAGTGATACTTCCGTTTAAGACTCAACATTTGATGTAACACGGATTACACCTACAATTGTGGTATTTTCCTTAATTTTATTCAAATCTAGTACATTGCATAAATATTCGGTAATGAAATTTGAGTCCCTAATCAAGAAGTGCTCGCGCCCTAACAATTTGACCATGTTCATTTTATTTTGAACTGTTATTTTTAAACTAATATTTTAAGCAGATTTAGTTCTTAAATTCCTAGAATACATACAAATTCTTAACACTAGGTATTTGAAAAAATATGAAACCTTTTACTTAGCTATGGAAAAACACAATTAAAAATTTATCGAGTATGATTAACTAGCTGATTCGATCAACTCTATCTTTTGCAAAACCTCATACTTTCCAACACATTCACATTTTGGTGATGCTTACTTGAAATGAGACATTTGAAAAATAATGAACAAAGTACCCCCTGTTCTACATAAATTACTCATAAAACATTTATTAATTCCGACTAAATGCTACAACATTAATAATTATTCCTAAAGTGCTCAGGTGTTCATAACGAACAAATTCAGGTGTCTGACATCTAGCCATCTGAACTATGAAGAAGAGTGTGATACTGGAAATGTGAGTAATTCTAAATGATATTAGAATAAAAACGGAAATAAATTTTATCGATACCGGTATGATGAAATATCGATGAGTGTAAGAGTTAATTTTGAATTTTTCTGCGTAATGTGAAGTGCTTTAGTGACTATAAACTAAAACTATTTTAGACTATACAGGGTGTTCCATAATTAAGTAACATACCAAAGTTCTGATTTTTAAATAGGATACCTCTTATTTTTTTCATTTTTGACTTTGTAAGAATGAATGAAGGTGACTTTGTTCTAAATTTTCTATACCTATCTTAATAAGTTTCCGAAATATTTGATATTTTCTGAAACTTGATGACTTGAGAAAAATGTTACCCTGTCAATATTGATTTCAAAGTTTCAGATATAAAACTATTGAAATAGCTATTGTTTTTGCTTGAACATATGACACATTTTGTTGATTTATAATACACAAGGTATTCGAAAATGATTTTTGTAGTTAGGGCTCATTTAATCTCATTTCACTGTTTTTTCCAAATGGAATTTATTTATTCATTTAAAATTACTGTTATTCAAAAACAGAATACATAGTTCTTTATGCGCGTTTCGATAAATTTGAGATGAACGGAATTAATTAGTTTCATCTTCAAACGTAAACATTTTCAATTCATATTGCTTTGTATCTCTTAAATTGTTATTCTCTTCGATATCATTATTGGAAGGGAGCGGAGTATATAGTGGGGACAGCTGAATCGATCACAGCGCTCGATGTGGTCAAATTATCGTTAAATCATGCTTTTATCATAAATAAACACGTTAACATTAAATAAAAAATGATCCATAATAGTTGTTGTGTTGTTGATTACAGAAATACAGCTAGAAACAGTAAATGTAAATTTTACACATTTCCAGTGGCCAAGTGGAAATAAATGGATGGAAGAAATAAATGGATAAAAAATAAATGGATAAATGATGTAAAAAGAAAAAACAAAGTAGTGTGTAACATTATTCAGTAACAATGCAACTAGGGTAATGTATGTTCAAATTACGATTCGCAATTACGTTGCCATTAATTTTTCATTTTATTTCTGAAAATTATATTAACAATCAACACTTTTGCAATTTTCATTATTGCAGTTGTCATGTATTAAATTTGTTTACATTTCACAGGTTAACCCCATGGGATTCTAAAAACTCCTTTTAGTTATTTATAAACATATTTACAAGCTTTTATTTAACTTGCAATGTATGTATGTTTGTATGTTCGGGTGAAACCTTACAACTCAATTTTAATGCACTTGATCTCAACCAACTGAGCTGAAATTTTGTATACACGTTGAGTTTGGATGATAATGCATGATTAACTATGTGACGTCAATCTAAATCCAACAAGGCGGTGGACCAATTATTCTTAATGCAAAACGAAATGGCGGATAATTTTCTTTTATTCGTTCCTACAATATGGGTACCAAATGAAAGATTGCCAAGAATAATTAAAAAATGAAATTAAGTTTAAAAAATTCTTTAAAACAACCTTTCATTTAAATGCGCTAAATAGAAAAAATTAACTTTCACACTAAATCTTTTACTGTTAATTTATAACGGCATTTAAAATTTAACACATTTCACACAATTTATATGTTAGCCTACCTGTTAATATTTCAAACTGATAAAGTAAATACGAGTACTTATATCTCGCGACTAGCTTTTATATTATAACATATAAATTGTGTCAAATGTGTTAAATTTGAAATGACGTTATGAATTAACGGTAAAAGTTTTAGTGCAAAAGTTTATTTTTTCCTTTTAGCGCATTTAAATAAAAGCTTGTTTTCTAAGAATTTTTTCCTTAATTTTTCATCCACACTTTTTCAATCGCAATGAGTTTTTTCAATTAAACAAACACGATCACAGATTTTTATAATACATATTTATTTTTGAATTCATTTTTTGAAACAATTCACTGTTATTTATACGGATCTTTCACATGTCATACCATTACCCAGCATGATTTTACGCTACCATCAGATGTCGCTTTCGTCGTGCTTCTTGCGAATAAACGGATTCTACTTTATGAGTACGTATGTTTTATCATGCAATCTATACAAACACCTCAAAAAAGTCTAGGGAACATTTCTGAATATCGATATATCGTATCCAGCACGATCAATATGGATGATTTTTTGAGAAATTAACACCTGCATCAATTTCTCACCAAATTATGTAGAGTGCCACAACAGATTTCAGTTTTTTTTATACGCTGCTTTATAATCATTTCATGTATTCAGTGTTTGAAATCAGTTAGTTGGCACTTTGTTTCTGTTGTAAGCACAAATAAAAGATTCAAGTTTTGTGATTCGACCATGGAAAGACGACATTTGACCAGAAAAGAGATGTTACGAGCCGTTGGCATGCTCCAAGCTGGGAGCTCACAACGGGAAGTATCCAGGGTTCTGGGAAGTAGCCCAAATATCATAATCCGTTTATGGTCTCGTTTCAATGAAATAGTTAGCGTAGAAGAACGCCATACAGGTCGTTTCAGGATTACTACAGTCGCCCAAGACCGATTTTTGGTTTTACAAGCCAGAAGAGATCGTACTACTACAGCATCTCAATTAGCTCAAGAGCTATCACGAGTTCATAATGTACAAATTTCCGACCAAACTGTGAGAAATCAACTGCACGAAGGTCAACATTACTCCAGACGTCCTTTAAGAGTTCCACAACTGACCCATGGAAATCGCGCTGCTCGTTTAGCTTGGTGCCAAGAACACGTAAACTGGGATCAAGAGAGGTGGGCCACAGTTCTCTTCAGTGATGAATATAGATTTAGTTATTATCCCGATTCGGGAAGAATTCGAATATGGAGGGAACCTGGAAAGCAAAACCGTCTCCAGCATGCTCGAGAAGTTGTTAGACAGGAATACGGATCAGTGATGTTTTGGGGAGGTATACGGCTCTGTGGAAGAACTGACCTCGTTTTCATACAGAACATCCTCACGGGAAATTCCTACGCAAATGAGATAGTTTTACCTGTAGTAGTACCGTATCTCCAAACAATGGGTCAAAATCCACTCTTCTAACAAGATAATGCCCCTCCTCATCGTGCAAGAGTTGTCTTGAACGTTCTTGAAGTGAATTATATAGGTCTTCTACCGTGGCCATCCTGCTCCCCAGATCTGAATCCCACGGAGCATGTGTGGGACACCCTAAAAAGAAATCTCCTGTGTCAAAACGTTTTCCATTATGAACAGGAGCTTCGATTAGCAGTTCAGGGGGCTTGGAATGACTTAGGCCAAAATGTAATAGACAATTTAATATTGAGCATGCCGTGACGATGCCAAAGTGTCATTAATAGCAGAGGTGGACCTTCTGGGTACTGAAAAATATAAGTGCTTCCATATCGTTTCGAAAATATTAGTTCAGGATTTTTATTTGTGTTTTACCAAATTTCGTCATTTTCAAATTACAAATTTTTTTTTGTAATAGGTGCTTTGGAGAAGTCAAATATTATTTTTGTTTTCTTGAGAATACATCATATACAATACATCCTACTAAAAACCGAAAGAGTTCTATAAATTCGAATCATCAAATTCATATTTTGAAGATATTGGTAAGTGTTCCTTAGACTTTTTTGAAGTGTTTATAAAAAAGAAAGTCGTGTTAGTTACACTATTTATAACTCAAGAACGGCTGTACAGATATGGCTGAAAATTGTTGGGTAAGTAGCTTAGAGCCAGGAGACGGACAAAGGATACTGTTTATCCCGTTCGACAGCGTTGCCGTGTGACTTAGACGTATGGATGACACTTTGATTTTCGTAAGAAAGTGAAGTAATCTATAAAAAAAGGGAGAAAGGAAGTTTATGCTTTAATGAAGGGTAATCGATGATGAAATTGGTGGTTTATATTTCCTAGATGCCCCTGGAGGAACTGGAAAGACATTCCTCATGTCAGTAGTTTTAGCCACTGCTCGTACGTGATCCAACATAGCAGTTGCAGTTGCTTCTTCTGGAATAGCAGCCACATTGTTATAAAGATGCCGTACGGCTCATTCAGTATTAAAATTACCATTGAATCTTCAAACAATTGGAGAACCAACGTGTAATATTGCTAAACACTCAGCAATGGCCAAAGTTTTATCGCCATCGAAAATCATCATCTGGGACGAATGCGCAATGGCGCATAAACGTGCATTAGAAGCACTTAATCGAACATTGAAAGATTTACGCAATGACTCGAGATGTTTTGGAGGAGCAATGATTTTACTGTCTGGTGATTTCCGCCAAACACTACCAGTAATTCCAAGATCTACGGCTGCCGACGAATTAAACGCTTGCCTCAAATCATCGAATCTATGGCGCTATGTGAAGAAACTGCAGCTGACAACAAACATAAGAGTTACATTGCTTAATGATACATCTGCGGAAGATTTCTCGGAGCAATTGCTGACTATCGGTAATGTTCAAGTACCTGTCGATTAATCGAGCGGATTGATATCATTTTCAAATAATTTCTGTAATTTTGTCTCATCAAAAGACGAACTCATCAACAATGCATTTCCAAACATTATCTCTAACTACAAAAATAATGAATAGTCGAGTGAGCGAGCAGTTTTATCGGCTAAGAATAAAGATGTGGATGACTGAACTACATAATTCAAAATAAGATCATTGGAACAATGCATTAAAACGAATCTATTGACTACGTCACAAATTAAGATGAAGCCACCAACTATCCAATCGAATTTTTAAACTCCTTGAATGTGCCTGGCTTTCCACCGCACAATTTACGCCTAAAGGTTGGCTCCGTAGGAAGCATGCTACGAAACATAAACCAACCAAAACTGTGCAACGGTAGGCGATTGGTGTTTAGAATAATTGATGAACAACGTAATTCACGCGACGATACTGAAAGGAAAATTGGTGAGGAAGTTCTAATTCCGAGGATACCTGTGCCATGACCATCAACAAATCACAAGACCAATCCTTAAAAGCATCCATGTTTTTCCCATGGTCAATTACAGTGTGTTCCAACGAAAATTTGACCCCCCCTATAACTCCGAAATGAGTTACATTAGCGAAAAACACCAAGACACGTCGATTTTTGTTTCGAGGGGGAGCATTTTTCGAAATAACTCGAAACTTGTCAGATCAACCCCCTACCCCCAGCAACCCTAATTTCGAAATTCATCATAGGGAATAAGGGTCGAGTGGCACCTTACTGTAAAGGTCTGTCAATTCTCCATTCTGATTTGTCATTTTTAGAATCTTAAATTAACATACAGGGTGTCCCAACCGAGGGTAAAGTTGAATTCCTGCAAATCCCAAATACTAAATGAAATAGATTTATTTTGGCATCATGCAAGCGCAGGTTTATGCTCGGTCTAGAAAAACGACCTACACTTGTGAATTTGGAGTTGGTGCAATCAACCCCCTATTTCCAGCATCCCCAACTCAAAAATCATTCGATCGAAAATAGGTCAAGTGGCACCTCGTTGGAAAGGTATTTCAATTTTCTCTTCGAATTTGGTATTTTCGAAATTCAGAATCAGCATACAGGGTGTCCCGGAGCAGGAACACTGAAAACCCAAATAACTTTTTGAAACTGGTTCATTTCGGTATAATACGAGAACATGTTTATGTTTGATTCGAGAATAAGACTCTCTTGCGTGAATATGGAATTTTGCAATCAATCTCTTCCATTCAGCATCCCCAACTCAAAAAATCATACAAGTGATTACAGGTTGAGTGGCAAAGTTCCAGAAAGATTTTTCTATTTTCTGAATCACTGAGGCATTGGTTTCAGTTTGGCAATCGAGGTTTTCTGGCGTGAGGATCAGGATGAGGGATGATGGAGAAACTGATTGGATGCTCATCTAAACAGGAAAACGAGATTTATTGAACTTGTATTCAATTGAAAACAAAAAACTAACTTGATTATTACAGCAATTGTTCAAAATGACTTCCGCCCACCTCCATACAGTTATACAGACGATTTTCGAACTCTCTTCTCACATTAGCGAAAACTTCAGGAGTCAAAACTCGGCATTCTGTGATAATCCTCATCCGCAGCTCCTCCAGGTTTTCTGGTCTTGTGGCATAAACTTTAGATTTTAGATGGCCCCACAAAAAAATCTAGGGATTTAAATCTGGTGACCTGGCTGGCCACTCAACAGGTCCTCTTCTACCAATCCACCTTCCTGGGAAATATTCGTCTAAATATTGGCGCACCCGAGCATCATAATGCGGAGGAGCACCGTCTTGTTGAAAACGCATTTCGTCCTCAGAAAGAGTTGGATCGTTCTGTAAAATTTCTGTCAATCTAGGATGTATGTGTTGCTCTAACAACTGTAGGTAGCCATTTCCATTCAGATTACCCTCAATAAAGAAAGGCCCAACTAGATGATTGCCAAAAATTCCTGCCCAAACGTTCAACTTCTGAGGCCTTTGCGTGTGGGCCTCTCTAAACCAATGAGGATTCTGTGTGTCCCAATATCGACAATTATGTCTATTCACTTCACCACTGAGCATAAAGGTGCTTTCATCAGAAAAACAGATGTTATTCAGAAAATTTGGATTAGCGTTTAGGTTTTCACTTAGATTTTCACAAAACTGTAAACGACGATCTGGATCATCTTCGTTTATTTCATGCACTAATTTTACCTTGTAGGGGTGAAATTTGTGATGTTTCACGGTTCTATGGACAGTTGTAGCTGATACACCAGTCAGACGAGATAGTTTTCTGATCGAAGTAGTATTCTCCATTTGTAGATGACCCACTACTGCCACTTCCGTTGCCTCATTTCTGACAGGACATGCCACTCCATGTTTTTTGTTTGCCACCGAACCCGTAGCTAGGAATTTGTCAACCAAATATTTAACGTACTGGTGACTGACTCTTTCTCTTTCAGGATGGTTCCTATCGAATATCCTTGCCGTTTCTTTGGCAGAACTGTTATTTCGAAAATACGTCGATACAATTTCGACCCTTTCCTCAGTGGAATAAACCATTTTCAGATTAATTTCAACTGACGAACAACAACAATAATGAGGAACTGATCTGAATAATAATAATATTTCATAGCAAAAATGAGAAATAACAGATGACTGCACGCCAGATGGAAATGAAAAATGTGAACATTTTCAATGCAGAAATCAGCTTTATTTCTTCGTAATTGATGCTCAACACATCGTACCCCAATACTTTTAACAGTTTCGAATTAATTTTAGTTGATAATTTCAAATGACGATATTGAATTTTTCGAAAGCGACATCCTGTATGGAGAGCCGAACTGAATGAAATGCTTTAATCATTCTGGAATTCAAAAACCTTTCTGAAGATATGCCACTTGAATTATTTGTATGATTTTCAAGTTGGGGATGCTGAATGGAAGGGGTTGATTGCAAAAATTCTATAACCACACAAGAAAGTCCTATTCTCGGATCAAACATGTTCTCGTATACCGAAATGAACCAGTTTCAAAAGTTATTTGGATTTTCAATGTTCCTGCTTCGGGACACCCTGTATGATGATTCTGAATTTCGAAAATACCAAATTCGAAGAGAAAATTGCAGTACCTTTCCAACGAGGTGCCACTTGACCTATTATCGATCGAATGATTTTTGAGTTGGGGATGCTGGAAATAGGGGGTTGATTGCACCAACTCCAAATTCACAAATGTAGGTCGTTTTTCTAGACCGAGCATAAACCTACGCTTGCATTATGCCAAAATAAATCTATTTCATTTAGTATTTGGGATTTCCAGGAATTCAACTTCACCCTTGGTTGGGATACCCTGTATGTTAATTTAAAATTCTAAAAATGACAAATCAAGGTGGAGAATTGACAGACCTTTTCAGTAAGGTGCCACTCGACCCTTATTCCCTATGATGAATTTCAAAGTTAGGGTTGCTGGGGGTAGGGGGTTGATCTGAGAAGTTTCGAACTATTTCGAAAAATGCTCCCCCTCGAAACAAAAATCGACGTGTCTTGGTGTTTTTCGCTAATGTTACTCATTTCGGAGTTATAGGGGGGGTCAAATTTTCGTTGGAACACACTGTATATGTGGCATGTTCACGGGTCGAAAGACATCTGCGTTGTTTGTTCTTGCGCCTGATAATGAAACAAAAAATGTCGTGTATCACATGGTACTTAAGTGAAAAGCAACCTATGTACTAAAAATTAAAATGAATGATGAATGTAGAAACTTAATTTTTTTTGTATTTTTCTATTAAAATGAATCAATGAATTCCAAAACCTGCTTATTTATTGTCTTTAAGGCGGAACAGAGTTCGCCGGGTGAGCTAGTAAAAATTAAAATCACAAAATTTTGAGAATATCTTTCAAACTCTCTTGTATACAAAAGCAAATTTTCTCAAGTCATATAATTATTTTTCGTTCTAATAAGACTTAATTTTTGGAAAATTCATACTTGAATGCCGAAGACCAATTTTGTGTTGACCCGTGTAATTAACAAACTGAATAGCAACTTATGATGATTAGGTATTTCCGTATATACAAATTAAAATGCCTTGGTTTGAACAATTATCTCGTATTTTTTGCAGTAAGAATATGATTCCTTTTGCATTAAAAAATTCCTTGCGTAATACATTCATAACATATTGAAAAGCAAGAAATATTATTGCTTTTACAAAAACTCCCTTGTAAATATTAATGCACAAGTCCGAAATTCTTTCTGGAACCAGAATTTCTTGGATAAAAACACGCATTTAGATCAGTGACGTAGTTAGGTGATCAAGGGTCCTGGGGCAAAAAAACTGGGGCCTTTAAACTGTTAGGTTCCATCAATATAAACCCATCTTCTTCTTACGGTGCCTTATCCTTAAGGACGATGGCGATTACATTTGCCCATCTTATTTTATTTGTTGCAGCTCTGAACAATTCTATAGAGCTCATATTAGTCCATTGACGTAAGTTTTTAAGCCAGGAGTTGCGTCTTCTTCCCGGTCCCCTTTTGCCATTGATTTTTCCTTCGATGATAAGTTGAAGCAGTTCGTACTTTTGGTTTCTCATAATGTGACCGAAATATTGCGTCTTTCTTTCTTTTATTATCTGCACAACTTCTCGATCCTTTCTTATCCTCTGCATAACTTCTACGTTTGTCGTATGACTCATGTAAGATATTCTGAGCATTCTACGGTAGCACCAAAGTTCGAACGATTCTATTCTTTTTTGTGTTGTTTCCGTCATTGTCCATGCTTCAACGCCATATAGCACGGTGGAGAAAACGTACCATTTCAGCATTCGAACTCTTAATGAGATATTGAGTTGGCAGTTGCATAGTATTTTTTGCATTTTATAAAATATAGCTCGTGCTTTTTCCAGGCGTGTTTTTATCTCTAGTGAGTGATCCTAAGTTTCATCAAAGCTACTTCCTAGGTATGTTATTTTTGTTACTTGTTCTAATTCTGTTCCGTTGATCCTAATTCCGACCTTTCTGTTTTGGTGTTTGCTGATAGCCATCGTTTTTTTTTCCTTGTATTTAGTTTCATTCCAAATTCTTTACATGTTATCATCACTCGGTTCATTAGGCGTTGTAGTGCTTCAGCGCTATCTGCTAGAATAACCGTGTCATCTGCGTATCGCAAGTTGTTAATGCATGGTCCATTTATTATTATGCCATCCGAGGTATCCTGTAGTGCCTTCCTAAATAACTCTTCCAAAAAAACGTTAAACAACAACGAGGAAAGAACAAACCTTGCCTTACTCCTTTCTCGATGTTACTGTCTTCAGATGTCTCTCCATTGATTCTAATTTTAGCCTTTTGGTCTGGTTTATCGTGTTTCACCAGGTCGAAAGCCTTTTGAAAGTCTATGAAACACAGATATACATCAGAGTCTACATCCCTACATCTTTCAATAAGCACACGTATTGAAAAAACTGCCTCTCTTGTTCCAAAGCCATTCTTGAAGCCAAATTGTGTTCGTCCCGTGTGTTCGTCCAATTTGTTATAAAATCTATTGTGTATTATTCGGAATAACAATTTCAGTATATGATTCATTAGACTAATGATCCTATATTCTTCACATTTCCTGGAGTTCTTCTTCTTTGGTAGTGGTATAAACACCGATGTCAGCCAGTCTTTTGGTTTTATTCCAGTTTCGTATATTTTATTAAATTAGTTCTTCATAACATCGATGTGTTCGTCTGAAATTATCCTTATAATTTCAATTGGGATATTATCTTCTCCAACAGCTTTTTTGTTTTTTAGTTGTTTTGTTGCTTTAATAATTTCCTCCTTTGTGATGTAGGGTCCAGACGCTACTTTCTGTACATCTTATGCTTTGTCTCTCCTGGTCTTGAAACATGTCTTCTATGTATTCTTTCCACCTGTTTATTTGATCTTTTATATTCAGTAGGGGTTTCCCATGTTTATCTTCGACGAAAGATGAAGAGGATTGCTTCCACATTCCAGCTCTTTCTTTTATTTTTTTGTGTAAGTTGAAAGTATCATGTTTTTGTTCTAGTTTCTCAATTTTTTCACATCTTTCGTTTAGCCAGGTAACCTTAGCTTCTTTGATTTTTATTTTGATATTTTTATGTATTTGTTTATATCTTGTTTCGTTTTTATTTCTGAATTTTCTTCTCTCTTCCATCATGTCCAAGATTTCTTCTGTCATCCAAGATTGATTCTTTTTCCTGGTCTCCTGCTTAAGGTGCTTCTCTGTAACATTTTTTAGTGTTATTTTAATCTTTTGCCAGTCTTCTTCAGAAGTTTGCGTCGGCTTTAATGATTTTTCGTTTATATATCTATGTATTTCTTCCTTTATTTTATTGTACGTAGATTCCTCTTTCAATTTATCGGTGTTAATAATAGTTGCTTTCTTATTTCCTTTGGTTCTTTTAAATTCTACCTTTATCCTTGCTAGAAGAAGATTGTGATCAGTGGGCTTGTCAGCTCCGGGGTATGTCTTGCATGATTTTACTGCATTTTTGTACCTTCTGTTAACAATTATGTAATCAATTTGGTTTCTTGATAAACCCATACATATTTTCAAAAGGCCAAGCTATTTTATCCTTAATAAGCAGAATTAGGCATCATCAGCGCTTTATCGTACAGTGTAGAGAGCAGCAAATCCACTCAGATTTGAGGAATGTATATTGGCGTTAATCTTATTGATATTAAGCTATAAATAGAAGTGAATCAAATCAAAATTTCTGTTTATAAACGTATGTACATACGTTGGAAATCTTAGTAATAAACTTTTCATGGCCTTAGTTTTCGCAAAAGCATCAATCATTTCGTTCATATCTAGGGTTTGATACGTTTTCGACCGCTATAAGCGATAAATGTGGCGTCGATCTTGGTCCATAGTATTCCTTAAATAATTATCAATTATTTTTAATTTGCTAAATGATCTTTCAGCTTCAGCAGAAATAACTGGGATTGTATGGAACAGTAACGTTGCTGTAAATACTTCTGTCAGGTTGCATTCTAGGACTCCATACTTTGTCATTATTTATTTACAAAATTGGTGAACACTCCGTGCTTTAGTTAATTCAGGAAGAAGAAGGTGATAAAAATTATGAAATTGAAGAGAAAAATCTGGGTGTATTATATCAGAATATTTACTTTGGAATGGGTCACACTTTTCTTCTACTTCCAGTAAAAATTATGGTTTTAGAAAATCGAATATTCGACTGATTGCATTCCAGTAAAACGTGCATTTAATTGAGCTAATATTGTGTATAGTACATCATTGAAAATAGTAATTTTAAATATTTCTTCCATGTTGTGAAATTGGTAATCAGAAGCTAATTTATTAAAATAGCTTTTAACTTTCCTGTGCTTGTTTTCTTAAAGTTGGGATCTATACAATATTTTCTTTTAGTGTCACTGGCTTTGCACTTGAAGGACTCGAAGTCATTTCTATGAATTTTCATCTTTGCATTTGTCCCTGCTGAAGCTCGACTCGCCTCTTTCAAATTGATATCGCATCTTTGTAAAGTTTTTATGCTTAATTGATATTCAATTCAATTTAATATATTGTTTTCTGGAATTCCATATATTTCATAAACAAATAGTTAAAAAAAAGAAAAAACACACTCAGGCTCCAAGAGAAGCCTGCTTGTGTTGATATATATATATATATATATATATATATATATATATATATATATATATATATATATATATATATATATATGTGTCAGAAAAACACAATAGTAAAAAACAAGCGAATAAATAGAATACCAGCGGAAAAAACAGACCATGCCTGTTCCTTAATCTGGCATCTAAACTCCCATCATGTCTCCTACGATTGGCCGTAATGTGTCAGCACAGGAAATGTAACAGGGGAACCATACTATCTTGCGTATGATTCAGTAAACGAGTGAAAAAACCTGTGGAGAAAACTCGTTTCCCTGTCACTATTGCACTAGCAATAGCTGGTCTGTTTGTGTTGTGTTAGTGTCGTGTGTTCAAAAAGAGTACCAAGAATTTTTCTGCTTAGCAGCTCCATTCTCTCGACGTCATCTTGCACTCCATGATTTCCAGGACTTCTTCACGAAGACAAGGGTGAAAAGGAAGGGGGATTGGGACTGGAAAAATCTGTAACAATGGAAAAAGAAAACCAGCAGAAAAATTTCATCAAAACATATCTAACTCTTACATGTCTAAACTCACTTGAATCTAAGAACTTAACTAATTCTCCTCTGTTTTTCAAAAGGGAACATCTCATACACCTTTCAGGAATGAAGCCCTACATGGGTGTAGCCCTTGCCTTATCAACGTGGTGTTTTTCTATGGTGTACCATAGGAAAAAAACACTAGGGGGAGCAAAAACTAATCTCCTAAATAGACTTAAGGTTCTCTACCCAGTTGATAAAATTATCTGAAACGGAATGAATTTCTTTTGAAAATCATCCGTAAAATGGTAAATAGGACAATCGAGGACTAAATGTCTTATTTTTTGGTTTTTAGTACATTTATCTTAAACAGTGCAATGTATGTTTAACATAAAACCGTTTAACTTAAAAAGTTTTTTTACCTATTTTTATTTAGAATAACACAGCCAAAAGCGATGAACTGGTCCATATTCAGAATTTGAAAAGTAGTACGATTTAGAAAAACATCTGTTGTTGTGGTAGGCGTCTATCGGAAAAGGCCCTGAAGGCTGTAAAGACCTCATATCAAGACTTTGGCGTTTTTCATTTTCACTTAATATCTCGTTTGTGAAGTTTTCCAAGTCGTTGGAAGATTGATCGTTAATATTTTTTTAGAATGATGAGGTTGAAGATTCCTCAGCTGTTTCCTGTGAGTCCTGTGGCATTTACATGCAGCCATCGTGTTCGTTGATATGATCGACAACGGCATATTTCACTGTTTTAACTATCAAATCTTCTTGAGTAGGTTTTTCAACCAGCACCGCTGTGGTCGCATTCTCAAATCTACAGTCACTACTAACAGAAATACTGCCGGCTCGGTGACGTAAGGGATATGATTCTCTTCTCCTTCGCAGAGTTACCTGAGTTCAATCCCCACAAAGTCGGTGCGATTTTTCGGATTCTGGGAATCGCTTGAGTATCCATCATTCGGAGGAGAAGTAAAGCCGTCGGTCCTGTCTAACAGAAATGTGTTGGACATTAAAGATACCTTCCCTTGACACGAGAGGGGTTCGGCAAAATTCCCGGGTTAGTGAGGTGACAGAATTCCCCGGCGTGTCATTGGCCGAAAGGCGGAAATAGTGCACGTTAAAGGAATAACAAACAAACAGAAATACTACTGCATACAAAACTGCTTGTAGAAGGTTGAGTAAAAAGTTTGACAATTTTGGGTAATTTTTGTACACTATCTTTTCTTTCCTGGTCTTGTTTTCTCTTCAATACACCACTAGGTTTCTACTTTTTATCCATTATTTTAGTTCTTTAATTCATGCAAAATTAATCACAGGGAACACGAAACGTGGTATAATGCACCGCTATACGTACGAAACATCACCGAGGATTCCCCCGATTCCGAAAATTTCATGAAATTTTCTAATCTTACATTCCACTGAAATTCCGCAAAAATGGCGGGAAATTTCAAAATCCATGCCATAGAAACTCAACATGAATAATTTGCCAAATACATGTGATTATTTTGAAGAGAGAGGATTTAGAAAAATTTGAATAATTGTATTTAGAATAAATGCTTATATCTATAATTTTGGTGTGTGTCAGAAAAAATACAACTGTGAGCTCAGGAAAATGTAACAGGAAAAAACCTGAGGAAAAAAACTCGTTTCCCTGTCGCTATTGCACTAGCAATAGCTTGTCTGTTTATGTTGTATTAGTGTCGTGTGTACATAAAGAGTACCAAAGATTTTTCTGCTTAGGCGTTTCATTCTCTCTTGCATTCAATGATTTCCAAACGAAGACGAGGCTGAAAGGAAGGGGGTTTGAGACAGGAATCTGTAACAATGGAAAAAGAAAACCAGCAGAAAAATATTTCAACAATCATAGTTCTATGTTTGTTTGTTTGTTTTTCCTTTAACGTGCTCTATTTCTGCCTTTCGGCTAATGACACGCCGGGGAATTCTGTCACCTCACTAACCCGGGAATTTTGCCGAACCCCTCTCGTGTCGAGGGAAGGGATCTTTAATGTCCAACACATCTCTGTTAGACAGGACCGACAGGTTCACATCTCCTCCGAAAGATGGACACTCAAGCGATTCCCAGAATCCGAAAAATCGCACCGACTTTGTGGGGATTGAACCCAGGTAACTCTGCGTAGGAGACGAGCATAATATCCCAATCTCCACCAAGCCGGCTATCATACTTCTATATGTCTAAACAAATCTAAGAAAAGATTTTACATAACAAGCAAGGTCATAAAAAGGACTAAGGAGGTAATAAAAAATACATAACCTGCTGTATTTCCTCAAATTCCTTCTTTGTTTGATCGAGAGAGCACCGATGGTCAGATTCAATCTTCCAAGTGATGCCGATTATGATCTATAAATGCTTTAGAATCATTATGGACCCAGTAATTTGGTTTGACATCGCCCATATATTATTTCTTCGTGGAACTTGTTTAATTCAAAGAAAAATTTGCGAAAAAATGTTGGCAGTCGTTCGAAAAATATGACAAATGTCATAAAAAAGATGATTAAATACATTTAATAGATACAATTTATCAGTATCTTTTAGTTGATATTAGTATTTTTATATATGTTTGGGTTTGCTGCCATCTTAAAGGATTTTGGGTGGCAACACTGGACAAACAACAGAAATAATACATGGGAATTTTCTTATCCTTCAACGTGGTCTATTTCTACCTTTTGACAGACACACCGGGAAGTTCTGTTACCTCTCTAACCCGGGAATTCTGCCGAACTCCTCTCGTGTTGAGGGAAGAGATCTTGAGTGGCTAACACATCTCTGTTAATCAGAACCGACGGCTTTACATCTCCTCCGACAGATGAACACTCAAGGGATTTCCAGAATCCGAAGAAACGCACCGACTTTGTGGGGATTGAACTCAGATAACTCCACGCAGGGGACGAGCATCATATCCTCTGCGCCACCAAGCCGGCCTACTGGGGAACTCCCCACAAGCGAATAGAAGTTGAATTTTGTCGGGAATTTCTCTGTATTTTACAAATGAGTTACCAGGATTAAAGTAGTGTTGCAAACAATTTGCAACATATTTTATTTAGATTCCGAAGGTGGGCAAATTTTTCGGTTGTTCAATAAGAGTATTGCTACTAAGTTTTTGAAGGCCCCTGGACTTAGGGGCTCCGGGATACTGCCCCGCCTAGCTCATAAGTAGCTACGCCAGTGATATAGATGACTGTAAATAGCGTATCGATATAACGCGCACTTGAAAAGCTGTGTAATTTCAAGCTTTACTTTTAGGGGCGCACATTAATTGTTGACCAGTTTATTTATATACACTTTCTGAGTGATTCATGATTTCGGAATTCCAAATACGAATATAGGCTTGCCTAAGCATATTCATGAGAGCTGCCAACAAATTGAACAACTTATTTGATCCTGAAAACTATTTCAGAAATTCGTAAAAATTCCAGCGAATCCATTAAATCCGTACCGCAATTAGTATTTTTTGTAATTATCTAATGCCCTTTGAAGAGGTCATATTTTATCCTACATTATTTTAATCGAATGAATTCATCTTATGACTTATAATTAGCAAATAATTTAACAGAATCCATTAAAAGGTAAGCACAGGTAGCTGCATAAACTGCGGCAAATATCTCTTTGGCCATTTTATGTCCATACTTAGAATTCGCGTATTAATAAATACCTTGGGAAAGCGTTTTAGCGTTAAATAGTTATTGAGGGAATTATTACGATGGTATCGGCCACAGATTCCCAGGGGATTATTTCTATACGCCATTTTTCACTAAGACGCTTTCAGACTATGTTGTTGAGCTCATAGACTAAAAGTAATATTTTGAAGAATGTTGATATGAAGCACTCGTTCTCATTTTATTTGTTTGAACTGGAAACTTAGTTAATAGTCAAAGTTTTCAATTGCTGACTCATTAAGTGATGCAGATCAAATTAATAAATACTTCATTGAGTCTGTTAAGGCACTGAACTGCAAACCTAACAATGATTTAATTCGTCGCTATAGCTCAGAACGTGTTAGCCAGTCTGTGAGAGAGTTTTCGCTTGAGGCTGTAAATTTGGAAACTGTGGGAAATGCTATTTCTAATATGAAGTCGAATTCCTCAGGATATGATGATAGAAGCCTGGAGATGATCAAATTGTGCTGTATATATATTTTGCCTTACATGTCCGATATATATACAGGGTGCTTCAACGAAAACAAAACAGAGGCTATATATACCAAGATATTCATTTCTGATCAAAACGCAAAAACAGTTCAATTTTTGTTTCAAAAGGGACATTTTTTGGGGTACAAAACTTGCCTGAAATATCAACCCCCTGCAATCCTTTGACATTTTGAATTAGGAAGATGTGTCGAGTGATGGCTCGAAAGAAACGTGGTATCTTTGTACACAGTGCCTTGAACGAATTTCCATTTTTAATCGAAAACTGTAAAAGATACAGGGTGAGCAACTGAAAGATAGGGAAGACTATTTCCCTGAGACTATTCAAGTTTCAGTGAGGTAAAATGGAACAGATCCATGCCATCTAACCGAAATCACCCTCATCTCGAATTTCAACCCCTAGAACAGAGGTAATATTTCGATCCAGTGATACCTTTCAAGTAAAGGATTTCGATTGCCTTCATGATTGCTCGCAATAGTTCTATTCTCATTGAGTTCCATAGGAGTTAGAGGATGCAAAATAAACGAAAGGAGAAAGTTAACGAGTAGTACAGCTTCTACTCGTTAATTTTCCTTTCGTTTATTCCGTCCTAATTTCAGCCATTGTATTAGTTTTTTTATCTATTACATTTGAAACCGGATATCTCAAACGAGAAAGTGTCTTTCAAAAGGTGTTTATTCAGTGAAAAATCAACCCCTGTTTGGTACTGGTCGAAGATAGATGGTATAACATGCATTGTATCTTCAGTCACTTTTCCGTTTTGCATTCTCTAACTCCTATGGAACTCAATGAGAATATTTATTACCCGATAAAATGAACAGAAATGAAGTCACTAAAACTCAACGTAAATGTTCGAATTGTTGGCCACCATCTGTTCTCTTTTTTTGTACCAATAATTGAATAGCTATAGATAGTCTCCTCTATTTTTCAGTAGCTCACTCTGTATCTTCTACAGTTTTCAATCAAAAATGCAAATTCGTTCACGGGGATGCAGACAAAGTTAATACCTTTCTTTCGAGGCATCACTCGACTCATCTACCCCCTTCCAAATTTTCAAGGGTGGTCACCCCTGCTCTATGGGTTGAAATTCGAGATGAGGATGGTACTTGACGATGACTGCCATTGATCAGCATGGATCTGTTCCATTCAACCTCACTAAAACTTGAATAGTCTCCGGGAAATAGTCTTCCTTATCTTTCAGTTGCTCACCCTGTATCTTTTACAGTTATCAATTAAAAATACCAACTCATTCAAGGTGATGTAGACAAAATTACCACCTTTCTTTTGAGCCATGACTCGACTCATCTTTCCATTCAAAATGTTCAAGGATTGCAACCTCCGCTTAGGGGGTTGATATTTCAGAAAAGTTTTGTACCCCAAAAGATGTACGCCTTGAAACAAAAATTGACGTGTTTTTGCGTTTTGATCAGAAATTAATATCTTGGTAGATATAGCCTCTGTTTATTTTTCTTTGAAGCACTCTGTATATATAATTGTTGTTTGTTGGATTCGGTTTCCTGCTTGTTGGAATCCTCTCCAAAAGGTCTCGCTGACTTGAGATTTATCAGCAAGATGCCTGTGTTGTCAAATATACACCTCAAAAAAGTCTAGGGAACACTTACCAATATCTTTAAAATATGAATTTGATGATTCGAATTTATAGAAATCTTTCGGTTTGTGTTAGGATGTATTGTATATAATGTATTCTCAAGAAAACAAAATAATATTTGACTTCTCCAGAGCACCTATTATAAAAAAAAAATTTGAAATTTGAAAATGACGAAATTTGGTAAAACACAAAAAAAATCCTGAACTAATATTTTCGAAACGATTTGGAAGCACTTATATTTTTCAGTACCCAGAAGGTCCACCTCTGATATTAATGACACTTTGGCATCGTCGCGGCATGCTCAATATTAAATTGTCTATTACATTTTGGCCTAAGTCAATCCAAGCCCCCTGAACTGCTAATCGAAGCACCTGTTCATGATGGAAGACGTTTTGACGCAGGAGATTTCTTTTTAGGGTGTCCCACACATGCTCGATAGGATTCAGATCTGGGGATCAGGATGGCCACGGTAGAAGATCGATATCATTCTCTTCAAGAACGTTCAAGACAACTCTTGCACGATGAGGAGGGGCATTATCTTGTTGGAAGAGTGGATTTTGACCCATTGTTTGGAGATTCGGTACCACTACAGGTAAAACTATCTCATTTGCGCAAGAATTTCTTGTGAGGTTGTTCTGTATGAAAACGAGGTCAGTTCTTCCACCAAGGCGTATACCTCCCCAAAACATCACTGATCCGCCTCCCTGTCTAACAACTTCTCGAGCATGCTGGAGACGGTTTTGCTTACCAGGTTTCCTCCACATTCGAATTCTTCCCTAATCGGGATAATAACTAAATCTAGAGTCATCACTGAAGAGAACTGTGGCCCACCTCTCTTGATTCCAGTTTACGTGTTCTTGGCACCAAGCTAAACGAGCAGCGTGATTTCCATGGGTCAGTTTTGGAACTCTTAAAGGACGTTTGGAGTGGAGTTGACCATCGTGCAGTCGATTTCTCACAGTTTGGTCGGAAATTTGTACATTATGAACTAGTGATAGCTCTTGAGCTAATTGAGATGCTGTGGTAGTACGTTCTCTTCTGGCTTGTAAAACCAAAAATCGGTCTTGGGTGACTGTAGTAATCCTGAAACGACCTGTATGGCGTTCTTCTACGCTACCTGTTTCATTGAAACGCGACCATGAACGGTTTATGACACTTGGGCTACTTCCCAGAACCCTGCATACTTCCCGTTGTGAGCTCCCAGCTTGGAGCATGCCAACGGCTCGTGACATCTCTTCTCTAGTCAAATGTGGTCTTTTCATGGTCGAATTACAAAACTTGAATCTTTTATTTGTGCTTACAACAGAAACAAAGTGCCAACTAATAGATTTCAAACACTGAATACATGAAATGATTATAAAGCAGCGTCACATCTGCTGCATTTTTAGTTTTTTATAAAAAAAACTGAAATCTTGAAATTTGTTGCGGCATTCTACATAATTTCGTAAAAAATTGATGCAGGTGTTCATTTCTTGAAAAAATCATTCATATAGATCGTTCTGGATACGATATATCGATATTCAGAAGTGTTCCCTAGACTTTTTTGAGGTGTTTATATTAGAAAGAATTATATTCAACCTGATACGTTCTTCTTACTCAATAAAAACATTTTCTCTCCTTGCCAGTCAGGCTTCTTCAAGTCACATAGTACAATTACAGCTCTGGTTAAGATCATTGATGATGTGATGCGTTCATTGACTTGGGGAAAATTTCGATCCTTGTAATTTTTCCTAAGAGGGAACCAGATACTTCAGAATGTCATCAGTTTGTAAACATTGTGATGGAGAACTGAAAAAACCAACAAAAAGTATTGTATCTTGAATATGTGATAATAAATTCCATTTGAAGTGTGCCAAAATTGAACGAGAGGATGAAATAAAAATTCTATGTGAAAATGATAAAGCACATAGATGCATTTCGTCGAAAATACAGAAGGGTTATGAGTAGAATGCTAAAAATTGACGAAAAGCTCGACAGATGCATGGAAAAGTTCAATGAACAAACAGTATTGTTACAGAAGAACATAGAAAATATGGAATCCATGAAATTAAATCTGGAGAATGGCCGTACTGGGAAAAATAAGGGTTGAAATAAAAGCTACAGGGTTATTTTAATGATGAAGCCAAGTGAATCAGAAAATGTAGGTAGCAAAACAACTCATGAAACAATTATCAGTACCATTGATCCAGGCAAACTAGAAGTAGGAATAGATCAGTTCAAAAATGTGAAAAGAGGGGCAGTTACCATAAAATGTAATAACGGAAAGTCAAAAGATATTTTGAAAAGAAGCATTCTTAAAGAATTGGGCGATAGATATACAGCTGAGGAACCTAAGCCATGGAACCCTAAAATTATTGTGAGAGGTGTTGAAGAGTATGTAGTAAATAAAAATGATGATGAAATTATAGAAGCAATAGTAAAGCAAAATGAATTGATAATTGAACCAGAAAAATTTGAAATTGTGAACAACTTCTCATAAAAAAAAAAGAAATTATGGCAGTATTCTAGTGGAAAAAGATAATTACAAGGCAATGAGACAACTAGATATAATCAAATTGTGTTGGAGAAAACGTAAAGCTGAGAATTACTGTGATATTGTGAGATGTTTCCGATGTCATATCATAATTTTGCGAAAAATTATAAAGGCGACGTGGAATGCAGTCGTTGTGCTTCTGGACATAAACCAGAAGAAAACAAGTCAGAAGAGATGCAATGTGCGAATTGCATTAATGATATTCAAATATTGAGAATAAAATTAGGGACTGATCATGCAGCATACAACAGCAAATGTCCTTGCTATAGAAGAATTGGTACTAAGAGGAACTATGTGTGACTCAGACCACCACTTAGTGAGAGCCAAAGTGTTTTTTCCACCCACTAACCAAAAGCAACAAATAAAGACCACGAAGGAGAAAACACACAAGAAGTCAAGTACAATCTGGAAAGTCTCATGTATGACAACGTCAGATGCATATATCAAAAAAAGTTGGACGAGAAGTTGATAGAAGAACAATCCCTTCCACTGCAGAAAATGTACCAACATTGATAATTAATAGTATCCATAAAGCTGCAGGAGAGGCTATGTGAGAACGCAAGAAGAAAAAGTGCAATAAGATTTGGGGGACAGAGGAAATTAAGCAATTAGATCAGGAGAAGAAGAATTTGTATTTGAAGTGGCTAACTGCTAAAGAAGAAGAAGACAGGTTGTTGTACAATAGAAAAAGAAACGCAATACAAATGAGAAAAACTGACTGTGAGAAAAATAGGATAAGGTTTGCATTCGGGTAATTACACTTAATGAGAGGATGAAACATTACGGAAAACTCTTGACAGAAGACAGACCGTAGTACAGAATAAAGATAGAACACAACATCAATTTTGAAGGAGAGCCGGTAGAAATGACACCAGAAACAGTGAAAAAGACTATTACAAATTTGAAGAACGGTAAAGATTCGGGACCAGGAGGTATACCAGCTGAACTACTGAAGAATAGTACCAAAAAACTATACCGTATGATGACAAAGGTGATGAATGAATACCTCAATGAACACCCTCCTCATGAGTTATTGAAAATAGCACACATATCGTGTATTTATAAAAAGGGTAGCAAAAAGATCCAAACAACTACCGTGGTATCTCGGTGACCAGTACAATGAGCAGAGTTTATGGGAGGATCCTTCGAGACCTAATTGAACAAAAGTACAGCCCTTTCGAAGAAGACAAATAGAGTGGATTTAGAGCCGGAAGGTCCTGCACAGATAACATATTGTGCCCCAAGTTGATTATAGAAAAAAAGAACACAACCAATCAGGAAATACACATCACGTTCATAGACCTACAAAAAGCGTATGACTCAGTACCAGTTGCGAAGCTTTGGGAAGTTTTCTGTGAATCTAACTTGAATCATACACTCATAAAGGCCGTTCAAAATCTTTACAGTGGCTCGAAATTTCGAGAGAAAATAGATAACTCAATGTCACCAACGTTTATCATCTCGAAGGGATCTCTCCAACATTATTCAAAATCTATATATCAAAAGCTCTACAACTATGGAAACGTAAATGTCATGGTATGAGAATAGAACTGAATGATAGAACCCCTTATAATATCCAATTCGCCAACGACCAAGTCGTTTTAGCAAATAACAAAGACGACATGAAGTACATGATTCGAAAGTTAGTAAAAGAATATAAAATATGGGGCCTTACAGTAAACACCGAAAAAAACCAAATACCTGTGCGTTTGGGGAAATACAGGAAAACTCATGCTCGATAATAGACAAAAAAATGGATAGTTGTGTAGAATATAAATATTTGGGATGTATATTCAACAATGAAGAAACAGACGAACAAGAGATCACCTCGCGAACAACCCAAGCACGAAAAGCAATAAATTGCTTGAATGGAGTCTTTTGGAGTAACACAATTAGTAAAGATAGAAAGTTCACTATATTCAACACAATGTTGAAGAGTATTCTGCCTTATGGGAGCGGAACATGGAGGATCACAGATAAGAACCGTAAAAAAGTAGAGGCAACAGAAACGGATGCAATAAGAAGATCAATGAGAATATCAAGATGAGACAGAATACGAAATGAGGAGATACGAAGACGAATGGAACTGGAAGACACACTGACAAATGAAATTGATCAAAGACAGCTCACATGGTATGGTCACGTTCAAAAGATGGACAATTACAGACTACCGAAACAAGTTAATGATGTGGACACCTGCTGCAAAGAGGAAACGAGGTAGACCAAAGAAATCCTGGATGGAGGGCATAAGAAAGGCCATGCCCACAAACAAACTTACTGAAGGACAGTAGAGTGATAGCAAGGCTTGGAAATTAGGGGTCGGACAGCGTCGAAAAACATTTTAAAACCGAATATGTATGTATTTAGTTGTTGTAGGTCGCGTCCAGAATAGATCAGTAACGTGTCGTCACAAAATATATATACCTCTCCACTAATCTCTGCAAGTCTAATGCTTTCAACATACAGCAGATGCAGTAAGGAACCCCAAAACGGAGCCCTGAGAACACCCGCATCCGATCTCTGGCACAAGCTTTTGATGACACCCAACTCGGTTCACAGTTCCCTATTTTCCAAAAAAACTCTCAGCAGTTGCAATGTACTACCCTGGATTCTAGCCATTTTGAGGTTTCTCAAGAGTATAGAGTGCACCACAGTGTCGAATGCCTTTTGTAGGTCTATGAAAACTACAATGATATGTTTTCCATCTTCGTGTTTACAACAGCTGTTTTGTATAAAATCCAGAACAGCACTCTCCGCAGAACATCTCTCCTGGAATCCATACTGGCATTCAGATATATCTAGGAACTTCGATAATCATTCATTACTTTCTCGATTATTTTGGAAAATATAGATGTAATTGATATGGGTCTATAGTCTCCTGGATCATGGTAGCACCCTCCCTTGTATATTTGTATTATTTTTGACTTCTTGAAACCTTCAAGGAATACCCCAGAGCATGGCTTCCCTCATCAAAAAGTGTGAATTTCATCGTTTCATGAGTTTGCTTTATATCTCTAGCGCTCAGACCATCTCCGTAAGCAGAGGTCGAGTTCTTTAATGAATTCTTAATCGAGTCCATCTCCTTTAAGTCTGTTTTATACAGGGATATCCACCGGGACCGTCCCGTAAAAACTTTTTGAGTTCCAATTACAAAATCAAGCTGAAATTTTCTTCGCGGCCATAACTAGCGATTTCCAATTGAAATGAAATATTTTCGAAGTGATACCATTTCCGGTTATACCGGAAGTGGGTCATCACTTTGTTATTTCAAATGGCAATCTACCTTTTTTATTATACATCTAGAACCGACTTTTGAGCAAGGCAGAAAGTACCCAAGTTAAATACATAGAAACTAGAAGAAAACCAATTCTCGAGGACGACGACAATCAAATTTATATGCTAGCGTATTTTCGTGCAAATCCACATGCGTCCATTAAGTCAGCATGAGTGGATATTGGATTGAGTTATACTTCTATTCAAAGGATCCTTAAGAAACATAACATGCACCCGTATTCTTTTATCAGACTACAAAAATTGAAACCAACTGACCTTCTGTGAAAATTTATCATTTCGGCTTCGAGAAGATGAGACAATTCTGCAAAAAATTATATGGTGTGATGAAGCCAAGTTCAATGAAAGTGGAATAACCAACAGGAGAAATCGACATTTTTGGGCTACAGAAAATCCACATTTCATTGAGGTCATTGGTTTCCAAAATAAATTCAGCGTGAACGTTTTTGCAATTTTCATGAATGATTCGTTGGCTTATCTCATTTATGAGGAAGAGATTGCTATTACAAAATGGAGGGTGCACAACCACATAAAACACGAGCTGTAGATCGGCAGCTAACAGAAATGTTCGAGGATTAGATGGTGGGGTAATCAAGGACCAAATTTATGGCCTCCGCGTTCTCCGGACCTGACGTCCCTTGATTTTTATTTATGGGGCAAAATCAAGAGTGAAGTGCATCTTATTCCTGTACGAATTAAAGAAGAGTTACTAGAGCGCATTCATAATGCTTTTCGTAATATTGATCCTGAGGAAACTAGGAGGGCCACTCATCATGTTCGTATACGAGCTGTCAAGTGTATCGAGCAAAATGGTGCTCATATTGATTATTTATTCAGATCGTAAATTAGTTTTCTCCTATAATGTTTGCTACCATTTATTCGTATAAATGTAATTATCTTCGATGATGGCATTTTGCTTAGTTCCTACAATTTTATTCATCCGAATTGTATAAAATTGCTTCTACTGCTTCGAAATTTTATTTTACTCATAGACGGTAAATTTGGAAATTGGTTATTGAATTGCCTGCGATTTCTACCCAATACTTCGTGACATTCTAAAAAGAATTAAAAATAGAATAAATATATTTTCGTTCGAATAACCAGTGGTTTTATTCCAAATGTGTTGTATTTTTTGGTTATTTTCAATCTGAATTAACGACAATTCTTGTTGAAATATCAAATTCGAATGAACGAAGTGACAAGTACAGTAATTTAAGGCACCTGTCATGTGAGCGTAGCCAGTTCAGCTATTTGATTCAAATTTTCTAAAGCATTCTCTGTTATTTCTTGCAAAGTCATAAAATTCAATATATTCCCAAATTATTTCGGAACTATAATAGATGGGTATAGTACATTCTGATACGATTCCATCTTAAGTTTGACGGTTCATCTGATGGCGATATAAAAATTGGCACCAGCCATTTGAAAAAATTGAGTTATTGCTGTTTGAAAAAGGCCAAATTGAAAAAATCATACAAAACAACGCAATAAACATTTAACATGTGTAGATTGCTTAAAAAATTCCCTGATCCTTCTTCTATCCACCCAAGCAAAATTTGTGTCTGTAGTGCAAAAGATCTACGAGCTACAAGTTTTTTAAATGTTCCTCAAAAATCGAGTTTATAACAAAAATAATTAAATCTGTCAAAAGTTTTGACAGACAAGTGCCAACAACTTGGGTATTTTATGCCTTGCTCAAATGTCGGTTTTAGATGTATAATAAGAAGGGTAGATTGCCATTTGAAATAACAAAGGGATTACTCACTTCCGGTATAACCGGAAATGGTATCACTTCGAAAATATTTCACACCAATTGGAAATCGCCAGTAATGGCCGCGTATAAAATTTCAGCTTGATGGTGTAATTGGAACTTAAAAAAATTTTAACGGACAATCCGGGTGGATATCCCTGTATAATAATATGCATTTATCATTATGGATCTCTTCAAACTTTTTATTGTCTATGTTGATATTTGAATGTAGTTTTTGGCAATAGTTGCATAATGGTTGTTCCGGCAATCAGCAATGTCAATTTTAGTGTTGTATGTTACTGAGCCAACTTTCAACTGCTCTATTTTGATTTCAGAGGTTTTATTTTTTTCAACGATATTGTTGTTTGTTCCCCATAACTTTCGCATATCATTCCCTTCTGAAATGAGTTTGTGATTTATATATCTAAATTTTACTTTTTTGATATACCTGTTGGTTTGTTTTTTTTTCAGTTTATTGGCCTTGTACTCTTCGTTTCTCGGATATTTTTCCATGTTTTGGAGGTATCTCTTTCGGAGTGGAAAAAGTGTTTCGAAAATTGCTTTGAGCGCATGCACAAGTGTATCGATCTACACGGAGAGAACGTTTTTTGTTTTTCTTGAAAGGCCCAAAATTTTAGGGGGTAATACACTTTCAAAATAATCAATTTTGGTTTTTTTGCATTTTTCAATTCCTTATGCCTTTAAAAACCACCTTTCGAGATTTCATAAAGAAACTCGAACCCAAAAAAAGTTACAGCAGTTTAAGTGAGCTCGCGTTTTTCGCTCTTCGCCTCTTTCCTCTGGTAATATTCGTAATCGATAGTTTACCGATCGCTTCTCCCGCTTTTTTTCAAATTATTCCTACTATATGTATACACACAACCAAATTTATTTGAAATAACCCGATATTTTGAATATTACCTCAGGATTTTGGAAATTTCGAAGGATTATTAGAATTGATACTTTTTGAGATATTTCAATTTAAATAATATATAAATTAAGGTTTATTTTAAGAAAGAAACGAATGAAAGAAAATAAGAGACTCTTTCCGCATGTAGAAAAAAAATTTAAAATTCTTTCTCACGGAGAAGGTGTTTTTTCTCGACCTTAGCTTGTATTACCTTCTCTTGCCTGATACAAGCTTGAATCCGTCTAGGCATGCTTTGGGTCCAGTTTTCGACCTCCTCTGGGGTGATATTCTGCCACTCTTCTGTGGCGGCTTGGATGAGCTGTTGTGGGGTTCTTGGATTATCTTGGCGCGAACTAATTTTCTTTTTGAGATTATCCCATAAATGTTCAATAGGATTCAGGTCTGGAGAGTAAGCTGGTCAGTCCAAAATAGCGATTCCTTCTGTTTCGAGATAATATCACGTGAGGTTGCTGGTATGCAATCAATAATTTTTTAACATAAAATATGATGAATCCACGAATCAAATACGACATTATGGCTTTATTAGATGTTTGCATATCTCAAAATCATTTTTTATGTAATGACTCTTTTTATAAAAGTGATGAGGGACTTATAATGAGAAACCCCATCCAGAAATCGTCGTGGATATTATAGAAAAAACTATTCATAAACACCCGCTTAGTAAACATTTCCTATATAGGTATCGATATGTCGATGACATTTTGTGTGTTTCACAGGAACAAACAGACAGTTCACTGTATTCGAAAATTTCATCAACAACCTGCACCCAAATATAAAATTCACTTCTGAAATAGAACAGAACAATGCGACCAATTTCCTAGACAATAACAAGATCAATTATTTACAAACCTTCTTATACAGATATCACAATTCATTATCCATCGGACATCCTTACCAATGCAAGTATATCACAAATTGAGGGAGTAAATCTACTTGCATTTTCAAGAAAAAAAGTTCATATAAACATAGGTCCGCAAAAGCTTCGTTACGGAGCTACAGGCTGTTTAAATTTCTGGAATAAATTGGTTTTTTCTTCAAAACTCCAGCAGAATTTTTCGATATACGGATATTCAGCCCTAATTTGGAATGCAAGCTATTTTTTAAAGTCTCAATCATTACACGTCCTAGATTTTAACTAGAATTCACAAGGTGTTTTCTTTTCCGAGGGCATGTCTCCTTTTGCCCTTTCAAAAATGTTTGCAGTACTCCACTGATCAGCGTGCAATCAATTTTCGTCATTTTGTTCAATTTAGAAACTTTTTTGTTTCTTATAATTTTTTTGTATCTCCAACTGTTTTCGGATGAAAAACTATTGAATTTGAATTAATTGAGTATGTTATTCGCTTAATAAGAAAAAATAATGATAATACTCCATTAGTATGCCCAAATTTGCTTTTATTTTGATAGCTCTTCTTCTGAGACTCAACTTATACTTATTCAATATCAAACTTAAAAGAATAACAATCAAAAGTTAAATAAATTGGTGGAAGTGTCCTCCACCTGCTAGAATACAGGCCTCTGTCCTTCTTCGCATATTATCACGCACTCTTCGAAATATTCCTGGAGTATTTCTTATTGTGTGACAAGAGAGGTTATTATTCGATTTCTCAATTTTTCTACAGTGTTCACTGGAGTGCTATAAACTAAACATTTGAGATACCCCCATAAAAAAAGTCGAAACAATTTGGGTCTGGGGACCTAGGAGGCCATAGTTCCGGACCACCCCGACCTATCCATCGGTTGTTGAATATATTATTCAAGAATTCCCTAGCTTCTCCATTGAAATGTGCTGGTGCCCCGTCATGCATGTATCACATGTTTCTCACTGAAAGTGGCACATCATCGAGCAATAAAGAAATTGCCGATAAGCGGGACCGTTTAGTCTGTTAGGTAAAATAGATGGCCCAATCAAATAATTTCCAATTATTCCGACCCAGATATTTTATGCGAATTGTTGTTGATGATGAGATTCTTCAATCAAATGGGGGTTTTCTTCAGCCCAATAATGATTATAGTGAAAATTTGAGATAGCAGTTCTCGAAAAGTTAGCTTCGTTCGTGAACATTATTTCACTTGATAGCGAGATTTTCCTTCAAATTTGAATTTCTGCCGATTGTTCTTAGATAAAATGAGAGAAAATGCTCATTTTGATAAATGAGCATTTTCTCTCATTTTATCTAAGAACAATCGGCAGAAATTCAAATTTGAAGGAAAATCTCGAGAAAATAGAGTTTGGACGCGTTGAATATAATACGGGTACAATGAAAAGTCGTGGAGAATCCTCTAAACTAGAACTTGTGAAATTCAACTGATTTCTGATTTTTCTTGTACTCACATGAGGATTTAAATCAATACAATTCAAATTGCTTCTTCAATAGTTTGAGTTACACCTTTTAAATGATAATTTGCAGTAAAAGTACCAGTTTCCCTCAACCTTCTTTGGTCTGGTGTTATTCGATTTGGAATATCGCACCTGATATAATCGCCTAGCTTCTGTTGTGTTTCCTTCAGCCAGACCGCACCGTATGCCATTATCAGCCAATTCAGCGTTAGTAAAATTGGCCATTTTTTCTTACAGCAATAACTTCAAAAGTCTCAAAACTAAACGTTTATTCAATGAGCAATTCGAGTAGACACTGGTTCAACTTTAGCAACTGTCAAAGTAAAGAAATAAATGAAAAAAATCAAAGCTTACTAGTCAATTTTTTAATTAGACGTGCTTCCAATTCAGCGAATGCACACAATCATTGAATAATTTTTTGATCGAGAACGGTCGTAGATATGAAAAAATTATACGAGTCAAAAAAGTTTCCAAATTGAAAGGAGATGACGAAAATTGATTGTACGCTAATCAGTGGCGTACTACCAAAAAGTTTGAAAGGGCAATAGTAGAGATGGCACCGTAAAAGAAATCACCTTTTAGCTTCTAGTAGAAATTTAGGACATGTAATGATGGAGGCTGTAAAACATAGCATTTCAAATTTGGGCTGAATAATTAAAAAAAAATTAGGAGTTTGGAGGAAAAAATCAATTTTTTCCTGAAATTTCAACACCCTGTAGCTCCGTAACGAAGCTTTTACGGTCTTATGTTTATATGAACTTTTTTTCTTGAAATTGCACGTAGATTTACCCCCATAAGTTGTGATATACTGTAAAGTAACACCCTGTATACATTGACTCTTAAGCACGCCAATGTCTAGTGAAAATTATCTCAAAGAATTAAATTTGATAAAACAGATCGCAATATAAATGGTTATGATGCAAATTCAGTAAGCAGCATATTATATAAGAAAAACAAAAATTACCTCTACAAGAAATTCAATAGTGTAACATATATAGGCAATATTAGCAATAATGTGAAATCCTTTCTTAAAAATTCAAATTTAAATATAGCGTTAAAAACATCAACAAATATAGGTTAATTTATCATAAAGTATAAGTAGCTAATTAATAAAGAAAATAAATCAGGTGTGTATAGATTGGAATGTGCAGATTGCAATTATTTTTATAAAGGAAGAAATTTCAATGTTTAAATATCAGAACATAAACGCAGTTTCATCAATGGAAAACCGATTCGAATTATTCAAATCATCTTAATGAAAATAGTTATTCTTTCAATTCAGAATTTAAAATCCTACATTTTGAGAATAGAGGTATAAAAGTCAACCTTCTGGAAGCACTTGAAATAAACAGATTTAGGAATTCACCGAAAATTCTTAATGATCAGTTAGACATTAAATAACTTACCCTTATTGAACTTGTTTCCTAAACACTAGTTCAAATACAGATAACTCTGAGTGGATTGCCTCTTCAGTCTATATAAGTATATGTTAGTAAGATATATTTGTAGTATTCTTCTTGGGGTTAAATTCGGAGAATATACTTAATTCAACCTTTATCCGAGTATAGCACGATTATGAACACTCTGTCACTAAAGATTCATTATTCTACGGCTTTACCAAATCGACTATAATCTGTCAGTTTGCATGGTGGAGCTGATCATACAGACGAAAAGAAAATGAGAATATTAAGATTTTAGTGAGTATTTTCGTCACAATATTATTTTTTCCGTAACAATCATGGAAATAGGCTCCCACATCATCACATGCTCCTTCGACCAGAGAGGATGAATACGTTTTTCTTTCGTTTTCTTATTGCCCAAGGATAGCTTCATGGATGAATTGAAATAGATTATCCTCATTTTCTACAGGAGTGAGCCAAAAAAACTATTGACTATTGTAATTTTGAAAATATCATATCTCGATTTTTGCAACTGGAACACCCTGTATTTTATGATTCATGTCAACGCATAAAAATTGTGCTATATTTTTGCAAAAGTGACCTTATCTTTATCTTCGATCTTCTTCGATTATTTGTGAAAATTTTTGATGAAAATTCTATAAAACGTATCAAACTCATCAACATGCATCATTATTCGTACAGAAGTTTTTCTTTTCTGTAATGATTGAAGTAGTAAAAAATGAAAACTAAACAAGATAATTCTTTTAACGAATGATAAAATCAAGATGATTAAAACGTAAATTGATGTGTCGACATTTTTTTTCATTTGCGCCTTCTGTCAGGTGTCCGGACATATCATATTCTGCATTTTACATGGTAAGCTTATCAGTGTTTCGTTATTAAAGATTGTTAAAGTAAGGTTTGAACCAAATTTCCCAATTGACTGCCATGAAGTTCTCCAAAGAATATATGGTTGATATGATTTTTATTCTGAGTGAGTGTGATAGAAATTCTTTGTTGGCAAGTAGAGTTTATGCACAGAAGTTTCCTGATAAGAGGTACCCTGATGCAAGATACTTTGAAAAACTTCTGATTAGATTTATCGAAACGGGTGATATCGCTTACAAAAAACATGAAAAACCAAAAACTTCTACAGCAGAAGACAACAAGTACAGGTTTGTTGACAGTGACAGAGGACCCATATAAAAGCCAAAGAGAGATTTCTCAGTTAACAGATATAAGTCAAACTTCCGTCCAGAGAATCTTGAAAGTGAGTAATTTCATGCATATCATGTACAGCTGCACCAGGAACTATGAAAATCTAATCAATTTCATTGGGTCTGTGACACAGTAGCGGAAAATCCAAATATGTTTAGCAGAGTTATTTTCTCGGAAGAGGCAATTTTCCACAAGAATGGGCTTGTAAACTGGCATAACTTTCATTATTACGCCACGGAAATCCACACCTCATGAGACAAATAGATCACCAGCATCGTTGGTCCTTGAATGTATGGACCGCTATAGTAGATGGATATCCTATTGGGCCGCACTTTTTCGACGGGCACCTCAATAGTGAAATGTATTCAAATTTCTGCAAAATCATCTACCTATTTTACTTGCCGATGTTCCGGAGCTTATAACACAAGATTGGTGGTTTCAACAGGATGGAACATAGGCACATTACTCACATCAGGTTAGGGAGCATTTAAATCATGTATTTCCAAACAAATGCATAGGACGTGGTTGTCCTGTTAGATGGCCTGCTAGGTTTCCGGACCTTATAAGTCTAGATTTTTTCTTGTGGAGTTATATTGAGGGCATCGTTTACCAGATTCCTTCTTGGATATGAGACAGAATAGTCGTAGCTTTTCAGTCAGTTAATCCGCAATTGTTGTCTAGAGTTCAACGGTCTTTCGTCAGAAGGTTTGAATTGTGTCTACAAAAAAACGGGTAACATTTCGAACACTGATTGAAATAGTTCAACACCTTGTAGATCATCTCAACAAAAACCAATCTATTACGTATTTCATACACAACTACCACAAAATATCTCCATTTCTCTGATCAAGTATAATGATATGTACAAATAAACTCTTCTTCCGCAACCTTCGACTTTATTATTTTAGTTAATTTTTTATTTCGAAAATGGTCGAAGATAAAGATAGGTTACTCCTGCAAAAATATAGCAAAATATTTTATGCGTTGACATGAATAATAATATACAGGATGTTCCATTTGAAAAATCAAGATATGATATTTTTAAAATTACCATATTCAATAATTTTTTTGAGTCACTCCTGTATAAAATGAGGATTATCTATTTCAATTCATCAATAAAGCTATCCTTGGGCAATAAGAAAACGAAAGGAAAAAATTATTCATCCTCTCTGGCCGAATGAGCATTCGATGATGTGAGAGCCTATTTTCGTGATCTTTACGGAAAAAAAATTGTGACGTAACTACTCACCAAAAATACTTATTACTTAACGACATTATAGCAGAGTTCAGGACGCTCTTGAATCTTCAACAAAACAGTGGTCTTCCAATCTGAAAAAAATCTCCCAAGATTTTCTATAGAAAATTGTGTATGATCTACAGAGCACCACTGATGAATCACCCAGTATATAATTATTGAAAAAACTCATTCATTCATTAGCATGCAATATTACGTACATAACGTAAGAATTGAGTTGGTCTCAAACAATTTTTAAGAAGTAGAGCACGCATAGCCCTTAAAAATTGAAAATTTCTCGATTGCCTTTCATACTTTATATTATTGAGTAAAAATTTTCCTATTTGCTTCTTAAATGAGCTCGTATGGAACAAATGCCCCGTAATTAATCCAAGTTTCTTAGCAAAGTCTCTACTGCAGTCTTGTACATCAGTGTCCGGCCGTTCAAGGGCTGTTACCTCCTTCTTTATGGCCTCCGAATTCTTAAATTAGTTCAACTTTGCACAAGTGCTCTAAACACTAATAAGAAAGTGCCGGAAAATATCACCAAAGCAGTTCGTGAATCGCTCCCAGCGGCCTCATCCTTCAAGCTACCCGCCCTAAAATATATCCGCTTTAACTTTGTTAGGTAGCGATCTGAACGGCCCGGTCCGTTCTCTCAGATTCAACCCTGCCCTGTAAGAAGCGATTATTGGAGCCCCGTTTTACAGTGCGAGGAGAGCGAAAGTTTAAGTTGGTCAAATGCCAGCAGGAAAAATTATTCCATTGAAAATATGAAATTTAAACTCTGCCAAGTCAAGCTGCGCAACGAATTCTCATCAATGACGAGTTACGTGTTTCTTCAGCGGCTTTTCTATTCTAAAATGTAAAAATGCGTTCCTCATTTTTTAAATTAACTTTCCATCAATTTGAAAAACTAATTCGGGATCTTTTCTACTGAACTCAAACTAGGAGATATAGAAAGTACTGATGATAATATGAAATTATTATATTATACTATCACAAGCGATTATTGAAAATCAGGATTATAATTTCGGTCTCTCGACCACCTTCAGCTGACAACAATTATTGAACTGTACTTGAAAATACATAAATACAATCCGGCTTGGTGGCGTATGGGATATGATGCTGGTCTCCTGTGCAGAGTTACCTGGGTTCAATCCCCACAAAGTTGGTGCGATTTTTCAGATTCTGGGAATCGCTTGAGTATCCATCCTTCAGAGGAGATGTAAAGCCGTCGGTCCTGTCTAACAGAGATGTGTTGGACATTAAAGATCCCTTCCCTTGACACGAGAGGGGTTCGGCAAAATTCCCGGGTTAGTGAGGTGATAGAATTCCCCGGCGTATCATTGGCAGTAAGGCAGAAATAGAGCACGTTAAAGGAATAACAAACAAACATAAATACATAAACAGGTAGATGGGGGCTGGCTGAGTCGTCGGAGTTCGTTCCCTTTTACAGGAAGTGTTATTCAGTTTCCAAAATGATTCAGCTGTCACAGCACCTTGCTTCTGAATGTTGGGAAAATATTTATAATCAGAATGATCATGATGCTGCCAATGACTATTTTATGTAAAAGATCAAGGATGTGGATAGGATGATTTTCATCCCTAATTTTGCAATAAACACCCTAGTAAAGAAACATGGATCACGTCTGGAATTCGAAAACCTGTAAAAGATAGCGACAACTACCACTCACAATTTTGGTTGGGTGGATAGAACAAGGATCAAGGAATTTTTTAAGTAGACTACATTTGTCAAATGTTTATTGCGTTCTTTTGTATGATTTTTTCAATTTGGCCTTTTTCAAACAGCAAAAACTCAATTTTTTCAAATGGCACGTGCCAATTTTTATATCGCTTTCAGATGGAGCGTCAAATTTCAGATGGAATTGTTTCAGCGTGTACTATACCCGTCTCTTATAGTTCCGAAATAATTTGGGAATATATTAAGTTTTGATGATTTTACAAGAACTAACAGAGAATGCTTTGAAACATTTGAATCGAGTAGCTGAACTGGCTACGCTCACCTGACAGGTGCCTAAAATTAATGTACTTGTCACTTCATTCATTCGAATTTGATATTGATCTTGATATTTTAACAAAAATTGTTGGTGAAGGAAGAGTAGCCTCTGGCTAAATCTCGCCCAAGCGAATGTACAACAATATTTTGTGCAATAAAGGCATATTATTAATGACCAGTTTGACCTATATAGACGTTTTCACAATCCATACAGAATAACTTGTAAACTTCAGTATTGCTAAATTTATTAGTTTTATCTTGGTAAATATTATGATAAGTTATTTGAATTTGTTTTTTCTAATCATTCCGTTTATTATATTTGGGGAATAAATATTGTTCTTAGCTATTTCTTTAATAGTTGACACTTCTCTGCACTTCTTCCCTGGACATATTTGTCCCGTTAATGGCAGAGAGAAAGCCCTATGAATTATTGAATTACACAAATGTAGCGTACAGTAATTTTAGGCATCTATAGCCAGTTCAGCTACTTGATTCAAAAAAATTTAGTGATTTTGATTTGAAGGAAATATATATATATATATATATATATATATATATATATATATATATATATATATATATATATATATATATATATATATATATATATATCATTTGCATAATAATTATATATATATATATATATATATATATATATATATATATATATATATATATATATATATATATATATATATATATATATATATATATATATATATATTTCCTTCAAATCAAAATCACTAAATTTTTGGTATAGATAAGTAAACGATATATTAACATGTTTCATAGGAACCGCTAGACAATTAGATTAATGTTTAACTTACATCAATAATATTCATCCCCAAATTGAATTCAAAATAGAGAGAGAATTCAACAATCATATTCACTTTTTAGACCTAACAATCACTCATATAAATAACACACTAACTTTTGATATATATCGAAAACCTTCACTGATATTTGCATTCCTTAAGACTCAATACACCCAAAATCCCATAAATACGCTGCGTGTAATTCAATAATTCATAGGGCTTTCTCTCTGCCATTAACGGGACAGATATGTCCAGGGAAGAAGTGCAGAGAAGTGTCAACTATTAAAGAAATAGCTAAGAACAATATTTATTCCCCAAATATAATAAACGGAATGATTAGAAAAAACAAATTCAAATAGCTTATCATAATATTTACCAAGATAAAACTAATAAATTTAGCAATACTGAAGTTTACAAGTTATTCTGTATGGATTGTGAAAACGTCTATATAGGTCAAACTGGTCATTAATAATATGCCTTTATTGCACAAAATATTGTTGTACATTCGCTTGGGCGAGATTTAGCCAGAGGCTACTCTTACATCTGACCCCCAAATGATAATGATAATAATAATAATTATGACAATAAATCCTCAGGGGCTCAGGAACATTGTTTCTGAGTAAGGGCTTAGCGAACCCGAGGAACCCAAGCTGAACCTGGCAGTAGATATAAAATGCAACTTATCCAATGATGTGCAATCTAAGGAATAAACGGGTGAATCGACATTGTATCACCATAACCTCTTGTCGCGTTCAAGATTTAGGAAGAGGGTCTTGTTCGGAAAGTGAGTCGCAGTCTCCCCCGGTTAGCGACGGAAGCAGCGTGATATCGAGTAGGGATACTGCAACACAAAATCAAGTGGGAAATAACATCAACACCTCCCAACCGACTCTTGATGTTTCAACGGTGGCGCAAGCCATTATGCTTACGACCACGAGAACCGGACTCCCTAGGAAACACATGAAGTGGACCCCAGAAATGAATTCAATCATTATGCGTTCCTATTACAATATTACAAACTTGGAATCGGAAATTACAGCATACAGATACGCGTTACATCTTGCGTTCGTAGAAAAATATCCTGAATTACAGCACATATCCGAGCTTTAGTGTAGTCTAATAGAACAAGCGTACCAGCTCTACCCTTATCAATACTGTTGAGAATGTTATCACTTAAGTAAGCCAACGCTGTTGAAGTGCTGTAGCCCTTCTGACTGGTAAACTGGAATTATGTTATTCCGACGGAGATACTCATAAATTTGGAGATATGCAGCACGCTCTAGTATCTTAGAAAAAAATGGCAGCAGACGCAAGTCTTTGTGTGAACTTGGTTTCGAAATTTTTGGTGTAGGTATTACCTCAGCATGCCTCCAATAAAGTGGAAAATAACCTTGTTCCAAGCACGTATTAATTATGTGTAGCAAATATATGTCGATGAAACTAATACACATTTTCAACATTAAAATATTAACCCCATCCCAACGCCCAGAATTCGACTGAACACCACCTATAATGTTATATAAGGTTGAAATATCAATCGCATTAAAACTGAATTTCGCACCACTACCAAATTTATTATTTCTATAAAATAATATCGATTCATGACATCCGTCATCGCTTTCCTGAAATACAGAAGAAAATATTCGTTGATTTCAAATGGGTTAGAGAGATTTGTTGGGATAGTACTATCATTAGTAAATTGAATTTTCATTGATTTTAATGTTTTATAAAATTTACTTGAGGATGACTGATTAGACAAGAATTGCAAATAAGCAGATTTTTCCCTTCTCAAAGAGGCCAGGACAAAGTTCCGGAGATTTTTGTAAGGATCCTAGTTTTCAGGAGTTTTGTTCTTATTATATATTCTCAGGGCTGCATCACGGTCTTTGAACATTAACCTAAGAGTAAGAGCAAGCTAAGGTGATCGAGGCTTACCTACTCGAACTGTACGACGAGGGGCGTGTTCATCGAACAAACGAAGAATTTGAGAGGTGAGATATCTTATCTTACTCTCAATATCGTTAAAATAAACACCTCAAAAAAGTCTAGGGGACACTTCTGAATATCGATATATCGTATCCAGAACGATCAATAAGGATGATTTTTTTAAGGAATGAACACCTGCATCAATTTCTCACCAAATTATGTAGAGTGCCGCAACAGATTTCAGTTTTTCCTCATAAAAAACTGGAAGTGCAGCAGATGCGACGCTGCTTTATCATCATTTCATGCATTCAGTGTTTGAAATCAGTTAGTTGGCACTTTGTTTCTGTTGTAAGCATAAATGGAAGATTCAATTCTTGTGATTCGAGCATGGAAAGACGACATTTGATCAGAGAAGAGATGTTACGAGCCGTTGGCATGCTCCAAGCTGGTAGCTCACAACGGGAAGCATCCAGAATTCTGGGAAGTAGCCCAAGTGTCATAAACCGTTTATGGTCACGTTTCAATGAAACAGGTAGCGTAGAAGAACGCCATACAGGTCGTTTCAGGATTACTACAGTCGCCCAAGACCGCGCTGCTCGTTTAGCTTGGTGCCAAGAACACGTAAACTGGGATCAAGAGAGGTGGACCACAGTTCTCTTCAGTGATGAATCTAGATTTAGTTATTATCCCGATTCGAATATGAAGGGAACCTGGAAAGCAAAACCGTCTCCAGCATGCTCGTGAAGTTGTTAGACAGGGAGGCGGATCACTGATGTTTAGGGGAGGTATACGCCTTGGTGGAAGAACTGACCTCGTTTTCATACAGAACAACCTCACGGGAAATTCTTAAGCAAATGAGATGGTTTTATCTGTAGTGGTACCGTATCTCCAAACAATGGGTCAAAATCCACTCTTCCAACAAGATAATGCCCCTCCTCATCGTGCAAAAGTTGTCTCGAACGTTCTTGAAGAGAATGATATCGATCTTCTACCGTGGCCATCCAGCTTCCCAGATCTGAATCGCATCGAGCATGTGTGGGACACCCTAAAAAGAAATCTCCTTCGTCAAAACGTCTTCCATCATGAACAGGAGCTTCGATTAGCAGTTCAGGGGGCTTGGAATCTCTTAGGCCAAAATGTAATAGAAAATTCAATATTGAGCATACCGCTACGATGCCAAAGTGTCATTAATAATAAAGGTGGACCTTCTGGGTACTGAAAAATATAAGTGCTTCCATATCGTTTCGAAAACATTAGTTCAGGATTTTTTTTTGTGTTTAACCAAATTTCGTCATTTTCAAATTTCAATTTTTTTTTATAATAGGTGCATTGGAGAAGTCAAATATTATTTTGTTTTCTTGAGAATACATTATATACAATATATTCTAACAAAAAAACGAAAGATTTCTATTAATTCGAATCATCAAATTCATATTTTAAAGATATTGGTAAGTGTTCCCTAGACTTTTTTGAGGTGTTTATGGTATATGCTCCCAGGGAACCCTACGCAAATCATACTCAAACATCGATGAATTTATATTCTGAAAATCCCTGCATGTGACTAATTTCTGTCTCCAAAAATTCTGATCAACCGCAATGTCACAATGTACCATTCGATGGTTTGCAAAATGATCAACATTGATAGTGACCTCATTGGTATATGACCAGGCGATGTTAAGGTAAATTGGATCAATCAGAGTAGCACAACGGTCAGTGATATGTGTAGGTTCGTGAATGATTTGAGTCAATGCATAAGCATCGAAGCACCTGCTCATTAAAAAGGTCCACATTTACATCGCCAAGAACTATAATCTTATCACAAGTAGTTGTAACAATTGGTAAAATATGATCTAGACACTGAATTGCCTGATTCAAATACTCTCGAGGTGGTCTGTACAAAACACCAACCTCAAACATGACCCTGTCAACCTTAAAGTTAATCCAAATATGTTCCAAACTAGAATTAACATATAAAGGATCTAAATTGATAATATCGGCTTAAAAGCATGACTTGATGAAAATGCCTTGACGGTTTCGATCAGTACGAAAAAATGAATAGTTCTCAATAGAGACATCAGAATTCGAAACTTTCGTCGAAAACCAAGTCTACGACACGGCCATGATGTCAAGAACTTGATCGACCATAATGGAAATCAAATCCGACATACTAGGAATTAAAGAGCGTATTATTAATTTTGGACTGAAGGCGATTTAAGTAATCTAGGGCAAGCTTTATCACTAGCAGAGTGGCAAGTATTCAATCCAGTGTTAAATTTTGTGTTATGCGAAAAACAATTTATACATCCCTTTTCCAACGAATCACATGAGGTAGAACTATGCTCACCAGAACACAGTACCCATATTTGGGTGGAGGCAGTGGCGTAGCTAGCATAGGTGGCACCCGGGGCAGATTTTATAGGTGTCACCCTAAAACTCAATCGAAACCGTTAAAATAAAAAAGTTATAATCATTTACGTTTTATTAAAATACGAGTACCTGACACAAATATTTGTATATTATGTGAAACAAATTTAGTTTGTTAAAAATTAAAATTTTTTCCTTCTAGCTTTGACACTATCGAACTCCGAAAACACGTCTTCAAAATTTATATTTTGTGTTGCTTCATGTTCTATCTTATTTATCATTCTTGATATAGAACAATTAAATAAGACAAACCACATGAAATGGACATCTCCTAACGATATCAACAAATTCCAAAAGCTGATAGAAACAAACCTGGAAAACCTAGAAAACGAAACATATAAAACTGTTGACGAACAAAACCAACAACTAACTGAGATCATTGAAAGTGCCGAAAAAGGTTGTAGTTCCAAAACATCGAGAGACAAGGGAAAGTTAAGTCAGACAACAAAGACACTTATGGAAAGGAGAAGACAACTTAAAAATAAACAAACAACAAATACAGGCGAATTAAAACAACTGAACGAAGATATTTCGAAAGCTATCAGAAGAGACACACGAAACTACAATACAGAGATGATTACGGGAATGATTGAGGAGAACAGGAGTTTGAAAGTACTAAGACGCAGATTGGGTCCAGGAAAGAAAAATATTTGGCAGTTGGCGGACAAGGAAGGGAACGTAACAACGATTAAAGATGAAATACTTGAAATTATCAAAGGTTTCTACCAAGAGCTCTATCGACTAAGAGAAAACCAAACAGAAGAAAACCCTTTACCTAAAATACTAAACGTTGGGTCAGAAGATATACCAGATATAACAATAGATGAGATATCAACGGCATTAGCAGAGATGAAAAATAATAAAGCACCTGGTAATGATGAGGTTGTGGTAGAACCTCTGAAAGCAGGAGGAGGGACTCTGCTGCGAGAGATCCAGAAGTTGTTCAATGCATGCCTAACGGAGGGTGTAACTCCAACCCAATGGAACAACGCCGTGGTGGTGATAATGCACCAAAAGGGAAACATCACTGACTTTAACAACTATAGACCCATCAGCCTTTTATCGCACATATACAAACTCTATATGAAAATTATTACAAAAAGGTTGACAGTCAAGCTTGACTTCAAGCAGCCCTACGAGCAGGCTGGTTTCCGGAGCGGATTTGGTACGAATGATCATCTACAAACTATTAAAACTTTAATAGAAAAATGCCTCGAATACAATAAACCCCTGGTTCTCATCTTTGTAGATTATGAAAAGGCATTCGATACCATAAACCAACGTAAAATGTTAGAGGCTCTGGCTGAGTGTTGCATAGACCATCGATACATGGCACAGATAAAGTACATATATGATCATGCCACAGCTTGTGTGAAACTTCACGCAAAAACAGAAACATTCGAAATACAGAGGGGCGTGCGACAGGGAGATCCGATTTCCCCAAAACTCTTTATAACCCTACTCGAGTATATGTGCAAAAGGATAGACTGGGAGAATATGGGTATAAATATTAATGGGGAATACTTGAACCACCTTAGGTTTACCGACGACATCGTCCTCATATCCGGCAACATAGGAGATGCAAAAGAAATGCTTGAAAGGCTCAAACAAGCATCTGAAAGGGTTGGACTAAAGCTGAACGCGTCTAAAACACAATATATGACCAATCTCGTTACAAGTGGAAATATTCAGATAGGTGATGCTGAAATTGAACAAGTCCAAGACAACAAATATCTTGGACATGAAATCAAAATAAGTCGAGACAACCAAACCTGTGAAATCTTTAGAAGAATTGGCCTTACTTGGGCAGCGTTTGGTAAACTGAGCAATATCTTCAAATCAGATATCCCAATTTGTTTGAAACGAAAAGTTTACAACCAGTGTGTACTGCCTGTCATGACTTACGGCGCGGAAACTTTAACTCTGACCAAGAAATCGGCCAATAAAGTTCGAGTGGCCCAGCGTGCCATGGAGAGATGCATGCTCGGATTATACCTTAGAGACCGAATATCAAATGACATAATCAGGCAAAGAAGTGGGGTTAAGGATGCTATTAGTAGGATCGCCACACTTAAGTGGAGATGGGCCGGACATCTGGCAAGAACCACCGACGGAAGATGGACCAAGAAAATTCTAGGATGGCGACCAAGACACGAAGCAAAAAGAAGTATAGGACGTCCCCCAACAAGGTGGTCTGACGATATAAAACGCATCCAGACGAATTGGATACAGACGGCACAGAACAGAAGGATGTGGCATAGTTTACGGGAGGCTTATGTCCAGCAGTGGACAGAACGAGCTGCTTGATGATGATGATGATCATGTTCTATCGTTAAAATACCAAGATTGTTTAATCTGGTTTCAGTCATTGTAGACTGCAAATAGTTTTTAATTAATTTTAATTTGCTGAAACTTCCCTCACATGAAGCAACTGATGCACATATTGTTATAAATAACTTTAATGTAACCGTTAGATTCGGAAGAGATTCTCTAAAATCCCATTCCACAATAAATTCCAAAAAGTCCAGTGTCACCCAATAAGAGACAGTAATATTAGCCGCTTTTAAATGTCTTCTCAATCTTGGTATTTCTAAGAGGAGTTCTGCTTCTGATACTTCATCGTAAAGGTTAGTAAGTTTTGATATAGCAAATTTTAACTGTTCAGTGTTTTGCCGAAAGCGAGGTCTTTGACTGCATAACCTCAAACAATGAAGCTACGTCTTTAATGGACTTTACTCTTGTTTAGAGTTCAATATTGAATCTGTCAATACATTCTAACATGTCCTTTTGAAGTTCCGCTCTAAGTGTAAGTCCAGCATCGGTGGACGATGCTACCTCACCGCGCAATCGTTTCTTGCGACGAATTCGTCGTTCTATCGAAATGTTGTATTTTTTCGATGTTTGTACAGCAAAATCTATTGCTTCTTCTGCTAGATGCAACCGTTTCTCCCCAACGAATAGACATAGTGCTTCTAGTTTTATGATTATTTCATCAACACATAAACCTTTACTTTGTAATGCAATCTGAACATTGTTCTATTTCCTTAGCACATCATTCCAAAGGAGAAGAAAACAAAGAAATGAGAAATTGCACACAGCAGGCATAAGATTTTGTGCAGCACCTCTTGTTTCTAAATTTACGTCTTGGTCACATAGTTCCTCAATTGCAGATATTATTCTATCAAAATTTTCAGCTAAAACTTTTACTGCACTATAGTGAGCACTCCAGCGCGTAGTCGATAGTCTTTTAAGAGATGATTTGCTGTGATTGAGGAGCACTTCCCAACGGGTTGTGGAAGTTGGAAAAAAATTAAATATTGTTTCCACTTCTCCGAAAAATGTAGCATAAGTCACATTTTGTGCGAAGAAATGTTGGCCGCATAAATTAATTATATGATCTATACAACCAATAAAAATTGCTTCATTGCTTTTTTCTTTTGTTTCAGTTGCACTCCTCCGTGTATACCACTCATAACTACAGTATTGTCATAACCTTGAGATCGACACATCATAATATCTACGCCATCGTTTCAAAGCTTCTTTAGTATTTCAGCGCTTAAATCGGCTGCTTTTATTCCATGTAAAGGAAAGAATCGTAAGAATCCTTTTATGACTTCTACTTTTCTATTATTAGTTTTTACATAACGAATCACTTCAGACATTTGATCGACATATTAAACGTCAGGTGTGCTATCCAACATGATTCCGAAATATTTAGCCCATTTAATTTCGTTGACAAGCTGACATTTTACATGATTAGCTAAAACATTTACGAACTCATTTTCTATTTCTGGCGATAAATATGTTAGTTTACGTGACTTTTCCTGCTCGAAATATAGTATATGTTCTTTGAGTACTGCATCATACTTTGACAGCAGTTTAACTAGTTCTAAAAAATTACCTTTATTAGACGACCCTTGGGTTTCATCATGTCCACGAAATGCTAGGTTTTGTTTAGCGACAAACAATGTTATATCTAATAATCTAGATAAAAGATTTTTCCACTTCTGTTTTTCCGTATTCATTAATTGCAAGGTTGCATCATCTAAAACCCCTAAACGGGTGACACCCGGGGCGGCCCGACCAACCAACGTTAAAGGAAAAACAAACAATTCTTACGTTGTTTTTTACGGGCTCAATGTGCTTCCATACATCCTTCAAAACATCGAAATTGTCAGCAACCACGTTCGAAGATTTCGATCTCAATATCAGACCAGGTTATTTACATGCGAGTTTTTTAGAACGGAACTATACAAGCTATACGTGTTCTGGTTTTTTGTTGATATGATAAAGAATTATGATTCACAGCGAGATTCATATTGCAATTATTGGTCAATAAATCTTCTCTTCAAAAGATCGTTGCTGCACTTAAACTCACTGTTTAGAGACTTAAGGAGCTCACCCTCACGTTTCAGGAACTCATTTTCTTGCTTCATCAATGAACATTCGGAAATTTTCTCATCCACATCGAACTCGCAATCAGAGCAGACCCATAGAAAGCATTGTTTTTAGTGAGAAATTTCACATAATCATCCTTCACGCGAACACAAGAGCCGTGAAAATACTTTTTGCAATTTAAACAACGTATTTTGTTTGCTTTTGGAATAAAATTGTCGGAGCTACGTCCACAGACTACCACGACAGATCACAATAACTAGAGAACCGACGAACCTACTTTCGCTTCATATTGTATAGAAAATGTCCATCATTTTCCACCCATAGATCAACTTATTCACAGAATACCTAAGGGAAGAAAGTTAGATTTCTTGGAATCCATTGAAATTTTCAAACTGCAATTGCACCCCGGCTTATTCGCCCTATTTGAAATAAATAATACCTGCTTTAATCAGAATTATTTTATTACACTCGGAGGCAAAATTAGCGGAACACTCGAAAATTTAACCAAATTCGAAGTCCGATATTTTTCCTAATTCTCAACCGATTCAGTTGATTTTTTCGGCAAGTTATAGATCAACTCTTCTGCTTTGTAGAAATTATAAGAGAAAACAAAAAAATTTGAAAACAATTTTATACGGGGGCAAAACTAAATGTGTTTTTTTTGTCAAAAATTCGTAACACCCTGTGGAATTTCGTAGTCCGAGTTGAAACGTACAATATCGTGGTCTGTCAAGACACATCTTTCTACAGTAACGCCCTTCTTGTTTTATGCATTTATCTCAATGTTCACAAGAGATATCCAATTTGAAACGAAAAGTCTCAAATTTCAAGAATTTATTTTTATTCTTGCGTAGGTGCATAACATCGGAGGTTAGCCAAAAAATAAAATCAAAATTAGAGAAGCGGAAATCTAACGAAATGAAAATTTTCGAAATTCACTGGCCAATTTCACGCTCCGGGAGAACTCGAAGTACACTGGAAAAATCGTTGATTTTGCACATTTATTTTTGAATTTTTTTGTGTGACACTCTATAATAATTATCATTCCTGTCCAAAATTGAGAGCAGGTGTGTATCTTGGCGATACACTCGTCAAATGAAATGAACATGTTGAGAAAAATGTTCATGATGACCCACAAAAAAAAATATTTGATTTTAGTAGCGAGTATGACCCCCCCGAGCTCTTATTACAGCGCGCATACGATTTCGCATACTCCCAATGATGTTGTCTATCATCTGTTGAGGTATGTTGTCCCACTTTTCCATCAAAGCCAATGTCAGCTCTTCAACGTTGCCTGGTTTCCGTTGTCGAACCCTTCTTCCAAGAATGTCCCAAACGTGTTCGATCGGGTTTAAATCCGGTGACCGCGACGGCCAGTCCATTCGTGTGATCCCAACTTCATTGTGATATTCTATCACTATGCGAGCAGTATGAGGGCGCGCGTTATCGTGCATAAAAAGGAAATTTTCCTCTATGTAAGGAGCAAAAGGAACAACTTGGGGCTCCAAGATTTCTGTTATATACCAATGGGCATTAGGTGATCCATTGTCAATAATTTCCAGTTTTGTTCGTACTCCTAAGCATATGCCACCCCATATTATAACTGACCCTCCACCGTATTGCTCAGTTCCTGCGAAGTTCGTTTGATTGTACCGTTCCCCTCGATGCCTCCATATTCTATCTCTTCCATCCACGAAATTCACACAATATCGGCTCTCATCACTAAATAAAACTGGTCTCCACTGATTGATTGTCCATGCTACATGCTCCCTAGCAAATGCCAATCTTGCTACCCGATGGGCTCTATCGAGTCTTGGTGCTCTTGCTTGCGCGTATGATATCAGACCAACTTCATTTAATCGTCTTCTGACTGTCCTCACACTGACGTTAATGTTATCCACTGCTTGTAAAAGGTTACGTGCCTGAAGTAAGACGAGGATTTCTTATGGTTTGATTGACGATGAAACGGTCATGTATAGCGCGGGTTGCCCGATTTTTTCCTTGTCCTCGCCTCCTCACGTACAATCCAGTTTCCCTGTAACGTCGGTAGATTCGATGGATAACCGACGTCGAGACACCCAAAATGGTACCGACTGAGCGGTAGGTGCGCCCTTTCTCGATCAATGTAACTGCCCTTGCTACTGAGGTTGGTGGTAAATCTCTCATTCTGAATGAAAAATACCGTTTCGAATCGTAAACAGTAAAAGAATCACAAAACACCGCAACCGATCGAATTTGTATCAAATCAAAGAATGGAAAACTCTCATTCTTTAAACAAGTGCAAATGTGGTCATATACAAAAAACGTGTGTTGTATTTCATATTTGATAAAAAAAGGTATGCACATGTGTGAATGAAAATTTTCATCAATGGTCCCAGAATTCGGTTGTGTATTTTAATACTTACCGACTGTTATCTCCTATGAATTCCTAATTTTCACCAAATTAACCAAATTGTCATCAATAACTAATGCAATTCGAACATAAAAATCGCAATCGACAATTTCGACACGCCTGAGTGATAATAAGAAAATTCCAAATTGATAGACGAATTTTAATGACAATTTCTTGATTGAATGGAATTTCTCCAAAATGGTGATTTTCCACTTGAAATTAAATATATTTTGCAAAAATAGAGATAAACGCATGAAACAAGAAGGGCGTTACTGTAGGAAGATGTGTCTTGACAGACCATGATATTGTACGTTTCAACTCGGACCACAAAATTCCACAGGGTGTTATGAATTTTTGACAAAAAAATACACTTTTAGTTTTGCCCCCGTATAATTTTTTTTTGTTTTCTCTTATAATTTCTACAAAGCAGAAGAGTTGATCTATAACTTGCCGAACAAATCATCTAAATCGGTTGAGAATTAGGAAAAATATCGAACTTCGAATTTGGTTAAATTTTCGAGTGTTCCGCTAATTTTGCCTCCGAGTGTATTTCTTGTTTGCACCCTTATTAATTTTGTATCTAACTGTTTATGTATGTATGTATTTCCAGTTTAGTTCAGTACTTGTTGTCAGCTGAGGATGGTCGAGATACCGAAATTACAATCCTGATTTTCGATAAATCTCTTGTGATAGTATACTACATAGCTTAATTTCTTATTATCATCATGAAATACTTCTATAGACTAAGAACAAACGTAGATCTGGTTTAAAATCTGTTTGACGCCGTAGCCATGTAGGTACTCCAATATTTGCACAGAATGGCTCTAAAATTGCCACTCTAAATAATTGTTCACAGCCAATAAACTGAAAATAATCAGACAGAAAGATAAGATAGCGGCTTTGAAAGAAGTAGCTACGTTGTGATTTACATATATAGCACTCATGGATCTCGATTTGAGCTCAATTACACAATATAGTCGATGCGAAATGGTCTCACAGAGGGATATCGGCACCGTTTGCAACATCTTCCGATTTTATCATCTCTGTCGTTAGGTATAAGAATTACGACTGCTTACCTACTTCTTGAATAGAACGTTAGTTATTGGTATTTTGTCATCACAAATCCTTTTATGTATAGCGCGACCGTTTTTATTTCTACTGAAACGGTATATTGTCAAATTTCCGATATTTTAATTAATCAGAAAAAATAATGCACATTCTCAGAAGATCGTACCTAAATACCAATTATTTTCAAAAAAAAGGACGATATGTTCTTGTATCTATAGTCGCTTTAGTAAAGCCGTAGAGTAATAAATCTTTAGGTGATAGGATGGTCAAAGACGTGTCATTTATTTATTATTTGTATGCACGAGTTAGTAGTTGGTGAAAATGTTTTGTTCATTCCAAAAATAATGGAAAAGTTTTCTATATTCACTCCAATTTAACGTGCTAAAAATATACCACTTTTCCAAAGTGAAAATTTAATTACATTGGGTGTATACGATGTTTCAAGGCTTCAAGGCTTCAAGGCCATTTACCTTCAATCGATGAAAATATTGAAATGTATTATGAGATGACGACAATTGGACATCATATACAAAGTGGTTTCATCAATCAGAGGATAATTTTGTTCCCATTTCGGAGAGAATACTTCTGCTTCAACTAAACACCAAGCCGGTACAAATTAATATCATGCAGGTATATGCACCTACGGCAGATAAATGCGATGATGAAGCAGAAAGTTTTTACCATGACCTCCGACAGACAATCAGGAAACTAAACAAGAAAGACATCACAATAATCATGGGCGACTTCAACGCCAAACTGGGAAAGGGAAGCGGTAACGAATTTGTTGGATCACACGGGCTTGGCATACGAAACGAGAGAGGTGAAATGTTGAATACGTTTGCAATGGAAGAACAAATGGTGATACTCAATACATTTTTTAAACTACCGGCCCGCCGTTTATACACCTGGAAATCACCTGCGGATAGACCGGACCACATAATAAGAAATCAGATAAATTTTATGCTGGTCAATAAGCGGTACAGAAACATTTTCACTGCAGTGAAGACTTACCCCGGCGCTGATATTCAGTCAGATCACGTTCCGCTGGTCGGCACAGCTAAATTAAAGCTGAAAAAGATCATAAAGAAAAAACAACATCCCCAAATCGACAAAATAAAACTAAAGAACCCAGCCATAAAGGAACAAGTGAAACAACACATGTCTGGAAAATTAAAAGTCAAAGACACTACTGTGGACGTCGATGCTGAAGTTGATACACTGAAATTAGTTGTGAAGTCTGCAAGTGACACTATTTTTAAGCCTGATAAAAACAAGAAAAAGAAACGATGGATGACTGATGGAATCCTAAGTCTGATGGAAGAACGCCGGAAAGTAAAAGACAAAGATCAGGATAAATACAAAGATATTCAAAAAAGGATCCGGAAAGAGATAAGAGGAGCTAAGGAAACATGGGCTCGAGAAAAATGTTTAGAAATAGAAGATCTGGAAAAAAGACATGATAGTTTCAACATGCATCGTAAAGTCAAAGAATTAAGTGGCCTATACAAAGCACCTATGGTTGGCCGTCTGCTGGATGAAGACAACAACACCATCATAGATAGAGACGAGAGAATTAATACCTGGAAGAAATATATCAGCACCTGTTCCAAGATGAGAGAAATAACGAACCAGTAATCAACGCTGACGCGGGTCCACCCATCACCTCTGACGAAGTGCACAAGTCCATTGAACAGATGAAGGATGGAAAGGCTCCAGGACCAGATGACCTTCATGCCGAGTTCCTGAAGTTGCTGGACGGAGACGGAATAAAATGGCTGACAAATATATTTAACCATATTTACGACACCGGAGATATTCCTCGAGACTGGCTAAAGTCCACATTCATTCCAATACCTAAAAAAGCCAGTGCAAAACAATGCGAAGACTATAGACTAATCAGCCTCATGAGCCACCTACTCAAATTATTTCTGAAGATAATTCACAAACCTATATATAATAAATGCGAGGAACATATATCAGACACACAATTCGGATTTAGAAATGCACTAGGAACTAGAGAGGCTTTATTTGCTATTCAGGTCCTATTCCAGCGATGCAGGGATGTTGGTTGTGATGTATACGTCTGTCTTATAGACTACCAAAAAGCCTTCGATAGGGTCCAGCACAATAAAATGATAGAGGTTTTAAGAACAATCGGCATCGACGAGAAAGATTTGCGTCTTATAATAAATCTGTATTGGCATCAAACAGCAAATATTAGAGTCGATGGTGATTACTCAGAAGATGTAAATATAAGACGCGGTGTTAGACAGGGCTGTGTCTTATCCCCCACTTTGTTCAACCTGTACTCAGAACACATATTTAACACAGCACTGGAAAATGTGGATGCTGGAGTGTTGGTTAATGGACAGAGATTGAACAATATACGTTACGCGGACGATACTGTTGTGTTCGCTGATTCTCTCGAAGGTCTTCAAGAATTGATGAATCGTGTCTTTAAAGCTAGCTCTGAGTACGGATTGTCTCTTAACATCAAGAAGACCAAATTCATGGTAATTAGCAAACAAAATACACCTCCTGACCAACTAGTAATTAATAATCAACAAATTGAAAGAGTAACTAATTACACATATTTGGGCACTACGATTAATGAGCAATGGGATCACTCTGTGGAAATAAAATGCCGCATAGAAAAAGCAAGAGCCACTTTCGTTAAAATGGGAAACCTATTTAAGAGTAGAGATCTTAATATACATACCAAACTAAGACTACTCAAATGTTATGTCTGGTCTGTGCTTCTATACGGTGCCGAGTCCTGGACCCTGACGGAAGCATCTACAAAAAAACTTGAAGCCTTTGAGATGTGGCTATACCGACGAATTCTCAGAATTTCCTGGGTGGATCGTGTTTCCAACAAAAGAGTCTTAGAAACACTACAAAAGGAGACCGAAATAATGAACATCGTTAAACAAAGCAAATTAGAATATTTCGGACACATAATGAGGAATCAAAAAAGATATGGTCTGCTCCAGTTAATACTGCAGGGAAAGGTTTTAGGCAAGAGAGGGCCTGGAAGGCGCAGAATTTCCTGGATGAAAAACCTCAGAACTTGGTTTTCTATGTCTACAAGAGGGCTGTTTAGAACAGCAGTCAACAAAGTACAAATTGCTTTGCTTATCGCCAACATCCGGAACGGATAGGCACGCTCAGAAGAAGATACAAAGTTGTCAAGTAAAGAAACTCTAAAAATGGTTTTATAGTGAAACCTCCAAATACTTCTCCAGGAAAGCCCAGAATGGTTATTGATGAAGACTTTAGGAATACTATTCGAAAAACTGAGCTTTCGTTTCATTTTCGGAAAGAAATTTCCACTGTGGAAAAAATACACTCTGTGCTCGTAGGAGATCAGCACTTACCTTTAATATCAAAAAACAAATTGTGACAAGTTTTGCATGAATTGAATTCTACATGGAAAAGTACAACAAGAAGTCAGTTCACATAGATAAATACAAAATCGTTGCTGGGAAAGAAATTATTTAAGTGCAATTAAAAATATCGTGTTACAATGAGAAAATTTTTTTTCTACATGAAACTTGAATTAATCAAGTGTACTCGGTTCAGAAAACTTGTAATCGACAAGCCTTCCTCCATGGTTTGTCTACAAAATTTCAGGCTCCGTCAGGAAAAGGACGACGTATAATAATAACGCATATAGGTAGCGTTGACGGTTTTGCAAATGGGGGTTATTATCATTTCAAAGTAAAAGTACTGGAGACTATCATGAGGACATGATTGTGGATATTTTTGAAAAACATTTTGAACAACTGTTGGTTTTGAATCCACTAGGATCTGTTGTAGTAATGGATAACACAAGCTATCATTCGCGACAGATTGAAATAACGTCAACATCTTCATGGAGTAAGCACACATCATCAGATGACTGAAGGATAAAAATATTACTTTTGAAGAAGATATGGTAAAATAATAATTATTATCAATTGTTAATTTACATAAACAATCATACAAAAAATATAAGATTGATTAAATGTCAAAAATCCGGGAAGTTAGTATACTCCGTCTTCCAACTCACCACTGCGAATTGAATCCGATTGAACTAATATGGTCACTGGTGAAGGATGAAGTGACTAGAAAAAACACAATTTTGATATAAAAGGCGTCAAACTTCTTTTCAATAGTGTAATGAAGAGTGTTACATCCCAAAATTGGAAATCTAACCTCGACATTGAAGGAGAAAATGAAATGTGGAAACTGAATCATATTATGGAGTTCCAATTACAATATCAAGTGTTATTTCAAATGGCAATTTACCTTTTTTATTGTACATCTAGAACCGACATTTGAGCAAAGCATAAAATACCCAAGTTGTTAGTATTTATCTGACCAAACTTTTGACAGATTTAATTATTTTTGTTATAAACTCGATTTTTGAGGAACATTTAAAAAATTGTAGCTCGTAGATCTTTTGCACTACAGACACAATTTTTGCTTGGGTGGATAGAAGAAGGATCAACGAATTGTTTGAGCAGTCTACACATGTCAAATGTTTATTGCGTTGTTTTGTATGATTTTTTCAATTTGGCCTTTTTCAAACAGCAATAACTCAATTTTTTCAAATATCACGTGCCAATTTCAAATTTCAGATGGAATTGTATCAGCATGTACTACACCCATCTCTTATAGTTCCGAAATAATTTGGGAATATATAGAATTTTGATGATTCTGCAAGAACTAACAGAGAATGCTCGGAAATATTTGAATCGAGTAGCTGAACTCGCTACGCTCACCTGACAGGTGCTTAAAATTAATGTACTTGTCAATTCGTTCATTCGAATTTGATATTTCAACAAGAGTTGTTGGTAATTTGGAGTGAAAATTTTTTAAAAACACCAGACACGAGGATATGTTAAATCTCTTTTTAATTCATGGCGAATGTCAAAAAGTGGTGCAACTTGCAGGCAATTCAATAACCAATTTCTAAATTTGCCGCCTATGAGTAAAACAAAATTTCGAAGGATTAGGAGCAATTTCCTGCAATTTGGAGGAACAAAATACATAGAAAATATAATAAAACCAATTCTCGAGGACGACGACAATCAAAATAATACGCTAGCGTATTTTCGGGCCAATCCACATGAGTCCATTAAGTCATCATCAATGGATATTGGATTGAGTTCTTCTTCCATTCAAAGGATCCTTAAGAAACATAACATGGACGCGTATTCTTTTATCAGACTACAAAAATTGAAACCTACGGACCTTCCCAAGCGTCTAAATTTCTGTGAAAATTTATAAATTCGGCTTCAAGAAGATGAGACAATTCTGCAAAAAATTATATGGTCTCATGAAGCCAAGTTCAATGAAAGTGGAATAACCAACAGGAGAAATCGACATTTTTGGGCCACAGAAAATCCACATTTCATTGAGGTTATTGATTTCCAAAATAAATTCAGCGTGAACGTTTTTGCAATTTTAATGAATGATTTGTTGGCTTATCTGATTAATGAGGAAAATCTTAATGGATAAAGATACCTGGAAATTTTGAGAGGAACATTAGCAAATTTTTTTGGATTAACATTCTGAGGGATTGATATTAACGAATGGATGGTGCACCAGCACATAAAACACGAGCTGTAGATCGGCAGCTAACAGAAATGTTCGAGGACAGATGGTGGGTTAATCAAGGACCAAATTGATGGCCTTTGCGTTCTCCGGACCTGACGCCCCTTAATTTTTATTTATGGGGCAAAATCAAGAGTGTAGTGTATCTTATTCCTGAAAAAAGTAAAGAAGAGTTACTAGAGCGCATTCATAATGCTTTTCGTAATATTGATCCTGGGGAAACTAAGAGGGCAACACATTATGTTCGTATACGAGCTGTCAAGTGTATCGAGCAAAATGGGGCCCATATTGAACTTTTATTCAGATCGTAAATTAGTTTTCTCCTATGATGTTTGCTATCATTTATTCGTATTAATTTCATTATCTTCGATGATTGGTTCTCGTTTAGTTCCTACAATTTTTATTCATCTGAATTGATAGAAAATTGCTTTTAATGCTTCGAAATTTTATTTTACTCATAGACGGTAAATTTGGAAATCGGTTATTGAATTACCTGCAATTTCTACCCACAACTTTTTGATTTTGATATCCTAAAATAAATTAAAAAAGGATTAAATATATTTTCGTTTGAATAACCAGTGGTTCTATTCCACATGTGTTGAATTTTGTGGATATTATCAATCTGAAATAACGATAATTCCTGTTGAAATATCAAATTCGAATGAACGAAGTGACAAGAACATTAATTTTAAGCACCTGTCAGGTGAGCGTAGCCAGTTCATCTACTTGATTCAAATATTTGACAGCATTCTTTGTTAGTTCTTGCAAATCATCAAAATTCAATATATTTCCAAATCATTTCGGAACTATAAGAGATGGGTATAGTACATGCTTATACAATTCCATCCGAAATTTGACGCTTCATCTGATGGCGATATAAAAATTGGCACGTGCAATTTGAAAATATTGAGTTATTGCTGTTTGAAAAATGCCAAATTTGACGAATCACACAAAACAACGCAATAAATATTTGACATGTGTAGATTGCTTAAAAATTTCCTTGATCCTTCTTCTATCCACCCAAGCAAAAATTGTGTCTGTGGTGCAAAAGATCTACGAGCTACAATTTTTTTAAATGTTCCTTAAAAATCGAGTTTATGACAAAAATAATTTAATCTGTCAAAAGTTTTGACAGATAAGTGCCAACAACTTGGGTATTTTATGCCTTGTTCAAATGTCGGTTCTAGATGTATAATAAAAAAGGTAGATTGCAATTTGAAATAACAAAGTGATGACCCACTTCTGGTGAAACCGGAAATGGTATCACTTCGAAAATATTTCACTTCAATTGAAAACTGCTAGTTATGGCCGCGTATAAAATTTCATCTTGATATTGTAATTGGAACTCAAAAAGTTTTTAACGGACGGACCCGGTGGATATCCTATATATATATATATATATATATATATATATATATATATATATATATATATATATATATATATATATATATATATATACAGTGTGTTCCAACGAAAATTTGACCCCCTATAACTCCGAAATGAGTAACATTAGCGAAAAACACCAAGACATGTCGATTTTTGTTTCGAGGGGGAGCATTTTTCGAAATAATTCGAAACTTGTCAGATCAACCCCCTACCCCCAGCAACCCTAATTTCGAAATTCATGATAGGAATAAGGGTCGAGTGGCACCTTACTGTAAAGGTCTGTCAATTCTCCATTCTGATTTGTCATTTTAGAATTTTTAATTAACATACAGGGTGTCCCAACCGAGGGTAAAGTTGAATTCCTGCAAATCCCAAATACTAAATGAAATCGATTTATTTTGGCATAATGCAAGCGCAGGTTTATGCTCGGTCTAGAAAACGACCTACACTTGTGAATTTGGAGTTGGTGCAATCAACCCCTATTTCCAGCATCCCCAACTCAAAAATCATTCGATCGAAAATAGGTCAAGTGGCACCTCGTTGGAAAGGTATTTCAATTTTCTCTTCGAATTTGGTATTTTCGAAATTCAGAATCAGCATACAGGGTGTCCCGGAGCAGGAACACTGAAAACCCAAATAACTTTTTGAAACTGGTTCATTTCGGTATAATACGAGAACATGTTTATGTTTGATTCGAGAATAAGACTCTCTTGCGTGAATATGGAATTTTGCAATCAATCTCTTCCATTCAGCATCCCCAACTCAAAAAATCATACAAGTGATTACAGGTTGAGTGGCAAAGTTCCAGAAAGATTTTTCTATTTTCTGAATCACTGAGGCATTGGTTTCAGTTTGGCAATCGAGGTTTTCTGGCGTGAGGATCAGGATGAGGGGATGATGGAGAAACTGATTGGATGCTCATCTAAACAGGAAAACGAGATTTATTGAACTTGTATTCAATTGAAAACAAAAAACTAACTTGATTATTACAACAATTGTTCAAAATGACCTCCGCCCACCTCCATACAGTTATACAGACGATTTTCGAACTCTCTTCTCACATTAGCGAAAACTTCAGGAGTCAAAAGTCGGCATTCTGTGATAATCCTCATCCGCAGCTCCTCCAGGTTTTCTGGTCTTGTGGCATAAGCTTTAGATTTTAGATGGCCCCACAAAAAAAATCTAGGGGATTTAAATCCGGTGACCTGGCTGGCCACTCAACAGGTCCTCTTATACCAATCCACCTTCCTGGGAAATTTTCGTCTAAATATTGGCGCACCCGAGCATCATAATGCGGAGGAGCACCGTCTTGTTGAAAACGCATTTCGTCCTCAGAAAGAGTTGGATCGTTCTGTAAAATTTCTGTCAATCTAGGATGTATGTGTTCCTCTAACAACTGTAGGTAGCCATTTCCATTCAGATTACCCCCAATAAAGAAAGGCCCAACTAGATGATTGCCAAAAATTCCTGCCCAAACGTTCAACTTCTGAGGCCTTTGCGTGTGGGCCTCTCTAAACCAATGAGGATTCTGTGTGTCCCAATATCGACAATTATGTCTATTCACTTCACCACTGAGCATAAAGGTGCTTTCATCAGAAAAACAGATGTTATTCAGAAAATTTGGATTAGCGTTTAGGTTTTCACTTAGATTTTCACAAAACTGTAAACGACGATCTGGATCATCTTCGTTTATTTCATGCACTAATTTTACCTTGTAGGGGTGAAATTTGTGATGTTTCACGATTCTATGGACAGTTCTAGCTGATACACCAGTCAGACGAGATAGTTTTCTGATCGAAGTAGTATTCTCCATTTGTAGATGACCCACTACTGCCACTTCCGTTGCCTCATTTCTGACAGGACATGCCACTTCATGTTTTTGTTTGCCACCGAACCCGTAGCTAGGAATTTGTCAACCAAATATTTAACGTACTGGTGACTGACTCCCTTCTCTTTCAGGATGGTTCCTATCGAATATCCTTGCCGTTTCTTTGGCACAACTGTTATTTCGAAAATACGTCGATACAATTTCGACCCTTTCCTCAGTGGAATAAACCATTTTCAGATTAATTTCAACTGACGAACAACAACAATAATGAGGAACTAATCTGAATAATAATAATATTTCATTGCAAAATGAGAAATAACAGATGACTGCACGCCAGATGGAAATGAAAAAATGTGAACATTTTCAATGCAGAAATCAGCTTTATTTCTTCGTAATTGATGCTCAACACATCGTACCCCAATACTTTTAACAGTTTCGATTTAATTTTAGTTGATAATTTCAAATGACGATATTGAATTTTTCGAAAGCGACATCCTGTATGGAGAGCCGAACTGAATGAAATGCTTTAATCATTCTGGAATTCAAAAACCTTTCTGAAGATATGCCACTTGAATTATTTGTATGATTTTCAAGTTGGGGATGCTGAATGGAAGGGGTTGATTGCAAAATTCTATAACCACACAAGAAAGTCCTATTCTCGGATCAAACATGTTCTCGTATACCGAAATGAACCAGTTTCAAAAAGTTATTTGGATTTTCAATGTTCCTGCTTGGGACACCCTGTATGATGATTCTGAATTTCGAAAATACCAAATTCGAAGAGAAAATTGCAGTACCTTTCCAACGAGGTGCCACTTGACCTATTATCGATCGAATGATTTTTGAGTTGGGGATGCTGGAAATAGGGGTTGATTGCACCAACTCCAAATTCACAAGTGTAGGTCGTTTTTCTAGACCGAGCATAAACCTGCGCTTGCATTATGCCAAAATAAATCTATTTCATTTAGTATTTGGGATTTCCAGAATTCAACTTCACCCTTGGTTAGGACACCCTGTATGTTAATTTAAAATTCTAAAATGACAAATCAAGGTGGAGAATTGACAGACCTTTTCAGTAATATGCCACTCGACCCTTATTCCTATGATGAATTTCAAAGTTAGGGTTGCTGGGGGTAGGGGTTGATCTGAGAAGTTTCGAATTATTTCGAAAATGCTCCCCTCGAAACAAAAATCGACGTGTCTTGGTGTTTTTCGCTAATGTTACTCATTTCGGAGTTAGAGGGGGTCAAATTTTCGTTGGAACACACTGTATATATATATATATATATATATATATATATATATATATATATATATATATATATATATATATATATATATATATATATATTCTTTTGAAAAGAGAGGATTTACAAAAATTCGAATAATTGTATTTACAATAATTGCTTTTACTATAATTTTGGTGTGTGTCAGAAAAAATACAAGTGTGAGCTCAGGAAATGTAGCAGGGGTACCATACTATCTTGCATATGATTCAATAAAGAAGTAAAAAACCTGAGGAAAAAACTCGTTTTCCTGTCGTTATTTCACTAGCAATAGCTAGTCTGTTTATGTTGTGTTAGTGTCGTGTGTACATAAAGAGTACCAAAAATTTTTCTGCTCAGTCCGTTCATTCTCTCTTGCACACCATGATTTCCAAACGAAGACAAAGGGGAAAGGAAGGTTTTGGACAGGAATCTGTAACAATGGAAAAAAAAACCAGCAGAAAAATATTTCAACAATCATACCAAAAGATGGCAAATAGCATCAGTATCTTATTCCTTTTTCAAAAAAATCTAAGAAAAGATTGTACATAGCAAGCAAGGCCATTAAAAGGTCTAAAAAGATATTCAAAAATACATAACCTGCGATATTTCCTCTTTCGCGGAGATGCTCTTCCGTCGCATTGTGAGTCTCCTGAGACATAATAACTTCCTTGTTCTGGCTTGTCAATTTTGAAGTATAATCGCAGAATCCTTTCAATATCCAAGCTCAACAAAAGAATTCCCTTTCTGTTTGACCGAGAGAGCCCCGATGGCCAGGTTCGGTCTTCTAAGTAATGCCGATTATGATCTATAGATGTTCTAGAATCATTATGAACCCAATAATTTGGGTTTACATCTACCATATATTTTTTCGTGGATCTTGTTTAATTTAAATAAAAATTTGCGAAAAAATTTGACAGTCGTTATCTGCTAGGATAACACGGATTCTCAGAGCTGAAATGAAATAGTCTCAAACACTTGGGATGATTTTTATTCCAAATATTTTATATCCAAATATTTATATTTTTGCAACATAGTTATGAGTATTACTTCAATGTACGTTTAAAAAGTGCCTCAAAACACAATATTAACGTCACAATAGCGAATAAGTAACAAATCTGTTTCAATGAATATTATTTCACAAAAATTAGTGACTAGAATGCTAATCAAACAATATAATATACGGATTCATACACACATTTTACATCATTACAATTGAAATTCAATTTCATCTTGGATACGTATGCTGTTCAAAGCCTATTGCTGATGGCATCAGAAGTTTAGAAGGGGACTTACTATGAATATCTTATACCGAAACTGATGAAAATGCAAAGAATTCTAAGCAGTTCGAAAATGGATAACCTTATATATTGTGATGATGGATAGATGTTATTAAAGAAAGTCTTAATATGCGTTTTGAGAGATTTTATAAATCAGAAGAGCCAAAAGCAAAAGATGTCAAATAGCATCAGTATCTTATTCCTTTTTCAAAATGTAATGGGTGCCAAAAGCCAACAGAGAATACATCAAAGAAGTATTTGTTTCAGAAGTGAAAACGATAAAATAAGAAGACGAAAAGAGTTCCCAAGTCCAACATACTGACTCTGATAAAAAGAAGGAAAGAACAGAACCTTTTTATATGTTTGTTTGGGACTCTGATTCTTCAGCAGCCAGTGATAGTGTTAATACTACTGTAATACATCTAGAAACACTTCAATATTTAAAAGAACTTAGACAGGTATCCAAATGTAAAAGTACTCTTCCTCAAATATAATATTTGCTTACCGAGTTCTGTCTCTGTTGAACGACTATTTTCTTTTAGTGGAATGATTATGAGGCCCCATAGGCGGAACATGAAACATAAACTCTTTGAACAAATACTAGTTTCAAAATCAGTTAAATAAAAATAAGTGCTTATGCTTAGCAAGGTATTATTTTCAAAACCTATTTTGGAAATACGTATTTTGCATTTTGTATTTAAATACTTTCATTCAAAACTATTTTGTATTTCTATTTGAAACAGTGCTAACAACTATGCATTTGCATTCTGTATTTAAATACTTTTACTAAAATATTGTTCACATCTCTGTACCTGTACTAGGTCTCTTAAAGATGTATGGTAAAACTCCGTTCTTCAAATAACTGGGTATGTTTTTTATTGGTCAAGTGGATTAATCTTGAGAGAATAGATAAACTCGCATCTAATTTACGCTTTTAAAGAAGCTAGTGAACACAAACATTAAATCCTAAAAGGTTGCCACAATTGTGGAATGACAAGTGTCGCCAACTCCCAGGAGTTTTTCCAGTAATCCACCAGCTCTAAAGGAATGTTTGATAACAATACAAATGAAAATGGTACTCAGAGACATTGAAATAAATCAAATAGAAATGTAAAACTCTTAGCGAAAGTCAAAATCCCCAAAAACCTGTTAAAACCTAATATTTCCAATCCGGTCGAGAATGACTGCATGATATCTACAATTCATACTCAAAATCGATCAGCTGATCCATTTCTTTCTAATTTCCGACCAGTCTGTTCTAAACTTAATTCAAGGTAGCTCGCTAGTATTGCTAGCTTCTTAATATTCTATTGAGAATGTTCCAGAGATGTCTGATGGAATTGCGGTCTGAACTTTGTGTATTGAAGTGATTCAGTGATCTTGAAGGTTCCTAACGATATGAGCTTGGTATGGTCTGGCACTGCAATCCATAAACAAAAAGTTTTCACGCAAATGGTCCAACATGCTCTTCCAAAATGTCTGTAAAGTATCTCTAGGGATTCAGGATTTCATAATTTATGACTACGTCATTGTCGGTGTTCAAAGAAATTCCTTCCCACGCCATTATTGTACTTTCATCAAGACCATTGTTGCAGAGGGCATATCTGTTATTTCGATATCTGTACACTAGAGAACGTCGACGGAAATAAAAATTACAAAGTCTCGACTCATCTGTGAACAGAACTCTTTCCTAATGAGCTTCTTACCGATTTCCATGTCGAGCTTTTCGATGTGCTGCGATTAACGATGGGGCTCGATCATATTCGAAAAAACATATATCAATAATCAGTTACCTTCCAAAAGAGAATTTTAAAATATGGAAATTATGTGTTTATTTCTAGGAGAAGTGTAGTTATTCTAAAATGGATCTTTTCTGCCCTATTGAGTAAGTAAACATTTAAGTTATAGCTCTATGGTCTCAACTAAGATTAGGTTATATTTGATCTCATCTAAGGTTATCAGTTCATTTGGGAATTTCTATTCCAAATAAGCTATTGTACAGTGAAACGCGTCACATTTCAACCAATTGATTATGGCTTCTGATCAAATAAGGTAGTAGTTTAAACCCAAATGCTCGCTTCAATAGAAAACTAACTCTTTCCACGAAATATTCTAATTTTTTGGACCAGCATATTTAAATTTCATCTGCTCATAACAAAAAACAATCACACTCAATAAAATACCAACAGTCCAAATAGAAACAGGTAGTACCATGTGTGCCAAACTCAAACTTTTCATACTGAAATATTCATCATTGATCCGTAGAAGTTTATCGTATTTTTCTGCAATATTTTTGATTATTCCAGATTGAAAAAGATATTGAAGCATCCTGTTGGTTTGATCAAAGAGTGGATAACCTTTTGAGAAAATCCCTTGTAGATTCTCGTTTTGATGTACACTTATGGGTTCCAATAGAAGTTGATTATAAAGTTTTATCTCTTCATTTCGAACTTCCCTGTCGAATCCAACTATAGCTATATTTTTGCGTTCTATTGCTCTCTGGATACAGGACGTAACATTTTCAATGCAATATGTAAAAAGATGTCTTGGATAACCACGCATTTCCGGTGTAAAATATGCCCAATAATGGAGATTTCGTGAAGTACTTGCTATATGAAAATTATTGTCTCTGATTTTTTGTATGGAATTTATTTGGGATTCATAGTTTTTTCCGTTTAATAAATATATCAATCGAGTTCCAAAAAAGAAATTCATCATAGTAGCAAGAAAAATGATACAGCAAACCAGTATTTTATGCCGCAAACTCTTTGAATAGAATCTTGTAGATTGTCCTAGAAAAAGTATGAATGGTGATGAAAGTATTCCAAAGAATGACTTAATTGGTTTTCTTCCAGTATATTTATAAATTTTAAATGACCATACTGCACTGATAGCCAGTATTGTAATCACAAGTGCGATGTAAACATTTTTCTGGAAAATTGTGAAAACATATTTCCATCTTGGTATTTCAGAAGCAACTGGTACAAACCAAGCGATATGTTCGTGACGATATGGATATGTTGGATTTTTGCTCCTAGGTCTATCAACTTGCAACCCAAACGTTAAATCTGCTGCGTAATTCAACTCTCTTTCATCAAACGGTACCACTTGAATACCAATTTTCAAATAATCGAAAATCACTATGAATATTTCACTTTCTATTCCCTTATATCTAGTTTTGCAATGAATACATTTGGAAAATATGTCTTTTCTGCGGAATGTCACTCTAATTTTTGATTTGTTCCATTCGTTGGGTATTTTAATCGGAAATAAATCTTTTTCACTCGATATAAACAAACTATCGGTACAGGATTTAATGAAATTAATTTCAGTGTCAATTCTATGTAAACTCTTTTCTCTGTAAGGATATGACGTAGCTATATTACCAGACGATACATCTAAAAAAGTTACGTTTACGATATAATATTTTGCAAATAATTTCAATATTTCAGTAGTAATATTTGATCCAATAATGGGAAATTTTGCATGGGGTTTGAACCAGAATGTCCATCTCATCGTTTCTATGATATTTTCAATTTGTTCTTCATTGAAACTATCGAAAATATAGTACTTCGGTGGTGTTATTTCATAGTATAATCGCAATCTTTCGAATGGGTACTTTATAATTATACCAGGGAAGTCGAAACCAATTCTATCACTTAACACTCCGATTTGATCTCCGGGATTTGTACTAATTTGTGTTATTATATTTATACATTGAAGTATTGTTAAAGGGTTCATGGTGAACTTGCTGTTTCTTTTATGTAGGTTCTGTGTAGTGGTATAAATTTTATAAATTATAAATTAATGCTCACCTATACATTTTGTATACTTACTGGAGATAATTGCTGTTGTTTTCAAACCACTTAACTTTCAAGTGAAAATACTATGCCTGAGTTTAAAAGGATCCTGAATATTGAATATTATTGCGTTATGTAAATTTATAAGAACTTTCCGGAATAATACTGTGTGAAAAAACATATGGATTTATTTCATGTGTAGTTTCATAATCATAACACTTTTAAGGTGGCAGGCGGCCTCACCCTCGTCGCCCAGTGTGATATTACCACATCCAACTATAAGTCCCGTGAATTGGTCACTTGTGCGACTAAGTTTCGGGATCTAGTAGATAGGCCGGTTTCCAGGATGAGAAGGATTGGAAACGAAGCATGATGAGCTCTTCGGGAACAAAATTATCCGGAGTTAAAATAGTCTCCGATTGGGATCTCCGGGGGAACAGCCTCGAGGGGTTCATGATGCGGGTCGAGCACTCCTCTAGCGAATTGACTAATTTATTCACGTTCTAGAAAAGAAATCAAACTCTTGGTAGAGTTCTGCAACATCAGAGGACTGGGGCACAACCACTTGAATGTCGATGCAGTCGACCAGCACCTGCAAAACGCATAACCCCATGTGCTGGCCCTAACCGAAACCCAAATAAGTCAAACAACCGACACAACGTATTCACGTTTTAATGAGTATGAGTTACATACGAGAATCAGGTTCAAGAGGGCTTCTGTGTTTTCGCTAGATCGGATGTTGCATGCCAGAAAGAGGACACGATTGAGGACGACAGTTTCGACCTTGCGTGGTTTAAAATCTGTTTGCAGGATAAACACTGCGCTGTCTATATCGTTCGCCAAACGATATTCACTCGCCTAGTCTGTTTCAGTGTTTTCGCTAGATCAGATGTTGCATGCCAGAAAGAGGACAGGATAGAGGACGACACTTTCGACCTTGCGTGGTTTAAAATCTGTTTGCAGGATAAAACACTGTGCCATCTATATCGTTCGCCAAACGATATTTACTTCCCTAGTATGTTTCAGTATCTAGTTGATAAGGTAAATTGGATTCATACACATCATCTGGCCAATTTTACTGGGTAACTTCAACGTTCACAACATCAACTGGTTCCGCCACTCCAATAGAACAAATGAAACGAAAAGACCCGCTGAAACTTTCGCAATCAGCCATAATCTACCGGAGCTAGTCAACGAACTGACAAGAATACCTGATCACCCAACCGATTTCCCGAACTCCTTGTATCTTTTTTTGGTTTCAGATCCAGATGATTTTGAAGTGAAGGCCTTAGCACCGCTAGGCAACTCAGACCACAACCTTATATCTGCTACTGAAAACATTATGCTGCCGTTAAACCAAGAGCCTATCCCACTTAGAGGTGTTTGGCAGTATAATCGTGCTAACTGGGATGAGCTGGGTGAATTCTTTTTATGCTTTCCATTCAGTGATGTTTGTCTTTTAGATCCTGACATCAAAGTGTGCACTGAATCTGTTACAGAACTCATTCATGCAGGAATGGTTCTCTACATGGTTCAACAAAGACTGCGGAATAGCCTCTGAAGCCAAGAACAGAGCTTACAAGTCATGAAAGATAAATCCAACAGAGGAAACGAGAACAACCTTCGTACTAATACGGAACGTATGCAACCTAACAACTGCAAGAGCAGAGAACAATTTCAACGAAGGGGTACCTAATAAACTCTTTGAATAGGCAAACGGGACTAGACAGTTCTCGTGTATGGCGAAGACTGTCAGTGCCAATTTCTGCAAATCTGCGTTTCCGCTTCTTGTTAGAGAATACGGAAGTATAGCATCATCTTCGAAAGAGAAAACCGATCTATTTGCTGTCTTGTTCTCAAAGAATTCTGTTCTAGATTCATCTAACGCAATACCACCGAACATTCCACCTACGAATTGTTCCATGGCAGAAATCATGTTCAGAGTTGGCACTGTAAGTCGAGCTCTCGAGCAGCTAAACAGCAAGAAAGCAGTTGGTCTAGAGGAAATACTGCCAATCATCGTGATAAAGTGTTCTCCCGAACTGGCATCCATTCTTAACCGTCTGTTTCAGATTTCTTATGAAAGTCAGACTTTTCCGAACAGCTGAAAAATAGCGAGAATTCAACCGATCACAAAGAAAGGAAAGAAGTCCTTACCCTAAAACTACCGCCCTGTTGCACTTCTTCCCATTATGTCCAAAGTTCTGGAGAGAGTCATAAACGATAAACTCATCAAATATCTTGAGTTGCAGGGAATTATTAACGACCGTCAGTATGATTTTCGCAGGCAGCTATCGGCAGAAGATCTGCTCGCCTACGTCACTCAAGTTTGTACTTTAACGATGGAAAAGCATGGGCAATCTAGAGCAGTAGCCCTCGACATCTCTAAAGCCTTCAATAGGATTTGGCATGTAGCCTTGTTGAATAAACTTGCTGCATATGGGCTTCCCGAAAAATTGAGGGGTGGGATAAATAGTTGTGGTCGACAGTATAACATCTGATTGTTACCAGTTGCAAGCAGGTGTACCTCAGGGATCCATTTTTTTGCCAACCTTGTTTATGTTGCAGATGAACGATCTTCTGTCATCTACAGAGAACAAGATCTTCAGTTTCGCAGACGATTGCATCTTGGTTTCGTCTTTTAGGAATCTTCGGCTGATTACAGCTGCGGAATCTCAGCATTAGAGATGTCAACAAATTAATAACTTAAACTCTGCCTACCAAAGGATATCGGGGGGGAGCCAGTTGAACCTGGTGAGCTTCAACGCGAGCAAGATGCAAGCAACTAGGTTTTCTAGAAAGGTCCCTGCTGGAGAACCTCATCTAATGATGTAAGGCCAACAAATTGCATCCAAAAATTCGATGCATCTTCCCGGAATAATTTCCAACTCCAGGTTTTGCTGGCATGAACATGTATCAGCAATAGCTGAGTCTGCATCAGCTAAACTTAGTTTTCTTTTCAGAGCCAAGCGATAACTCTCGTCATTTCAGCTGTTGTTTCTATATAAGACGTAGATTCGACCTGCTTTGGAATATTGTTCCATGTATGGGGATCTGCTCCCAAATACTCGTTGCAGATGTTGAACAGTGTGCAAAAATGGGCTGTGCGTCTCATTGACTACCCGGAGATCACCCACGCTCTCCAACCGCTGGCTCTCAGAAGACAAGTTGCTGATCTTTCTCAGTTTTCCAGATACTTCCACTAGTTCATATGTAATGGTCAACTTTTTTTTAGCCAACAAGTTATTACACAAAGTCTCCCTGTTTTCTCTGCCTATGAGATAATAGAGCTAAAAATCAACTCTGGGTTAAAATGGATTCACCTATTCAGGAACTAAATAGGAGAGAGATATTGATAAGGGAAATATTATTCTTGGCATTTTTGTTGACTTAAATAGAGCGTTTGAGACCGTTGACCGTGAAAGATTGCTGGTAAAATGTGAGAGGCTGGGCATCAGAGGGACAGTACTGAAGTGGTTAAAGAGATATCTTGCAAATAGACGTCAAAAGACAAGGGTCATGGGAGTGTTATCACAGAGCGCAGAGGTTGGTTGTGGTGTAACACAAGGAAGTGTGTTGGGGCCGCTGCTGTTCATTTTGTATGTGAACGATTTGAATTTGTACTTTGGTGATTGTTTTCTCAGTTTGTTTGCTGATGATGCGCTGGTGTCGATAACTGATAGTGACTTTGACAGGTTGGTTACTACGATGAACAAAACACTTGATATACTGCAGGACTGGTTGAAGATGAACAAATTGAAATTGCTAAGACTAAGTGTATGATTTTCAGATCAAAATCTAAGTGCGTTGAGTTTCGATCTAGGAATTACAAAATTATTATGGATTATCAGCTTATTGATTTCGTCCAAGAGATGAAATATCTGGGAATCGTATTTGACCAGTAGTTGAACTTCTCTAAACATGTTCATTTTTTATGAAAGAAAATTGGAAAAAAAATAGGTTACCTAGGCAGGATTTCAAGAAAATTGTCTCCATGGTGTAGACGAGTCTATAACACTTTTATTGCTCTATATTTAGATTACTGCATTTCATTGCTGATTTTTTCGACGGGGGAGGACATTCGGAAGCTACACATAGAACAAAACAGAGCTATGAGAATTCTTCTTGGATGTAATAGGTTCACTCCTATCAGAGATATATTGAGGAGGTTAGGTTTTCTGAGTTTGGCGCAGTTGGTTGAGCAGTCAAACCTTATTCTCATTTACAAGATTACGAATGATCAAACGCTTTCATATCTAAAACAGTTTCTGGTGAAAAGGCTGAATATGATTTGTTATGGTCTCCTATCAAACGATGAATACCACATTCAGAGATTTTTTTGTCTTTTACACAAAAGTCCACCTTTCTCAGCGGTCTGCAGCGTTTCAATCGTTTGCCTTCTGATTTGTATTATTACGTCAATTTATTTTATGTTATTGTTTCTAGCTTCAGCTAAATAAACAGTGTTATATATAAGCGCAAGTTCGAGGACAACAAAACGTTATAAATCCAACTTTAGTATTAAGGAATCGCATAATATTTCCTTCATTGCATCTGAAATAAGTGTCATGAAACACTTTCTTACTGCTCAAAACAAAAATGGAAATTGTTTTCTATTCTTGTCCCAAAAATTCCCAAAACTTAGTGTAGAAAAAAGTTTATTGGTTACATTCTAATATAAAAACTCAATCCTCTAATGATTTATATAAGAAAGCCAAATCCTATTATAAATCCTTAATCCTAAGAACCAAATACAATTTTTACAGTGAACTTATTGATAAATCTGTAAATAAAAATAGAACTGTGTGGAATCTAGTAAATACTATGACTGGTCGAAAACGTATGGAACAAAATTCTATTGCACTGGTTATTGATAATGTTACGCATAACGATCCCAAGGATTTGGCTGAGATTTTCGCTAATTATTTCACTACAGTTGCCGAATCTTCCCTCAACAGTTATTATAAAGACTCAATGTCATCCTCATGTACGACGTCACGTATGTTAGACACAACCTTTTTCTTCCACCCAGTCCTGGAGCATGAAATCCATGATGTTATAAGATCACTCAAAAACAACAAAGGTTCTAGTGTTGATTTCATCTCAGCACGAATTCTGAAGATGATAGGTGCCGATAACAGCCGACATTTCGCTCATGTTATTAACCTGTCAATTAGCACAGGCGTATTTCCTCGTATTCTGAAAAAAGCAATCGTCATTCCTATTCATAAAAAGGATGATGTACACGATATCATGAACTATAGACCTATATCTATCTCAAGTGTCTTTTCCAAGGTTTTTGAAAGAATAGTGTTTGATAGAATGATGAAGTACCTAGGTAAATTTCAAATACTTGATTCTGCACAACATGGTTTCAGAACCGGCCGCTCGACTCAAACTGGAGCATTGCAGTTCGTGGAGTTCGTCTATCGTTGCCTTGATAATGGTCAATATGTTGCTGGATTGTTCTTTGACTTGTCTAAAGCGTTTGATAGTCTTGCTATCCAGTTTATATTGGATAAATGTTATAATCTTGGATTCAGAGGCGTGTTCTTGTACTGGATTCGTAGTTATCTGGAGGACAGAACTGCCTCAATCAGGGTTCACGACTCGTTCTCAAATGAACAGTACTGTAAATTAGGAGTACCCCAGGGTTCTGTCTTGGGGCCACTTCTATTTCTGTTATTCATCAACAATCTGCCACCAAATTTGAAAAAAATATTCTACAGAAAATCTAATATTCGCAATTTATTATCAAAAATAATCTGGTTGATACTGTTCGCTGATGACTCTTCCATAGCCATTACTGCTGAGACTCTTGAGGAGCTTCAAAAGTTATGCGAGCTGCTGGTGGAGAGTTTCGTAGAATGGTGCCATTTTAATGCTATTATGATCAATGTCAACAAGACGGAATGCATTCACTTCACTCTGTCGTCTTGTGATCAGGGTAGCTTAACAATAAGGTATTCAGATACAGTCATCTCTTCGAAGGACACCACTAAATTCCTCGGCGTTCACATCGATAGGAATCTGAAATGGAGTGCACATATCGATGCGATTTGTAAGAGGCTGAATAGTTCCTATTATGCCCTGAATAGAATCAAGACACTACCTCTAAGTTCCCTTGTGAACGTTTATTACAGTTTGGTATATAGTCACCTGTCCTATAATATCTTACTGTGGGGAAATTCCTCTGGCGTAGGTAGAGTTTTCATCATCCAGAAAAGAATTCTTCGAATGATGTTCGATACAGCTCCACAATCTTCATGTAGACCGTTGTTCCTGAAGAATGGTATCCTCACATTGGCGTCTATTTTCATTTTGAGGTGCCTCGTTTATATTAAAGAGAATGAAAGTAACATGACTAAACTTTCTAACTCTCATTCCCACAATACTAGAAATAAGGAAACATTATGTATCCCTAAACACAGAACTTCTAGATTTGAAATGTCGCCCCTGTACCAGGGTATCAGATTGTTCAATCATCTTCCACGGCATATACAGGGTCTAAGTGTAAATAGATTTAAGGTAGCAGTTAAGAATTTACTTTTAGCAAAATGTTTTTATACTGTGAATGAGTTTCTATGTGTTGATTTAGATAATGTCTAAATGTCTTTTCTATTGACCTGTCCTATACATACTTGTGATGTCTTAATGGATCAATAAATTATTATTATTATATTTAACTCGTTCAGAATTGCATAAGCAATATTGATTGTGTTATATAAATTAGTCATTCAGTTGGTGATATAATTGTTCAGTCTATGTGTAAATAAATTAGTGAGTGTTATCGTAAAGTTGAAGTGTTTGATTCGAACCCAAATAATTTCAAGAATTAAGAAACGTTACAATTGGTGTCAGGAATGGGGTATAAGTGAATAGCAAAAATAGCTCTAGTAAGTATATGCCTGTTACCCGTTCCCAACAGAGAACTATGGAGACGGAAGCGTAAAAATTCATTCACCAAGCCCTGAAGGACCTCAATAAGAAAATCGACGAAAATTCGAGTAAGTTGAAGGAAACGGTGGAGGAAAACTCTAACAAACTAGAAGAAAAAATGATGAAAAATTCAAATAGATTGGAGGAAAATTACAATAGACTAGAGGAGAAATTAGCTGAAAATTCAACTAAACAGAAGAATATTCTACTAAATTAGAAGAAAATTTGAAAAACCTGGAAGAAGATTTGAAGGAGGGAAAAGGAAAAATGGATGAAAACTTGAACAAGGTTAAAGAAAGAATTGAAGAAAATTTGAATTCTGTGAAAGAAAACTTGGAAGGCAATTTGAACAAGGTAGGGACAAAACGGAAAATAATTTGAATTCGGTTAAGGAAAATCTGAAGAAAATGGGAGATATAATAGATGAATAAATGTTTCCCTCGCATCGAAGAGATCAACGGAAAATTGAGTGGCTTATTCTAACATCTAGATGAGAAGGAGGCAAAACTAAATAGGTTAGAGCAATCCTATAGAGTAAAAATTAATAAAAAGCCAATTTGGTCGATACTGGAAAATAATGTTGAAGCTCCAAATTTTGAGGCGGCAGCCACAGCCAATGGATGGAGTGAGCAGAAGAAAGCAATGTCTTTGATCATAGCTCTACGTGGAGAAGCACTGAACATTTTTCAGACAATACCAGCAAGCCAACAGGTATGCTACGACACGTTAACATCCAAGTTACGAATAAGGTACGGGGATACTCATTTACAACAAGTATATCACGCTCAAATCAAGCATCGTAGCCAGAAATCTACAGAGAGTTTGCAAGAATTCGAGGCTGATATAGCGAAATTAGTGAAATTAGCCTCCCCTACTGCTCCTGATACATTCTTGGAGCAATTAGCTGTTCAGACGTTCGTAGATGACATCAGATGGTGAAACTCAGCAGGCGTTGAGAATGGCTAGGCCAAAAACAATCGCTGAGGCTCTTGCTAAAGCACTTGAGTTTGAAACTGCAAAACAGGCATCGAATAGAGGAAGTACCCGTGCTATAAGAAACATCACTGAGGAGGAAGAAACTATAGAGCCGGTGATTCTTCGGCTCCTAGATCAAAGGAAGAAGAAAGAAATCAGATGCTAGAACTACGATGAGACTGGTCATATAAGAAGATAATGCAAAAAGCCTCATAAGGAGCATCAAGCAGGAACTAGCCACGAAAACGCAGATGCCCTATCGCGAAGGCCCTGTCCAGTGAACTGTAGTCACTGCTCTTGGTTGGACTAAAAGATAATCGTAATGATAACTACTGTTGTTGATGAGAATTGGTTGCCAGCAGAAGTAGGGCAGGGACAAGAAACAGACCCTGAATTGGGTGTAGTTCTGCAATGGAAAAGAGATAATGAATGACCGAAATGGGGAGCTGTCTCCAGGATGAGTAGAAATATCAAGGCTTATTGGGCGCAATGGGAAACACTGTTAGAGGAAGATGGTCTGTTGAAGCGACGCTGGGATAAGGAATCTGGAGATGATGAGCGGCTTTAATTCGTTGTGCCAAGAAGCAGAGTGAAGGCAGAAATTACATAATGAAGCTTCTGGAGGACATTTCTGCATCAAAAAGACTCTCGCGAAGGTCAGAGCTAGATTTTATAGGGTCAATTCAAAGGCAGATGACCAAGAGTATTGCAGGAAGTGTACTACTGTCGCTTTGGCACAAAAAGCAAGGTGAAACACTACAATGTTAGAAGTCCGATGGAACGTGTTACTGTAGATATAGCGGGACCCTTTCCAGAAACGGCTGGTGGCAACAAACACATACTAGTTGTCGTGGACTATTTTACCAAGTGGGTTGAGGCTTATGCTATACCAAATCAGGAAGCCGCAACTGTCGCTGATATCTTGGTGAAGGAGTTTTTTGCCGTTTTGGAGTTCCCTTAGAGTAACATTGCGATCAAGAGAGAAATTTTGAATCGAAGCTGCTTCAAGAAACGTGCGAAAAACTAGGCAGCAGAAAGACCAGAACAACAGCGCTTCATCCTCAATCAGACAGCATGGTTGAAAAAATGAATAGAACGATGGGAAAATACCTGGCTAAAGTGGTATCGGATCATCAGCGAGATTGAGACCACTACCTGCACCTTTTCGTAATGGCCTACAGATCTTCAGTGCAAGGGTCAACAGGAGAAACGCCAGCTCGGGTTGCGTTAGATCGTGAGATGAGGTTGCCATGTGATCTGGAATTTGGGTGTGAGCCTGGAGAAGATTTTGCTGAAGAAGATTATGTCACTAATTTGGAGCGAATTATGGATTATATCCATAATAAGGTCAGACAGCACATGCAGATTGCCAGTGATAGAATGAAAAACCGCTATGACCTCAATGCTTCTGAACATAGATTTTCTGTAGGAGGCCTCGTATGGCTTTATAACCCACAGAGAAAACGTGGTTTGTCTCCAAAACGATAGCGACATAGGGAAGGTCCTTATGAACTCATAACAAGGATCAACGACATCATGTATCGCATAAGGAAGTTGCCGAGGGGGAAACCTAGAGTAGTCCAATTCAATCGATTGGCTCCTTTTGCAGGAGAAAACAAAAATAACGAAGAGACACGTTTCATCACAGACAAATCGAAAAATCATCAAGTGAATGAAGCGAGGGACTACTACCGTTTCATGGCTTACTAAAGTGGCACTGGAAAATCTAGATTTGGAGTCACCACGGATATACAAGATCTTTTCCAAGTAGGCAAGGAATATACCATTGCGCATTGTGTCGCTCAAAACCTTCGAATGGATGAGGGTATCGTGAGAGTTTTCAAGGTTAAATATAGAAGGCCTTTTGAACTAAGACAGCAACTGTCTACAGTAGGCAAGACTTTGAAACTAGATGCTGAAGGAAGAACGGTCTACTACTTGGTAATGAAAGAATATTCACACTAGAAACCCTGCTATAAAGATTCATGGTCAGCCTTACTAGACTTGAAAGAGCACTTGGTCAAGCAGGGTGTGAAGAAACTCGCCATACTGAAACTTGGTTGTGGGTTGGACCTGTTAGATTGGAGAACAGTACGGAGCATGATCGAAGTTACCTTCCAAGGCATCAAAATGGAAGTTCTCGTGTTCTGTTTCAATCCTACACCTTCGAGACAAGGTAAGAAGACAGTTGAATATTATTTCCATTATCAAGGGAGATGTTAAGCTGAAATTAAATGCCGATACCGTCATAGTGACCAAAGACTCAGTCTGTTCTGGGACAGAACAGTTTCAAGAGGGGGGCAGTATAACGATATCCAATCGTCTCTGAAGCCGACCCTGTCACTACCCGGCAGAATGACGCACTTTCGGAAGAATTGGAGAAAGGTTTAAAGGTTTCAGCGCGCCGTATTACGAAGACATTAGTGTTGCCGTTTCTGGAAGGTTCTCGCACGAAGATCTGGAGCAGAGCCGAAGTTACGCAAATGTTCTAGCACAATTCATACTTGTATATAAGAAGAGAGCGCGAGGCACAAAGGATGAAGTTTGAATACAGAGCGCAAATAACTGGACAAATTATTAGAGATAAATAGCAATATCGATTGTGTTATATAAATTAGTTATTTAGTTGGTGTTATAATCGTTCAGTCTACGTGTGAATAAATAAGTTAGTGTTTGTGCAACGCTGAAGTGTTTGATTCGAATCTACAAATAATTTCAAGAATTAAGAAACGTTATAATATTGACAGAAGTCCTTGTACCCGCTGATGGTGAACGCGAATCTCCATCAATTTTGGCGGAGGTGTTGACGCCTGACTTCGTAGAAGAGAATGAGAATTATACTAACCAAAACTCTCCAGAAGCTGATAATAGGTTTCTGTTAAATCCTCCAGCAGATTTAGCACCTGATGTCGGAAAAAAAATGTGCCACCTCCTGATCATTCCCGACCCGAGAGTCCTGATCCTTCTACAAGTTTTAGGTCGCCAGCCCAGATTTTATCAGAGGTTTTGCCGAATCAGCAGACTCCAAGCCAATCACCTGCACAACTCAGCTATTATCACCGAATCTATGGAACTTTTTCGAGTGATTCTGAAGAAAATGTGTCACTTGCTTTACTAGACAGAGGAAAAGATCAAATAAAATCTGGATTTCAAGATCTCATGTCCACACCTGCTAAGATTCAAGGACAAACACCTACTGGCCGACGCAAGGCTATTAATTATCGAGGTACTCCAGTGACTAAAGATCTTTCTGAGAAATACGATGGAGGTAAGAAAAAAATGCAGAGAATAGAAATACATTATAGAAAAAGAAGCAACACAACGAAAGAAAGGGGTTTCTGAGAATTCAAAAGACCCCCAAGCGAGTTGGTTCTGTCATGCCTGTGAAGAAAATCGAAAGATTGACATGAGACAGTGTTCTAAATGCTTTAAGTAGTATCATAAGTAGTGTGTCGGTTTGTCAGTGGATGATTCTGATGACTTCGTGTGCCCTAGTGGATGCTAGACGAGGCTGCTTATTTCATTCTTTGACTGCTATAATACTGTTGTGCCTTTGACTGAATGCTCATTGATCTCCAGTATCAAATTATGTAGTGTAAGTTAATTATCTAAGAAGTTCAAGCAGTAGGTATTATTACCATACTAAGGTCTATTGAAAGTGTTTTAAAAATTGTTTAATGCAGAAGTTGCTATTTTTGTTTTGATTTTGTAGTTACCTAGTTAAACGACTGATTACCTAATAGAGCTAGTTGATTAAATTATTTGTATTTATTTTAAAACAAATTTCCTTAGCTAGCCCTTAATACCCTCGTGTGCCTTAATATGAATGTAAAAAACATACAGAATATTCTGTTTAGAAGAAAACCAGTCTGTTTATTCCAACGATATCAATTCTTCAGACGATCGTTTAAATTTAATCTTCTCATAGCAGAAAACAATCGCACTCAGGACAATCCCTACAGTCCAAATAAAAAGAGGTAGAACCATGTGCTCCAAACTCAAACTCTTCATACTAAGAGATTCGTCATTGATCTGTAAAAGTTTGTCGTATTTTTCTGTAATCTTTCTGATAATACCAGCTTCTAAAAGATATTCCACCATCCTGTTTACTAAAGAAAAGAGAGGATGTCCTCTACTAAAAATTGCACAAATATTCCACACATCTTGAGGTTTCATCAACGGTTCCAACATCAAGCGATTATAAAGGTTTTTTTCGACATTTCGAACTTCCCTGTTCAATCCAACTATAGCTATATCCCTACGTTCTATAGCTCTCTGCATACTTGATGAGATATTCATTTTAGGAAATGTGAAAAAAATTTTTGGATATCCACGCATTTCCGGAGTTTCACTTGCCCAATAATCGATATAAGCAGAAGTAGCTGCTATATGGAAATTATTCTCTCTGAGTTGTTGAACAGTTTTTATCTGGGGCTCATAGTTTCTTCCATTCAGTAAATATGCCAATCGAGTCCCAAAAAAAAAATTCATCATTGTTGACAGGAAAATGAGACACCATACCAATATTTTGTGGCGTAAATTCTTTGAATAGAATTTCCAAGATTGTCCAAGAAAAAGTGTAAATGGAGATAAAAGTATTTCGAAGTATAATTTCACAAATCCTTTTCCTCCATTTTTGTTATTAAAAGACCAAATAGCACTAATAATTGATATGGTTACCACAAATGCGATGCAAACATTTTTCTGGAAAATTGTAAAATATATTTCCATCTAGGTATTTCAGACGCAAAAGGTATAAACCAAACGATATGTTCTTGGAGGTATGGTGATGTAACTTCAACTATTCTAGCAATAAATAACATATTTTGTAACCCAAATATCATGTCCGCCTCGTAATAAAATACTTGATATATTCCTTTCTCTTGATTATAGGGTACTATTTCTATATCAATTTTCAAATACTCGAAAATCGATAGGAATATTTCACTTTCTATTCCTTTATATCGAGTTTTGCAGTGAATACATAGAGAAAATAATTCTTTCCTTGGATAGGTCACACGTATCTTTGATTTGTTCCATCTGTTGGGTATTTTTACTGGAAATAAATCATGTGCTTCCAACGAAATGAGACTATCGCCACAGTAACCAATAAGGTTCATTTCAGTATCAATCCTCTGTAAATTATATTCTTTATAAGGATATACCGTACTTATATTTCCAGAAGATACATCTAAAAATATTACATTTATAATATAGTACTTTGTAATATATTTCAAGATTTCACTGGAAAAATTCGTTCCGATAAATAGAAATTTTCCAGTTGCATTGAACCAGAACAAATACAAAAAGAAGTCAATAATTTTTTCAATCTGTGTTTCATTGAAACTATCGACGATATAAAAATCCGGTGACCTCATTGTATATTCTTTTTGCAGTGGTATCATTGGGTACTTCATACGTAACATAGGGAAGTCAAAAACATTTCTGTCACTTAGTACTCCGATGAAATCTTTTGGATTCGTGCTAATTTGTGTTATTAAATTTACGCACTGTGAAATTGTCACAGGGTTCATGATGATTTCTTATTAGTCCATTCGTCTTCTTGTCTTTGTAAAGACACCGACAGTCCAGAAGGTCAAGTGTACATTAAAGCTGAATTTATTGTGTACAAACCTTCCAGGATAATAGCTAGTATTATACTCAACCTATTTTACTATCGGGAAACTTTTGTATTTACATACTTTCGAAATAGCGAAATGAAAATGTGATTTCACCGTTTGAAAATTTCTGAATATTAAATTTTATTACGCTATAAATTTCTGCTATACCGTGTGTTCTTTTAATACGCGTTTGTTTCATAGCTATAAATCTGAACAAGATAAACAGATTTCGACATTCAACATTCCAGTACTCGCGTGTCATCTGAGATCCCTAGACAACAGGTGGATGTGTTACCCGAACGTGTTTGACAGAGAAAAGATCCATTATAGTGTAAGTGTAAATAGGTATGGTCTGGCAATAGACCTAGACAATTTTGTCATATTTATATTCAGAGCAGTATTCTATTCGATCGTTCACCACTTCACACAAAGGAAACTATTAATGAGTAACATTCAGTGTTACTTGACTAAGGTCCGTACACTGGATTTTTCCGGGGAGAAAGCCTCTGACACTACTCGTTGGTACATTGATATCATTGTCTGATGATGCTATAGTATGTACATATTCTGGTAGATTGATATATTCTCATAACATTTAACGTTATCCTAATATATAATTATTCCAGGATATGTTTTGATTATAATCATTGCCTGGCAATGGTATTCATTACCGGGTGGTGGATTTATATTTTTCAGGAAATCAGTTTGATTGCATGAACAGATATATGGGCAACTCGTCGGGGTAAAACCTTTTTAAATATATATATATATATATATATATATATATATATATATATATATATATATATATATATATATATATATATATATATATATATATATATATATATATATATATATATATATATATATATATATATATATATATATATATATATATATATATATATATATATATATATATATATATATATATATATATATATATATATATATATATATATATATATATATATATATATATATATATATATATATATATATATATATATATATATATATATATATATATATATATATATATATATATATATATATATATATATATATATATATATATATATATATGAAAGAGAGGATTTACAAGAATTCGAATAATTGTATTCACAATAAATGCTTATATCTATAATTTTGGTGTGTGTCAGAAAAAACACAAGTGTGAGCTCAGGAAGTATAACGGGGGAACCATACTATCTTGCATATGATTCAATAAACGAGTGAAAAAACCTGAGGAAAAAACTCGTTTCCCTGTCGCTATTGCACTAGCAATAGCTTGTCTGTTTATGAATTTGTCAGGATGACTTCGTTAAGAATTAAATATCGCTGCAAATTTCCCACAAAATCCAACAAGTACGGCTTCCGAGCTTAAAATATCAGTTTCCATGTTTTTCCCTCGACAAGATCCATCAACTGGTTTGAAGTGGAAAGAGTTTCATTCTATAAGTGAAACTGTCGACACTACTAACTTTTTCTTATGTAGTGATCACTTCAAAGAAGACGACTTTGTTAATGCAAATGGAAAAAGATTAAATCGTGGATTTATATCATCCCACCTATTTTGAATGATGAACCATCCTGTTCTTATAATAAAGAGGATCAGTCAAATGAAGGCAGTACTTCTTCTTGGCCAGAAGCTCTCAACGAGCAATCTTTCTTCTTCTTTTTTCAGCCCTTCTCTGTCCACTCCTGAACATAGGCCTCCCCTTCTAGCTTCCATCTCTCTCTGTCTTGTGCTATATTATACCATCCTCTTCCTACTTTTTCCTTTATGTCATCCAGCCACCTTCTCTGGGGGCGCCCCACTCCCGTTTTGTATAAGCGTGGTCTCCATTGAGTTATTCGCTTAGTCCATTTTACATCCTGTTGTCTTGCTACATGTCCAACCCATCTCCACTTCAATGCAGCTATTCTCGTGATTACGTCCTCTACGCCTGTTCTCCTTCTTATTTCTTCATTACGTATGTGATCCCGCAGGCTCACTCCAAGCATAGTTCTTTCAATTGCGCGTTGTGTGGTTCTAAGTTTGTTAGCAGATCTTATTGTGAGAGTCAAGGTTTCCATGCCATACGTTAACACTGGGAGAACGCACATATTAAAAACTTTTCTTTTGAGGTTAATGGGGATTTGTTTGTTTTTCAAGACAAATCCTAGTTTTCCAACAGCAGCCCAAGTCATTCTTACTCTTTTTGACAATTATGCAGTTTTATTGTCTTTACCTATCTTTATAGTGTGTCCAAGGTATAGATATTCATTCACTTTCTCTATAACATTGCCGTCGACTTCCAATATTGCGTCCTCCGTTGTCATTATTTTAGTTTTTGTCAGATTCATTTCCAATCCTACTTCTTCCGATGTTCTTTTGAGTTCTGGCATCATTTCATGGAGTTGTTCTAGGTTATCGCTTATTAGAACTATATCATCTGCAAACCGGAGATGGTTCAGGAATGTTCCATCCACATTTATACCTTTTCTATCCCATTCCAACTTCTTAAACACGTCCTCCATTGCAAGTGTGAACAATTTTGGCGATATCACATCGCCTTGTCTCACGCCCCTATTTATCGGGATTTTTTTGGTTTGCATGTCATCGTCTAGTCTCATCTGAATAGTCGCTCGTTCATATATATTCTGTAGGATGTTTCTATATCTCGAATCTATTCTAGCATTATCGAGGGCTTGAAATACTGCCCACAGTTCTATAGAATCGAAGGCTTTGTTATAGTCTACAAAGGCTAGGTGTATTGGCACTTTGTATTCGTGACATTTTTCTATAAGTGTACGAAGAGTTTGTAGGTGTTCTGTTGTGCTATATCCTCTGCGAAACCCTGCTTGTTCTGCCAGTTGATAGCTGTCAAATTTGTTTGTCAATCTGTTTGTGATAATTTTTTATAACAATTTATAAGGGTGTGGTAAAAGGCTAATAGGTCGGTAATTATCTATCTTAAATTTGTCACCTTTTTTGTACAACAACACAACGTGTGCATTGTTCCATCCTTCCGGAACACTACCTTCTGTTAGGCATTTATTCAGTAATATTTGTTGTAATTTCGTATATCTTCTCTAGTCTTTCGTCTTATAGTTCCCTGTATTCTGGATTAAATCTATGCATTACTTTCCTTTCTTCCATTAACCTTAGCGTGCCTTGGCTTAATTTTTTAGGTTTTGTTCTTGCCCTGTAGCATATGGTCTTTGTTGCCACTTGTATGTCTTCCATTATCTTTCTTTCAAGACTGTTAATGTCTAGTCGAGTTAAGTTTTCTTCAGGTGTTAGTTTTTTGCTTAGTTCTGATTGATATTGAACAATATTTTGCTTTAGGTCTTCATTTTTTGGCAAGCGTTTTGGACGTATCAGCTTGTTTCTTTCTTTTTTGGCCACGATTTCTATTTTTGCTCTTAATAACCTATGGTCAACGAGCAATATGATTCATTATAAACGATCACTCGAATATTGATCGTAGATCTTCTTTGCCAAAGACTCCCATCTTGTCCGATTTCTAACATAGGGCACCCTTCAAACATTGCTTTTTTTGAGAGCGGAATTACACCATACGACGTTTCTCGCAACCTAGCTTTCATATCTTTCTATCTTGCCAGTCATTTTCTTGAAGGTTTCTTCCTGTCATGGATTTACGACGGCTACCTCTTCTTCTTCTTCTCTGTGCTGGCTACCATTTCCATATTCCAGGAGACCTGCTTTCTTGGCCCATGCGTCCCAGGTGTCTATACCACTTAAGTCTTTTTGCCTCTATTGTATCTATTATGTCTAAGTCAACTTCTGCTCTTTCCCTAATTTCTGTATTTTTTACACGATCAAGTCTTGTGAGGCCGCAGCTTCTGCGCCAATGTCCATCTCCATTGTTTGCAGTCGTTTTCATTTTTCTTTGTCATCTCCCACACCTCTGATTCATATGTAGCCACTGATTCTACAATAGTTTTATATATCCTTCTTTTGACAGATATTTGATATTCCGGTTCCAAATAACGCTGTGTAGTTGTCTAATCGCTATCTTCCCCTTTATCATTTTGTCATTTATATCCTCTTCACTCCCTCCTCCCTTTGGAATCAATGCTCCCAGATAAAGGTATTTACTACAATTTTTCACCGTAGCTCCATCCTCCATGATCAAATCAGTTCCATTTCTTCCCACCACGAGACAAACAGTTTTGTTAAAGTTTATCTGCATACCCCATTTTGTGTATTCTTCGTTGAGCTTCCGCAACATATAATCTTCATCCCCTGCAAATAAGACCTGGTCGTCTGCAAAGTTGAGCGAGAAAATCATATCACCATCTACCTCTATTCCCATATTTCCACATTTTCTCTTCCACTCCTTCACCACTTCATTCAGGTATAGTTTGAACAGAATCGAAGCGATACAGCATCCCTGCCTTAGACCCTTGTAAACCTCGACTCCCCGAGAAAACAACGATCCGTTCTTCACGTAGCTGATGTTGTCACTGTATAGATTTTTGACTGCTCTAATAGCAGTGATTCAGGTTTTGTGCTTTCATTGCCTCCCAGAGTTTACTAACGTATACCTACATAGGCCTTCCTCAGATCGACAAAGAGGAGGAAATTCATAAGATTGTGGACCAAGCGTTTATCGGTGATTGTTCTTATACTGAATATGTTGTCAACGCAGAATCTCCCTGCTCTCAAGCGCTCTGGTCCTCCACTTCCTCGAAACTTCCTTCTATTCTGGTTTTAAGGAGTTTTCCATATATTCTCCCTATGCTGCTTAACACCGTTATTCCTCGATAGTTCGAACAATCCCTTCTATCTCCTTTTTTATAAATATAAGTTATTTACCCCTTCCTAAAATCTTCCGGGAGTAGTTCTCCTGATAAACATCTATTGAATAAATGAACAGGATATCCGGTCCGCTCTTAAGTTCTGCGTTTACTTGCCCCGGTCCTGGTGATCGGCCGTTTTTTTTTGCAAGAAGATGTGGGTCTTGACTTCTTGGGGAGTAATTTTTGTTATTTTAGTCTTTTGTTCGTTCAGTTCCAACTCCGTACTGTCAAACTGTACTCTGTCCTATTTCATCTGCTGCTTGTAGTAAAGTTTCCATTCACTCATACTTATTGGTTGTAAACTCGTTCTGCTATTCTCGTTGGTTCTCAAGTTCTTCAAGAGTCTCCAAGATTACCTTGATCTGCTGCTTCCTAAGTATTGATCGATTTCTTCACATTTCGCATCCCAAAATTCGTTCTTTCTCTTCATTATTTCTTTTTTCACTTCCCTACTAATTCACGTGTAGTATTTTCTGTCTTCTGAATTTTTTGTTGATAACCACTTGTTATATTCTCTTTTTTTCTCCTCTATACTTTCCTTGATCGAATCGTTCCACCAGTATAGACTTTTTTGGTTCCTTTCATCATTCAGCTGCTTGGTGGATTGATTCAACTAGACCATCATACAGTTTCGTTGGTGTGGAATCGTCTATTTGGGTGAGCTTCTGGCTCAATCTTAGTTTATAGAGAAAAGGATCTTGCAGAAGGGCCAATTTGTATCTTTCAGGCTTGTATTGGCGTTCTTCATCGGTGGCGGTATCATATGTGTATATTAGGCAAAATAGATCTTAGCTTTGATGAAGTGGTCGTCTGAAGCGCATTCAGCACCTCTATATACTCTTACATCGTCGACTCCAAATGGTGATATTCTTCTTCCTACAATGAAATCGACAATAGATTTGAGGTTCCTTGTTGTGTGTCCATGTATATTTATGGATGTTCTTATAATCAAAACAATTATTCCATATTTTCAGATTATATTTCTCACTTGTTTCTACCAGTCTTCTTCCATTGCCTTTAACTTCTTCCTCTCCGTGCCTTCCAACAACTTCACTACCAGTTCGCCTTCCTGTTCTTCCATTAAAATCGCCCTTTAGAAATAATTCCTTCGTATTCCCTACTTTATCGAGCAGAGAAGTTAGGTTGTCATAAAAGTTAGTTTTCTCCTCATCTGAGGAACTGTCATTTGGGGAGTAGACTTCTATTATTACTATATCCTGTCATTTTGAGTTCTACCTGCACAAGTGACTCATTGATATATTCCCATTTCTTTATTCAGCGTTTGAATTTATTTCTGATTACTAGGGACACTCCTTTTTCAGCTCTTACTTCCTTATTTACTCCACTGTATGTATGGATTTAATTTCTAACTTCCTCGATTCCCCTTCCTTTCTTTTAAGTTTCTGGCAGCACAGCAATATCAGTCTCTCCAATTCTGATAAAACTTCATGTTTTTTTGTGTTTAGGCCCTGTATGTTCCATGTACCAATACTCATATACCCTTTTCGTTTGCCATGTCGTTTTCTAATAATTCCATCCGGTTTTTTGGAGGGACAGGGGTGCTAACCCTACGACCAAACCCCCATGCTTGGAGGACCAGGCTTTTCTCTCGGGGTGTGCTCTCTTAGTCGGTAGTTCCAGTTTTAAGGCACTGGATGTCGCTGTCATCCTCTCCCGTTTGCTACATGATAACTGGAAAACCATCATGCATTGCCCTGGGGCCACGCGATTACTAATCTTCTAGGACGTAGAAGTAGAGTTTGTTGGCAGAGCAGATAAGATGACTAATTTCTGACCTTTTCGTGAAATATTTGAATGGGACGTTTCTCCGTGTTTAAGTAAGACATATACACCGGCCGCATATGTATCTCCTAAGAACCTTACCAACATTGCTAATATGCCAGTCTCTGAATCAATTCATTTGGGTTTCTGTAGTTAAGGGAGATCACTCTTATATTGGCAGTTTACCGTCTATGCCTGAATCTTTAACTGTACCAGCATCTCTTAATGAACCATCTTGTTCAATTTCAAGTATTTTGAAAGATCACTCATACGCTGAACCAATTCACGAAGTAAGTAGTCAAGATGATGAACTGATCAATGACAGCACTGATATTGATAAAATCATCGGAGAGTATCTATGCACAGATAAAGAACAAAACTCGACTGATAATAATCTCACTTTTTTACTAGATGATGGAAATGAAATATCGAACTATTTTAGTAGCGATGATCCTTCAACCCTTTCATCTGCAAATGTTATTGACCAAAACTGAAACTGGACTGGAACTAAAGGTATTCTTCGTTCGCTGGTCTGACGAAAAAACTTTATCCACATCAGAATAAAATATGTATAGAGTTCATAGAACAACACTAACTAATCACTCCAAACTAAGGCAAATATTGAAAGGCAAACGAGATACAATCAAAATATTAAAACAGGCGTGTGATAACAGTAGATTCGATTTTATTCAGGAAAATCTCAACAATGTATTTTGAGAATTCGTCAATTCTCAACTTAGGAATGTAAAAAGGTGTCCCCAGGCAAAGCGGTGGACTGTTCAAGATAAAACATTTTCTTTGTCAATGTATAATCATAGCCCCAGTTAATATCGTTATTTAATGAAGTTTTTCCAATTGCCAACTGTAAAAACTCTAAGACAAGTGCTGCCAAAAATTCAACTCAAAACAGGTTTCAATAGAACAATGATGGATCAGCTCAAAGTTCAAGTCGCAAAAATGCATGAACTTGATCGCAACTGTGTTTTGCTTCTTTATGAAATACTTTTAAGTGGTCTCCATTCTGAACCCCATGAAGGGCATATTTCTGGATATGAAGATCTTGACCACTCAGGTAAAAGTGAAAAAGTAGCAGACCATGCATTGTTGTTTTTGGTTAGAGGCATTAGAATTGGAAACAGGCTATTGCGTATTATTTCATTTCCATAACATTTTCCACTTTATGCCTCAAAAAGTTCGTAATTTTTGTCATTGAACACCTGTTACAGATTGACCTGAAAGTGGTTGCGACTGTCTGTGATCAAGGGTCTACGAATAAAGCAGTACTTACGCCATTATCAGAGGAAGGCAAACAAGGTGAAGCTACTTTCTATTTTAGAGTAAAGTACCAGTTTGCATAATTTTTGACGTACTCCATTTAATGAAAAACACCCGCAATGCTCTTCTTCGATGCTTCTGTCAGTATAGTGAGAATTAAATGGCTAACTTTGATCACATAGAATCCGCCTTCAATTTAGACCAACAGAAACGCACTTTTAAGATGTTACCAAAACTGATAAATGACTATTTCAAATTTACGGACAGTCGCATGAAAATGCTATTCTGTAGCAGCGTGTATTGAAACATGGGTTGCTTCAGGAAATTTATCATCTGAAGCTGTACACACAGCTGAATTCGTTCAGAAAGTAGATTCATTATTTGACTCTTTGTATGAGTACCTGAAGGAAAACCCCTGAAGGGTGTTTCAAAACGAAACTCACCTCAAATTTTGAATATTGGTCCAAGATGTTGCTGGAACTACGAGGCTGGAAACTGATTTACAAGAGAAATAATAAAGATGTCACAAATCAATTCCACTTCCTTAAGGGCTGGCAGATAACTATCAGATCCATTATATATCATTGGCATCGGTTGGAGAAGGTAGGGTTCAAGTATTTTTCATTACCGTCCTTCACCCAGGATCCTTTACAATTTTTTTTGTATTATTAGACAGCATGGTGTAGGAAACACAAACCCTACATGCCACCAGTTTATTGTTTCTTTAAAAAATTTTGTCATAAATGGCTTAACATCTCCCATAATAAATGGACATTGCAAAAGAGATGACTGTGAGAATTTGAATGATTTGTCTTGTTTTTGCAGAATAACTCACAGAACATACTCTCCGATTATGATGATTCATGAAGAATATAATGAGATCTTTGGAAATCTACCAACTCATATAACTGACAATTACGCTACCTATTATGTGGCAGGATACCTTTTGCAAAAAATTACAGTCCCAGAATGTCAACTATGTAATGACAACAACACGCCTTTATTACATTCAAGGAATTTTGTGATGATAAGTCTAAGTTATCATATCCTTCAGTAAAACTTTCTCAATTCTTCATTCACAATAAACTTCACTGTTTCCTTAATAGTCAGGGGCATCAGAAACATCTTGCTTTGAGATTCAAAGATATTTACAAGTCTCATTTTTCTCAATTCGATTTTTGTCAAATACATTCGGTGGAAGATGAAAATTTTGAATGGGTTACCCGTCCTCATCTTTTTCAAATTCATTAAGGATAAAAAGAAGGAAACTGTTACTTCTGGGACTGAAAGCAAATCCAAAAGGTTCATGAACAAGTAAGACATCTATCTTTGATGGGTTCATTATTAGGTGTTCATTGTGATTTTGAAGAGCGGGTTATCTACACATTATTAATATATGGGTGTAATTTATTTACTATCGATCTTATACAATCGGCTTTTACACCCTTTTATAATTTACAGGGCCCCGTGAGGGCTACTGACGCTTGTGTGCAATAAAGAATTTTAGCGCCCCTTAAGGCATTTTGGATCTTGTATTTTTATTTTTTTTTTTTTTTGAAGGTAGGAGGTAGGTAGGTAGGGGCTTGAAGTAAAGCAAAAAACTGAACTTTAGAAGTCATATTTATTTGTAGAATAAAATATCAAAATGAAACAAACAGAACAAAATCATGACAAAATAAATTCTTGTTCACACCCATTTTAAGACATTTACTCAAGTAATGGGATACAGACACGTTGACTCGTTTATAAATACTACAAAACCTAAAACTAAAAATCATATTTTTTAGGAACAAATAACAGAAATATTGTCTAATGTCTACATTATACTTAGGTATTTTAAAAATTATGTAGATATTTCTAATAACAAATACCTAGGGAACTTCGTTTTAAAATAAAAAATGATAGCCAGGTCTAGATATTGTAGTAGCGATATTTTCCAAGATTTTGCTGTTGCAAACCCAGACAATCTTCTTGAATCATTGTCGATCTTAAATAATTTTTAATGATTTTTAACTTTGAAAAAGATCGCTGGCCAGAAGCTACAGATACAAGCAATGTCAAGAGAATTCTTAGTGAAATGCTCACGTTTTGAAAGGTGGAGATTAAATTGTTTTCAAATATATATTGTAAAAGACATAAGGGGTCATTATCATCAGGTAATGAAAACAACTTTAACACTTTAATTTCATTAAACAGATCATTGGAGTCCTCCTAACCGTTGGTAATGGTGGAAAGTCTTCTTCAATTTCGAGAGAGGATGCTACTTCTTTCGGTTACACAAGAATTTCTTGAAATGATCGGTCAGATCTATATTGCTGAAAGTGATCAATTTTTTTAGGTAGGTTTGGCATACTTTAATATCATTTGTAGCACTTTGCATTTGTTTGCTGACAATATTTATATGAAATAAAACGTGATGCCAAATAATAATTCCACAAATAAATTGACAATTTTGTACAGACGTTAAGAGGGAACTCGCTTTATGTCTTGCGTCAATGTGAAAGGAATTATCTTCAGCTTCTTCTAGACTTTCGCAAACCTTAATTAAATGAACTTTAAGGGGCTTTATTGCGTCAATTCTGCTGGACCATTTTGTCTCACTCAGAGGTTATAAACTTAACTTTTTTGTGGATGGCGAAAAAAAATTATATAACTCTTGCACAAGATTGAAAAAGTTTATAGTAGCACCAGACACCTTAGAAGCATCATTTACTGTTAAGTTCAAAGTATGAGCCGCACAAGGTACAAAAAGGGCTTTCGGATTCGCATCAAGAATGCGTTTTTGAAGCCCATGTTTTCCCTTCATATTTGTCTCATTACAATAACAATATCCTTGTCCCCTAATGTGCTTTAATTCTAAATTTCTGAAGTTTTTCAAATTTTCTATCACAAATATATATATATATATATATATATATATATATATATATATATATATATATATATATATATATATATATATATATATATATATATATCCTTTCTCCTGTAGAGTTCAGTATTGGATTAAACGCAAAAAACTCTCCTTAACTTCAACCTTTTTTGAAATTGTGAGGACAACATACCTCAGAACAAGACTAACTTGCTCAGTATGACTAGTGTCTGGTGTAGAATCTAATGTTACTGAAAAATATTTTGAACTGCAAATCATTTCTAAAATATTATTTCTTACATTGGACGACAATTCATTTCATTCTGTATTTGCACGCCTAAGTAATGAGTTAATTCAACAGATTTTTTTTGGGAGTTATACACTCGGCTGTCTCATCACTGAATCAGAAGAGGCAATCATCTCAACAGCTTTTAGAAAATTTCCATTATCATATTCGAAAAGCAATTGAGTAGAACCTTGAAATGCCAAGCATTGTGTAGATAAAAACTTAACAATCGCAATAATTCTTTCCAACACGTCTCGCCAATATTTTTTTCCGTTTCTAAAATCCGCAGACGATGATCATTAACCGTCATAAATGTATCCAACATTGTTTTTTAAATTTACCCAAGTGTTCATAGAACTGTTGTGTAAAATTGACGTTACGTGTCTCTTAATTAGCGAAGACAAGTGTTGCCAATCAGATTCTCCATTTGTATCACAAAAAGCGTAGGAGTTTTACATTTACAAAACAACTTACAACGAAAACAAATTACAAAATCTTTAGAAATAGAGTAAATGAGCCATGCCCTTTCGACTTTTTCTCCATTTGCTAGATTTCTCTCAAAGTATTTGCACGAAAACTTTCTCTTATCTTTATTACTAGAAAAGCTAAAACTGATGTTTATCAAGGGCGGACCACGTTTAACCATTATTCTAGCCATCTCATTGGTGATTCTTTCGGACCACAAACCGGGGTCGGACGGAATTATATCGATACTAGCCTCATTACAGCTTTCATCGAAAGTGCCACTTAAAGCAGGTATTTCGGTAGCTGACATTACCGAACTTTTTACTAAAGCTGAACTATCTGAAGTGGATTGTGCAAGTGCTATAGACGAGGATGTTGTCATCGCTTCATCGGGCTCTGCATCAGTAGAAGCTGTTTTGCTGCTACAACCGCTGCCACTTGTTGCAGGACCTGATGTTATTGTTGAAATTTCGGATGGTCCACTCACGGTTATTGATATTACGGATTTAGAATCTTGAGATTCGGACGATTCGGTCACTCCAACATCGATAATCTCCGTGGAATCTCGATTGTTTTGCAAGAAATACTTTAAAGATCCAACCATTTTTCCCCTTTCTTGTAGTCTCAGTTTCTTTTGCTCGCGAAACTTCGCACCTGAAGGTCTTTTTCTTTTATCCTGAAAAAACAAATAAATAATTAGTACTCATAGGAATTAGGAATTAACTTCAAGAGTAACCACAATAATAAGCACCATGTGGGTAGGGTAGGAAATATTCTTAAAAGTTAACTAAGTAGCCAATAGTTTTCAACTCTTTATAGGGAAGATTATTATTAAGTAAAATATGGCCGATTAAGGTTTGCATAGTTGGGTAAAAAGCAATTTGTTCGTGCCCTTTCAGCTTAAATCCTTTCAAAAATAAAGGCAAAAAAGATATTCAACTAATTTGATCTTATAGCCTTTAAAAAACCCTACAAAATGGTTTTTTAAAATGATCAATAGCATAAAAACTGAGCTAGCTATGGATAAAACCAGTTACTTTTTTGAACTCGTATATGACATTTCAATTAATGAAAAGATATTTGGCTAAAAAGATTAATTAAAACCAGTATCCTATAAAGGGTTAATGTTGATCGCTATAATTGCCCCACACGAGGATACCATACTTTATGTGCTTCAACTAAAGTTCTAGGAACTTTATTTGATAAAGATGTTGACAAACTTTTTACTAAATATGTATTTTTACTAAATCACAGTGGACAGCCCATGTGAGACGTGAGTCCAAATGTACACCCAAAAAACGAGCAGAAGATGTCTGAAGAAGTCTCGTACGAAAGACGACTCTTTCAGTTTTATCATTGTTCATAGAGTATAGATTACCAGTAAACCATTGCAAGGCCCTTGACTCCGACCGCTCAAACAGTTCCTCAGCTTCCACCAGATCAGCACAGGGCACCGAAACAGTTGTGTCATCCCCAAAAAGAATGTTTAAACATCCACTCATATAGTCTGGGAAATCATTAATCAAAATAAGAAATAATAATGGACCCATCACTGAACCCTGTGGTACCCCAACAGTGACACTCTCCCTACCCGAATAGCTGCCATCTACATAAACTGTCCGCCTCCTTTCAGTCAGGAATGAGGATATTATTTCCTGCTACTTGTATCAAATCCATACGGGCCAAGCTTCTGCATCAGAACTGAGTGAGCCACACAGTGAAAGAACTTGCTGAGGTCAAGAAACAATGAAAGAGAATTTGTTCCCAATTCAAAACGATGTAAGGTGTTACTAAGGAACTTCACAACCGCATCTGTCATGCTTCGGACTTTCCTGAATTCAAACTGATTTGGAGAAATAAGCAGATTATCTTCAGAATACTTCATTATCTGATAACTGGACACTTTTTCTAAAATCTTACAAAATACTGGAACCAATGAGATTGGCCGATAGTTTGTGACATCATCAGAATCTCCTTTTTTTAAGCAGTAATAATTTTGGATACCTTCAGAACATCCGGATAGGTCCCCTCTCTAATGCATTTATTCATCAAATGTGTAAGTGGATATACAATATTATTTATAGTACACTTCAACAGTATGGCTGATAAATCATAAAAGTCACGTGATTTGCTACTTTTCAATGAGTGCATTCCTAACGTCCAAAAAGTAACCCTCCTTAAAAGAGAAAAATAATTCAGGAGATATCACTCTTCTGAATAACTCATCAGGAGTATGAATCTGTGGTCAAAGACTAACTATTACACCAGGGGTGCTCAAACTTGAACTTCTGGCGATCTACCTCAACATTTTTAGACTACTACTAGGATGTACCGTAGCATATATAAATATTTGCTTTCAGCACAATACACATTATTTTAGTCAAGGTTTGGGTTAGGTTTAGTTAGGTTTAGTTTGGTTCTTCCCTATAATATCAATGAAAAAACTCATAGTTATTCAAAATTGCGTGTTTATTGGTTGTTACAAAACAAAAAGTTACATATAGTGTTAAACTTAACTAAGGAGTGACTTTGGTTGTTGAAGCGTGGCACTGCATTTCCTCAGCATACTTTTTATAAAATGGTACGTAACCACTAAGTGCTAATCGCAAGTATGATGACATATGATCGTCGATAGACATATGATAGCCGATTGCGATATTTTGACTTAATTATCCTCATTTCAGGAAATGCAAACTCGCACACGTGAGTTGACCCAGACGTTGATGTCAGTTGAAGGGCGATTTGCCATAGAGTTGGACATTTACCTTCAGATATAAAACACCAGAAATTTGTATCCGATGCTGTAGCTTTGAGATGTATATCTGATAATAATAATAATAATAATAATAATTTATTGATCCCTTAAGACATCACAAGTATGTATAGGACAGGTCAATAGAAAAGACATTTAGACATTATCTAAATCAACACATAGAAACTCATTCACAGTATAAAAACATTTTGCTAAAAGTAAATTCTTAACTGCTACCTTAAATCTATTTACACTTAGACCCTGTATATGCCGTGGAAGATGATTGAACAATCTGATACCCTGGTACAGGGGCGACATTTCAAATCTAGAAGTTCTGTGTTTAGGGATACATGATGTTTCCTTATTTCTAGTATTGTGGGAATGAAAGTTAGAAAGTTTAGTCATGTTACTTTCATTCTCTTTAATATAAACGAGGCATCTCAAAATGAAAATAGACGCCAATGTGAGGATACCATTCTTCAGGAACAACGGTCTACATGAAGATTGTGGAGCTGTATCGAACATCATTCGCAGAATTCTTTTCTGGATGATGAAAACTCTACCTACGTCTGAGGAATGTCCCCACAGTAAGATATTATAGGACAGGTGACTATATACCAAACTGTAATAAACGTTCACAAGGGAACTTAGAGGTAGTGAACTCTTGATTCTATTTAGGGCATAATAGGAACTATTCAGCCTCTTACAAATCACATCGATATGTGCACTCCACTTCAGATTCCTATCGATGTGAACGCCGAGGAATTTAGTGGTGTCCTTCGAAGAGATGACTGTATCTACATACCTTATTGTTATGCTACCCTGATCACAAGACGACAGAGTGAAATGAATGCATTCCGTCTTGTTGACATTGATCATAATAGCATTAAAATGGCACCATTCTACGAAACTCTCCACCAGCAGCTCGCATAACTTTTGAAGCTCCTCAAGAGTCTCAGCAGTAATAGCTATGGAAGAGTCATCAGCGAACAGTATCAACCAGATTATTTTGATAATAAATTGCGAATATTAGATTTTCTGTAGAATATTTTTTCAAATTTGGTGGCAGATCGTTGATGAATAACAGAAATAGAAGTGGCCCCAAGACAGAACCCTGGGGTACTCTAGTTTACAGTACTGTTCATTTGAGAACGAGTCGTGAACCCTGATTGAGGCAGTTCTGTCCTCCAGATAACTACGAATCCAGTTCAAGAACACGCCTCTGAATCCAAGATTATAACATTTATCCAATATAAACTGGATAGCAAGACTATCAAACGCTTTAGACAAGAAAAAGAACAATCCAGCAACATATTGACCATTATCAAGGCAACGATAGACGAACTCCACGAACTGCAATGCTCCAGTTTGAGTCGAGCGGCCAGTTCTGAAACCATGTTGTGCAGTATCAAGTATTTGAAATTTATCTAGGTACTTCATCATTCTATCAAACACTATTCTTTCAAAAACCTTGGAAAAGACACTTAAGATAGATATAGGTCTATAGTTCATGATATCGTGTACATCATCCTTTTTATGAATAGGAATGACGATTGCTTTTTTCAGAATACGAGGAAATACGCCTGTGCTAATTGACAGGTTAATAACATGAGCGAAATATAATCTGCACCAATTTATTTTCAACAGGAATATGAGTTCATATTAAACTGACTAGCTATTACAGTAACTAATTCCTCCATGTTTTTACCTGAAAAAAAATAACCCATAGATGATGGTATATTTGCCAATTTACAGCAATCATAAAAATGCATTTCGAATTGTCTCAAAATATTTGATAATTCAGCCTCAGATGTATCATAATTCAACTGAGGAATCTTTGCTTTAAAAGATGGAATATTTTTCAGATCCTTTTTTTTCAGTCGATCTATCATAAGTTGCCATTTATTTTCGAAACCGTTTACTGCGATAATCATCTCAATAATAGTTTTTCCTTTACCTTGAAGCTCCAAGTTAATGGTGTTTAAGTACATTGTGATGTCAGTCAAAAATGCCAAATCAGCCAGACATTTTTCTGTTTTCAACATCTGAGTGTCATCGCCTCTTTCGTCTAGAAAAGCTGTTATATCGGGCAATAATTCTTGAAACCTTTCTAGGAATTTTCCGCGACTCGACCACCTGACGTCCGTGTGAAGAACTAAATCAGTTTGTTCAGCTGTGTTCATGTCTTTGGTGGCTTGAAAATAATGAAAGCTTGACCGAAAGAATCTCAAAGATCTAATAGAGTTTTGGACTGTCCGTTCTAAAGTCTAGTGGATAATCGAGATAAAAGAAAACATAACTAACCACCAATCCTGGTTCGGCTTCCACTCGAGCTCTATGTATGTGGCACCAATCCTTCGTTAAAGGTGAAGAGGGAAGGTACCGAAGAAAAGGAAAATGAAGAATGTGGTATTGATTTTTTGTGAGCGTCGTATCTTCACCGAACGAAGAGAGATGATGGTTTTTTTCTCAACCCTTCACTAGATTATTACGAATCTATTCTAATGCGGGTTCACTATATTGTAGATTTCACTATTTTATTTGCGATGAAAAATACTACACTTCTATAACTAACTGCGGAGATGAACAGGAATAGCGTTCACTATATATTTGCGGTCGAAACTATATTTTGAGGTCAATAACGAAATGTGCGTTTTATCGACATAAACAATAATCGAATTCTTCTCTGATTGAGATGCGGAGAAAGAAGCTATGTATGTATGTTATCGTATTCGTCACTTCACATGCGTCCTCTAATTATTCTAATAAAAAATAAATTAGATGAGGAAAATTTACTACAATGCTTGAATAAAAGAATGTCCCTTTAAGGCGCGAACAAGCTGACTCCGAATCTTCCAATTGCAACTTGAAGAGCCGTCGTTGCAAGCTACGTGCACGGATGAAATTCACAATTATATGCCCATAATTTCCTCAGTGTTTAAAACTTTTGAACACAAACTTTGTTGATGTATAATGCAATGGAATGAAAAGAAAGAAGGGAAATCTTCATTTGCTCGACACAGAACCGTTTTTGTTTCCAGTCATTGCTGGTGCTCCATCGGTTGTAATGCACAGTAATTCATATATATATATATATATATATATATATATATATATATATATATATATATATATATATATATATATATATATATATATATATATATATATATATATATATATATATATATATATATGGTCAAATATCTTCCGCGATAAACTTCGCGGGGAGTCTATATATGTAAATTTGAGACAAGACGAATTATTCAAAAATCCGTAGATCAATAGCAACGGCAAGCTGCAGTTTCGCCCTTATTAGGAGCGGTTTATCGCGGAAGATATTTGACGAAATATTTACTGACGGGAGGTTTATCTCGGAAGCAGAGCACTATTCCAGCGGGATTATTTCGCTCGTTTTCTACCGTTGAAGTGATTCACGGAACGGCGAAAAATGTCTCCCAAATGTTTGGAATTTTTAACGTTTCCACATCTGTTTGTTATTGTTCGTATCTTTCTCAAAGTCCGGTAGCGGGTTCGCCGTGTCGGACCATAGAGGGCAACTCTCGTACGTATGTACGAGGTGCGTCCTTTCTGGAATTGATGGGGTACCCCGATGTAGCTTGGTAGGATGATAAGAAGCGATATGCGGCACTGATGAGCTCCTAATAAGGGCGAAACTGCAGTCTGCCGCTTCGTTTCTCGGCATCCTGCTTAGTTGCACTATTGTGGCGCTTGGGGGCTGCGTGCATGGCGGGCAGATTTGGGAAGTAGCTCTTGTCAGGAGGGATTACTCATTGATCTACGGATTTTTGAATAATTCGTCTTGTCTCCAATTTACATACAGGGTGTTTCCGAATAAGATGTCTTAAATGAAGGACGCGAATCCCTGAATGATTTGAGCAAGAAAGTTTGATGAACCAATGGTCAAAAAATGCTTCGTTGCCGAGATACAGGGTGTTAAAGTTGCGAAAATTTTTCGATTTTCTCTCGATAAAACCTAGACTTCTCAAGATTTCGGGCTCAAATTTTCCACATAAGCTATTGAACACAATCTGAATCACCAGGTGAGGCTAAATTTTGGAACAGTATACAGGGTGATACTTTTTCATGGGCCATGTTCCATTTTTACCCTCGGAAATCGGAAATTTTTTTTGGTACACCACTGGCACTAACAAAAAATGAAATCGAATAGACCATTCAATTTGCAATTTTTTTTGACTCTTGCATTTTGATCGTAACTATCACCGTTTTTGAGATATTAATTATTGAAAATAATCCAATAGTTTTCCCATATCGAAGCCATGGAGATATTATCTTAATAACTGATGCAATTTTTCAGGAATTGAGCTAAAATTTACATCAGATATCTCCTTATTGTATGTTTATAACAAAATGAGGCAAAAATTCCTGACAGTATACAGGGTGTTATTTTTCCACGTGCATTTTCCTCTTTTTGCCCCCTGAACTTTTTTGTGGTGCGCTACTGGTATATTCTGAAAACAGAATCAAACAGATTATTTAATGCGAAAACTTTTCTGATCTTTGTATTTTTCCGTATCTGCCACCATTTTCGAAAAATTAATCAACAACGCCCGAACAGGCTACCCCTTTGCCTCCGTATATTTTTTCGGTGCATAACTGACGTTTTTCGTAATCAGAAACGGATTTTTCATTCAATTCGGATAATTTTGTGCTCTTCTTGATCCTCATGTCTTTCACCGTTTTGAATTGAAAATCATCAGAATTTATCGTGTCTTCCTCATATCAGAACACGTTGGTGATTTCAAAAGGCTTAGTAGGCTCTGATACAATTTCGCAAATGAAATCATAGAAAAAAAACTCGACACTTCAATGATTGTAAGTTTTGTCATTCAGTTTGTTGTGCCTACATTTGAAATAGCTGTAAGTAGTAACCAATAATCTTTGAAATGGTTTTCACTAATGCAGAAATGGCCGATATACATTTCATGTACGGTGTGGCTGAAGGAAACGCAGTGCACGCAAGGCGTTTGTATCAAGAACGCTTCCCTAATCGAATCATTCCTGATAGGCGTACGTTTTCTGACATCCACAGAAGATTGAGAGAACGGGGTACATTCAAACCGAATCATGACTTGAAAGGGGCAAATCGGACAATAAGGACCCCGGAAATCGAAGAGGCAGTCCTAAATTGTATAGATGAGGATCCTCAGCTGAGTACAAGAAAAATTGGAAGAGAGTTGAATATCTCATTTGTATTGGTCTGGAAAATTCTCCATGATTTCTTGCTTTACCCATACCATATTCAACGCGTCCAAGCTCTACTACCCGCGATTTTCCTCTGCGACTCAATTTCTGCCGATGGTTCCTTCATAACATTGCTCATAATCCCTTTTCGATAGCGAAATCATCTTCACAGATGAGGCGTCCTTCTCGAGAAATGCAATCAGGAACTTTCATAACAATCACTATTGGACTGAAGAAAATCCCCATATGATTGAGGAATGTCACCATCAAGAACAATTTTCGGTTAATGTCTGGGTTGGAATAATTGGGGATTTCCTGATCGGGCCATTTTTTTGCCAGACAGGCTGAATGGAGCCTTATATCGCCACTTTCTAGAAGAGATTTTACCTGTGTTGCTAGAAGATGTGCCGCTGCAAACTAGAAATAGAATGTGGTTTATGCATGACGGAGCACCACCGCACTTCAGCATGGAAGCTAGAGAATATCTGAATATGACATTCAATAACCGCTGGATAGGGCGTGGTGGACCAGAAACTTGGCCTCCAAGGTCGCCAGATTTAAACAGTTTGGATTTTTTTCTTTGGGGACATCTGAAAACTTTGGTTTATAGCTCTCCCGTGAATACACTTGAAGAATTGAGGAATAGAATTACAGAATCATGTGACGTCATCAGAAATACCCCAGGAATATTTCAGAGGGTGCGCACTAATATGCGGAGACGAGCAGAAGCATGTATTCTTTCAGGTGGAGGACATTTTCAACATCTTCTTTGATTTGTTCTGTTTGTTCAATTTTTGTTTTCATCATCATGAGTTTTTGTTATTGAAATCATTCGCGATTATTTATGTTGTTTATTCATTTACTTCCGATTTATACACTCAATAAAACACATTTTTGAATTCGAATTCAATGATCAGGGAAATGATATCACCCTTTATACTTTCTCATAAATCCTACCAATCTAGTGGTGCAGATCTTAAAATGTGAACTTCGTTTGAAATTCGAGCTCAAGGTCTTCACAAATTGCCGAAATAACATGAAAAATATCTTCAAGCTTTCAATACGGAAGGACTATACGATTACTTTTCTTGATTAATATCTCGAAAATGGTGGCAGATACGGAAAAATACAATGAACAGAAAAGTTTTCGCATTGAATAATCTGTTTGATTCTGTTTTCAGAATATACCAGTAGCGCACCACAAAAAGTTCAGGGGCAAAAGAGGAAAATGCACGTGGAAAAATAACACCCTGTATACTGTCAGGAATTTTTGCCTCATTTTGTTATAAACATACAATAAGGAGATATCTGATGTAAATTTTAGCTCAATTCCTGAAAAATTGCATCAGTTATTAAGATAATATCTCCATGGCTTCGATATGGGAAAACTATTGGATTATTTTCAATAATTAATATCTCAGAAACGGTGATAGTAACGATCAAAATGCAAGAGTCAAAAAAAATTTCAAATTGAATGATCTATTCAATTTTATTTTTTGTTAGTGCCAGTGGCGTACCAAAAAAAGTTCCGAGGGTAATAATGGAACATGGCCCATGAAAAAGTATCACCCTGTATACTGTTTCAAAATTTGGCCTCACCTGGTGATTCAGATTGTGTTCAATAGCTTACGTGGAAAATTTGAGCCCGAAATCTTGAGAAGTCTAGGTTTTATCGAGAGAAAATCGAAAAATTTTCTCAACTTTAACATCCTGTATCTCGGCAACGAAGCATTTTTGACCATTGGTTCTTCGAACTTTCTTGCTCAAATCATTCAGGATTCGCATCCTTCATTTATGACATCTTACTCAGAAACACCCTATATATATATATATATATATATATATATATATATATATATATATATATATATATATATATATATATATATATATATATATATATATATATATATATATATATATATATATATATATATATATATATATATCTTCGCTACGAGTTTTCTCCTTCAGAGGAACGATTGTCAAAAATTCTTCCTTAGCCAACATGTCATTGAATACCATCCGAATAAAAATACAAAACTGGGCAGTGTCTGTCATATCGGTGGATTCGTCGAACTGTAAAGAAAAGTATGTGCATTTCATGATATCATGGTTTAGTTTATCTGCCATGTCCTGACTCATGACTTCAATACACCTTGTGACAGTGGGACGAGATGACTGAAGTTATCTAATAGCAGACATGATTTCTGTTTTATTTTTAAAATCTCCAAATAAAGTCTCACCCGCTACAATAAATGCTCCCTTCACAACCGATCCAACTTCGAACGGTTTCTTGTGTTTCGCCAATATATGAGATATTTTATATGACGCGATTGTAGCAGCGTTTGATTGTTTGGCTGGTCTTGTGAACATGGTTTGTTCTTTTTTCAAACAAGATATCAAATCACGTACTTTTCGTTTTCTTAAGTCATTCTGTGGCGGAAAATTCTTTTCGTAATTTTTATGAACCGTTTTATGATGCCCTCCTAAGTTAACACGCTAAGGTATTGCAACTGACGCACGACAAATAAGACAAGTGCACTTATCCTTCGCCATACAAAAGAAAAATTCTTCCTCCCTATCGCTATTAAAATGATACGTTTCAGATTTCTTCGCTGTACTCATTTTGTACTATTTAATAATAAACTTTGTATCGACGTAGTAGTGTCTTCAAGTTACAGTTCAGAATGACTTCAATTCCATTCATATCGTCTCGAATGTTCCCGTCAAACGCGCTGCCCGAAATTTCTAGAAAAGCAGCAAGAATAAGAAACGCGGCTTTTCTTTGACTAGTACCGTGCCTTCCTTTGATAAAGCCGCGATTTGTCGCTAGCAGAGTGTTATTTTATTACGTAATAAATTTTTGTTGTTTAGTTACCTACTTATTAAAAATGTTTTCTTCCCAAGATCTACTTAAAAAGCACTCGCGATTGACCGTATAAGCACCCCTGTATGACACTATAAGGAACTTGAATAAAGTGATTACTAAATGCGGATATGAAAGATTTAATCTTAAAATTAGTTTTACTCTTGGAATTGATAAGACTCCACACAGCTTTTGGAGCGTTAGGTAATTGCAAAATTGATGCATCATTAGCTTTGATCTTTGCTTTTTTAACAGCGAACCTATACATAAGTCTAAAAGTATTTTGTATAGTTCTGAGCTCATATGTCTGATACCATGAGAATTCTTCATATTCTTCAACTTAAAACAAAAAATTGTACACTACGGGGAATATCCCCAATTCTCATTTAAACCAACGGTTATTTACGGTCTTTTGTAAAAAAGAAAACACAAAATAATTGCCACGAATTCGTAGAATCGAATATAATTTTCAGTAAACAAGTTCCAGCATTTCCTCCTGATTTGGTGCTCTGATCCCTTCGTGCCTTTCCATTACGTGTGAGAAGTTATGTGTGGGGCGATCTCTTGCGCGCAAAACGGACCGGAACCCGATGTTTATGACAATTAGCACCTGTAAACATTTCCGGTGGTCTATCGGACGCTAACGTCCGACTCTAGACAGAGAAGGGACGCCGAAGCAGTGGCATCACACTATATAGGGCAAAGGTATACCTAAAAATTCGAAAAAATTAAGACTAGCATATAGTTAATTGATTCTTCCGTTACTACGTGATAGTTAATAATGATGATGATAAGAAATTGAACTATGTGTTATACTATCACAAATCTATTTAAAATTAGGACTGCAATTTCGATTTCTCGGCCATCTCAGCTCACAACAAGTACTGAACTGTTCACAACAGCTTAAAAGATTTGCTTTTATTAAAACCCACAGGAAACTTTCCCAACAACTTTTCAATAGTAAAGATAAAACTGATATATTTGATAATACTGGAGTTTTTAACTTGTCCCGTATGGCTTGTGGAAGCGTCTATATAGTTCACACTAGTCGTTCGTTCAAAATTAGATACGAAGAGCATCCATTGGATTACAATAACTAGAGAATAGACGAATCTACTTTCGTTTCAAATTGTTCGGAGATTACTATCATTTTCCACCCATAGATCAACTTCATATTATTCATAGAACACCTAAAGGACGAAAATTGAGTTGTTAGAATCCATCGAAACTCCAACAACCCCTCCATTATTTGATATTTTTAGATAATACCTCACTAAACATAATTCGTTCATTACCTCTTGTTCGCACCCTTATTCATTTTGTATTCTCTCTTTCAGCTTTAGTTCAGTACTTGTTGTCAGCTGAAGATGGTAGAGAGACGGAAATCGCAATCCTGATATTCAATTAATCTGTTGTGATAGCAAAATATATACAGGGTGTTTCCGAATAAGATGTCATAAATGAAGGATGCGAATCCCTGAATGCTTTGAGCAAGAAAGTTCGAAGAACCAATGGTCAAAAAATGCTTCGTTGCCGAGATACAGGGTGTTAAAGTGGAGAAAATTTTTCGATTTTCTCTCGATAAAACCTAGACTTCTCAAGATTTCGGGCTCAAATTTTCCACATAAGCTATTAAACACAATCTGAATCACCAGGTGAGGCCAAATTTTGAAACAGTATACAGGGTGATACTTTTCATGGGCCATGTTCCATTTTACCCTCGGAACTTTTTTTTGGTACGCCACTGGCACTAACAAAAAATAAAATCGAATAGATCATTCAATTTGAAATTTTTTTTGACTCTTGCATTTTGATCGTAACTATCACCGTTTCTGAGATATTAATTATTGAAAATAATCCAATAGTTTTCCCATATCGAAGCCATGGAGATATTATCTTAATAACTGATGCAATTTTTCAGGAATTGAGCTAAAATTTACATCAGATATCTTCTTATTGTATGTTCATAACAAAATGAGGCAGAAATTCCTGACAGTATACAGGGTGTTATTTTTCACGTGCATTTTCCTCTTTTGCCCCTGAACTTTTTGTGGTGCGCTACTGGTATATTCTGAAAACAGAATCAAACAGATTATTCAAAGTGAAAACTTTTCTGTTTCTTGTATTTTTCCGTATCTGCCACCATTTTCGAAAAATTAATCAACAACGCCCGAACAGGCTACCCCTTTGCCTCCGTATATTTTTTCGGTGCATAACTGACGTTTTTCGTAATCAGAAACGGATTTTTCATTCAATTCGGATAATTTTGTGCTCATCTTGATCCTCATGTCTTTCACCGTTTGAATTAAAAATCATCAGAATTTATCGTGTCTTCCTCATATCAGAACACGTTGGTGATTTCAAAAGGCTTAGTAGGCTCTGATACAATTTTGCAAATGAAATCATAGAAAAAAAACTTGACACTTCTCATAAGTCCTACCAATCTAGTGGTGCAGATCTTAAAATGTGAACTTCGTTTGAAATTCGAGCTCAAGGTCTTCACAAATTGCCGAAATAACATGAAAAATATCTTCAAGCTTTCAATACGGAAGGGACTATACGCTTACTTTTCTTGATTAATATCTCGAAAATGGTGGCAGATACGGAAAAATACAAGCAACAGAAAAGTTTTCACTTTGAATAATCTGTTTGATTCTGTTTTCAGAATATACCAGTAGCGCACCACAAAAAAGTTCAGGGGGCAAAAAGAGGAAAATGCACGTGAAAAAATAACACCCTGTATACTGTCAGGAATTTCTGCCTCATTTTGTTATAAACATACAATTAGGAGATATCTGATGTAAATTTCAGCTCAATTCCTGAAAAATTGCATCAGTTATTAAGATAATATCTCCATGGCTTCGATATGGGAAAACTATTGGATTATTTTCAATAATTAATATCTCAGAAACGGTGATAGTTACGATCAAAATGCAGGAGTCAAAAAAAATTTCAAATTGAACGATCTATTCGATTTTATTTTTTGTTAGTGCCAGTGGCGTACCAAAAAAAAGTTCCGAGGGTAAAAATGGAACATGGCCCATGAAAAAGTATCACCCTGTATACTGTTTCAAAATTTGGCCTCACCTGGTGATTCAGATTGTGTTTAATAGCTTATGTGGAAAATTTGAGCCCGAAATCTTGAGAAGTCTAGGTTTTATCGAGAGAAAATCGAAAAATTTTCTCAAATTTAACACCCTGTATCTTGGCAACGAAGCATTTTTTGACCATTGGTTCTTCGAACTTTCTTGCTCAAATCATTCAGGGATTCGCATCCTTCATTTATGACATCTTATTCGGAAACACCCTGTATTTTAATTTCTTATTATCATCAATACTACCTTGGTATTAGATGTCCTGATGCATTAACGCCACAGGTGCCTACAAATAATAAAAAATTCAAAAACATAATTGATTTCGGAAAATTGAAAGGATGTCTGAAGGAGGAGAAATGGAGCTTTGTATACTGTGGTACTGATACGGAAGAGATTTCAAAGGTATTCGCCAAAACTGTATTTGGCTATGTGGAAGCTTGTACTGCATGAATAAAACTACCAAAAAAAAAGATAAAGCGAAAAGAGTGGGTGATAGATGGTTTATTGAAGTCCATCAATCTTAAAAATGAGATGAACAGGAAAGTCCTTCTGAATCCAGGTGATATTGAAATAAATAATTCATATAGGGAATACAGGAATAGACTCAACAATTTAATGAAATTAACTAAAAATAACTATTTCAAATCTCAAATAAATAAGAATATAAGTAGCTCTAAGCTTTTGTGGGAGACTGTGAACAAAATAAGGGGTAAAAATCTAAAGACGACTAATATTGATCGCATACGGGGAGAAAGTGACAGTTACCTAACAAACAGAGAAGATATTGCAAATTATTTCAATAAATATTTTACCGAGATTGGAACCAGGATGGCGTCAGAAATACGCAAACCGTCAAGAAAAATTTACGAGCCTCATCGAACTTCCAATTCTTTTGGATTTGTCGAGACTTCTCCTGAGGAAGTGCAATGTGTTATTAGAGGATTGAAATCTGGTAAGTCACCAGGTTATGACGGTATAAGTGCGGAAACTCTTAAGAAAGTGTCTGAATTGATTTCTCATCCTCTGGCATTTATTTTAAATAAGTGTATTAAAGAAGGTGATTTTCCTTCGATTTTCAAGATTGCTATTGTTAGACCTATTTTGAAAGGAGGTGATGGGACGCTTCCATGTAATTACAGGCCACTTTCGGTTATCTCAATGTTTGGAAAGATTTTGAAAGAGTTCTCAAGGAACGAATTAATAGTTTTTTGGAAAAATTTAAGGTACTTTCATCTAGACAATTCGGTTTCAGAATTGAAAAATCGACCGAGGATGCAATGGCACTCCTATTATCAAAAATTTATGAGGCAATGGGTGGAGGCGTCCCAGTCTTATGTATATTTGTTGACCTATCGAAGGCTTTTGACACCGTCTGTCATTGTGATTTGCTTAAAACACTAGAAAATATTGGATTTAGAGGTAACTCTCATAAGTTAATGAGAAATTATTTGAGTAAAAGAGAGCAAGTTGTAGAGATAGACGGTGTCAGAAGCTCTGAGACAATAGTTCAATGTGGAGTCCCTCAGGGGACAGTTTTAGGACCAATATTGTTTTGTGTTTTTGTTAATGACCTCTTTGCCTTGAATACTTCTGGGGAAATAATATCTTTTGCTGATGATACAGCTATCCTTTACCAAGATATTTCTTGGAAATCTCTCAAGGAGAAGTGTGAAGTTGATTTTGAATTGATCTTGAGTTTTCTGAGGGAGAAGGGTCTCACTTATAATCCTGAAAAGACTGTATATGTACCTTTTGCGAGTTATATAACCTCATTGCCAGATTACAATCATTTAAATATTCAAGTGGAGAATTATATTATTCAAATAAGACAGACAAGATCAGTCAAGTACCTCGGGGTGGTGTTGGATTCTCATCTTCGATGGGACTCTCACGTATTGTTAGTGTCAAGGAAAGTGCGAGGTCTCTTACCTTTGTTCAAATACTGTAGGGAATTCTGTGATGTGACTCAATTGAAGGTCCTCTACTCGGCATTGGTTCAGTCTTTGTTGGTTTATGGGATCCTTGTATGGGGTGGTGTAGATACTTGCTACCTAAAGAAATTAGAAGTATTACATAAAAGAGTCATTAAATGTATATTGGGAAGAAATATTACTTACCCCTCAGACGAATTATTTCATGAAGCTGAGCTACTGGATTTGAGGCAGCTTTTTTGTAGTAGAATGCTTGTGTATTTTGTAAGCAATAAAAGTGAGGATCATTTAATTTCTCATGGTTTTCGGACCCGATATGCAACAGGAAGTTATTTGCTTCCTAGAATGGCTAAAATAGTGGGTCAGAGATGTTTCACATTTCTGGCGACCAGAGCTTTTAATATGCTACCTTTAAAGTTAAGAAATTTAGTCTCTATAAATTTGTTCAAGAAAAAAGTTAAAAAGTGGCTACTATCGAATCCACGCTCATTGATGTTATCTATGGTCGACATTAAAAATGCTCCAATCAGATAGATCAATCAAAACCAACCGCCTACGAAAAAAATTGTATTGTTTTCACTGGGAATGGTTATTTTCTTTTTTCGTGTTTTGTATTGGTCGAATTTTTCTTTTGTATTTCTCTTACTAAGGCTTCTTTGTTAAATACTTACCGCATATAAAACCATGCACAAGGGCTACCTTCAATGGTTTTCTGTTGCTTAATTAGGTATAAAGAATAATATTAAGTTCAATTTTACGCCTTTGTTTCATTGTATTAGTTGTTCCATATTCTATATAAACATACTAGAATATTATTGATACGTATGCTGTAGAGTGATTGAAATAAAGAAATTATTATTATTATTATTATTATAGATTAAATTTCTATAGGTTGTTAGTTAATAAAATTGACATAGCAAAAATTCAAATCACTTTTATTGCATGATAGTCTCATTTTCGAAAGATTATATCTATTTTTTCAAGAATACGCAGACCTCGATCCTTTCATACCCTTGAATCCCCATCGATTAATCTACTTGAAATTGATGGATAGAAAGTGATAGTACATCAATTCAATGCTTCTTCTACATCGATAATTACACAGTTTCTTCTCCATTTTACTTTAAGGCAGGGGTGCTCTTACTTGAACTGCTGGCCATTTACCTCAATATTTTTAGACTACTTACGATCGACTCTGAGAGGATGCAAGTATGTGTGATGCAGGGTTATCGTACATACACGATACACCCTACCTACATAGGTAGTATATAGAGATATTAGCTTTCCACACAATACACACTATTTTAGTCAAGGTTTGGGTTAGATTCAGTTAGATTCTTCTCTATAATATCCATGAAAAAACTCATAGTTATTCAAAATTGCGAGTTTATTGGTTATTACAAAACAAAACAGTTACATAAACACCTCAAAAATGTATAGGGAACACTTCTGAATATCGATATATCGTATCCAGAACGATCAATATGGATGATTTGTTTTAAGAAATGAACACCTGCATCTATTTCTCACCAAATTATGTAGAGTGCCACAACAGATTTCAGTTTTTTTATACGCTGCTTTATAATCATTTCATGTATTCAGTGTTTGAAATCAGTTAGTTGGCACTTTGTTTCTGTTGTAAGCACAAATAAAAGATTCAAGTTTTGTGATTCGACCATGGAAAGACGACATTTGACTAGAGAAGAGATGTTACGAGCCGTTGGCATGCTCCAAGCTGGGAGCTCACAACGGGAAGTATCCAGGGTTCTGGGAAGTAGCCCAAGTGTCATAAATCGTTTATTGTCGCGTTTCAATGAAACAGGTAGCGTAGAAGAACGCCATACAGGTCGTTTCAGGATAATTACAGTCGCCCAAGACCGATTTCTGGTTTTACAAGCCAGAAGAGATCGTACTACCACATTATCTCAATTAGCTCAAGAGCTATCACGAGTTCATAATGTACATATTTCCTGCCAAACTGTGAGAAATCGACTGCACGAAGGTCAACTCCACTCCAGACGTCCTTTAAGAGTTTCACAACTGACCCATGGAAATCGCACTGCTCGTTTAGCTTGGTGCCAAGATCACGTAAACTGGGATCAAGAGAGGTGGGCCACAGTTCTCTTCAGTGATTGATCTAGATTTAGTTATTATCTCGATTCGGGAAGAATTTGAATATGGAGGGAACCTAGAAAGCAAAACCGTCTCCAGCATGCTCGAGAAGTTGTTAGACAGGGAGGCAAATCAGTGATGTTTTGGGGAGGTATACGCCTTGGTGGAAGAACTGACCTCGTTTTCATACAGAACAACCTCACGGGAAGTTCTTATGCAAATGAGATAATTTTGCCTGTAGTGGTACCGTATCTCCAAACAATGGGTCAATATCCACTCTTCCAAAAAGATAATGCCCCTCCTCATCGTGCAAAAGTTGTCTTGAACGTTCTTGAAGAGAATGATATCGATCTTCTACCGTGGCCATCCAGCTCCCCAGTTCTAAATCACATCGAGCATGTGTGGGACACCCTAAAGAGAAATCTCCTGCGTCAAGACGTCTTCCATCATGAACAGGAGCTTCGATTAGCAGTTCAGGGGGCTTGGCATGACTTAGGCCAAAATGTAATAGACAATTTAATATTGAGCATGCCGCGACGATGCCAAAGTGTCATTAATAACAGAGGTGGACCTTCTGGGTACTGAAAAATATAAGTTCTTCCATATCGTATCCAAAATATTAGTTCAGGATTTTTTTTTGTGTTTTACCAAAGTTTGTCATTTTCAAATTTCTATTTTTTTTATAATAGATGCTTTGGAGAAGTCAAATATTATTTTGTTTTCTTGACATTACATTATATACAATACATCCTAACAAAACCGAAAGATTTCTATAAATTCGAATCATCAAATTTATATTTTAAAGATATTGGTAAGTGTTCCCTAGACTTTTTTGAGGTGTTTATAGTTTTAAACTTAACTAAAGAGTGACTTTGTATGTTGAAGCGTGGCACTGCATGTCCTCAGCATACCTTTCAAAAGATGGTATGTAACCACTGAGTGCTCATCACAAGCATGATGACATATGATCGTCAGTTAGTCGATTGCGATATTTTGACTTAATTATCTTATTTCAGAAAATGCAGACTCGCACAAATAAGTTGGCCCAAACATTGCCGTCAGTTGAAGGGCGATTTGCCTTAGGTTCTGATATTTATCTTCAGATATAAAACACCAGAAATTTGTATCAGATGATGTGGCTTTGAGATGTATATCTGATATAATCTGCACCAACTCATTTTCAACAGAATATGAGTTCATATTAAACTGACTTGCTATTACAGTGCCTAATTCCTCCATGGCTTTACCTGAAAAAGAATAACTCATATATGGTGCTATATTTGCCAATTTACTGCAATCATAATGCATTTCGAATTGTCCCAAAATATTTGATAATTCAGCCTCATACGTATTTGCTTTTAAAGACGGAATATGTTTCAGATCCTTTCTTTTCAGTCGATCTATCTTAAGTTGCCATTTACTTTCAAAACCGTTTATTGCGATAATCATCTCAATAACAGTTTTTCTTTTACCTTGAAACACCAAGTTAATGGTGTTTAAGTACATAGTGCTGTCAGTCAAAAATGCCAAATCACTTGCTGAAGTCTAGTGGATAATCGAGATAGATGAAAAAATAACTTACCACCAATCCTTGTTCGGCTTCCACTCGAACTCTATTTATGTGGCACCAATCCTGGAAGGGGAATGAAGAAAATGGTATTGATTTTTTGTGAGCGTCGTATCTTCACCGAACGAAAAGAGATGATGGTTTTTCTCTCAATCCTCCACTAGATTGTTACGAATCTAATCTAATGCGGGTTCACTATATTGTAAATTTCACTATTCTATTTGCGATGAAAAACACTACACTTCTTTAACTAACTGCGGAGATGAACAGGAATAGCGTTCACTATAAATTTGCGGTCGAAAACTATATTTTGAAGTTAATACCGAAATGTGCGTTTTGTCGATATAAACAATAATCGAGTTCTTCTCCGACTAAGAAGAGAAAGCCGGCTCGGTGGCGTAGGGAATATGATGCTCGTCTCCTGCGCAGAGTTACCTGGGTTCAATCCCCACAAAGTCGGTGCGATTTTTCGGATTCTGGGAATGGCTTGAGTATCCATCTTTCAGAGTAGATGTTAAGCCGTCGGTCCTGTCTAAAAGAGATGTGTTGGTTATTAAAGATCCCTTCCCTCGACACGAGAGGGGTTCGGCAAAATTCCCGGGTTAGTGAGGTGACAGAATTCCCCGGCGTTTCATTGGCCGAATGGTGGAAATAGAGCACGTTAAAGGAATAGCAATCACCACAGACGAGATGCGGAGAAAGAAGCTATAAGAATGATGCTTGCAGGACACATACGTGGCGCAAAGGTACGTTATCGTATTCGTCTCTTCACATGCGCCCTCTAATTATTCTAATCAAGAATGTATTAGCAGAGGAAAATTTACTACAATGCTCGAACAAAATAATGTCCTTTCAAGGCGCGAACAAGCTAACTCCCAATCTTCCAACTGCAACTTAAAGAGCCGCCGTTGCAAGCAACGTGCACGGATGGAATTCGCAATTTTTGTTGCAATGCTCATAATTTCCTCAGTGTTTAAAACTTTTGAACACAAAACTTGTTGATGTATAGTGCCATGGAATGAAAAAAAAGGGTAAATCTTTATTTGCTCGACACAATGTCACAGAACCGTTTTTGTTTTCAGTCATTGCTGGTGCTCCATCGGTTGTAATGCACAGTAATTTATATATTGGTAGCTTGTAGTTTTTTACAAAATCCATACAGAAAACGTCATATATATATATATATATATATATATATATATATTAACTGATTATTGCTTTTCAATTTGGGCAGTGCCAAGGCAACACAATTCAATGCAAGTTGGATTTTAAATGAAAGGTCTCGATTTTCTAAAATAGAATGCATGCAATTTGAAAAATTTTCAAACGAAGATATAACATCAGTTATTGAACACACAAAAATTGGAAATCTCCAGGTGTTGATGGTATTCATAACTTTTGGTTCAAGAAATTCTCTTGCGTTCATGAAAAATTGGCTGAATATTTTTCATTTATAATAAAGAACCCTCAGCTACTCCTTTATTTTCCACACAAGGAATTACTTATTTAAAACCGAAAAGTGATAATACTATTGATCCGTCTCAATATAGACCAATTACTTGCCTTCCAACAATATATAAAATTCTAACTGCATGTATTACCCAAAAATTTATGCACATTTGGAGAATTATAATATTCTTTCTGGACATCAAAAGGATGTAGAAAAACACCTTGGTACTAAAGAGCAACTTGTAATTGATTCTGTTGCTTTGAATCAAGCTCAAACTAAGAAGAGAAATATTCATACAGCCTTCATTGATTACCAAAAGGCTTTTGATAGTTCTCCCATTCATGGCTTCAAGAAATTTTGGAAATTTATAAAATTGATAAAACACTTCGTCTTTTTCTTGAATTTGTAATGAAAAATTGGAGAACCAATCTTCATTTAAATATTTCAAAACAATCGTTAAAATCTGAAGTAATTCCAATCAAAAGAGGCATTTTTCAAGTTGATTCTTTAAGTGCTCTTTGGTTTTGTCTTTGCCTCAATCCATTATCTCATGAATTAAATGCTACTAGTTTCGGCTTCAAAATAAAGAGTCTATTAGCTGAATTCAAATTAAGTCACTTAATTTATTTAGATGATATTAAATTATATGCCGGAACCAGATCTCATTTAAAAAGTCTACATGAGATTACTTTCAACTATTCCAATGATATTCATATGAAATTTGGGCTTCCAAAATGTAAAAATCTTTCTATTGAAAAAGGAAAGATCACCTCTGATTATATAAAGATTTCCAATATCGAAATCGAGCCAATGCATCAAGGAGATACATATAAATATCTTGGATTTTGTCAAGAGAAGATAATTAACCATAGCAGCACTAAAGAAAATTTTAGAAGTTCATATTACAAAAGACTTAGAATTATCATCAAGAGTTATTTAACTAGTAAAAACCTTTTCAGAGCTATCAACTCCTATGCTGTTCCTATTCTTACATCTTCTTTTGGAATTATTAAATGGTCTAAAACTGATCTAAATGAATTACAATGTCAAACGAGGAAAATGCTCTGTAAATATTATAAGCACCACCCAAAGTCAGCTGTTCAGAGAGTTACACTACCTAGACATCTTGGAGGTCGTGGATTGATTGATTTGAATAATCTTCATAGTAAACAGATTTTTCATCTACGTTCCCATTTTCATGATAAACAGAGAACGTCTAAATTACATGATATTGTTGTTACTTCAGATTATAATCTTACATCTCTGAACTTGACAATGCAAAAGGTAGATTTTGATATATTTGATGATAATTCTGAAAGAGAAAGTTGGATGCAGAAGGAATTACACTGAAAGCACCCTAAAGAATTGAAAAATGATTATATTGATGAAATCGCATCGAATAAATGGTTAGTATCTGCAGAATTGTTTGCTGAAACAGAAGGCTTGGCAATTGCGATCCAGGATCAGGTTGTTTTCACGAGGAATTATAGAAAACACATCATCAAATAAAATATAGATGATTCTTGCCGTAGATGTTTCTGTTCTTCAGAAACAGTTTTTCATAAATTATCATCTTGCTCAGTCCTTGCTTCAACAGATTATTTAGGAAGACATAATGCCGTCGCCAATATTATTCATTTCAATCTAGGAATTAAACATGACCTAATTCCCAAAGAAAAAAATTTCACAAATATGAACCTGAGATTATTTGTGAAAATGACAAATATAAACTTTATTTTGATAAAACAATTCTTTGCAACAGAGCTGTAAAACACAATAGACCAGATATCATTCCTAATTATAAACAGAATCAAATAACATACATATTTGATATTGCTATACCGACACACATAATATACAAAATAAATACAATGAAAAACTTTCTAAATATATGATGCTTGGCGACGAGATTAAAAAATGTGGAAAATGAAGAAAATATTTATTCTACCGCTTATTTCCACAACAGGTGTTATTCCTAGAAATCTTCACAAAAGTATTGAGATTTTGGGTCTGAAGAAAATTTGTTTGAACAGTTACAAAGATAACAGTCATCAAATCTTGTAATATTCTTCGTAGGTTTCTTTCCGAAAATAATAATGAGGTAGAGTCATAGGTTTTCTCTTTAGTTTATACTGCTCAGAATCTCATTTCATATTTTATTTATTTGTTTATATAAAAGTAATATAATTAACTGACAATTTTGTCATATTTATATTCAGAGCAGTATTCTATTCGATCGTTCACCACTTCACACAAAGGAAACTATTAATGAGTAACATTCAGTGTTACTTGACTAAGGTCCGTACACTGGATTTTTCCGGGGAGAAAGCCTCTGACACTACTCGTTGGTACATTGATATCATTGTCTGATGATGCTATAGTATGTATATATTCTGGTAGATTGATATATTCTCATAACATTTAACGTTATCCTAATATATAATTATTCCAGGATATGTTTTGATTATAATCATTGCCTGGCAATGGTATTTATTACCGGGTGGTGGATTTATATTTATATATATATATATATATATATATATATATATATATATATATATATATATATATATATATATATATATATATATATATATATATATATATATATATATATATATATATATATTAAATTTTGGGTCGTCGGTGTGTTTGTGTGGTAGAAACCTCGAATTAACACTCTTGAGATGGTTTTTGTTATTTTCGATTAATTTACTCACTTTTTCGATGCTTTCTTCAGATTATCCAATTTTTGGACTTCCTGAGTTTTCGTCATCTTTCAGGGTCTTTCTACCGGATTCCAATCACTTGAACCACTCGTACACTTGCGTAAGGGATGGACAAGCATTACCGTATGCAGTTTGCAGCCTTTGGTACGTTTCGGTAAAATATTTACCAAGTTTACCATAAAACCCAATTGCAGTTTTTTGTTGAAACAAAACTTAAATTGCTCACATACAAATGTCATGAAATTCGACGGGTACAATATTACAAGAGATGGACTAGTAGTACTATTTTTTAAAACAATTCGGTTATTTTGGAATGGAGGGTGTATTAAAATATCAAATCGGTCACTCAGCTTGTTGCTGATATTGTCTGTTGCTTTTCACTTTTGTATTTTAAGGTTTTTAGGAGAAATTAAAGAAAAATTATTTCAAGTGACGAACTTTTACTGATTTATTCTAAGACGGTAATTTTCAAATGTAATAATGACTTATAGTATTTTCCATTCTGCAGTTCATGGAGAAATTGATACGCCGCTGGATTAAGGGTTAACCACCATCTCACCCTCTTTACTACGTTTCGATGTAATAACTATTCCCTAGTTAAATGGCTCAATTATCTTCGAGCGGTTCGAATTAAGGGTGACAAAGTATATGAAGGGACTAATTATGTAGTTGAAAAGAGTATCGCGTTTGAATATCATGAACCAATATATAATTCTGTGATTCGCGAAGAGATTTGAATATTTCGACGTATGATGAACTTCTGAACTTGAAATTCGTTTTCGAGAACTTGAAATTTTGAATCACTATCACTGCCTTATCATTACCTCTATAAATAAGGGTGATATTTCATAAATGTATTATAATTCATACAACTTTCTAACCTTTTTTCAAACAGTTAAAACAGTTTCAAAGTCTTTGACTTTGACGAATGCGTTTACTGGCACACTGATTAGGAAACCTAATGGGGCATGTTATACAAACTATAAATATCTATCTAATGAGAATTGTTAATATGAACTCAGTAACTATTATGTCCTTTTTGTTTAATTTTTACAATAAAAACAAGATTTTATACGCTTTCTTTGAATTTAATTGTAATAGTTACATTTAGTATATATTTTAGGTTGTATCGTTTTTGATTTTTTTGAAATTCAAAAAAGTATAGTGCGGAAAAGTTGCATTTGGTAGCACCGAGCATCTGTGATTTTTTTCAGAATTTTTGAACATTATTTAGGGGTCGCGCAATGCCTTAAAGTTTCTTCTGTTGTATATAGGCAACCCGCACAACAATTTCGCGATTTCAAGTGTTTTCAGAGGTCTAAAGTCGTCTTTCTTGCAGTTTGTTTATGTGTATTTGTTGTCTTTGTGGTATATAGGAATAAAAGACTACGATGTAACGAATTAGAGGAAGAAAACAAGAAATTATAAATACCAGTATTGCGCAAGCGTCCCAAGCTAGAAGAGCAAACAGCGTCAGAAGCAGAAGAGTCTTCCTCGAGTCATCAGGATACCAGCGGTAACGATTCCGATTTTGAACCACAAACCTCGACATCTAGAAACACACGTTTGTCCATCAAAAATGTGGCGTCAGCTGCTTACAGATCAGGTGTATCAAGAAAACATGTTGAAAAAAAAGAAAAAGTTATAGATAAAAGCAAAGTCTAAAGAGCTATGGGCGAGTTGAAAAAAAAAATTCAAAGGAATACTGAAACCGAAACCAAATTTATTAAAGGTCTGTTTATCGCAAAGGGAACATGTATGCTTAGTAGAAGAACCAGAGTCGAAGTTTCTTGGCCATGTTTCACCTTCATCAGGGTCCGCTGATGATATCATCAAAAGTATACGATTTTTTTTTGATCAACAGAAAATCGATATTTCTAAATTAACAGTGCTGGGATGTGACGGCACTAACGTCAATACTGGTCGGATTCAAGGTGTGATGCGACTCATAGAGATAGCTATCAACGCTCCTGTGCAGCATGTTGTTTGTCAACTCCATTTGAACGAGCTACCTTTCCGACATCTCATGCGATATTTAGACGGAGAAACTAAAAATCCACAAGCAACCGGTGGACCCATTGGAGAAGTTATTTTACAATGCGAAAATCGACGAGTGACGAAGTTTGACGCCATCCCCGTTGATTGGATAGAAGACACGGAAGGTTTGACAGATATTAGCACCGATCAGAAATACCTCCTACGTTTATGTACCGCTGTCTCAAGTGGACATTGTCCAAAAGAACTCAGCAAGCAGAAAACAGGCCCTGTTGTACAATCTAGGTGGTTAACAATAGCTAGTAGAGTATTACGATTATACATTAGTACTGAAAAGCCTTCGGAGGCGCTTCGCCAGTTGGCTTCGTATGTAATGAAAGTTTACGCTCCCGTTTGGTACTCAGTCAAAAAAGAACCCTCGATTGCCCAGGGTCCAATACATTTATGGAAGTTGATTCGACTGTCACGCTACCTGCCTCTCAAACTGCGGAATATTGTGGACAAGGTTATTCAGAACAATGCCTATTCTGGACACCCTGAGAATGTACTGTTCGCTATGATCAACGATGGCAATCCCGATACGAGAGCTCTTGCTTGGAGAAGAATAAAAAGGCAAGATCGACGAAGACAACACGGAGGGGAATACGCGCCTTCGAATTGCCCAAATTAAAGTTCAACGCTGAGCACTACTACGATCTCATAGACTGGTCTTCGCACCCTGTGACCGAGCCCCCTCTAACCCGATCACTATCACTCGAAGAAATAGAAGAAAATATTAGGAGTCGAGCACTCTGTGATAAGGAATTAACCGCTTTCCTCTGCCACACTCAGGCTGTCGAAAGGCTGGTAAAATTAGTAACAGAAGCTTCTTCCTCTGTTTTTGGGCCACAATCTCGTGACGCGTACGTGAAAGCAAAACTGGAGTCCAGACAACGGATGCCATCTCTACATACCAAAAAGGACTACGCCGTTGCACAAGAAGAGCGGAAGCGTCCATAGAAAATTCTGATTTTCAAAATTTAATTTTACCAAAGCTGCATTAACGTTAAATTGTATCCATGCTTTATTAACACTTGTTTGTAACAATATTCAATTGGCTTTAATTGTATTAATCTTCCATTATCATTTAATCCCAACAAAGCAAATATTGTTATTAAAATTTTAATTTATAATGATGTTTAACTCTAATATTGTATTGTACAATAAAAGTAAAAGAAGAGCCTAACCATATAGCGAAATCCTTCTTTCATTTATACTCCATAAAAAAAACAACTAAAAACAAGAGAAAGAGTTCAGAAATGTGACTTTAGAATCCTAAAACAGCTTGAAAACGCATGATTGTTGTGCGGGTTGCCTATACACAACATAAGAAACTTTGAGGGCATTGCGCGACCCCTAGGTATTGTTCAAAAATTCTGAAAAAAATCACAGATGCTCGATGCCACCAAATGCAACTTTTCCGCACTATACTTTTTTGAATTTCGAAAAAAAGTCAACAACGATACTCCCTAATATATATTCAATTCAATTATGCAATAAAATCATGTGGATTTTGGGTAGCGTCAACAGAATCTTAGCGGCATCCAATGAGTTGCAATAAGAAAAATAGGAGGATTTTCAAATTATTGTGGCAATTTTTAGGGTTTTTCATTCAAGGTTTAGGAATAAATATTTCTGGGAGTTTGTAATACTGATCTGCTCATTCGACAGTTTTGCAGTTAACACCAGTAACGTGTTACCTGTATGTACGTATATCTGGTATTGTACAAGGTCGGAAAGTCCTTAACATCACTGTCAGCACTATTTTAGACCACTCTTAGGACTTTGTACAGGATGGGCAAATTTCGATGTATTTGTACGGCAGGTATGTGAAATATTGCAGATAGAGAAAAATCAACCCCCTCTCTCGATCTTATTTTCAGGGACCAGTTTAGTGGTGCCAAAATTTTTCTGATATCTGTTTCCGTTCTGGACTTCTTCAAAATTTCTCGAATTTTGGGAAAATCGTCTCGATCATCATCAAAGTTACATAAAAATGAGTTTGACATTCTACCAGCACTTTTTTGACTAAAACACGGTGTTGTGTAAAAAAAATTTTTTTTAGATCAGAGGTTTTCGAGTTTTAATGCAAACATTCTTTTTTTTTTAATATGAACCATAGGAAATTTGACCTTAATTGGATGCAGTAATTTTTTTCTTTTCAAAAGTATATAACACTTGTAGTCAGTTTTTCGTTCAATACCGTTTTTCAGAGAAAACCTGAAATTACCACAATTCATTAGATATATATATATATATATATATATATATATATATATATATATATATATATATATATATATATATATATATATATATCTAATGAATTGTTTATACTACTCAGAATCTCATTTCATATTTTATTTATTTGTTTATATAAATGTAATATAATTAACTGACAATTTTGTCATATTTATATTCAGAGCAGTATTCTATTCGATCGTTCACCACTTCACACAAAGGAAACTATTAATGGGTAACATTCAGTGTTACTTGACTAAAGTCCGTACACTGGATTTTTCCGGGAAAAGCCTCTGACACTACTCGTTGGTACATTGATATCATTGTCTGATGATGCTATAGTATGTATATATTCTGGTAGATTGATATATTCTCATAACATTTAACGTTATCCTAATATATAATTACTCCAGGATATGTTTTAATTATAATCATTGCCTGGCAATGGTATTAATTACCGAATTGGTGGATTTATATTTTTCATGAAATCAGTTTGATTGCATGAACAGATATATAGGCAACTCGTCAGGGTAAAACCCCTATATATATATATATATATATATATATATATATATATATATATATATATATATATATATATATATATATATATATATATATATATATATATATATATATATATATATATATATATATATATATATATATATATATATATGATATATGAAAATATGAAAATATATATTGGTTATTAATTCATGCCAGCCAATGATTATAATCAAAACATATCCTGAATAATTATATATTAAGATAACGTTAAATGTTATGAGAATATATCAATCTTCCAGAATATATATATACTATAGCATCATCAGACAATGATATCAATGTACCATCGAGTACTGTCAGAGGCTTTTCCCGGAAAAATCCATGTACGGATATTAGTCAATAACACTGAATGTTATATATTAATAGTTTATTTGTGTGAAGATCGAATAGAATACTGCTCTGAATATAAATATGACAAAATTGTCAGTTAATTATATTACATTTATATAAACAAATAAATAAAATATGAAATGAGATTCTGAGCAGTATAAACTAAAAAGAAAACCTATGACTCTACCTCATTATTTTTTCGGAAAGAAACCTACGAAGAATATTACAAGATTTGATGACTGTTATCTTTTGTAACTGTTCAAACAAATTTTCTTCAGACCCAAAATCTCAATACTTTTGTGAAGATTTCTAGGAATAACACCTGTAGTGGAAATAATAATCGGTAGAATAAATATTTTTTCATTTTCCACATTTTTCAATCTCGTCGCCAAGCATCATATATTTAGAAATTTTTTCATTGTATTTATTTTGTATATTTTGTGTGTCGGGTATAGCAATATCAATTATATATGTTATTTGATTCTGTTTATCATTAAGAATGATATCTGGTCTATTGTGTTTTACAGCTCTGTTGCAAAGAATTCTTTTATCAAAATAAAGTTTATATTTGTCATTTTCACAAATAATCTCAGATTCATATTTGTGAAATTTTTTCTTTGGAAATTAGGTCATGTTTAATTCCTAGATTAAAATGAATAATATTAGCGACGGCATTATGTCTTTCTAAATAATCTGTTGAGGCAAGGACTGAGCAAGATGATAATATATGAAAAACTGTTTCTGAAGAACAGAAACATCTACGGCAAGAATCATCTATATTTTGTTGGATGATGTTTTTTCTATAATTCCTCGTAAAAACAACCTGATCCTGGATCGCAATTGCCAAGCCTTCTGTTTCAGCAAACAATTCTCCAGAAATTAACCATTTATTCGATGCGATTTCATCAATATAATCATTTTTCAATTCTTCAGGGTGCTTTCCGTGTATTTCCTTCTGTATCCAACTTTCTCTTTTAGAATTATCATCAAATATATCAAAATCTACCTTTTGCATTGTCAAGTTCAGAGGTGTTAGATTATAATCTGAAGCAACAACAATATCATGTAATTTAGACGTTCTCTGTTTATCATGAAAATGGGAACGTAGATGAACAATCTGTTTACTATGAAGATTATTCAAATCAGTTAATCCACGACCTCCAACCCCAAGATATCTAGGTAGTGTAACTCTATATATATATATATATATATATATATATATATATATATATATATATATATATATATATATATATATATATATATATATATATATATATTTGATTATTACTGTCTTCGACAGAATATACATAATTAATTCTCAAAAGGTTAAAATTTTTAAATAGTTGTAGAGAATTTTTCAAACATCAGAAAGAATGAATGTGAAATTCAAAATAAAGGAATTTTATACTAATTCAGTAGAAATCAAATGGAATGCCCCGTATTGTTAGAATTGTATTCTTCATCGATGATTAGCGAATAATCTACAACATATCTATGGTATAAATTTGGTTTTCTGTGATCTAACTCATCTAACCTTACAAATATTTCACCATTCTACATTTCCTTATAAGGAAAAATGCATATATGAAATGAGAAGGCAGAGAATCTGTTTCGTTTATAAATCGGTCACATTTCACCTACTTTGCAACTGACACGTTATAATTTATTCCAAAATAAAGAATCAAGTCAATTGCGTTGAGTGAATTTCAAACTGAAAATGCAGGTATGATTCATGTTCATAATTAGAACCGAAAATTGATTGTATTTTCCAAAGAATCCTAATGAAGACACCGAGTGGAATGACGTGCTTCGAGCCAAAGGAATTATTCCTCCCAAAAAAGATGGTCCTGAAATCACAGAAGACCAAATCGTTTCACTGTTAGAAGATACTATAACAGAAAAAACTAAAGGTATCCACTCGAGAAGAATTATTCAAATGCAAAATAGTTCACCTCAATTTTTTTAGATGGTGTTGATTTAGACAAACTGAACTTAGACGAACTAGATGAATTGGAAGACTCTGAAGATGAATCAGTCATAAATGCTTATAGAGAAAAGAGGATAGCGGAAATGAAGCATATGTTAGAAAGAGCAAAATTTGGTTCGGTTGGGGAAATTTCAGCTCAAGACTATGTCGAGGAAGTGAATAAGGCTGGAAAAGAAATTTGGGTTGTTTTGCATTTATATAAACAAGGGTAAGTTCTTTATTTGATATATGAATCAGGTAATCCTGTTTTGTATGATGACGACTTCAGAGTACCCATAACGAGCCGATCTGCTGTTTGCCGAATGCATTTGAATTTTATATAATGTTGTCAGATTACCAATAAAATAATATTTGGATGCACTGGTTGATTAGTATGCGAACACAATAATTGAACGCTCTTATCTCTAGTAGACCATTTTTCTTTTCTAGTTTCTAGTCAATAAATAAGAAACTACTTCTCTTATGTCATATTGTTCATACTATAAAGGAGACAGCTCCAAAGTATTTTATTAGATCTCATTAATAGTTTATCAATCAAAATCAGCTTTTTCAATTTGTTAATGAATGTGGGGAATGGAGTTTTTTTCTTCTCAAAATGGTAATTATATGGTATAGTGTCGATAGTCAGAATTTACTGAAAAAATGTTTACTTACTAATTTTGGGGCCCAGAATGCAAATCTGAAATCGTTTTGACCCAGAAAGTTATCGTTCAAGAAAAAAAAAACAAAATTTGTTATACATACATACATGTTGACTTGGTTGCCCAAGACATGTCCAGGTATGTTAATGTAATGAGAATGCTCTCGAGAATTGTTAGTAAAAATCTTGACATATAATGCATATGTAAGCAGTAGACTGAGGTATGGCATCATTGCTTGGGGGAAGTCAGCATATTCAGAGAGAACGCCCATTCTGCAGAAAACGTATCTGAGGGCAATATTAAACCTTTGACAAACAGAGTTTGTTCGTTGTCGAGATCTGAGCTAATTATTTTGTCCGATTCTTCAGTTTCACACATTCAAAAATTCTCGAAATTGTACCGTTTTAATTGTGAATTTACCAACTTCAAGATGTGATATAATTAAACTAGGTGTCATTAGGGAAAGCTTGCAAAATCATAGATTCTCAGAAGTGAATTTCTAGAATATCCATTATTTAAATGAAATAAAAAACACAAGGTTTAACTTTAATCTACACTTTATTTGAAAAAATTCGACGACGTTTCGCTGACACAGCAGCTTTATCAAGAATGAAGAGTATGGTATTATAAACAAATCGTAGAACAAGTTGGATGAACAACAGGAAAATCCACACTGAGCCATTGTACAGTTAGTATGAAAGGTAATAAAAATTAATTAAACAAGTTAAGTAGGGGTGAATAATTCTCATCTACCTGCTCATTCAAAAGCTTGTCCGAATGTTTGTATCTATTTATTTCTAATGCTTCTAGAAGATCTAATTTTAAACTATTTGATTTTATATGTAATATGTCAAAGTTTTATTGAATGAATGGTTTTCTTTAATTAAGTGGTTTGAATAATTTGAATCAGATTTATTTTATCGAAGCTACGTTTATGTTCAGATGTTCTTATGCCAAAATTCCTATAGGTCCTACCGATATAAATTTTATCACAAGAACCGCAATTGAGTTTATAGATTCCTGATTTACTTGATTTTTCAACACAGATTTATTATTTTGATATGTTCACCTAAGTTATTAGAAGTTTTGAAAGTTATATTAAGATTTTGTGTGACGAGAAAGGATTTAATATTTGTACTTGCAGAACCGCAGAATGTTAAACTGTTGAATATTTTATAGTCTTTATGAATAGGATATACTTCATTTATTGCTTTCTGATACAGTTTTTACGAATGATTAGATCTATCATATCCGGATTATATGAATTATTAATGGCTATCTGTTCGATGATGTTTAACCCTTTATTATAATCTTCTACTGATAAAGGTAAATTGAGTAACCGATGTACCATGCTGTTTAAAGCTGCAACTTTGTATTGAATTGGATGTAATGAGTAGTTCAATTCTTTATTTTCCATTAGATCTTCTTAAGATATAGGACACGTCAGACTCTTGAAAACACTAGTAACTTAAACTAAGGAAAATATAAAACAAATAACAACCACAGAAATGAAATATATCTTAAAAATACATGAAATGCAATAAATGAGACAAATACAGCTAAAATCACAAAAATTAAATATATTATAAAAGTACAATAAAATGCAAGATACACTGAACAGCACAAACTAAAGCTCATCCTGTAAGTATTCCAGGTGTGAGTAGTAACACCTTTCAATCAATAGCTGCTTAATCTGCCTCCTGAAGTCCCTCGAACTTCCAGTTTTATAGTGGTCCGGGAGCTTATTATATGTTCTTATAGCTAAGTAATGGGGACTTTTTTCGTACAATGATAATCGATGTCTCGGGACCTCAAGAAGCAGAGCATTCCTCGTATTATAGTTGTGGTAGTCACCTACACCAGCAAACAAGGAAGGATTCGACCTAGCAAACAAGAGCAGCTCGAAAATGAACTGGGACGGTAGAGTGATTATATTTAAGTTTTTGAAATGCGGTTTACAGCTCACCATCGGTCCAACTCCAACCATAAATCGAACTGCCCTCTTCTGCAAACGAAAAACCCTATCCAGGTCGCTGGATGAACCCCAGGCAACGATGCCATAGGAAGCAAGGGAATGAAAACAAGAAAAATAATAGGTGCGCAGAATGGACGAGCTGACACTGCTCCTCAACATCCCCAATGAAAAACAAACAGGAGTCAGTCTTCTACACAAGGCGTCAATATGCGATCCCCACCTTAAACCACTCTCCACCAACAATCCCAGAAACCTAGCGGTGCTCACTTCAACAAGGGAGGATTGTAAGGACCTGACCAACACACTATACTCCTTCTGACGATTGGATATATTCATCTGAAGGAATACAGACTTCGCACTGTTGACCACCAAATCATGAGCCGCAAAATAATCTTCCACCCTGGAAACGCAGGAAGTTGCTTTCTCTGATAATGCTGCCACATTCAACGCATGAACCAGCAGAGAAGTGTCATCTGCATACAGCACCAGGTCGCCAAATCTGAGACTATTCACGTAAATGATGAACAACAGAGGCCCAAGGACAGACCCCTGTGGAACACCCCGAGTGCAAGAAACCGGTAGTTATGTATAATTGTATGTGTAGTATGTGTTGGTTTACGAAAGACCGAAAAAACATGATTATTATTTTGTGTAGTGATTTTCAAGTCCAAAAAATTAATGGGATCGTTCTGTTCAATTTCTATCGTGAATTTAATGTTCAAATGGATGGAATTAATGAAATTAAGAAATAAGTCTTATTGACGAGTAGTTCCAATGAAAATTTTGAACATTTGAACATTAAATTCACGATAGAAATTGAACAGAACGATTCCATTAATTTTTGGACTTGAAAACACTAAACGAAATAATAATCATGTTTTTTCGGTCTTTCGTAAACCAACACATACTGATACAATTATACATAACTACTCATTACATCCAATTCAACACAAAGTTGCAGCTTCAAACAGCATGGTACATCGGTTACTCAATTTACCTTTATCAGTAGAAGATTATAATAAAGAGTTAAACATCATCAAACAGATAGCCATTAATAATTCATATCATCCGGATATGATAGATCTAATCATTCGTAAAAACTGTATCAGAAAGCAAGAAATGAAGTATATCCTATTCATAAAGACTATAAAATATTCAACAGTTTAACATTCTGCGGTTCTGCAAGTACAAATATTAAATCCTTTCTCGTCAAACAAAATCATAATATAACTTTCAAAACTTCTAATAACTTAGGTAAACATATTAAAAATAATAAATCTCGTGTTGAAAAATCAAGTAAATCAGGAATCTATAAACTCAATTGCGGTTCTTGTGATAAAATTTATATCGGTAGGACCTATAGGAGTTTTGGCATAAGAACATCTGAACATAAACGTAGCTTCGATAAAAATAAATCTGATTCAAATTATTCAAACCACTTAATAAAAGAAAACCATTCATTCAATAAAAACTTTGACATATTACATATAAAATCAAAAAGTTTAAAATTGGATCTCCTAGAAGCATTAGAAATAAATAGATACAAACATTCGGACAAGCTTTTGAATGAGCAGGTAGATGTGAATTATTCACCCCTACTTAACTTGTTTAATTAGTTTTTATTACCTTTCATACTAACTGTACAATGGCTGGGTGTGGATTTTCCTGTTATTCATCCAACTTGTTCTACGATTTGTTTATAATACCATACTCTTCATTCTGTTTTTCATTCTTTATAAAGCTGCTGTGTCAGCGGAACGTCGTCGAATTTTTTCAAATAAAGTGTAGATTAAAGTTAAACCTTGTGTTTTTTATCTCATTTATATCATGGATCTACATCAAGTAACGGCCTCCACAATTCAAATATATCCATTATTGATCTCGAAGTTGTTATCTTCACATCTGTTGTTGGTTATCGGCTCGAGAGCGGCTCTGGGTGCGCAGAACTCGTCATCATACAAGACAGGATTACCTATGAATAACAATATGAGCAAATATTTCCTGAATTATAAGTGAGTTCTTTGATATATCTATGAGAATTGTTGATAAAATAAAAATTATGATTAAATATCACCCATGTTCTATACTATATTTTTACTTTTCAGAATACCTATTTGTGCTCTTATTAACGAGCATCTTCGTTATTTAGCACAGAAGTATCCGGCAGTTAAGTTCTTGAAATCTATCTCCACAACATGTATTCCTAACTATCCTGACCGGAATCTGCCTACAATATTCGTATATTACGAGGGAGACTTGAAGAAGCAACTTGTGGGTTCTCAAGATTTCAGACATGTTGACTTGAGTTTGGAAGGTAATAAATTTAGAAAAAAGGTACAAGTAGACAATATCGATGATCTATGGTTCAAATTTTTGGCGCAAATATGTAATAATACCTAAGTCTGAGTTATCGAGTAATTCAAGAGTTTAAGATTAGTGTCTTCTAAAAACAATTTGCAGGAATGTCTGGGACGAAGGTTCATAATAATTTGTTGGAATAAATTCTTCTCATCTCGCAGTTTTTAGCCTTTTTTCTGTTTTTCAATTCGGGTGGAAAATTGAAATTTATAGTTCTTATTTGAATCAGGACAGTTAAGTACGGACATAAATGAAAAAGATTGAAACTCCTGATTTGACATCGTCGAACTCGAATTTGGCATTAATCTTCTCCTTCTCGGTTATTTGTACTACTACTACTACTACTACTTACTTCACTTTGGCTGCTAACAACTGGCATAATCACCTTCGGACGATCTTTTCCAATGCTCGAAGAATAATGAGAGTTGTTTTGAATGATTATTAGAACTCTTCTTTATCTAATTTCTATGCTTAATGTGTGATTAAACGATTCGTTTTTGAATATATGTTTGAACCTCTATAATACCATCTTATAACAGCTCAATACAAGAGCAATTGAGATTTTGAAATTACATATATCTCTTTGAATCGTAAATAGAGAATAGTGTTGAAATTCTTATTGTACATGAGCCAGTATCCATTACTCGAAGTAGCCTTCCTTACCATAACAATGTATTAGGTTATATATCAGGGGATTAAATACAACTTTAAGTATTAATTCCAGTGAATGAGGCGTTCAGTATAGATTGATAAGGAGGCGCATTCAGTATATTAATAACAACAATAATTCCTTTACTTAAATCGGGCGATAGAGCAGATATGAATAATTACAGACCTATATCCCTTACATCGTGTATAGCCAAACTAATTGAGAAGGTCATCAAAAAGAGGCTTATAAATTTTTTTGATAAATATGAGGTCATTAATAGTAATCAATTTGGATTTCTAAATGGTAGATCCACCAATGACGCGATTAGGCGGGTTGTGGGCCGCGTCTACGAGCTTCTGGACCAGGGACTGTTTTCGATGGCTGTTTTTCTCGATATTACCAAGGCTTTCGATCTTGTACCTCATAAACAACTACTGTGTAAGCTTGATAGAATGGGGGTGAGAGGTGTTCCTCTGCGTCTCTTGGCGTCGTATCTTTCAGATAGATGTCAGTGCGTCCGTATAGGTCAATCTGTAAGTGATAGTCAAAATGTGAAAATGGGTGTACCACAAGGTACTGTGTTGGGTCCTTTATTGTTTCTATGTTATATAAACGACTTTCTTAGTTTGAGTTGTGTAGGTGAGATAACATCCTATGCGGACGACACGGTGCTATTGTTTAGTGGGAAAAGTTGGAACGCTACAAGGGATTTAGTCCGTAAAGGGCTGATTTTGGCAGGAAATTGGATGAACAGCAATGGTTTAATACTAAATCAGAAAAAAACTACTATTCTCCTTTTGCTAGAAGTACAGTTGGATTGCCGCATTTTAATAGTATAAGCTTTTGCATGGAATGCCAAAATCGGAAAATTGTGAAAAATTGTGGATGTGGAACTCAGGTTCTCTTTCTGCAATACACTACGAAGTATTTGGGTGTGTACATTGACTCTACTCTCAGATGGGTGGATCAAATAAATAACATGTGCAAAAAATTGCGTCCATTCATTTATGTTTTTCGTATTCTGAGTAAAGTGGCTGATACAAAAACTTTATTATCCGCCTATCACGGCTTAGTGAGTCCTATTTTGCAGTAAGGTTGCATAGGTTGGGGAGGAGTATATGACAGGCATCTTGATGGTTTGAGTGTAGTTCAGAAAAAAATTATTAAAACAATCTACAGAAAACCATATGATTTTTCTACTGAACTTATTTTTCAAATGGGTGGCCTGCTAAATATTAGACAACTTTATGTAAGAGCTCTGTTGATTGATTGGTATTATGGTAAAATCAGTGTTAATCTATTATCACATAATTACGATACCAGAGGGTAGCACGCCACCTGAATTACGCCCACAAAGCATGTTTTAGAATAACACAGAGGTTTTTCACATACTATCTGAATAGAGTATATAGTTTTCTCGACAGTCAGTTAAGAAATTCGTCTGTTTCAATACAAGTTTTTAAGAAGAGGGTTTTCAGATGGGTCCAAAAGAAAGGTCTTTTATCAATATTATGTTCATTTGATATTCTGTTTGACTGGGGAGCCTGTGGGGAATTTATATTCATATTTTTATTTATATGTATGTATATTTTTATTTTTTTATGCATTATCTTTGTAATTTTTCATTTAAATGAAGCCTTTTAGGACAGCTATTCTTGGCTCGGGAAAAATTGTTGTTTATAAATTTTGTTTTGTGTCTGAGATTTAGTTTAATAAGTATATTTAGCTGAGTGTTTTACTCTGATTTTTGTTTTCACATGTGTGTTGCTAACAAGGTTTTCCTTCTGCAACACTTCTACTCTGGGTATATGTATGTCAGAAAATGGGGATGCTATTGAATGTAAAGCATTTTTCCATTACATTTTTTAAATCATTAAATCATTAAATCATTAGGCTTCTAGTAGATTGGGTATTTAGTACATTAGGCGATTTTAACCTATGAACTAGCCCCTCATTAAATTTGAAGTTTACTCAAGAAATGAATCTGAATGATATTCAATCACATAATAATTCATGTTTGCAATTTTTTATTTTTGCTCTTGAGCAGAGTCAGTTTGATATCGTTTTGAAATTTAGTTTCTTCAAATTTTGTGTACACCCAACACAAAATAGTTCGTTCTAAAATTTTTCAGTATTGAGGTAACTTAACCCTTAACTGATGACATGGTGATATTCGTGACCCCAATATTCTAAAATTCTGTAAATTTTTATATTCACACATTTTGGTGATTTGCTTCATGAGTTTTATTCTTCAGTCTTTTATCCAGTCCTGATTGTATTAAAAGAGCCAAAGATGACAAAAAAAATTACAATAGGTGCCCAATGGTATGGGAGGTAAAAAATTACAAATTTGTATGCTTTTGGTTTATTCGCCGAGAACAAAAACATATCGGAAAAACAACACTCTTCATTCAAATATAATCTTTGAACAAACAGAATTTCCAACAACATGAAGAAGAACGTTACACAAGAAAATTTTTTTACGCAACAATCGCAACTCTCGAAATCCAGAATTTACTGGCGCTGGGAACATGACTCGCAAATTTTTATTTGGCGGCTTAAACAAATTGCAACGTCACAAAATTTGCATCGCACGTTTTTTTTCAGAACTTCTTGACGCATACTACGTTTTCTTTTTACATTTTCATTTTCTACTGCTGCAGGAGCAGGTTTTTTTTTTTTCAAAATGGTTCCAATATTTTGACTAATGCTTCTAGGAAGTTTATCATTGACTAGTCTTCTCTTCAAATGGTTGTCTACTAATTGAAAAGACAGCTGTTTCAGAAACTTTCTTCTTGATAATGCTTCATTGTTTCTGTAGGACCCATGAAGAATAAACGCATTAACACAGGCCATATCCAGAATGGCATGAAAAATAGCCATTGGTCACCTTCGTGTTCTTCTGCTTGTACCGTAAGTGGCACATTTTTTGGTGTGATGAATCGACTCCTTCCTTTGTACGATTATACAGAGCTTTCCACTTTCGACATCTGATTCGGCAGAATCATGCATAGATGAAATCATTATTACAGCTTTTTGTTTTCAGGAAGATACGAAAGAAATGTCACATTTTTCGTGAATCCGTAAATTGGTAATTTTTTTGTTTCGGTCTCTCTGAAGCAGAAATTCTTTTGGGATGCATCTTTTAATTTTCTTTTGTGTTCCAACATAGGTTAACTTGTTTTTTTTTTGTAGCTGCTGGACACCTTCCAGTGAAAAGAACCAATTATTATTATTATCGGCTGTAACGTTTCGGTTTGTACCATATATAGGTTGAGATAGACGTAAGAGTGCCTGGGTCGGGATACACAGTCTTTTTTCTTGAATGGATAAACCTTCACCATCACTGTTCTCACCAGTACAAATATATGTGTTGTATGATGTACGAAACCGAAGCGGCTTTATCGTGTTCACCTCTAAGAGCCCTGGTTTCTGCGTCGTCGAAACATAAAAAATTCAAAATGGTCAACATCATCTTCAGCGACATCGTATTTCGAAAAATATCTCCGCCTGTACCATCAGTTGTCAATAAAGAATCGAGATCCTCATTATTAGATTTTAAAATTGCAGTTAGATAGGCCAAAGGGTGCCCTCATCTCGATAATATCTGTATCTTGTTCTCGTTCTTGTAACAAGAACTTTGACTGAAGTTTTTCGCTAGTTCTCTCCACTGTTTCTTGAATCATATCATCGCTGAAAATATTCTCCCAAATTGAAATAGGATCGGCTGTGTCTCCAAAATCTCTTGTAGGGCCTCTTAGTCCAGGAATAAATTAAGTTAGGTTTTTAGCAGGTGTTTTCCTGCTATGGGAAATTGGTGCAGACGACCACTTGAAACGATCTTGTCCAAAGAAGGATCTTTTTGTTTGAAGTCAATTGATCTTGTTCCTAATCATTCGCTTCATTATTGTCTTTATCATTGGGATGATCTATTAGAACGACCCCTACTGAATCTTCACCGTCCTCTTCATTGCCCTCGTCCATGCCGATTTCCGACGATGAGTCACTTCAATTTCATCATACCATTTTATAAGAGTCGATTCATGATCTGGATCGCCAAACTTCACGGATTTGAAAGAACTTGCAATCATTTCGGTATAAAAATTTCGAACTTAAGTGGTGACACTAAAGACCCCAGACTAACTTCACGACTATGTAAACTCCGAACGGACGTTCACTGTTCACTATCCCTGCATGTACTGAGAGTTCAACAAATGAATCGCACATACTTTTAGACACAACTCTCTCCGATCATACGTACATCGGATATGGCAATATATTCATTAGGTGGGGGCTGAAATGGCACACGTCACCAGTTAGGGGTTAATAAAACTAACCTAATAAATCAAACCTAACCTAACCTAATAAAACTTCAGACAAACATCATTTCAAGTTTTGGTGAAAAGAGCAGGTCAGTTAGGATCCTTGAGGATGGAACAAAACAGGCAGAAGTTGCACAAATGATGAGTACTAGTTAGAATGTTATTTCGCAACTAGAGGCCTGATCTAGAGAAATACAGAGTGAACAGGAACATTGATGTAGACATCGTGTTACAAAAACATTTCAGTGGGGACTAATTGGGAGCCCCTTAACTACCTTTCAACCATATAAAGCACCAAGAGCAGATGGTATATACACTGCACATTCAATAAAAGGAATGGACCAAATTGTCATGCATTTAATCCACATCTACAGATCCTTCCTAGCCTTGGGATACGTTCCGGACCCCTGGAAAAGTGTTCGGGTTGTCTTCATTCCCATGCCGGTCAATTACTCTCACCTTCCTACTGAAGACTATGAAGAGACTAGTAGAAAGATATCTTAGGAAGAATACCCTAGCAGAGCGACCCCCACATATCACCCTACATGACTACGAGAAGGTAGATCGGTGGACTCAGTACTACACTCTGTAGTAGGGTATATTGAGAAAGGGCGAAGTCGCTTTAGGACTATTCCAAAACATAGAGGGAACTTTCGATAATAACTTTATAGGTTGATAGACGAAGCTATCGTAAATAGAGGAGTAGACAACACCAAAGCAAAGTGGGTGGGACGTCTGCTGTTGACCAGGAGCATCGAGGGTCACCTCGGCAAGTCGACCGTCTTGGGGGAGTACTATCTCCTCTCGTCTGGAACCTCGTGTTGGATGGGCTCCTGGCGGACCTCGCCGATGCCGATCTCGTACTCTTTGTTTGTGGAAAAAACCTCAGCACCATATGCGAAGTTAAACAGAACGCTCTGCAAATCTCTGAACGATGGTGCAGAGCGAATGACGTGTCTGTTAATCCAAACAAATCAAACATGATTTTATTCACTTTATTCCTTTCGAGGCACTCATTCTTTTTAACGAGGAACTAACACTAACAAAACAAGTGAAATATCTAGATGTGATGCTTGACGCCAAACTAAATTGGGACAATCACATCGCAAAGAGCGCAAAACACACTCTAGGCCTGCCGGAATTATTCGGCCCCAGGTAGGGACTCAATCCCAACATAATATATTGGTTATACACGACAGTAAAATACTAAGGAATATATTAGGTCCTGTTAAAATTGGACACAACGAATTCAGAATGAGAATGAATGATGAGATTTATGAAGAACTGGGTGATGATGATGTAGTAAAGAAAATCAGACAAGAAAGAGCGAACGTGTTGGGACATGTTTCGAGAGCGAAGGCAGGTTCAATAATATTTTCATCAATAGAATGGGAACCAAGACGAAGAAAAAGACGCGGTAGACCAAAATTGAGGTGGCTACAGGAAGTTGAGGGTGATATCAGCAGGGCAGGAATCAGAGGATGGAAAGAGAAGGCTTTAGACAGGAAAACATGGAAAGAAATTACAGAAAGAATATGAATCCGGAAGAAGGGGAGTGATTCACCCCAAAATCAAGAATCTAGAAAGCTTGAAGCGGTGCATGTTTAATATATATATATATATATATATATATATATATATATATATATATATATATATATATATATATATATATATATATATATATATATATATATATATATAAAGATTTCCAATATCGAAATCGAGCCAATGCATCAAGGAGATACATATAAATATCTTGGATTTTGTCAAGAGAAGACAATTAACCATAGCAGCACTAAAGAAATTATTAGAAGTTCATATTACAAAAGACTAAGAATTATCATCAAGAGTTATTTAACTAGTAAAAACCTTTTCAGAGCTATCAACTCCTATGCTGTTCCTATTCTTACATCTTCTTTTGGAATTATTAAATGGTCTAAAACTGATTTAAATGAATTACAATGTCAAACGAGGAAAATGCTCTGTAAATATCATAAGCACCACCCAAAGTCAGCTGTTCAGAGAGTTACACTACCTAGACATCTTGGAGGTCGTGGATTAATTGATTTGAATAATCTTCACAGTAAACAGATTTTTCATCTACGTTCCCATTTTCATGATAAACAGAGAACGTCTAAATTACATGATATTGTTGTTGCTTCAGATTATAATCTAACACCTCTGAACTTGACAATGCAAAAGGTAGATTTTGATATATTTGATGATAATTCTAAAAGAAAGTTGGATGCAGAAGGAATTACACGGAAAGCACCTAAAGAATTGAAAAATGATTATATTGATGGAATTGCATCGAATAAATGGTTAGTATCTGGAGAATTGTTTGCTGAAACAGAAGGCTTGGCAATTGCGATCCAGGACCAGGTTGTTTTCACAAGGAATTATAGAAACATATCATCAAACAAAATATAGATGATTCTTGCCGTAGATGTTTCTGTTCTTCAGAAACAGTTTTCATATATTATCATCTTGCTCAGTCCTTGCTTCAACAGATTATTTAGAAAGACATAATGCCGTCGCTAATATTATTCACTTCAATCTAGGAATTAAACATGACCTAATTCCCAAAAGAAAAAATTTCAAAAATATGAACCTGAGATTATTTGTGAAAATGACAAATATAAACTTTATTTTGATAAAACAATTCTGTGCAACAGAGCTGTAAAACACAATAGACCAGATATCGTTCTTATTGATAAACAGAATCAAATAACATATATAATTGATATTGCTATACCCGACACACATAATATACAAAATAAATACAATGAAAAAATTTCTAAATATATGATGCTTGGCGACGAGATTAAAAAATGTGGAAAATGAAGAAAATATTTATTCTACCGATTATTATTTCTACAACAGGCGTTATTCCCAGAAATCTTCACAAAAGTATTGAGATTTTGGGTCTGAAGAAAAATTTGTTTGAACAGTTACAAAAGATAACAGTCATCAAATCTTGTAATATTCTTCGTAGGTTTCTTTCCGAAAATAATAATGAGGTAGAGTCATAGGTTTTCTCTTTAGTTTATACTGCTCAGAATCTCATTTCATATTTTATTTATTTGTTTATATAAATGTAATATAATTAACTGACAATTTTGTCATATTTATATTCAGAGCAGTATTCTATTCGATCGTTCACCACTTCACACAAAGGAAACTATTAATAAGTAACATTCAGTGTTACTTGACTAAGGTCCGTACACTGGATTTTTCCGGGGAGAAAGCCTCTGACACTACTCGTTGGTACATTGATATCATTGTCTGATGATGCTTTAGTATGTATATATTCTGGTAGATTGATATATTCTCATAACATTTAACGTTATCCTAATATATAATTACTCGAGGATATGTTTTGGTTATAATCATTGCCTGGCAATGGTATTAATTACCGGGTGGTGGATTTATATTTTTTCATGAAATCAGTTTGATTGCATGAACAGATATATGGGCAACTCGTCGGGGTAAAACCCCCTATATATAACGGGTTAGTAGTCTTGGAACAAAGGAATACTCTTTTTTCATGGCAAGCTTTCGGAAATATATATTGTTTCCATCTTCAGGCCTCTACAACGAACAAACATCAATGAAACTAAATCATATAAACAAAAATAATCACTTGGAAACCATAAGAATGGCAACTTACAGAAAGTTGAGGTTAATTATCCAAAAGTTAGTATGTGATGAAAAACCGAAGTCATGAACTCAAAGAACACAATACGCATCGACAAAGTGCACAATAAAACTTATATAAAACATCATCAGGTACAAAATTGAGAAAATTGCCAGTTTAAAAACAACAACAAATCACGTAAAATTCATTTCATTCTAAGGCATGAAACGGCGCAGGAGCGGCCTTTAGAAGTCGTTATCATTTCCAGCAGTATATATATATATATATATATATATATATATATATATATATATATATATATATATATATATATATATATATATATATATATATATATATATATATAAAAAAGGGTTTTACCCCGACGAGTTGCCCATATATCTTATCTGTTCACGCAATCAAACTGATTTCATGAAAAATATAAATCCACCACCCGGTAATTAATACCATTGCCAGGCAATTATTATAATCAAAACATATCCTGGAATAATTATATATTAGGATAACGTTAAATGTTATGAGAATATATCAATCTACCAGAATATATATACATATTATAGCATCATCAGACAATGATATCAATGTACCAACGAGTAGTGTCAGAGGCTTTCTCCCGGAAAAATCCAGAGTACGGACCTTAGTCAAGTAACACTGAATGTTACTCATCATATATATATATATATATATATATATATATATATATATATATATATATATATATATATATATATCCAAGACAGTGAATTCTAAGACAGATGTTGATTTCTTTATATGCATAATTTCAGCTTCTAGATCCACCTTGAACAGATTCGTTCAGAATGTAGACCCTCCATTCCAAAAGTAATCGAACTTTCTGAAAATAGAAACAACCAGTATCAATTTTGATTCCATTTTTTTTTATTAATCAACATATTCGCCATCTGCATTGATACACAAATTTTCACGCGCCAACAAACGACTTCTCTATCTACTTTTTTGGAATTGCTTTGGCGCGTCGGAACCGCTCTTTCAATGGCCTGAATCGAATCGTGCATCTTAGGGAACGGATAATAGTTGAACGAAGCCAGACCAGCAGAACAGATTGAATGTTGCCAAGCAATAATGTGATTTTCAATCTAAAATTAAGTTAAAACTTTTGAACAATGTGATGGGGCATTATAGTGCAAAAGAGTCCAACTGCCGTTGTCTCGATATTCTGGCCGAATACGTCGAATTCTTGTCAACAATCGCTTCATGACGCCCAAATAAAAGTCTCCTGCGACTTTCAGGTCGCATGGAACAAATTCTTTTTGGATTTATTAACAATCGTAAAAAAATTCAGCATAACCTTCACTGACTTCTTTTGGGTTTTCCCTCATCCAACGCTCCCCATTTAGCACTTTGTTTTTGGCGCATACTAAAAACACCACGTCTCGTCACCAGTCACAATCATTTTCAAGAAATTTGGGTCCTTCCATGCACTTTTGAGGATGTCTTTGCGATTAAATTTTTGGTCGTCGGTGAGTTTGTGTGGTACTAGCCACGAATTAACTTCCGTAAGGCCCAACACTTTGGTCAAAATGCGGTATACAGTTGTTTGAGGAATGCCTTATTACATTTCAGTAAATGTCACCGATGATTTCTGCACTTTTACGATGTTTTCTTTCGATAATGCAGTTTCGGGTCTTTCTACCAGATTCGAATCGGTTGAACCACTCGTATAATTGCGTACGGAATTGACTGTATCACCACATGCAGCTTGTAGCTATTTAGCACAAGTTCAACACAAAACTCAATTGCAGCTTATTGTTTAAAACTAATTGTCCTACCGATGTACCAAACGCACTAACAAACATAGCGCAATAACTCAAGTTGTTTGCATACAAATGTCGTTAAATATTCAGCAGCTGTCAATGAAGTACCAAGTTATCGACGGGTACAATATCACAACAGATGGCACTAGTGGTACTGTTTTTTTAAAACAGTTCAATCACTTTTGAAATGGACGTTGTATAGTGTTGTGTGAGTTGATTATTAAGATAATATAAGATAATCTTTATTCACGCAATTGTAATATATAATAATGAAACAAACAGTAAATAAACACCTCAAAAAAGTCTAAGGAACACTTCTGAAATCGATATATCGTATCCAGAATGATCAATATGGATGATTTTTTCTAAGAAATGAACACCTGCATCTATTTCTCACCAAATTATGTAGAGTGCCGCAACAGATTTCAGTTTTTTTTATAAAAAACTAAAAATGCAGCAGATGCAACGCTATTTTATAATCATTTCATGTATTCAGTGTTTGAAATCAGTTAGTTGGCACTTTGTTTCTGTTGTAAGCACAAATAAAAGATTCAAATTTTGTGATTCGACCATGGAAAGACGACATTTTACTAGAGAAGAGATGGTACGAGCCGTTGGCATGCTTCAAGCTGGGAGCTCACAACGGGAAGTATCCAGGGTTCTGGGAAGTAGCCCAAGTGTCATAAACCGTTTATGGTCGCGTTTCAATTAAATAGGTAGCGTAGAAGAATGCCATACAGGTCGTTTCAGGATTACTACAGTCGCCCAAGACCGATTTTTGGTTTTACCAGCCAAAAGAGATCGTACTACCACAGCATCTCAATTAGCTCAAGAGCTATCACGAGTTCATAATGTACAAATTTCCGACCAAACTGTGATAAATCGACTGTACGAAGGTCAACTCCACTCCAGACGTCCTTTGAGAGTTCCACAACTGACCCATGGAAATCGCGCTGCTCGATTAGCTTGGTGCCAAGAACACGTAACCTGGGATCAAAAGAGGTGGGCCACAGTTCTCCTCAGTGATGAATCTAGATTTAGTTATTATCCCGATTCGGGAAGAATTCGAATATGGAGGGAACCTGGAAAGCAAAACCGTCTCCAGCATGCTCGAGTAGTTGTTAGACAGGGAGGCGGATCATTGATGTTTCGGGGAAGTATACGCCTTGCTGGAAGAACTGACCTCGTTTTCATACAGAACAACCTCACGGAAAATTCTTACGCAAATGAGATAGTTTTACCTGTAGTGGTACCGTATCTCCAAACAATGGGTCAAAATCCACTCTTCCAACAAAATAATGCCCCTCCTCATCGTGCAAGAGTTGTCTTGAACGTTCTTGAAGAGAATGATATCCATCTTCTACCGTGGCCGTCCTGTTCCCCAGATCTGAATATCATCGAGCATGTGTGGGACACATGGCGACGAAGTCAGTGTCATTATTAACAGAGTTGGACCTTCTGGGTACTGAAAAATATAAGTGCTTCCATATCGTTTCGAAAATATTATTTCAGGAATTTTTTTTTGTGTTCTACCAAATTTCGTCATTTTCAAATTTCAATTTTTTTTATAATAGGTGCTTTGGAGAAGTCAAATATTATTTTGTTTTCTTGAGAATACATTATATATCATACATCCTAACAAAAACCGAAAGATTTCTATAAATTCGAATCATCAAATTCATATTTTAAAGATATTGGTAAGTGTTCCCTAGACTTTTTTGAGGTGTTTACGTCACAAAAGTATTAAAAACACTCACAGCCTTGAATCATGTGGCTTACCCCGACACCTCTCACAAAACTCAACAACTGAGTAATCCTCACATTCAATAATAAACCTCCTTACTTCTTTCCTGAAAATCTTCACATCAACAACTCTTTGCAGAGTTCTTGGGATAGAATTGAACAGTTTGAGACACATGAATTGCGCATTATCTTGAGTAAGACTCAGGGAACGAAGAGGATACAAATAGGAAGCCATCTGTCTTATACAGTTACGGTTCTTACAGTATTCATACAGAGCAGCATGCATTTTCAAAAACATGAGGCACCTGAAAATGTAGAGACCACTGGGGGTCATCAAACCATTCTTTCTAAAAACCCCACGGCAAGACTGCCTGTACCTCATCGAATGCATTGTTCGAATTACAATTTTTTGTGTAAGAAATATGCGAGTAGCTTGACAGCTATTTACCCAAAACATCAAACCATACTCTAACAGAGACTGAAAATTTGCAAAATATATACAGGTTAAAACGTCATATTCAACCTGAGACTTCAAAATATGTATAGTATAGATGATTGAACATAATTTTCTATAAAAAGCAGTGATATGGTTCTCCCAGCTCAACTTTAGATCAATATGGAGACCAAGAAACTTTGTGTACTTCTCCACTTTGATTTTAGATGTAACTAGTGAGCCCATTAAGATCGTCTTTTATATCTAAATAGCCAATATACTAAGCGCCTAATATACTGAACGCCTTTTCATATCCAACTCTATCTATGATGAACGCCTTATTATATTCACTTCATTATTCATATTTTTACTTAATAGTTCTTTATGTTACATGGAAATCTCTCATATATAACCTCAGTCATCCTTAGGGTAACGCAGCTTCCAGTATTATTATATGGATACTGACTCATCAACCACACAAATTTCAACACTATTCACTACTATCCTAATTCAAAAGGAAACCTTCAATTTGAAAATCCCAACTTTCTCCTATTGAGCTAGCATAAGATGAAATTAAAACATTTCAATATTGATTCAAAAAAACAAATTGTTCAATCACCCTTCAGGCATAGAAATTAAATCATCAACAACTCTGATATTAATTCACTATATTCCAAATTTTCAGTTCCAAAAGTATCAAATATATTCTTCAAAAGATCAATATATGCAGATCTATAGTTTCGAATTTTTAATTTTTACTCAACACTTCTGATTGGTATTAGATCAGATAAGAATCCAATAAGATTCATGAATTATAATAAACAATAAATATGAGCTTGAAACAGAAAAGTGGAAGAATTACTTCTCAAGTATATTAATGAAATAGAAAATGAAAGTTCTTCTCAAATTAAAATTTCTTGGGAGTATCAAAATACAAAAGCGAGAAATTAGTAATGAAGTAAAGAAACACTACTGAATACATAGAAATTTCACCTTATGTGATTGCCCTATACATAACTTTTCGTATAAATTGAAATTATAGTGTTCTTGTCGAAAACAGAAATAAGATCCACAAATTTGTAAATTACATTAGGGACCCTCATATACAATACAATGATGTTAACTATATATCAGATTCAGTGAAACTGTTTCTTGTAACTGTTAATTTCCTAGATCCTTAACTGTCGAGTTGGCAGTTCGTTTCGAGCAGTCAGATTCTTATAAACTTGCACTTTAATCATTGAAATTTCTATTCTTCAATTTTACTTCTCTTCAATTCATTTTCTTGTGAAACTTTATAATATACTATGAAATGAAAATGAAAGGAAGAAATTGCATTAAAACAACTTCATATTTCCATATTACGTGATGAACATACTCATTTTACACAACTATATAAAATACCTATAGTAAAACTACCTATTACAAGAATTGTCAAATTGCATAGCAATCGCCAAGTAGTAGTTGAATTTTTTCCAAAACATGATTCACATAAGCAGCAGCATGTTTCCTGTGACTTTCATAAATCTTGGATTGAAAGTTGTGGTTGTACAAAATAAATTTTCATTTGCAACTTCTACATATTTGAACATCATGTTTCCCACTATCAGACAACAGAGAAACTTTCAACTTCAAATCAATGAGGAATTCCTGTCATTCATTCAACAACCTTGATAAAATTTCCTGATAAACAGTAACTATGAGTTATGAATGGAAGGAACTCACAATAATTACCTTGTGTGCAAATTTGAGATCTTATTTTCTTTGGTTCGAACTTGAACATTGTCAAACCCATTGAATCTCATTAACTTTTACATTTGGATAATTGTAGAATAGAAACGTACTTCCTCTTGAATAAACTGAAACGAAAATTCAATTTGAAATGGCACGGTCATATTGACATCCATCTTGAAATATTTCAATACAGATATAGCTTTCAATATTCATATGATACATACTCTAAATGAGCTAACGAAAACTTTATCGAGTTCCTTCAAAAATATTATACAAAAGAGCTCAATACCTATTAATAGCAGCTTAAAGGATTATCCCATCATTTTGTAAGATCCTCCAATTGATTCGTTGAAAAATCCTAGTAATTCCAGAACATTTTCTATGCATAGAGGTTAAAATAACGAAGAAAGAAAAATGAAATATGTATATTCTGAATACATTTCTTGAGAATGCCTAAAAAATATACATTAAAATACATGAATAAACCTCAAATTATATTCACTTACCTTTCAAACATTATTATAAGCCTCCTTAATTCCTTTTTATTATAACATTCCATTTGAATCATATTGTTTAGGTTAGAATAACCAGAAAATGTTGAATTTATGAATTTTGAAAGTATTTCGTTTCTTTCCTTGAACAAAATATACATTAACATGGATAAAATAAACATCAAACTACGATCACTTACCTCTAAAAGTTTATTTCAAGTTTCGTCAAACTTTTCATTCGAATAAAATTCGGAATCACTTATTTTGACAGGTCGAATATATGACTAATTGAAATAAGGTTAGATTCGATTGTCACTCAGAAGAGAGAGGGCACTATATTCTAGATATTGTTAGTACCGAAATTATGTTGGTGACAATTAAAGTTACTAACTATTTATATCTCACTATTTTCGTTCAGAAGAGAGAGAGCATTTAATTTTACTCGTTGGTAATGCTCACTTCCGACATTGAATAGCGATATAAGGGGCAGAAGGAGTGGCGACTGGCTCCGCCCCCGTGTTTCCGGTCTTTTACTCGAGAATATAGGTCTCAAAAATCGTCCCAAATTCGACAATTAAGTCTTACAGTAACGATTTCTCTTCGCGGACTCAATCTCGAGATATGTAGAAATCGTACGAAGGTCGAATCCTTTCTCCCAGTGACCCCGTTTAAGTAGGATGGTTAAAACAAAAACCCGTATTTTGACAGTTCGAGGTTTGTTAATTTCGCCAATTTCTGGCCGTTGAAGATTTTCGGAATAAGGAAAGTAGAGCGAAAATTTGCGGAAGTCGGCCGATAGTTCGATGGAAGATTTTTCCGTTTTCCCGTGGTTTTATGAGAATAACTATTGCGGCGCAAAATGCGAAACTCGAGGCTTTTTCGTTGTCCAGATTTCGTAGCGATCGAAGGCGATAGAAATATTTTGTAAAGCTACAAAAGTCCATAGAAATTATCCCCTCCATTCCGGAGATTTCGGAGACGTATTTTATTTTCGCTTTTTGTTTTCGTTTCGACGTTCTGTTCGCCCGGGGCGACGTTTCGGCGAAATTTTTCGAAAAATCGTGGTGCCTCCGTCGTTCGAGCTAGGGACTCCAAATTTCGCTCGGATCTTCCTCTGACGTTTCTATACCGGAAAAAAATTATTCGCGGGGGCCTATGGCCACCTCTTATCCGCGCCGTCCCTTTCTTCCCGTCCGGTTCAAACTCCATCCGTCCTCTCCACTTTTCTCGAAATAAGCCTTACTGCTTTAGTATTATATGGATAAAATTAATTATTATAATGTACTAATATTTTTGTAATATATACACTTCCAAATGAGGTTTTTATTGTAGATTGTGTGATTACTTATCCAGTGATCTATATTCAAAGGTTTCCGTTAATAAAATTATTATCATTAAAAATTTTTTCAGAATTCGAATACATGCTGGGCAAAACTGGAGCTGTTCCAACAGACATAAAAGAAAACCCTAGACGACAAATAAGAGATAAATTATTTTCAGATCTTGATCAAGCTAATGATTGGTAAACAATTTAATTTATATTCTGTTGCAATATTCAGTTGAGTTTGGATAAAATTCATAAATAATTTAGGTTTTATATTTATTATATTTAAATATATTTGTGTGAAAACTTATTTCTTATAAATCATCTTATAGATTTGTTTTGATGGAGGCATCTTTTTGAATGCCAAAACCGAATCGCATAAAATTTAGATCAAAAATTCGTTTTTGTAAAGTATAGTGAAACACCCCCTACCCCGGTCTATGAAAGACGATGCAAAAGGCATCCTTTTTATATAAATTGCAATTCCTGAATTATCTTATTTTCTTCTCCATATCAATTACACCTGAGACCGAATGAAATTGGTAAAATGAAAAGCCATGTGATCGTCTAGTACCTGAACTTTCCTTGCAGTTCTTTTTATAAAATAGGACCCCTTTCTTTGTTGTGTTGTGTATTTGTAGTAACCTACTCAACAAGTTCTTTTATATGAGGTTTGATGTGGTACGACCAATTCTTCGTCGCTTAAACCATAGGTAAGGAAATTAGAAAATCAACACAGATTCGGTAACAATGTCTATTTGATCTTTGTAGCATTTGTATTAAATTCTTATCCTTACATTCTTTGGCGTCTTCTAATGAATTTAATGAAACATCAGATCACTTAGATACAGGCCCAATTTGCCCTCATCCATATTTTGAGTGGAAGTTGGAATATTTAATTATTATAAACAGGCTCACTCGGCCCTCACCCATAATCTGGATGGAATTCGAATATGAGATTGTTATAGACAGGCCTAACCGGCCCTCACCCATCTTATGAGTGGTAATTGACTATCTAAGGGTTTGGTAATATGATATCATGTTTTCTGAATAGGTCGTTGCCCTGATACTCAAAACTCTGGAAGATTTGCTTTCAAAATTCTAAGGAACACGCCCACAGCTGACAACTGCTAGCGTTAATTCGCTCGCGTATTTTTAATAGAATTCAGTACTTCGTATAGTATCAAAACGTTATATATGGAACTAGAGGTAAGCCCGTAAAGCCATACGTGATTCTTTTCGCTTAACTGAGCGCCAACGGGCAGTTTTATTATTATTTTATTGTGTCACTGACTGCGGATCATATTCTATTCCCATATAGCGGATTTGCCAACCAGGGAATCATGCCCTCTGATCATACACCTGTATGTACCACAAACGTCACATAAATTCCACCAACTCAGACATTCTTTAAAACTTTCATACCGACAACATACAAGCGTCAATGTCTGTGGGTCCATACATGCGTATCGTCCCTAAAGCCATTTATTTATACTAATGAGAATTGACATTATTCGTAGGTGATCATTACACCTGAAGGCAGGGAAAGTTCCCTTATTGAGCTTAAGAGTATCGGACATCAAATCAATAATTTGAAAGTAACATTTTCCCCATAATTGCATACAATGAAATATAAACATCTTCGTTACAGTTTAAGTATATTCTGCCAAGTTATAAAATGAGATAAATAGAAATACTGAATAAAAGGATGATGATGATTCAAACAGATAATTGGCCCATTATAAAAGCAAAGATAAGAATCAATATTAAATGTTCTCACATTCGAATGTATCGTTCATCAGATTATAAACAAAAGATTTGGATTGGCAGAATGGTTAAGTAACATTTCAATGAGATCAATTTTCTGAGTTATAAAAGTAAAGTTTCACATCAATATTAAACTTCATAACATTTCGAATTTTTACCAAGTTAAGAAACAAATGGTCTTAAATAAGTCTATGAAGATGACTCTTCAAAATAAATATTACAAAATGTCAGTGCAGTTCAAATAGATCATTTGTCAAGAAGAAAAAAATATGTGGAAATAATTTGGAATTTGAGAAATGATTATTTCAACTCGCTCTTAGTGCGTTTAGAGATTACGTAGCATATACTTCAGGAAATTCGTAAAGATTAAACAGTAAACAGAAATATTGAAGGAAATTCAGAAAGTAATCACCTGTGGGACACAGCGGTAACTGTGCTTCTTCCCCTGTCCGGCTTCTCGGAGAGGAACAATCTGCGTCTTCCATTCTTCTGGACTCATGTTATGCACGATTAATTAACTTAAATTTAATTCCGATTCACGGGAATGAGTAAATTCACTGAGCTTCGAAAACTGGATAACTGAATAATATGAGTAACTGCACCTCGGAAGAAAAATAACTTAATAATGATAATGATGATAGTAACCCAACTAAAAGACCTAAACTGCCCAAACACAAGACGAACAAGAACACCAATATCATCCTAGCAAGCGTAAACTCAGTGTTTGAAGAATATACCGACCAGAACACCTTGGAGAAGATTCACACTTTGATTTACTGTGGAGCAGTAGCGGTTCTTCAACTTCACAAACAAAAAATCTCCACAACTCTGATTCAAGCTGAGCCAAAAAGCGTCAGAAAACCACCATGGCAAAAACGACTGGAGGAGGATATTGATAATATTAGAGCAGAAATCGGTCGCCTCACAGAATTCCTGAGAAACAGAAAACCCCCAAGGCGCTTGAAATCACATATACAAAATTTATAGGAAAATTGGTACGAACACAAAACACCCTGATCACAAACAACACATCGACGTGTATATGGACACTTTGAAACAGAAACTCCAAGCAAAAGCAAAGAGGCTTTCAAGATACGTCAAGTGTACTGAAAGGAAACACCAAAACCAAAGGTTCCTCCAAAACGCAGCCAATTTTCATAAGGAAAATAACAAAACTGCGACCAACAATAACAGAGAAGTACCTGACGCACAGTGCTTGACCGACTAGTGGTCATCACTATGGTCGAACCCCAAAGAACACAATAGAGATGCGGAATGGATCTCGAATGAAAAAGAACGCCTCGATATCAGACGTATGGACTTCGATGGAATAACGGAGGAAGAAATCACAACAGTAGTTCGAGCGACCAACAATTGGAAGGCCACAGGTATAAATAATATCCACAACTTCTGGTACAAGAAGTTTGATAAGCTCCATGGAGCCCTAGCGAAACAGCTCACGTATGTTCTTCAACATCCCAAGAAAACACCCACTTTCCTAACACAAGGCTTAACATATATGCTACCTAAGAGCGATAGAACACCGGATCCGTCTCAATATAGGCCAATCACTTGCCTGCCAACACTACAAAATACTCACCTCATGCATATCCAATCGAATATACCAACGCCTTGACGACAACAATATATTAGCAGAGGAGCAGAAAGGATGCAGAAAGAAACACCACGGGTGCAAGGAACAACTCATCATCGATTCTGTGATAATGAAACAGGCACACGTAGGGCATCGGAATGTTCATTCAGCTTTTCTCGATTATCTGAAGGCATTCGATAGTACCGCCCATTCTTGGCTTGTTGAAGTATTGCAGATATACAAAATTCACCCAGCCCTGGTAGAGTTCTTGAAGACAACAATGACACACTGGCGCACGTCTCTGCAGGTCAACATGAACAATAAATCAATTAAAACCGACGAGATACCCATACGTCGTGGAATTTTTCAAGGAGACTCTTTGAGTCCACTATGGTTCTGTTTAGCAATGAACCCATTATCCTCAATGCTCAATAGAACAGGATACGGATTTAGGATAAAAGCAGAAAGGAATTATCATACAATCTCTCACCTGCTGTATATGGATGACATCAAATTATATGCTTCGAACAAGAAGCAATTGGATGATTTGCTGAAAACTGTCAGTGAGTTCTCGGCAGATGTTCATATGAAATTCGGGAGTGAAAAATGTAAGACCCTGAACATTCAAAGAGGAAAAGTCATAGATGGTGAAACACAACTTCCAAACGGTGATATTATACAGTGCATGAGAGATGGCGAAACATACAAATATCTGGGATACCAACAAGCCAGATTGCTAGAGCAAAAACAATCAAAGGAGAAGATTCGTTCGGAATACAGTCAGCGTCTGAAGACTGTGCTGAAATCGATGTTAAACTCAGGGAACCTAGTCAAGGCAATTAACACCTACGCCATTCCAGTGTTGCTTTACTCTTTTGGAATAATCAGATGGACTAAGACAGAACTGGAAGATATTCAAAGGCAGACCCGAACGATGCTGACAAAGTACAACAATCATCATCCAAAATCGTCTGTGATACGAACAACTTTGAAGCGGAAAGAAGGAGGACGCGGATTAATAGATGTTGTCAATTTACACACCGAACAGATAAAAAATCTCAGAGAATTTTTCTCTGCAAAAGCTTTCACTTCTGACCTCCATAGAGTGGTATCGTTAGCTAATAGGGGATATACACCACTAAATCTTGCTACCAAAGATGACCTGCTGAATCTACCGTTCCTATCAGATACTGAAAAACAAGAGCAATGGTCAAGAAAGGAATAACATGGACGACATCGCCATGAGATTAATCCAACACACATCGACAAAGAAGCCTCCAACAAATGGTTGATGAAAGGAGAATTATTCGCAGAAACAGAGGGATTCTTTATGGCAATCCAAGACCAAGTGATCGCTACAAACAATTACAAAAAATTTATAATGAAGGACGTAACATTACAAACAGATAAGCGCAGAAAATGCCATATAAGATCGGAGACTATACAGCATATTACGTCCGGATGCGAACAACTGGCCAACACGGAGTATCTTCACAGGCATAATCAAGTGTGTAACATTATCCACCAGAAACTTGCACACAAGTACGGACTTCTGAACACCTTCCAGCCATATTACAAGTATCAGCCGGCGCCCGTATTGGAAAATGACACTATCAGATTATTCTACGATAGGCCTGTTATCACTGACAGAATGGTGACGAATAATAGGCCGGACATAGTGGTGTATGATAAGAGAGCCAGAACAGCAATGCTGGTGGATGTCGCCATACCGAATAATAACAACGTGCTGAACAGGTTCCAGGAGAAAAAGTCCAAATACACAGACCTTGCTATTGAGATCAAGCAGATGTGGCACCTCGATAAAATATATTGTTCCTGTCATCGTATCCTCGACTGGTTTAATACCCAAAACTTTGCATGATAGCCTTAAGAAATTAGAATTGCATAAGAATACTTATATAGAAATGCAAAAAGCTGTAATTCTTAATACATGTAGGATAGTTAGGAAATTTATGTCAAGTATACTGTAATCGAGCCTATTCCCTTTGATTGCTAAATCTGGGAAAGGTAAATTATATCCAGCTAACAGCTGAGATAGTGCATAAGTCCACGATAATAAATAATGATCCTTTAACGTCGCGATCGTAATCCTTTTATATGCGTGACCCAGCAGCTCTTACACCCTCACTTCCCTCTGCTCTTGGTACTCCAGTACCTGTTACGTAGTCTTTTACAAACGCGTTTCTTCGTCGCGACGTGGAAATTGCTGTTTTAGAAAATACCATATGTGTGGAATCGTGGATATACGAAAGGGTGCTTAACGGTCTTCGATTTTTAAGTCGAATATTGTTTTTGCTGGGTTTCTTATCTGAGTTTAGATAAATTCCTTCGCCTCGATATTTACGGTTTTGGGTGATTTTAAGCTGCTATAAAGATACGTAATATTCTACTATATTGAGAATTTAAAATGAAATTATTGAATCATTCTGGCAAATGACCGTCTTTTCACTGTAATTGTGAATTCAGATGGACAATATGAAATGTTATGCAGGTAGATATACAAAATACAGTTATCACAATTGATAATAAAATTCAATTACATAAAAACCAAGAAATATATGGAAAGTTTTAGCAAATTAATAAAAAAATAGACCCCGGTTCTGGGTCGTCTCAATAGTATATTCTATAATTAGGTTAGAATGAAAAGATTCGATACGAATGGAAGATTCCAAGTCACAAGTTTAGAATTTTTTCATTCTTACCGAGTTACATACCAAAGGCACTACGAACTTTTCGAACGGCGTTCGCGAAATTTTCACACAGTGAATTTTGACTATTTCGATGCGTTGTGCTAGAGTAAATCTTTCCATGATTTAAATTCTCTAAGTTTTCACTTGTCAAATCACAATTTTTTTTAAATGAAATCTGACGATAGAAGTCCCTTTATAAATCAAAAACAAATAAACTACATCTGAGAACAACAAAATAATTTATTCATTGAGACATTTGTATTTGCGTTTTATTAATATCTCTCTCTTCATTCTTTATCCTCTCCTGAGGATGTAGCGACTAATGAAATGTCATCAATGAAAGTTTTCCATTCCTTTCTATCCTGTGCCATTACAACTAGAGAATGCATGGGTCGGCCTGTTGTTTCTGTAATTTGATCCATCCATCGTGTTGGGGACCTTCCTCTTCCTCTCTTTCCATCTATTTTCCCCTGAATAATGATTTTTTCCAAATTCTCTGGTCCTCTTCTCATGATGTGTCCGAAGTATCTCAATATTTTGAGTTGAATTGCACTCGAAAGTCTTTGTTTTATGCGGAGTTGCTTTAGAATCGATGTATTCGTTCGGCGTTGTGTCCATGGGATGTTAAGCATCTTTCTCCAACACATCATTTCTGTCGCGTCGATTTTTCTTCTTTCGCTCATTCGAAGGACCAAAATTCGCAGCCGTATGTGAGAATTGGAAAGATGAGGCACTTCATAAGCCTGGTTTTAGTGGAAATAGCGATATTTCGATCGGCCCAAATTTTATTCATTTTTTTCGTAGCTACCTTGGTTAGTTCGCATCTACGTTTAACCTCTCGTTCTACGTTTCCTACGTTTGTTATCAAGGATCCCAGATAAAGATATTCTTAAACTACATCAAACCTATCAATTTGCTTTTTTTCTGGTTGATTGTTGTTCATCCTGTCCACGATCATGATTTTTGTTTTAGAAACATTCAGTTCCAAGCCAAGTTCCGTACTCTCTCTCTCCACTCTGCTAACAAGCTCAGTCAGTTCTTCCTCACTTGTTGCCAGGAGGACCGTATCATCTGCGAATCTCAGATTATTTACACATCTTCCGTTAATTGGCATGCCGCCCTTCCATCCGTCTAATGCCTTTCTCATTATGTATTCAGTGTATATGTTGAATAACTGAGGAGAAAGAATACACCCTTGCCTCACTCCCCTCTTTGGTTTGAATTCTGATGACAGTATTTCATTGATTTTCACAGTATCCCTGGTTTCATTATATAGGTTGATGATTAAGGCACACAAGTGATCCGGTACAGCCATATTCCCTAGAACGATCCACAACTTATTCCATTTCACTCTATCGAAAGCTTTTTTATAATCAATGAAACATATGTATAGGGGTATACTGAACTCTCTGGCTTTTTCTATTATTTGCCTTAAATTTATCAAATGCTCTCTAGTCCCTCTTCCTTCAACAAATCCTGCTTGCTCTTCCGGGATTTGGTGTTGTAAAAAGTTCTTCAGTCTTTCGTAGATTATTGTCAGCATTATTTTGCTCGTATGTGAAATAAGTGTTATCGTTCTGTAGTTTTCGCATTTTCTGTTACTCCTTTTTGTGAATTGTGATAATTGTGCCTTGTGTCCAATCTCTTGGCCATTGTGTTGTTTTCCATATTTTATTACACAAGTGGTGTAGGCTTCGGTGCCCTCTTCTCCTATTCCTTTTAGTATTTCGGATGTTATTTTATCGTTGCCTGGAGATTTGTTATTTTTAAGTTTATGGATAGTTGACGTAATTTCGCTCTGCAGTATGAAAGGTTCTTCTTCGTATTCTTTTATTTCGTGTTCATTAATTTCCTCGTTTTCGGCGTAGAGTTTCTCGCAATAGATCCTCCAAGTCTCTGCTATTTCTTCTCTGTCTGTAACAAGTTTACCATTTTCATCTTCTATAGGCCATGTTTTTGGTTTGAATTCTCGGGTCAAGTATTTAATTTTTCGAAAAAGATCTCGTGGTTGGTTAGAATGGCTATGAACTTCTATTTCTTTGCATATGTTGGAAAAATATTCGTTTTTATCTCTTTTACATGACCTCTTAATTTCATCGCTTATCTCTTTGAAGGCTTTCTTGTTGTTAGTATCAACCTTTCCTTCATTTGAAATTTTTCTTCTTTCTTCGACCAGTTTCAATGTATAGTCAGAGATCCAATGTTTTCGTTTGAGAGGAGGTTTTGAACGTTCTGTCTCTGCGGCGTTTCTTATCCAGTTTTTTATTTCTGTCCATTCTTCTTCCGGAGTTTTTTCTTCTATCAGAGTTGGCTTAGTTGTCCTCAAAGTGTCTTGGAAGCTGTTTCCAGGCCCTACGACCAATCTTTTTTCAGGCTTTCTCGTCACGGGTGTTTTGAGTTTCAACTGTATTTTAGCTGTTAAGAGTTGATGGTCTGTACCGCAACAAGCTCCCGGATAGGTCTTGCAGTTTGTTAATTTATTAATATAAATATTCACAAATCAAAGATTACATGCTATGTTATACATAATATATTAAAATAATAATAAAATAAAATACAAAGACAACATTGAAATGATGAGGTACTCGTTTATCATATCAGAGTGCTGATCCAGACAGAGGGCTAGCCCATAAAACTACACATACAATACCCTTAACCGAATGTAATGAACACATAAATCTTAATATAGTAAGATTCACCAAATCTTGCTAACGAATTCATCAATACTATATATTGTCTCTTGCAATAGGACATTTTTCATTCTGAATTTTTTCGTTGTTAGTGTTCTGATGTTGAGAGGAATGGAGTTGAAAATTGAGACACAGATATGGTTTGTAGCCAGCTGTGTTCTGGCTATCCAATGATATTTTGCAGCTATATTGTTTTTGTTGCGAATTTTATATTGGTGAAGATCAGCATTCGAAGAAAATCTGCTCTGGTTTTGGTGGATGTACTTGAGACAGCTTATAATGAAAACGGATGTCACTGTTAGGATCTTAGTTAGAAACCTACTCGAAAGATGGACGACAGCTTTGAGTCCCGGAGAGACCACAGGGAATTCTTATTGCTCGCTTCTGTTTTTTCAGGATCTGTCGACTCATTACCCAAATTAATATACCATAAGTGGCAACCGAATGAAAGTTGGCATAGTATGTCAATTTGCTTATTTTGTAGGTTGTGATTTCCTTCATTCTTCTTATCGTGAAAGTAATATAGTTCCTTCCCATATTCGCAGGAAATTAGCTCTTAAATCATCTTGGGATAAGTTTAACTCATTTCCAGAAGTTTTTCCGTTAATACACGATCTTCAAAATCCACCTTACCTGAGATTGAAATGTAGGAAACTTATTTGATCGATTGACTTTTTGCGTACACTGGTGAAGGCTGTTAATCTTTGGAAAACTGAATGGCAGGAAGTTGATGTTTTCAATGAAGTTCTCATAGAGGATCCTTCCAAAAAGGTTGCAGGTTTCGATATAAGTAGGAAAAATTGGTATACATTAAATCGTCTCAGGACAGAATATGGTCGTAGTAATAGAATGTTGTTCAAATGGAATACTGTAAAAAGTCCGGCATGTGAATGTGGCGCAGCTGAAGAAACAATAAGACATTTAGTCCTCGATTGTCCTATTTACCATTTTACGGGTGGTTTTCAAGAAATCCATTCCGTTTCAGATAATTTCATTAACTGGGTAGAGAACTTCAAGTCTATTTAGGAGATTAGTTTTTGAATCTTGAAGTTATTATGGGCTACACCCCCGAATGGTGTATGCGATTTTCCCTGTTGAAAAACAGCGGAGTATTAGTTAAGTTCTTAGATAAGGCTAGGACTGCACCCCCTTAGGGTTTTATTCCCATGGTGTATGAGATGTTCCCTGTTGAAAAACAGCGGAGCATTAGTTAAGTTGTTAGATTCAAGTGAGTTTAGACATATAAGAGTTAGGTATGTTTGATGAAATATTTTCTGCTGTTTTTCTTTTTCCATTGTTACAGATTTTTCCTGTCCCAAACTCCTTCCTTTTTCACCCTTGTCTTCGTGAAGAAGTCCTGGATATCGTTGAGAGAATGAAGCTGCTAAGCATAAAAATTTTTGGTACTCATTTTGTACACACGACACTAACACAACATAAACAGAAAAGCTATTGCTAGTGCAATAGCGACAGGGAAATGAGTTTTTTCCTCAGTTTTTTTCACTCGTTTATTGAATCATACGCATGATGTTATGGTTCCCCTGTTACATTTCCTGAGCTCACACTTTAGGGGCAATCGTAGGAGGCATGATGCGAGTTTAGTTGCGTGATTAAGGAACGGGCATGGTCTGTTTTTTCCGCTGGTATTCTATTTATTCGCTTGTTTTTTACGATTGTGTTTTTCTGACACACCAAAATTATAGATATAAGCATTTATTGTAAATACAATTCTAATAATTGTATTCTCGTGAAAGTAGCCACTGACAGCTTTTTGAGCAATGCAGATAAGTGTTCTTCCCAGTTTAGGTAGGTTTTCAGAAATCGTTAGACCCAAGGGGTTGAGCGTGCTGCTCTCATTTACCCTAGGGGAAAGGAGTAATCTCTGAGTTTTCTCAATATTTAGCTTCAAATGTACATTCAATATGAGATTTCCATAAATTCTTTTATACTATAAACTGTTTCATTTAATAGTAGCTTTTTAACTTCCCTCTTGAATCCTCTAGCTGTTGTGATCTTCATCTTCTCAGGCAAATGGTTAAACAGCTTAGGCCCCCAAAAGTCGACTCCTCACTGCAACATTGCCCTATTATGAAGGGGGATACTGAAGTGGTCTCTCCTTCGGGTGTTATATTCATGAAATTTGCCGTTGATAGCGAATTTTTCTTTGTTGGTATGTACATGAAAAGTGCACTCGCAGATATAGATTGCAGTTAGGGTTAATATTTTCAGTTTCTTGAAGGTGTCTTTGCAGGTATCTGTCGGTCTCGTGCCAAGGAGGACTCTTATTGCTCCCTTTTACTGCAGTAGATCAGCAGCATGGTTGAGACTCCCCAAAGAAGTATAGAGTGGAAATTGGCGAAGTACGTTGTTAATGCTGTTTCATAAGTACACACTCTCTTTACTGTCCTTAATAAAAAAAATGGCCGCAGACAATTTCCTCCTAGTCGCCTCAATGTGCTTCTCCCATGATAATCTAGGGACTAAATGTACTCCCAGAAATTTCTCAGTGGATCCTCGGTCGCTATTTGCTCCAAAGGTGATGGATTGAGTCTTACTGTCATTTACTCGGAGTGAGTTACTCTTGAGCCAATCATCAGATCTTTCGAGTATATCCTTTCTTAAATGACTCAAGGAATTTGTATTCGATGCCCTAATGTGTGTCATCTGCAAACAGGAACGTTTCAGCATATATATCGTTATTACTATTTAAATTTATGCTCATATCATAAATATGAAGAACATCAAAGGTCCCAGAATGGATCCCTGCGGCACACCAAAATGTACAGTCCCCTCCACCGGGAATGAGATTGTGTCGAGGTAATGAAGATTTTACTTCATTTTTTCATTCCATTGCATTATACATCTACAAGTTTTGTGTTCAAAAGTTTTAAACACAGAGGAAATTATGGGCATTGCAACAACAATTGTGAATTCCATCCATGCACTAAGCTTGCAACGGCGGCTCTTTAAGTTGTAGTTGGAAGATAGGTAGTCTAGAAAGGTTTCAAGAATAATTGCCCGAAATAACAGCTTTTCTAGACGAAAGAGGTGATGACACTCAGATGCTGAAAAACAAAAAATGGTTGACTGATTTGGCATTTTTGACTGACATCACAATGCACTTAACCACCAATAACTTGGAGCTTTGAGGTAAAGGGAAAACTATTATTTAGATGATTAGCGCAGTAAATGCATTCAAAAGTAAATTTCAACTTATGACAGATCAACTGAAAAAAAGGACCTGAAACATTTTCCGTCTTTGAAAGCAAGGATTCCTCAGTTGATTTATGATACGTATGAGGCTGAATCATCAAATATTCTGGGGCAATTCGAAATGCATCATTTATGAGTTATCCTTTTTCATGTAAAAACATTGAGGAATTAGCTACTGAAATAGCAAGTCAGTTTAATATGAACTCATTCTCTGTTGAAAATGAGTTGCTGCAGATTATAACAGATATACATCCCAAAGCTACAGCATCTGATACAAATTTCTGGTGTTTTATATCTGAAGATAAATATCCAAATATAAGGCAAATCGCCCTTCAACTGACGGTAATGTTTGGGTCAACTTACTTGTGCGAGTCTACATTTTCTGAAATGAAGATAAGTCAAAATATCGCAATCGGCTAACTGAAGATCATATGTCATCATGCTTGCGATTAGCACTCAGTGGTTACGTACCATCATATGAAAAGTATGCTGAGGACATGCAGTGCCACGCTTCAACATCCAAAGTCACTCCTTAGTTAAGTTTAACACCATATGTAACTCTTTTGTTTTGTAACAACCAATAAACTCACAATTATGAGTTTTTTCATTGATATTATTGAGAAGAACCTAACTAAACTTAACCCAAACCTTGACTAAAATAATGTATATTGTGCGGAAAGCTATGTTCTATATATGCTACGGTACACCATACCTAGGTAGGTAGATAAGGTGTATCGTGTATGTACGACAACCCTGAATCACACATACTTGCAGCCTCTCAGAGTCTATCGTGAGTAGTCTAAAAATATTGAGGTAGATCGCCAGCAGTTCAAGTTTGACCACCCCTGCCATAAGGTATTCAGCACCAGAAGTACACTTAAATCTGATATATCTTGGCTATACAAAACTGTGAGCAGACCATACAACTACATATCACGATAATAGAGAGGCCAATGACGTCTTGAGTGAGACTGAGATGGTGGTACCGAAACTTGAGATTTGTAAACTTCACATCCCTTGATAAAGAGTACTCAGATCTGACCTTGAAGAGAGTTTCTTATCGATACTAACCCTTAAAGCTCGTCATTCCAGCCAAAGCAAATCCCAAATTGTAACGATATATTTTTTTTTCGTTATCCTGAATGATATTCTATATAACTTTCATAAAAATGAATGATCGATGTTTTTGGCCCCGTCTAAAATTTGCTGCACTAAAAAATGTCTGCATTTTCTGAACAAGTATAAGAAACAGCATTTTCTTACTTGAAAAAGTTTATTAAAACCAAAATCACAAAATAAAGATTCAAATATGTCAAAAATGATAAAATACTAAATAACTTTCATTAGAACTAGTGTGATCATACCTAATATAAATGCACAAAACAATTTAATTTGTACGCTCATATGTAAGTATAATGGTATATTTAGGTTTGATGTTTCGATAGTTTCTTTTGCAGTTGGTAAACACAAAATCACAATGGCAATTAATCCTACAGCTAGGATCAGGTAAAGACTAGAAGGACCAGTCACAGGGCTGAAAAAAATAAATACATTTATTTCTCGAATGACATGGCACTTTGAATCATGGAATACGAAATAACAATTAATGAATTCATATAAAAATTCGATAATTTCAAAAAGCTTGATTAATTTAGCATTATTCAACGACTACTTATATTTATTTTTGATGAGACGTCTAACGACTCAAAGAAGGGAACGAGGTAATGCAATTACAGTATAATTTCTTCCATGAGATCAAAGTAGGGAATAATCATATCTATTCATTTTTAAATGCCAAGCGTATACGTTGGTTGCCTTTTATATTTTGCGCCTGACAAATAAAATACCTCCAAAACATGGTTTTGTAACACTTAAACTGCCTCTTCGGCCGTCGAAAATCGTTGCCCACGCAGTTCTTTTATGTGCCCAGATAAAAATAAATCTTTAGGTGTCAAATTAGAACTATAAGGTAGATGGCCCAGTAATTCCCTGTTTTGGATGTTTAAATACTCAATCGTATGCGCTGATGTGTGTAAGCTTGCATTGTCATGATGCAGAATAATTTTAGTTCTTCGATTTGATTTACTCAACTGGTTGTTTATCATTCAGAATTTTCTCTTTTGAGGAATTGTTATGTTGTGTGGGATCCAACGCGAACAAATCTTTTTGACAGCCAAATGTTCATGCAATATTGAATGTACGCTGGTGGAAATAATGTTTAGGGTTGTTCAATCTCACCTTAAGTCACATGTCGATCATCGTGTATCATTTCGCCCATCGATGGATCGATGTTTCGTGGCAAAAAAACTTATTTTGGACGACCTTCACGAAGTTCGTCACTTAGTGAAGCACAGTCCCTAAGAATTTGTTATACCAGCGTTTCACAGTGGCCAAGTGTGGAGCTTCATCACCAATAGTCAAAGCAAGTTGATCGCAACACTGTTATCGAGTTAGTTCACGTCGAAAATCGTGAAAAATCATCATGTTCACGTTTAATTCCATTCTCGTTCAAGTTGAATTTTTCAAATGACTATAAGCAGAACAAAACTCTCCTTCGTCAAAGTTTTGTAAGTACGTTTAGGTCAAAAATTGTCAAAATACACGACGCAGTTATCGGATGGGAGCTGTCAACAGTAAAAGTGCCTAAGGCGCAAAATTTAAAAGGCAACCTACGTAGAGTATGCTCTGATCGCAACACAAAAATGGTTCTGTATACTTTTGCCCAATAAGTGTGAATTTGAAGTCTATGACAACAATGTCTCAACAACACAGTGCCATAAGTTCTATAGTGAATATTAAAAAAAAAGGTTAGTACCGAATGAGATATTCTGTGGCTTCTCAGAAACCCAGACTCACGACCGTAGTTTTTTTCTCTGGGATACTTCAAGAGTCGCATTTAAACAAATTAACCAACCAAGATTATCTAGCCGTAAAATAACATTAGAAATCTGGTATCCCACATGAAATGTGCCACCAATTTGATGTCAATATTCTAAGAGTGTGTATGTGTTCATGACTAGTTTGCTGTATCGTAATCGATATATCGAATTTGTATTTCATCTGCTGATGAAATAAGCTCAGTATTTCCTTAATTTATATCGCCTATCACAAGAAATATAGTTTCCCGTGTTTTTTCTCGATATTTTCCATTTCGAATAATGTGCATGATTTTTATTGTCTCAATATTTTCTTCTGCGTTAATATGTTCGTAATAATGACCGACTTATGAGTGTCACCGATTTGTGTAATGAACTATCAATCTTCATAATTTATTACTCCGCGTGAGAGTATATGGATTTGAGAGCTTTTCCGCGACAGTTTCCAAGCCAAATATCGTGCTTAAATTTTCGCTATCGAAGTATATTTTTCAATGTTATTCTACTTACAAAATTGAATTGTTTTCAATGTCACCCATTCGAGAAATGATCTGCGATTCTTTTTAGTTCATTATACCGCTTAGTAGGAACATATGGAAATCATAGTTTTTCCGCCATAATTTCCATACAAAGTGATGTGCGTGATTTCCGCTTCCAAGCTTTTCTGCATACTACGGAAAGAGAATTTTCAATGTCACCCATTTGGAAAATGCACCACCAATTTTCTATGAACTTCTTATGTTCCTCGTACGTAGAATAATAAATCTAGAAAATTCGTGGTGCATTTCCCAAATGGGTGACATTGAAAATTCATTTTCCGTAGTATGCGGAATAGCTTATAGAATGATATAGTGATAGTGAAAATCATGCACATCACTTTGAATGAAAATTATGGCGGAAAAACCATGAACTTCATATGTTCCTCGTAGGTAGAGTAATAAATCTAGAAAATTTCGTGGTGCATTTCCCAAATGGGTGACATTGAAAATTCATTTTCCGTAGTATGCGGAATAGCTTATAGAATAATATAGTGATAGTGAAAATCATGCACATCACTTTGAATGAAAATTATGGCGGAAAAACCATGAACTTCATATGTTCCTCGTAGGTAGAGTAATAAATCTAGAAATTTCGTGGTGCATTTCCCAAAAGGGTGACATTGAAAATTCATTTTCCGTAGTATGCGGAATAGCTTATAGAATGATATAGTGATAGTGAAAATCATGCACATCACTTTGAATGAAAATTATGGCGGAAAAACCATGAACTTCATATGTTCCTCGTAGGTAGAGTAATAAATCTAGAAAATTCGTGGTGCATTTCCCAAATGGGTGACATTGAAAATTCATTTTCCGTAGTATGCGGAATAGCTTATAGAATAATATAGTGATAGTGAAAATCATGCACATCACTTTGAATGAAAATTATGGCGGAAAAACCATGAACTTCATATGTTCCTCGTAGGTAGAGTAATAAATCTAGAAATTTCGTGGTGCATTTCCCAAAAGGGTGACATACTTCATATGTACCTCGTACGTAGATTATAAATCTAGAAAATTCGTGGTGCATTTCCCAAATGGGTGACATTGAAAACTCCTTTTCCGTAGTATGCAGAATAGCTGGGAAAATAATATCTTGGTAGCGAAAATCTCACACATCACTTTGAATGGAAATTATGGCGGAAAAACTATGAACTTCATATATGTAGAGTAATGAACCTTGAAAATTCGTGGTGCATTTCCCAAATGGGCGACATTGAAAATTCATTTTCCGTAGTATGCAGAATAGCTTGGAGAATATTTTGGTTGACGAAAATCACGCACATCACTTTGAATGGAAATTATGGCGGAAAAACTATGAACTTCTTATGTTCTTCGTACGTAGAGTAATAAATCTAGAAAATTCGTGGTGCATTTCCCAAATGGGTGACATTGAAAATTCCTTTTCCGTAGTATGCAGAATAGCTGGGAGAATAATATGTTGGTAGCGAAAATCACGCACATCACTTTGAATGGAAATTATGGCGTTAAAACTATGATTTCTATATGTTCCTACTAAGCGGTATAATGAACTAAAAAGAATCGTAGATCATTTCTCGAATGGCTGACATTGAAAATAATTCAATTTTGTAAGTAGAATAACATTGAAAAATATAGTTCGATAGCGAAAATTTAAGCACGATATTTGGATTGGAAACTGTCGCGGAAAAACTCTTAAATCCATATATTCCTCTCACGTGGAGTAATAAATTATGAAGATTGATAGTACATTACATAAATCGGTGACATTCAAAAGTCGGTCACTATTACGAGCACATTAACGCAGAAGAAAATATTCCGACACTAAAAATCATGCACATTATTCGGAATGGAAAACATCGAAAAAAAACACGGGAAACTTTATATTTCTATAATTTAAGGAAATACTGAGCTCATTTCATAAACAGATGAAATGCAAAATGAATGTATAGATCACGTTACAAAATATTAGTCAATTTTCATAAGAAAACACCGTATTCGAACTGAAAATTAGTGAGGGCTGGAATCGAGACCTACGCTGAAACAATGCGGTGTTGCCAAATTGAAACCGTGGATGAGAACCCTGAATGAAAAGCGTGGCTATCTTATCATCAGTCAAACTTTTAAAAATCGAAATACTCATACTCATTTTAATAAAACTCGAGTTGTATGACTAACAGCGCCAGCCGGTGAGGATACCGGGAACTTGTTGATTAAGGTGGTATTTAAATTACACAGTTCTACAAAAAAAAAATTTTTATTGTTGCCCTGGATATCATCGCAAATTTTTATGTTTTCAAGTGCCCAGATTACGAATATATTTATGAAAGTTCTCAATGTGCTCGTATTTTCATGATTTTTGCATTTCTTATATTTTGAACAATTATAAGCTTGTTAGAAATAAAATTTAATTTTCCAGTCATGATTAGGCTTCTGCGCAACTTTTTCGCGCATACAAACATCACCTGATCCCCACTCTCAGACCTCTTGCTCCACAGAACAGCTGAGATCTCAGTTATTTGACAATATTGAAGTACATATACACGTAAATCTGGATAAAGTGTCTTGGATTAATGTTTTGTTTCAATTACTGAATGTCCATTCTTATATATTTGTCTTCTAGTCTAAAATACGAGTTCGTCACGAAGAAAGTGTAAATATTGTAGTGATTTATTTTGTTATATTTGCGGTGTTTATATACCAAACAAACAAAAAAGAAATATCACAGACTTTGTCAAGGAGACTTATGTTGAATATTTTGGTTTCAAAATGGACAAATTAGGTAAACCATGGTTTCCTAATAAAGTTTGTAAGTCCTGTGTTGAGTCTTTACGGTTGTGGAAAAAAGGTGAACGTTCTGGATTAGACTTTGGTATTCCTATGATCTGGATGGAGCCTACGAATCATTTAGATGATTGTTACTTTTGCGTAGTAGATGTTAAAGGTTTTAATCGAAATCAAACGTGGAGATACCCAGACCTACAGTCTACGAAATGTCTGGTTCTACACAGTGAAAATCTCCCTCGGCCCATATACATTTCAAAAGTAATTCGCATGCCCTCAGAAACAATGATGTTACCGAATTCACAGAAATCGGGACCATCTACTAGTGGAAGTGAATGGGAAGGTGAAACATCTACGCCAAAGTTATTTTCTCGAAATGAACTCAGTGATTTAATATGTGATCTCAATTTATCAAAACAAGGATCAGAACTGTTAGCATCAAGATTGAAAGAAAAAAATTTATTGGCACCAACAGTAACAATTACAACATACAGAACGCGAGAAAAAGAGTTATTACAATTTTTTAGTGAAAATGAAGGATTAGTGTATTGTAATGATAGCGCGAAGCTGCTTATAGACATGGGTTTAAAAGAGTACAAATCTACTGAATGGCGCCTTTTTATTGATAGTTGCAAAAGAAGTTTAAAATGCGTCTTATTGCACAATGGAAATAAATTTGCATCAATTCCAATTGCCCATTCAACGAAACTCAAAGAAGAATATGAAAATGTAAAATTAGTTTTAGAGAAAATTAAATACTCTGAGCATCAATGGCCGATCTGTGTGGATTTAAAAATGGTTAATTTTTTACTTGGCCAACAAAGTGGATATACAAAATACCCTTGCTTTATTTGTATGTGGGATAGTAGAGCAAAGCAACTTCATTGGGAACAAGATGTTTGGCCTGTAAGAAATTCTTTAACTGTCGCTAAAGCCAACGTAATAAGGAGCCGCTGGTGAGCAGAGACAAAATCATACTTCCACCATTACATATTAAGTTAGGTATGATTAAGCAATTTGTAAAAGCGTTGAACAAAGACGGAAATTGTTTTAATTACATTTGCAGAAAATTTCCGAAGCTTGGTATGGAAAAATTGAAAGGTGGAATATTTGATGGTCCTCAAATACGGCAATTGATGAAAGACTCAGATTTTATCAAAGTTATGACTGTTCCGGAAAGTAAAGCTTGGAAAAGTTTTGTGTTGGTTGTCGAAAATTTCCTAGGTAACCATAAGCAGCAAATTATGAAGAAATTGTGCAAACTTTAGGAGCAAATATGAGTATTAAGTTACACTATCTCCGCAATCATCTAGATAAATTTCCGGATAATTTAAGAAATTATAGTGAGGAACAGGGAGAGCGGTTTCATCAAGATCTAAAAGTGATGGAAAAAAGGTATCAAGGTCGATGGGATTGTCACATGATGGCAGATTACTGCTTGTCTTTGAAAAGAGATTGTCCCCTGAAAAATAATAGAAGAAAAGCTCATAAAAGGCGTTTTATGGAAATATGAAATATATTTTCGACATTTTCCTCTTTATTTACTTCGATGTATCCGAATTTCTCAAAACATATCCGACATTATAAATATATCTGTTATTTTGTTTCTTGTTTTACGATTTTTGTTATGTAAAATGAAAATAAAGATTCAAAAAGAAATCAGAGCAAATCCTACAAAATCATTGATAGTTTCACGAATTGTGTGCATAAATAGACCCGAAATCATTTTCATATCTAGGGCAACAAAACCATTGTAGACCAGTGTTAACTTTTGTTCCCGCATATGAGATCTATGAACATCTGTTTCTGTTTTTTCTCACATTTTTGTTCATTTTCGTTATAGACTGTAAAACTGATTCATTGCACTGGACCATGAATCGTCATTATGACTAATTTGATAAGAAACCAGCTGCTGAAACTGAGCACTCAGTCCGTTACGTGCGTCTGAAGAAAATAAACGTTTAATATCATCAATAAGACCGAATAACCTTTTCCGTGTTACACCAGAAGTGCATATCATATGATTAGTGGAAAATTATTGTGCGAGGTGCTTTTCAATAAACTCCTTAGTAAAAAGTGTTCGTAAAATCAGTGACTGTGCAAAAATTTTAATAACAAAGGTGACCAAAGAACAGCTGAGACTCTGATTGGTTGCTGACGACATCTAGCCCAGATTTCCCAGACAACTTAGATAGGTATGATTATTAGAAGGCTTCTTTGAATTTAATTTGTTTATTTTTATTGATAATGAAAACTGAATTCGCCAGACAAGATCGTACATTCTGTCAAAAAAATACCGGGTGTCAGGTTAGGTTAGAGTGAAACAAAATATTTATTTTTCATCCAAATTTATTGTATCGCCTTCAAAGTAGATCTCTTCCGAATTAATGAACGAATAATCCAATCATCAAAACGCTTTTTCCGAATCGACTTCAATTTTCGTCGCGAATTCTCTTTTATGTCTTCTATCGATTCAAAACGAGTACCTCGAAGTGATAATTTGAGTTTTGGCGTTTTTCGACGAATTTGCTGTTTCAAACGCCGCGTAATGCTCAGGTTATATTTTTATTTACCGTCTGACCTTCTGACAAGAATTTCGAGTGCACAACAGCGCGATAATCAAAGAAAACAGTACAATCGACATTATCTTCACTTTTGATCGTCTTTGACGTGTTTTTTTCGGTTTCCGAAGCTTGTTGCCTGGTTTGTATGTCAATCTCATAAACCCTTGTCTCATCACCAGATACAATGCGTTTTATGAATGTGGGTAGGAGTTGACCCCTAGCATGATTTCAGCGACTTTCACGCGATTCAATTTTTGAAGAAAATTCAGGTCTTTTTTAGCACTAATCGAGCGGCCTTTCATGCCCTAACAATCGTTCAAAATGGTACGAATCGATTCGTGAGACACAGAAAGTTTATTGTTCATCTATCTCAAAATTAAATGACGATTTTCAATTACCATTTATTTCACCTTATCGATTTTAACTTCAATTGGAGACGTTGATGGCCGACCAAAGCGTGGCCAATATTCAACCACATCTCAACCGCTATTGAATGCACGACTTACCGTAAGCTTTCTGTAACGTTTTCAGCGATTCGGCACACGATATTCTATTCGCAATACAAAATTTGAGACAAATTCTTTGTTCGATATTTTTTTTCATTGAAAAAATCGCAAAACAAACTTGTGAGAACTGAAAAAATCGGGCACTGTGAACAAACTAAAGGACAGATCGCGTTCAAACTCCGCGTGAATATAGAAAACAGTTGTCAACTTAGCAACAACAAAAAGGTTGACAATCTTTTTAAGTAGATTTTTAAATAATCAATTTTCGGTACTTTTTTAACAAATTGTATCTCATTTAATAGTTGGTGAACAAATTGGTAACCCAGGCTTAAAAATTCAAACAGATCCCATTGAACAGCTGATTGATTCATAGCCGAAGCACGATGTAGGTGTGAAAACAGAATAAAAATAGACAGAATTTTCTGAAAAAAATTTTACTTAGTAATTTTGTTTAACAGAATCCAAATCTGAAATCCTTTCGCCCCTGAAGGATTCGTTTAGGAGAAAAAACAAAATTTCCTTGGAAGTCCTCTTAACTATATCATTCAAACTCTATCCTTGCTTCATTAAAATGCCTTGTTACTATTACAATGGATAATATATACACACTTGTACCTTAAATTAGTAATTCTACGCTCAGATATACATTAATTTCTTAAAGTAAACGAAATGAGACACTTTTGTCCCTTTTCCACAATTTCTTCAATAATCACGACCGGTTTCGACCCTACGGTCATTTTCAAGTGAATAACAATTTAATATTTGAATTTGGGAGGCTTTTACTTGGTAAAATTCCATTATCAATAATAAAAAACAAGTACTGTGTTTTAAAGAATTTTACTTAATAATTGCGATTCGTAACGCGTTTCACTACACCGTAGCTTCTTCAGACGAATGAATATACAGAAAAATATAAATGAGAATATAACTATAAATGTTCTTGAGAAATTAAAACTTATTGGGTTGCTTCTTCTTAAGTGGTTATTTATGACAGGTATATCCAATAAAATTAAGGAATAGATTGCTCCCCGAAAAGATTCAATAGAGGTGAAGGGCTTAAATCGACTTATTCATTGATGAGTCTACCTGAGTGTTTGTATTTATTGATTTCTAAAGTTTCCAAAGATCTACCTTCCAATATTTACTATCTGTACGCAAAATTTCAAACTGTGGGTCGAGAGAATGATTATTTTCTAAGAGATGATTCGCGTAATTTGAATCTGATTTTTTATTTGAAAAACTGCGTTTATGTTCCGATATTCTAAAATTAAAATTTCTATGTGTTCTACCAATGTAGAAATTATCACAGTCATTGCAATTCAATCTATAAACACCTGATTTATTGTTTTTACCTGGTTTGGTTTTATTATTTTTATATATTTGCCTAAATTATTATTAGTTTGGAAAGCTATGTTGAAATTATTGCTACTTAAGAATGATTTCAGTTTCTCACTTGTAATGCCAACGTAGGTTAAGGTGTTGAATTTTTGTTTCAATTTATCGACAGGGTAAACTTCATTCAATGCGATTCTACTTTGTTTTTATTTAAAATATTATTTATTAGTTTGGGATTGTAACCATTATTTTGGCTATTTGTTTAATCAAATTTAGTTCTTTGTTGAATTTTCTGGTGATAACGGGATGTTAATCAATCTATGAATAAAACTATTGAATGCTGACATTTTATGTTGATATGGATGACACGAGTTATGTATTATAATATGTGAATGTGACGGCTTATGGTAAATTGCGAAAACATGTTTTCCATTTTCATTCGAAATTGTTACGTCTAAGAAATTTATCGAATTATTGCTTTCTATTTCGGTTGTGAATACAATTTTGGATGTAATGAATTTATATGATTTTCGAAAATTTTCAAGTGTATCTGTTCCTGTGAAGCAAATAATGATATCGTCTACATAGCGATACCAGTATAAACAATATTTACTGAGTGGATGATTATGAATTAATTTCTCTAAGTTATTCATGAATATTTCTGCTAACAAAGGGCTTAACGGATTGCCCATAATCAAGCCGTCTTCAATAGTATAATATTTGTTATTGAAATGGAAATAATTTTGATCTAAACAAATTTGTAATAATGAAAGAATATCTGATTTAATGATAGTGTTGACATGATTCTTTTCTAATAATTCTTCAACTAAGTAATACGTATCTTTCGGAGGAATGTTGGGAAATAGATTCTTAACATCGAAAGAAATGAGTTTGGAATTAGGTGGTATAGTGGCATCTTTGATATTGGCAATAAGTTCGTATGAATTTTTGACCGAAAATTTAGATTTAAAATTGCAATGTTTTATTAGCAAGTCGTTGAGGAATTTTGAAAGTTTGAACGAAGGTGCCGTTACATAAGAAACAACAGGTCTAATAGGGTAATTAGGTTTATGAAGTTTTATCAACGAATATAATTCGGGGGATTGTGGATTGGAGTTAATGAATTTATATTTTTCGTGGTCTGTAATTAATGATTTTGCTGTCGAAATTATGTTTTTAACCACTTTCTGAAATTTTGCGGTAGGATCCTTAGTTGATGTTATATAGTTTCCGGCTGTTAAGAATTCTTCAGGTTTAGAAATATTATCTGTTTTACTAATCGCGATGACGGTGTTACCTTTATCTGCTTTAGTGAATACTAAATCGTTCTTGGTACTATTTTCACGAACTGTTTTTATTATCTTATAATCGGAATTGCAATGAGGTGATAATTTCGAAAAATCTTCTTTGATGATTTTTGCTGTTTGATGTTTGGCTTAAATATTATCTTTGGAGTTTTTGAGAATGATTTCGGAGTCTATGCCTAACTGTTCAAAGCTAGTTTTATTATGTTTTGGATGTAAATTATGTTTTAATCCTTTTTCTAATAGATCTTTTTGTGGTTGTGTAAAATCGGTATCAGTTAAATTAGTGAATCTGTCAAAAAATTTATGGTCTGAAAATTTATCAGTTGAAGGTTTGGGTGGAGAAATTTTGAATTTAAGTGAATTCAACTTTTTCTGTTGTTGCTGAAAATTTTTATGAATTAAAATTTTGACATCGTATCTGGATTCAGAGTCTAAAATATCAAACTCAACAGGGTGCAATTTAAACAATAATTCCGTATGGATTACCTTCAAATATATGTTTGCAACGTCTCTCCTGTTGTACAATATAATACATGAGTAGGCAAGTTCAAGTACAGAATGAAATTTATCTTAAATATTGAGTAGTGGGGATCCATTATGCTCTAGATGGCTGTTGAGGGTAATAAATTGTGGGTTTTCACATAGTCTGTTAATCTCCAAACTTTTCAACAAATTCATCTCTCTCCCTTTGTTAGAATTATAAATGATTATAAGATTGTTCAATGATATCGAGTGGTTAGTTGATTTTATGTGTTCATATATTGGCGAATTTTTATCTGAGGAAATATGTTCCCTGAATCTAGCTCCAAAACTTCTCCCTGTTTGTTCGACATAGGCTATACCCGACATTCATTGCATTTGATTTGATAAATTATATAAATAAGCTGCATAAGTTGGGGCCGCTTGAGAAAGAAGTAGTTATGTTCAATTTGGAAAACTAGTTACTGATTATGTTAGAGAGTTCGCCGGTATATCTGAGACTAGTGCATCTTTTTTCTGGGGTTTCTACGATGCTATATAGTAATGGAGAGCTAATACGTTGTTCTTCACATTTAATGATTGTATTTAGAAAATGTTGTGGTATGTTGTTATTTGAGTCAACTTTCTGATGATATTAGGTTCTGTTTGAAAATTTTCTGTCGAAAGGGGAATAGAGTAAGCTCTATGAATCATGAAGTTATATGCAGCTAGTTTGTGGCTTAAATGACTGAACGAGTCCATTGGAATCGATGCGTCTGTGAATGTTTCTTTTCTGTAAATTTTATAACACACCATCAGGTAAACTAGCAAAATTCTTGAATCAAACATTTCTAGACCTCTCGAATTTTCAAGCACAATACACTATCTCTAATTCTGTAGATCTCATACATAAACTCTCAAATCTCCCAAGATATTGAGTTAGTTTCTTTCGATGTTAAAACTATGTACCCAAACATTCCAACGAATGAGTGTCTTCCCATAGTTACAGATATCTTATCCGAGTCTAACACACCGCCATATATCACTAATGAATTTAGCAATCTTCTTCAAATATGCCTATCTCAAAGTTACTTTCAATTTCAATCTAAATTCTTCAAACAAAATTCAGGTCTTCCAATGGGTTCACCTCTTAGCCCTCTACTAGCTGACATTTTCATGAATAATTTAGAGAAAAACTCATATTTCGCTAGAAAACACACTACTATCTGGTACAGATATGTAGATGACATTTTAGTTGGTTTTCGTGGTTCAAACAGACAAATTCAGCAATTTTTAAATTTCCTGAAATAAATACATTGCCGCATCAGCTTCACTTCTGAATTAGAAAATAATAATTTGAATTGTGGAGGCCGTTACTTGATGTAAATCCATGATATAAATGAGATAAAAAACACAAGGTTTAACTTTAATCTACACTTTATTTGAAAAAATTCGACGACGTTTCGCTGACACAGCAGCTTTATCAAGAATGACAAACAGAATGAAGAGTATGGTATTATAAACAAATCGTAGAACAAGTTGGATGAATAACAGGAAAATCCACACCGAGCCATTGAACAGTTAGTATGAAAGGTAATAAAAACTAATTAAACAAGTTAAGTAGGGGTGAATAATTCACATCTACCTGCTCATTCAAAAGCTTGTCCGAATGTTTGTATCTATTTATTTCTAATGCTTCTAGGAGATCTAATTTTAAACTTTTTGATTTTATATGTAATATGTCAAAGTTTTTATCGAATGAATGGTTTTCTTTTATTAAGTGGTTTGAATAATTTGAATCAGATTTATTTTATCGAAGCTACGTTTATGTTCAGATGTTCTTATGCCAAAACTCCTATAGGTCCTACCGATATAAATTTTATCACAAGAACCGCAATTGAGTTTATAGATTCCTGATTTACTTGATTTTTCAACACGAGATTTTTTATTTTTAATATGTTTACCTAAGTTATTAGAAGTTTTGAAAGTTATATTAAGATTTTGTTTGACGAGAAAAGGATTTAATATTTGTACTTGCAGAACCGCAGAATGTTAAACTGTTGAATATTTTATAGTCTTTATGAATAGGATATACTTCATTTATTGCTTTCTGATACAGTTTTTACGAATGATTAGATCTATCATATCCGGATTATATGAATTATTAATGGCTATCTGTTTGATGATGTTTAACTCTTTATTATAATCTTCTACTGACAAAAGGTAAATTGAGTAACCGATGTACCATGCTGTTTAAAGCTGCAACTTTGTGTTGAATTGGATGTAATAGTAGTTATGTATAATTGTATCAGTATGTGTTGGTTTACGAAAGACCGAAAAAACATGATTATTATTTTGTTTAGTGATTTTCAAGTCCAAAAATTAATGGAATCGTTCTGTTCAATTTCTATCGTGAATTTAATGTTCAAATGGATGGAATTAATGAAATTAAGAAATGAGTCTAATTGACGAGTAGTTCAATGAAACATACTAAGATGTCGTCAACATATCCATACCACTATATACTTCATTGGAACTACTCGTCAATTAGACTTATTTCTTAATTTTCGAATTTTTTAAATAAAGTGTATATTAAAGTTAAACTCTAAAACTCAATCTCAGAAAATAATAACTCCTCGACTTAACCATTACAAATTCAAATAACCAAGTCACTTATAAAATTTACAGAAAGGAAAAATTCACAGACGCATCGGTTCCAATGGACTCGTTTAGTAATTTAAGCCACGAACTAGCTGCATATAACTCCATGATTCATAGAGCTTACTCTGTTCCCCTTTCGACAGAAAATTTTCAAACTGAACTTAATATCATCAGAAAAATTGCCTCAAATAACAACATACCACAACATTTTCTAAATACAATCATTAAACGCAAAGAACAACGTATTACCTCTCAATTACAATATAGCATCATAGAAATCCCGGAAAAAAGATACACTAGTCCCCTTGGTTTGGCATAAATTTGAGTGCAGGATCTGTATGCTCCAGATTTTTTTTGTAAGCTAGAACCTTTACTATTTAGCTCATATAACAGGGCAATAAATTGAGAATTGTACACTGTACAAAATTTTCTTTTCACTCATTTGGAGGGTGCGACTAACAACATCTCAGTTATATTGATTCATTAGTATTCATACATCCAATAAGTTATTTCTGATGTGGTTTTCGAGTTATTCACGAATTTTGATAACTTCCTGATTTCATCCATACTCGATTTCTCGGTTATGAAATTTACGTCAAAAATGTTTTCACATTATTTAGATTTTTTTTTGTGAATTGCCGAAATTCCTTTTCCCCCTCAGTTTGACAAATAAGGACATAGATTTGTATTTTTTTTTAGAACGATCACAGTCATTTAAGAAATATCTAACATAATCATATTATTCTCATCTCATATTTTTCATGAGAAAAACTCAATATTTATCGCATATCCTCCCGCAAAATTAAATGTTGACTTTCGAATCATAGAACTTCGGGATTTTTTCAATGGATATCGATCGTTATAATAAATTTGTGAGATTGCATGGACTGAGTTGTTTTCCACAATCCAATAGAAATTAAAGCAATTATTGAATTATTTTGCGCATTGCTATTACATGATTCTCAATGTTCTATGGTTCTGAAAGCTACATCTCCTTTTCATCCGACTTGAACAACAATTTAAAAAAGGAGGTGGCTGACGTGAGTCAGTAGTGATACTGACTCCCACGCCGAGGGACCGGGTGCAAATCCCAGGTAAGATATAGTTGTAGTATGAATGTTGGTGTGTTTTTCCAGAGTCTGGAACATAACCGATAGGTTGAGTCTATAACCTCCGAAACCAGATAACTTATAATCCTAAGAGGTGGCAGTTATCTACACTCGGAGGCAAAATTAGCGGAACACAGAAATGTTGCTGCTCAATTTTTACCCCAACTTGCTATGCAAAAAAAAAACTTAACACAAATGGAGATGCTCCCCCTCTTTGTTTGTCTTTTTGTTCTATGAACCTTCTGTTTGTTCTATGAACCTTCTGTTTGTTCTATGAACCTACAGTAGTAGTACACTCGGAGGCAAAATTAGCGGAACACTCGAAAATTTAACCAAATTCGAAGTTCGATATTTTTCCTAATTCTCAACCGATTTAGATGATTTTTTCGGCAAGTTATAGATCAAATCTTCTGCTTTGTAGAAATTATAAGAAAAACAAAAAAAATTTTATACGGGGGCAAAACTAAAAGTGTTTTTTTTGTCAAAAATTCGTAACACCCTGTGGAATTTCGTGGTCCGGGTTGAAACGTACAATATCATGGTCTGTCAAGACACATCTTCCTACAGTAACGCCCTTCTTGTTGCATGCGTTTATCTCTATTTTTGCAAAATATATTTAATTTCAAGTGGAAAATCACCATTTTGGAGAAATTCCATTGAATCAAGAAATTGTCATTAAGATTCGTCTATCAATTTGGAATTTTCTTATTATCACTCAGGCGTGTCGAAATTGTCGTTTGCGAGTTTTATGTTCGAATTCATAGGAGATAACAGTCGGTACGTATTAAAATACACAACCGAATTCTGGGACCATTGATAAAACTATACATGACCGTTTCATCGTCAATCAAACCATAAGAAATCCTCGTCTTACTGCTGTTCACGCACATAACCTTTTACAAGCAGTGGATAACATTAACGTCAGTGTGAGGACAGTCAGAAGACGATTAAATGAAGTTGGTCTGAGATCATTCGCCCAAGCAAGAGCACCAAGACTCGATAGAGCCCATCAGGTTGCAAGATTGCCGTTTGCTAGGGAGCATGTAGCATGGACAATCAATCAGTGGAGACGAGGTTTAGTTAGTGATGAGAGCCGATATTGTGTGAATTTCGTGGATAGTAGAGATAGAATATGGAGGCATCGAGGGGAACGGTACAATCAAGCAAACTTCGCAGGAACAGAGCAATACGATGGAGAGTCATACCCGCTACTAAAATCAAATGTTTCTTTTGTGGGTCATCATGAACATTTTTCTCAACATGTTCATTTCATTCCACCAGTGTATCGCCAGAATACACATCTGCTCTCAATTTTGGACAGGAATGATAATTATTATAGAGTGTCTCACAAAAAAATTCAGAAATAAATGTGCAAAATCAACGATTTTTCCAGTGTACTTCGAGTTCTCCCGGAGCGTGAAATTGGCCAGTGAATTTCAAAAATTTTCATTTCGTTAGATTTCCACTTCTCTAATTTTGATTTTATTTTTTGGCTAACCTCAGATGTTATGCACTTACGCAAGATTAAAAATAAATTCTTGAAATTTGTGACTTTTCGCTTCAAATTGGATATCTCTTGTAAAAATAGAGATAAATGCATAAAACAAGAAGGGCGATACTGTAGGAAGATGTGTCTTGACAGACCATGATATTGTACGTTTCAACTCGGACCACGAAATTCCACAGGGTGTTACGAATTTTTGACAAGAAAAACACTTTTAGTTTTGCCCCCGTATAAAATTTTTTTCAAATTTTTTTTGTTTTCTCTTATGATTTCTACAAAGCAGAAGAGTTTATCTATAACTTGCCGAAAAAATCATCTAAATCGGTTGAGAATTAGGAAAAATATCGGACTTCGAATTTGGTTAAATTTTCGAGTGTTCCGCTAATTTTGCCTCCGAGTGTACTACTACTGTAGGTTCATAAAACAAACAGAAGGTTCATAGAACAAAAATACAAACAAAGAGGGGGAGGATCTTCGTTTGTGTTAAGTTTTTTTTTTGCATAGCAAGTAAAAATTGAGCAGCAACATTTCTGTCTGTATTGACATAAAAATAGAAGTAAGAATTCTTGTTAAAGCCCTTTGCATTGACTGGGAAGATGCCTACCGCAGCTAGAGGTTAGGTTTTCACCCTTGTCTTCGTAAAGAAGTCCTGGAAAACATGGAGTGCAAGATGATAATGAGAGAATGAAGCTGCTAAGCAGAAAAACTTTTGGTACACACGACACTAACACACCATAAACAGACAAGCTATTGCTAGTGCAATAGGTTTTTTCACTCGTTTACTGAATCATACGCAAGATAGTATGGTTCCTCTGTAACATTTCCTGTGCTCACACTTTAGGGGCATTCGTAGGAGGCATGATGCGAGTTTAGATGCCTGATAAAGGAACGGGCATGGTCTGTTTTTTCTGCTGGTTTTCAATTTCTTCACTTGTTTTTTACGATTGTGTTTTTTCTGACACACCAAAATTATAGCTATAAGCATTTATTATAAATACAATTATTCAAATTTTTGTAACTATATATATATATATATATATATATATATATATATATATATATATATATATATATATATATATATATATATATATATATATATATATATATATATATATATATATATATATATATATATATATATATATATATATATATATATATATATATATATATATATATAGTTATGAACTCCTATGCAGTTCCTATTCTTACATCTTCTTTTGGAATTATTAAATGGTCTAAAACTGATCTAAATGAATTACAATGTCAAACGAGGAAAATGCTTTGTAAATATCATAAGCACCAACCAAAGTCAGCTGTTCAGAGAGTTACACTACCTAGACATCTTGGAGGTCGTAGATTAACTGATTTGAATAATCTTCATAGTAAACAGATTTTTCATCTACGTTCCCATTTTCATGATAAACAGAGAACGTCTAAATTACATGATATTGTTGTTGCTTCAGATTATAATCTTACACCTCTAAACTTGACAATGCAAAAAGTAGATTTTGATATATTTGATGATAATTCTAAAAGAGAAAGTTGGATGCAGAAGGAACTACACGGAAAGCACCCTAAAGAATTGAAAAATGATTATATTGATGAAATCGCATCGAATAAATGGTTAGTTTCTGGAGAATTGTTTGCTGAAACAGAAGGCTTGGCAATTGCGATCCAGAATCAGGTTGTTTTCACGAGGAATTATAGAAAACACATCATCAAACAAAATATAGATGATTCTTGCCGTAGATGTTTCTGTTCTTCAGAAACAATTTTTCATATATTATCATCTTGCTCAGTCCTTGCTTCAACAGATTATTTAGAAAGACATAATGCCGTCGCTAATACAGTGTGTTCCAACGAAAATTTGACCCCCCCTATAACTCCGAAATGAGTAACATTAGCGAAAAACACCAAGACACGTCGATTTTTGTTTCGAGGGGGAGCATTTTTCGAAATAATTCGAAACTTGTCAGATCAACCCCTACCCCAGCAACCCTAATTTCGAAATTCATCATAGGAATAAGGGTCGAGTGGCACTTACTGTAAAGGTCTGTCAATTCTCCATTCTGATTTGTCATTTTAGAATTTTAAATTAACATACAGGGTGTCCCAACCGAGGGTAAAGTTGAATTCCTGCAAATCCCAAATACTAAATGAAATCGATTTATTTTGGCATAATGCAAGCGCAGGTTTATGCTCGGTCTAGAAAAACGACCTACACTTGTGAATTTGGAGTTGGTGCAATCAACCCCTATTTCCAGCATCCCCAACTCAAAAATCATTCGATCGAAAATAGGTCAAGTGGCACCTCGTTGGAAAGGTATTTCAATTTTCTCTTCGAATTTGGTATTTTCGAAATTCAGAATCAGCATACAGGGTGTCCCGGAGCAGGAACACTGAAAACCCAAATAACTTTTTGAAACTGGTTCATTTCGGTATAATACGAGAACATGTTTATGTTTGATTCGAGAATAAGACTCTCTTGCGTGAATATGGAATTTTGCAATCAATCTCTTCCATGCAGCATCCCCAACTCAAAAAATCATACAAGTGATTACAGGTTGAGTGGCAAAGTTCCAGAAAGATTTTTCTATTTTCTGAATCACTGAGGCATTGGTTTCAGTTTGGCAATCGAGGTTTTCTGGCGTGAGGATGAGGATGAGGGATGATGGAGAAACTGATTGGATGCTCATCTAAACAGGAAAACGAGATTTATTGAACTTGTATTCAATTGAAAACAAAAACTAACTTGATTATTACAACAATTGTTCAAAATGACCTCCGCCCACCTCCATACAGTTATACAGACGATTTTCGAACTCTCTTCTCACATTAGCGAAAACTTCAGGAGTCAAAAGTCGGCATTCTGTGATAATCCTCATCCGCAGCTCCTCCAGGTTTTCTGGTCTTGTGGCATAAACTTTAGATTTTAGATGGCCCCACAAAAAAAAATCTAGGGATTTAAATCTGGTGACCTGGCTGGCCACTCAACAGGTCCTCTTCTACCAATCCACCTTCCTGGGAAATTTTCGTCTAAATATTGGCGCACCGAGCATCATAATGCGGAGGAGCACCGTCTTGTTGAAAACGCATTTCGTCCTCAGAAAGAGTTGGATCGTTCTGTAAAATTTCTGTCAATCTAGGATGTATGTGTTCCTCTAACAACTGTAGGTAGCCATTTCCATTCAGATTACCCTCAATAAAGAAAGGCCCAACTAGATGATTGCCAAAAATTCCTGCCCAAACGTTCAACTTCTGAGGCCTTTGCGTGTGGGCCTCTCTAAACCAATGAGGATTCTGTGTGTCCCAATATCGACAATTATGTCTATTCACTTCACCACTGAGCATAAAGGTGCTTTCATCAGAAAAACAGATGTTATTCAGAAAATTTGGATTAGCGTTTAGGTTTTCACTTAGATTTTCACAAAACTGTAAACGACGATCTGGATCATCTTCGTTTATTTCATGCACTAATTTTACCTTGTAGGGGTGAAATTTGTGATGTTTCACGGTTCTATGGACAGTTGTAGCTGATACACCAGTCAGACGAGATAGTTTTCTGATCGAAGTAGTATTCTCCATTTGTAGATGACCCTCTACTGCCACTTCCGTTGCCTCATTTCTGACAGGACATGCCACTTCATGTTTTTTGTTTGCCACCGAACCCGTAGCTAGGAATTTGTCAACCAAATATTTAACGTACTGGTGACTGACTCCTTTTCTCTTTCAGGATGGTTCCTATCGAATATCCTTGCCGTTTCTTTGGCACAACTGTTATTTCGAAAATACGTCGATACAATTTCGACCCTTTCCTCAGTGGAATAAACCATTTTCAGATTAATTTCAACTGACGAACAACAACAATAATGAGGAACTGATCTGAATAATAATAATATTTCATTGCAAAATGAGAAATAACAGATGACTGCACGCCAGATGGAAATGAAAAATGTGAACATTTTCAATGCAGAAATCAGCTTTATTTCTTCGTAATTGATGCTCAACACATCGTACCCCAATACTTTTAACAGTTTCGAATTAATTTTAGTTGATAATTTCAAATGACGATATTGAATTTTTCGAGAGCGACATCCTGTATGGAGAGCCGAACTGAATGAAATGCTTTAATCATTCTGGAATTCAAAAAACCTTTCTGAAGATATGCCACTTGAATTATTTGTATGATTTTCAAGTTGGGGATGCTGAATGGAAGGGGTTGATTGCAAAAATTCTATAACCACACAAGAAAGTCCTATTCTCGGATCTAACCTAACCTAACCAGTTTCGAAAAGTTATTTGGATTTTCAATGTTCCTGCTTCGGGACACCCTGTATGATGATTCTGAATTTCGAAAATACCAAATTCGAAGAGAAAATTGCAGTACCTTTCCAACGAGGTGCCATTTGACCTATTATCGATCGAATGATTTTTGAGTTGGGGATGCTGGAAATAGGGGGTTGATTGCACCAACTCCAAATTCACAAGTGTAGGTCGTTTTTCTAGACCGAGCATAAACCTGCGCTTGCATTATGCCAAAATAAATCTATTTCATTTAGTATTTGGGATTTCCAAGAATTCAACTTCACCCTTGGTTGGGACACCCTGTATGTTAATTTAAAATTCTAAAATGACAAATCAAGGTGGAGAATTGACAGACCTTTTCAGTAAGGTGCCACTCGACCCTTATTCCCTATGATGAATTTCAAAGTTAGGGTTGCTGGGGTAGGGGTTGATCTGAGAAGTTTCGAATTATTTCGAAAATGCTCCCCTCGAAACAAAAATCGACGTGTCTTGGTGTTTTTCGCTAATGTTACTCATTTCGGAGTTAGAGGGGGTCAAATTTTCGTTGGAACACACTGTATATATATATATATATATATATATATATATATATATATATATATATATATATATATATATATATATATATATAGGATTTCTCCGTATAACGGTTTTTAATTCTGTGTAATTGCCTATATGCTCTTTGAAATGTATACCGAATCAATGTGAATATAATGTCTCTGGTCTTTATAATACTCTCACGAATTTGATTATTCTGCATGATTTCCTGAACGTCAACAATATTTGTTCTAGACATGATAAATCCTAAAAATAAAATAATTAACAAATTCCAAATCACTTGAATAAATCGCTCGTCACCCAAGTGAAGCTCAAATCGTATATGAAGTTTATCCAACACAAGTATTGAACAAACTGAAGAGTGAGGCAACAGAGATCAAATATATATTCTCTTATACGAACGTGATATTTAAATGAACTTCAGGTAAGGGATCTGGCAACACTGGCTTGAAATTCAAATCGTTCGGAAACATTTCTCGTTGACTCGATACATGGTGCACGTGTGGGCAGCGTTATATGCAAGATTACCCAGATTTGGATTCTTGGAACCAAAATTAGTAAGTACACATTTTTTCAGTGAATTCTATCTATTGACACTATTCCAAATAATTACCGTATGTTGAACCCGTACTATATCTACTTAGCAAGGAAGATTTTGTTTACCTGTTGCCCCTAATCAAAGGGGAGTCACTTCTATATGATACATGGTAATCTCCATCATCAGAGGTACTCTCTTTATCACAGTCAAGTAAAATTGCATCAACATCTCTCCGCCCCATTATCTATATTGAAAAAAATATGCACATTCATAGATAAGTTCCAAATAAGATGATAGATATTGTTGCAGCACTTAACATCACTACCAACCCTGTCAACTAGCTACAATAATTTATAAGTAAATATAAACCTGTTGCGTATGTTGATCCAACATTGTTATCCTAAATTTATCTACAACTCCACAATTTGCAGGAATTGGTAAAGTGTGCCTAATTACAATATCAACTAAAGCTTGTGGTCCTATGCTTCCATCTGGATCTATGACGGTATATTTATTCGGAGCTGTGCATAACACTGGAAAAAATCAATTTGAATACAATGCTTGAAATAACTTACATGTTCACCTACCTTTGAATTTAATTGGGAATTCATATGGATTGTATAACGTTAAAAGTTGTTTATGTGATGATTTTGAAGCTATATAGAATTTTAAAGCTGATGGGAAGACAAATACTGGAATTTTTCGCGTGGATACGCTCATATTTTCTAGATTCTTTATTGCAAAATGTCCAAATATTTACCCAAATAAACAAAACAAAGACTTAACAGGAATGAGGAAACTGAACCATAATAAACATTAACAGATGTTAGTACCATAGAGTAAAAGATTTTCTTTAGCTTTTACCAATTAGCGGCCACAGAGGAAATCACAATTGAATAGCATTTCAGAAATTAGTCCTCTGCAATTTAGTTTTTTTTCCGGAATTAGAGTACATACATCATCAATAAAGTTTTCATTTTAAACATAACCATGCTTAGACGATGTGCGAGAAGTTGAGTAAGAAATGAAACCGATGTGAGCGCTCATTGTGAGCATTGGTGGGACTATTGAACTACCTTTTACTATTCAAGTGCGGGAACCCAATTCGTTAAAAATGGTAATAGTAAATAATTCCATTACGTTATCTAAAGGAAAAATAAACATGGTGAAATATAAGCGATCTGGAAATTCTTAATGTGTTGGTGGTGATTTGAGTAAAATAAAGTTATAGCATCGGAAAAGGTAGGAGTGGAAAAATGCATTGAAAAAAATGGATAGTTGAAAATTATTAGTATAAATTCGAAAAGGTTGAGAAGTATTCAAAACACAGTTCTATATCTAAATTATAAAATATGGTGTTTCGGTTACCAAACTTTACTTCAATTATTGACAGTGACATCAGAGACAGAGACAGAGAGTTAATCTATATACCAACCATTAAAAAGAAGAAACGTTTATTTGAAACAATTAATTTTAACATATGTTTTATACTATACTAGCTGACCCGACGAACTATGTTCCGCCTTAAAGGCAATTACTGAGCAGATTTTGGAATTTATTAATTCTTTTTTATTAGAAAAAATACAAAAAAAATTAATTACCTACATTAATCATTCATTATTATTTCTATATTTTAGTTCATAGGTTGCTCTTCACTTAAGTACCTTGTGATACACGAAATTTTGTGTTTTATTATCAGGCGCAAAAACAAGCAACGCAGATAGTCTTCCGACCCGTGAACATGCCACATATAATTGACCATTGGAAAAAACATGGATGTTCTAGATTCAAAACAGAAACTTTTAAGGATTGACCTTGTGATTTGTCGATGGTCATGGCAAATGCAAGACGGATCGGAAATTGAAGTCTTTTAAATTCAAACGGCATATCAGTTGGGATCCTCGGATTCCTCACCTTTGAATTTTCCTTTCAGTATCGTCGCGTAAATTACATTGTTCATCAATTTTCTAACCACTAAACGCGTACAGTTGCACAGTTTTGGTTGGTTTATCTTTCGAAACATGATTACAACGGAGCCAACCTTTAGGCGTAAATTGTGCCGTGGTAAGCCAGGCAAGGAGTTTAAAAATTCAATTGGATAGTTGCAATAGATTTGAATGAATGCATTATTCCAATGATCTTATTTTGAATTATGTAGTTCATGTCATCTACATCTTTATTCTTAGCCGATAAAATTGCTCGCTCACTCGACCATTCATTATTTTCGTAGTTAGAAATAATGTTTGGAAATACATTGTTGATGAGTTCGTCTTTTGATGAGACAAAATTACAGAAACTATTTGGAAATGATATCAAACCGCTCGATTCATCGACAGGTACTTGACCATTACCGATAGTCAGCAATTGCCCCGAGAAATCTTCAGCAGATGTATCATTAAGCAATGTAACTCTCATGTTTGTTGTCTGCTGCAGTTTCTTCACATAGCGCCATAGATTCGATGATTTGAGGCAAGCGTTTAATTCGTCGGTAGCCGTAGATTTGGGATTACTGGCATTGCTTGGCGGAAATCGCCAGACAGTAAAATCAATGCTCCTCCAAAACATCTCGAATCATTGCGTAAATCTTTCAATGTTCGGTTAAGTGCTTCTAATGCACGTTCATGCGCCATTGTGCATTCGTCCCAGATGATGATTTTCGATGCCGATAAAATTTTGGCCATTGCTGAGTGTTTTGCAATATTACACGTTGGTTCTTCAATAGTTTGAAGATCTAACGGTAATTTTAATGCTGAATGAGCCGTACGGCATCCTTCTGACAATGTGGCTGCTATTCCAGAAGAAGCAACTGCAACCGCTATGTTAGATCTCGCACGAACAGTGGCTGAAACTACTGACACGAGGAATGTCTTACCAGTTCCACCAAGGGAATCTAGGAAATATAAACAACATTTTCATCATCGATTGCCTTCATTAAAGTATCATAAACTTCCTTTTTTTCGTTTTATATTTCACTTCACTTTTTTAATATTGATTTCTTACAAAAATCAAATTGTCATTCATACGTCCAAGTCACACGGGAACGCTGTCGAATGGGATAAACAGTATCCTATGTCCGTCTAATGGCTCTAAGCTACCTACCCACCAATTTTCAACCATATCTGTACAGCCGTTCTTATAAATAGTGTAACGAACACGAGTTTCTTTCATATATAGGGTGCTTCAACGAAAACTAAACAGAGGCTATATCTACCAAGATATTCATTTCTGATCAAAACGCAAAAACAGGTCAATTTTTGTTTCAAGGAGGACATCCTTTGGGGTACAATACTTGCCTGAAATATCAACCCCCTAAGCGGGGTTGCAATCCTTGAACATTTTAAATAGGGAATATGGGTCGAGTGATGACTCAAAAGAAAGGTGGTATCTTTGTCTACATTTCCCTGAACGAATTTCCATTTTTAACTGAAAACTGTAAAAGATACAGGTTGAACAACTGAAAGATAGGGAAGACTATTTCCCTGAGACTCTTCAACTTTCAGTGGAGTAAAATAGAACAGATCCATGCTGATCAATGACAGTCATCATCAAGTACCATCCTCATCTCGAATTTCAACCCCTGGAGCAGGGGTGACAACCCTTGAAAGTTTGGAAGAGGGTAGATGGGTCGAGTGATAACTCGAAAGAAAGGTCTTATCTTTGTCTGCATTCCCGTGAAAGAATTTTCATTTTTGATTGAAAACTGTAGAAGATACAGAGTGAGACACTGATCTGCAATGAATCTGTTCCATTTTTTTGCACTAATACTTGAATAGCTTAGGGCGATAGATAGTCTCATCTATTTTTCAGTAGCTCACTCTGTATCTTCTACAGTTTTCAATCAAAAATGAAAATTCGTTCACGGGGAGGCAGACAAAGATAATACCTTACTTTCGAGGTATCAGTCGACCCTTCTACCCTCTTTCAAATTTTCAAGGGTGGTCACCCCTACTCTAGGGGTTGAAATTCGAGATGAGGATGGTACTTGATGATGACTGCCATTGATCAGCATGGATCTGTTCATTTTACTTCACTGAAACTTAAATAGTCTCAGGGAAATAGTCTTCCCTATTTTTCAGTTGCTCACCCTGTATCTTTTACAGTTTTCAATTGAAAATGGAAATTCCTTCAAGACGATGTAGACAAAGATACCACTTTTCTTTTGGGTCATCACTCGTCTCATCTTTCTTATCAAAAATATTCAAGGATTGAAACCCCCGCCTAGGGGGTTGATATTTCAGGCAAGTTTTGTACCCCAAAAAGATGTCCCCCTTGAAACAAAAATTGACCTGTTTTTTCGTTTTGATCAGAAATGAATATCTTGGTAGATATAGCCTGTGTTTAGTTTTCGTTGAAGCACCCTGTATATATAGATTTAATGGAATTAAATTTAATTTGTTTATATAATAATCTGGCCGTATAATATTTCCACTATTCTCTCCCATCTGGCACGATGGGAAGTAGCCCTGTAGAGTGAGGAGTTTCAATTGTAAAACCTCATTTTTCATTCTCTATTATAATTTTCTATTCAATTTTAGGTGATTTTTATGTAGAATACCTGTTCAGAATTGAACAACATTGTTTATTGTAGAATTATATAAATTACGATAAGTTATTTATGTGTATATGCTAGTCTATATTCTGTATAATAGGAATTTTTCTGTTGCTTTGAATCAGCTCATATTCCGTTGTAAATAGTTAGTATTGAGATATAGTATGTTACTAGAAAGGTGCTACCCTGCGTAAAGCAATAAATGTGTTCTTTGGGTTATAACTATAACCATTAAACCAGCGGGGTATAAAGTTCTTACAAATTCACTCTTTTCCCTTTATTGATGTATTTATCCTGTTTCTGTACAATATCCTGAACCATCTTAAGAAATGTTAAATTAAGGGTTTTTACATCTGCGCCATGACCAGTTTGGGTAGTTGTCTTTACGAGGTCAACCCAAGGCATAAAAGTAACTTCAACTTACCAGTTGTATAGCATTTTCAACAGTAACTTTTTGTCTCTTGAACCATCAAGACCTATCTTTCAATATTGATCATACAGATCATTATATCCTAAGCATTGTGTCATACCAAGCAGTGGGCACAAATACACTTGAAGTAATTATAATTTAAACATTCAGTTATTCACAAACTGAAGTAACATTTTGTCCCTTGAACCATCCAGAACTATCTCTCAATATTGATCATACAGATCAATAATTTCAACAAGTATTGTTTATATCAAGCAGTGGGCACAAATACTCTTGGAGTAACTAAAGTTGTATAGTACTGTTAATAAACAACTATAAAACTATACTGGCCCTTCCATCTTACAATCCCTACCTTTGTGTTGAGATTCACTCAACAATACCCCTAGTTTAATTTTTCACAATTTTTGGGTATACAATATTTCTCATATATCCCAATCTAAATTAATTCATAGGTGTCAAGTCTGGCTAACGAGGACACCAAAGACAAGGTCTCGCATTTGTAAAGTACCTATCATTTAACAATCAACTCTCCTTGAGAAGTGGACTGGAGTTTATTCTTATTGATACCAAATTGGAAACTTTTCGCCTAGATGCAGGTCATCTACCGCTTTTTCCATAACAATTTGTAAGATATCGATGTACATCCTGAGGTGTTTAAATTTTCATTGCATGTTAAAATGCATCACCCACGAAAAAACATGATTATTATTTTGTTTAGTGATTTTCAAGTCCAAAAAATTAATGGAATCGTTCTGTTCAATTTCTATCGTGAATAATATTGAATCTGTTGGACGTTTGCATTGAACAAAATTATTTTTCTTTCAACAACATCTATTACAGTAGTGAAAATGGTTTGATCATGGGAAATCCTTTGAGTCCACTTTTAGCAGAGATTTTTATGAATAATATTGAACAGAAAATTCATACACATCCACTCATATCCAAATTTCTTTATTGGTATAGATATGTTGACGACATCTTAGTATGTTTCATTGGAACTAGTGGTCAATTAGACTTATTTCTTAATTTCATTAATTCCATCCATTTGAACATTAAATTCACGATAGAAATTGAACAGAACGATTCCATTAATTTTTGGACTTGAAAATCACTGAACAAAATAATAATAATATTTTTCGGTCTTTCGTAAACCAACACATACTGATACAATCCTACATAACTACTCATTATATCCAATTCAACACAAAGTTGCAGCTTTAAACAGCATGGTACATCGGTTACTCAATTTACCTTTATCAGTAGAAGATTATAATAAAGAGTTAAACATCATCAAACAGATAGCCATTAATAATTCATATAATCCGGATATGATAGATCTAATCATTCGTAAAAACTGTATCAGAAAGCAATAAATGAAATATATCCTATTCATAAAGAATATAAAATATTCAACAGCTTAACATTCTGCGGTTCTGCAAGTACAAATATTAAATCCTTTCTCGTCAAATAAAATCTTAATATAACTTTCAAAACTTCTAATAACTTAGGTAAACATATTAAAAATAATAAATCTCGTACTGAAAAGTCAAGTAAATCAGGAATCTATAAACTCAATTGCGGTTCTTGTGATAAAATTTATATCGGTTGGACCTATAGGAGTTTTGGCATAAGAACATCTGAACATAAACGTAGCTTCGATAAAAATAAATCTGATTCAAATTATTCAAACCACCTAATAAAAGAAAACCATTCATTCAATAAAACTGACATATTACATATAAAATCAAAAAGTTCAAAATTAGATCTCCTAGAAGCATTAGAAATAAATAGATACAAACATTCGGACAAGCTTTTGAATGAGTAGGTAGATGTGAATTATTCACCCCTACTTAACTTGTTTAATTAGTTTTTATTACCTTTCATACTAACTGTACAATGGCTCGGTGTGGATTTTCCTGTTATTCATCCAACTTGTTCTACGATTTGTTTATAATACCATACTCTTCATTCTGTTTGTCATTCTTGATAAAGTTGCTGTGTCAGCGGAACGTCGTCGAATTTTTCAAATAAAGTGTAGATTAAAGTTAAACCTTGTGTTTTTTATCTCATTTATCGACTAATTACATACGCGTCAAGATCATTGTCAGATTGTGAAAAGAGATACTCGCAAATCGAAAGGGAAGGGTTAGCAATTATTTTTGGAGTTTTGAAATTTCATCAGTACCTTTATTTGAAGAAATTCAAACTAGTTTGCGATAATAAGCGTCTTATAGCTATTTTTGATCAGAAAAGATCTATTCCACAGTTCTCGGCAAACCGTTTGAGACATTGGGCTGTAATACTCTCTACTTATCAGTATGAAATGGAATATGTCAAATCAAAAGAAAATATGGCTGATGCATTATGGAAACTACCATTTGAAAATTTATCAGTTTCTAAATTCACTGAGGGTGTCGATTATCCCTAATGTAATTTTTTGTCAAAGAGCGAAGAACTTAATATAAGTTTAGAAAATGTTAAAGTAGAAACTCGCAAGGACAAAATTTTATGTCGTATTAAAGAATATATTGAAAATGGTGTGCCAGAATACACTAAAGAAAGTGAAATCAAACCATACTTTTATAGACTTTTATAGATTTTATAATTCCTTCAAAATTACGTAACTATTTTCTCCAACAATTGCATTTGAGCCATCTCAAATTGTTGTTGTCAAAATGAAAAGTATTGGTAGAAGTTATTTTTGGTGGCTAAAATTAGGCAAAGATAGTGAAAATTTTGCAAAAAACTGTAACAGCTGTAACAAATTTTCGAAAAATCCTGCAAGAGTTCCTTTGACAAATCGCTGTTGGCCGAAAGAGGTATGGCAGAGAATTCATGTTGATTACTTAGGTCCAGTATTAGGGAAATACTATTTTGTTGTCCTAGATTCACATTCTGAATGGCTTGAGGTATTTCAAACATCCTCAATCAACACAAGTGTGAAGATTCAACTTTTCAGACAGACTTTTGCAAGGTTCGGAATTCCAAAAACTCTTGTGTCAGATAACGCTACCTATTTTAGTTCAGCTGATTATGAAACATTTTTATCGAAAAATAACATAGAACATATATTGAAACCTCCACATCACCCAGCACCCACTGGGGCAGCTGAAAACTGTCAAATATGCCTAGAAAAAGCTTTATCTGAGAATACTCTTTCAAACTGTAATACGATTCTCTGTAAGTTCTTGCACTACTGCTCATTGCACCACTGGCGTGAGCCCAGCCGAGTTAATGTTTGGTAGAAATTTAAGAACTAGATTCAATGCTATTCTTTATTCACCACCAAAAAAGGTGGAAGATAAAGTCTTGAAAGCTCAACAGAAACAAAGAGAAAATTATCGTGGGAATGATAGAGTAGAATATGCAATCGGTGACACAGTTTTAGCAAAGGACTATAGAATTCTTGGGAAAGTTAGTTGGGTGAAGGGTATTATATGTAAAAAGATAGGTAGAGCCACATTTCTTGTAAATATCGATGGTATTGAAAAGCGTTGGAAACGTCATGCTAATCAATTAAGAAAAGCTTTGCCAGATATTGTGTATCCAATAGATACATCTGTAAATATGCAAGAGAGTTCAACATCTTCAGTTGGTTCTCCTCAACAGAAAAATGAAAATCAAATTTTGCAACTTGGCATTATGCTATAATAATAATTATGTACAAGAAAGGAGACCCCACAAATCTCTCGAACTATAGACCTATAAGGCTTCTATAGCACTTATACAAACTCTTCACCAAAATAATAACAAAGCGCCTCACAAACAAACTGTACACCTACCAACCTCGAGAGCAGGCCGGATTTCGGGCAACATTTGGTGTTAATGATCATCTCCAAACTCTCAAGACTTTGATTGAAAAGAGTATAGAATACAACTTGCCTCTGGTTCTCATATTCGTGGATTACGAGAAAGCGTTCGATACCGTGATACAGGCGACTATGCTTAAAGCGTTGGCTGACTGTAGAATGGATCATAGATACACTGCCATCATTAAATATATATATGAGCATACCACTTCACAAGTGTGCCTTCACAATTCTACAGAAAAATTCAAGATCGGACGTGGAGTAAGACAGGGTGATACTATTTCCCCGAAGTTGTTCACAAATCTATTGCAATATATGTTCAAGCAATTGGAATGGGATCAGAGGGGAGTAAATGTGGATGGTGAGCGATTAAGTCATCTTCGTTTCGCCGACGACATCGTCATTATAACAAACAGATTAGATGATGCAAATGAGATGCTCTTGCAGTTGTCTAAGATATCCAGTAAAATCGGATTGAAGATAAATATGTCGAAAACTAAGATGATGACCAACTTAGTACCAAGCCAACCAGTTTCCATCGATGGTGAAATTGTTGAACAAGTAACGTCATACAAATATCTGGGGCATGAGATAACTATAGGCAGGGACAACCAAACAACAGAAATAGAAAGGCGAATAAGGCTGACATGGGCTGCATTTGGAAAACTGAGAGATCTGTTCAAATCAGAGATACCGATTTGTTTGAAACGTAAAGTATACAATCAATGCGTTTTACCAGTTTTGACGTACGGTGCAGAAACCCTGACCCTAACAAAGAAAGATGGAGAGAGCTATGTTAGGCATAACACTACGGTACAGAATTCCCAACCATATCATACGCCAACAAACTAGAGTCCAGGATGCATAAGAACATCTGAACATAAACGTAGCTTCGATAAAAATAAATCTGACTCAAATTATTCATACCACTTAATAGAAGAAAACCATTCATTCAATAAAAACTTTGACATATTACATATAAAATCAAAAAGTTTAAAATTAGATCTCCTAGAAGCATCAGAAATAAATAGATACAAACATTCGGACAAGCTTTTGAATGAGCAGGTAGATGTAAATTATTCACCCCTACCTAACTTGTTTAATTAGTTTTTATTACCTTTCATACTAACTGTTCAATAGCTCGGTGTGGATTTTCCTGTTATTCATCCAACTTGTTCTACGATTTGTTTATAATACCATACTCTTCATTCTGTTTGTCATTCTTGATAAAGCTGCTGTGTCAGCGAAACGTCGTCGAATTTTTTCAAATAAAGTGTTGATTGAAGTTAACCTTGTGTTTTTTATCTCATTTAACATTCAAAATATTAATTCCATATAAATTTGGTTATGTGTAGTTGTAATAATGTCAATTTTCCTTTTTTATTAGTCCACATAACGATGCTTGTTATTAACACATATGTATGTACCGATGTACCGGTTAGATTCGCGAATAAAGGAATATTTAGCTGCGAACATAGCAATTGGGTCGCATTTTTTTAATCGCATATAATGAAAATCCGAATGTGGGAAACGGGAATTAAAAGCTTTTACTTTAGTAAGTTTTGTCTACAATTTGACCCTTTGGATCATTTAGTCGTCATGATGTCGGAATGAAAAGTGTCCCTTAGAAAGAAAGGTTTCGCATAAAAGATGTGAATAATAATTGATAGTCCTTATAGAGATTGAATTTATTGCGTCCAGGATATTTTACATGTGTTTCAATCAACTCCAATACTTATAATGTAAACCGGTTACGAATCAACTCGCATTTTTTAACCATTGAAAAGGCAAGTTAGGAATTAAAATAATAAAACTTTGGATCTTATCGGATTGAGTGTCCCTTAAACAAACTTATAGAGATTGAATTTACCAGGATATTTTATGCAACAAATCGAAACGAAAAAAAACTGAATCAAAAATTAGGCAAAATTATAAACAAATATGCTTGAATATGCTTGAAACCACAATTATTCAAAAACGAGGTTCGAGTTGTTGAGAATAATCATAATTTATTTCATTGCATCCAAAATGTAAAACACTAAATATACATAATAATAAGATTAGTACATTATTAACAATATAAAATTTGAAATATATTCAGGAACTTAATGATATTAAATTAGCAATTTGACATGTTATATTCAAAAATATCTACGATTTCATTCAAGATTATACCAACGAGAACTATCATACACTCATACTGTTCTCATAAACTGCTCAAAAAAATTTATACTCATTTTAAACAGTCCGTTCACACAATATGCGATTTTAAAATTCTTTTCAACAGTATTTACATTTAGAATAATATTTTTGCTTTATCTACCTCGAATACGCTGTGACTCTTCTGTTAGAGGCTTTCGTTCAGGTGGATGCTTACAACAAAAATTGCAATTTAAACATTAAATAACGTCATAGGAGGAAAAGGGAATAGGAAGCTTTTATCATTGAAGACGACGGAAGTCGAACATCTATAACATAAAAAAATTATGCTCTACGTGATAATTACTTGGCTTTAGTACATATTTATAAGCAACTTAATTGCGAACGAAATATTCGTTTGAGTGATTAGCAAATAGGTAATATTTTTTCAATTATAATATTTAAAAGTACAGTTTGAAGACTATGATTTGAAAATAACTTGCAGAATTTATATTGTCATACTAGTTATAGTGAAAAGAACCTGGAGATGGTTGGACAATTTTGTGTGTTTCGACAGTGTAGCTCAACATTTGTCCCATCAAAAGGGGTGTAACACTCTAAATCTTCAAAACAAGAAGTTTTCACGGTAGTTTTTTTTCCATCGTCTCTTGACCCACAAAGTTATCGCATTGGGACAAAAATTGAATTACTTAATTTGCAGGCACAAAGAACCAAGGTTACAAAATTTAGATGGCTCATCTACCCGCCCCTGGATATGTGTGTTTTTTGGATTAGCTACAGTTGGATAATTCTCTAACCATTCGAAAGAATCGTTAAAATTGTTCACAAATAATTGTCCAAATTTCATCCAAACATTCTGCATATTTTAGCGGCAATTCTTGTCGAATTTCTAAAACGGCTGTCAATATTTTCTTAGAGAGGAAGATGTCAAAAAGCTCTACCTTCCTAGACATGTTGCTCCTAAAGCATCATACTTAGACGTAAGATGCTATATGTTAAGTGTGGGAAAAATTGAACAGCGTCCATTTTAGCTGATTTCTTCAAAAAAACCGCAACGGGTGAAAATGTGCCACAGCAGTGTTTGGTCTAGGCTGCTTGGTTCAATGCAACAACTTCAAGGGATTAAAACTAATGCAAAAGCTGAAACTACCCCTCAGGGAGCAGGACACCCATTTGAGTGGTTGCATCTTTCTCTAGAGGTGCTAAATTTAATGGTCCTCTTATCAAGACCTTTAAAAACACTTTCTTATAGGATATCCGCCAAAAGTTTCTCAACCAAAGCATTGTAGACGCAGATCCACTCCATTTTTACTACAACTCTAATTTGAATTAATTCTTAGTGACTCATGAGATTATTTGTCCAATTCAGAGATCATTATTACAAATAAGTGGTGTTAACAGGGGGGAGCAATGCAAAATTTTAAGGGATTAAGAATTGATGCAAAAGCTGGAAGGGACCTCAGGCAGCCATATACCCATTGAGGTGGTTGCTAAATTTGATGTCTTACAAACACTTTCCTAGGTCATCCGCCAAAAATTTTCCAACTGAAGCCTTTTGGAGACCGATCCACTCCATCATTACTATCATTCAAATTTGGATTTATTGTCACTGGCTCATAGATTATTTGATCAATTCAGAGATCATTCTCACAAATCAACGGCGTAAACAGAAGAGATATAAAAGCAGTGCAAGAACTTTAAGGAATGAAAAGCTAATGCAAAATCTGAAAATGCCCCCCTGGGAGCGAAACATCCATTGGGGTGGTTGCATCTCTCCTTGGAGGTGCTAAATTTGATGGCCATTTCAATGCCTTTGAAAACACTTTCCTATAGGTCATCCGCCAAAAATTTCCCAACCAGACCATTTCGGAACGTAGATCAACTGCAATATTACTATAACTCGAATTTGGATTCATTGTTACTAGCTCTTAGATTATTTGCCTAATTCAGAGACCATTCTTACAAATCAGTAGCGTAAATTGAGGGCATATAGGAGCAATGCAACAACTTTAAGGGATTAAAAGGTAATGCAAAAGCTTGAAACTACCTCGTGAGGAGTCCAACCTTGAGGTGCTTGCATCTTTATGTGCAGGTGATAAAATCGAAGGTCTCAGTTTTCAATAGGTCATCCTCCAAAATTTTCCAACTAAAACAATTTGGATGCAGATCCACTCCATTATTACTATTACTTGAATTTGGGTTTATTGTCTTTGACTCATAGATTATGTGCCCAATTCAGAGAACATTATTACAAATCAGTGGAGGGATATATGATCGATCACGTAGACCTGAAGATGTCCATGCATTTAGGCAAGAACATTACACCCAGGACGACCAACTAAGCCCAAAACCTAGGTAGTGGGGTTGTCGAAATTTTGACCGAAAATTTTCCGGAGAATCGATAACGTTCTTCAAACCAAAAAAGTTAGCGTACACATTGCCTTAATTTATGAAATGGCAGAGCAGAAGACAGCTTCACCAACAGCTTAGCCTAGCCATAGTACGTCATTAGTACCTATGCATACACAGGTGGTGAATGTGACAAAAACTTTCTATACATTCCCTTACAAACGTTTTAGACTTAGTTGGACGTACTGAACACAGTGTTCTTGAAATTAGGATTCCATAAAATGTTTATCATTTAGTTCAGCTATCGATATGTCTTGATCCCTTCCAACTAGAAACGTGTGTTTGTCCCTTGAAAAATTCAACATTCGTTAACAATTCAACAGCATCTGGATTGAATTTGTTTAAATGAGATAAAAACACAAGGTTTAACTTTGATCTACACTTTATTTGAAAAAATTCGACGACGTTTCGCTGACACAGCAGCTTTATCAAGAATGAAAAATAGAATGAAGAGTATGGTATTATAAACAAATCGTAGAACAAGTTGGATGAATAACAGGAAAATCCACACCGAGCCATTGTACGGTTAGTATGAAAGGTAATAAAAACTAATTGAACAAGTTAAGTAGGGGTGAGTAATTCAAATCTACCTGTTCATTCAAAAGCTTGTCCGAATGTTTGTATCTATTTATTTCTAATGCTTCTAGGAGATCTAATTTTGAACTTTTTGATTTTATATGTAATATGTCAAAGTTTTTATTGAATGAATGGTTTTCTTTTATTAGGTGGTTTGAATAATTTGAATCAGATTTATTTTTGTCGAAGCTACGTTTATGTTCAGATGTTCTTATGCCAAAACTCCTATAGGTCCTACCGATATAAATTTTATCACAAGAACCGCAATTGAGTTTATAGATTCTGATTTACTTGATTTTTCAACACGAGATTTATTATTTTTAATATGTTTACCTAAGTTATTAGAAGTTTTGAAAGCTATATTAAGATTTTGTTTGACGAGAAAGGATTTAATATTTGTACTTGCAGAACCGCAGTAAAGAACAAAATATTTTAAAGGCCATCAAACAAAAATCTCAACTAAATGAAGTTATTTTTACAAAAGCAGATAAGGGTAATACTGTTATTGCGTTAAATAAAAATGACTACCTATTTAAAACTCTAAATTTCATTTCGTCCGGAAACTATACAATTTTAAACAAAGATCCAACTATTAAATTCCAGAAAAATATTAAAATTGCAATAAATGACGCAAAATCTTTAATTAAAGCAATAGATAAATACAAATTAATTTTACCAAACCCTCAACCACCTCAACTGTATTCACTCATTAAATTGCATAAAGTAAATAACCCCGTTAGACCAGTCGTATCTTACGTTACAGCCCCAGCCGTGAAATTGTCGCACTACCTTATAGATATTATTAAAATTATTGTTCATTCAAATCAAAATTTTCTATAAAAATTCATTCGAATTGATAAATAACATAAAAACGTTAACCTACCACCTAACGCAAAACTTATTTCGTTTGATGTTGAGAATTTATACCCAAGTGTTCCTCCAGGTGATGTCAGAATATTAATCGAAAACATGTTGAATTCGAATCATGTTAACCACATAATCAAATCAGAAATATTGAATCTGTTGGACGTTTGCATTGAACAAAATTATTTTCTTTCAACAACATCTATTACAGTAGTGAAAATGGTTTGATCATGGGAAATCCTTTGAGTCCACTTTTAGCAGAGATTTTTATGAATAATATTGAACAGAAAATTCATACACATCCACTCATTTCCAAATTTCTTTATTGGTATAGATATGTTGACGACATCTTAGTATGTTTCATTGGAACTACTCGTCAATTAGACTTATTTGTTAATTTCATTAATTCCATCCATTTGAACATTAAATTCACGATAGAAATTGAACAGAACGATTCCATAAATTTTTGGACTTAAAAATCACAAAACAAAATAATAATCATGTTTTTCGGTCTTTCGTAAACCAACACATACTGATACAATTATACATAACTACTCATTACATCCCATTCAACACAAAGTTGCAGCTTTGAACAGCATGGTACATCGGTTACTCAATTTACCTTTATCAGTAGAAGATTATAATAAAGAGTTAAACATCATCAAACAGATAGCCATTAATAATTCATATAATCCGGATATGATAGACCTAATCATTCGTAAAAACTCTATCAAAAAGCAATCAATGAAGTATATCCTATTCATAAAGACTATAAAATATTCAACAGTTTAACATTCTGCGGTTCTGCAAGTACAAATATTAAATCCTTTCTCGTCAAACAAAATCTTAATATAGCTTTCAAAACTTCTAATAACTTAGGTAAACATATTAAAATAATAAATCTCGTGTTGAAAAATCAAGTAAATCAGGAATCTATAAACTCAATTGCGGTTCTTGTGATAAAATTTATATCGGTAGGACCTATAGGAGTTTTGGCATAAGAACATCTGAACATAAACGTAGCTTCGACAAAAATAAATCTGATTCAAATTATTCAAACCACCTAATAAAAGAAAACCATTCATTCAATAAAAACTTTGACATATTACATATAAAATCAAAAAGTTCAAAATTAGATCTCCTAGAAGCATTAGAAATAAATAGATACAAACATTCGGACAAGCTTTTGAATGAACAGGTAGATTTGAATTACTCACTCCTACTTAACTTGTTCAATTAGTTTTTATTACCTTTCATACTAACCGTACAATGGCTCGGTGTGGATTTTCCTGTTATTCATCCAACTTGTTCTACGATTTGTTTATAATACCATACTCTTCATTCTATTTTTCATTCTTGATAAAGCTGCTGTGTCAGCGAAACGTCGTCGAATTTTTTCAAATAAAGTGTAGATCAAAGTTAAACCTTGTGTTTTTATCTCATTTATATCATGGATCTACATCAAGTAACGGCCTCCACAATTCAAATGAATTTGTTTTTTTAACTATAACGTTATCCTAATCTTATCGATTATTCTCCTTTACTAATGCATACTTCCGATGTAATATCTTCGCTTTGACCCTTTCTGACCAGGTTGGTGATGGTTTCATAAAGTAAGGAAATGTTGGCAAATACTCAATAAGAAAGCTTTTCTCATCTAGATGCTGAAAAGTTTTTGCTCCTTCTCTAGAACCGTCTAGAAGTTCCTTTTTCCTGTATTTGTGAGAATGTGTTTCTTTATTATGATGGCAAAAGGAATGGAGAAGGAAAATGAAACCAGAATATCAAAGCTTGCAGCTAAACTAAAAGGATTTGGCCTACTACAACAAATCTTGTCGACTTTAAAACCAATTCCAGAAAATAATTCGAGGCATTGCATTGGCGTCCTCAGATGTTTATGATTATGGGATTGAGTGTAAACGGATCAAAACATATTTGTCCACATCGATCCACAGGATTTGCTGGTACTAAGCAAAGCTCAATTGGGTACTTATATAAATTGGATATTTGATTGACAACATTTGTCCATGTCAATTTACAATTTGTTATTATTGTTTAAAGTGTGCAATGTAACATCACACACTTAATGAAATAAATGTCTGCAGCAACCTCAAATTCTTCAAGTTCTACAAATGAAAAATTAGACATAGCAACCGAATCCAAAATCGACTATAGATATACATTAAAATAAAACTAGTTCTTTTAGATAATCAAAACCTGTTCATTCAGGTTTCGTTAAATTTTATGCAATCAAGTGTGTTTTACATAAGCATGAATATGTCTTGAAATTAAATACATTCTGATGTAACATTGATTCAGTAAATAAATGTAATGGTTCTCTTCATTAGGCCTATTGATTATTTTTCTTCGTTGAAAGTCAAAACTTATTATTTGAATATTCTCTTCTTAAAATCAAACAACTGTTATACATGTTGATTCTTTTTCGAGATGTAATTTGATTTTGAATAAATGAATTAATAGGAATAAAATGAAGAACATTATGCTAATTTTAAAGCGCTATCTTATTATTATATGAAGCTATTTATTGAAATAGTTCGGTTTAAGCAGCAGCAAAGATATAATGGTATTTATAGACAAATTCAGAGAGGAAACCATGTCGTTCTTGATCAGCTTTACTGAACTATAGATCTGCAGAATAATTTCAATTTCTGAGATTTGAACAGTAACTGAACTTTTTCCATATTTAAAAGTATAACCTGAAATTATTCAAAAATAATCGCAACAAATTCAAGGATGTTGAAACGTTACTTAAGAGATGGGATTCGGATTTCTTAGTAACATGCAGTTGATGTTCTGAAAAAAAAGTAGTTTGCTGAACTAGCTTTCCTTGTCTGCAGGATTAAATTTTTCATTCATTCAGTATATTTCCCTCATTTTTGAGATTGAAATACGCTTAGTTTTTAGTATAAGTAAAATGAAATACTTTTGTCTGATTTTCACGATGTTTAGTTTTAATACACGTCTAAAGTTAAAAGTTATAAGAAAGAAAGTGCTATCTATATCTATTTTGAATGTTGAATAATTGAAAGCTATTTAATTCTGGTTAACTATTGACAGTGATGCATTTTGGGTTTCTACAACGTTTGTTAATCACCAAACTTTTCAATAGATTGATTGAATTTGTAAAGATTTTTTAAATGATCTAACATAATTTCATGATTTGTAGATTAAATAAATTGAAAACGGATTTGTTGTCTGATGAGATATGTTCTTTGAATCTAGATTCAAATTTTTGACCTGTTTGCCCTACGTAAGGTTTTAGGCATTCGTTGCACTTAGTTCTGCATATTCTAGACTGTTTAGTTTTTTGGTGTTGTTAGGGCCACTGAAAACGGAGTTTGTTAAACTAAATTTGGAAGGATAATTAGAGTTTAATACTTATTCATTTTCTGGTTTTCTATAATGGTATAGTAATTGTGCAATTTCTTTGTTCTTGCGTTCAATAATACTGTTCATGTGGGAAACATTTCAGTATTAATGTCTGTTTTCGATAGGAAAATTGAAAAGGCTCTAACAATCACCGTATTATAAGCGGCTAATTCAGCCTGTGGCTACACATAGCTGTAACAACGGTTGATTTTGCTGTGACACCACCAGATACGTGGTCTAGACGAACCGCAACCAAAAATAACTTATGGGAGCGAACACACATCATCGGTTTCATAGAAACCATAGTCTAGTAGAAAAAATTATTGGCTTTGACGTCATTGCAGAATCATCCCTTGCTACCACTATGTAAAGTAATGTGTAATGTGGTTAGAAGGATCCATTGGTATTATTGAGTCTATGAATGATTCTTTTCTGTGTATGCTGTAGGTGTTATTATTATTGAGTTTAGCGATGGTTTTATCAAGAAAATTCATTTCGTTTTCAAGAAAACCAGTGATGCTGCCATTATAGCATTAGAGCAACATAAAACGGTCAATTCTGAATAGTATAAAATTATTTGTTTGGCGATGAGTTGAGCAAATCAAATCGAAGAACTAAATTATTCTGCATCATGACAATACAAGCTCTAACATACCAGCCTATACGATTGTGTATTCGAACACCCAAAACATTGAGTTAATGGGCGATCCATCTTATAATTCCGATCTGGCACCTAACGACTTCTTTTTGTTCACTGCGTGGGCAACGATTTTCGGTGGCAGAAGAAGCAGTTTAAAACTTCCAAAACCATGTTTTGGAGGTATCTCATTCGGAGTAGTAAAAGTGTTTCGAAAATTGATTTAAGCACATGCAAAAGTGTATCGATCTTCAAGGAGAGTAGTTCGAAAAACTATAAAGCTAGTTTTTTCCTAAGTTACTCGTTTTGTGTCAGGCCAAGATTTAAAAGGCAACCTACACATTATAAATGAATTTTATCATCTTTTAGAGACCTGTTAGTCACGAAATTATTTCCAACTTGAAACAGCCCCTTATTAGCAGATATTTTCATCAACAATCTTGAAAAATCTTTAATGAATAATGAGTTAGAACATAAACATATGATACAGATACGTTGATGATATTCTTCTACGTTTTAAGGTTCAAATAGACAAATAGACCAGTTTTTACGTTTTCTAAATAAACTACATAATGAAATAACCTTCACTCTTGAAATTGAATACAACAATTCAATATTTTTCCTAGACATGACCATCGTTTAACTCAATAATAATCTTACCTACAACATGTAGAGAAAAAAGATTTACAGAAACAATAATAGCAATCGATTCTTTCAACCACATTACACATAAATTAATTCAATGATTTTAGAGCCTTTTTCATTCTTCTATCCATAACATACTTTAATACCGAAATCAATATCATTAAGAAAATAACTTCAAATAATAATATTTCAGTCCCCACATAAATAGTATTATTGAATGCGAAGAACAAAAACAAATTTCTCAATTTATCTATTTCTATTTTCTATTATATTAGGTGTATCTATTGAAAACCTCCTCTATTGGTAGAAGTTTTAAACTGAAGACTGAGCTTTAATGACCAAAGTAAATGAGGCTTAAAATATATCATCAACATCTGTCAATAATATAACATACATAAAGATTTACTTTTGCATCAGTTTCATTGTGCAAGAAGCGTTATTGTTTTGTTTAAATTTAAAGAAAACTGCCGCCGACTCTCATAGAATGTTGATTTAAATCTACGGTGATCATGCTCCATCGGATTTTACTCGTAAGGAATGGTTTCGACGTTTCAAATCTGGTGATTTCAATGTAATGGACAAAGAACACTCAGAAACAAACAAAAAGTTCTAAGATACTGAACAACAGGCTTTAATAGACAAAGACCCATGCCAAACTCAAAAAATTCTTGCAGCATCACTGAACGTGGCTCAATCTTGGATATCTAAACGATTGAAAGCAATGGGTAAAGTATACAAAGAAAGGGTGCCATATGAGCTAAAGGAGAAATATCGAAAGACGAGAAACCATTTGTGAAATGCTGCTGGCTAGAGAGAAAAGAAAGAGATTTCTCCATCGTATTGTTACTGAAGATCAAAAGTGGATATATTTCGACAATCCCAAGCGACGAAAGACCATTTGTGACCCTGGTCAACATCAACATCGACTCCAAAACGCAATATTCATGGGAAAAAGGCTATGGTCTGCATCTAGTGGGATCAAAATGGAGTAATTCACCATGAGCCTGTCGAACAAGGTCAAACTGTCACAGATGAGTTCTACCTGGAGCAAATGATCCATTTAAGCCGAGCACTGCATCAGAATACGAGACAAGCCAACATGAAGTCATCCTGTTGCATGATAAGGCTCATCCGTATGTCACAAAGGCCGTCGAAGAACAACTTGAAGTGTTTCGATGGGACGTCCTACCACATGCAGCTTACTCACAAGACTGTGCTCCATCAGATTACCCTTTTTTTTGGTTAATGGTTTAGACCTTTCGGAGCAGCACTTGAATTCTCTCGAAAATGTCGAGAAATGGGTCAACGAATGGATTGAATCCAAAGATGAGTCATTTTATCGTCTTGGCATTCGTCTCCCCGAAGAATGTGAAAAAGTTATAATAAATGATGGTCAGTACTTTGATTGATGGTATCTGTATTAATTTTTTTGAAATAAATGCTTATTTTAAATAAAAAAAAATGAGGTTTTCAACACATACACCAATAGAAAACCAGAAAATAAATACGCATATTTTGCATACATTATCCCTTTCTAATAACATCTTTCCAAATATAATTTAAGAACCTTCTTCTGCAATAATCCCAACATGGGTAAATTACTATTCAATGCCTAACAAAAAAGTAATAGATTGAAACAGTCTCAAACATACAGAATTGAATGCAATAAATGCCCAACAGTTTCGTATGACAATCAGGTCGAAATTTAGAATCTATATTCAAGAAATATCACTCCTCACATAACAAGTACGCAATGTTTCAATATATTTAATCTACAAATCACATAATACCATTATATTGTTTAAAAATTCTCCAAAAATGGTATGACAATTATCTATTAGAAGGTTTGGAAAATAGCGAACTTTGCAAAAACCCAAAATTCATCACTCTCAACAACATTTAAGCAGGTATATTTAGCACATTTTTACCCACAACTGTTAGTTCTAGGCATTGAGAAATGATGTAACTGTCGAACTCGGTCGTGTGTATCAAAAATAATCATTGTTGAAATCAGACGAAAATGTATCATTTTATTTTTATTAAAAAAATGCAGTTTCTGGATCTAGCTTTCCTTGTTCACAACATTATAGTTTTTGATTCATCCAGTATATTTCTCCCATTTTTAAGAATAAAACAATTAATTAATTTAACTGATCATGAAGAGGTCTTTATTCATACTAACCCAAAAGGTTCTTCAGAGTTCATAAATATGAAAACTCCGAAAATTAATGTGAATTATAAAAAGTATAGGTACATAACAAGTTTTCGTTTCCTTGATATAAGTTTTGGTTTCTTTTTGCATTATCTCAGTTTTACGGTATTGACAGTTTAATGTTATATACATACACATATACAAAGATATCAACATGAATACCTATGTCCTTCATCAAGAATCTCTGACAATATGTGTTATGTCTGTTCATTTGGTGATTTCCTTAAGACGAGATACCGCTAGACCATTGAAAGTTATTACAACAAGCAGATTTCAGTTTATGAAACTCCTGCAGTTCGAAGGCTAAGTATATTTAATGATTGAAGTTTTCAGCGTAGACCTACTGATACAGTCTCATCTTTATCCCTAATCAATGCAAGATTCGATGTGTTGAGCTGAACTGCCCACTTTGAGTCGTTCCAATAAGATTTGTATCAATGGTTTTCCAGAAGAACTCTATCTGTCTGAAATACCATTTGGAATTTAGGTGACAAAAGCTTGGTGATGCAATTAGGCGATTGCTTTGTCTAGCAACACACCTTCGGAACCAGGATATAGTAAATACCTGTCTAGACGAATCATCAGTAGCTTTCCTTCCATTTCCTTATATAAATATTCTGCTCAAGGGTGTAAGTGCTGTCCGTTTCTTAATTGATTAACAACTTAAATAACAATGTGTCTCTTAGTTATTCAGCTGTAAGGTTATTTGAGTTGGTTAACTTAAAATGGGGATAGTTTGGCATCTATTTCGTACGATATATGAAGAGAAGGCTGCATCTTTTGTTGACAAAGTATGTTCTCAGTTTATTTATATTCTTCTCATGTATCTTTCCATGTTTCAAATCCTCTGTCATCTTGATTTATTTCTAGATCTGATCTTACATATAGAGAATTATGAATAAAAATTTGATGATAAGTGTTCTTATTTTTATAGCCATATTTTTCATTACTTGTTATTCATACAACTCAATAAGCTATGACATTAACATAGCTTTTTAACTTAGCTTAGATTGCACTCTTTGAGTGATTTTTTCAAGAAAGTTTTGTTAGACTGTTAGATTCTTCTGGGTGAATTGCTGGTGTCAAAGTGTTATGCATTGTTGTCATGCTTTGGTCTATTTCGACTACCATTCCCATCTTAACTTGATCCTTACTAAGAGAGTATACTTAATGTGGCACCAAGTCAAGGCCATATATGGAGTCAAGAATCAACGGAACTAAATAAAACAAGAGCTCAGTACACAGATCAAGAAAACTTCACGACCAAGATCTTCTTTTGACTATATTCAACAACAACAATAGGTCGGAACTAGAATCGAAGAATGTGGATAATGTAAACTAGGTACATGATCGGCAATATACTACTTTGTCTAAGAGGTACGGTGACGTTTGAATTTAAACTGCGAGCGCAAATGAATTTGGGGCAATGCTCTTATTTTCAGGTTGGTGGGACGGTCTTTGATATCTGTGCCAAGATTTACATCGGAATATTCATTGGTGTTTGAGATACAAAACAAATTGCATCCAAAGATTCGATGCACCTTCTCGGAATAACGGTCAACTCCGGGTTTTTCTGGCATGAACATGTATCAGCAATAGCTAAGTCTGCATCAGCTGAACTTAGTTTTTTTTTCAGAGCCAAGCCATACTTCACATCACCTCAGCGGTTGTTCCTATATAAGGCGCAGATTCGACCTGTTTTGGAATAATTTCCAATGTATGGGGATTTGCTCCCAAACATTCGTTGCGGATGTTGGATTGTGTGCAAAAACGGGCTGTGCGCCTCATCGACCACCCGCGATCTCCAACCGCTGGCTCTCAGTAGACAGGTTGCTGACCTTTCTCAGTTTTAGAGATACTTCCACGGAAGATGCTCCAAGGAGCTGAAAGACCTTGTTTCTAGGCTGGCAAGGAGTTCTCATCATATGTCGGTACATTTAACGACCCCTCGAACCTCTCTCCATAAGAATTCCTTCGTTTACAGGGCCGGTGAGCTGTGGAACTCGCTTCCGTCCAACATCTTCCCAACATCTCACAATTTGGCCCTCTTCAAGAAGCCAGTAAACAGACACCTTAATTCTTCCCAGGCGCTCACTCATGTGGTGTAACAAGATCGCCTATTCCTGAAAAGCGAAAAAATACGCTTCGATTTGTAAGCTCCTAGAAGTGAATTTTTCGATTTTTATAATGTCTGTATTTCTGAGCGAAGAATTTGCTCAAATTTTGTTTGCGGAATAATTTTTCCGCTGCTGATCCATTGAGGATGGTGAAAAAAGCCTTCAGTGATAAGGCTATGTCGAAAATATGCTTACAGGTTGATGACAAAGAGCGTCACGGTCAAATCGACCAGCTCGCGTCCAAAAAATCAGACATTTGGTGCTTGTAAATCATTGACTAACAACTAGGGATCTTGTCGATCAGGTTGGCATTTCAAAAGGATCAGTCAATGCCATTTTGAAGGATGTTATAGGCCATAGTACTCCATTGGTACCAAAAACACTAAATTTTCTGGAAGAACATTGTCGCGTTGTGTGTAAATAATTCTTTCAGTATCAGGACAAAATGAAATGTATTCTTACAGGAGATGAGACGAGTTTATGCTTGCAACCCAGAAACAAACGACCATTCAGATGAATATCTTGGTAAAAGTGGGGTTAGGTTATATTAGAAACACCGCGATAATGTCGCTCGAAAGTCGAGGACATGTTGACTGCTTTCTTTGATAATCGAGGCGTTGTTCATTTTGAGTTCCTTCTGCTGGGTCAACCCGTCAGCATAGAACATTATTTGAGCGTTATGCGTCGTTTGTGTGAATCTAATCGCCTAAGGAGGATGGAATTGTGGCGAAACAATTCTTGGTTTTTTACCACGATAATTCACCGTCTTACACTGTACGAAAAACGCGACCCGTATTGTTCAACAAGCGCCTTATTCACCTTATTTGGCACCGTGTAACTTCTGGTTATTTAGCAAATTCGTAAGGCCGCTCTGGGTGAATAGAAGAGATACAAACCGCATCGAAGGGAGAGCTGAAGGCCATAGCCGAAATCGACTTTCTTTGAAGATTAGTAAATCCGTTGGCATAAGTGCATTGTATCTAGAGGCGATAAAATTGATTTGAAAGAAAAATGAAGATTTTTCAAATTAAAAGCTGGGTCACCATACGTTTAGAACAAAGCATTCAGGTTTTGCCTAAATTACAAACAACTCATCGAAGCGGTCGAACGAAAGGGAAAGTCAAAAATCACTATGAATTCGTGTTTTGTGTTTTTGTTGATATTATTGTTATTATTCTTATCTTTATTGTATTCACTCATATTTAATTTTTTGAATCATGTTTTCTATTCTTTCCAGGTTCTTCTTCAACTTATTAGTTTGCAGTGCACTAAACTAGGTGAGTTTTTTTATTTCAAGGAACAATTCCCGAATTTTGCACAAAGATTTTATCAATAAAGGAAGAAACTATATATATATATATATATATATATATATATATATATATATATATATATATATATATATATATATATATATATATATATATATATATATGAACAGCGTTGACAAGGTCACGTGAAGATCACAATTTTTTAAATGGAATCCCTCACTTTCTATTACACACTCATGCAGCCTGCTTCGAGAGCAGTTTCAAAATACTATAATAAAATAGGTCTTCGTTAAGTATTTTTTGAGTTATCCAGCTTGAAAATTACAGTACCATCGGCATTAGCTTTATACAATGTGTACAGCGTGGAGGTTGCACGGTCGGATACACACCCACATACACACACACATACATACACACACACACACACACACACACAAACAGGTGTAAATCAGACCGTGAAACCTCCTCGCGGTACGATTTGAATAATGCTAATGCTATTTTATTATAGTGTTTTGAAAAGCTCCCGAAACAGGCTGCATGAATGTGTAATAAAAAAAGAGGGGATCTATTTAAAAAATTGGTGAAAAAAAGTGACTTTCACGTGACCTTGACAACGATATTCAAGATCATACTGATATCGCTATCTGACGCATAACTTAAAACTCTACAACTTTTGTACAAAACATTTTTTTCAAAAACGCTTTATTTTTTTATATATAAGAACACTCTGCACCACTCGGGAAAAGAGAAAGCTAGACCTTTGGAAGGCTTCTCATTTTAAGGTCGTAACGTTTCACTGAAACATAACTTTTATAGTACATGAAGCATTCAAACTTATTCTACTTCTTCCCTGAATTTATCAAATACCATTTTTAAGAAAGGAAAATACACCCCAAGAACCTGTCGGCTTCCGCGTATAAGTGTATGCGCAATTTGTGTTTAAAATTACGGCTATTATAATGTTTTAATTCTATTCCCTACAAAATATTACACGCTGTACATATCATAATTTTAAAGTGTGCATTTTAATTGAATTATATGGATGTTTCCCAAAAAAGTCCGTGAGATTTGGTAGGAATTTGTTTGTTTGTTATTCCTTTTACGTGCTCTATTTCCGCCTTTCGGCCAATGACACGCCGGGGAATTCTGTCACCTCACTAACCCGGGAATTTTGCCGAACCCCTCTCGTGTCGAGGGAAGGGATCTTTAATGTCCAACACATCTCTGTTAGACAGGACCGACGGCTTTACATCTCCTCCGAAAGATGGATACTCAAGCGATTCCCAGAATCCGAAAAATCGCACCGACTTTGTGGGGATTGAACCCAGGTAACTCTGCGCAGGAGACGAGCATCGTATCCCCTACGCCACCGAGCCGGCTAAAGATAGGAATTAAACACTTGTTTGATTAGAGTACATGGTGTAAAATGTGTTTTTCACTTGTATTCAATAAAATAATTAACTGAAGACTTGAACAGAATATGTAGTGATGATGAGTTATTGAAAGGATTTGGAAAAGAGGATCCATGTGGTTGAGGTTTAGAACGCATTCAATTTTAGTCTCTGTTTGCTACTGCTCAGAAAGTGGTCACACTTTCAATCACATCCCTTCTCTTCCTAATCCGAGAACACCATTGTTTATTGTATGTTTTAGCCAAGATACGTTTAGCATTCTGCGATACAATCACTTCTTCATCGCTTCTTTCCTTGTGACCTGAGTGAGTACCCTAGATTTCTCATGGTAGAATAAGATTAAGAAACAACAGCAGTTTCTATATTTCATACAATATCATTGTATGAATTCTGAGCTAGAAAGTTATAATAGAATCTTTAAGCTATCTACCAAAAATGCTACGTCTTTCTAACTGATGTTTTTGTGACTTCATACTCGAAAAGGAAAAAAGGAATCCTTTTCTCACTTTATATATATTTTTTTTATTCAGAAAGTCTTCTAGTTCCAAATGTTCTAAAGCTGCCCTGAAAACGTAATCAGAATACATATTAAATAGCGATGGATAGGACACTCAACCTTGCCCTACTATTCATAATATATATGCTCATTATGTCGTTTCATTTTTGACTCTGATAGGAGCTCATTGATTCCAGTATAAATATATTATGATCCCAAGTCTCTTCCATCAAGACCTAAATTTTCTAGTATTTGCGTTATTTTAGGTACTGTAACCGAAAATCTTCTTGTAACTTGCTTATACTGTACAGGTCATGTCCCTCCCCTTACTACAATTGCATTTTTAAAATCAAATTCAGGTTATATTAGCTTCTCGTACACTTCTATACATGCCTTGGAGGAACAGTTTTAAAAGGTGGGACCGACGACAAGTAATTTAATAATCTTCGCACTTTTGCTACCAGTTTTTTCAGTGGAAACATTCTCATCGGAACCAATCACATGGAATCGTATCAGGCATATCAGTTCTATGGAAAATTGTTGTTATTCAACTTATGCAATACATCAATAAGTCCCCAGTTAGTTATCAGTAGATTTCTCTTCTTTCTATCATATTTTTATTGCTCTACCTTTATCTACTAGGTATTGTGTCATCCTCAAGCATTTTACAAATCATTATGGTTGTAGAATAAATTGGTATACTCATTACTCATACCTATTTGGGTCTCTTGAGCCTTTTCTCCTACCTGCAAACAACTAGACCTTCAACTATCCCAACAGCTCAAAGAGGGTGGCAATGCCCCTAGCAGGCATTTTTGCAGGTGATCAAGACCTGGTTGTTTATCTCCCAGTGTATTAAGTCACTTGTTAGTACCCAGTTTTTTCAGTTAAAAGAGTTCTCTTCGGAACCAACCAGGTGGAATTATATCAGGCATATATACTTCATTGAAAACTGTTGTTAGATATCTTATGCAAAGCATCAAAAATTCCGCAGTTAGTTATCAGTAGTAACAGTAGATTTATTTCGATCATATTTTTATCGCTTCAACTCTTTCGACTAGGTCTTGTGTCATTAGTGATCTCGAGTTAGTTTCTCTCCCAGCGTATAAACTGTGATAGTGGTGACAATCAGAACTCGTTCGATCCTTTCGTTCTCCGACTTGCATCCTCTTCACAGAGGTGTAATACTTGTTCCTATGATATGGCATTGTTGATAATGTCCAGTTAATATGCTTGTTACTTGGCACTTTGCACCATGTCATTGGTTTTTAGTCGTTAAGATACTTCAGAAGTTCTCTGGCTAACCTTCAGCTTCAATTTGGTTCTGATTGCAGAACGAAGTGTACACTGATCTTTTGCCTACTCAACCTGGCTAGTCCACTCTGATATTATCCATCTTATGGTATCATCATCGCAACGCTTTTATTCCAATAGCTTAAGAGTCTCCGCACTTATATTCTCTATTTGCTAGATTTTGTGTGATCACCCAAGTCAAGTAGTTCATATTGAGTGTTCTTCACACATTTTTGAAATCACTTCGATATTTCAAAAAATATTTATACGGCTTCAAGGTAGGAGATCAATGTCTGGTCGCACATTACATTTCAGGAATATTCATTCTTATAAACTGCTAAGCATAAAGTTTTGCTTTGATGCACCCATTAATTTCTGAAAGATGTAGGTTTCCTCTTTGTTCCACTCTCTCTGAAATATTGTTGTTTATCATTAAGTTCTACCTTCTTTGTTATTACTTCCATTGTGTGAATCTATGCACGCATGATCTCTCTAACTTTCTTTGAACATTCTGTTGAGATGAGTCAACAAATTCATCACCAATCCTTTCTACTACAGCCAGATGTTTCCAGGAAAATGCAAAGATCCAGTCAAATGTAAAGGGAAAAAGCTGTCTATGCCTTGTCTAAGTTTAATGCTCAAGATTATGGACGAAGCTATCAAAGATGGAACATATCTTGAAACTCTAGAATTACAAGACTCCATCAATGGTCGTGAGTTCATCTGAACATTCACAATGAAGTATGACAACTGAAGGGTTATAACCCTTGGAACTCCAAATCTGTCAATAGGATTCAGTCTTGATGAATGAAATAGCTGCATATTAACGAGTTGCAAAGATGATTTACTTTTAATACCGGTGATAATAGACTGTGTCATGTTCACTCTTTGCAGTATATTTATGATTTTCTCAATTACTAAAATCCAAATGTTTGGGATGCTGCTAACATTTTCTAGTCAATAATTCACAGCTTTGAAGGTTTATTAGCAGAGAATATCATAAGAGGATAGTTGAACCATCAATTTGAACACCAAGACGTAAAAACCCTGCCATGAGGAAACACACCCAGTTTTTTCAGTTGAAAAAGTTCTCTTCGGAACCAATCAGGTGGAATCATATCAGGCATATACTTTATTGAAAACTGATGTTATCTATCTTATGCAAAGCATAATAAATTCCGCAGCTAGTTATCAGTAGTAAAAGTAGATTTCTTCCAATCATATTTTTATCGCTTCAACTCTATCGACTAGGTCTCGTGTCATCAGTGATCTCAGGTTGGTTCCTCAAGCATTTAACAAATCATTATGTATGTCGAATAAATTGCTTCACTCATACCTATTTTGGTCTTTCGACCCTTCACTTCTACCGGCGAACGGCTTGGCCTTCAGTTATCCCAACAGCTCGAAGATGGTGGCAATGTTCCTAGCATTTCAGCAGGTGACCAAGGCTTAGTTATTTCTCTTTCAACATATATACCAGTCCAGTTAATACGCTTGCTACCTGGTACATTGCAGCTACAGAAGATCTTTAGCTTACCTGCAGCTTCAATTTTATTCCATAGCGTTTCGAGGTTAAGTCTTTGTATATTTAAGATCTTACTTGTTTTGATTGCAGAACGCACGACTCTAGGATCTTTTGCCTGCTCAACCTGTTATGTTCACTCTGATATTATCCATCTTATAGGGTCATAATCGCAAAGATTTTGATCCAAACATCGACTAAATTTTGTGTGACCATCCAACTCAAGTGGTTCAGATTATGTTTTCTTTAGACTTTTTGAAATCAATATATCAACGAATATTTATACGGCTTCAAGATAGGAGATCAATATCTGGACATTATATTTCAAGATTGATCATCCTTATAAACTGCTAAGCATGAAGTTTTGCTTTGGTACACCCATTAATTTTTGAATGATGAAGGTTTTCTGTTTGTTTTACTCTTTCTGTTGTTTCTTTTTAAATTTCTTCCTTCTTTGTTATAACTTTCATCGTGTAGATACGTTAACATATTTATTATCAATCCTTTCTACTAGAATCAGATGATTCCAGGAAAATGCGAAGATTCCAATCGAATGCAAAGAGAAAAACTGTCTACGCCCTGTATAAGTGTAATGTCCAAGATTATGGACGAAGCTATCGAAGATTCTTGAATTACTAGACACCATCAATGAGTACGTCTGAACATTTACAATGAAGAGGGTCCTATGATGTTTCTATTTCTTAGATACTTCTATAAAAGATGCTCAAGAAGACTTGGTTCTGGAAATATCTCATTTTTGGGGAAATACAAGTTTGGCAAAACATTATTATCAATTTGTTGACTCCAGGAATCCTCCTTAAGGTCCTTGGTTTACTGAGTGTGCTGAGTAATTTGCTATCTGTGAATATTTTTCAGCAAATAACAATTCGTTCATCTGCAAGAAACGAGTGTGAGAAATCTTGGGATGTTATTCAGGTATTGTTATCTCTAAGAGGAGTAAATTTGGGAAAAAATGACAGCTCATCTTGTAGAATGTGTTCTTAGTCTTCCATTATTTGTATACGAGATTATCTGATGTTAAAAGGAATCAAACCATGAAATCTAAATGAACGTTTCTCTGGGAAATATCCACTATAATTTTCCATTTTCATTCATACATATAATTGAAGAAAATTATCTACAAGTCATAACAATGATCGCACTATTCAAAATTGAGCACCTGTTTTTCCAATCACCCAACGTAACAAAACGAAAAGTTCAGAATATCATTTCCAACATTACTTCACAGACGTTCGCACATGTTTGATTATTTTCTAAATCGTTTTTAGAATAGACGAATCGTGATTTTGAAATTTGAATCTATACGTTTTTTTTGGGCTGTCCGCACATTTATAATTGGGATGGCAGTGAATACTTATGTTTCAAACAATTCTACGTGCTGCGAAGAGGCACTTTACTTGATGCTAGACCTAATAATGAATGGAATGCCGTTTGGAAAAGCGAAGAAGGGATATTTTTAACACACTCGAAGTCAAGGTGGCTTTTAATTTAATGAAAAAGTATGTTGTATTATACATGTTGCACCAGTAGATGAATGAAATGTTTGATCCAAAACTTGTGTTATGCTTATTATGAGCATTGCGAATATTATCACTGTTTGAGATGTAAAAGTTATTCAACGTTATAGCTATTTAGAGCTTTCACTCATCATCATTATGAGTTTGAAACTAAAATATGAAGTTAGCAATTTTCTTATGTATAGGTACAGAGAAATGGGTTTACAGAACAGGTTAAAGTACATATTAGAAATCAACATTGGGTACTAATAAATAATTGAAAACTGCATAAAAATCCCAAATATTGGGGAATGACATAAATCAGTCAGGTTAAGTAATACTTGATTATGCCCTGTATTGTGTTTGGCTTCGAATATTTCTAAGGATTCAAGATAATTGAATTTTACACCTTTTTTTGCTTGATGTAGGATCTGTAGATTGTCTTTTGATGGAAAAATATGGTTGTTTTCTGTGCAATGTTCTGCCTCAGTGGAATCTGTTTTGTTTTTACAAAAATGTGAATGTTATACCTTATATCTAATTCTAAACAACCTGCCTTTTAACCAATATGAATTTCGTTATAATTGAGACGTGTTAGTGCAAACACCCTTGCATTATCTAATTTTTGAATTTCATCTATGGCATTGAAGAATATATGCCGACGCATTGTCGGCATATTGAACTAGACTCTGATGTGTTACGCTACTGAGATCATTTATATAAAGTAAAAACAGGTACAGGTCCCAAAACTGAACCTTGCGGAACACCTTTAAAACCTTTTCCTCATTAGATGTTGTAGTATTTCCCTCAGAGTCATATGCAATAACATACTGACTACGATTTTCAAGGTACGATCGGAAAAGACTGAGCGCAGCACCACTCATACCGTATATCACCATTTTTTCGAGGAGAATGTCATGCCGGACACTGTCGAAGGTCTTCGACAGGTCTAGCCACATAAGTAGTGTATGCTTTTAATTGTTTACAGCCTCTATAATATGGTACGTCGCAAGAGTGGTGGACCGATTTTTTCGAAAACCGTTTTGACTATCACACAGAAACAGCGACCTTTCAATGAACCCACACAAAACAGTTTTTCAAATACTTTGCTCAGATTGGACAGGAGGGAGATTGAACGATAATTACTGACCTAATCTTTAGGACCTTTCTTGTAAATGGCTCTCATCACGGCGCACTTGAGTGCTGAGGGAAATTTACCTGATACGAACATGAGGTTGGTAATATGAGTGAGGGGTCCAGCGATTTCATTGGCTTTGATTACCTTTTATTTATTTATTGTTACAAAACATAGAGACCCCTACAGGATAGACCCAATTACCGGGGTTCACAAAAAATGATAACAGAAAAATAAACAGAAGTGAAACTGTCATAGGAAATGAAAATTATAACTTTCATAATAATTCAGGAGAGAAAAAAAGACTCACTAAAGACTACAGAATCAAGCAAAATATCATGAAAACTAAAAACTACTACAATGAGGATTATTCAGATCTAATGAGATATGCAATAACATTATTTTTGAAAGAAGAAAGAGATTCATGAAAAATATCTATACTGGCAATATGCCAATTGTAAAGACGCATAATTCGCAAGAAAACAGAATGAAAAAATGAGTAGTACGGGCCTTCGTAACATAGAAGAGTGCATTTCGACGACTAGGATACACGAGAACATTGAAATTGGGATAATTAACAAGCGGAAAACTAAAAGAATGATTCAAAATTCGATGAAGAAATACAGTGTCGAAAAGTACTCTCCTCTGCTCCAGGCTTAAAATTTTGTGATGACGCAAACTTGATTAATAATCATGGTTTGGACTGAAAAATCTAAGGTCGATACTTTTGACAAACTTTCTCTGGACTAGTTCAATTCTGTCAGTATACTTATAATATTGAGGGGACCAAACAGGTACAGCATTTTCCAAAAAACTCCTCACTAATCAGAAATATAGCATTTTTAAAGACCTTGGATCACTGAAACTTTTAGTTATTCTTAGAACGAAACCCAACATTTTGAAAGCCTTAGAAACTAATGATCAATATGATACTCAAAGTTCAACTTAGAATCAAGATATATACCAAGATCCTTAATTTGGTTTACCCTCCGATTTACAAGCCCATCAACAGAAAAAATAGCATCAAAGACATTGACATTTTTTGTACACCCTATATGCTTACACTTATTAATTGAAAATACCTACTTTGATAAAAAGAGAAAAGTCTGTCAAGATCACTCTGAAACCGCAAAATATCATCATAGGACCGAATATCACTGTACACTCTAAGATTGTCGGCATATAAATCATGTTTTGTAGAAAAAACATTCCGAAATATCATTAGTGTAAATAGAAAATAAAAGGGGACCCAGATGTGACCCTTGAGGACCACCAGAGGTGACACGAATGAAACCGAAATGAGTACCATTGAGTGCAACATACTGCAGTCTATCTGACAGATACGATTCTATCCATTTCATTGAGGACCCCACCACACCAAAGTCCTCTAGAACCCAAAAAAAAGTTGCATGATGTACCTTATCAAAGGCCTTAGCCATGTCTGTGTAGACGGCATCAACTTGAATACTATCATCAAAACTAATAATTATGAAATGAACGTAAGGAGTTGAATTAGTTAACACCGACCTACCTTTGAAAAACCCATGTTGATATTGAATCAACTTGAAACCGGATAAATAAAAAAAATCTATCAGTTACTATTGCTTCAAAAATTTTACCGAAATAACTTAGAATAGAGACAGGTCGGTAATTACTTACTTCATTTTTCTTACCAGCTTTGAAAATAGGTACGATTTTTGCCGCCTTCCACTTATATGGAAAGACACCTTGTACTAAAGATTTGTTGAAAATAATTTAAAGTGGAGTCGCCAAACTAGCGGAACACGATTTTATAAAAATTGGTGGGATGGAGTCCGGACCTGAACCCTTCGTGACATTCAGTCCCTCGATTTTAGCTTTGACATCCTTCAGATCTATCGTGTTAAATGTAATCGATGAAGAAGATTTATATCTACTTTGGTAAAGAACAGGTTTATGCGGATCTTCATAATTACTAGAAAAGTACTCAGAAAAAGCATTAGATATAGCCGAACTATTTTCTAAGATTTTTTCACCATGACACATGGATTGAGGCATCCTCCGGCTATCTCTCAACTCCCCCACATGAGACCAAAAGAGGATTTTTCACAATTCTACTCTCTATAGAAGCAATATGTTTCTTATGATCTCTTTCAATGAAGATTTCACATTGTCATACAGAAAAATCTTGACAGGTATTCCAATTTTATCTGCTGATGATGTGTTCTTGAGCTGCTTTATCGTATTGAAGACTTCATTGAAGTCTGTGGGTTGGAAATAAATACTCTGAAGGTTTCTGTCGATATTCAGAATAAAATGGTTCGGAGTAATCTCCGGACACTGAGTTATAAAGGTATTATTTACTTCATTCTCTGGGAGAGCAGCTGTCTTTAGTCATTTCTTCAAGTATATCGACCTGACTTTCATTGTTTTTCCTTTTCAGCAGTGTGTTTGACACACATAGAATCAAGCAGTTTGTTGTCATTGAAAAATCTTTTTTTTTCTTCTCATTTTTCTTTCAGTTAGACTTATCTTAAGTACTGGAGCGTAATGGTCGGAAAGGTTGATGTCCAATACTGAACCTGTACATTAATTTTCAAAATTAATAAATATGTTATCTATGAGAGTATCAGAATGAGCTGTAAACCTTGTGGGGTTGAATAATGTTTGTGTAAAATCAAATACTAAAAGAATATCCAGAAAACTTTTCCGTTCAGAGCAATTTTGCTGAAACAGGACAATATTAATGTCTCCACCCAAGACAACCTTATATTCAGAGTAGTTACTCAAACAGTTGTTCAAAGTACTTTCAAGCCTCGAAAAAAATGATTGAAGATCCCCTAGTGACTTTTACCACAATTCGGAGTTTTTTACTAACCACTGCCTGAGCATTCAAAATCAACATCAGTATTTTCTTATTTCAGATCAGATACCTCCTCAAAGTCGTGCCCATCATGGGCATAACTGCTGTTAATTAATTGTTTTTCTTGCAACTTAGTGTATAAAAATAGGATCGATAGTTTTGAGCAAGCTTGTCCAAGCCAGGTTTTAAATACTGTCATACTGTCATAGGGTGGGTTATAAACGGTTTGTGCTGCGTATAAACAACTATTGCTCCATTTTTCTTAAACTATCGTCGTGCGGAATTTGACCAACCTCATTCATTTCGAATCTTGAGCATTTTCAACAGAAAGCGTTAATCAAAAAACACCGTTAATTCGAACTCGACTTTAGTAGCTGCTTATAGATGTTATATATTATTGTATTGTATATATTATTACCTTTGAGTTATCAAACCAAGTTATTGCGTTAGTATGTTAGTAATTTCAGAGCCGTAGTATTGATATTTATTGTTTTTACTTAGCTATTTGTGTACCTAATCAGAACCACTTTCGATTCAGATGTGAATGTGGCAGTTTGAATAAATTCAACTCTGTTATAATTCTATTCTTTTCTTTGATATAATTTCTTAGATTTGGTCGAATTGGCTAGTACGAATCAATAAAGAATTTCGCAATTTTTCTTTTCTTGATCAACTTTAGACAGGGCTGAGCTTCGTTTAAATTGCGTGGCGTTTTCGGATATTTGGGAATCTTTTATATTTTTTTCGAACTACAACTTCGCGACTAAGTAATCAGCTTCAACCATTATGAGTTACGATCATTACCCTACAAGCAATTCGAGTGTTACATTTTTAATTGTAAAAGTCTCGTGATGATAATATCAATATTCCTTATTAACTTTATGTCTAAAAAAAATCGCATATAACATCCAAATCCCCAATGTAAAATCAGCCTACAAATCCACAACCAGACTATTAAATATAATTTTCAATGCCAAAGATATAACTTAAAATTAGATAATTCAGGAGTGTATGAACTAACACATCCCAATTCTAACGGAATTTATATTAGTCAAACAGATTCTACTCTGGCAGAATATAGAAAACAACCATATTTTTCCATCAAAAACAATCAACAAATCCTATACTAAGTACAAAAAGGTATAAAACTGAATTATCTTGAATCCTTGAAAATATTTAAAGCCAAACACAATACATACAATAACGAAATATTACTCAACGACCTGACTGATTTATGTTATTCCCAAATATTTGAGGTTTTCAAGTAGTTTTCAATTATATATTAGTACCCAATGTTAATCTCCAATATGTATTTTACCTGTTCTCCTAACCCATTTCTCTATACATATATATAAGAAATTGCTAATTTTAGACCCTCAGAAGACTTCAGCACTCTATCAGTCCAGAAAAAGACGAAGCCCCAAGGAGCAGATCACCATGAACGGCCAACCCATCCCTTGGGTCAACAAGGCCAAATACCTGGGAGTCACACCCGATTGGCGGCTGACATGGCGTCAAAATGTGGAAGACTGCACGAGCAAGGCGAAGGCAGCTCAAGCCTTACTGTAACCCCTGATAAACAGGCGGAGCGAACAAGCTGAAGCTCTACAAGACCATCATCAGGGCCATGATGACATACTCGTCGACAGTCTGGCGGTATGCAGTTGCTTGTCAAATCCGGAAGCTCCAAGTCGTGCAGAACAAAGCACTGAGGATGACCGTGGTCACCCCTCCATAACTCCCAGCTACATCGAGATCTGCAGATCTCGAGTGTGATGGAATTCATCAGAGAGACAGCGGTGAAAGCGTACCAAGCAGACGACACCCACCCAAACCCATTGGTGAACACTTTAGGAGATTACGAGGAATATGAACTGAGAAAATACAAGAGAAGATCAGGATTAGCTACAAGAATCTTGTTAAATAAATATGTTAATACCGTCGTCACTAGGACGTCAAAAAAAATGTACTTAATGAATTTTCTAAATGACTTTCAAATCCTTCAGATCACGGCTTAGAAGCAAAAAATTATACTTTTTTCCAATCAAACCAACAAGAGAGTAAAGTTAGAAGTTGTAAAACTGGGACTTAAATAGAGAATATGTCAAAGTCAAAAGTATATCTTAGTTTTAAAGTCATACTTGTTTGATAATGAATGAAAGCTCGAAATAATTATAACATTGAATAGACTTTTCCATCTTAAACAGTGATATTTTTCACGTAGTAATATTCGCAATCCTCATAATGTCAATTACATATCACATAGTAATGGCCGAACCTATATCGTTTTTGTTATATTATTAAAATTATTTAGAGAGCTAAGATTAGACTAAAACCTAGTAACTTTCATTTCAACAATGTTTAAAAGTACTAATTCTATCTAGCATGTTTCATGTTCAATACTGGAGGTAGAATTGTTTCATGAAATCTTAGAACTCTCATTGACATTTCACACCTTAAACCCCTCATGCATTTGTAAATGTCAAGTTTCAAGAAATGTATAATATTTTGTGCTCAGTTCATTGTTGTTACACTTACAGACTAACCTTCAATATTGGCACTAGAAAAAAGATAAGGGAACTTTCTGACTCCTTAAGTTGAAAGCTGAAATTTTTTATAAGAAAAAACGACAACTCGAGAAAGTACAAAACTGACATTAAGTCAGAAGCTGTCTGTATCGACTATCAAAAAAATCTACCTGTTCTCAATATAAGTACTGATGACGTGTATGACAAAAGTCAGCTCTCTGAGTATACTTTCAATATTCACGTCTTCGCCTCCAACAAAAGTGTTATCTGTACATAACCTTAGACTGTTGAGAAAAAGGAGCAGATGTGAAACATCCATGTTAAACCATTTCGTTCATAACTGTGTGGATCCTGAATTATTTATTTTTCCAATGAGAGACCGCTTGTATATGGAAACTAACAAAAATATGGAAATAATCAACCGAATGGTGAGAGTGGAACTGCCAACTGAATGAGCTGAACTTTTTCGAAACTCTTTTGGAAATGGTCGAGGCTAATCAAGAGATGTTCAGAGGTTGAATATTTCAAACCGAAATTTGTGAATAAACGTCCTTTCCAAATCCACCCCATCTAATCTTACCTAACCCTTCCTCATTGGTCACCGTTTCACTTACTATGAGGCGTACTTTTCTGATATGGACATCCCTGAAAAGGAGAGACACCACTGGTTGCCAAGATCCACATCCACTATCTCATGAATGAATAGATTACTTTTGAAGTGAGGCCCTCTTTTTACAGATTTCTTGTATGCAAGTATTCATAACGTTTCTTCTTATAGCTCAATCTTCAAATTAGCAACGTTTTCAGGAAAACCCCTTTTAATCCCATATAAAAATAACTTTGAAATTTAAATCGTTAAACATTATCTGTGATTCCTAAAAAAAAGCTAACCTAATCTGTCATGGCCAATATGCCATACATATTGTAATATTTTAATTTGATGAAGCAGAAATTTCATAGCTGTCTGTAACAACTCCGTAACAACCAAGAAATGAAGCACATTCAACATTACAGAAATTCGAAAAAACAATGACGAAGCTACTAGAATTGGTTTATAACGACGTTTTTCTCAAAAAAAAAAAGAAAACTAAAATAAATGAATTTAGCCAGTGTGTTTCTACATCTCTTTGGTTAAATATTCTTATTGGGAAAGCCTATAACTAAATTCTCGTTGACATTTCTATGTTCATGCTAATGCGCATGACATTCGTTGCTGTCAAAATTCAAATAGTTGTCAATGCTAGTTCTTTGTGTATAGTTTCGGGAATTCTATTCTACGTTACTGTTATTAGGATAAAAGATAACTAGTAATTTCAGAGAACGTTTGATACTACCAATGAGATGGAACATACCTTTTCAATTAACAATAAATAACCACAAATATCACACAATTAAGATATTTAGATTAAGGAAAAGAACAAAATTGTTGAAAAAATAATATCTTTCTCAACAACATCTTCAGTTAGAATGAATCCAAATGACAATAAGTATAGTTAACAATTTGAAGGAAAAAATGTTGCAGGCAAGCATAGAATTTGTTTTTATTCCTTGCGAACAAGAACTGTCTGTGCCATTGCAGTATATTGAATATGATTCATAAATACAAGAAATTATTCAGATAACATTATAAATAATATTTGTATGTTTAACACATACAAAAATTCATAAAGGAACAAGCTAAAGCTGGTTTGTGCTTTTGTGTTTTCACATACTATAACGATAGCCAAAAATCGCCATCGACTTCGAGTACTTTATCCATAACTCCTCAATAAATAGCCAAATTAATTCGAAGATCATGAAACAATATAGATAAATAAGTGAAATGCCTTTTCGCTCACAAAATGCAATCAAACGTACAAAAAACCTCATCAAAATGTTGAAAATACTAAATATAATGATTGATTGTTCTCAATGTTTTTACTCGGTGTTAGAGATTAATTTTGGAGGAAATTTATTAACTATCATGCGTTTTAATTTTGAGCAGAAATGGTTTGTGTTCGGCAATAAATATTCAATATCCATTCTACGTTTTCAACTAGATTAAGTTCAAATACCGCGCACTGAACTTTTCGGCGGTATCTATGGTCGCACACGCGCACTGTATTCGTATCTGGTGGGCTTATTCAGAGAACTGCGCAAGAATATGGCGCAGGCGCGGGTACGTTCCGAAATAACGTCCAGTATGTATTCTTCAAGGGCTCGAAATGGGTCCGGTATAGGTAAGAGAATGAAGTTCGCAATGTTCAAGTGGTTTTCCCATTGTCAAACAGCGCTGTTTGGGAATCGTGGTGGTGGCAGTGGCGGTGGGGGTCTGCAAATACCGTCTCCAGTACCTGTCCGGCTAGAAGTTTCCGAACCAGCTGAAAAACATTGAATACATTAATACTTTTGGTGTTTAGACTTTAGATTTTCAACGAAGATGAAGTAAAACAGGGGTGCTCAAACCGTCGATCGTGCTTTTTGAGTAGATCTCGAGAAGAAAAAAATTTTTAATAAGTAGGTACCGTAAAGTGGGGTGACATTGATCAATTTTGAACAACTTTTGTTAATATTTTCAACAATTTTTATTATATTTCTATTTTGTTTTTTAAACCTCCTTAGATTCCTTCAGTACTACCGAATTTAGGCCTCAGCTTAAGCCAATCATTCATCAGTATCTAGAAAAAAAATAAAACATGAGTGATCAACGTCATACCCCTAAGTGGGGTGACTTTGATCAGGCCTCTTTTATTGCATAGAAATGCTGGAGAATATGTTAGAAATGATTAATGTCGCCCTCTTCGAAATCGGTGTTGTGGAACAAAAGTTATTGGATAATTTGTATGAGGGGTGAGATTGATCAGACGGGGTGACATTGTTCAGCTCAATTACTACGGAATAAAAAGTGATTCAGAGGATATCATTTATTTAAAAAATACGGAAATAAACATTTAGCATTCCTTGAAATTTTTATCATGTAGAAAATCATATCTTATTCTGTTTAACATTTCAACAAACAGGGTACCTAATAAAATAGAAAAATAAATATTTAGCCGAGCATTTAGCATTCCTTGATATTAATGTCATTTGGAAAATGATATCTTATTATTCTGTCTGATATTTTAACACACTTAGGGTCTGGTAAAAGTGCCACAATATCACCAATTTGCACTGTTGAAACATCATTCTCGACACACTTCGCGAATGAGCAGACTTTAAACCGACAACTTCAAAGACGTTATCTTTTAAAACTTTCTGAATGAGGCACACATAGCGAAATTCTGTTTTCTTTCTTGAACCAGATAGAAATTTAACTAAGACGAACTTTCCGAAGATAATATTGTCTAAAGTTGGCTCGAAATATTCTATAGGGTCTGCCGTCGGTTCATCTATAGATTCATCGTCTTCTGAATTATCATCTAATTGTATATTCTCATTTTCCTCCTCGCTGGACGAAAGTTGAGTACTCGGACCAGCAACAGATTTTCCTGGTTCAACATGTAAAAGCTTCTTTCGCTGTCTCTGAGGTCTATTGACATTATACCTTTGAGTTTTTAGAAAATCGGTGAGACTATCCGCAACATTAGCTTCTACATTGTCAGAAGTGTTACCTGGTAATTTTGAAGAACTCGATCAGGATTGAAAGGCACAAGACCGCAAGCTGCAAATCCAGAAATGAGATTGCGTGTAACACCGCTTCTTTCTTTAGAGTTGTCCTTAGGCAGAACTTCGTCCATGTTAATAATGCACTGTTTCAGTAGAAGAGGAAATTCGTTCTTAGGAATCCCAGAAGTTTTGGAATTTCTAACTTTCCAGGCTGATAGTGTTTTCCTCCAACTTTCTTTGAATGGACGAAAAAAAGCGACATCCAAAGGCTGGCAGATATGGGTGCAGTTGGGAGGGAGACAAACAAAAGAAATGTCATTTTCTTCACACGTTCTCAGTACTTCTGGATTAAAGTGTGAGGCCAAATTATCTCCCAAAAGGACTTTTCGTCCATTTAACCTTTTAGCGTGTGGTAGAAAAACTGTGGAAAACCATTCGTGAAATGTGGGCATATCTATCCAACCGTGCGAAGTTCGGTTGAATCGAGTACCTTGCGAGCAGCATATCTTATCACAGCATGGTTTGCCCTTAAGAGCATTCTCAGTCCATGTATTCCACAAGTTTTCGGCCTTGTATATTACATAGGGCGGCAGTAGAGTGCCTGATGCTGATCCACACATCATTAAGGTCGTTGATGATTTTGAATGGTTGCAAACTTTTTCTGGGTATTTTGTACCTCTACGATAAATGCGCAACTTTTTCCCTGGATCATCTGTAACATTTGATTCATCGTAGTTAAACACATTCTCCGGGGGAACACCATCCAGGGTGACTCGCAAGTTGTTGAAATAGTCTCTTAGTATGGAAGGAGTCACCTGACTCCGTTTCGCACAAATGTTGGACGATAATCTTTTTCCTGCGACATGTTGGTGCCTCTTAAGGAAACTGTTGACCCAGTCTTTACCAGGCAAGTTATTGTTGAATTTGTAAATGTTTCTACCACTTTTATCTAAATAACTTTTCACGAACATTCCTAGATCTTGTGGAGACAAGGAAATCCCCAGTCTGCGCATTTCAGTATATTCGTCAAAATGGCTCTCTCTTCAATGTTTGATAGTATTGTCTGCCCGCCGATTTTTTGAATCTGCGCCCATGAAATCTGTTGTTAAGGGTACCATAAGAAACATTGTAAGTGCGAGCTGCTTGGCGCATAGAAAGTGTATTATTTGTAACGTCTCGAAGGGCATTTTCTAGTTGTTCATCAGAAAAATTGTTGTAAGTTCTGCTGCCTAGCTTTCGCGTATATGTTCTGCCCATTTTTCAGTTTTCTGATTCTAAAAGTAAAAGAAACAGGTAGACATTAAAATCTGAAAACGATGGGGCGAGATTGATCACTTCTTGTTATTGTTGATCAATCTCGCCCCGTTTTGTTCAGGTCATTTTGCGCGAAAAGTACATATCAACTAACCTTCCAAATTGAGCGCAGCCTTCACAATCGATGACAGGTAAATATCTTATGGTGCACAATCCTCGACGATTAACGAGTTTTTCCCGGGCAAGAAAAGTTTGCGACACTCAAATTTACACGTTTTTTGACACGAAACTTTAGAACGCTGTAGAACGAACATTCCTTTGCACTGTCGCGATATGTACTGCTGGATCGAAAGCCTAATGTGTTAACTATCGCCTGAAAAAAGCTGCCTGAGAATCAAAGCAAAGGTGGTGGGGAAATTTAGAATTGAACACAAAATGGCAGCGCGATCAATCTCACCCCGCGAGATCAATCTCACCCCACTTTACGGTAACCAAACTACAAAAATTTATTACTTAATAAAATTACACTCTGCTAGCGGCAAAAGACGGCTTTATCAAAGGAACTAGCGGTACTTGTCAAAGAAAAGCAGCGTTTTTTATTCTTGCAGCTTTTCTAGAAATTTCGGGCGGCGCGTTTGACGAGAACACTGGAGAATTTTGTTCACGCCGATATAAATGTTGCGCTTGCAGAAATTGGAGTCATTCTGAATTGTAATTTGAAGGAAATACTACGTCGATACAAAGTTTATTATTAAATATTTAAAAATGAGTGCAGTGAAGAAATCTAAAACGTATCATTTTAACAATGATTGGGAGGAAGAATTTTTATTTTGTACGGTGAAGGATAAGTGCAACTGTCTTATTTGTCGTGTGTTCCTTGCAATACTTAAGCGTGGTAACTTAAAGAGGCATCATAAAACAGTTCATAAAAACTATGAAAAGGATGTTCCGCCACAGAGTGAATTAAGAAAACGAAAAGTACGTTATTTGATATCTTGATTGGAAAAAGAACAAACCATGTTCACAAGACCAGCCAAACAATCAAAAGCTGCTACGATCGCGTCATTTAAAATGTTTCATATATGGCGAAACACAAGAAACCATTCGAAGATGGATCAGTTGTGAAGGAAGCATTTATTGAAGCGGGTGAGATTTTATTTTGGAGATTTTAAAAATAAAACAGAAATCATGTCTGCTATTAGAGAACTTCAGTTATCTCGTCCGACTGTCACAAGGAGTATTGAAGTCATGAGTCAGGACATGACAGATAAACAAACTTAAACATGATATCATGAAATGTACATACTTTCCTTTACAGTTCGATGAGTCCACCGAAATGACAGACACTGCCCAGCTGTGTATTTATATTTGGATGGTATTCAATGACATGTTGGCTAAGGAAGAATTTTTGACAATCATTCTTCTGAAGAGAAAGACCCGGGCGAAGATATATATATGACGTTTTCTTAAATTTTGTAAAAAACTACAAGATATCAATACAGTGTGTTCCAACGAAAATTTGACCCCCCCTATAACTCCGAAATGAGTAACATTAGCGAAAAACACCAAGACACGTCGATTTTTGTTTCGAGGGGGAGCATTCTTCGAAATAATTCGAAACTTCTCAGATCAACCCTCTACCCCCAGCAACCCTAACTTTGAAATTCATCATAGGGAATAAGGGTCGAGTGGCACCTTACTTAAAGGTCTGTCAATTCTCCACCTTGATTTGTCATTTTTAGAATTTTAAATTAACATACAGGGTGTCCCAACCAAGGGTGAAGTTGAATTCCTGGAAATCCCAAATACTAAATGAAATAGATTTATTTTGGCATAATGCAAGCGCAGGTTTATGCTCGGTCTAGAAAAACGACCTACACTTGTGAATTTGGAGTTGGTGCAATCAACCCCCTATTTCCAGCATCCCCAACTCAAAAATCATTCGATCGATAATAGGTCAAGTGGCACCTCGTTGGAAAGGTACTGCAATTTTCTCTTCGAATTTGGTATTTTCGAAATTCAGAATCATCATACAGGGTGTCCCGAAGCAGGAACATTGAAAATCCAAATAACTTTTTGAAACTGGTTCATTTCGGTATACGAGAACATGTTTGATCCGAGAATAGGACTTTCTTGTGTGGTTATAGAATTTTTGCAATCAACCCTTCCATTCAGCATCCCCAACTTGAAAATCATACAAATAATTCAAGTGGCATATCTTCAGAAGGGTTTTTGAATTCCAGAATGATTAAAGCATTTCATTCAGTTCGGCTCTCCATACAGGATGTCGCTTTCGAAAAATTCAATATCGTCATTTGAAATTATCAACTAAAATTAATTCGAAACTGTTAAAAGTATTGGGGTACGATGTGTTGAGCATCAATTACGAAGAAATAAAGCTGATTTCTGCATTGAAAATGTTCACATTTTTTCATTTCCATCTGGCGTGCAGTCATCTGTTATTTCTCATTTTGCAATGAAATATTATTATTATTCAGATCAGTTCCTCATTATTGTTGTTGTTCGTCAGTTGAAATTAATCTGAAAATGGTTTATTCCACTGAGGAAAGGGTCGAAATTGTATCGACGTATTCTTGAAATAACAGTTGTGCCAAAGAAACGGCAAGAATATTCGATAGGAACCATCCTGAAAGAGGAAGGGGAGTCAGTCACCAGTACGTTAAATATTTGGTTGACAAATTCCTAGCTACGGGTTCGGTGGCAAACAAAAAACATGAAGTGGCATGTCCTGTCAGAAATGAGGCAACGGAAGTGGCAGTAGTGGGTCATCTACAAATGGAGAATATTACTTCGATCAGAAAACTATCTCGTCTGACTGGTGTATCAGCTACAACTGTCCATAGAATCGTGAAACATCACAAATTTCACCCCTACAAGGTAAAATTAGTGCATGAAATAAACGAAGATGATCCAGATCGTCGTTTACAGTTTTGTGAAAATCTAAGTGAAAACCTAAACGCTAATCCAAATTTTCTGAATTACATCTGTTTTTCTGATGAAAGCACCTTTATGCTCAGTGGTGAAGTGAATAGACATAATTGTCGATATTGGGACACACAGAATCCTCATTGGTTTAGAGAGGCCCACACGCAAAGGCCTCAGAAGTTGAACGTTTGGGCAGGAATTTTTGGCAATCATCTAGTTGGGCCTTTCTTTATTGAGGGTAATCTGAATGGAAATGGCTACCTACAGTTGTTAGAGGAACACATACATCCTAGATTGACAGAAATTTTACAGAACGATCCAACTCTTTCTGAGGACGAAATGCGTTTTCAACAAGACGGTGCTCCTCCGCATTATGATGCTCGGGTGCGCCAATATTTAGACGAAAATTTCCCAGGAAGGTGGATTGGTAGAAGAGGACCTGTTGAGTGGCCAGCCAGGTCACCAGATTTAAATCCCCTAGATTTTTTTTTGTGGGGCCATCTAAAATCTAAAGTTTATGCCATAAGACCAGAAAACCAAGTTCAATAAATCTCGTTTTCCTGTTTAGATGAGCATCCAATCAGTTTCTCCATCATCCCCTCATCCTGATCCTCACGCCAGAAAACCTCGATTGCCAAACTGAAACCAATGCCTCAGTGATTCAGAAAATAGAAAAATCTTTCTGGAACTTTGCCACTCAACCTGTAATCACTTGTATGATTTTTTGAGTTGGGGATGCTGAATGGAAGAGATTGATTGCAAAAATTCCATATCCACGCAAGAGAGTCTTATTCTCGAATCAAACATAAACATGTTCTCGTATTATACCGAAATGAACCAGTTTCAAAAAGTTATTTGGGTTTTCAGTGTTCCTGCTCCGGAACACCCTGTATGCTGATTCTGAATTTCGAAAATACCAAATTCGAAGAGAAAATTGAAATACCTTTCCAACGAGGTGCCACTTGACCTATTTTCGATCGAATGATTTTTGAGTTGGGGATGCTGGAAATAGGGGTTGATTGCACCAACTCCAAATTCACAAGTGTAGGTCGTTTTCTAGACCGAGCATAAACCTGCGCTTGCATTATGCCAAAATAAATCGATTTCATTTAGTATTTGGGATTTGCAGGAATTCAACTTTACCCTCGGTTGGGACACCCTGTATGTTAATTTAAAATTCTAAAAATGACAAATCAGAATGGAGAATTGACAGACCTTTACAGTAAGGTGCCACTCGACCCTTATTCCCTATGATGAATTTCGAAATTAGGGTTGCTGGGGGTAGGGGGTTGATCTGACAAGTTTCGAATTATTTCGAAAAATGCTCCCCCTCGAAACAAAAATCGACGTGTCTTGGTGTTTTTCGCTAATGTTACTCATTTCGGAGTTATAGGGGGGGTCAAATTTTCGTTGGAACACACTGTATATAAATTAGTGTGAATTACAACAGATGGAACACCAGCATGAACGGAAACAAAAACGGTTTTGAGTCATTGTGTCGAGCTAATGAAGATTTACCTTCATTGTTTTCATTCCATTGCATTATACATCAACAAATTTTGTGTTTAAAAGTTTCAAACATGGAGGAAATTATGGGCATTATAACAAAACTTGTGAATTCCATCCGTGCAAGTAGCTTGCAACGGCGGCTCTTTAAGTTCCAGTTGGAAGAAAAGTAGGCAGCTGAACACACTGATTCAGTTCTTCACACGGACGTCAGGTGGTCGAGTCGCGGAAAATTCCTAGAAAGGTTTCAATAATTATAGCTCGAAGTAACAGCTTTTCTAGACGAAAGAGGTGATGACACTCAGATGTTGAAAAACGAAAAATGGCTGAGTGATTCGGCATTTTTACTGACATTACAATGCACTTAAACACCATTAACTTGTAGTTTCAAGGTGAAGGAAAACTATGATTGAGATGATTAGCGCAGTAAACGTATACAAAAGTAAATTGCAACTTATGATAGATCAACTGAAAAGGAAGGATCTGAAATATTATCCGTCTTTGAAAGCAAGGATTTCTCAGTTGAATTATGATACGTATGTGGCTGAATTATCAAATATTTTGGGACGATTTGAAATATTCGTTTTATGATTGCAGTAAATTTGCAAATATAGCATCATTTATGAGTTGTCCTTTTTCTTGTAATAAAATAGGTAAAAAACTTTTTAAGTTAAACGGTTTTATGTTAAACATACATTGCACTGTTTAAGATAAATGTACTAAAACCAAAAATAATAAAATAGATACAGTCGTGGGAATTATAAACATATGCATAGACTAGACTAAAATAAAACCGTGGGGCACGTCAATTGTCTACAAATTATCGACTTAATGTGCGATAGAAGAATCGTTTAATTCGTCGTTAGGCAGTTGGCCCGCAGACGGTGAGGAAATTATTTACTATTTTCTTGCTCATGGAAATTCTAATAGTTATACATTCCATGTAAATAAAAGAGATGTTTTAACTAGTTTATCGTTGGACATTCACACTGCTGGCTGGCGAGGAATCGTTTCACTGCTTGTTGTTTGTCTTTAATCGACAAAACATATGACAAAAGTACTACTCGCTCACCACCATGAAACCCTAAAACTCGCTTATAATCGAGCTTGCTAGCTTGTTTCCACATTCTAGCCCTACTTATCCCTACTTGTCCATCGTTGTCGGTTGCACAACTGCCTAATAATTATAGTGTAACATTACAAAACAAACATTTTAATCAACGATTGTAGACAATTGACGTGCCCCACGGTTTAATTTTAGTCTAGTCTATGCATATGTTTATAATTCCCACGACTGTATCTATTTTATTATTTTTGGTTTTAGTACATTTATCTTAAACAGTGCAATGTATGTTTAACATAAAACCGTTTAACTTAAAAGTTTTTTTACCTATTTTTAATTTCTAGTTTTTAGTTTTTATTTCGCATTCTTTTTAATTCATTTAGTGCTTCATTATTGCAAGGTTTCTTGCCCGTTAGTTTATTGCAATCCAACTCCTCTATACGTAGTCCCTGCAAAGATCTTACTCTACTAAGAGCCACGTAGGCTTGACATGTATACAAATTGTGTTAATAGCATTATCGAATGCCTGCAGATTATTAGCTCTGCATTGCTGGGTACGCTCTCGTTGTTTACTTAACCTCATATCGCGATGTTTAGGCGTTTCTGAACCCAACTGCTGTCTTTGTCTTTCACGGCTTTGTATTAATCTAACTTCATATTCTTCAGGCGTTTCTGACGCTACCATCTGTGTATATTGCTCCCGTTGTTTTGTTAACCTGGCTTCATATTCTTCAGGTGTTTCTGACGCTACCATCTGTGTATATCGCTCGCGTTGTTTTGTTAACCTGGCTTCATATTCTTCAGGCGTTTCTGACGCCGTCATTTGTGTATATCGCTGACGTTGCTTTTTTAACCTGGCCTCATATTGCTCAGGTGTTTTTGACGCTAATTGTTCCCGTCGTTTCTGTAATCGACTTTTTCTATCACCTTCACTTTCTTTAGCTCGTTTCGCTTGATACTTTTCTTTCGCTTTTTGAAGCCTTCGTTTACGTTGTGTTGCAGTTTCTGTTTTATTTATGTTTGTATTTTTTATATTTTTTTTTACCATTTTGTTCCCACGAGTAATGGACATTTAAACGGTCGACCCCCCCCAGAGGTCCAATAAAGGGGCAACAAGATGCGCCTGAGTCTTGACGGGAAAACGCTAACGAAATATCATTTTTATCCACCCTAATGCCATACAGTTCTCGGCGCGTTTTAACCTTTCATCTTAACTTGGGTGGTGTACCGCCAACGACGTATCATTTTTAGCCACCCTAACGCCACACAGTCCTCAACACGATACAAAATCTTGACTTGGGTGGTGAATTCAGGCTGGATACATTGTATTCTACTGGTTGAGCACTTTCATTTGATACCCATATTGATAGGATTGATAAAACCTACGTTATCCGCCATTTTGTAGCGGCCGCCATCTTGGATTTCAATTTTTTATAGTACATTGTATTCTGATTGTTGAGCCCTTTCATTTGATACCCATATTGATGGGATTGATAAAAGCTATGTTATCCGCCATTTTGTAGCGGCCGCCATCTTGGATTTCAATTTTTTATAGTATATTGTATTCTGCTTGTTGAGCCCTTTCATTTAATACCCATATTGATGGGATTAATAAAACATAAATTATCCGCCATTTTGTAGCGGCGGCCATCTTGTATTTATAATGATAATGAATAAATATAATTGTATTGTCACCAAAATCCAAAGTGTATACAAAATTTCAGATTAATCGGTTGACAGGAAGAGGGTGAAATTTGAATTACTAAATTTGACCCAAGAATAAATAAAACAAACGGGGTAAGCTAAATAAAACCGTTTAAAACAACTCATGTTCTGTTGAAAATGAGTTGGTGCAGATTATATCAGATATACATCTCAAAGCTACAGCATCTGATACAAATTTTTGACGTTTTATATCTGAAAATAAACATCCGAATCAAAGGCAAATCGTCCAACTGACGGAATGTGTGCGAGTCTGCATTTTCTGAAATGAAGATAATTAAGTCAAAAAATCGTAATCGACTAACTGACGATCATATGTCATCATGCTTGCGATTAGCACTCAGTGGTTACGTACCATCTCATGAAAAGTATGCTGAGGACATGCAGTGCCACGCTTCAACAACCAAAGTCACTCCTTAGTTAAGTTTAACACCATATGTAACTCTTTTGTTTTGTAACAACGAAAAAACTTGCAATTTCGAATATCTATGAGTTTTTTCTTTGATATTATAGGGAAGAACCTAACTAAACCTAACCCAAACCTCGACTAAAATAATGTATATTGTGCGGAAAACTAATATCTATATATGCTAAGGTACACCCTACCTAGGTAGGTAGGTAGGGTGTATCATGTATGTACGACAACCCTGCATCAGACATACTTGCATCCTCTCAGAGTCGATCGTAATTAGTCTAAAAATATTGAGGTAGATCGCCTGCAGTTCAAGTTTGAGCACCCCTGAAGTAAAATATATTTCAGAACCGGTTTCGACCGGTTCGATCGATACAGAAAATCAACTTACTTATATACAGGGTGTTTGAAAAAGACACGGTAATATTTAAGGTGATAATTGCTGAAGTAATTTCATGAAAAGAGTTCATATAAACATGGGTCGGCCACGTGACCCATTTACAGGGTGTTAAAGTTTATCGAAATATGCAGTTAAATTTGAAATTTTCGTAAACCGCTTGAGATATTGGAATAACATTTTAGGGGTGTCAAAAACTTTCTAAGCCGCATAATTTCCAATACGAAATGAGACATACACCACAAAAATTGTCGCATCACCTGGTATTCTGAATTCCACAAACATATGTTGACAAAGAAACTGCGAAAAAAATCTTATCTATGTAGTATCAGTATTCATTCAATTTCTCTTCAGTTTTCACGCTAAATTCATGCTAAGCACTATTTCAAGAGCATTTAATCGGTACCACAAAACAGGGGAAAATGGAAGAAGGGCCGGACAGGGAAGAAATCGGATAACAACACCAGTTGATGATCGTTGGCTTCGTTTGATTGCACTAAGAGTTCGGCTTTGTACGGCTAGAATGCTACATAATGAACTTGCACTTTCCAGAAATGTGCATATTTCATTGCAAACTGTTAGGAACAGGCTCAGAGAAAACAATATCAGACCAAGGGTGGCTTCTACCGGCCCGCGTCTCACCAGAGAGCATCAAGTTGCAAGACTTCAGTTTGCGAGGGAACATGCAAATTGGGGTATTCCAGAATGGTCGAATGTTCTCTTTTCCGACGAGTCCAGGTTCTGTCTAGTATCAAATGATAGACGCATGCATGTATACAGACCACCTGGGGAACGGTATCAGCAATGCAATATCCGGCATACCGAAAACTTCGGAGGGGGCTCAGTAATGGTATGGGGAGGCACTTCTTTCCATGGCCGAACTGAGTCTTAGTGAATAATGGAAGAATGACAGCGGCCAGATAGATCGCAAATATCCTTGAACCCCATGTTGTACCCTTTGGCCCATTCATTGGCGAAAACTTCATTTATACGCAAAATGACGAAATTGATATTTAAAGCTGGCCAGCCAGAAGTCCCGACTTGAGTCCCATAGAACATGTTTGGGACAACATGGGGTGGCAAATTCAGCAACGTAGGATGCCTTGTTGAATACTCCAACAACAAGAAAATCTGCTTCCGGAAATTTGGAACTCCGGTACCTCCACTCGAAAAATTGCTGACGCCTAAAGCTTTTTCTGCGATTTATCCATTTCAATTTGTGATTTCTTCAGTATTTTCTCTATTTCTTTTTATTCCCTCTTGATCTATATTTTCATTATGCTTTGTGTCTTCCTCCTCCTCGGTGTCTTTCAGTACAATATCATTCTGTTCTGCTGTGATTGGTTTTAAAGGTAAAGTATAAACTAAAGAGCACACCTTGTGTCCAACGGCGTCTCTTTTATAGATCTTAACAGGCATTTTTTTGAGGTATTTTCCAATAAAGAGTCTTTTCTCTCCAAAGTTGAGGGAATTGAAGTAACTAAAAATAATTCTTCTTTGTTCTTCTAAGATATTTCGGGAGCGATTTTTTCTACAATTGTCTGGACATGGTGGAAGTAAAATCTTTATTTTCGTTCGATTTTTTTTTTAGTCCGAGGTAACTTTATCTGTTACAGTGTTAGGTTGTATGTTTTCTGTCTCTACTTGATCCTCTGCACCTCTGATTTATGGTACAGATTCAGATACATATTCTGCTGGTAACTGGTCTTCTTCAACTTCGATTCCCATTATCTTCTCTAAAATATTAGGTTCAGTTTGGTCAGTACTGTTAATTCTTATTAAATTAATCATGTTCCCATCAGTATTTTCTAGTGAATCACGGCATTCCAAACTTTCTTTCAGCTGATGTAATGTTTCATTTTTTATTCTTTTTAAAAATGTGCTGTGTTCAACTTCTGTTAGTTTCCACCAGATATCACCATCATTTAAATACAAACGGCTTTTTTTGTGGCTTTCGGTATTTGTTTCAGGAGGAACTGCTAATAAATCAACAAGTTTTCTCTTCCGTCTTCCGTTCGATTGACTATAATTCGGGTCCGCATCCGAATCATCCATTGGTGAAACAGGCGACAGACTAGATGAAGTTCGACCTGTCGCCGTTTCAAGTGCCATTTTGAGAAGACGCTCGCTTCGCGAAATCATTATTGCAGCACTGAAAAATAGCTAGATTACATCTCTTCCGTATCATAGTCAAAAGACATACTGCAGAACCACCACACTAATATGATTCAAGTACTCGAGATAAGAAATCATGTGATTTTACTCTGCATTCTGATTGGTGTTGGTTATTCAATTCAGAGGGTAAGACGTTATACTTTCTTGGAGGATTTGTCTATTCATTGCCAGTAGGTTGACTTACTAAGTTTTTGTTTTGTAGTTATTGAATATCTCGCTTGAGGGTATCTTATCTACACCAGAGTCATCCTGCTCAAGTAGAGTGAGTAGACATACTAGGTTCTTTATTTGGAAATATCAAGATCTTCTGATAAGTATGTAATATTGATATGTTTTAACTATGAAATGAAAAAGTTACTTGGTTTTTCGATTAATATTTGATATATATTTCAAATCTGAAAGAAGCATCTTGCAGATCTTTTCATGAAAACCAAGTATGTTGACTTACCCGAAAGATGGTAGACAGTAGTGGTCAGCGATAGAAAATACTTTAAATCCTAAATGTGGAACCAGGTTTTTACAATAAAGCCTCGAGTTTTGGAAAAAAACGGCAAAGTTATACACTTTTTGATACATAGTTGACCACTTGAAAATGACCACATGGCCGAAACCATTCGTGCCCGTGAAAACCTAACCTTTTTTTTAAATGAAAAAATTATTGGCACGTTTTGAGAACATCAGCCAGCAGGTTATTATGTATTTATAGGGATATATAGAAGGGATTCTCTATGGCCTTTGTAACTACCCTGATCCCATTAAGACAATTCAGAAGAATTCAAGAGGAAAAACGTGGATACATACGCTAAGGGGCTTGTCAAAGCGATTTTTATTCTTTATACACAAACTGGTAGAGCCGCGGAAAAGTGGTTAACATATAAGAAAAAAAAACACAGGGAAATACGACAGCTATAAAAGAAATTGTAAGGTCCATAGAGATTAAGGATTGAAGGAAAGATAGGATATAAGGTTCTAAATAGAAGGTAATTCGTATTATTTCAATGAATTTGTATATTTCTAGATAAGAAATGTAGTTTTGAGTTTTTAAAATGATATTCAGTTTAAATGGGGACATGATATTTGTGTTTTTTTGGATAATCGACACGAGGGGATTGATTTCTAAATGGTAACATTCACATTGAAGGATAACATGGTCTAACGATCCAATTTCTCCACACTCGCACAGAAAAGTGTCTTTCTTTTTGATCATATGGAGGTAGTTAGAGCACAGAGCGTGACCGCTCCTTAGCCGAGACATTGTTCGAATAAAGTCCCTATAGAAGAGAGGGAAGTGTTTCTTTTCGGGGTATAGGAGGTGAACATTTTGGAACCAAAGTTCAGTAATGGATTCTGCGTGAATGGATTTGTAAAAACAAGCTTTCGAACTATTTCGAAAGTTGTTCATCCATTCAGCCTTCATATTTTTCAGAAAAAGGGGAATAATGTCAGAATATACGCAAGCAGAAGAGTCTATGTTTTCTATTTCTAAGGCTTCTTTCGCCAGATAATCGACTTTTTCTTTACCGGATATATCAGAGTGAGCCTTTGTCCACATGTTCGTTTGTTTGTTTTTCCTTTAACGTGCTCTGTTTCTGCCTTTCGGCTAATGACACGCCGGGAAATTCTGTCACCTCACTAACCCGGTAATTTTGCCGAACCCCTCTCGTGTCGAGGGAAGGGATCTTTAATGTCCAACACATCTCTGTTAGACAGGACCGACAGCTTTACATCTCCTCCTAAAGATGGACACTCAAGTGATTCCCAGAATCCGAAAAATCGCACCGACTTTGTGGGGATTGAACCCAAGTAACTCTGCGTAGGAGACGAGCATCATATCCCATACGCCACCGAGTCGACTTTTGTCCACATGAAAGAGATTTTAGCTCCTAAGTTTCTCAAATATTTGAGTGATTCGGGGATACCACAATGAATGAAATTCAGCTTCGTTTCTAATTTGAGGTGACTAATACTCAAGAGACTGCTTTGACTGTCAGAGAGTATCAAAATATTTTTCGATTCAAATCGCTCGAACGAAAATGAAACATAGTGTAAAGCCTTCCAAATCGCGAAAAGCTCTCTTGTGAAGATAGTGAAGTTGCCATTAAGGCGGTATTTGACAGTACATTCTAGATGTGGGTCAAGGATGTTTTGAAAAGTTGTTTTAAAGCGTCAGTATAGATTTGGTGATGATTACTGAAATTAGAATTTATGATTTCCTGAAAAGTCATATAAGTAGATGGCCTATTCTCATATTGTGGAATTTATACATTTTCAATCCTTTTTAGATCCTTCAGATTCAAACTATGTACTTGAAGTTTATCAGATCTTGCTATTCGGTCTTTATAAGACAGAATATGATGGTAGCAAGAGATCATTATTGGGTCTATTTTCGATATCCAATATTTATGGGTGAGAGAGGAGGAATAGTTCTTCGATAGATTTCAAGATTTTCTTGGAAAAAGCTATAGCCTTTATTAATGTTTTGCATCCCAAATATTCTCAGCGGAGAGACAGAAGAAGTTCCACTGCTTCCGACAGAACTACTTCATTCGGAGTACTTTTACGCAAACCGATACAAAGTTTGATTACCTTACGTTGTAGAGTATCCAATTTTGTCAATTGTGTATTCAGTCTTCACCGTAAAATATAGATCTATAATCGATTATGGATCGAATGAATGATCGATAAAATAAGAGCTCGATAGAGTAGTCGGCCCCCCATCTATTCCGACATATGTATTGGAGTAGTTGAATTCTTTTTTCAGTTTTATTCAAAATGACAGAAAATTGTATTCGGTGGACATGATCCGGGAAAAGATTCATCTTTGTTGTAAAAGTACTTACAGTCGACTTTTCTAGGGAAAGCTCATGACCCCTACCAGAAACGAATTGAGAGAGTAATTGTGTCGCCTCTTCTAGAGTTGATTGAATTTTGTCGATAGATCTGCCTGAAGTGTAAAGGCATATATCGTAGGCGAATTGTAGAACTTTGACATGTAAATTGGAGATCGTTTTTTCTTATCTATGATGAAGAATAATGAAAAGTAAAGGTGATAAAATTTCTCCTTGGAGTATACCCAGACTAGTATATCTCGGTACTAAAAGTTTATTATTCAATCTAATGATAATTTCTCGAAGACTATAAATTTGTGATGAAAGTGGAAAATTTGGAGGATAGTCCAATTATTTGCATTTCTGTTTGCAAAACATCTAAACTGGAATTATCGTACAATCCTTTTATGTCCGCGAATAAAGCTCTAGTTAAATTATTCTTTGATAAGATAAGTGTATGTCCTCAAACAGGTGGTTTATACTATCGTAAGTTGAATAACCTTTACGAAATCCGAACTGAAATTCGGGAAATTTTTTGCGATGTTCTAACCACCACTCGAGTCAGAATTTAATGATTCTTTCGAAAGTTTTGAGAATGCAGAAACTCTACGATATTGGTCTGTATGAATCTGCGTTATCAGGATTTTTTCCGGATTTCAATATAGGGACGACAATTTATTTTTTTCCATTATGGAGGAATAATACCTGAAGACCAAATTCGATTGAATATATTCAATAGTACTTTTTTTGCTTCCTCGGGAGCTTCGATAGCATGATGTATTGCACATTGTCGCAACCTGGTGAAGTGTTCGAATTTGATTTTAGAGCTCTTTTGAGTTCGTAAAATTCAAAAAGGGTGTCTAGTTCATGATTCGTCGAAAAGGTTATAGCTTTTTCGGGCGGAATGTACCAGGCGGGCAAAGTCTGTCTAAGAATTCTTCCGACCATTGACCTTCAATTACAGGGTGACTAACTGCTGTAGGGATATTTTTAATTGTTTTTGTATTCTTCCAGACGGATGAGATTTCTGCATTCATTTAGATCGCTGCAAAATTGTTTCCAGGATTCTTGTTTGCTTAGATTTATTATACGACGTGCTATAGCATCTCGCTTTCTATATACGATAAAATTGGTCACGATAGATGTTCTCAGATAATTTTTGAAGGCAAACATTTTGTTTTTCACAGCTGTTTTACACTTTTCATTCCACCAAGGTTTGCTTTTTGTGTAAGAGTAGGATTTATTTACTGGTATGCTAGCGTTGCAAGCGTTATTTAGAATTTCTAAGAACTTTTCATAGTCATTGATCTCCTCAACTTCAAAACAGGAAATATCTTCGAGGATTTTAGTAGACAAAGAAGGCCAATCAGTCTTATTAGTGTTGAATTTTTGGGAAGGTTGACGAGTAGTTATGTCAATGTTGCCCTTGTTCAGGTTAAATCTTATAGGGTAAATATCTGAACCTAGAGGAAATTCATCCACGAACAAGTTTTCTATGAAGGGGAATAGTGAAGCTGAACAGATAGATAAGTCTATAGCCGACTTGGCATTGTTTGGTGAAGGAATTCTTGTTGCCGAATCATCATTCAGAATAAAAAGATTTTTCTTTTCAAGTGACTCAACAAGTTCTGTGCCTGATGGAGAGTTAGACACCGAACCCCAGGAAGAGTGGTGTGCATTGAAATCTCCTGCAAGAATAAATCTGCTACCTACTTGGTTTATAAGGTGAATCCATTGAGATTCTTTGATGTGAGATCCCGGAAGAACATAAATGGAATATACAGTGTGTTCCAACGAAAATTTGACCGCTTCTATAACTCCGAAATGAGTAACATTAGCGAAAAACACCAAGACACGTCGATTTTTGTTTCGAGGGGGAGCATTTTTCGAAATAATTCGAAACTTGTCAGATCAACCCCCTACCCCCAGCAACCCTAATTTCGAAATTCATCATAGGGAATAAGGGTCGAGTGGCACCTTACTGTAAAGGTCTGTCAATTCTCCATTCTGATTTGTCATTTTAGAATTTTAAATTAACATACAGGGTGTCCCAACCGAGGGTAAGTTGAATTCCTGCAAATCCCAAATACTAAATGAAATCGATTTATTTTGGCATAATGCAAGCGCAGGTTTATGCTCGGTCTAGAAAAACGACCTACACTTGTGAATTTGGAGTTGGTGCAATCAACCCCCTATTTCCAGCATCCCCAACTCAAAAATCATTCGATCGAAAATAGGTCAAGTGGCACCTCGTTGGAAAGGTATTTCAATTTTCTCTTCGAATTTGGTATTTTCGAAATTCAGAATCAGCATACAGGTTGTCCCGGAGCAGGAACTTTGAAAACCCAAATAACTTTTTGAAACTGGTTCATTTCGGTATAATACGAGAACATGTTTATGTTTGATTCGAGAATAAGACTCTCATACGTGAATATGGAATTTTTGCAATCAATCTCTTCCATTCAGCATCCCCAACTCAAAAAATCATACAAGTGATTACAGGTTGAGTGGCAAAGTTCCAGAAAGATTTTTCTATTTTCTGAATCACTGAGGCATTGGTTTCAGTTTGGCAATCGAGGTTTTCTGGCGTGAGGATCAGGATGAGGGATGATGGAGAAACTGATTGGATGCTCATCTAAACAGGAAAACGAGATTTATTGAACTTGTATTCAATTGAAAACAAAAACTAACTTGATTATTACAACAATTGTTCAAAATGACCTCCGCCCACCTCCATACAGTTATACAGACGATTTTCGAACTCTCTTCTCACATTAGCGAAAACTTCAGGAGTCAAAAGTCGGCATTCTGTGATAATCCTCATCCGCAGCTCCTCCAGGTTTTCTGGTCTTGTGGCATAAACTTTAGATTTTAGATGGCCCCACAAAAAAAACCTAGGGATTTAAATCTGGTGACCTGGCTGGCCACTCAACAGGTCCTCTTCTACCAATCCACCTTCCTGGGAAATTTTCGTCTAAATATTGGCGCACCCGAGCATCATAATGCGGAGGAGCACCGTCTTGTTGAAAACGCATTTCGTCCTCAGAAAGAGTTGGATCGTTCTGTAAAATTTCTGTCAATCTAGGATGTATGTGTTCCTCTAACAACTGTAGGTAGCCATTTCCATTCAGATTACCCTCAATAAAGAAAGGCCCAACTAGATGATTGCCAAAATTCCTACCCAAACGTTCAACTTCTGAGGCCTTTGCGTGTGGGCCTCTCTAAACCTATGAGGATTCTGTGTGTCCCAATATCGACAATTATGTCTATTCACTTCACCACTGAGCATAAAGGTGCTTTCATCAGAAAAACAGATGTTATTCAGAAAATTTGGATTAGCGTTTAGGTTTTCACTTAGATTTTCACAAAACTGTAAACGACGATCTGGATCATCTTCGTTTATTTCATGCACTAATTTTACCTTGTAGGGGTGAAATTTGTGATGTTTCACGATTCTATGGACAGTTGTAGCTGATACACCAGTCAGACGGGATAGTTTTCTGATCGAAGTAGTATTCTCCATTTGTAGATGACCCACTACTGCCACTTCCGTTGCCTCATTTCTGGCAGGACATGCCACTTCATGTTTTTGTTTGCCACCGAACCCGTAGCTAGGAATTTGTCAACCAAATATTTAACGTACTGGTGACTGACTCCTTTCTCTTTCAGGATGGTTCCTATCGAATATCCTTGCCGTTTCTTTGGCACAACTGTTATTTCGAAAATACGTCGATACAATTTCGACCCTTTCCTCAGTGGAATAAACCATTTTCAGATTAATTTCAACTGACGAACAACAACAATAATGAGGAACTGATCTGAATAATAATAATATTTCATTGCAAAAATGAGAAATAACAGATGACTTCACGCCAGATGGAAATGAAAAAAATGTGAACATTTTCAATGCAGAAATCAGCTTTATTTCTTCGTAATTGATGCTTAACACATCGTACCCCAATACTTTTAACAGTTTCGAATTAATTTTAGTTGATAATTTCAAATGACGATATTGAATTTTTCGAAAGCGACATCCTGTATGGAGAGCCGAACTGAATGAAATGCTTTAATCATTCTGGAATTCAAAAACCTTTCTGAAGATATGCCACTTGAATTATTTGTATGATTTTCAAGTTGGGGATGCTGAATGGAAGGGGTTGATTGCAAAAATTCTATAACCACACAAGAAAGTCCTATTCTCGGATCAAACATGTTCTCGTATACCGAAATGAACCAGTTTCAAAAAGTTATTTGGATTTTCAACGTTCCTGCTTCGGGACACCCTGTATGATGATTCTGAATTTCGAAAATACCAAATTCGAAGAGAAAATTGCAGTACCTTTCCAACGAGGTGCCACTTGACCTATTATCGATCGAATGATTTTTGAGTTGGGGATGCTGGAAATAGGGGGTTGATTGCACCAACTCCAAATTCACAAGTGTAGGTCGTTTTTCTAGACCGAGCATAAACCTGCGCTTGCATTATGCCAAAATAAATCTATTTCATTTAGTATTTGGGATTTCCAGAATTCAACTTCACCCTTGGTTGGGACACCCTGTATGTTAATTTAAAATTCTAAAAATGACAAATCAAGGTGGAGAATTGACAGACCTTTTCAGTAAGGTGCCACTCGACTCTTATTCCCTATGATGAATTTCAAAGTTGGGTTGCTGGGGGTAGGGGGTTCATCTGAGAAGTTTCGAATTATTTCGAAAAATGCTCCCCCTCGAAACAAAAATCGACGTGTCTTGGTGTTTTTCGCTAATGTTACTCATTTCGGAGTTATAGGGAGGGTCAAATTTTCGTTGGAACACACTGTATTGGATTAACTTCATTTTTGGGAAGGGTTAGGTTTACCCCACTGATTGCAACGTTGTCCGAAATCGGAATAAGGTTTATTTCGGAAAATGCCATTGATCTTTTCAAGAGGATGAGGACTCTTCCTCCTCGACCCTGCATTCTATCCTGACGGAAAATATTATTTTTTGAAAAGATAGTTTGTTGAAAGGCTTCAGCCAAGTTTCACTAAATATTCCTATATCTATATTACATTATTCCAGATAAAGTTCTAACGAACCTTTATTAAAAAGTATTGACCTACAGTTCCATTGAAGACTCGCCATTGTGGATTAAATTATTATCTGTATTAGAATTATTGTTGTTTTTACTATACGATAAATTTGGAAATGAACTCGAAGAGTTGAATTCGATAAGGTACTTTTTGACAATAGTAAATATCAATTCAGTGAGATCAGGAAAGTTGCCTAGGGAGAGTGCAACTCCTCCCAAAATAGATGGCTCACTAGACATTTGAAATTGTAAAAAGTCTAAAATATAGATTTCTACTCACATTCGCAAGAATCTCGTTCAATTTTCTCTTCAGCTACTACTAGTCCGGCTTGTTCGTTGACTGGCAAATGGTGTTCCAGAGCATTCACACAATTTAGCATACTCCTGTAGAAACAGAAGATGAAATCAGTCATTAATAATTAATCGAATATAAAGAATTCTGAAAAAAAAAACACTTACCATGCAATATTCACATGCATTTCCTGCAAAACTTATCATGAAACTAATCTGTTTAAAATACGTAAAAGGCCATAAAAACAAATCAAATATAAGTAGAACTCATTTATTAAAAAACAAACATTAAATTGAAAACATTTCAAAAACATGCATGAAAATATTCAGAAATAAATTTTAAGCAAGAAAGCTTTCCAAAGAATATTTTTCTTCAACTTGTCTTTGTGCTTTCGGAATTTTCTGTTGGTTCACGATTGTCGTTAGAGTAAGGTGGAGGTAGATCGATTTCTCTCATTTTGTTTTCGGATGTTTGGGGTTTTCCAACTGAACTAAAGGTAAAAAAAAACAAAAATTAGAGTGAGGAATTTGAAAAAGAAAAATCAAAGAGAATAATGAATTTAGTTCAGAATTACTGGGTATTGTTTTACTATTTGATCGATCGAAAGAAAGTAAGATACTGAGTTATTCCGAAATTTTTGGTATAACGCATCTTAGCAACGTTATTACAACGATCAAAATAACTGGGGAATAATTATTTATAATACCTATTGCTGAAATAATTCCGATATATATACGGGGTGTCCACGCGAGATATTGAAAGTATATGGGTTGATTGGAGAATTTTTTGTTGTTGTCTTGAAAGTTATTCGAACTAAGTTCCGAAAATATTTTCAATACTGTGACATTTCCGGTTATACCGGAAGTTGACACCATCTTTGTTATTTCAAATGCAATAATATATTTTTATTTTTTCTTTTGTAGAAAATTAAATTCTGAACATTTTTTTCTCATTGAATCACATCCTAAAATCAACCAAAAGGAAGATATGAATTTTTCAAACGGAATTTTTCGATTTTTCGTTGTCTTTTAGAAGGCATAAAATACTGAATATCAATCAATATCGATTATTTCTAGTTAGTTGTTAGTAAAGAGGAGCATTCAACAGAATTTGATGCATTTAGAGGCATCACGGTATACAGGGTGTTTCCAAAGCATGTAGCAAATCGTAGTATATTCAAGGGTACAAAAGTCAGTTTTTTTTAATTAGACTGTCTATTTTTAGACACACCATTTAATTTGTAATACACACACCACAAAAATTGTTGCATCACCTGGTATTCTGAATTCCACAATCGATTAAGCAGACATATGAGGCGAAAAAAATCTTATCTATGTAGTAACATTTGTTTCCATATGATCTTAAACACAGCCGGCTCGGTGGCGTATGGGATATGATGCTCGTCTCCTACGCAGAGTTACCTGGGTTCAATCCCCACAAAGTCGGTGCGATTTTTCGGATTCTGGGAATCGCTTGAGTGTTCATCTTTCGGAGGAGATGTAAAGCTGTCGGTCCTGTCTAACAGAGATGTGTTGGACATTAAAGATCCCTTCCCTCGACACGAGAGGGGTTCGGCAAAATTCCCTGGTTAGTGAGGTGACAGAATTCCCCGGCGTGTCATTAGCCGAAAGGCAGAAATAGAGCACGTTAAAGGAAAAACAAACAAACAAACAAACGATCTTAAACACGTCTTGAACAAGAATGAGTTTATTTGACTATCAGTATTCATTGAATTTCTCTTCAGATTTCACGCTAAATTAATGCAAGTTTTCTGTGTTTCTTGTTGATTTTCGAATCTTCAAATTTATTGTAATGGCTGCTTACCGTCCTGGACGCTATTTGAGTGATCATGAAGTGGTAAGAATTGTAACACTTCTAGAGGAGGGGCGAAGCCAACGTTACGTGGCTAACTTGTAGAATGTTAACCAAAGCACTATTTCAAGAGCAATTAATCGGTACCACGAAACAGGGGAATATGGAAGAAGAGTTGGACAGGGAAGAAATCGGATAACAACACCAGTTGATGATCGTTGGCTTCGTTTAACTGCACTAAGAGTTCAGCACTGTACGGCTAGAATGCTACAAAATGAACTTGCACTTTTCAGAAATGTGTATATTTCATTGCAAACTGTTAGGAACAGACTCAGACTAAGGGTGGCTTCTACCAGCCGATGTCTCACCAGAGAGCATCGAGTTGCAAGACTTCAGTTTGCAAATTGGGGTATTCCAGAATGGTCAAATATTCTCTTTTCCGTCGAGTCTAGGTTCTGTTTAGTATTAAATGATAGACGCATGCCTGTATATAGACGATCTGGGGAACGGTATCAGCAATGCAATATCCGGCAAACCGAAGACTTCGGAGGGGGCTCAGTAATGGTGTGGGGTGGCATTTCTTTCCATGATCGAACTGAGTTAGTTCTAGTGAATAAAGGAAGAATGACAGCGGCCAGATACATCGCAGATATCCTTGAACCCCATGTTGTACCCTTTGGCCCATTGATTGGCGAAAACTTCATTTATATGCATGATGATGCTCGGCCTCAAGCAGCTAGAGTAGTAACAGAATTTCTGCAAAATGCCGAAATTGATATTTCAAGATGGCCAGCTAGAAGTTCCGACTTAAATCCCATAGAACATGTTTGGGAAAACTTGGGGTGGCAAATTCAGCATCGTAGGATGCCTTGTAGGACACTCCAACAACAAGAAAATCTGCTTCCTGAAATTTGGAACTCAATGACTCAAGAGTACATCCAAAATTTGTTTGAGGGGCTTCCGAGTCGTATACTGGCAGTAATTAGGGCCCGGGGAGGAAACACTCGATTTTGAAAATGATTAGTAACCATTCGATGCTAGTTGATTGGTCTCTTCGCGAATGTTTAAAGATGGTAGAATTTTTTAATTTTTCATTAACATTTCCATCATAAATTCATCTCTCTTGAATGAATTTATTTTACACTTCAGAAAGTTACCTAACGACTCTATAATGACCAACCTAAAAGTTCATATAGTATTGTCGTAAAAGTAGGGTGATGCGACAATTTTTGTGGGAGTGTATTAATAGGCATCGATCTGTTATAGGTTTCCCTGTACCTAAAATGCATCGTTTCCGAGTTATTCGCCATTTTATCCCAAAAATAACGATTTTTCGCGCGAGGACCTTGAAATTCGCAGATTATATGGCCGGAAATCTCTCAAACAATGCATTCGATCTCGCAATTCGAGACCCATCTCGAAATTTTCATCATAGTAATTCCGTATTAGGAGCTCATCAGTGTCGCATATCGCTTCTCAGTATCCTAACCAACTGCAAAGGGGTACTCTAACGATTCCAGAAATACGAGAGTCGCCCCTTATGGACCGACACAGTGAAATTGTTTACGGACTTGAGAAAAGCAAGGAAAAATAACAAATCGATGTGAGTAAGTGAAAATTCCAACACTTGTAGAACATCTTTCGCCGGTCCGTGAATCAAATCATCGTTCAAAACGAGCGAGATAGTCGAGTTGGTTTCGGTGCTCCAGTCCTCGTTTCCAGGAAAAACCTTCTGTCGGTTAATATTTGATGAAACAAATATCTTCCGCAATAAACTTCGCGAGGAGTCTACATATGTAAACTCGCGACAAGGAGGATTATTCAAAAATCCGTAGATCCATAATTAATCCTTCCTAACAAGAGATAGTTCTCAAATCTGCTGGTCAACAGCACCGAAACCAACAGGACTATCTCGCTCGTTTTAAACATTGAGGTGATTCACGGACCGGTGAAAGATGTTCTACAAATGTTGGAATTTCCATGTTCTCACATCTGTTTGTTATTGTTCGTTGCTTTTCTCGAAGTTCGGTAGTGGGCTTACCATCTCGGTCCATAGAGGACGACTCTCGTATGTATGTACGAGATGCGTATTTTCTGGAATCGTTAGGGTACCCCGATGTAGTTGGTTGGGGTGCGTTTCACTACACCATAGCTTCTTCAGGCGAATGAATGTACAGAAATTATGACAACTATATGTAGATACAATTGAAAATATAAATACAAATGTTCTTAAGCGACTAAAACCTTATTGAGTTACTTCTTCTTAAGTGGTTATTGATGACAGGTATATCCAATAACATTAAGGAATAGATTGCTCCCTGAAGAAATTCAATAGAGGTGAAGGGCTTAAATCGACTCGTTATTAAATGAGTCTACCTGAGTGTTTGTGTTTGTTGATTTCAAAAGCTTCCCAAAGATCTACTTTTTAAAATTTATTATCTGTATGCAAAATTTCAAACTGTGGGGCCAAAAAGTGATCATTTTCTAGGAGATGATTCGCGTAGTTTGAATCAGAGTTTTTATTTGAAAAACTGCGTTTATGTTCGGATATTCCAATATTGAAATTTCCATGTGTTCTACCAATGTAGAAATGAAAACAGTGATTGCAATTCAATCTATAAACACCTGATTTATTATTTTTATTCGATTTGGTTTTATTGTTTTTATATATTTGTCTAAGCTATTATTAGGTTGGAAAACTATGTTGAAATTATTTCTACTCAAGAATGATTTCAATTTTTCACTTGTAATGCCAACGTAGGTTAAGGTGTTGAATTTTTGTTTCAATTTATCGACAGGATAAACTTCATTCAATGCGATTCTACTTTGTTTTTATTCAAAATATTGTTCAATTGACGAGGCTTTTAAGTGATAGAAATCCATTTTCACAAATACAAGTAAACGATGATTTCTACTAAAATACATGATAAAATGCTCGACGCGTTTCGATACACAGTATCTTTATCAAGAGCGAATGAATACTACAAATATATCTTACTAACAAATTTTTATATATACTAAAGCGGCAATTCAGAGTTATCCGTACTTGAAATAATGTTTAGGTAATAAATTTAATAAGTGTGAGTTATTTTTGTCTACCTGATCATAAAGAATTTTCGGTGAATACCTAAATCTATTAATATCAAGTACTTCTAGAAGGCTGAGTTTTATACCTCTATTCTCAGAATGTAGGATTTTAAATTCTGAATTGAAAGAGTGACCATTTTCTTCTAAGGTGACTTGAATAATTTGAATCGGTTTTTCCATTGATGATGGTGTAGTAAAACGCGTTACGGATCACAATTATTCAGTAAAATTCCTCGAAAAATATTACTCGTTTTTGTTATTGATAATGGAATTCTACCAAGTAAATGCCTCTCAAATTCAAATGTAATACAGATGATCACTCAATAAGGACGAAAATGCAGTCTGACACTTCGTTGGCTCTTGTGGGGCTGCGTGCATGGCGTGAAGATTTGAAAACTAGCTCTTGTCAGTAAGAATTATTCATTGATCTATGGATGTTTGAATAATTCTTCTTATCTCATGTTATAATTGTAGATTTCTCGCGAAGGATATTGCAGAAGATAATTGTTCGATATAACTGTTCATTTTCATTTGCTGTACGGTCTTCTTTCACAGAGACACAGCCCGTCTAAAATTACCGAGTTTATGTACAATTTTCGACTCGATAAACAATTTTTAAAACAAAATGAATAGTTATTTAGCGGGATCGAGAAATAGATGGACACTAATCAATAGAAGAGTGCCAAGAACCTGACCCACACATTTGAAAATTTAAATTTATTTCGAAGAAGTTGCGATATATTAAAACTTTATTCTTCTAAAAATTCAACAGTACTAAGGAATGCATGGGAATAATCGAAATTAAATGATACAGGACTTTGATTGTTGTTGTTCCTCGAGGTCGTCCTTGCCTAAGTCTCCTTTCATGACTACCAGTCTCTCTATACCAGCGTATCATTCTGGGAACAGTTACTGGGGACTCCCCAAACCTTTGGCTTATTCTTGTATAAAACAAACCTACGTAAGACAAGACCACTATTAATTTTCGTGATTCGCGTTGTATTATTTCCGACAATTAAAATTTTCAAGAAGTACATACGTTACTGGCAAAAACTGATCAACAACTGCTGTTATCAATATGTGTAGATTTCTTGCAAAATCTTGATTTATTTCTTTCATTTTATTTCCCACGAGAGTAATATGTGCGCTAGGACGAAAGATCGAATAGTTTCTGTATATCTAGATGGTTAAATATACCACCGCACATGGTGGAAAGAACACATCCTTTTTATTTTGACAAATGCGGCTGCTGGTTCGAGCCCGGGAAGGTATGGTGGTTGTTACTGTCCATGTGTTTAGATGTTATTATGATTAATTGATGGATAATGTACAAAAATAACAAGTCCAGACCTGAAAGATCAAGGAAGGACGGGCGTGGTTGAAAAGGTAGAAAAAATATTCTCATTTCATGAATGCAATGTTTTAATGAACAAATATAAACTCTAAAACTATTATAGACATGTACAAACTATATACACTTATCTTACTATATACACTTATCTTACTATATACCGGGTGTAACTGAAACTTGGGTCACTCCTGTAACTTTCTTTTTGGAATGTTTTGAAGAAATTTGAGAATCGGATAGAAGACAACATTTTGAATTTGATAACATTAATATGTTTCGAATCATCAACCAAGTCAGTAACTATATCCAATTATGGTTTCTTGTCCTTCAATAATCTATTGATTTTGAAATTTCTGGTTTTCGAGGACGGCCAAAGGAAGCAAACAAACTATTCCATTAATTATTTGCCAACGTTTCGTCAAACTTTATTGGCTTTCTCAAAGCCCCTAATTGAAAAGACTCTGTTATTTGTTCCATGTTTTTTGTGAGTTGTTTATGTCAATCTATCAACCTACAGATGCGCGTGAGATTACCCCGAGACGACGACCCTCGTTAGTTGTCACTTGCAAGTAAGAATAATGCCCCTGCTAGTTCAAGCGGTGAGTGGTCGTCACTGAACTTTTTCGATGGTAAGAAAAATGAATTGCGCCAATAGTGTATCTTTTGAATTTGGGAGGCTTTTACTTGGTAAAATTCCATTATCAATAATAAAAAAACAGGTACTGTGTTTTAAGGAATTTTACTTAATAATTGCGATTCGTAACGCGTTTCACTTCACCGTAGCTTCTTCAGACGAATGAATATACAGACAAAATATAAATGAGAATATAACTATAAATGTTCTTGAGTAATTAAAAGTTTATTGGGTTGCTTCTTCTTAAGTGGTTATTTATGACAGGTATATCCAATAAAATTAAGGAATAGATTGCTCCCCGAAGAGATTCAATAGAAGTGAAGGGCTTAAATCGACTTGTTCATTGATGAGTCTACCTTACTGTTTGTATTTATTGATTTCTAAAGTTTCCCAAAGATCTACCTTCCAATATTTATTTTCTGTATGCAAAATTTCTGTAATTAATGATTTTGCTGTCGAAATTATGTTTTTAACAACATTCCTCCGAAAGATACGTATTACTTAGTTGAAAAATTATTAGAAAAGAATCATGTCAATACTATCATTAAATCAGATATTCTTTCATCATTACAAATTTGTTTAGATCAAAATTATTTCCATTTCAATAACAAATATTATACTATTGAAGACGGCTTGATTATGGGCAATCCGTCCTTTGTTAGCAGAAATATTCATGAATAACTTAGAGAAATTAATTCATAATCATCCACTCAGTAAATATTGTTTATACTGGTATCGCTTTGTAGACGATATCATTATTTGCTTCACTGGAACAGATACACAGTTGAAAATTTTCGAAAATCATATAAATTCATTAAATCCAAAAATTGCATTCACAACCGAAATAGAAAGCAATAATTCGATAAATTTCTTAGACGTAACAATTTCGATTGAAAATGGAAAACATGTTTTCGCAATTTACCATAAGCTGTCACATATATATATATATATATATATATATATATATATATATATATATATATATATATATATATATATATATATATATATATATATATATATATATATATATATATATATATATATATATATATATATATATATATATATATATATATATATATATATATATATATAATACATAACTCGTCGTGTCATCCATATCAACATAAAATGTCAGCATTCAATAGTTTTATTCATAGATTGATTAACATCCCGTTATCACCAGAAAATTTCAACAAAGAACTAAATTTGATTAAACAAATAGCCAAAATAATGGTTACAATCCCAAACTAATAAATAATATTTTAAATAAAAACAAAGTAGAATCGCATTGAATGAAGTTTACCCTGTCGATAAATTGAAACAAAAATTCAATACCTTAACCTACGTTGGCATTACAAGTGAGAAACTGAAATCATTCTTAAGTAGCAATAATTTCAACATAGCTTTCCAAACTAATAATAATTTAGGCAAATATATAAAAATAATAAAACCAAACCAGGTAAAAACAATAAATCAGGTGTTTATAGATTGAATTGCAATGACTGTGATAATTTCTACATTGGTAGAACACATAGAAATTTTAATATTAGAATATCGGAACATAAACGCAGTTTTTCAAATAAAAAATCAGATTCAAATTACGCGAATCATCTCTTAGAAAATAATCATTCTTTCGACACACAGTTTGAAATTTTGCATACAGATAATAAATATTGGAAGGTAGATCTTTGGGAAACTTTAGAAATCAATAAATACAAACAGTAAGGTAGACTCATCAATGAACAAGTCGATTTAAGCCCTTCACTTCTATTGAATCTCTTCGGGGAGCAATCTATTCCTTAATTTTATTGGATATACCTGTCATAAATAACCACTTAAGAAGAAGCAACCCAATAAGCTTTTAATTACTCAAGAACATTTATAGTTATATTCTCATTTATATTTTTTCTGTATATTCATTCGTCTGAAGAAGCTACGGTGTAGTGAAACGCGTTACGAATCGCAATTATTAAGTAAAATTCCTTAAAACACAGTACCTGTTTTTTTATTACTAGTTTATCTGCAAGCCAATTTAAATTTCAAAATGGAAAAGAAAGCCGTTTTCTTTTGACAGGAATTCGAATAAAACGAATTCGTTTCTACTACTCCAATCGGAGAGGTTCGGTCTGTCAACAAGTTGTCACTCTAACCCTTTCGAAGTCGACAACGAACACAAAATGTTCGTATAAATATTGCACTAATTCACAACCATGGTTGTACTGCTAGCCAAGTCTGTACACTACACATCGAAAAATACTTGTCAATCTGTGTATGTGTTCCCACAATTCAGTAAGAACAGAAATAAACAGGTAACCTATATTTAATTGACTACAATGGTATTTCTATACGGAATTGGGTTTGAAATGAATATTTAATCGATATAAATTTTATAAAGAGAGAATGCAATTATTTTTGGTTCGGTTTTTATTTTTCAATCTACGGTGCCATGAATATTGCCAATTTACCTTAATCGATCAAAGAAACAACAACAAAGCAACTGACATCAAAATTTCAAATTTGCTCTGTCCAGACCATATTAATGTTCTCCAAAATCATTTTTGAATAGCCGAGAAGAAGTAAACACATCACCTATATTTTGTTGACTACAATGGTATTTCTATAAGGAATTGGGTTAGAAATGAATATTTAATGGATAGAAATTTAATAAAGAGAGAATGCAGAGGACTGTCTAGCAACAAGTGTATTTCAGTGTCACTATCTCGTAATTATTTATGAACTAATTGCTGGAGTCTTGAAGTACTGATTTCGAATGGATGTCATAAGTTATTATCGAATATAGCGCAGAATAAGATGACATTCAATGAATAGTTGAGGAAAATCATTACTCAAAGGTAAATTATTAAATATTCAGACCACTTATTCGATATTTCTGACTCAATGTCCTAGTACCCAAAACCGACGGTTATAAAATGCATTCTTCGATACTTGTACCTAATTCAGTCGCCTTCAGAATTATAATAGCAACTAATCTGTAGTTCAAAGATTCAAATAATTTTCTCTAGTGACTTCTTGGATAAAATCATCCCATGTTTTTAAAATGTTTTTAAAATTTCAATTTTGTTGCTTTTGATCTGTTTACTTCTTTGTACTTTGACTGTTTTTTCTATACCATGTAGCCTTGAGGAAGCCGATAAAGTTAGGCAAAACGTTGGCAAATAATTAATGGAATAGTTTGTTTGCTTCCTTTGACCGTCCTCAAAAACCAGAAATTTCAAAATCAATCAACTGATATGTTTTACATTTCGTTTTCGGTTATGCCGGAAACGATAATTTCGATTTTCTAATGGGACACCCTGTTTTTTTTGCTTATTTTAATTGTTCATCTCATCCTACGACCTTTTGATATATTTTTGAAACAAAAACAAAACACAATCTTTTTTTTGTAATTTTCATCTTTCGTTCTAGAAGGCCAGTGACAATTAGCTTAGCTAGACATCTTCTATCACGAAAATGCAAAATTGTATCTAAAAATTTGAGTGTTCATTTTTTACGGGTTGCCAAAGTTTTAAAATTCATTTCTTCCTGCAGAAGTAGATTTCCTTCTGAGACAACCATATCGGGCCAGCCGGTATTACAGAAGCAGTATTTTTTATACCACTCACGTCACTTTATTCTTAACGGTTCCGAATTCTAGCGGAAAATACCTACGCAATTTTTACAGAGTTTCCCCATTCGCTAATAACAATAACTACGTTGGCGATACTAAATTTTTTGTTCATACTTATAATACTCTGTGATCATAAAAATATCAGTGAGGCATACCAAAATTCCATTTTTGTTAATTATCGACATTGCGAATTAGTGAATTCAGTTTTGAGTATGAATCAATACACCCAAAGTGAAAAAGTCGATATGCTCCTCATTCATGGAGAGTGCAGGCAAAATAGCGTTCAAGCTGAACAATTATACAGAGGGAGCCATCCGGAAAGACTTCATCCGAATATAACCTATTTCTCTAAAGTTGAACGATAATTTCGTGAGGTGCAACCTGCTGAAGAGGAGAATTTCTTTATCGACGAAGATACCGAAATAGACGTAACGACATTTGTTGATATTAATCCAATCACATCAACAAGGAAAATTGCCGAGGAGCTTGGTATAAGCCACCAAAGCGCATGGAGAATTAGAATAAAACATAAGTAGGAAAATGAAGAGTGATACATAATATCCCATAAAGATTTTATTCAGTGACGAATCACGTTTCACGAACAATGGGATGCTTAATAGGCAAAATTATATACAGTGTGTTCCAACGAAAATTTGACCCCCCCTATAACTCCGAAATGAGTAACATTAGCGAAAAACACCAAGACACGTCGATTTTTGTTTCGAGGGGGAGCATTTTTCGAAATAATTCGAAACTTCTCAGATCAACCCCCTACCCCCAGCAACCCTAACTTTGAAATTCATCATAGGGAATAAGGGTCGAGTGGCACCTTACTGAAAAGGTCTGTCAATTCTCCACCTTGATTTGTGATTTTTAGAATTTTAAATTAACATACAGGGTGTCCCAACCAAGGGTGAAGTTGAATTCCTGGAAATCCCAAATACTAAATGAAATAGATTTATTTTGGCATAATGCAAGCGCAGGTTTATGCTCGGTCTAGAAAAACGACCTATACTTGTGAATTTGGAGTTGGTGCAATCAACCCCCTATTTCCAGCATCCCCAACTCAAAAATCATTCGATCGATAATAGGTCAAGGGGCACCTCGTTGGAAAGGTACTGCAATTTTCTATTCGAATTTGATATTTTCGAAATTCAGAATCATCATACAGGGTGTCCCGAAGCAGGAACATTGAAAATCCAAATAACTTTTTGAAACTGGTTCATTTCGGTATACGAGAACATGTTTGATCCGAGAATAGGACTTTCTTGTGTGGTTATAGAATTTTTGCAATCAACCCCTTCCATTCAGCATCCCCAACTTGAAAATCATACAAATAATATTCAAGTGGCATATCTTCAGAAAGGTTTTTTGAATTCCAGAATGATTAAAGCATTTCATTCAGTTCGGCTCTCCATACAGGATGTCGCTTTCGAAAAATTCAATATCGTCATTTGAAATTATCAACTAAAATTAATTCGAAACTGTTAAAAGTATTGGGGTACGATGTGTTGAGCATCAATTACGAAGAAATAAAGCTGATTTCTGCATTGAAAATGTTCACATTTTTTCATTTCCATCTGGCGTGCAGTCATCTGTTATTTCTCATTTTGCAATGAAATATTATTATTATTCAGATCAGTTCCTCATTATTGTTGTTGTTCGTCAGTTGAAATTAATCTGAAAATGGTTTATTCCACTGAGGAAAGGGTCGAAATTGTATCGACGTATTTTCGAAATAACAGTTGTGCCAAAGAAACGGCAAGGATATTCGATAGGAACTATCCTGAAAGAGAAAGGGGAGTCAGTCACCAGTATGTTAAATATTTGGTTGACAAATTCCTAGCTACGGGTTCGGTGGCAAACAAAAAACATGAAGTGGCATTTCCTGTCAGAAATGAGGCACAAAAGTGGCAGTAGTGGGTCATCTACAAATGGAGAATACTACTTCGATCAGAAAACTATCTCGTCTGACTGGTGTATCAGATACAACTGTCCATAGAATCGTGAAACATCACAAATTTCACCCCTACAAGGTAAAATTAGTGCATGAAATAAACGAAGATGATCCAGATCGTCGTTTACAGTTTTGTGAAAATCTAAGTGAAAACCTAAACGCTAATCCAAATTTTCTGAATAACATCTGTTTTTCTGATGAAAGCACCTTTATGCTCAGTGGTGAAGTGAATAGACATAATTGTCGATATTGGGACACACAGAATCCTCATTGGTTTAGAGAGGCCCACACGCAAAGGCCTCAGAAGTTGAACGGTTGGGCAGGAATTTTTGGCAATCATCTAGTTGGGCCTTTCTTTATTGAGGGTAATCTGAATGGAAATGGCTACCTACAGTTGTAAGAGGAACACATACATCCTAGATTGACAGAAATTTTACAGAACGATCCAACTCTTTCTGAGGACGAAATGCGTTTTCAACAAGACGGTGCTCCTCTGCATTATGATGCTCGGGTGCGCCAATATTTAGACGAAAATTTCCCAGGAAGGTGGATTGGTAGAAGAGGACCTGTTGAGTGGCCAGCCAGGTCACCAGATTTAAATCCCTAGATTTTTTTTGTGGGGCCATCTAAAATCTAAAGTTTATGCCACAAGACCAGAAAACCTGGAGGAGCTGCGGATGAGGATTATCACAGAATGCCGACTTTTGACTCCTGAAGTTTTCGCTAATGTGAGAAGAGAAATCGAAAATCGTCTGTATAACTGTATGGAGGTGGGCGGAGGTCATTTTGAACAATTGTTGTAATAATCAAGTTAGTTTTTGTTTTCAATTGAATACAAGTTCAATAAATCTCGTTTTCCTGTTTAGATGAGCATCCAATCAGTTTCTCCATCATCCCTCATCCTGATCCTCACGCCAGAAAACCTCGATTGCCAAACTGAAACCAATGCCTCAGTGATTCAGAAAATAGAAAAATCTTTCTGGAACTTTGCCACTCAACCTGTAATCACTTGTATGATTTTTTGAGTTGGGGATGCTGAATGGAAGAGATTGGTTGCAAAAATTCCATATTCACGCAAGAGAGTCTTATTCTCGAATCAAACATAAACATGTTCTCGTATTATACCGAAATGAACCAGTTTCAAAAAGTTATTTGGGTTTTCAGTGTTCCTGCTCCGGGACACCCTGTATGCTGATTCTGAATTTCGAAAATACCAAATTCGAAGAGAAAATTGAAATACCTTTCCCAAGAGGTGCCACTTGACCTATTTTCGATCGAATGATTTTTGAGTTGGGGATGCTGGAAATAGGGGGTTGATTGCAACAACTCCAAATTCACAAGTGTAGGTCGTTTTTCTAGACCGAGCATAAACCTGCGCTTGCATTATGCCAAAATAAATCGATTTCATTTAGTATTTGGGATTGGCAGGAATTCAACTTTACCCTCGGTTGGGACACCCTGTATGTTAATTTAAAATTCTAAAAATGACAAATCAGAATGGAGAATTGACAGACCTTTACAGTAAGGTGCCACTCGACCCTTATTCCCCATGATGAATTTCGAAATTAGGGTTGCTGGGGGTAGGGGGTTGATCTGACAAGTTTCGAATTATTTCGAAAAATGCTCCCCCTCGAAACAAAAATCGACGTGTCTTGGTGTTTTTCGCTAATGTTACTCATTTCGGAGTTATAGGGGGGGTCAAATTTTCGTTGGAACACACTGTAGGTAGAACAGGAAGAAATTTTAATGTTAGAATCTCTGAACATAAACGCAGTTTCATCATGTTAAACATATTAATGTTATCAAATTCAAAATATTGTCTTCTATCCGATTATCAAATTTCGTCAAAATATTCCAAATAGAAAAAAAGTTACAGGGGTGGTCCTAGTTTTAGTTACACCCAGTATACAGTTTATTTAAAAAGGCTTATCAAACTTCTTGTACCAGAAGTTGTGGATATTATCTATACCTGTGGATTCGTTATTCCTTTGAAGTCCATATGTTTGATATCAAGGCGTTGTTTTTAATTATTAATTATATTAGACTACGTGTCGTACAATGAAATGTTTTGTTTTACTCAAAAACTTGACGTCGTACAAAAAAATCACAAGAGAGATTCTTTCTTGAAATCTTATTGGAAACTTCAAAATTTTTTTTATTCTTGAAAATATCAGTAGCGTCCTAGTTTTTTCTTTGAGAATAACCTGCGTTGTGCTCATTCGATAAAAAAAAAACCGGTATGGAAGTATTTTCGGATCTATGTTTATGTAAACTTTTTCATGAAATTACTTCAACAATCACCTGCCTAAATATTGCAGTGTCTTTTTTAAGCACCCTGTACATATTATACCTATATATCAATAATATTAAAACGTTTGAAACATCTTCTTGAACTGATGGGAGAAATATTTCAGATGGAGTATGATAAGACGAACTCAATCGTACGATGGAAGTGAGAGAAGAATTGGAGCTCGTAACATGGGGAAGTTGTAAACGGAGAAGGTGAGTTAAGTAAATTACTGTTACTGATTAGGTGGTACCCTTAAGTTTTGAAAGAAACTAATCATGTGCTGCTTGAACCTCCACTTCTCTGCTTCTTTCAACCCTTTAATAGCAGGAAGAAACGACAGAAGGAACATCATTTCGGGATCCTGCACACCTGCTGGGCAACTTTGAAGAACTTGACTATTAGCAAGTTCTGAAGGCTGATCCAATTTCTGTAAGACAGAAAATTGAAATGGAATAACAGCATTTTGTTCTTGTGGGGTTCTAGTGCGTGAAGGTTTAGCGGCAATTGAGGGCTGAAATTGTGTTTCTGCTATGGGTGACATATTGCGGGATGGTTCACTATCATAAAATTGAGTATCGGAAGAAGCACTTAACCACTGTTCGTTATGCAGTGATACAGGCTGAGTTGTAGTATCAGCTAAAACAGATTCAGATACTTCAAAATATTCCTTCTTTATCATTTCATCGGAAGTTCCTGGATCAGATTCAGATACTTCGAATTCTTCCTTTGTGAGTTCACTGAAATTTCTAGACGGTTCTTTCTTTTCGAAGGAATTCCTCAAAAACTCGAGTTCTTCGAAAAAATGATATTTCCTACTCTTTCTTGTCGGATCGCCGTTGTTATCTTTCTTGAGGCACTTGATAAAATGGTCCTTTATATGTCGCCATTTGGATTTCGCCGTTATCACTGAAACAAAAATAAAACTGTTTGAATATAAAAAGGGAGAGGTAAACATACTCTTACATATGTAAAGGATAGACTGCTTTCTGAGGTTTAGTACTGCAGCTATGTCCAATATTGTGAATAGAGAAAAATGACTTCCACTTCCCCGTGTTCTTTTTGGTGTGGAATTCATTACCCCATAGATTCAAGCTAGCTTTTGTCGTTTTTATAATTTTGAAAACTTTCGGAATCAGCAAAAAGCCAATAGTTCGATTGTTTTTGAAGTTAATTGAGAATAATTTTGACATTGTACAGGCACTTTTTACGTAAAATTGAACTGCGTGTAGGAAATTCTCTGTTGGCCAAAAGTTCTTTTAATTATAATGCTAACTTGCGTTTTCTTGATTACATATAGTTATTTTTTCTTTCTAAAATGATACAGTGTGTTACATAATAGTATGTCACAACTTGAGGGGGCAAATCTACGTGCAATTGTAAGAAAAAAAGTTCATATAAACCGCAAAAGCTTCGTTACGGAGCTACAAGATGTTGAAATTTCCGGAAAAAATTGGTTTTTTCTTCAAAACTCCTGCAGTTTTTCAGATATTCGGCCCAAATTTGGAATTATAACTAGAATCTACAAGGTGTTTTCTTTTCCGGAGCTATGTCGTCTCTTGCCCTTTCAAACTTTTTTGCAGTACGCCACTGATCAGCGTGCAATCAATTTTCGTCATCTTCGTTCAATTTAGAAACTTTTTTGACACTTGTAATTTTTTCGTATCTGCGACCGCTCTCGAGCAGAAAATTATTAAACTATTGTATGATTTCGCTGAATTGAAAGCACTTCTAATTAAAAAAAATGACTAGTAGGCTTTGATTTTTAACGTGTATATATTTATTTTGACAGTTGCTAAAGTTGAACCAGTGTCTGCTCGAATTGTTCATCAAATTAATGACTAGTTTTAAGACTTTTGAAGTTATTGCAGTAAGAAAAAATGGCTAATTTTACTAACGACGAATTGGCTGATATCCATTACATGTACGGTGCGCTTTCCAAATCGAGTAACACCAGACAGGCGAACATTTTCAAATATCCACAGAAGGTTGCGGCAAACTGGTACTTTCACTGCAAATAATCATTTAAAAGGTGCAACTCAAACTATGAAAACTCCAGATATTGAGGAAACAGTTTGTAATTGTATTGATTTGAATCCCCATGTGAGTACAAGAAAATTTGGAAATCAGTTGAATATTACACATGTTCTAGTTTGGAGGATTCTCCACGACTTTTTATTGTACCCGTTTCATATTCAACTCGTCCAAACTCTACTTCCTCGAGATTTTCCTTCAAGACTGAATTTCTGCCGATGGTTCTTAGATGAAATTAGAGAAAACGCTCATTTTGATAGTGAAATAATGTTCACAGACGAAGCTTACTTTTCGAACACTGCTATCACAAATTATCACAATAATATAATAATAATTATTGGGCTGAGGAAACCCCCATTTGAATTAAGAATCTCATCATCAAGAACAATTCTCACTAAATATTTGGGTAGGGATAATTGGAAATTATTTGCTTATTTGCTCATTATTTGGTGAGAAACATGTGGTTCATGCATGACGGGGCACCAGCACATTTCAGTTGACAAGCTAGGGAATTCGTGAATAATATATACAACAACCGATCGATAGGTCAGAGTGGGCCAGAACCATGGCCTCCTATTTCCCCAGACTTAGATATTTTAGAACTTTTCTTATGGGGATATCTCAAAAGTTCAGTTTATACCACTCCAGTGAATACTGTAGAAGCATTGACAAATCGAATAATAACCTCTTGTGACACGATAAGAAATACCCCAGGAATATTTAAAAGAGTGCGTGATATTATGCGAAGGACAGAGGCCTGTAATCTTGTAGGTGGAGGACAGTTCCAGCAATTTATTTAGTTTTTATATGTTCTTCTTTTTAGTTTGATATTGAATAAGTATAAGTTCAGTCTCAGAAGACGAGCTATCAAAATAATAGCAAATTTTGGGCATACATATCGAGTATTTCTATTTTTTTTTCATTTAGCGAATAACATACAATTAAAATAATTCAAATTCAATAATTTTTCACTAGAAAACGGTTGGAGATACGAAAAAATTACAGGTGTCAAAAAAGTTTCTAAATTGAACGAAGATGACCAAAATTATTGTACGCTGATCAGTGGCGTACTACAAAAAGGTTTGAAAGGGCAAAAGGAGACATGGCCTCGAAAAAGAAAACACCTTGTGAGTTTCACAAAAATCTAGGACGAGTAATGATGGAGGCTGTGAAAAATAGCTTGCATTCCAAATTTGGACTGAATATCTCAAAAACTGCTGGAGTTTTGAAGAAAAAAACAATTTTTTCCGGAAACTTCAACACCCTATAGCTCCGTAACGAAGCTTTCGCGGACCTATGTCTATATGAACCTTTTTTCTTAAAATTGCACGTAGATTTACCCCCTCAAGTTGTGACATACTATTATGTAAAACCCTGTTTTGAATGTGCACTCAATTTTTTCATCCAGGACATTATTTTATGGGGAACCAAAAATTGTATATATTTTCCCTAATTTTATCTAGTAGTGATTTCTTCGGAGACAACAATCTATTCGACTGTGGACAATATGGTTTCCAGAGTAAAAAGAGTACTAACGCGCTTTATCAGACATACACTTTCATGTTTTGAGAATGGGTCGCTCTCCCTGTCAGCTTTCCTAGACCTCACGAAAGCGTTCGATTGTGTTGTGCATTCGTTGCAGCTGGAGAAGCTGCAAAGTTACCATTTCGATAGTGACAGTGCAAAACTCATCAAATCATACTTGTCAGATCGTTATCAGATGATCTTTTTTAAAGGAGAGATTTCCCAAAAGAGTTTAATCAACTGTGGAGTACCTCAGGAGTCTATTTTGGGGCCGGTTCTTTTTCTGATATTTATAAATGGTTTCCATAGTTTCTTCGATTCCGTGGAATCGATTCTATTTGCTGATGATAGCACTGTCACTGTCGGGGGTGCTGAACTGGCTGATCTGGTTGCGTTGGGTGATTCGGCACGATTGTCTGCAATGCGATGGTTCTCCTCAAATAAATTATGCATGAATGATGAAACGACTCAATAAGTGCTCTTCTCTCTTAAGGGAGGCGGTGGAATGGACTTCGCCGAATCTGTCAAGTTCTTGGGTCTCTATCTGGATCCCAAGGTCATGTGGACCAGGTGGCTCACAAATTGAGCAGGAACATATTTTTATTACGATGCCCTTCAAATAACCTCTCTTCTAGAGTGTTGATCTCTGTTCATTATGATCTTTTCCACAGTCTCTTATATATGGTATCATTTTGTGGGGTAACAGTGCGGTAAGCGGAACTGAAAGGATAATTCGATTGCGAAGAAAGTCAATCAGAATTATCACTGGTGCATCATATAGAGCAGATTGTAGAGATTTGTTCCGAGAACTCAATATTCTTACTTTTCCAAGTGCCTATATCTTTGAATGTTCATTATATGCACACAAAGAACAACATAAAGTGATTTTTTGTCTACTAATGCTAGTTTATGATATCTGTCAAATTGTTTGTTTTGTATTTATACAGGGTGTTACGTAATAGTATGTCACAACTTGAGGGGGTCAATCTACTTGCAATTTTAAGAAAAAAGGTTCATATAAACATGGGTCCGCAAAAGCTTCGTTGCGGTGCTACAGGGTGTTGAAATTTCCGGAAAAAATTGTTTTTTTCTTCAAAACTGCTACACTCTTTGAGATATTCAGCCCAAATTTGGAATGCAAGCTACTATTTTTTACAGCCTCCATCATTATACGTCCGAAATCATAACTAGAATTTACAAGGTGTTTACTTTTCCGGAACCATGTCTTCTTTTGCTCCTTCAAAATGTTCTGCTGTACGCCACCGATCAACGTACAATCAATTTTCGTCATCTTCGTTCAATTTTGAAACTTTTTTGGCACCTGTAATTTTTTCGTATCTCCAACCTTTCTCGAGCAAAAAATTATTAAACGATTGTGTGAAAGCACTTCTAATTAAAGAAATGACTAGTAAGCTTTTATTTATTTATTTTGACAGTTGCTAAAGTTGAACCAGTGTCTGCTCAAATTGTTCATCAAATTAACGATTAGTTTTAAGACTTTTGAAGTTATAGCTGTAAAAAAAATTGGCTAATTTTACTAACGCCGAATTGGCTGATATCCATTACATGTACGGTCTGGCTGACGGAAACAAAACAGAAGTAACATCAGACAGGCTAACATTTTCAAATATCCACTCAAGGTTGAGGGAAACTGGTACTTTTACTGCAAATAACCATTTAAATTATGAGAACTCCAGATATTGAGGAAGCAGTTTTGAATTGTATTGATTTGAATTCTCATGCAAGTACAAGAAAAATTGGAAATCAGTTGAATAATTCAAATGTCTAGTTTGGAGGATTCTCCACGACTTTTTATTGTACCCGAGTCCAAACTCTAGTTCCTCGAGATTTTCCTTCAAGACTGAATTTCTGCCGATGGTTTTTAGATAAAATTAGAGAAAATGCTCATTTTGATAGAGAAATATTGTTCACAGACGAAGCTAACTTCTCGAGAACTGCTATCACAAATTTCCATAATAATCATTATTGGCCTGAGGAAAACCCCCACTTGATTGAAGAATCTCATTATCAAGAACAATTTTCACTGAATGTCTGGGACGGGATAATTAGAAATTATTTGCTTCGGCCATTTTTTTGCCTAACAGACTAAACGGTCCCCACTTATCGGAAATTTCTTGAGGAGTAACCTTAATTGCTCGAGGATGTGCCACTTTTGGTGAGAAACATAATGTGGTTCATACATGACAGGGCACCAGCACATTTTAGTGGAGAAGCTAAGGAATTCTTGAACAATACATTCGATACCCGATGGATAGATCGGTGTGGGCCAAAACCATGACCACTTAGGATATCTCAAAAGTTTAGTTTATACCACTCCAGTGAACACTGTATAAGAAATCTAATAATAACCTTATGTGACACTATAAGCAATACCCCAGAAATATTTCAAAGAGTGCATGATAATATCCGAAGGACAGAGGCCTGTATACTTGCATTTGGAGGACACTCCCAGCAATTTGTTCAGTTTTTAATTGTTCTTTTTTAGTTTGATATTGATGTATAAGTTGAGTCTCAGAAGATGAAATCTCAAAATGAAAGCAAATTTTGGGCATACCTATCGAGTATTTCTATTATTTTTTTTAATAAGCGAATAATAGAATTCAAATAATTCAAATTCAATAATTTTTCACTCAAAAACGGTTGGAGATACGAAAAAAAATACAAGTGTCAAAAAAGTTTCTAAATTGAACGAAGATGACGAAAGTTAATTATGTGAGAGGGCAAAAAGAGACATAGCCTCGGAATAGAAAACACCTTGTGAATTTCATTCAAAATCTAAGACGTGTAATGATGTAAAAAATAGCTTGCATTCCAAATTTGGGCTGAATATCTCAAAAACTGCAGGAGTTTGGAAGAAAAAAATAATTTTTTCTAGAAATTTCAACAGCCTGTAGCTCCGTAACGAAACTATTGCGGACCTATGTTTATATCAACTTTTTTCTCAAAATTGCAAGTAGATTCACCCCCTCAAGTTGTGACATAATATCATGCAACACCCTGTATATTTTTTTGGGAGTACTGTGTACTCTTGATTCATGGCGTTTGATTCTCTTTGCCATTATAATTTGTCTGACGAATGCAAAATATATATATATATATATATATATATATATATATATATATATATAAGCATGAATGAATGAATAATTCTAATAATAATTCTAATTCTCGCCGCGAATTCTCTTCTGTATTTTCTATCGATTCAAAACGGGTACTTTGAATTTGAGTTTTGGGAAAAGAAAAAAGTCGGCCGGAAATTTGTTAAGATTTGGTCAGAAATTCATTCACAATGATAGCCTAGTGAGATGGTGCGTTGTAGAGCTGAATTCATAAGCTATCTTTCTACAAATTTGGCCTTTTTCGAAGAATTTGATCTCTGAACGTCGTATAACGCAGAAGTATAAGGCAAAAGTATAAGGTTATGATGAAAAGTAAAAGGTTGAAATAAAAGCATAACAGCAAGTTAGGACTTGTCTGAAGTGATGCTCCTCCCTCTTTTACCTCTCTTTTGGATTAGGTAGGCACTCAGTTGTGAATAAATTTCTTATCGATTCGTACTGTAAAAATGCCTTTTCCATGCTCAGAAAGTGAAACTGAAATTGATGTTATGGAAAATGTGAATTATGAACTGGAATTCTTGGCAGAAGGGGTGGTCGTTTGTCCTGTTATTTCAGAAAAGTCTCAAGATTCATAAATGAAACGAAAAAACGACGAAGCTATCAATAGACTTTTGGAGAAATATGGGGCAACATTTGGCGAACCCATTGATACAAAAGGTATTTTGAAGAAATTGAACAACATGAAATCCGGATTGGAGAAAAAAACAGACCTGATGAAAACGGGGAATAAAGCAATAAAACTGTTACCTTGGGAAAAACAATTACTTAAGGCAATGGAGGGAGACGGCAATCCAACGATTGGAAAAATAAAGAGGGCAATTCAAATTGGCGTAAATGAAGATGAGAACCTTCAGGTGAGAAGGCCTGAAAACTCAACAGAACTAATAGACATCGTACCCGGAGCATCATTCAAGCAAGGGGGGAGCGATTGATATTTCGATCTACTAGGTACTACACTCGGAGGCAAAATTAGCGGAACACTCGAAAATTTAACCACATTCGAAGTTCGATATTTTTCCTAATTCTCAACCGATTTAGATGATTTGTTCGGCAAGTTATAGATCAACTCTTCTGCTTTGTAGAAATTATAAGAGAAAACAAAAAAAATTTGAAAAAAATTTTATACAAGGGGCAAAACTAAAAGTGTTTTTTTAGTCAAAAATTCGTAACACCCTGTGGAATTTCGTGGTCCGACTTGAAACGTACAATATCATGGTCTGTCAAGACACATCTTCCTAAAGTAACGCCCTTCTTGTTTCATGCGTTTATCTCTATTTTTGCAAAATATATTTAATTTCAAGTGGAAAATCACCATTTTGGAGAAATTCCATTGAATCAAGAAATTGTCATTGAAATTCGTCTATCAATTTGGAATTTTCTATTATCACTCAGGCGTGTCGAAATTGTCGTTTGCGATTTTTATGTTCGAATTGCATTAGTTATTGATGACAATTTGGTTAATTTGGTGAAAATTAGGAATTTATAGGAGATAACAGTCGGTAGGTATTAAAATACACAACCGAATTCTGGGACCATTGATAAAACTTTTCATTTACACATGTGCACACCTTTTTTTATCAAATATGAAATACAACACACGATTTTTGTATATGACCACATTTGCACTTGTTTAAAGAATGAGAGTTTTCCATTCTTTGATTTGATACAAATTTGATCGGTTGCGGTGTTTTGTGATTCTTTTACTGTTTACGATTCGAAACGGTATTTTTCATTCAGAATGAGAGATTTATCACCAACCTTAGTAGCAAGGGCAGTTACATTGATCGAGGAAGGGCGCACCTGCCGCTCAGTCGGTACCATGTTGGGTGTCTCGACGTCGGTTATCCATCGAATCTACCGACGTTACAGGGAAACTGGATTGTACGTGAGGAGGCGAGGACAAGGAAGAAATCGCGCAACCCGCGCTATACATGACCGTTTCATCGTCAATCAAACCATAAGAAATCCTCGTCTTACTGCTGTTCAGGCACGTAACCTCTTACAAGCAGTGGATAACATTAACGTCAGTGTGAGGACAGTCAGAAGACGATTAAATGAAGTTGGTCTGAGATCATACGCGCAAATAAGAGCACCAAGACTCGATAGAGCCCATCGGGTAGCAAGATTGGCGTTTGCTAGGTAGCATGTAGCATGGACAATCAATCAGTGGAGACGAGTTTAATTTAGTGCTGAGAGCCGATATTGTGTGAATTTCGTGGATGATAGAGACAGAATATGGAGGCATCGAGGGGAACGGTACAATCAAGCAAACTTCGCAGGAACTGAGCAATACGGTGGAGGGTCAGTTATGATATGGGGTGGCATATGCTTGGGAGTACGAACAGAACTGGAGATTATTGGCAATGGATCACTTAATGCCCATCGGTATATAACAGAAATCTTGGAGCCCCATGTTGTGTCTTTTGCTCCTTACATAGGGGAAAATTTCCTTTTTATGCACGATAATGCGCGCCCTCATACTGCGCGCATAGTGATAGAATATCTCAATGAAGTTGGGATCACACGAATGGACTGGCCGTCGCGGTCACCGGATTTAAACCCGATCGAACACGTTTGGGACATTCTTGGAAGAAGGGTTCGACAACGGAATCCAGGCAACGTTGAAGAGCTGACATTGGCTTTGGTGGAAGAGTGGGACAACATACCTCAACAGATGATAGACAACATCATTGGGAGTATGCGAAATCGTATGCGCGCTGTAATAAGAGCTCGGGGGTCATACTCGCTACTAAAATCAAATGTTTTTTTTTGTGGGTCATCATGAACATTTTTCTCAACATGTTCATTTCATTTCACGAGTGTATCGCCAGGATACACACCTGCTCTCAATTTTGGACAGGAATGATAATCATTATAGAGTGTCACACAAAAAAATTCAAAAATAAATGTGCAAAATCAACGATTTTTCCAGTGTACTTCGAGTTCTCCCGGAGCGTGAAATTGGCCAGTGAATTTCAAAAATTTTCATTTCGTTAGATTTCCGCTTCTCTAATTTTGATTTTATTTTTTGGCTAACCTCCGATGTTATGCACATACTCAAGATTGAAAATAAATTCTTGAAATTTGTGACTTTTCGCTTCAAATTGAATATCTCTTGTAAAAATAGGGACAAATGCATAAAACAAGAAGGGCGTTATTGTAGGAAGATGTGTCTTGACAGACCATGATATTGTATGTTTCAACTCGGACCACGAAATTCCACAGGGTGTTACAAATTTTTGACAAAAAAAACACTTTTAGTTTTGCCCCCGTATAAAATTTTTTTCAATTTTTTTTGTTTTCTCTTATAATTTCTACAAAGCAGAAGAGTTGATCTATAACTTGCCGAACAAATCATCTGAATCGGTTGAGAATTAGGAAAAATATCGGACTTCGAATTTGGTTAAATTTTCGAGTGTTCCGCTAATTTTGCCTCCGAGTATACTTCCATAGCGCGTCAATCGTTAGTGCTACCACTCAAAAAAATTACCTCAACTCTGAAGTACTAAACAGACGAAACGAAAGGACTGACTAACAGAGAACTACAACGCTTGGTTCTTTTGTAACAGTACCAAACTAGTACTGGGCAGAAGCAATAAAATGAAAAGAAATTGGAAATGATGAAACTTAAATTTAATGTTTTTCATAATAATATATTTTCGACTCGCGTAACTTTCTAATCATTCTAATAGAATACTGTCAAAGTAACATGCATGGACTCATATGTTACATAGATTCCTCGGGTTGGCAAGTTTCGAATTTAAAAAAAATGTTCATCTGTGATTCGATTTATGAAGAGTAGAAGTGATTTTCGAACTCTAAGACCACAGTTAGGTACTGTTGTCTAAATCGAATCAAACCATAGAAATAACCATGATCTTAAAAAGGATCTGTGGTTTTCAGAGATAGAACAATATGAATCGTTGATATACATGCACCTATAACTGGAATTGTGGAAATTTCAGGTTTTTCTCTGAAAAAAGTTATTGAATGCAATAATTGTCTACTAGTGTTATTATTTCTGAAAAGGAAAAAAATTGCTGCATCCAATAGAGGTAAAAAACCGCTGGGCTAAAAACAATTTTTTTACACAGCAGTGTATTCTACTTAAAAAAAGTGCCTGTAGAATGTCAAACTTATTTTTATGTAACTTTGATGATGGTCGAGATATCCGCGAATTTTCAATAAGTCCAGAACGGAAAGAGATATCAGCAAAATTTTGGCACCACCAAACTAGTCCCTGAGAATAAGGTGGACAGGGCGTTCATTGTTCTCTATCTGCAATATTTCACATAGCTGCCTTACAAATTCATCGAAATCGGCCCACCTGTACATTGTGGAAAGAATCAGGAAATTTCAAAAATGAATTTTACTTACCGCGTTCTTTCTTCTCTTTGAAGGTCATTTTGTCCCATCCTTCACACATTAACTTGCCAATTTCTTGCCAGCACATTTCCTTTCTCATATAGTTTCTATAGTGTTCGTCCGTTTTGTCCCACAAGGACGGGAAGTTTTCGATTGTTTTAATCAGTTTTATGGGGTTCATATTGCACTCTTAGAAATAATCAACTCAAACAAAACGAGATAGTTCATTACACAAAATGAAACAACAAATCGAGCATTATTCTTCAAATAATAACAAAACTGATACTGGGCACGACAAAGTCGTTGAAAATACGTATTGCCTTCAAGGGTAGCTAAATTGAACTGAACTGGGTTTGAAATCCCGGAGAAACCCGTTCCGGTCGAGACCACACATTGCGTTTGCTAACGTCCGTTAGTATGTTGCGGGTAAGAACGCAGGTAGACGGGGCCAGGCAGAGCAAATATAAATTTATAGAAGCGAACACAAGCATGGGTCTCCCGCTTTGAAATCAACGTCCGGTTCAAGTTCTAACCGCAGCATGTTACGGTACCCGACGAACGTGGTGCGGTGAAGGACGAAGACGGAACAAAATGAATCAGATGGGATCAACCACAAATTGCGTTTATGACACTGCTGTTGGACGCATTTGTCACTAACAAATATAGAAACTATTATTATTTTATTACTTACAGAACAGTTTGTAAAAATAATAATAGGTAAGTGATACACTATATTTTATTCAATTTTACACTATTTATTGTTTAAGTAAACGATTGCTTTCGAATATTACTTCATTTTCAATTATTTTTGATATATCTATAGTCGATTTTGTAAGGCCGTAGAGTAATAAATCTTTAGGTGACGAGATGGCGTGCCATTCATTATACTCTTTAAACATATACAGGGATATCCACCGGGAACGTCCGTTAAATACTTTTTAAGTTTCAATTACAATATCAAGCTGAAATTTTATACGCGGCCATAACTAGCGATTTCTAATTGAAGTGAAATATTTTCGAAGTGATACCATTTCCGGTTATACCGGAAGTGGGTCATCACTTTGTTATTTCAAATGGCAATCTAAGTTTTTTATTATACATCTAGAACCGACATTTGAGCAAGGCATAAAATACCAAAGTTGTTGGCACTTATCTGTCAAAACTTTTAACATATTTAATTATTTTTGTTATAAACTCGATTTTTGAGGAACGTTTAAAAAAATTGTAGCTCGTACATCTTCTGCACTACAGACACAATTTTTGCTTGAGTGGATAGAAGAAGGATCAAGGAATTCTTTAAACAATCTACACATGTCAAATGTTTATTGCGTTGTTTTGTATGATTTTTTCAATTTGGCCTTTTTGAAACAGCAATAACTCAATTTTTTCAAATGGCACGTGCAAATTTTTACATCGCCATCAGATGAAGCGTCAAATTTCAGATGGAATTATATAAGCATGTACTATACCCATCTCTTATAGTTCCGAAATAATTTGGGAATATATTGAATTTTGATGATTTTGCAAGAACTAACAGAGAATGCTTTGAAATATTTGTATCAAGTAGCTGAACTGGCTACGCTCACCTGACAGCTGCCTAAAATTAATGTACTTGTCACTTCGTTCATTCGAATTTGATATTTCAAAAAGAATTGTCGTTATTTCAGATTGAAAATATTCAAAAAATACTACACACTTGGAATAAAACAACTGGTTATTCAAACGAAAATATATTTAATCTTTTTAATTCATTTTAGAATGTCAAAAGTAGTGGGTAGAAATTGCAGGCAATTTAATAACCTAAACTAAGCGAAAACCATTCATCGCAGATAATTACATTAATACGAATAAATGATAGCAAACATCATAGAAGAAAACTAATTCACGATCTGAATGAATGTTCAATATGGGTCCCATTCTTCTCGATATACTTGACAGCTCGTATACGAACGTGATGAGTTGCCCTCCTAGTTTCCTCAGGATCAATATTACGAAAAGCATTATGAATCCGCTCTAGTAACTCTTCTTTACTTCTTACAGGAATAAGATACACTTCACTCTTGATTTTGCTCATAAATAAAAATCAAGGGGAGTCAGGTTCGGAGAACGCGGAGGCCATAAATTTGGTCCTTGATTACCCCACCATCTATCCTCGAACATTTCTGTTAGCTGCCGATCTACAGCTCGTGTTTTGTGTGCTGGTGCTCCATCCATTTGGTAATAGCAATCCCTCAGAATGTTAAGGGCTAATCCATCTAAAAAATTTGCTAATGTTCCTCTCAAAATTTCCAGGTATCTTTGTCCATTAAGATTTTCCTCATAAATGTGATAAGCCAACAAATCATTCATTAAAATTGCAAAAACGTTCACGCTGAATTTATTTTGGAAATCAATAACCTCAATAAAATGTGGATTATCTGTGGCCCAAAAATGTCGATTTCTCCTGTTGGTTATTCCACTTTCATTGAACTTCGTTTCATGAGACCATATAATTTTTTGCAGAATTGTCTTATCTTCTTGAAGCCGAATTGATACATTTTCACAGAAATTCAGCCGCTTGGGAAGGTCAGTTGGTTTCAATTTTTGTAGTCTGATAAAAGAATACGGGTGCATGTTATGTTCCTTAAGGATCCTTTGAATGGAAGTATAACTTAATCCAATATCCATTGATGCTAGCGTATTAATTTGATTGTCGTCTTCCTCGAGAATTGGTTTTCTTCTAGTTTCTATGTATTTTGATCCTCCAAATTGCAGCAAATTGCTTCTAATCCTTCGAAATTTTGTTTTACTCATAGGCGCCAAATTTGGAAATTGGTTATTGAATTGCCTGCAAGTTCTATCCACCACTTTTTGACATTCGCCATGAATTAAAAAGAGATTAAACATATCCGCGTTTGAATAATCAGCCATTTTATTATCAATCTGGTGTTTTTCAAAAATTTACACTTCAAATTACCAACAATTTTCGTTGAAATATCAAATTCGAATGAACGAAGTGACAAGTACATTAATCTTAGGCACCTGTCAGGTGAGCGTAGCCAGTTCAGCTAATTGATTCAAATATTTCAAAGCATTCTCTGTTAGTTCTTGCAAAATCATCAAAATTCAATATATTCCCAAATTATTTCAGAACTATAAGAGATGGGTATAGTACATGCTTATACAATTCCATCTGAAATTTGACGCTTCATCTGATGGCGATGTAAAAATTGGCATGTGCCATTTGAAAAAATTGAGTTATTGCTGTTTGAAAAAGGCCAAATTGAAAAAATCATACAAAACAACGCAATAAACATTTGACATGTGTAGACTGCTTAAAAAATTCCTTGATCCTCCTTCTATCCCCCCAAGCAAAAATTGTGTCTGTAGTGCAAAAGATCTACGAGCTTCAATTTTTTTAAATGTTCCTCCAAAATCCAGTTTATAACAAAAATAATTAAATCTGTCAAAAGTTTTGACGGATGAGTGCCAACAACTTGGGTATTTTATGCCTTGCTCAAATGTCGGTTCTAGATGTATAATAAAAAAGCTAGATTGCCATTTGAAATAACAAAGTGATGACCCACTTCCGGTATAACCGGAAATTGTATCACTTCGAAAATATTTCACTTCATTTGGAAATCGCTAGTTATGGCCGCGTATAAAATTTCAACTTGATATGGTAATTGGAACTCAAAAAGTTTTTAATGGACGGTCCCGGTGGATATCCCTGTATATTCCGGGGTACCTAGGTATAATATTGACAATTCAGGTGGGTTAGGTTGTTCTCTATTTTTCAAAAAAACTCATAAGCACTTAGTTCAATACAAATTAACTGATATGGAAACCGTTTTTATCTTACACAATAATCTGTATATGAGATCATTGTAGATATAAATTTGATGAATAATTCCTATAATGAATGATTTACGATGAACTAAACTCTTTGATTACTCAGTGGTACACAGGTACCACCGCCCGCCAGGTATGTTGAGACTAATGTCCACAAGAAAGGTAAATATTACATAGATCTACATTAAGAAGAGTTCTTGAAGTAGTTTTATCATTTGTATGCATCAGCTAGTAGTTGGTGAGAGTGTTTTTGTTCATTTCTCAAATAATGGAAAAGTTTTGTGATTTCACCGCTGTTTATCGGAATTGGACAGTCCACAATTTACAAGCTTTTCAAGGAAAGAAAATCTGAAAATGGATTTATAGTGAAACCTCCAAAAACTTCTCCAGGAAGGCCCTGAATGGTTATTAACTTCGACATCTTCTTGGCGTCAAGCAGACATCGTAAGATGGCTGACGGATAAAAATATTTCTTTTAAAGATATAATAATATCATACTTAATAAGCTGTTATTACTCTACATCTTTACCAATTAGACAGTAAACAATAAATAGTGAAAATTTGATAAAATAAAGTGTTCCATTAACCCGTTTAAGATGAATTTTCACAAAATAAATCAATCAACAATACTTTCAAAAACATAATACTGTTAAATGATATTTTATCTATTATTCTTGCGACACCAGTAAACAGTGTGATCCTCAAAGATCATCACAGTTCATTTAGTGAGAATATGATATATCAAAATACTTCGTTCTCGAGATACAGGATGTCCAAGTTGATATGTTTCGAAAGATAGATTATTATAATTTCGGAATTTCGGATTATTGAAATTTGTCTCATTTCTGGATACAGTAGTCTCGCGATAATGGAAACGAATTAATTTGTGGATAAAAAAAAACAAATTTACATATTGTTCAGTTTTT